>JAKLTH010000147.1:2628964-3943447 GCA_025175895.1 Wurfbainia villosa
TTGCATTTACCCATCCCATTAAAGATCTCCATGGCAGATGAAATAATGTTCATGTCCACCTTCTGATGATAGAAATACCAGATAACTTTTTACAGAATTCTATCCCAGTATAAATAAAATATGTTGGTGCTGTGACTTGCTTTTCATGAAATGGAAAATGACCAAGCGGATCAGCCGAGTTGAATAAAATAGGAAATTGTGTTTTGATGGTTTGGCATCATGTATCAGTGTATGCATTCCACGGATCTCCACCTTAGGGCACAATGATATCAACATACTTTTTTGTCGGGAGTATGAAGTTATCAAAGTTAGGCTTTGCAAATCTTGAGCACTGGTCCAATACTGTCTTGATGTCTTCACCTTTCTCAAGAGTATCCCGTTTTATTCGTCTGGCTGACTGTACATCAGCATCTTCCTTGATGGCAAATTTCTCTTACAAGTCCTAAAATTATAGTTTGGAACATCAACAGCCTGGCCAGGACTCGATTTCTCCATATAGTAAAGCAAGTGCTCAATGTTGAAAGCATCTGGGTGGTCAAAGTTATATTCATGTACATGATTCATCTTCTCTTCAGTCAGATCATAATAGCATGAATCCTGATTCACAAGGGCAACCTGTTGATCACAGAATTGCTGAATAACCATATTGCAAACAGTGTTTTTTTTCTAGAAGCTGCACCTCCAGCAACACCTATTATGAATGGTTATCTGTTACCATTCTCTGTTTCAGAAGTTGCTTGCCTTGGATTTACTGGTTTTCCATCATCCGCGTGGTGTCCATAGAAGTGGATTCCATCAGAATTCTCAAGCACTTTTTTGACTAAATCAGAACCCATGCAGGCAGGCATGGCGATCGAAGCAAGGACCAAGGAGGATCTGATCCCCAACAACGATGCCTCCCATGGTGGCACGACTACATATCCAGCGAAGCGCTAACCGATCAAAACCCAGCAACGAGTCTCTTGCATGCACCCCAACAACGAGTCTCTTGCATGCACCCCAACAACGAGTCGAGTGTGCTGTAGGGAATAGCAAGATCCATGCCGAGCTGCACGAGGGCCTGCTTGATGAAGTCCACTTTGCAGTGCTGTTCCTCAATGGTTAGGGCAGGATTCCTGATCGCTCTCCTCGTGTTCAGATCTGGCCCCTTCCGGAAAAGGAACTCGGAAGAGGAGGAGGGTCCAAGAGCTCACGCACGATGCTGCCAAACATGAGTTTGAAAGTGTCTTGGCCATGTCACAAGCGATAGGCGATAGTTATCTGAAGTTGAATGTGGAAGCGGAGCCGGAGGTGATGATGACAGAAAGGAAAGAGGAAGACAAGTGTCTCATCTTGGGAAGCGATGGATTCTATGACGGGATGAGCGACAAAATGGCATGCGAGATCACGAGGACGTGCTTGCGGAATAGCGGCTCGAGGGATCGAGCTGAAATTCCAATGTTCACCTGGGAACTCCCCTTGAGGAATCGTAGGAGCACAAGGAGAGGGCGGTGCCATCGGACCTGAGAGGTGCGTCGCTACAGATGGCATTGTATGCCTTCTGGAAGGTCATCACTAGGAAGAAATCCTCCTTGCTCTTCCTCACTCTATCCTAGATAACTTGCCATCCATCTGGAAGAGGTTGGTCCTTCGGAGAAGATGAATGGTCACCCCATCCTAAGGTTTGAGATGAACAGTACATGTGGCAGAGTACTCTGGTTGGGATTCCACCGAGGCCGAAGGGGAAGAAGATCGTTGGAGAGGTAGCCTCCCACCTTGGGTCGTCTCCCGTTCTCCTTTTGATTCCTTCGAAATTTTCAACGTCTTAGTCCAAGTTTCTCGCAGACGGTGCCAATGTTACGATTAAAATCTGTCGGCTCCTCGAATTCTCATTGATGAAGCTTCT
Organism: Wurfbainia villosa; assembly: GCA_025175895.1. Lineage (NCBI taxonomy): Eukaryota > Viridiplantae > Streptophyta > Magnoliopsida > Zingiberales > Zingiberaceae > Wurfbainia > Wurfbainia villosa. The sequence goes on from JAKLTH010000147.1 coordinate 2,630,850, forward strand.
TGCATAGGTAACACGACGTTAGAAGACTCGCTGGAAGTCATCCCAGCGAGGGCTTCGATGCCTAAGTCATCATGGGATCTAGAATAGAAAAATAGAAGATGATGAGATTTAGAATTAGAGTTAATGTGCACTTATCTCCCTTTTTCCATTACCAGTGCTACTTATATAACCTTATGCTCCCAAACCCTAACGGGTTTACGGTTGCGGATTGTGGGTGCCAAAGAAGTGATATTATTGGGGGTAACATGCATTTTGGACCAGATTATCATTGTTTCATTTGGTCTACCTGAAAAGTTCATGAATCAGCACATGGGTGATGAATCACTGTATGTTAATGTTAGATGGACTTTTTGAAATATCCTGGTCACTTGTTTTCTATCAATTTAACAACACTCATGGAAAATTTCACAAAATGGCAATCCTGAAAAGAGATACAACAACAACCTACCCTTTTTCCCACTCAGTGGGATCAGCTGTAATCCTGGCAGGAGATAAATAAAACTAATCCTCTAACTTCTAATTTCCCTTTTTCCTATATGTTCCCTTTATTTTCTTTCAAATAACTGTATTTCCTTGAGATAATTTCTTGAATGCTTATAAAGTATCAACCTATGGCCCTTTTTATGAACCAAATTAATTAAAAAATCAGCATCTGGAAGTTAATCCCAATACAGTGTTCATTCCCTTTTTCCTTCTCTCTTTGCATCTTAAGGTGGATCCTATCAATTAGGTATTAGAACTATCAATCCACCATCCAGCTACAACACACTCCCCCTGTCCAAGTTGTAGCCGCCTCCAAATGATGACAATATCATCCCACATCCCCCCACCTCTTCAATTTTCTAACTTTGAGTGATCTCTTATATTTTGTTTTCTCTGGCCTATATCTGTTGTTTGCCAACTTCCATTATTGCTAGACCATGCCTATTGCCGTCATAGAAGATCATTGATACATTGCGTTCTCTTCAATGTGGATTCCTTTCTTAAAGATTAGTATTTTTAGTTTTCCTTGTTTATTTTTTGAAGTATAAAGAAGAAAAAAAATGTTGTCCATAAAGTTTGTATGCAGTACTAGCTTCACTTCAAAAGAAGAGAATTTGATTCCAACACAATGTCTAGTGTTTTTTAGCTAGATAAAAAGTGGGCGGTAGAATTTGAGCCAATCTCAATGTTAAAGTTGAGAAGCTCAAGGATAAAGATAAATCCTAGAAATTGAAAAGTTAACTATAAGCAATCAGGGATTAAGGAGAAAGATGTAGCAAGAGATACTGAAATTCCTGTAGGATAGTGAAAGGAACATACAGATTATTTCAACTCTGATAATAGTTGTTTGTCCCTGCAACACTCCTACTCGAAGTTATCACACTGAAACCTTGCTACAAGCTTCACCCATCCACTATGCCTTTGTAGACATCTACAGCAATCTCCATTGTCATCTTTTCCAACACAAGCAAGCAACATCAAGCAACAATCCTGTGTCTGGTACCTGTTGTTTCCTAAAGATTCTCCACCAATGAGTGTGTGATCAAGTGTGACATCATTCTTGATATTCACAGGTTTTATGAGCATTGCAATTAGCTAGAGGGCATTGATACCAGCAACCTTGTCTTGATGGTGACTTCCATAAAAATCTTAGATCAACACCTTCACCTTTTCTCAAGGTAGACTTAGCAGTGCATTCTCCTTCCTTGACCTGAAAGATGTCTTGGTGTGCTTGCTGCCACTCAATGACGATGTTATATAAATTGGTCTCCCGCCTCCACCTGATCTGGTCAAATTTGGATAGATGGATTATTTGTTGGATCCATTCTGACCTGGAAATCGGCCTGGTTGAGCTCACTGGCCATACCACATGCTGACATCCTGTGTTTTAATCTGTTCATATATAATTCTTTTTCCATCTCATCTTGGAGTTCATATTTTTCAAAATTAACTATGTGCACTTTTTTGTCTTTGAGATATAAGGTCTAGCATAGGGATAAGTCAGTTGATGTTGCCTCAATCTTTCTGTGCCATGACCATCCTAACACGAGTTTTTGCAATTATAAAAGGAAACACAAAAAACTGAAGATTTCATTGAAAGAATGGAATAAAGAAATACAATTGAATATTTTTTAATTTTCTGAAGATTCTTTTGCGAGTATATCTACCTGCTTTGATTCTTTGACTTTTCATCTACCCCTCTGCACTTTTGTTAGATACTGACAACAGATCTTATACTCGAACTTTGAAACTGTGACTCAATATCCCTTTAATCAAGTGTTTTTTTTTGTTGAAATAATTCTGTCAGACTTGGATCTAAATTTGTATAGGATACTTGTAGCCTAGCTTGTGTGGCACAGTTTACCTAATATGATATGCAGAGTCAGATTAGTTGGTGATTCCTTATACTGATTTATCAATAATATAAGCGACTTTCTTGAAGTTTGGTTGGTTTCTATATATTTGAACACATCGCCAGATGACAGGACTAAATGCCCTTGTGATATTTAGAAGGTATTTACTAGACAGTTGACAGACTATCCATCCTGGGGATAGAAAAAATATGCCACTTTTATAATGAGCATTCACTTTGTTTTAATCTTATCTTTGCTATGTCTCATGTATTTGATATTGCGATGTTGGGTGACTTACGTAAATTGACCACAATTTGTTTTTCATCATTACTGCAGAGTTTGATATGTCTCACACTCAAAGAGAGCACATTTTAACTGTTCAACACTTTAAGCCTAGTTTGCAATCTCTTCGACTTAGAATTTGTCCCACCCGCTTGAGTGAAGATTCTTTCTGGAAGATATACTTCGCTTTATTGCATCCCAAGCTGAACAAGCATGATTCTGAATTGCTATCTACTTGTCAGGCAAGAAATTTGATTCTTGTGTTTCACATGAGTTACACAAGTAAATTTGAGAATAATTATTTTTAGGAATCTCAAGGGGACTCTATTATTACTATTTGTTGCTTCCAAGTTCTCTCTCATGTTTCTATTGACGAGCCCTTGGACAATTTTTTGAATATGTTGATTGTCCCTATTGAGCATATTGACTTGCATACACTACTAAAAAAAAGGTAGTTAGGACGTTGGTTCCTCGCTCAGTCTGAGGTGATTTTGACCATTTAACAATATCAATTTAACTAGATGCATGATGCTTTTGTGTTAGAAATTTATTAGCTTTCTTAGGCAGGTTAAATTCTTCCAAATTGTTGCTTGCAAAGAGGATGCCTGTGTCACGGGCTGCAAACTTTGGTCGGGTATTATGTGGTCTCAGGTAAGGAACTTTTTCCTTGTATGCCTAACACAGCCTATCACTCGAAAACCACGTGAGCTAAAGCTGCTAGAAACACAAAGATTAATATTTCTGCTTTGATGCTAACAAATGAGGGTGGACGGCCCTATTTATACAATCAGTACACTTTAGTACATGTGTAATATAAGTGCAGTATAACAAGTTTATTCTAGTATATGTGTTGTACAAGTGTTCGGGTAATTGAATACTCGGTGCTTGGGTGCAGCCGCCGACTGTCTATCATTCATGACAGCAGGCCAGAGAGGACGAGTCACTAGTTTCATTGTAAACGGATGTTAAATATTTTTGCTTTCCAAGTTCAAATGGGCATGACCTTTGAAATATTATGGTGCTGAAAATACCCCCCTCTGCATACACGCAATATGTATAGCCTGTTAAATCCATCACAATATAGGCAAAGCACTCTTGCTATTTTTTTTTTTAACATGGTTTTGCCTGCTTCTGCAATTTGGGTTAGATTTATTAATGTCCTATCCTCAACTTCATTTTTTACTGTTTATTAATTGAAATTTTGTTAATCTTTCTTTGATTATAACCCTCCTAGCCTTGCACAGTCTTACCTTGTTTTGTAAGAAGTTGTTTCCAGAATTCAAACTTGTGATCTCTAGGTTACAAGACATCAATTTTACCATTGCATCAAGGTTTCCTTTCTGATGTGTAAAATATATATTGAAAAAAAAAAATGTTAATATAATTTTGAGATCAGAGATCATAACCAAATAGCCGGACCTGTTTATACACTTTTCTATGTCTAGCAAAGTATATTTTGACTTCCCTGCCAGTTAATTTGTGATGGTACGCTACCTTTAACCTACATAAAAGGGCACTTACATAAGCTAATCCCACTTTGTGATTTGCATGCTGTAACATTCAAATATGTGCCACTACTAATAGGTTCTGTTTTAGAAAATATGGAATTGTCACATTAACAGTCCCCTCAGTTACCCCTACCGAGGAGGAGAGTAAATCGGATGAGTGCAAACGTAGATTGCCTCAACAGACCCAACATCCTAAGGGACCGATCCTTATTTGAAGAAAAGTCTGCAAGTATATCGTAGATAGGGATCGACCCAGGAGTTCCTGAGAATCTACATGGATGTCTTACCACTACTATAGTCCTGGAGCTATAGGTTATGTTTTAGAGGGGTTAGTTAAGATGGATCAATTAGAAATAAGAATTGTGGGAAGAGGTGTCGAACAGGCCGGGCCACCTGCAACCTAGTTTGTCCTGCTGCAGTAGGCTTGCGCCAGGGGCTTAGCCTGCATGATGGGTCTGGTACAGCCTGTGTGCCAAGCTTGTTCAATAATTTAAAAATATAACATACAAAAACTACAAAAAAAAGTTTTTTTATGTTATATTTATATAACATAATAGAAAAAAAAATTTAAAAACAGAACACATAGTATTCTTTAGTAAAAGACAAGAATTATTTGCTCGTGTCTTTTAATAAAGCATGCTCATGCTATTATATAAATTATAAGTTTATAACTTTCTCAACCGAACACCGTGGGACTAAATTTGTGGCTTGTTCTCTGGTTAATACTAAGCCTCTCAACCAAGTAGGCCTTGCGTGTAGTCGTAGGCTTGGTGCTGTAGTTTTCCAGTCTTATTGGCTACTATTATAGAGCCAGTATTGGTTTTTTTTTTCTCAATAGGATTGTTTTATTTCTTGTTCACTTTTCAACTTAAGGTAGTGCCTATTTAAAACTGCTTTACACCCTAAAGTTCTTTTTTATCAGTTTGAGTTTTTGGTGTATTCCTTTTTGATGATGATATCCATCTGTTGTTAGATTGTGGACTCAATGCGCATGAAGGCAAAAGAAATAAGCAACAGAGAGGCAACACAATGTCATGTCCCTGAGTCACAGAGTTTGGCTTCGTCCACGACGGATAAATCAGTCAGTATCCAGCAAGAGCATAGCGACGACGCATGGCAAGACACGACGATGGCCAAGACACAGTCACAACAAAGCATCGATCGGTGGTCTGAGGTCTCTGGTGGAGCTGATGGAGCAACGACGCTTCTTCATACTGATGGCGTTTCATTTAGCAAAGGAAATGCCTTGGTGATGGATAAATACATGGATACTCTCCTCCCAAAAGAACAGTCGCACCGACCTCCTTACCCGAGGAGGAAACCTATTTCCACAGCCGAGGAAAACACGAGGTATCAAAAAGCATCTAAACTGAAGATGTCCTCTGACGAGGAGTCGTCTAGTGATTGGCAAGCTGTTGAAGATTCAGATTTTGAAGTCCTTGAGAAATAGCCTCCGCCATCTGACATGAAGCTTCTTTTTCTATTTTCTCATTCTGTAAATAACATTTGGTAAAGCTCTTCCCGTCTCAGACAATCTACTTCTTTATTATCCCTGTAAATTTGTGCAATTATTTATCGTTATCAGGTCAATCACTTAACTACTAGTAATTTGACATAATTTTACAAATATTCTAAAGTTAATAGTTTATATGAACAACAAATTTCAGGAGTGATATAAATAAATAAATAAATATATATATATATATATATACAGTGTAATAGAATTACTTTTTTAAATTTTAGTTGTGTTTTTTTTTAATGATGTAAAGTTCGAACGTCGTTGCATCATGATCGTATCCTCTGCGCTTCACATGGCTCCCTTCACAAAAAAATGAAAAATTTAATTTGTTGTTCTGCTTATTGTCATGGATAGGTGTGACTCTACACTGCTTTAGTTACTACAAAAAAGCTATTATCCTTGATGATCTATGTGTCTATATTGCTTGAGTAAATGGTTAATGTTTAGATTAGCCTTGCCTAACCATGGCTTCTGTATTACTGTATATGATTGCAATCTGTGTGAAATCTAGTGTATTCCTAGCATTTGCATGTTTTTTTTTTTCGGTTTTGTTATCACGTGTTACGTCAATTTTTCTAGTAAATTGATGGATTCACAACAATGTCTTTTCGCATACGCCACTTATTTCATTTATATTTGCATCAACATTTTCTCTTGTATAGCACATGCTATACAAATGCATGATTTCGGCAAGTAATCATGCATTGCAAGATAAAATTATATAAATGTATGTCTATACCTGGCTCCAATATGCATGACCAGGATAGTCTCAATTTTCTCATCTCTCTCACCTACATATTGATTGCATAAAAGAAACATGTGTGTGTAAATGAACTAATACAGGGAAGCTAAGCCGATAGTCTTCTAACACCCTAGATTATAGTACCTTCAATTGGAACTGGAATCCATAGAACCATCAATCAATTCAGGTATATACTTAGATTTCTGTCCCTTTCTATCAGGTTTTGGCCTCAGAAGATGAGCAGGATGCATTGTCAACAGAGCCAGATGACCTTATTGAGTCTGAAGGTAGTGAATGCATTAGCAGGCGTCCATCTGACATATGGAGATAACCCTTCCCACCCACCCCAAGCTACTTTAAGAGAAAAGCTTCTGATGGATGCAAGCACAATTGCTTGATTTCTGACTGGTCTGCTTGTTTATCTCGATGACCCTGCTGAACTCAAACACTGGCTTCTACCTACTAAAATATCTTCACGCAGGTGCAGCAATAATGGCACTTCAAAGGCTGATGCAACTTCTCCATGCATGATTAATTTGTTGATGGGGGTTAAAGCCTTGCAACAAGAGGAATACAGCAGGAGCATTTTTCAAGCCAAACGACATAACCAATCATTCATAAAGACCCGATGGACAAATGAATGAAGTCCATTCAACGGATGAGGTTCCATTGCGATTTGATGAAAACCATATTTCAAATCAAACTTTGAGTAAATTTTTGAATTTCCAACCCTCTTTAAAATAGTGTTGATACCTGACCGGCTATACCGGTCCTTGTAAGTGTTATCATTCAGCGTCTTGTAATTGAAGACCATTCTTTCTTTGCCTTTTGTTTCTAATGTTGTCATTAAGTTATCACAGGAATTAGTATTAATTCTGGGTAGTTTTTGGTCCAAGAGACGATCCCAATGCCGAGTGCCAATTTGTATTTTTTCAAGCATATTTGTTTCACGATCAAGGATGTTCGCATAGACTTCAAGAGAGTTGTCTGTTGAACCGAATCCTCCAGCCCGTTGGGTATATCCTAGCTCGTCAACCTCCATCAAGGTTGGCGTGCTAATAACCTCCAAAATTATTTGAGCAACGGCCTCTTCTTGCTCAATAATTAATGGTGAATAAGTGAGGTTAAAAATCAGAATTTTTACCTCCATTCGGTAGTCAGAATCAATGACTCTTGCTCCGATAGAGATTCCCTTTTGCCATGCCGCACCTAATCTTGCAACAATACGGCCATAATGACCTTCAGGAATATTAAAGGCCAAACCTGTGGATATTAACTCCCTTCCTGCCGCGGGTATGACATATTTATATAGAGATGCCAAGTCATATCCTACTGCTCCCAAAGTCTTTCTCTGGAGAATAATAGCTTCAGGATGTAATTTTGTTACCTCAAAAATGATTGGTTCAAGTGCTATAATAGGTGCTAATATTTCTTGCTCTGGAGAACCAATTTCTTCATCTTGATTATTGACTCTGGGTAGTAATCTTTCAGGAGCTGGTGCATATCCTTCAAACTGCAGAGAGATGCTTCCATCTAGGAGCGTTCTAGAAAGATCTAGCTTCAGGTTCAACAACTGAACAAAACCAAACATATCTTGATCTTGAAAGATTGTCCTGCCCAGAGACTAAGAACCTAGTCTCGTACATGAACCAATACAAGGGCTTGGCAGCTAAAACAGGTAGAATGTTTATTAATGAAGAATTGTCTAGTAAATTTTACAGGAAAATGCCACCCTTGATTGGAGGTTATCTGGAAAGAAAATTTCAAGAGAAACATCCCGGCAACACTATTGGAGTACTTCCACGTTCATCATGCATATCAGGAGCTGATGGAGATGTTCAAACAAACATCTCTTTAAAGGAGTCTTAAGGATTTGTAGTTTTTCTCTCAAATCCCTCTTCCTGAGCATTACCAGAACTGAAGATTTGGCCTAAGAAAAGCAAGAACTTACAAGGGTAAGTCTCATAAATCCCATGTAAGAGTAATCAAAAAGAAATATCAACATGATAGGACAAAGGTAAGAAAATGTAAGTACTTCATTTGCAGAGAAGAAGGGCACTTTGCAAGGGATTGTCGTAATAAAATTGGCAACAAAGAAAGGGTAGCCATGCTAGGAGAATTAGAGCTACCAGAGGAATTTGATGTTGTCTTAGTAGATCCAGATGAGTCTGACAGTGACGCCATTTGCAGCATTTCGGAAGGAGAAAATAATACTGAGCAATATTGCAGTATGGTAACTGATATTCTTCCTTCTAAAGAAACTTTGTTTGCTCTAATGGGTGAACCATGTGGATGGAAGGTTCAGGTAGATATACCAGAGGAACAATACTCATGTAAGCATGAGTTTCAGATTAATCAAACTGTGGTTCTTGCTCTGGAGAACTAATTTCTTCATCTTGATTATTGACTTTGGGTAGTAATCTTTCAGGAGCTGGTGCATATCCTTCAAACTGCAGAGAGATGCTTCCATCTAGGAGCGTTCTAGAATTCATTAATGTTGGTACCTCTGGGTTTCTTCTTACAGATGGTCTTAGAATCCGTCTTTGCCGCTGTAACTCCTTGGATGTAAATCGGGTGCCTGGTAGTGTTTGTACACCTCGACTGGTTAAATAATCTGCAACATATTGGACATTATAAGCGATATTTGTAAAACTTGTGTTGGTTAACCTTCCAATCATCATTCTTGTTATCAGTAAATTACTAGCTCCTCCTTGCCAGCTGGTATAGCCATGGGTTTGAAGAGATAACTCAATATGGTGAGCGAAGTCTTCAATAGTTAACATCATATCAGGAATAGCATATACCATTTGAGTTCCTCTTGTGAGGTCCATTTCCATTGTAGCGATGATCAAACAATCATCTCTCCATTGGGTGTCACAGAGAACAGCCAAAGCCATGACACCTGTATCCCTGCGATATTTTAAACTCCAAATTCATTGATTTCAACCACCGTCGACATCGAGCAGCACAGACTCCTGATAATTATTGGAGGCTCCACTATCAGAAGGTAGAAGATAGCAGAAAAGAAGTTTATCAACTTTGGCGACGTGTTTCACAGCTAGGGCATGAAGTACGAAGCACCCCACCATGATAATGAAGACGTGGTGGACCCGACAAGACTTCACCAACAAAAGTTGATACCCAATAAGTCCAAAATCTGAAAAAGAGATTTGAGTCTCGGGGAGCCAATCTCTTTTAGCTGTAAAGTAGCTTTGGTGTGCTGTAAAATAGTCTTGGTGTGATGTAAAGCTTATCGTAGGCAGACAAGGGGAATCTACTTTGAGTGATCGATGGGGCAACAATAATGCACCCGACTCAAATAGTTTCCACCATCTCTCCTATATAAGCAGTTTAGAACAAGGAGTTCTACACACTTGAGCATCTCCAAGTTTGTTAGTTCTTCTAAGTTCAAACCCGTAGTCAGTTGTTTGTGAGACTTACAAGGGTAAGCCTCACAAATCCCATGTAAGAGTAATCAAAAAGAAATATCAACATGATAGGACAAAGGTAAGAAAATGTAAGTGCTTTATTTGTGGAGAAGAAGGGCACTTTGCAAGGGATTGTCATAATAAAATTGGCAACAAAGAAAGGGTAGCCATGCTAGGAGAATTAGAGCTACCAGAGGAATTTGATGTTGTCTCAGTAGATCCAGATGAGTCTGACAGTGATGCCATTTGCAGCATTTCGAAAGGAGAAAATAATACTGAGCAATATTGCAGTATGGTAACTAATAAAGAAACTTTGTTTGTTCTAATGGGTGAACCATGTGGATGGAAGGTTCAGGTAGATATACTAGAGGAACAATACTCATGTAAGCATGAGTTTCAGATTAATCAAGTTGTGGAAACGCAATTCATCAGATGTAGATTTTGCAAACAACTAACCGGCCAAAGATCAAGAGGACACTGCAGTAAATGCCAGTTAACAACATATTCTATTTGTGCAGGATTCTATTTAAAGGTCAAATTGAGGACTGAACCCCCACCGCCTGTCCAGTATGATGATCGACAATTAATTGCTGAATTAATCAGTTATACGCAATATTTGATGGCGAAAAATCAAAGATTGAAGGCTGAACTAGAAAGAGTCTTAAGAAGGAATCAGCAAGCTGAGGAGATTCTTTCTGAATTAATGGAAGATCTACAACAACTATCCTTTGATGATTTGCGGAAGGGCAAAGAACAAATTTCCTATCTTGAAGAGCAAGTAGTCTCAAAAATTATTGAAGGACAATCGGTTAGTAAAAATTCATTAAATCGACTATATAACATCAATGTTACCTTTGAAATTCCCAACCTACAGCCATTTTCTATCAATGCTATTCTTGATACTGGAGCTACCACTTGCTGCGTTGATCTCCGGCCAATTCCATACCAAGCTGTGGAGGAAAATTCTTACAGCATAATCATCAATGGAGTCAATTCACAGCAAGAAGCAAAGCATAGGATAAAAGCAGGCCAGATGGTTATCGGGGAAAATAAATTCAGGATTCCTTTCACGTATGCCTTCAACATGACACTTGGCAAAGGAATACAAATGGTACTTGGATGTAACTTCATCAGAAGCATACAAGGAGGCATTCACATTAAAGGTAATAGGGTTACATTTTATAAAAATGTCACGACTATTGCCACTAATGAGCATGTAGGCGGAGCCCCCATTCAAGAATTAAACCTGGATGAAATGGAGTACATAAAGATACAAGAAGAACTTCTTTATACTGGTATTCATTCAAATCCAAGTGTTATTGCCAAGCATGAAAATTTAATGCACAGATTAAAGGAGCAAGGCTACATAGGAGATAATCCATTGCAACATTGGAGTAAAAATGGTATTGTTTGTAAACTAGATATTATAAACCCAGACATTACTATCCAGGACAAACCATTATCCCACGTTACTCCAGCTCTGAAAGATACATTTGAAAGACATGTGCAGGCTTTATTAAAGTTGAAAGTCATCCGACCTAGCAAAAGCAAACATAGGACGATGGCTATGATCGTGCAGTCTGGTACCACTATTGACCCTACCACTGGTAAAGAAACAAAAGGCAAAGAAAGAATGGTCTTCAATTACAAGACGCTGAATGATAACACCTACAAGGACCAGTATAGCCTGCCATGTATCAACACTATTTTAAAGAGGGTTGGAAATTCAAAAATTTACTCAAAGTTCGATTTGAAATCTGGTTTTCATCAAATCGCAATGGAATCCTCATCCGTTGAATGGACTTCATTCATTTGTCCATCGGGTCTTTATGAATGGTTGGTTATGCTATTTGGCTTGAAAAATGCTCCTGCTGTATTCCAGAGGAAAATGGATTCCTGTTTTTAAGGAATTGAAGAATTTATAGAAGTTTACATTGATGATATTTTGGTATTCTCCAAAAACGAGAAGGATCACTGCAAGCATTTGGAAATAATGCTTGGAATTTGTGAAAAGAATGGGATGGTTCTTTCACCCACAAAATATAAAATAGCAGTGCCCAAAATAGATTTTCTCGGAGAAGAAATTGGGGAAGGAAAATTGAAATTGCAACCCCATATTATCAAAAAAATTGCTGAATTCCCGGAGGAATCTTTTAAAGACAAGAAGATATTACGTTCTTGGCTCAGTCTTCTTAATTATGCCAGGACATATATTCCAAACCTAAGTTCAAAACATGGGCCTTTATACGAGAATTAAAATGTAACCCTATTACCTTCAATGCGAACGCCTCCTTGCATGCTTCTGATGAAGTTACATCCAAGTACCATTTGTATTCCTTTGCCAAGTGTCATGTTGAAGGCATACGTGAAAGGAATCCTGAGTTTATTTTCCCCGATAACCATCTGGCTTGCTTTTATCTTGTGCTTTGCTTCTTGCTGTGAATTGACTCCATTGATGATTATGTTGTAAGAATTTTCCTCCACAGCTTGGTATGGAATTGACCGAAGATCAACGCAGCAAGTGGTATCTCCAGTATCAAGAATAGCATTGATAGAAAATGGCTGTAGGTTGGGAATTTCAAAGGTAACATTGATGTTATATAGTCGATTTAATGAATTTTTACTAACCGACTGTCCTTCAATAATTTTTGAGACTACTTGCTCTTCAAGATAGGAAATTTGTTCTTTGCCCTTCCGCAAATCATCAAAGGATAGTTGTTGTCGATCTTCCATTAATTCAGAAAGAATCTCCTCAGCTTACTGATTCCTTCTTAAGACTCTTTCTAGTTCAGCCTTCAGTCTTTGATTTTTCGCCATCAAATATTGCTTATAACTGATTAATTCAGCAATTAATTGTCGATCATCATACTGGACAGGCGGTGGGGGTTCAGTCCTCAATTTGACCTTTAAATAGAATCCTGCACAAATAGAATATGTTGTTAACTGGCATTTAGTGCAGTGTCCTCTTGATCTTTGGCTGGTTAGTTGTTTGCTAAATCTACATCTGATGAATTGCGTTTCCACAACTTGATTAATCTGAAACTCATGCTTACATGAGTATTGTTCCTCTGGTATATCTACCTGAACCTTCCATCCACATGGTTCACCCATTAGAACAAACAAAGTTTCTTTAGAAGGAAGAATATCAGTTACCATACTGTAATATTGCTCAGTATTATTTTCTCCTTTCGAAATGATGCAAATGGCGTCACTATTAGACTCATCTGGATCTACTGAGACAACATCAAATTCCTCTGGCAGCTCTAATTCTCCTAGCATGGCTACCCTTTCTTTGTTGCCAATTTTATTACGGCAATCCCTTACAAAGTGCCCTTCTTCTCCGCAAATGAAGCACTTACATTTTCTTACCTTTGTCCTATCATGTTGATATTTCTTTTTGATTACTCTTACATGGGATTTATGAGGCTTACCCTTGTAAGTTCTTGCTTTTCTTAGTCCAAATCTTCGGTTCTGGTAATGCTCAGGAAGAGGGATTTGAGAGCAAAACTACAAATCCTTAAGACTTCTTTGACGAGATGCCTGTTTGCACATCTCCATCAGCTCCTGATATGCATGATGAATAAGTGGAAGTACTCCAATAGTGTTCCCGGGATGTTTCTTTTAAAATTTTCTTTCAAGATAACCTCCAATCAAGGGTGGCATTTTCCTATAGAATTTACTGGACAATTCTTCATTAATAAACATTCTACCTGTTTTAGCTGCCAAGTCCTTGTATTGGTTCATGTACGAGACCAAGTTCTTAGTCTCTGGGCAGGACAATCTTTCAAGATCAAGATATGCTTGGTTCTGTTCAGCTGTTGAACCTGAAGTTGGATCTTCGAAAGTAATAATACGTCTAATTTGGGTCAAGACGTTCTGAGTTTCATCTGCTGCTGCAATAATCATATCATATCATTCGGGAAACATCATTCTCCATTGTATAAACGTTTTCTTTTCTGTTTCTCCCAGTAGATTCTCAATAAACTATACTTTAGTTCTATTGTCTGCCATATCTTTGAGTCTACTATGTTGGTTGTTATAGACTCCCAACTTTAGATCACATCATTATACAACCCTATGTTGTCAGGAAGTACGAGCATAGCACCTATTTGTTGTTGTGCAAAGGCTAAAGTCCAGGAATTTCCCCCATAAGCTCTTTGTAATCTTCCAATTCTTGCTCTGTGGTAATCAGGGTTATCATAAGAGTTTGGAACTTGAATTCTTGAAGTTGATGGTGCATACTGAGGTGGTCCCATCACAGAATCAGCTGGTGGGTTGTAATTTGATACTGCTGATAATGATGCGAACACCATTGGGGGTAATTCTTCTTGTTCTTCCCTTTGTAGAGGATAATTTCATATTGGTTCATCGATATGTGCCATGAATTCTTCTTGCTCCTGCTCCAAATTAGATGATACACAGGAAAAATAATCATCATCGGAATCAGAATCAGAATAAGTATACTCACCACCTTCCGCATGGAATGGGTTGACCCATTCATTATCTTGTAACATATATAAACAATGATCTGGTGGCCAGTCCCTTCCGTGCCACCCATCATATTCTTCGCTGGAATTATCTATTTCCCTGAAGTGGATGATTTATTACTTAGCTCTGGAGGGCATAATGTTGTCATTAAGTTATCCCAGAAATTAGTATTAATTCTGGGTAGTTTTTGGTCCAAGAGTCGATCCCAATGCCGAGTGCCAATTTGTATTTTTTCAAGCATATTTGTTTCACGATCAAGGATGTTCACATAGACTTCAAGAGAGTTGTCTGTTGAACCGAATCCTCGAGCCCATTGGGTATGTCCTAGCTCGTCAACCTCCATCAAGGTTGGCGTGTTAATAACCTCCAAAATTATTTGAGCAACAACCTCTCCCTGCTCAATAATTAATGGTGAATAAATGAAGACTTGTCGGGTCCACCACGTCTTCATTATCATGGTGGGGTGCTCCGTACTTCATGCCCTAGCTTTGAAACACGTTGCCAAAGTTGATAAACTTCTTTTCTGTTATCTTCTACCTTCCGATAGTGGAGCCTCCAATAATTATTAGGAGCTTGTGCTGCTCGATGTCGACGGTGGTTGAAATCAATGAATTTGGAGTTTAAAATATATTCTAATTCTTTGAGAGCTCTCAAACAGCTGTCTATTGCCTGTTCTTCAATTATTTCCATTTCCTGCCTCTTGCGATGTTCTTCAGGGGTTAAGATTTTTATCATTCAATCATGCATCAATTCTTCATACTGTCTCAGCAATGGGTACTCAGAGGATGATGATGCAGCCAATCCTTGTGATACGTCTTCACTTGTTAAGACAGCTAGAGTTTCCTGTCTTTCTACAAGTCTTGATAAATTGTCAGCCAAAACATTAAGTTTACCATCTATATGCTCAAAATTAACCTTTACTCCTGTTCCAGTGACAAAGTCGGTGAAGGCTAGCCATCTGACTCTGGATGGTGTATTCCTTGCCATTTTGTTGCAAAAGCTAATTATCGCTTGACAATCAGTTTTCAGAGTAACTTCTTTCTTGTCAAGATAATGAATTTTTAGGGCTGACATTGTTTCCAATGTAGCGTAGATTTCTGCATCAATTACAAATTTAACAATAGGGAATTTACCATGCACGTAAGCACATACCTTTTCCATCGCTCTCGGGTCATGTTTATTGGGCTTCCATTTGCAAATACCGCCCCAGCCCAACATGGATCCATCAGTCTCCAGAATTATGTAGGCATGTTCTCGAGGTATCTCCAGATCCGGAAGCCTTTGAATTAATGCTTTAGATCTTCCATTAATTCTTCAGAAAGAATCTCCTCAGCTTGCTAATTCCTTCTTAAGACTCTTTCTAGTTCAACCTTCAGCCTTTGATTTTTCGCTATCAAATATTGCGTATAACTGATTAATTCATCAATTAATTGTCGATCATCATACTGGACAGGCGGTGGGGGTTTAGTCCTCAATTTGACCTTTAAATAGAATCCTGCACAAATAGAACAAGTTGTTAACTGGCATTTAGTGCAGTGTCCTCTTGATCTTTGGCTAGTTAGTTGTTTGCTAAATCTACATCTGATGAATTGCGTTTCCACAGCTTGATTAATCTGAAACTCATGCTTACATGAGTATTGTTCCTTTGGTATATCTACCTGAACCTGCCATCCACATGGTTCACCCATTAGAACAAACAAAGTTTCTTTAGAAGGAAGAATATCAGTTACCATACTGTAATATTGCTCAGTATTATTTTCTTTTTTCGAAATGATGCAAATGGCGTCACTGTTAGACTAATCTGGATCTACTAAGACAACATCAAATTCCTCTGGGAGCTCTAATTCTCCTAGCATGGCTACCCTTTCTTTGTTGCCAATTTTATTACGGCAATCCCTTGCAAAGTGCCCTTCTTCTCCGCAAATGAAGCACTTACATTTTCTTACCTTTGTCCTATCATGTTGATATTTCTTTTTGATTACTCTTACATGGGATTTGTGAGGCTTACCCTTGTAAGTTCTTGCTTTTCTTAGTCCAAATCTTCGGTTCTGGTAATGCTCAGGAAGAGGGATTTGAGAGCAAAACTACAAATCCTTAAGACTCCTTTGAAGAGATGCCTGTTTGCACATCTCCATCAGCTCCTGATATGCATGATGAATACGTGGAAGTACTCCAATAGTGTTGCCGGGATGTTTCTCTTGAAAATTTCTTTCCAGATAACCTCCAATCAAGGGTGACATTTTCCTGTAGAATTTACTAGACAATTCTTCATTAATAAACATTCTACCTGTTTTAGCTGCCAAGTCCTTGTATTGGTTCATGTACGAGACCAAGTTCTTAGTCTCTGGGCAGGACAATCTTTCAAGATCAAGATATGCTTGGTTCTGTTCAGCTGTTGAACCTGAAGTTGGATCTTCCAAAGTAATAATATGTCTAATTTGGGTCAAGACATTCTGAGTTTCATCTGCTGCTGCAATAATCATATCATATTGTTCGGGAAACATCATTCTCCATTGTATAAACATTTTCTTTTCTATTTCTCCCAGTAGATTCTCAATAAACTATACTTTAGTTCTATTGTCTGCCATATCTTTGAGTCTACTATGTTGGTTGTTATAGACTCCCAACTTTAGATCACATCATTATACAACCCTATGTTGTTAGGAAGTACGAGCATAGCACCTGTTTGTTGTTGTGCAAAGGCTAAAGTCCAGGAATTTCCCCCATAAGCTCTTTGTAATCTTCCAATTCTTGCTCCGTGGTAATCAGGGTTATCATAAGAGTTTGGAACTTGAATTCTTGAAGTTAATGGTGCATACTGAGGTGGTCCCATCATAGAATCAGCAGGTGGGTTGTAATTTGATACTGCTGATGATGATGCGAACACCATTGGGGGTAATTCTTCCTATTCTTCCCTTTGGAGAGGATAATCCCATATTGGTTCATCGAAGTATTGAAACGCAATTAAGCCTTGAAGTTCAACTTGAAGTCTCAAGATCTCAGCATGCAAACATGGTTCTCGCTGAAATTCTTTACTCAACTGGTTACAGACCCTCGCAACATAGAGTCTACCAACACTACTTAGAAGTAGACATTTTATGTACTGACAATAATCAAGTGGACCTTCCACTAGTTACAGAGCAGAGCCATCAAGCCCTCAGAGAAGCAAGATTTCAGCATATACATACAGGGCTAATTATGGTCAGAATTTATGCTTTGCATCGCAGGGATACAGGTGTCATGGCTTTGGCTGTTCTCCGTGACACCCGATGGAGAGATAATCGTTCGATCATCGCTACAATGGAAATGGACCTCACAAGAGGAACTCAAATGGTATTTGTTATTCCTGATATGATGTTAACTATTGAAGACGTCGCTCACCATATTGAGTTATCTCTTCAAACCCATGGCTATACCAGCTGGCAAGGAGGAGCTAGTAATTAGCTCAAGTGTGTAGAACTCCTTGTTCTAAACTGCTTATATAGGAGAGATGGTGGAAACTATTTGAGTCGGGTGCATTATTGTTGCCCCATCGATCACTCAAAGTAGATTCCCCTTGTATGCCCACGATAAGCTTTACATCACACCAAGACTATTTTACAGCACACCAAAGCTACTTTATAACTAAAAGAGATTGGCTCCCTGAGGCTCAAATCTCTTTTTCAAATTTTGGACTTATTGGGTATCAACTTTTGCTGGTGAAGTCTTGTCGGGTCCACCACGTCTTCATTATCATGGTGGGGTGCTTCGTACTTCATGCCCTAGCTGTGAAACACGTCGCCAAAGTTGATAAACTTCTTTTCTACTATCTTCTACCAATATGTCATACCCACGGCAGGAAGGGAGTTAATATTCACAGGTTTGGCCTTTAATATTTCTGAAGGTCATTATGGTTGTATTGTTGCAAGATCAGGTGCGGCATGGCAAAAGGGAATCTCTATCGGAGCAGGAGTCATTGATTCTGACTACCGAATGGAGGTAAAAATTTTGATTTTTTACCTCACTTATTAACCATTAATTATTGAGCAGGGAGAGGCCGTTGCTCAAATAATTTTGGAGGTTATTAGCACGCCAACCTTGATGGAGGTTGACGAGCTAGGATATACCCAACGGGCTGGAGGATTCGGTTCAACAGACAACTCTCTTGGAGTCTATGTGAACATCCTTGATCGTGAAACAAATATGCTTGAAAAAATACAAATTGGCACTCGGCATTGGGATCGCCTCTTGGAACAAAAACTACCCAGAATTAATACTAATTCCTGGGATAACTTAATGACAACATTATGCCCTCCAGAGCGAAGTAATAAACCGTCCACTTCAGAACAAGTGGAAACAGATAATTCCAATGAAGAATCGGATGGGTGGCACGGAAGGGACTGGCCACCAGAACATTGTTTATATATGTTACAAGATAATGAATGGGTCAACCCATCGATTCTAGAGTCGATCCATTTATCTCTCTTTATCTCTTGGTATCAAAGCTAGTTTTAAACATGAGCGGCTAAACTAACATTCAAGGGTTTCAGGATGAAAGGTAAGGGCAATCATACCAACATATCTTCATCTGCAAAGATTTTATAAATTGAAATTAATAAGCTGTAAGGAAGAATATCTGGGAGAAGAAGAAGAGGTTGAAAGGTGGAGACTCGATATGCATCCTTGGTCCAGATTTCTGCAAGGCTAGTAAGTGCGTAAGACGGTCAGCCCGAAGGCCTTAAATCTAGTATCTCCTTATATATCTTCTAAAGCTTGTTAAAGAAGACAGGTAGCTAAAGGGAATTGAGTTCTATAATAAGGCGACCGAACCTGTTAACTGATTGCAAAAGAACATCATGCGCATAAATCTCCACAGAAAGGAGTCGCTGCCAGTCGGGTGAGCATGAAAGTTTTATGGGTTCCTAAGCTATAAGTATTACTCAAACCCCTAAAAGTACCTTGATGTCTGAAAAATTTGAATAGAAAATGCCCTCCAGAGAGAAGTAATAAACCGTCCACTTCAGAACAAGTGGAAACTGATAATTCCAGCGAAGAATCTGATGGGTGGCACGGAAGGGACTGGCCACCAGAACATTGTTTATACATGTTACAAGATAATGAATGGGTCAACCCATTCCATGCGGAAGGTGGTGAGTATACTTATTCTGATTCTGATTCCGATGATGATTATTTTCCTGTGTATCATCTAATTTGGAGCAGGAGCAAGAAGAATTCTTGGCACATATCGATGAACCAATATGGGATTATCCTCTCCAAATGGAAGAACAGGAAGAATTACCCCCAATGGTGTTCGCATCATCATCAACAGTATCAAATTACAACCCACCAGCTAATTCTGTGATGGGACCTCCTCAGTATGCACCATGCGTCACTGTCAGACTCATCTAGATCTACTGAGACAACATCAAATTCCTCTGGTAGCTCTAATTCTCCTAACATGGCTACCCTTTCTTTCTTGCCAATTTTATTACGGCAATCCCTTGCAAAGTGCCCTTCTTCTCCGCAAATGAAACACTTACATTTTCTTACCTTTGTCCTATCATGTTGATATTTCTTTTTGATTACTCTTACATGGGATTTGTGAGGCTTACCCGTGTAAGTTCTTTCTTTTTTTAGTCCAAATCTTCGGTTATGGTAATGCTCAAGAAGAGGGATTTGAGAGCAAAACTGTAAATCCTTAAGACTCCTTTGAAGAGATGCCTGTTTGCACATCTCCATCAGCTCCTGATATGGGTTGGGAATTTCAAAGGTAACATTGATGTTATATAGTCAATTTAATGAATTTTTACTAACCGACTATCCTTCAATAATTTTTGAGACTACTTGCTCTTTAATAAAACTAACCATCTGGCCTACTTTTATCCTGTGCTTTGCTTCTTGCTGTGAATTGACTCCATTGATGATTATGCTGAAGAATTTTCCTCCACAACTTGGTATGGAATTAACCGGAGATCAACTCAGCAAGTGGTAGCTCTAGTATCAAGAATAGCATTGATAGAAAATGGCTGTAGGTTGGGAATTTCAAAGGTAACATTGATGTTATATAGTCGATTTAATGAATTTCTACTATGTTGGTTGTTATAGACTCCCATCTTGAGATCACATCATTATACAACCCTATGTTGTCAGGAAGTACGAGCATAGCACCTGTTTGTTGTTGTGCAGAGGGTAAAGTCCAAAAATTTCCCCCATAAGCTCATTGTAATCTTCCAATTCTTGCTCCGTGGTAATCAGGGTTATCATAAGAGTTTGGAACTTGAATTCTTGAAGTTGATGGTGCATACTGAGGTGGTCCCATCACAGAATCAACTGGTGGGTTGTAATTTGATACTGCTGATGATGATGCGAACACCATTGGGGGTAATTCTTCCTATTCTTCCCTTTGGAGAGGATAATCCCATATTGGTTCATCGATATGTGCCAAGAATTCTTCTTGCTCCTGCTCCAAATTAGATGATACACAGGAAAAATATGTAGGATATTTGATGCCGCTAGAGGGGGGTGAATAGCGCGTGTTAATTCATTGATGGAATTCGTTCGCGGTTGTCTCTACAATTTCGTTAGCGCAGCGGAAATAGAAAGATAATAATTATAACAAAATATACAACACGCAAACACAAATATTTAACGTGGTTCGGAACCGCACGGTTCCTACTCCACGGATCGAGCTCTACGAGCTCTAGTGATGCACACGCACTCACTAATTACAAATACTCCTTCTCGACACAAGTCGGAGGTGAAGAAACCCCTTACAAGTAATCTTACAACAATAAGATACAAATACAAGCAATTAGAATAATGAAATACAATGCAAGTAAAGAAAACTACTTTACGATTGCCTTTCGATTGCTTGATTGCTTGGTTGCTTGAAATCACCTTGGAGACCCTGATTTGCAACAACAAATCGCTCCAAAACCCTCAAGAAATCGATGCCAAATTCCTCCATCACGAGCTCCTTATAAAGCTTCAACTCCGAAAAAGTCGATCACCGATCGCCGGGACCATCACGATCGATGCCGCTTTGTTGTCGTGAGACAACGGCTAGATCCACGCTAGATAAGTCCAACGGATCTACCATCACGATCGATGAGTGTCCTCACCGACCGGGTCCCAAAGAATGAGTGAGACTACACTCGGTCGAATTCCCGAGCACCACGACCGATCATGCAATCGCCGATCGCCGAAGCATTAGTCGACCGCCATCCTCCGCAATGATCGCTAGGCCACTTCCCGCAGTCAAACCCTAGTTGACTCGGTCCAGTCGACTGCCACATGGCACCAGTCGACTGGCATACCTCAAACATGAGGTTTTAGCCCAAGTATGGTGCCCCCATACTTGCTAGACCACCCTTAACCTAGACCTAAGCCTTCTAGCCACCTCCATCAGCCTCACGCCTCTCGAATCCCTCCAAGTCATCCATGACTTGTTCATCCATCGCGCTAGCCTTCAGGTGCTTCCATCGGCTATGTCATGCTAACGATGTCTACACCGCCAAGGCACATTGGACTTACGCCGCCAAGACTCCGCTTGGACTTTACGCCGTCAACCATTGGACTTATGCTGCCAAGACTCCCGCTTGGACTTTACGCCGCCAATATCAAACCCTTGGACTTCTCAAATGCCAAGACTCAAGCTTGGACTTTCCCTTGTCAACCCATGTTGGACTTTCCATGTCAAGACTCATGCTTGGACTTTCCATGCCAAGACTCATGCTTGGACTTTCCATTGTCAAGACTCATGCTTGGACTTTGCCAAATGCCAAGTGTCCCACTTGGACTTCCCATGCCAAGTACTCAAGACTTGGACTTCCCTATGACAATTACATTGTCATATATTTTTGTCGAACATCAAAACATCACTCGAGTCAAACTCGAGTCCTAGTCAATCGTGACCTGGGCCGATTGCACCAACAATCTCCCCCTTTTTGATGTTTGACAAAAACCAAACAAATCATTTGAGTTAGACCACTAACTCAAATCTCTTACCAATTATCCTAAATTGGTAATCTTAAACATTCTCCAAAAGTTCTCCCCCAAACATTCTCCCCCTTTTTGACTAACATCAAAAAGGTTTTCTCTCCAAGGAGGTCAATGTCTCATGTCCCAATGAGATCTTACAATCTCCCCCTTGGTCCAAAAATACCTAGGATGCCTACCATTTTTTTAGTGATAAGTCTCATACCCCTCAAGAGAGGCAATCCTATACACTCTCCCAATTTCAAAATTGGGTTTCTAAAAATCCATCAATTTTTCCAATTGATAACATTTTCCCCTTCAAGAAGAAAGAAAAATACATCCATCACTCCAAGATGGATACCTCCCCCTAAAGGCTTGCTCCCCCTTGACCATTGCACCAACAATGTCCTTGGGAAGTCCCTAAGCCAATAGGAACTCTAAACCATCAAAATTAAGGTTAAAAATTCAACATTGAACTTTCCAACACCTTAACATTGATACAAACCCTAAACAACTCTCCTAATCCATATCCAATAGATTTTCGCCCTTTATAATGCTTCCCAAAGTATATCCTAGGGTTAGGAGGGATTAGGGACCTTAACCGTAGTTGAAATCGAGTTAAACAACCTTGGTTACCGAATCAGCATAATCAATGAGTGGTTCAGCTACGATCGATCGACACTCATCACCGATCGTCACCCAGGGCTGATCGATAATCAAAATCCGATTTTCAGTTTTCAGAAACAAGTTTTGGAAAATCATAAATAATTATACGTATATCGAAAAATCATGAAATTTGGTACATATAATACCTATGACCAATACAATGGGTGAAAAATATTTGAAAATTATTTTACCCATAAAATAATGAAATTGGCACAAAGTTCAAAACCATTGAAATTTTCAATGTTTTGGCCTTACTTTGTATCAACTTCATCAATGGTGATTGCTATCAAAAGATAGACTTCACCAAGGTTTTTCAAAATGATTTTAAAATATTTTTAAAACCTTATTTTGGATCATATTCCTTGGGCTCTAAGTACATGACTTGTACACAAGCTTTCCCAATGATCCACCAATAAAATTAGATGAGTTATAGTTCATCTAGATGCAAAAACTATGCACCTTAAACTCAACTCATATCCTAGCATCTCATATGCATCTAGGGTGTATAAATACACATACATGTCAATTGGGTGTGAGATGTGGATTTTGGTTACCTTAATCTAAGGTTTCATATATTTTCTAAGGCAACCCTACTTGATTCCCTTATAAATGGGACTCCAAGTCATGTCATAGTCCTTATATCAATTTTAATCAATTAAATGCATGAAATGATCATGGCATAAAGATAGCAATAATTAAGCATGACCAATGATCATGATGTCATGACATATGATAAAATCTAAAAATACATGACATTTAAACACCTTAATCCTAAAACATGAACATGACATGTAAATTGAGTAAAAGTAAGCATGATGTTATGGCATGTTATATGGAAAACAAAGCATGACATATAAAATATATATGTATAGTAATACCTACATTTTGATATTAATTGTCATTTCATATAATTAATTACATTTTGCCATATTTCTACTTTTCTCCCAAGTGTGTCAAAACCCAAAATGACACACTAACCTCTAAACCTAAATTGTGCCAATTTGATCATTTTATCAAACTTCTCAAGTAATATTGGCACATCCTAAAATCTTTTAGGATTAAAACTCAAATGTATTTTCAAGGTAATCATAACCTTAAAAATAACCTAAAATGCCACCTTTGCCATGGTTGAGTTAACTACCCATCCAATTAAGGTTGGCACACCTTAAACCCATCTAGCGTGAATCAATCACGCTCTTAGGAACCCAAAATCGATTTGAGCTCCTAGGGTTGATTAGGTATTCCTTAGGGATTACCTCCCTAGATACCTTCCTAATGACCCTTCTAGGCTTATTAGCCTTGGTCATTTGGGTCTTACCTAGGTTGACTCTAGGGGGAACTCCCCTTGCAACCTTCTTAGTGGTCACCCTAGGTTTCCTAGAAACCCTAGCCACTAGGCACAACCTTTGGTCAACCTTAGGGATGACTTTCCTATTGACCTTGGTCTTCTTAGACCTAGTTTGTGTTCCATAATCAAATGGAACACTATGGTAAGCCACCTTAGGCTTAGGTTTGTGACCCAAACCTTGCTTGCCCTTGGTTGACTTTTGACTTTGAGGTCCTAGGTGTTGACTTTGACTTTTGGACCTTTGACTTTGACCATTAGACCCTTGAAATTGGTTTTGTATGTTCCTAAGGGTCTTTTCTAGTTTCTCAAGCCTTGACCTCAAGGCTTGGTTCTCTAATTCTAATTGCCCAATTTTAGAATTTTGATTTGAATCATGGGCATGGGACTTTCTAGGCATATGCCTAGTCCATTTAGGATTAAGACCTAGATGATCTTGTACCTTCCTAATTGTTTCCCTAGGTAAAGTTTGTCTAGAATTATTTGACCTAGGGTTGTCCTTAGGTAAAATATTTCTAGGAACATTAGTCCCAAGTTTCTCCTTCTTCCTAAGGTTGACCTTCTTAGCTCCTAAGCAATATTCTCTATTTCTAGCATGCTCTTTTTGATTATAAGAATTAGAAAGAGCATTACTAAAATATACCTTAAGGTTAGCCTTAGCTCCCCCTACTTGTGTAGCTCCTTCTTGCCTCTTCTTCTTCCCTCTAGGACATTGACTCCGGTAATGTCCCGGTAGCCGGCATTTGAAGCAAATGATATGCTCCTTGCTCTTTTGACTTGGGGAACCGACATCCTTGATCTTTGGTGCCGGTGGAGCTTTCTTGATCCTCTTTGGACATTTACTCTTGTAATGTCCACTTTCCCTACACTCAAAGCAAATTATATGTTTTTTATTTAAAACCAAATTGCTTGAGTTACCTAGTTCGGTGGTGAGGGTCTCTTGAGCCTTTTCTTCTTCTCGACCGGATGTGGATGGCTCCTCTTGTTGCTCCGGTGTTGAGGATGATCTCTCCCCCTCAATTATAGAAGTGGATGCTTCTTCCACTTCTTCCACCTCTTCTTTCTCCGATCCGGAAGTTGACTCCATCTCAACTTCCGATTCCTCACTTTCACTTGAGGATGAGCTCTCTTCTTCATCCTCCTTGTCCAAGTCTTCTTGGACCGATCCGGGATTATCGTGGAACTTGACCAACTTGTTCCACAATTCCTTGGCATCCCTATAGCTTCCTAATCTAGACAAAATGTCGTTAGGTATCAAATTAATCAACATTTTTGTTACCTTAACGGTTGTCTTGAATTTTTTCCGTTGCTCCTTGGTCCATCGCTTCATTTCGAGGATTTCACCATTCTCTCCTCTTGGAGCATCAAAACCTATATTCACGGCAAACCAATTTTCTATATTTGTCCTTAGAAAATATTCCATCCTACCTTTCCAATACGCGAAATGTACGCGGTCAAAGGCAGGTGGAATTGTTATGTCATCGCCCCATCTTTCTTGAAGATCCATTGTCTTCCCTCTAGCTTCTTGCTCCCGGTTGTTAATCCATTGAAAAGCAACCTGCTCTGATACCAATTGTAGGATATTTGATGCCGCTAGAGGGGGGGTGAATAGCGCGTGTTCGTTCGTCGATGGAATTCGTTCGCGGTTGTCTCTACAATTTTGTTAGCGCAGCGGAAATAGAAAGATAATAATGATAAAAAAATATACAACACGCAAACACAAATATTTAACGTAGTTCGGAACTGCACAATTCCTACTCCACGGATCGAGCTCTAGTGATGCACACACACTCACTAATCACAAATACTCTTTCTCGACACAAGTCAGAGGTGGAGAAACCTCTTACAAGTAATCTTACAACAATAAGATACAAATACAAGCAATTACAATAATGAAATACAATGCAAGTAAAGAAAACT
This sequence comes from Wurfbainia villosa, assembly GCA_025175895.1. NCBI lineage: Eukaryota > Viridiplantae > Streptophyta > Magnoliopsida > Zingiberales > Zingiberaceae > Wurfbainia > Wurfbainia villosa. The sequence goes on from JAKLTH010000147.1 coordinate 2,657,040, forward strand.
ACTTTACGATTGCCTTTGGATTGCTTGATTGCTTGGTTGTTTGAAATCACCTTGGAGACCCTGATTTGCAACAACAAATCGCTCCAAAACCCTCAAGAAACCGATGCCAAATTCCTCCATCACGAGCTCCTTATAAAGCTTCAACCTGTGCTGGAAAAAGTCGATCAGTCGACTGCTCGGGACCATCAGTCGACTGATGTCATTGTTGTCGTGAGACAACGGCTAGATCCACACTAGATAAGTCCAACGGATCTACCATCAGTCGACTGATGGTGTCCTCACTCGACTGTTGGTCCCAAAGATCGAGTGAGACCCCACTCTGGCGAATTCGAGCACCACGGTCGATCATGCGATCGATCTGCTCGGGCCATCGATCATTGCCATCCTCTAGCGATCAGATCAAACCCTAGTTGACTCGGTCCGATTGCATGGCAGTTTTAACCCAAGTATGGTGCCCCCATACTTGCTAGACCACTCTTAGCCTAGACCTAAGCCTTCTAGCCACCTCCATCAGCCTCATGCCTCTCGGATCCCTCCAAGTCATCCATGACTTGTTCATCCATCGCGCTAGCCTTCAGGTGCTTCCATCGGCTATGTCATGCTAACGGTGTCTACACCGTCAAGGCACATTGGACTTATGCTGCCAAGACTCCCGCTTAGACTTTACGCCGCCAATATCAAACCCTTGGACTTCTCAAATGCCAAGACTCAAGCTTGGACTTTCCCTTGTCAACCCATGTTGGACTTTCCATGCCAAGACCCATGCTTGGACTTTCCATGCCAAGACCCATGCTTGGACTTTCCATTGCCAAGACTCATGCTTGGACTTTTCCAAATGCCAAGTGTCCCACTTGGACTTCCCATGCCAAGTACTCAAGACTTGGACTTCCCTATGACAATTACATTGTCATATATTTTTGTCAAACATCAAAACATCACTCAAGTCAAACTCAAGTCCTGGTCAATCGTGACCTGGGCCGATTGCACCAACAAAATAATCATCATCGGAATCAGAATCAGAATAAGTATACTCACCACCTTCCACATGGAATGGGTTGACCCATTCATTATCTTGTAACATATATAAACAATGTTTTGGTGGCCAGTCCCTTTCGTGCCACCCGTCAAATTCTTCGCTGGAATTATCTGTTTCCACTTGTTCTAAAGTGGACGGTTTATTACTTCGCTCTGGAGGGCATAATGTTGTCATTAAGTTATCCCAGGAATTAGTATTAATTCTGGGTAGTTTTTGGTCCAAGAGGCGATCCCAATGCCGAGTGTCAATTTGTATTAAAGAGAGATAAATGGATCGACTCTAGAATCGGAAATGAAAAGTCCGGGATGAGACCCAGAAAATTTATTTCTTCTATAGATTTAAACAACTGACTACGGGTTTGAACTTGGAAGAACTAACAAACTTGGAGATGCTCAAGTGTGTAGAACTCCTTGTTCTAAATTGCTTATATAGGAGAGATGGTGGAAACTATTTGAGTCGGGTGCATTATTGTTGCCCCATCGATCACTCAAAGTAGATTCGCCTTGTCTTCCCACGATAAGCTTTACATCACACCAAGACTATTTTACAGTACACCAAAGCTACTTTACAACTAAAAGAGATTGGCTCCCCGAGACTCAGATCTCTTTTTCATATTTTGGACTTATTGGGTATCAACTTTTGCTGGTGAAGTCTTGTCGGGTCCACCACGTCTTCATTATTGTGGCGGGGTGCTTCGTACTTCATGCCCTAGCTGTGAAACACGTCGCCAAAGTTGATAAACTTCTTTTCTTCTATCTTCTACCTTCCGGTAGTGGAGCCTCCAATAATTATTAGGAGTATGTGCTGCTCAATGTCGACGGTGGTTGAAATCAATGAATTTGGAGTTTAAAATATCGCAGGGATACAGGTGTCATGGCTTTGGCTATTCTCCGTGACACCCGATGGAGAGATGATTGTTCGATCATCGCTACAATGGAAATGGACCTCACAAGAGGAACTCAAATGGTATATGTTATTCCTGATATGATGTTAACTATTGAAGACTTCGCTCACCATATTGAGTTATCTCTTCAAACCCATGGCTATACCAGCTGGCAAGGAGGAGCTAGTAATTTACTGATAACAAGAATGATGATTGGAAGGTTAACCAACACAAGTTTTACAAATTTCACTTATAATGTCCAACATGTTGCAGATTATTTAACCAGTTGAGGTGTACAAGCACTACCAGGCACCCGATTTACATCCGAGGAGTTACAGCGGCAAAGACGGATTCTAAGACCATCTGTAAGAAGAAACCCAGAGGTACCAACATTAATGAATTCTAGAACGCTCCTAGATGGAAGCATCTCTCTGCAGTTTGAAGGATATGCACCAACTCCTGAAAGATTACTACCCAGAGTCAATAATCAAGATGAAGAAATTGGTTCTCCAGAGAAAGAACCACAGTATGATTAATCTGAAACTCATGCTTACATGAGTATTATTCCTCTGGTATATCTACTTGAACCTACCATCCACATGGTTCACCCATTAGAGCAAACAAAGTTTCTTTAGAAGGAAGAATATCAGTTACCATACTGCAATATTGCTCAGTATTATTTTCTCCTTACAAAATGCTACAAATGGCGTCACTGTCAGACTCATCTGGATCTACTGAGACAACATCAAATTCCTCTGGTAGCTCTAATTCTCCTAGCATGGCTACCCTTTCTTTGTTGCCAATTTTATTACGGCAATCCCTTGCAAAGTGCCCTTCTTCTCCGCAAATGAAGCACTTACATTTTCTTACCTTTGTCCTATCATGTTGATATTTCTTTTTTATTACTCTTACATGGGATTTGTGAGGCTTACCCTTGTAAGTTCTTGCTTTTCTTAGTCCAAATCTTCGATTCTGGTAATGCTCAGGAAGAGGGATTTGAGAGCAAAATTGCAAATCCTTAAGACTCCTTTGAAGAGATGCCTGTTTGCACATCTCCATCAGCTCCTAATATGCATGATGAATACGTGGAAGTACTCCAATAGTGTTATCAGGATGTTTCTCTTGAAATTTTCTTTCCAGATAACCTCCAATTAAGGGTGGAATTTTCCTGTAGAATTTACTAGACAATTCTTCATTAATAAACATTCTACCTGTTTTAGCTGCCAAGTCCTTGTATTGGTTCATGTATGAGACCAAGTTCTTAGTCTCTGGGCAGGACAATCTTTCAAGATCAAGATATGTTTGGTTCTGTTCAGCTGTTGAACCTGAAGCTAGATCTTGTAAAGTAATAATACGTCTGATTTGGGTCAAGACGTTCTGAGTTTCATCTGCTGCTGCAATAATCATATCATATTGTTCGGGAAACATCATTCTCCATTGTATAAACGTTTTCTTTTCTGTTTCTCCCAGTGCCATTTCTTGCCTCTTACGATGTTCTTCAGGGGTTAAGATTTTTATCATCGAATCATGCATCAATTCTTTATACTGTCTCGACAATGGGTACTCAGAGGGTGATGATGCAGCCAATCCTTGTGATACGTCTTCACTTGTTAAGACAGCTACAGTTTCCTGTCTTTCTACAAGTCTTGATAAATTGTCAGCCAAAACATTAAGTTTACCATCTATATGCTCAAAATTAACCTTTACTCCTGTTCTAATGACAAAGTCAGTGAAGGCTAGCCATCTGACTCTGGATGGTTTATTCCTTGCCGTTTTGTTGTAAAAGCTAATTATCGCTTGACAATCAGTTCTCAGAGTAACTTCTTTCTTGTCAAGATAATGAATTTTTAGGGTTGACATTTATTTCTTCAATAGATTTAAACAACAGACTATGGGTTTGAACTTGGAAGAACTAAAAAACTTGGAGATGCTCAAGTGTGTAGAACTCCTTGTTCTAAACTACTTATATAGGAGAGATGGTGGAAACTATTTAAGTCGGGTGCATTATTGTTGCCCCATCGATCACTCAAAGTAGATTCCCCTTGTCTGCCCACGATAAGCTTTACATCACACCAAGACTATTTTATAGCACACCAATGCTACTTTACAGCTAAAAGAGATTGGCTCCCCGAGGCTCAAATCTCTTTTTCAGATTTTGGACTTATTGGGTATCAACTTTTGCTGGTGAAGTCTTGTCGGGTCCACCACGTCTTCATTATCATGGTGGGGGGTGCTTCGTACTTCATGCCCTAGCTGTGAAACACATCGCCAAAGTTGATAAACTTCTTTTCTGCTATCTTCTACCTTCCAATAGTGGAGCCTCCAATAATTATCAGGAGTCTGTGCTGCTCAATGTCGACGGTGGTTGAAATCAATGAATTTGGAGTTTAAAATATATTCTAATTCTTTGAGAGCTCTCAGACAGCTGTCTATTGCTTGCTCTTCAATTATTGTCATTTCCTGCCTCTTGCGATGTTCTTCAGGGGTTATGATTTTTATCATCGAATCATGCATCAATTCTTCATACTGTCTCAACAATGGGTACTCAGAGGATGATGATGCAGCCAATCCTTGTGATACGTCTTCACTTGTTAAGATAGCTAGAGTTTCCTGTCTTTCTACAAGTCTTGATAAATTGTCAGCCAAAACATTAAGTTTACCATCTAGATGCTCAAAATTAACCTTTACTCCTGTTCCAGTGACAAAGTCGGTGAAGGCTAGCCATCTGACTCTGGATGGTTTATTCCTTGTCGTTTTGTTGTAAAAGCTAATTATCGCTTGACAATCAATTCTCAGAGTAACTTCTTTCTTGTCAAGATAATGAATTTTTAGGGCTGACATTGTTTCCATTGCAGCGTAGATTTCTGCATAAATTACAAATTTAACTGTAGGGAATTTACCATGTGCATAAGCACATACCTTTTCCATCGCTCTTGGGTCATGTTTATTGGGCTTCCATTTGCAAATACCGCCCCAGCCCAACATGGATCCATCAGTCTCCAGAATTATGTAGGCATGTTCTGGAGGTATCTCCAGGTCCAAAAGCCTTTGAATTAATGCTTTGATTTCCCTTATAAGAGCCCAGTCCGAACTCTTTATGCGCTTATCCCCATGAGGAGAAGTTTTCTCATATAAAGGCCCAAGTTTTGAACTTAGGTTTGGAATATATGTCCTGACATAATTAAAAAGACCAAGCCAAGAACGTAAGCTCTTCTTGTCTTTAAAAGATTCCTCCGAAAATTCAGCAATTTTTTTTTGATAATATGGGGTTGCAATTTCAATTTTCCTTCCCCAATTTATGCTCTGAGAAAATCTATTTTGGGCACTGCCATTTTATATTTTATGGGTGAAAGAACCAGCCCATTGTTTTCACAAATTCCAAGCATTATTTCCAAATGCTTGCAGTGATCTTTCGCGTTTTTGGAGAATACCAAAATATCATCAATGTAAACTGCTATAAATTCTTCAGTTCCTTTAAAACAGAAATCCATTTTCCTCTGGAATACAGCAGGAGCATTTTTCAAGCCAAACGACATAACCAACCATTCATAAAGACCCGATGGACAAATGAATGAAGTCCATTCAACGGATGAGGGTTCCATTGCGATTTGATGAAAATCAGATTTCAAATCGAACTTTGAGTAAATTTTTGAATTTCCAACCCTCTTTAAAATAGTGTTGATACCTGGCTGGCTATACTGGCCCTTGTAGGTGTTATCATTCAGCGTTTTGTAATTGAAGACCATTCTTTCTTTGCCTTTTGTTTCTTTACCAGTGGTAGGGTCAATAGTGGTACCAGACTGCACGATCATACCCATCGTCCTATGTCTGCTTTTGCTAGGTCGGATGACTTTCAACTTTAATAAAGCCTGCACATGTCTTTCAAATGTATCTTCCAGAGCTGGAGTAACGTGGGATAATGGTTTGTCCTGGATAGTAATGTCTAGGTTTATAATATCTAGTTTACAAACAATACCATTTTTACTCCAATGTTGCAATGGATTATCTCCTATGTAGTCTTGCTCCTTTAATCTGTGCATTAAATTTTCATGCTTGGCAATAACACTTGGATTTGAATGAATACCAGTATAAAGAAGTTCTTCTTGTATCTTTATGTACTCCATTTCATCCAGGTTTAATTCTTGAATGGGGGCTCCGCCTACATGCTCATTAGTGGCAATAGTCGTGATATTTTTATAAAATGTAACCCTATTACCTTCAATGTGAACGCCTCCTTGCATGCTTCTGATGAAGTTACATCCAAGTACCATTTGTATTCCTTTGCCAAGTGTCATGTTGAAGGCATACGTGAAAGGAATCTTGAATTTATTTTCCCTGATAATCATCTGGCCTACTTTTATCCTGTGCTTTGCTTCTTGCTATGAATTGACTCCATTGATGATTATGTTGTAAGAATTTTCCTCCACGGCTTGATATGGAATTGACTGGAGATCAACACAGCAAGTGGTATCTCCAGTATCAAGAATAGCATTGATAGAATATGGCCATAGGTTGGGAATTTCAAAGATAACATTAATGTTATATAGTCGATTTAATGAATTTTTACTAACCGACCGTCCTTCAATAATTTTTGAGACTACTTGCTCTTCAAGATAGGAAATTTGTTCTTTGCCCTTCCGCAAATCATCAATGGATAGTTGTTGTAGATCTTCCATTAATTCTTCAGAAAGAATCTCTTCAGCTTGCTGATTCCTTCTTAAGACTCTTTCTAGTTCAGCCTTCAGCCTTTGATTTTCCGCCATCAAATATTGCGTATAACTGATTAATTCAGCAATTAATTGTCGATCATCATACTGGACAGGCGGTGGGGGTTCAGTCCTCAATTTGACCTTTAAATAAAATCCTGCACAAATAGAACAAGTTGTTAACTGCATTTAGTGTAGTGTCTTCTTGATCTTTGGCTGGTTAGTTGTTTGCAAAATCTACATATGATGAATTGCGTTTCCACAGCTTGATTAATCTGAAACTCATGCTTACATGAGTATGTTTCACGATCAAGGATGTTCGCATAGACTTCAAGAGAGTTTTCTGTTGAACCGAATCCTCCAACCTGTTGGGTATGTCCTAGCTCGTCAACCTCCATCAAGGTTGGCGTGCTAATAACCTCCAAAATTATTTGAGCAACAACCTCTCCCTGCTCAATAATTAATGGTGAATAAGTGAGGTTAAAAATCAGAATTTTTACCTCCATTCGGTAGTCAGAATCAATGACTCCTGCTCCGATAAAGATTCCCTTTTGCCATGCCACACCTGATCTTGCAGCAATACGACCATAATGACCTTCAGGAATATTAAAGGCCAAACCTGTGGATATTAACTCCCTTCCTACCGCGGGTATGACATATTTATATAGGGATGCCAAGTCATATCCTGCTACTCCAAAAGTCTTTCTCTGAGGAATAATAGCTTCAGGATGTAATTTTGTTACCTCAAAAATGATTGGTTCAAGTGCTATAATAGGTGCTAATATTTCTTGCTCTGGAGAACCAATTTCTTCATCTTGATTATTGACTCTGGGTAGTAATCTTTCAGGAGCTGGTACATATCCTTCAAATTGCTGAGAGATGCTTCCATCTAGGAGCGTTTTAGAATTCATTAATGTTGGTACCTCTGGGTTTCTTCTTACAGATGGTCTTAGAATCCATCTTTGCCGCTGTAACTCCTCGGATGTAAATCGGGTGCCTGGTAGTGCTTGTACACCTCGACTGGTTAAATAGCTAGCGTCGACTTCCTCCTGGATATAATGGTGGAATGTTGTCGACCATCAGAATGGAGAGCAGAGAATGATCCTGAAGCAAACTCTCTAAATTCTCCTGGTTCAGATGAAATGAGCAGTTCACTCGAATCCATTGTCAATAGTGAATTATCAACAGACTATGCAAGATGTGACTTGTATGAAAGATTAGGGCTTGAGTTTGAAGGGAGAAGTGACCTTTATGCAGTGCAGAGCTCATTTACAAAAACACGAGAGGCAAAGAAGTAACCGAGTCCAATCCATCTTCCCTCCTGAGATTTCTGTCAGGGATCAACCACCAGACAATCTATTTATTCAAGTTCCAAAGGTAACATAGTAAAATGAAACTACAAATTGTAATGACACTTGATAATTTATATTATTTCTTAATATACTCTGACAATATTTTTTTTTAAGACAATGGCCAGAACAATCTGAAGAACTTCTGAGATTTATTGTCAATTCACTGAACACACTCGATATCATTGTGCCACGAGGATGTCCTGAAACCAGAAGACACACAGACAATTCAAAGGATTATCGTTGTGCTTGATAAAGCTCCAAAGCATCTTCAGCCCGATTTAGTTGCACTTGTGCCAAAATCGATTGATCCTTCAGAACATTCTGTTGCTGTTTGTGCACTTCTAGATCACCTCCATAAGCCATGTTCTGATCCTTCATTAGTCATTACTATTATTGGTACTATTTATTTCTTTGATGACATGTTTTCAGCTGTTAATCTGGATATGCCATTTGCACAATTTATGCATTTTTTTTCTTTATTTGTTGAAATTATTTATATTTTCTGTTGACCCTCTAATATATCATGTGTATATGTTTTCAGGTATTTGGTGCTCTGTGTAAGTTGGAGTTTGGACATGAGGTCTGGGAACATATCCTACATCTCTCTTTTGAGGAGTTGACAGATTCCAGGGATGAAAACTATTTTAAAAGCTGCATCACAGTGTCAACATCTTCCTGAAGCTGCTGCATGTATTTTGTTTATTTTGGAACTCTATTAATCTCCATTCTCCATATACTCTATAAGATAGTTGTCAAAATTGCACAATTCACTTATCATGTAATAGAATTCATATGAAAAATGATGTGGTTCTTACATATGATTGGGAATAAAAAAGAACTATGGCTATTGATTCAATACGATTTGATATGATTTTTGTTTATAGAATAAAAGATAAGAAAGGGAATGAATTAAAACTTAATGCTAATCAATTATGATTAAATATGACCATTAATAAGTTAAACTGACTTGAAGTCATATCATATCCAAGTATGGAAAGTTAAAAATATCTTAAAAAAGCATTCCACATGATAACCAAAAATATATAAATTAATGTAATATTTCATTTAACGGCCTAATAGTATGGGAGTAAGTTGATGTTGATTCATAAAACTATATATAGCTTCACATCTTACATTGATGACGGTGTAAAAAATTATTACTGTTTATTTCATTCCATTATAATTGAAATGAATTAAGTAATAGGAAATTTGATCATCATTTGTTTGACACAGAAAATTCATCAAATGGAAGATGACCTCGCACTATAATTCTTTGTTAAGGTATAAATTGATTTATTGACACTTTCCTCTTCTCTTTATCCACTAGGTCAAAAGCTTTTCGTTCTAGACTAAAAGCCCTCGGTACTGAAGTTGCTCAATGCGTGCTGGATTTTTTGTCACACACAGTGGATATTAATGCAGATGTAGCTGAAGCCATTCTGAGCAGTTTTGACTCTGATCATGAGCTTGATAGTGATTGTTCTATAACTTGTAGTCCTTATTCTTGAATTCCCCTAATGGGCTGCTTGGGGGAAATGATCATGTTGATGGATATAGTCATCGTCATACTGATGGTTACATTTTGGTGGAGATGTTATCTGTTCCTGGATTGATTGTGAAAGTTTCACAGGTTTTTGAAAGAGCTTTAATTCAAGGATGCATTGGGCTCTGCTCAGTTGCTCTAGTATTTGAAAGGCGACATTCTCAAAGGTCAAATGTTAAATCTAGGTCTGTTTTGAATGATTCACAAAAAGAGGCCAATCTTAGTAGATGGAAACTTTGATTCATTGGCTATCCGAGAAGATAACTTCACAGCAGTTCTTTCTCTTGGCAAAGTATCATCACTTTCCTCTGATACAGGGAGGAAGATGGAATAGCGAGACCTGTCTTGAACATGTTGCGTGAGGTTGCTGAAGTTAGTTTTTGGCACCAGATATGTGCTGCTGAGGATGAGATGTTCGACTTCGGGATGAAAGGCAGGAAGAGCGTGTTAACTTTGCTAATGAGAAAGCTTCTTTGTCCCAGAGACTGAAGGAGTCTGAGACTACCAATAGCCAGTTTAAGGTCTGTCATTGTTTGAATTGTCCGTCAACTTTGAGCTGCAGTACCATGTATATGCCCTCTGATTATTTTTTCTGTTATTTTATCCATTGACAGGCTGAGTTAAAAGTTGCATCAAAGAGATTTTCTCAGGAAAAAAAGGAATTAACTGAGCAGATACTAGAGGTTGAGAATCAATTGGAATGGCTTCGAACAGAGAAAGATGAGGAAATTGCAAAGCTCGTAGCTGACAAGAGAGTTCTTCAGGCCCGCTTGCATGACGCCGAGTCTCCATTGTCACAGTTGAAAACTAGGAAACGAGATGAGTTTAAAAAAATATTGAATTGTCCCCACCGATTGTCACTATCGATGAAAAAGATAAATCAAACAAATATAAATGGGATTGTCTCAGCATATCCAATATTTCAAAGAAACGAGATGAGTTAAATGTGAAACTGTCATATTAGCGGCTCCTTCTGACTGCTCTTATCGATGGAGGAAGTAAATTAGAAATCTAGATGGCAAATACAAAGGAGAGGATCGGTCGACAGTCCAAGACGATCAAATCCTCAGAAATTAATCCTAGCCACTTAAAAGTTATCCTTTTTGTACTTACTAACTGAGACAATTCTGGAGGCTAAATGAGATGAGTTAAAAAAATGGAACTGTCATATTAGCGGCTCCCTCAGGTTGTCCCTATCGGTGGAAATAGTAAATTAGGAACCTAGGTGGCAAGTGCAAAGAAGAGGGTCGATTGATAGCCCAGAATCATGACCTCCTCGAAAATTGATCCATCCATTTAAGAATTATTTCTTTGACTAGATTAATTTTGGGACTCAACGAGATGAGTTAAAAAAAAATATGAAATCACCACATTAGCGGCCTTCCATCGTTGTCCTTACATGTGGAGGGAAATAAATCAGGTGCCAGGTCAACGAGATGAGTTAAAAAAATGTGGAACCACCACATTAACGGTTCCCCACCGCTGCTCCTACGTATGGAGGGAGATAAATCAAGTGTCAGGTGGCTAGTGCAGAAATGCGAAGTCATCGGTAGCTTGATCGTCACATCCAAGAATCAACTCCTTGTCCTTTCAAACTTTAACACAGATGCGTTAGCCATCTGAATTTATTCTGGAGGTTCAACGAGATGAGTTAAAAAAAATATGGAACTGTCATATTAGCGGCCCCCCACCGCATCTCCTATGTGTGGAGGGGGGTAAATCATGTGTCAGGTGGCTAGCGTAGAAATGTGGAGTCATCGATAGTCTGATCGTCACCTTCAGGAATCGATCTCTTACTTTTTTAAACTTTAATACGACTGTGTTAGCCATCTGAATTTACCGTGGAAATGAGTTAAAGGTACTATAGATAGTTGCTTTGATGAGTAGATAAAAATCAGTTTGATTTCTATTTATCTCTCTCTTAAATGTTGAAAGTGCGTTGCTGTCTTGCTGATTATCTATCCATGTTTTACATATTTTCTCCTTTACCATACCCATCCACAAAACTAACGTGGAATCCATCAATCTCCATGGAGATTGTGTTGTGCTATCTCGAACATCATCTTGGATTTTGCTGTCTGAAAGTCCATTTCAGTCAGGATTCCTTTTGTCTAATTGGTTGATTATAAGATCACTCGAATAAATTTTACAATATGCGTCCAAACTGTTGATTACAGAATCTATGAGAAACATCCGGCATCAATTGCCTTGGTTTCACATGTTTTTCAGTTGATATTTATTGAATCTCTTTGTATATGCATTTAGCATCTTTTACTACGTTATTTTTGCACTAGGGATTCTACTATTCCGCAAAGGTTGGAATTCGTATTTAACAGTCTCCATCGATATGTCTTACGGCTATTATAAAAGAAGTAAATCACGGAGAATCTTATGAGTCTTGATATGGTGGTCAAAATATGTGGAGATCATCTGAATCCAGAAAAGAGTTTTAGACCTCCTTCGGAATTGTACCTTATCTTATCCGTAAGCTCCGTCGTATTTTAGCCACCACGTCCTCCCCATAGAGACATGGATTCTATTATTCTGATTATGTGTCGTGTTGGATTCTACTATTTCGATTATGTGACGTGCGGTATATTGTTTTGGATGACTAAGCCTTGTTATGTGAATAAGAGTTTCACTGTCTATGTACCAAATGTAAAGTAAAAAATACTTGTGCAAAAAGATTAAAATCATCCATCACTCTTTTATCCGCTTTATAAATATAAAAAAAAATAAATTACAGACGGTTAAGAATGATTATGAAAGCTTGCAAAAGCTTGCAAGATTAATCATATTGACCTGCTATGTGGTCAGAATTCATTATTTTTTTAAAAAATCAATTGAAGATTTTCTCATTGCAAATCTTTCATATTACTGTTTGGCAGCGATATATACTGGCCTCGAAGCTTTGTCCATGAAAGCACTTGAGACGGTTGTCTGCATTCACGAAGAAGGGTGTCTAGATCGAGATAGAGAGATGTGATGATTTGGTAAAATGTCCACGATTAATTGGGCTAAGACAATTTCAATCTTCTAAGTCGTGCACCAGTCAAATGGTTGAGTTGACTTTCTCCTGTCATTTGTGGGATTCTGAAGCTGCCTTGTCGTCAAAGATGTGGAATGGTTCTCTTCGCTGGAGATGCAGAGTGGGCTTTGTCATCAGGGATGCGGATGAAGGTTGAAGCTTCGCTTCGGTCGTTTGTGCATGACGATCCAATTATACATCTCCGGATTAAAAAAATTAATCCAAACGAGCATGGATTACCAAGCAACTGATTCATCATCATGCTTCTCGATTTGAGTCATCGCTTGAACAAACTTATTGTTCAAGCAACCTAATTCTTTTCCTCGATTAGCCGCGGAATAGATGATGTACGGATTGTCGATTTTTGTGTTTATCATCAGAGTCCATGATCATACAATTGTAAATAATTACAAAGAACAAAAAGGAAATCAAAACAAGAATTATACCTCTTGTTTATCTTTTGATCTTCTATCGTATGACTTATCCTCCTCTTGAATGTTGTGTGGGCAACGATTCTCCAAGAGTTGAAGCCTCCTAGATTGCGTTCTTCCCTTCCTTGCTCGCTCCGAACAAAGGGAAGAATACTTCTCCCTTCTTCTCCATACTTGCGCCGACCACCAAACACCAATGCCTTGGTGTCCGCCCGCCCTAAGGAGAGGGAGAAGATGAATAGACGCCGACCAAGAGAGCTAGGACTCTTGTTGCCGTCGGCCAAGAGACAAGGGAGAGGTGGCGCCGCCCAAGGGGATGGGAAGGAGAGGAAGAGCTCTAGGTTGCTGCCGCCCACGAGGAGAAGCCAAACCCTAGCCCTAAGCCTTGCATGCCAACTTCAAAAACATATCTTCCAAAACTTTTCTTTATAGATTTTGCCCAAACCTCCATTTAATCGTGTCTGTTGGATCTAGGCTTCATGAGGGTTTTAATATACTACAATAGGGACCATGAGGAGGAGTTGGATCTTGGCCACCTAATGGATCCGACCCATATAAAATCCGATCCATTAATAATAATTCATTCCACTAGAGGATTATCATTGATCTACCTCACCGACCCCCATAATTAAATATGGGCTCCATATATTAATTGTACAAATATCTCTCCGTGTTTAAGATATCGAATATCCGTTAATTAATTAATTTACTGACAATTAATTAATTAACATCTAACTCCATAAGTAGTACTACTCAACCTTATCATCATGCTGGACCAAGTCCACCTGTAGGATTTACATGATGATCCTTATGAGCTCCTCAAGGGGACATCATCATCCTAATATATAGGACACGGTTTCCTCCTATAATCAACGACACACCATGTAAATGATATCATTCTCAATTTACCAGGCCTATCGATTTAACCCATAAATCTCGCCCATTGGTAAATCAAAGAAATAAATATTAAGTACATGTGTCCATTATTATATTGGGATTAAGAGCATGTACACCATAATATCCGAGGTCCGATTCAATTATGTAGTCAGCAATAAATTGAATCACCTCTATGTCGGTCCTACTCAATACACACAAAGTGTACTAGTGTAATTCTATGGTCAAGATAAATCAATATCAAATTACACTACAACCATACCAATGGTTTGTCCAAAACCATCTTTGTTGTGAGCCTCTACTTATACTCTACAAGGAACTGATAACATGATCTTCTGTGTGACACCACACACCATGTTATCTACAATGTAAAGTATCAGACAATATGCATAACTATGAATATGCAAACAATGATCATGTGATTCTTATTTCAAAATGAAGATGTCCATACAAAGGCTAGACTTTCAGTATACATCCTAATAATCTCTCACTTATACTAAAAGACTATGCTGCCATCAAAGTGTCATACATCTGATTCTCATTCCCTCCACATGCCTATTAAAAGCTCTCGCTGGAAGGACCTTAGTGAAAGAATCTACTAGGTTATCCTCTGGTGCAATCTTGGCGACAACAACTTCTCCTCGCTTTACGATCTCTCGTATCATGTGGTACTTGCACTCTATGTGTTTACTTGTCTTATGGGCTCGTGGTTCCTTCGAGCTTGCAACTGCACCACTGTTATCATAATAAATTGTGATAGTTATGAGAAAATCAGGAATTACATCCAAGTCCATCAAGAAGTTCTTGAGCCATACAGCTTCTTTGGCTGCCTCAGAGGCTTCCACATACTCAGCTTCCATGGTGGAGTCCGCCATGCATTTCTGCTTGACACTCCTCCATACAATGCCTCCACCTCCCAAAGTAAACATAAAACCCGAGGTAGACTTACTGTTATCCCTATCTGATTGGAAGTCAGAATCTTTGTAATCCACAGGGAGTAATTGATCTGCCTGGTATACCAGCATATAATTCTTAGTCCTTCTCAGGTACTTCAATATATGCTTTATCGCAGTTCAATGTCCCTGTCCTGGATTACTCTGATATCTTCTAATCATGCTCACGGCAAAACAGATATCCGACCTCGTACATAACATAGCATACATGAGGCTTCCTACCGCCGAAGCATAAGGAACCGCCTTCATCTCCTCTATCTCCTTTGATGTTCTAGGACACATCTCTTTAGATAAAGGTACTCTATGCCCAAAAGATAGAAAATCTTTCTTGGAGTTCTGCATGCTAAAACGGGTCAAAATAGTATCTATGTTTGAAGCTTGAGATAAGCATAACATCATTTTCTTGCGATCCCTTGTAACCTTGATCCCAAGGATGTGTCTCACTTCTCCCAAGTCCTTCATATCAAACTGTTTGGACAATCATACCTTTACGTCTGACAACACTTTGATATTATTGCCAATGAGAAAAATGTCATCTACGTATAGTACAAGAAATACCACTACATTTCCGTCACATCTCTTGTATACACAAGACTCATTCGGACTTTAAATAAATCCATATGACTGGATTATCTCATCAAAATGGATGTTCCAAGATCTCGAAGCTTACTTCAATCCATAAATGGACCGATTAAGCTTGCACACAAGATGCTCTTTGCCCTTTGCAATGAATCCCTCTGGTTGCTCCATATAGATGTTTTCTTCAAGACTTCCATTAAGGAAAGCTGTCTTGATATCCATCTGTCAAACCTCATAATCCATATGAGCAGCAATAGATAAGAGAATCCGGATAGACTTAAGCATGACTACCGACGAAAAAGTCTCCTCATAATCGATACCCTCTTTCTGAGTATACCCTTTCGCAATAAGCCTTGCTTTGAAGGTCTCAACCTTCCCATATGTTCCTCTATTTCTTTTGTAGATCCACTTGCATCCAATGGTTTTTACACTATTGGGTGGTTCTACTAGCTCTCATACCTGATTTGAATCCATAGATTCTATCTCAGAATTCGTCGCCCTTTGCCAAGATACCGCATCTTTATCTTAGATTATCTCGTCATATGTCCAGGGATCAGATTCGTGTTCGCTAGAGAATCAGAAGATTCTCCCAAGAATATAAATCTCTCAGGTTGTCTAACAACCCTCCCACTACGACGAGGTATCACCTGTGTATCCTCTGTGACAC
Organism: Wurfbainia villosa; assembly: GCA_025175895.1. NCBI lineage: Eukaryota > Viridiplantae > Streptophyta > Magnoliopsida > Zingiberales > Zingiberaceae > Wurfbainia > Wurfbainia villosa. The sequence continues at coordinate 2,673,112 of JAKLTH010000147.1, forward strand.
GCGGTGCAGTCACTTGTGGTATGTCCTCTTATACCGTTGGTACTGAAGTAGTGAGTTCCCCTCTCAACTCCTCCAGAACAATCTTGCTCATGGGCTTATGGTTCATCACATAGTCTTTCTCTAAAAATCGGACATGCATGCTAACGATCACCCTCTGATCTCTAGGACTATAGAACAAACCACCTTTTGTCTCTCTAGGATAGCCTACGAACAAGCGCACTTCTATACGAGGTTCCAACTTACCAGCATCTACCTTCAGCACATGTACTGGACTCCCCCAAATCCGAATATGTCTCAGACTAGGCTTTTGCCCAGTCCACAATTCTGTGAGAGTAGAAGGTACTGATTTAGATGGTACTAAGTTCAGAATATATACTACCGTATCTAGAGCATACCCCCAGAACGAATCAGGTAACTCAGAATAACTCATCATCGATCTAACCATCTCCATAAGAGTCCTATTCCTTCGCTCCGCCACACCATTCTGCTGGGGTGTACCAGGTGCAGACAGTTGGGATTGAATCCCAGCCTCTGATAAGTAATTCCTAAACTCTCCCAAGAGGTACTCACCACCACGATCAGATCGTAGTGTCTTGATACTTTTACCTTGATGTTTCTCCACATTAGCCCTGAATTCTTTGAACCTGTCAAAGCATTCAGACTTGCGGTGCATCAAGTAAATGTATCAATATCTTGAATAATCGTTTATAAAAGAGACGAAGTATTCAAAACCACCTCTAGCCTGGATAGACATAGGACCACACAAATTAGAATGAACCAATTCCAACACATCTTTGGCTCCATACCCCTTGGCCTTAAAAGACCTCTTGGTCATTTTCCCTTCCAAGCAATATTCGTAGGTTGGGAAATCTTCCACCACTAATGAACCCAAAGGTCCATCAGCTATCAACCTTTGAATTCTACTCATGTTAATATGACCTAACCTTAGATGCCAAAGATACGTTTGGTTCATTTTCGAAGGTTCTTTTCTCTTATTAGATTTAGAAGATGAGTTATTTATTTCTATTCGTATCGTGGGAGCTTTTGGTTCAAGAGTGTATAAATTTTCTATCAATGTATCAGAATAGATAATCTCCCTATTCCTTTTTATAACAACTCTGTCATTAAAAGAAATAGAATATCCATCCAAAAATAATTTAGAAACTGAAATTAAATTCTTTCTAAATGAAAATACATAAAGGCAATTTCTAATAACCAAAGTTTTATTCCTATCAAAAGATAAATAAACATCTCCCACTGCAATAGTCGCCACTTTCATAGCATTGCCCATGTAGATGGTAATCTCTCCCTCAGCTAGTCGTCTGGTTTCCTGAAACCCCTGCAAAGAGTTGCAGACATGATCAGTGGCTCCCGTATCTACACACCAGGTGTCGATAGATAACACCGCTAAACATGTTTCAACGACTAGACTAAAAGATATACCTTTGTTCTGCTTCCGGTTGAGACAGTCAACCTTCCAATGTCCAGTCTGTTTGCAAGTGAAGCACTTGCCTTTCGGCTTCTTCACTCCTCCCTGAGATACTCCCACCTAGGCATGCTTAACGGATTGGATCAATCCGGAACCGAGTCAGAACCAATCCATTAAATTCGGAACCGAAACCGATTCGGATGAAGCAGTTCTGGAACCGAACCGGAACCGTTCCGATTCCGATTCGGTTCGGTTCCAACCGGTTTGGAACCGGTTCGGAATCGTTCCGGAACCGATTTGGAACCGGTTCTGATTCCGATTTGAATCTAGTTTCAGTTGCTAATTTAAAGGTGGAAATTCGTAGCATGCTAACATCTCTATAAGATTATTTTGCGATAGAAAAAAAGAATAGGATTACCAACACGTTAGATAAATTTGGAAGCTCAAGTTTGAGAAAGGTGGTCTGGAACCGTTTCGGAACCGATCCGGAATCGTTTCGGAACCGATTCAGAATTGATTCGAAACCGGTTTGGATCGGTTCCAACATTGACGGATCCGAAACCGGTCAGAACCGAATCGGAACCGGAACCAATAAGCATGCCTACTCCCACCACCTTCGCTGCGCCTTATTTCTTCTTCTTCTTGCCTTTCGGCATAGAAGTAGAAACCTTTTGGGCAACCAAAACCTGAGAACTCTGATAAAAAATCTCCTCTATCGCCTGGAGTTCTGTCAGAAGCTCCACCAACGAATACAACCTCTTATTCATGTTGTAGTTGAGGCGAAACTGCTCAAAACTCTTAGGTAGAGATTGGAAAATGTATCGATCTGGGTTTCCCCATCGATCTCAATTCCAAGGACTTCTAGCTTATTCAAATGAGCCATCATTTTGATAACATAATCCCTCACAAGTGTTCCCTCAACTATGATGGTCGTCATCAAGTTTCTCATGACTTCTTGCCTTGTAGCCCGATTCTGGTGTCTGAAAAGTTCCTTGAGATTAAGCATCATGTCATAGGCAGTATTCATGGCCTGATGCTGATGTTACAATACATTTGACATAGAAGCCAAAATGTAACTGATGTATGTAATTCATGTTACATTTTGGGTATTCAATATGCATGCATTTCATCTCATTTTATGTTTTAGTCATATATTTTGTTATGTTTTAGTCAAGTTTAACATATTTTGGATAAAGAAACTATTTTGGGGTATTTTTCATGTTAACAGAGTGAAGAATAGGCAATTATCGAGGCGTATCAAAATAACACAGTCATGCCATCAGAGACACGTCCGTGTCAAGCCGAAACTAAGACTGTCCCAACTCCTTCAGAACTTCCAGACCTCAACACACCCCCGGGTGTGTTAGCCGACACGCCCATGTTCCTCAATACACCTCGGGTGTGTTAGCCGACACGCCCACATTCCTCAACACACCCCGGGTGTGTTAGCCGACATACCCACGTCTCATGCCCGACACGCCCATGCCCTCCATTGGCATGGTCGTGTCACCCTATTTTCTGACGCAGCATGCCCTTTCCTTTATTGGCGTACAACATGGCGAAACCCGGGATTTCCGCCTGAATTAAAGAGGAGTTTTGCCTTAATTGAAGACCAAGCCAAGGCTATAAAAGAGGATATATTCTAACCCTAAAGGGGGCGGCGGAATTCGAAGAGAGAGGACAAAGTCGACGGAGGAGGAAACACCACGATGGCGCTAAGGATTGTAATTTCTTTCTCTGGCAATTCTTATTCAGCTATGGAGTAGTGTCATGTAATCTTAGGATGGGGGAGTAGCCCTTGACAATTTATGATGGTTGATTGAATCTCTTCTACTTGAATGGACATTTATTTTGATTTGGTTTTATATTCTTATCGATAAATCTAAGGAATCTTGGGGAAGTACCTAACAGTAAACCCAAGTTCCCGAAACCTAGATCCAAGCTAGGGATCAACTCCTACCAAGTATCGATAGCGTATCTATGAGGGCTTGCGGGAATCATTGATGATTCCTTAGCTGATTATGGTCCCGTGTGCAAACCTATCGTAAAAAGGAAATTTAGTCTATAGAGGAACTCTTATGGACTTAATGGATCTATCAAATCCAATTTCTACCAAGTAACGGTAGTAAGACTAGGGAGGTTTGCGGGGGTCTCGTGACAGGTCCCCTTAGCTGATTATGATCACCTACGCTCGAATACCATGACAGGAAAATTGAGTTTAATAGGTACAATTGCCGTAGACCTCGAAAGGGGCCGTTGATTTACCTTAGGACAGGTTCTATCGAAACAACTCTAAGGAGTAGGAGAGAACGTAATCACCTTATAAATCTTCGATGCGGTGAAACTCATATCCTGAGATTCCCTTCAATTATTGACTTTCAGCTCGTTCTTCTCATTCGTTGTTCTTGACTGCTTAGTTTCTTTACTTAATTCACAAATTCGATTTGACTAGATAAATTGGTATCACGATCATTCGGTAATTGACCCAATCCCTATGGGATCGATATTTTTATTACTTGACAATCGTACACTTGCGGTAATCGACACATCAAGTTTTTGGCGCCATTGCCAGGGATTGGCACTCAATATTGAATTGAGCGTGATTTAGTTAATCTAGATTTATGTTTTTGTTTTTATTATTTTGTCTATTCTAAATTCTTGTTTTGGAAGTTTTCCTGTTGTTACATGCACAGATTTAACAGTGAAATTCTCGAAATCGATCCTGAGATAGAGAGAACATTCCTTGCTAGAAGGCGACTCCAGCAATAACAGGAAGAAAATTTGAACTATAACATGGCTGATCAGAACGAGAATAAACCTTTAAGGGATTACGCAGTGCCTAGTACAAGGGGATTGAGATCAAGTATTATAAGACCCCCCATTGAAGTGAACAATTTTGAATTGAAACTGGTTCTACTTTCCATGGTCCAACAACATCAATTTGGAGGAGCGCCCACTGAAGATCCTAATCTGCACTTGGAAGTATTTTTAGAATTTTGCGAAACGTTAAAATTGAATGGAGCCTCAGCTGATGCTATTAGATTGAACTTGTTTCCTTTCTCATTGCGAGACAAAGCTAGAGCATGGTTACACTCTCTTCCAGCGGACTGCATAACTACATGGGATCAGCTGGAGAAAAGATTTCTAGACAAGTATTTTCCACCAAGCAAAACTGCAAGTCTTTGTCATCAAATCACTAATTTTGCACAGAAGGATGGAGAAATGTTATTTGAAGCTTGGGACAGATTTAAGGGATTACTACAGCAATGTCCTTATCATGGGCTGGAGAAATGACTCATTGTTCATACTTTCTATAATGGAATCTCGTATGTCACTAAAGTTTCTCTTGATTCTGCTGCAGGAGGAGCTCTCATGGAGAAAACGTTGGATGAAGCATTTGAGATCATCGAGAATGTGGCAATGAATTCCCACCAATGGGCTACAGAACGAGGGTGTCCGATTAAAACGTCAGGTAAGGATGAGGTAAGTACTCTCGATTTACTCAGTGCTAAAGTTGATGCATTAACTCAAAAGCTCGAGCATTTTAATGTATCAGCTGTAAACTCATCTAATGTCACTTGTGAGATTTGTGGTGTAACAGGACATATGACCACAATTTGCCAAATCCTACACGCACCATCATCGGGAGCAGGGGTTGAGCAAGTAGATGCGCTGAATAATTTTAATCAGAAGCCTAATGGTGGCAACCCTTATTCGAACACGTACAATCCCGATTGGAGGAATCATCCCAACTTTTCATATCGAACCAACTAAAATTCTTCTGGACAGAACAATTTTGGGGCACCTTCGGGATTTCAACCAGGGCCCAAGTCAAATTTAGAGAAGATGATGAAAATTTTTATCACATGCCAAGGGAAGATGAACGATGAATTTCGACAGCATATTATAGAATCCAATCAGCAACATCAAAATAATACTGAGGCAATTAAGCAATTGGGAAGCAAGGTTGATAATTTGACTAATCACACAAGGATGTTGGAGAATCAAATTTCTCAAATTGCTAGCTCTACGTCTAGGACGCTCTGTAGATTTTCTGGAAATTCAGAAGTAAACCCAGCTGAACATTGTAATTCTATAAGTTTGAGAAGTGGAAGAATTTTAGAAGGAGGTAAGAAAGCAGAACCATCTACAAGAGCTCAACAAGCCCTACCCGTGCTCAACAACACAAGTGTGCCAGAGTTTGAAGAAGTGGTCATGCCCAGCAGCATGCCTGTGTTGAACAATTTTGAGATAGGCAGCCGACAACGCACCCAGGGTGTGTTGTCCAACACACCCATGTCGGGTGGTGCTTCCATAAGCACACCCAGAGTGTGTCAGCCAACACACCCGTGTCGGGTCGCTCCTGAAGCCAACATGGCCCAGCTGAGCTAGACGACACAGCCGTGTGGCACAAAGAGCCGAGAACATATAAGCCTCCGATCCTATTCCCTCATAGGTTGATTAAGGAGAAATTGGATGAACAATTTGGTAAGTTCCTTGAGGTAATTAGAAAGCTTTATATCAATATACCTTTTACAGAAGCTCTTCAACAAATGCCTACATACTCCAAGTTCTTGAAGGATATTTTGACCAATAAAAGAAAAGTTGAGGAGCATGTAACAGTGGCTCTTACCGAAGAATGCAACTCTTTAATTAAAAACATGGTACCTCTCAAGCTAAATGATCCAGATAGTTTTTCTATCCCTTGCATAATAAATGACTCTAATTTTGATAAGGCTTTTTGTGATCTAGGCACTAGTGTCAATTTGATTCCTCTTTCCATATGCAAGAAATTAGATTTGGGAAAAATAAAACTAACAACTATGGCCTTGCAGTTAGTCGATCACTCCATTAGATATCCTTTGGGAATCTTAGAAGATGTACCTGTGAATGTGGGAAACTTTATTGTTCCCGCTGATTTCGTAGTGCTTGACATGGATGAAGATCCATGTATTCCACTCATTTTAGGGTGACCTTTCCTGGCTACTGCAGAGGCAATGATAGACGTCAAGAACCACAAACTTTCACTTGCATTTGGAAATGATAAGATTGAATTCAACCTTTCAAAGGTTGTTAAACAACCTTCTAATTTCGATGTTTGTTGCAGGATTAACAGTTTCCAGTCAATTGCGCTGAAAGGAGCACAAGAACAAACTTATCTTGATAGACTCGAAAGGGATTTCGAGGATGAAGAGCCGGAGATTGTCGACCTTGACCTACCACCACAGGTAGAACTTAAGCCTCTTCCATCGACGCTTAGGTATGAATTTCTTGGCGAAAACTCTACTTATCCCGTGATCATTAACGCTGATTTGAGGAGCAAAGTACACTCCTCGAGCCACATCCATCCAACTAGGGAATAATTGAGGGGTCAAGCTAATGACCTTAAACAAGCACTTCTTGGGAGGCAACCCAAGCTATTTTTTATTTTTTTTATTTTTATGCATTTTATTTTATTTTATGCGTTTTTATTTTTAACTTTGAGTTTTGCATTTTTCAGGTTTCCAGGTTTACAGGACACAACATGTTCGTGTCGCTCATCGACACGGCCGAATCAAGAACCAATTGCAGTCCAGAGGCTGGCACGGTGAGACCGTGCTGGTTGACGCGGTCATGTTATTGGCGTGCCACTGCGTGCCAGATTTACACGACCCACCTATGCCAAACAGCACGGGCATGTCAAGCTTCAAAGGCAAACCCGAATACAACACACCCCAGGTGTGTTAGCCGACACACCCGTGTCGCTCAAAAGAAAAAAGGCGTGCCCTTTGGCATGCTTGGGTCATGCAAAAAGAAGGAAGACGTGCCCTTTGGCACGCCTGTGTCGCCGCTTGCCCTTAAAAAAAAACCCCGCCCCGAACACACCCTAAAGTTCACACGATTGTTCACAAGCTAGGAGCAGCGATGTAGGTGGGAAGAGAAGGATGCTAGTAGCAAGGACGGTGACCATTGATTCCCCTGAGCTATTTTGTGAGTTTCGATGCCTTTCATTTATGTTGTCTCTTCTTAGATTTCTAATTTGGTTATTGCATAATTTAGGTCTAGGGGAGCATGTTTCATTGTGTAAGCTAATTCTGTTTTTATCTTTTCATATATCATAACATTGCATTCTTATATCATCTAGCGTAGTATAACTGAACCTTGGTCGGATCATGATATTCCTTTATGCTTATTTGATAAGAACCCTATTTCATTTTTCACACGACTTAAAGGTTAGAGGTATCCGAAAAGGGTTTAAATCTCCCATATCAGACTAGTACTCGATTTTCCATTGGGGACTCTCCTGTGCAATTTGGTTACTGGAGAAACACTTTTCCTAGAAGTTTTTGACTTGAAAAAAAAAAGAAGAAGAAGAAGAAAAAAAAAAGAAAAAAAAAAGGAGGACTGGAATTGTTTTGAAGCACCCCTTTGAGACCAAGTAGCTACTGGGGAAACACCTAAAAGGTGCCCCTTTGAGGCTAACTAGTTACTGGGGAAATGCTTACTATAAATTTCTTCCCTTCTTTCTTCTTGGTAAGTGCTCCTTTGAGACCTTTTATTGATAGGTGAGGATGATCCATGCATTAAGGCAGGTAAGTGCCTTTACGTCGGAAATGAGAGGAACACGAAAGAGGGGATGTCAAATCTGGATTGGTGTCCAATGCCTTTGGGTCAACTTTTCACCTGCACTATATAGGGATCTTTCAAGTTTTGCCACAAGGAATGATTTGATAAGATTAAGATCAGATTTTATACCTCTGGATGGTTTCTTACAACTCCACACATAAGTTGTCTTTTGTGTTTTTCCCTTTTCTTTGCTTGAGGACAAGCAAAAGTTTAGGTCTAGGGGATTTTGATGTGTGTAATTCATGTTACATTTTGGGTATTCAATATGCATGTATTTCATTCCATTTTATATTTTAGTCATATATTTTGTTACGTTTTAGTCAAGTTTAACATATTTTGGACAAAGAAATTGTTTTGGGATATTTTTCATGTTAATAGGGTGAAGAATCGGCAATTATTGAGGCGTATCAAAATAACACAGTCGTACTATCAGAGACACGTCCGTGTCAAGCCGAAACCAAGACCGTCCCAACTCCTCCAGAACTTCCAGACCTTAACACACCCCGGGTGTGTTAGCCGACACGCCCATGTTCCTCAACACACCCCGAATGTGTTAGCTGACACGCCCACATTCCTCAACACACCCCGGGTGTGTTAGCCGACACGCTCACATCTCATGTCCGACACGCCCATGCCCTCCATTGGCATGAGCGTGTCGCCCTATTTCCTAACACAGCACGCCCTTTCCTTTATTGGCGTACAACACGGTGAAACCCGAGATTTCTGCCTGAATTAAAGAGGAGTTTTACCTTAGTTGAAGACCAAGCCAAGGCTATAAAAGAGGATATATTCTAACCCTAAAGGGGGCGGCGGAATTCAAAGAGAGAGGACAAAGTCGACGGCGGAGGAAACACCACGATGGCGCTAAGGATTGTAATTTCTTTCTCTGACAATTCTTATTCAGCTATGGAGTAGTGTCCTATAATCTTAGGATGGGGGAGTAACCCTTGATAATTTATGATGGTTGATTGAATTTCTTCTACTTGAATAGACATTTGTTTTGATTTAGTTTTAGATTCTTATCGATAAATCTAAGGAACCTTGGGGAAGTACCTAACAGTGAACTCAAGTTCCCTAAACCTAGATCCAAGCTAGGGATTAACTCCTACCAAGTATCGATAGCGTATCTATGAGGGCTTGCGGGAATCATTGATGATTCCTTAGCTGATTATAGTCCCGTGTGAAAACCTATCGTGAAAAGGAAATTTAGTCTCTAGAGGAACTCTTATGGTCTTAATGGATCTATCAAATCTAATTTCTATCAAGTAACGGTAGTAAGACTAGGGAGGTTTACGGGGGTCTCGTGACAGGTCCCCTTAGCTGATTATGATCACCTATGCTCGAATACCGTGACAGGGAAATTGAGTTTAATAGGTACAATTGTCGTAGACCTCGAAAGGGGTCGTTGATTTACCTTAGGACAGGTTCTATCGAAATAACTCTAAGGAGTAGGAGAGAACGTAATCACCTTATAAATCGTCGATGCGGTGAAACTCATATCCTGAGATTCCCTTCAATTATTGACTTTCAGCTCGTTCTTCTCATTCGTTGTTCTTGACTTCTTAGTTTCTTTACTTAATTCACAAATTTAATTTGACTAGATAACTTGGTATCACGATCATTCGGTAATTGACCCAATCCCTGTGGGATCGATATTTTTATTACTTGACAACAACCGTGCACTTGCGGTAATCGACACATCAGTAACACCGCAACATCTCATCAGCCTTGATCCACTTCCTATAACTCTCTTTCTCCTTTTCACCAGAATCATCTGTAAGCTTAAGAGGACACTCCTCGAGAAGTACATACTTGTACTCCTCAGCAGTCAAGACTATGTCCAGATTTCTTTTCCAATCCACATAGTTAGGTCCAGTAAGTTTATTTTCTTTTAGTATCACAGCAAGTGGGTTGAAAGTCATTTTTGAAAATCCTAAGAATCACATAAATCAAAACATTAGATTTCAAAAATTTATTGATTCCTCAAACAATAAAATTTAAAATCAACCAACACCTCAAAACACCGAGAATATCATATGTCATGATAGTGTGGACGTATACGAATTCTACATTTGTAAGAGGAGGTTTTACTCATTAATTTTATTATCCTGTCAACCTTACTTTTTGACAAATAAAATTAATAATTGGTTCATCTTCGGCCCTACAAATAAAAGCAGTGACTCCGATGGGAAGAATACTTTTATTTGCATCTAAGTGTTCACCATTACCCGATATTAAGGCAATTACCTCGGATTATGTGTCTTCTGATGGGGAAGTACACACGCTCCTAAATAACTTCCTATAACCATATTTGATCTAGTGATCCGCAAAACAAACTCATCCGATGTGGAGGAAGACACTTAGAGCCAACGCGCAAGTTTGTTCGCATCACATGTCAAATTGTAATGGAGGCCACGAGAATTTTAAAAAAAAAATATCTCTCTCCCACTTAGTAATTTAAAATTGAGGAATTTTAACTATGCAACCACAACAAACATATAAATCAAAAGCAATAAATATGAAAAACAAATTTTCCAACTATTATGACTTTTATTCTCCAATATGCCTCCAGTCGTGTTGCCACCTCGTCCGCTCCTCCCTACGCCATGTACAAGCCATCTGGAGATTCGAGCCGAAAAAAATTATTTTAATTTACATCCAACGATCCTATACTCCACAAAGGAGTGTACATGAAGTCTAGATCGAAAGTAAACTAAAATAAAATAGTGGCTAAACAATCTCGTACTTAATTACAAAAATTAAATACTAGTCTCGTCAACCCCGAGGATTCAAATAATATTACAATTATACACATCCAATCACATACACACATATATAGCCATAATAGTTAGATCTTATGTAAAATATGGAAAAAAAAATTATTTAAAATTATTATTATATGGATTAACCCTTTTATTTAATTGGATTTAATTAGTGGGTTAATAGAGTTTAATTAGTGGATTAATAGGGTTTGATTAGCTTGTTGGGCTGAGCCCATTGGGCCACCTTGTTGGGCTTGGAAATTGACTGAACCAAATGGGATTGGGTTAGTTAGGGTTCAATTGGAGCTAGCCTAATCACCTCGGAACGACTTTTAAAAGCCACCAAATCACCCGATCGCCTCATTCCTTTCTCCTCTCGCGTTCGGCAGTTTTCCTTCTTCTCTCGTGCGAGCGATTGTTGTGCGTGCCGTTCTCGGCCACTAAGGATGGTGGTAGCTGGAGATGCGCACTTGGCCACTGTGCGGAGTGGTAGTTAGCGCACTCACCCACTATAGACGGTGGTCGTGTGATGTGCAGTTGTCCTGGGTGCGGTGCTCGTCTACTCATGGGTAGGGACGGAGCGGCTAGCAGCAGGGACCCCCGTGTGAGTAGCATATAGCTCTATGGCGGCTAGCTACTGTTTCATACTACCCAACTCGGTCACTCGAGAGTGGTGGCAGCTGGAGTCGGGATAGTAGTCATGTCGTGCCACCTAGGCCACACTGGGGTCGTGGTAGCGAGTTGGGTGCACAGGCATGACCATACATATGCATTGCTTATATATATATATGTATGCATGTATTTGATATATGTGTTACATATGCCTATGAGATGCTGCATTTGATTGAGCTATGATTGTTGCACATGCTTGTTCATCATGATACATTTCATTTGCATTTTATATACTGCTATGTGTTGAGCATGATACATGCGTTGATTCAGACTGTTATATGCATTTGATTAGCATCATGTCATTGTGTGGTACGGACCGGGTTGTCATTACAGGTGATCATATACTGTTCATATGTTGGAGTATTGGTCAGGTATGGGATTGACTTGGTACGTTATATGAGTTATGTTATTGTAAATCTGTTCAGGATGATCTAGCATCTGGTGTTATAGACCGTCAGGTACGTTGGTACATTACTTCATGTTCAGTTGATCAGTTTAGTATATATACACTGAGTATGACTTTACTGTAGTTACTTATTATTAGAGTTGGATAGGACTGTATGTCTATTGGACTCATGATGTATACCTGTAGATCTTCACATGTATACTTGTAGATTTCTTTACCCTATATGTTCATGCACTTTCTATATATTACCCCTGAGTTTATACTCACCACCCGGGACCACTCGGGCTTCGCATCGCTAGGTAGCAGTAGAAAGATTCCTTGGGCGTTGAGCTCACTTGGTGATCCCATCTCACACCGGACGAACGGATGAAGGTGTATTTACGCTTTGTTGTAATCTTGTGGATTGATGTATTCCATATTGTTGTTTTGGGTTTTAGCTTGTATTGTTTCCGTATTTGTGACATACGGATGTGTTGTATATATTTGGTCTTCGATTTGATTTCTGATATGATTCTTGTCGTGTCAAGTCACTCCGGAGTGCACAGTTGGTCTTTGTATCTTGTTTATCTGTTTGTATTGTTTTCGCTGTGTTTGATATGTTGATATCTTTATGTTATATTGTTATTGTGGGCCTACGGGCCTTGTATTAACCCGATATGTTGCCACGTACAGGGGAGATATCGTCCGTTTGTTTTTCGGCACGACATACTCTTGGGGCGTGACAATTTTATTGGTATCAGAGCCCTAGGTTGCGAAGTCCATTTATGGATTTTTATTTCGTTCGGACATCGAGTTTTTCTTTACTCGGTTTTGGTTTCATGAGTTCTGGGATCTGGCTGTTGCGGACATCTCCGAGCTACAAGGTTTAAGGCATGTTAATTGTTATTACATATTCTTCTATTGGTTATGCATTTAGTTGCTTATAACGTGGATGACTTGTAGGATATTGGTTAGTATTCGTAACCGTGGTTTGAGTTTGATCACGGGAACGATATGTTGAGGTTATTAGATATGTACCTGCTATCGAAAAGGTAATTACCTTTGAGAGCCGACTGATACCGAGTCGGAAAGCAGGGATTAGGTAGTCACATCTCTTGTGGAGATCAAGGATTACAGTCTTAAGATTTTCACTAATTATGTTAGTCAGATCATTACCCATGGGGTAATGGACAAGAGAATATATTATTGCTGATGCAGATAGTAGAGGATTATTTTGGTGATATTCATAGGGATTTTGATCCCTGAATTGGTCGTTCTAGGTTGTATAACGTTGAGGGTACTTTTGAGTACTTAACTCGTGTTATACAGAGGAAGCTAAGTTAGCTGCATACCATTATCCGGATTTAGCCGGTACTTGGTGTAAGATATAGGAAATAACCTACGGGAAATAACGTATCACTTAGTCACAGTTCAGTGATGTTGTGAGATAGTATTTTCCCACGTCATCTTCTTTGACTCATTGTCAGGGAATTCTTGGGCATCGAGTAGGGTGATCGTTTGGTTACGAAGGTACCATGCAGAGTCGTTAGACTTGCGAAGGTTACGACTATTTAATAGCCCAAGAATGTGATTGGGTTGGTTTTGACCACTCACAGGCTATCGGTTGACATCTTGATCAGGATGTTTGGATCTCCTACTAGATCCTACCGGAAGTCCTTAGACTGAGTCATGTGGATAGAAATGATTCCGTAGTAAGTGTTTTAAGAGTTGAAGATTTGATAAGCAGATATTGCAAGTCAAATTATTGGAATTAGAAGTCTCCAAATGTTGGATAAAAAGGAGCAAGATTAAAGTCATGAGTCACGAGCGACTATTGGGGAGTTTTCCGATCATAGAAGACCGATTGCAGATCGTCAGCATCTTCTCATGTTTATCAGTGAAATCAGAAGAAAGACTCCGAAGGGAGATTATATGCGTGAAGTGTGGGTCACGACGACACCAGAGTCAGATTATCCGATGGACCATTGTATCTGTTTCTATTATAAGCAGCCGGTATCTACGAGGAGAGTATGTATTTTGAAGACTCAATTGAAGACTATGGATGATGCTTTCGAGCGGACGATCCACAACCTCGAAAGCTGAGATCATTACAGAAGATTGGGTTATCACATCAGTAGCGATTTACTACCTCAGATATAGTTGGAGCTCTTTGATACTTTCATCCGGAAGAAGTAAGTTACTCAGCAGTATCAGCCGAAGACATCTCAGAAGACTCAGACGTTCAGACAACAATTGTTACCTTTCCAGACGACGACAACTGTTACTTTCCCAGACGTGGTTATGCTTTATACAGAGGAGAGATTTTACGATGATGGTCGTATCTACGCAGTATTCTTCAGTTGCAGCTATACCTTTCATAGAGATGGAACGTGCTATGATGTTGACATTTCTTCAGTATTTTACAGCCGAATGTGTACCCTCTGCCAGTACAACAGTGTTTACCATCTCCATTGCAGTTGTTTCAGTTTGTACCTCAGTTTCAGCAGCTGATTTCAGTTCTCCATGGTAGTCTTTCGCATCTACTTGTGCTCAGTCGCCAAGAGCAGAAGTTGGACGAGTTACATGATTACTCAAGAAGAAGTATAGAAGACCGAAGGATCGATCCTTCGAGGTATTACTTTAGGTTATTCTATTTGCGGATATATCGAGAGATACTGGTAATTTACAGACATCTTTATCTAGAACATTCTTAGATAGGATTAGATGAGTTCCTATCGACTTGCGGATTGATGGTATCTCTACCGTCTGGTGAAATGTTGATCAACAACCAAGAAGTCAAGGGATACTCTTAGTCGTTGCTAGACATACCTCCACTATAGACATATCCTTACGGATAGTTGGATTGTTGGAGTGTGGGTATACTAGATCTCTCGGATGTGCGTATAATTCGAGAGTATTCGGATATAGTTTTGGATAAGCTCTCGAGCTTGCCATTGCATGGGCAAGTAGAGTAAGCGATTGAGGTGATTTCGGGAATAGTCCTGATATTGGGGACCTCATACCGGGAGATGATTTTATGGGTATCGGTGTTGCTAAACACTATGGGAGATTTATCTGCCTCAGTGTTTCTTCTTGAGAAGACTTGTAACTCTTTGTTAGAAGAGAGTCAGACTTTGAGTCTATGCATCGATTATCGATGATTGAAATGCAGTAGTAGTTGAGAATGAGTATCCTTTGTTGTGGATAGATGATTTGTTTAGATCAGCTAAATGACACCTGTGTATATCCTAGGGTTGATCTACGATTGGAGGGTTGATATTGTAGTGACTTAGTGTCATATAATTATCATTGTCGGTGTGATGATTGAGCTATCTGTAGCTTAGAGTAAAAGGGATACAAGTGTGTAGAAGACGATATTTCATACTTGGTATGAATTTTAGGAGATGTTGATAATGCTGTTAGACTTATCGACGATTTAGTCGTTCATGAACTTGAGGAATCAAGTACTCTTGGAGTATTTGAGATCGATTGTCATCATATCTGTGGAGGATATATTTATGGATATATTCCCAATCTTGAGGGAAGTTGTGATTTTCCTAGATTGATTTGGTATTTACCATAGATGAGGATAGGATGTGCTAGCGATATTATACCGTCGACTTGTTGGACCAAGAAGGTGATGGAAATCACCTGGTCGAAAGTTTGTGAAGCTAGGTTTCAGGGCCTAGACAGTGACTGACTCTCGCGTCAGTGTTAGTTAATCCGTCCGATATGGATGGAAGGGTATTGTACGCAGAGGCATCATTTCAGGGATTAGGAGCGATTCCGATGTCGTTGAATGAAACGTATATTATGTGTATGCTAGTTGAGAAACTAACGAGATTAGTCATTATAGTCTTCCAGTTATTTTCAGTTCTGTGTGACAGAGTAAATTTTGGACATTAGGTTAATTTCTCGTGAGAATAAATTTCTGTCTCTGGGAAGGATAATCGTTTCCAGAGTTGCATTCGCTTTAGGAAGAGTTGCTTCAGGAGACTCTTCATTCGAGAGTGATGATTTATTCGGAGTGTATCCGAAAATAGTGAGTATTGAGACGTTCCAGTTGGTGGAACGATATGTGGGACATGGATGATTCCATAGTTAATGTTGGGTATGCCAACAAGCAAAGGTGGAATATTGTGATCAGTAGGGTTACGTACTGTGATTAAGTGAGAGCCTAGTACGTTAGACTGTGTTGGGAGATTATCTAGAATTCGGAAAGGACTTGATCAGATTTGGGCAGTTGATGGTCGATTAGCTAGGTCCGCTCATTTTCTTTCGAGCCGTAAGATGGACTCCATTGGATCGCTTGATGGAATTATATCCATGGAGTAACCTTGAGTATCATTTCTGATAGTGATTCATGATTCACCTTACGATTCTGACAAAGTCTTCCATTGGTTACGGGTATAGAGCTCCACTATGGTACAGTTATTTACCTTTTAATAGGTCGATTGAGAGTGTATATATGAGCTGAAATATAATATTCGAGCTCAGTACCCCACTTAGTCACTGGAGGTGTGTGATTTTTCCCAGATACTTGAGTAGTTGTTGTGACATCTCGTACTCGTACGTGAGTCAGAAATTTGGGGACCAAATTTTTATAAGTGGGGGAGAATGTAAAATATGGAGGAAAAAAAAATTATTTAAAATTATTATTATATGGATTAACCCTTTTATTTAATTGGATTAATTAGTGGGTTAATAGGGTTTAATTAGTGGATTAATAGGGTTTGATTAGCTTGTTGGGTTGAGCCCATTGGGCCACCTTGTTGGGCTTGGAAATTGACTGAATCAAATGGGATTGGGTTAGTTAGGGTTCAATTGGAGCTAGCCTAATCACCTCGGAACGACTTTTAAAAGCCACCAAATCACCCGATCGCCTCATTCCTTTCTCCTCTCGCGTTCGGTAGTTTTCCTTCTTCTCTCACGCGAGCGATTCCATCGCCTCTCTTCTCCTCGGGCGAGCTGTTGCCGACGGCAGGAGATCCAATCGGCGGAAGGGGCACAGAGCAGCCGGAATCCGGTGGAGGTCTGGATTGGGATGCTCGGAATGCCATGGAAGTGAGCTACTGAGAGGGAGGTATCGCCGTCGATCATCGCCTGAGCTAGGTAAGGATTGATCTCTTTTTCCCTTTGAGATATGAGCTTCGATCTTGCTGTGGATTCATCGATTTAGCATCAATTTGTGGTTTGTCAGTGTTGGGAGCTAGGGATCGGTAGTGGTTTTACGCTGCTGGTTAAGGAGCTGCCGTCGACCTCTCTTCGTCGGCAATGAGGGGAGCTCGGATCGACGCCATTAATGCCATAGTTAAGCATCGTTGGTATCCCTACTTCTCTCTAGCTTAGTTCTTTGTGGTTGCTTCGGCTGATTGGATCACTGCTTTTCTGTTTGTGATCGTTGCAGCGACCAGATACGATCGGGAGTTCTGTAAATTGTTTTTGTTCG
This sequence comes from Wurfbainia villosa, assembly GCA_025175895.1. Classification (NCBI taxonomy): domain Eukaryota; kingdom Viridiplantae; phylum Streptophyta; class Magnoliopsida; order Zingiberales; family Zingiberaceae; genus Wurfbainia; species Wurfbainia villosa. Next base: position 2,690,415 of record JAKLTH010000147.1, read on the forward strand.
GTGAGCAGGCGTAGAAGCTTGCCGGTGGAGAGTTGAGATCGGTAAGTTTGTTTATTTCTATTGTTTCATCTGTTATTGTAAATTCTGTGGTGTTGTCTAATGATGCAATGAATTGGGATTTCAAGTTGTGCTCTGATGGTTAGGAAAGGTCAGCTGTGATTAGAAGTTAATCTGTGAATTGAGTAGTGTTGTTGATTGAAGTGTTTGAGGTTTTTTGTTTGATCTACACGATGGAGTAATTCTAAGTGTGGATGGTGCCGGCTGGATTTGGAGTTGAGGTGGGAAGCTGGGTTTGATTGGCTCAGATTGGTGATGTAGGTGTGGTTAGGTTTGTTGTTATTGATTCAGTAATGAGGAGCTGTAATAGATGTTGATTATGGGTTGTTTGGGTGTATGGATTGAACGGTGAAAGGTAGGGTATAATCTCTGTTTTCCTTTGATTGTTTTATAGGAAATCGGTAGATTATGATGTTTGTATCAGTAGTTGGCTTAGTTGATCAGATACCTCTTGGGGGTGTTGTTTCTGTTGTGATCGATTGCATTTGTGTATAGCTGTGAATTGTTGTGGATGATGGAGCTACCATGGCGGTGATCGAAGGTGTGTGTGAATTGATGGGATGCGGAGATTTGTGGATTGAGGTCAGTCTATATTGTTGGGAGTGTGGTTAGATATATTCACCATAATTAATCTTGAGGATGTCGGTGATTTATTTTGAGTTGGCCATGGTGTATCGGATTGGGATAATCGGGGTTCCTACCTCGTAGACGAGGAAAGGATGCGCGTATAGGAACGATGTAGTGTTTAGTTCCTACGTTTGTTGGATACTTGTATTTAATCATTGTTGCTATTATGCGAGGTTTGGATCTGGCGGTCCACGAGTGAGGACTATTGGTACAGATTAGACGGTGGGTAATATCTACCTGGTCCGGTAGTTTGATCAATTCCAGTGCATGACATTGTATATATGTTTATACCTGTTTACCTTAAATCCACTCTTATTTAATCGTATGCTTGTACTGCCTTTGACCTTTGAGATATATACTCTGTTACTTCATTGATTATCTAGCACGGATAGGAACTATAAAACCCTATTATGTGTTAGCTGATAGATGTTTAGTAAGTACATGTGGTTAGGGTTATTTTTATGACCTCAGATTGGGTTACTGGGTTGCATCACTAGGTTAGGTGATGAGTCCAAATTATGAGGTCGATCGTTGTATCATATACATATCAGTGTGTTAGTTTGACGGATCTATTTATCTGTACATAGGTAAATAGGTTGTGATTACGGATTAGTCGTCCTTGCATGGTTGACTTTTGGTTGACTAGGTCTCCCCGTGAGTTAGGGAGTGTTGCGAGGATTTGTGTGTGAGCTATGCATCATTACATTTCATGCATGCTGACGACTGGGTCTGCCTTGTGGTTGAGACGAGTCGTCAGTCATCCTGCCTCCCCGGCCACTCGGGGTAGTGGTTGCAGGATTGAGGGCAGAGCATTGTTGTGCATGCCGTTCTCGGCCACTAAGGATGGTGGTAGCTGGAGATGTGCACTTGGCCACTGTGCGGAGTGGTAGTTAGCGCACTCACCCACTATAGACGGTGGTCGTGTGATGTGCAGTTGTCCTGGGTGCGGTGCTCGTCTACTCATGGGTAGGGACGGAGCGGCTAGCAGCAGGGACCCCCGTGTGAGTAGCATATAGCTCTATGGCGGCTAGCTACTGTTTCATACTACCCAACTTGGTCATTCGAGAGTGGTGGCGACTGGAGTCGGGATAGTTGTCATGTCGTGCCACCTAGGCCACACTGGGGTCGTGGTAGCGAGTTGGGTGCACAGGCATGACCATACATATGCATTGCTTATATATATATGTATGCATGTATTTGATATATGTGTTACATATGCCTATGAGATGCTGCATTTGATTGAGCTATGATTGTTGCACATGCTTGTTCATCATGATACATGTCATTTGCATTTTATATATTGCTATGTGTTGAGCATGATACATGCGTTGATTCAGACTGTTATATGCATTTGATTAGCATCATGTCATTGTGTGGTACGGACCGGGTTGTCATTACAGGTGATTATATACTGTTCATATGTTGGAGTATTGGTCAGGTATGGGATTGACTTGGTACGTTATATGAGTTATATCATTGTAAATCTGTTCAGAATGATCTAGCATCTGGTGTTACAGACCGTCAGGTACGTTGGTACATTACTTCATGTTCAGTTGATCAGTTTAGTATATATACACTGAGTATGACTTTACTGTAGTTACTTGTTATTAGAGTTGGATAGGACTCATGTTGTATACCTGTAGATCTTCACATGTATACTTGTAGATTTCTTTACCCTATATGTTCATGCACTTTCTATATATTACCTTTGAGTTTATACTCACCACCCCGGGACCTTGGGCTCTTTGTCGCCCAGGTAACAGGTAGAAGATTCCTTGGACGTTCGGAGCTCCGCCAGCTGATCCCATCTCACACCGGACGAATGGATGAAGGTGTATTTACGCTTTGTTGTAATCTTGTGGATTGATGTATTCCATATTGTTGTTTTGAGTTTTAGCTTGTATTGTTTCCGTATTTGCGACATACGGATGTGTTGTATATATTTAGTCTTCGATTTGATTTCTGATATGATTCTTGTCGTGTCAAGTCACTTCGGAGTGCACAGTTGGTCTTTGTATCTTGTTTATCTGTTTGTATTGTTTCCGCTGTGTTTGATATGTTGATATCTTTATGTTATATTGTTATTGTGGGCCTACGGGCCTTGTATTAACCCGATATGTTGCCACGTACAGGGGAGATGTCGTCCGTTTATTTTTCGGCACGGCATACTCTCCGGGCGTGACATCTTATGCCTGCAACCAAAAAGTTAGCCTACGCACATTCTACTATTATCCGACACACATAATATATGATAAGTGCATAAAAGTAACCGAATCCTAAACACACAAAATCAGAAACCTTGGCTTTGATACCACTTGAAGGTTGAAGCTTCGCTTCTCGCTTCGCTTCGGTCGCTTGTGCATGGCGATCCAATCATACGTCCTCGGATTAAAACAAGAATTATACCTCTTGTTTACCTCTTGATCTTCTATCATATGACCTATCCTCCTCTTGGACGTTGTGTGGGCAACGATCCTCCAAGAGTTGAAGCCTCCTAGATCGCGTTCTTTCCCTTCTTTGCTCGCTCCGAACAAAGGGAAGAATACTTCTCCCTTCTTCTCCTTACTTGCACTGACTACCAAACACCAATTCCTTGGTGTTCGCCGGCCCTAGGGAGAGGGAGAAGATGAATGGGCATCGGCCAAGAGAGCTAGGGCTCTTGTTGTCGCCGGCCAAGAGACAAGGGAGAGGTGGTGCATCCCAAGGGGATGGGAAGGAGAGGAAGAGCTCTAAGTTGCCGCCGCCCACAAGGAGAAGCCAAACCCTAGCCCTAAGCCCTGCACGCCAACTTCAAAAACCTATCTTCCAAAACTTTTCTTTATAGATTTTGCCCAAGCCTCCATTTAATCGTGTCCGTTGGATCTAGACTTTATGAGGGTTTTAATAGACTACAATAGGGACCATGAGGAGGAGTTGGATCTTGGCCACCTAATGGATCCAGTCCACATAAAATCCGATCCATTAATGATAATTCATTCTACTAGAGGATTATCATTGATCTACCTCACCAACCCCCATAATTAAACATGGGCTTCATATATTAATTGTACAAATATCTCTCAGTGTTTAAGATATCGAATGTCTGTTAATTAATTAATTTACTGACAATTAATTAATTAACATCTAACTCCATGAGTAGAACCACTCAACCTTATCATCATGCTGGACCAAGTCCACCTGCAGGATTTACATGATGATCCTTATGTACTCTTCAAGGGGGCATCATCATCCTAGTACATAGGACACAATTTCCTCTTATAATCAACGGCACACCATGTAAATAATATCATTCCCAACTTACCGGGCCTATCGATTTAACTCATAAATCTCGTCCATTTATAAATCAAAGAAATAAATATTAAGTATATGTGTCCATTATTATATCGGATTTAAGAGCATGTACACCATAATATCCAAGGTCCGATTCAATTATGTAGTCAGCAATAAATTGAATCACCTCTATGTCGATCCTGCTCAATACACACAAAGTGTACTAGTGTAATTCTATGGTCAAGATAAACCAATACCAAATTACACTATAATCATGCCAATGGTTTGTCCAAAATTATCTTGGTTGTAAGCCTCTACTTATACTCTACAAGGAACTGATAACATGATCTTCTGTGTGACACCACATACCATGTTGTCTACAATGTAAAGTATCAGACAATATGCATAACTATAAATATACAAACAATGATCATGTGATTCTTATTTCAAAATGAAGATATCCATACAAAGGCTAGACTTTCAGTATACATCCCAACAACGGAGTGGGTCTAAGGACTTACAAACGAGTGAGAGAGAACGCTAAGGGATTTCTCAACGAAACTCCTTCGACGCTCAAGTCAATTGAAGAATATGGAGAAAAGCAAATGTAAATAGAGAATTAGGAGAGGTTAAGAAACTTCGGAGAGAGCTCTCCCCTTTCGCTCCCCTTTTATTTTTATATAAGTAAATCTGTCGGTGTGGATTCGTAGGAGGAATCATGAGAGACATGACCTGATGGAGATGTAATAGTATGAAGGAGATTTTGAGAGACATGATATCATTAATAAAGAGATGTGATTGTACAGACTTTGGATCTCAATGAGGCATAATATCATTAATAAGAAGAGCCGAATATACGAACCATGAATTTTGAGAGGTATGACATCATGTCAGAGGAGATTGTGTGCCCATAGTAGAGATCGTAGGACGTGACTCCCATGAAGAGATATATTCATTTTCTCGTCGGCTTGGATTAAGAAAATTTTCTTGAGCCCGAACATCTAGACTGAACTGAGATACTGCCAAAATAAACTACTATTGAATAGAGGTACTATCGAGGTAAACTACTGATGCATTGAGGTACTCGCAAGGTAAGTTGTTGTTGAGATAAGTTACTATGATCTTCCGATAGACCCAAGTTAACTTATGTCACTCTTGATCGGATCCAACTTAGAGCTCCAATTCAATTTGACCATTGACTTGACTCGGCTACCGAACTAAAGATATTTTTCTCCGCATCAAAGGGCTCAGGCAGATCCATAGCATTCGACATATCAAAAGTATCGGCAATTCCTTGGTTGGGGTGGGCATCTTCTAGCTCAAGTGCATGGCTTGTATTCTTCAGCTTCGGCCATGGCTGTTGGTATACCTCCATCTATAGTCCCTGATGAAGTAGGTATCAATGGCAGTGTGTTGCCATGGTTTGGCTGGCCCCTAACTAAGCAGTCGGTTTAGGTTTCTTTGTCGGATCCATGTGAACGGGCATATCGACGGCGGCGGCGCGGTGCCAAGATCTATTTTGCAATGACGAGCAAGATGCCATTCGAAGCTTTTATATTGAAGAGGAGGAAGTTGTCATACTAAAATATAATAATATTAATTTAAAAAATAAATAAATAAAATTTTAATAATAATCATTTAAAATTTAGGAATAATATCCTCAAAAACCTTCTAAATCTGCCCTTGCCTTCCTCGTTCTACCAGTTGCAGTTCTTTCTCATCGAAGTCTCACCTTTTCATTTGAACGGGTAGAACTGTCGGATTATACCTTTACGAGAGCACACTGTGATGCATAAATAAAAGAAGAAACCCATACAATAATCAACAATCAAATTTTATTAATTAGATTGTATGTTATTGGACTTTATTTTCTACTATATCATTATTTATATTTAAATAAATTTTATCTTATTAATCTTTTTTATCTTTTTTTTTTTCGTATGATGTATATATTTGTTATAGTTTCACTTCGTGTAACCGAAGCATTTATTAGTTATTTAAATATATATTCATACCTTTTAAATGTATCTCTCAAAATTTTTATCATGTCCATCTTTATATATCCACACAACTATCTTAATATTCTATTCTCTATATTTCTCATATTTTGTTTATTTGCTCAAGTCGTAATCCAACAATCACCGTGATATATCATAATAAGTTTAATCGTCATTTAATTTTTAAAAATAATTTATGATCACAAAGTACTCCATGTTTTTTACAATTGGAATGAAAGAAAATTCCGATGGAGTTAGCAGTTACAGATGAAAATTTTCCTTGTGCTTCGTAGACAAGTTCCTTATGTTCTTTCTTTTTTAATTTTTGATAATCTAGATATTCAAATTTCATCCCATTAATTTTAAAAATAGTTGATATTTATTCTAATCTATTTACTAGATAAATCTAAAACACAATTTATAATTTTTTATATATTATTTTTTTGAGTATTTTATCATCACACACATATATTTTCTAAAGTTGAGTTATTGATAATGAAAAGTGTCAACTGATAATGAAATACCACAAGTAAACAAAATTCAAGCAAAAGGAAGGCTAAATAATTTCACATAAACTTGAGCTGCTAAAATATTAGAGTACACGTTAACACAACAGCTAGCACAGTGAATAAACTCTCGTCTTGTAATTTCCATTTCCACCACTTTTCGAGATTGTTCTGAAAAATTCAGTGACAAATTCTGCCAAAACACGACAGGCATGTGAAGGATATGAAAAAGGGTTTAACAGACAACCTCTGCAACTTATTAGGCCATACAAAAATAGGAAAAGGAGAAATAAATAAAATAGAACGCACAGGCACTATTGGATGCTTCCTTCCTCTTCTAAGTGACTCCTAATTTTTCTCCATTGGCACTAAAACAATACGAGAAAAATGATTACTTTACATAAAACAGTGTATATACAATGGCCGCTGGCTAGGGCTTGACCCCAGAGAGCTCTACTACTAACTACTAGTTACACGGCCTGGCGAGCAGTCGGCAAGCCAATCATGAAACTAAGGTAAATTTTCTGATTTAATCCCGGCCTTCTGGGGTAACTGGAAAGGAGCTTCTGATTTAAGATCTTTGAAAGGCAAGCACAGCAGGATTAGAGGCCTGAGTCATTTCCTAATGATCTCCATTCGCAACCACCACTCCATAGAAAGCCTTCTCTCACCTTTGCCTGTGCTGAAGCTGCTGCGCTCGTTGTATCCTATCTGCATACATCGGGAGGAGCACAATTTCGGCAATTTCATTCAGCAGAACTTCTTCGGTAATGTTGTCTTTAATGCTGCGCATGACCTATCGCATTGACAGAAATGGAAGTCGCATCAGATGAACAAACAAAGGTAGGAACAGAAAAGGCTCCAGGATTCACTAAATATACAAAATATTTTTCAACCCGTTAGTTTTGTTACTTCTACTTCGAGGACTATCCAAACTTGCCTTTCTGTATGTGTTGATATCATTTGGTGTAGATTTATCTGTTCTTATGCGCATGCATGACCAGCAGCCTTCTTCTGGATCCCAAGAGCACTCAACAATCTTGCCTGACAGACTGGCAATATCCTCCCCACCTGTGTACAAGTTTTAAGAATGGTTCTCAACAAAGATGATATTTACTGCAAAAAGGTTGGAACCGCCAACCTAGCGGCCCCACCGGTCTGTCCCACAGCCATTGTGAGAGAGGTAAATCATGGAGGGCCCTATGGACTTTGACGTGGTGGCCAAGACACATGGGAGTCATCTGAATCCAAAAAAGAATTTTAGACCTCCTCTGGAATCGACCCATGCCACTTCTGCAAGCACCGCCGTGTCTTAGCTACCACGTCATCCCTGTGGGGGCAACAAAGATGATATTTACGAGCATAAAATACGTAGACTGATGTGATGTTACTCGATGAAAAAAACAAGAGTAATGATCATTCTATAACGAGCAATAAACTGTGGGACTTCTTCCCTTTTCCGCACTAACAAATAGCGCAAGAAAGAATTTACTTTCTATCCAATCTATATAAGTTTGCCAGTTAACTTCCCGTTCAATCTAGAAATAAGTAATTATCACAGACACATCTTCCCACTATAGTCCAGAGATAAACAGATTTACTTAGAAAATCGACTCTGCACCTTTTGCGGTCTAGCATTAGAAACGCAGGAGCACATCTTCTCTGAGTGCCCCCCTATTGGTCAGCTATGACAAAGAATCAGGTATTGGCTACATATGCAGCTGGAGATGTCCTCCTAATGAGGGTGATGCGGATTTTTGAGAGACATTACCGTGGGAATAAAACCCTGACAAAGGCTCGTCATTTGGCCTTGTCAACTGTTATTCACTACGTATGGAGAGCTAGAAATAGTAGTTTTTTTTAGAGGAGACAATTTGATATAGAGAGGATCTTCAAGGGAGTACAAATCCATGTATACCGATCCTTGGATGTTAACTCTGATCTAACAATCTGTCAGTCATGAATAGTGTCTAAAGGCTGGTGTTTGTACTTGTTTGGCTATGTTATAAACTTTTTTACGTATCCCAAAAAAAAATAGAAATAAGTAATTATCCTAACAAACCTTAGAAGTTTCCAATGTTTCTTAGGCCTCATTTTAAGGAAACTGCCATTGTTTTTTCCTCTTCAGGCAATGGAATTAGGATACAACAAAATACAGCTCCACTCTCAATCGAGAGCACAGTTAAGGCTACCAGTTTGAGATCACATCCATGGCTGACTCCTTGCTGCAGGTCCCACGATAGAATGTTAAAAAATAAACAAATAATTGAAAGTGAAACCATAAATAATTTATCCAAGTTTGGAATGAAAAATGTCAGTCTGTTGTTTCCCACCCTTGCTTGCAAATGCCAGGGTATATGATAAGCCACCTCTATGAAATCACAAAACAACATTCGCCCCTACCAAAGACTGCTGCTGTGAATGGGTTCCAGTGTCTAACAAAGAGTTGGCATCCTCACTCCACTTGATGTGTGGGAAGATTGCTTCTGCAATTGGTTCAGGATGATGTTTGTGTAATCTTGGCATTTCAGTGGTTACCAAAGATCCTCCTTTCAGTGAGCTTGGATTTCGACCAGTGACATTTGATGCAGTAACTATAGAATTGGTCAACTTCTTGATTAGGCATAAGAATACCTAATTTTGGAGAGTCGAAATAGTCAGAGAGCCATGTTTCACAAAGTTTGGTAAGTTCACCAAAATTAAAAGTCCATATTAGAGAACCATGGAATGGCATTTTCATAGCCTCATTTGTCCTATTGAACAATTTCTTGTGGACACACCGCTTGCAGTTGCATTGTTCCCTCTCTTGCACAAAGGCCACAGGCCGCACAAGGCTTTAACTATTCTCATTTGAAGTTTAGCAACTCAGACTTGTATCCTTCTCGACAGAGACGCTCAAATTTGGTTCTTGGAACTAGAAGCTGACAGGTTGGGGCTATCCAATATGGAATGAGTTCAACGAGTATTGTGACCTTTACTTTGGCTTCCTGCAGCTGCTTCCTTAATGTACAAGTTACTTTAGTCTAATACTGAGATGTTATAGTCTAGTTTTAGATGTTGTCCAAAACCAACTGCTAAGAGGGCCCGAAATTGAGGAAGCATGCTGAGTCCCCTGCAAATCCCTTGCTCCACTGCTAATTTATGTTGAGAAGGTACAGCAGCAGTAGAAGCCGGCAAAATGGAGAAAGGGGAAAACTCAAATCTCCTGGATAAACTAATAAATAATTTGCTGTTGCTGATAGTCTCTAATTATTTACATCCTATATAGAGAGTTTGTTCGTATTGAAAACCAATTAGGTGTAGCTCCAATAGATTCGAAAATAATAATATTAAAATAGGTTGAGATGATATCATGTTCAACAGCAACTAGTAGATTGAAGCAATTAGAGCACACATGGCAGGGATCAAGGGAGACTCCAAAATAACTTAAGTTAAATATAGTAAAAAATATTTGAAAAAATTGTGGAACTGCCACATTAACGGCCCCCTCCAGCTGCCCCTACCGGTGGAGATGATAAATCAGGACCTCAATTGATAAGTACAAAGAAAAGGGATCGATCGATAACCTAGGGTGATGAATTCCCTAGGAATTGACCCAGGCCCACTACAGACAAATCCCTTTGCACCTACAAGCTAGATTAACCCTGAGGGCTAGTAAAAAATATTTAAAAGATCTTACTAGTGGTGCACCCTTGAATAGAACTTCAACTATGTTTATATCGCCGAATCTATATGGTTGGGACAAATTAGGCTTCAAAACAATCATTCATGGATATACCCAAGGTTCAAAATTTTGAGCCGTACCGAAGTTCCAATCCACAATCGAATCAATACAGTTTCGATACCACATCATGTCATGCCGATACGGCTTCAATACTCTCTATTTTTTTATTATAAATTTGAATTCAGAATTTTAATTAAAATATCTTTTATTTTTTATATTTTTAAATAAAAATATAAATGTATATATTATAATAATATTAATTAATTAATAGTTTATTTAATTAAAAACTATATATAAATCTCCGCGATTGCGATCACGGCGAATTCATGATCACAATTCTATTGTGGATTTGCGATCACGATTCCATCGCAAATTTGCTATCACAATCACGGTAGAATCAAGATCGCATCATTGTGGATTGCGATCAATTCAATTGCGATTCCATCGCCAATTGCGATCGCCGTCACCGTCGACAATGAAATTCTTATGTGTCAATCCCGTGTCGGAACAGTAAAAACAGTCCATTTCGAGCGGCACAGATCGGCATTTAAAACCATAGATATACTAAATAAAAACTCCAAATATGTCGTCGAATTGTTTTCACTTCATCTCTCATATGGTATGCCTCAGAAGCACCTCCAGACAGACATAACTCACCATTAAAAGGGTTTTCCAGATCTTTAAGAAGACATTATCTAATTTTTGAAATTTCCATTTTTCTCTGCACAAAGTCATCGGGATTGACACATCATATTTATCTCCAAGCAAGAGGGTTTGCATAGAACCAGTAAGATTGTTCTTCCAAAAGATAAAACAGCATTCCACAGGGTGAAAAAACCTTACACATCAAATAGATTCCACTAAAAATCTAACATTGCATTCTCTAAGCTCCAAAACAGAACATATTATGTGCCAAGGAACAAAAAAGGCAACGGTGAAAAAACAAGCAGTCTTGAGGATCAGGACATGCTAAATGTTCTCTCCAATTGAAATAATAGATATGATTAGAACAAGCATTCACCTGAAAATGAAACCCGAGCCCCATCCATGAGTTTCTTTTTTCCTCTTTCATAAAGGAATAGCAATTGGTGATCTTCACTTCCAATCTGCAAATGAGGAAAGACAACAAAACAAGATCATGAACGAATGACCAAAGTCGTTCAATTTAACAAGGAAATTGAAAGAAAGGCAAAAAAAAAACCTCAAGGAGAAAGTCAACAGAATTCATTTCTGGATATTTCCACTTCAGAAGACCCTCATGCGTACGTGGTATATATGGGTCATCCCATCCCTGGAATTCAATAAAGAGATAGATTAATGCTAGCTACAATCAACTAAAATGATAACTTCAGTGATTCCTACAATTTTCTTAACAAACACAAAAGGAAGATGGAAGTACAACTCTAATTAGAATTATCATCACAGGAAATAGCAAAAAACTAGTTAAAAATTGTGCATTGTGGGATAAAGGGAAACCCAATAAGATTTCAACTTAAGCATAATTAAAAGAAGATATAAATGCACACAAATATTACTAACTATAAGCTCTTGTATAAAGTTCAATGGCAGGATAAGCTTGATGTAGCCATCCGTAAGTTAGGGAAGTAGTTGATACATTTATGCTCTATTGAAGTAAAGAAGATGATCAAACAACTTTGAAAAATATTTTTTGTTGATAAATCAGTATTTACATGGTGCAGATAATCTTTGCACCATGAAATAGATTTTCTAAACCAGTTAAATCACGCTCTTTGAAAATTTAAACTTGAAAGAAGAAACCTTTGTTAACATTAATCAGAATTTTATACTACTAAAGATGATCTAGTACCTGAAAAATGAGACCATCGGCTGCATGTGAAAGCCTAGGAATGAACTCCTTCAAAAGCTTAGTAACAGTCGACAAAAACCAAAAGTCCTTCCTGCGAACCTGTTCAATTCAACGATCAATAGTATCTGTCGGATGTCAGCAAATAACTAAGCCGCCAATCCAGAGTTGCTTACAGAAAATGGCTCCATGTCATATCTATAAATGGGATGGCCCTTCCCCTCGAACTCTAATTGTTTTCTGTCATAATTCCTTGGTCGAATTACTTCTTCCTCTAGTAGTTTCCACCTCTCAGAAAATGGCAACTACACCCAAGAAGTAACATGATAAAATTTGCCCATGAAAAACTACTACAAAAGAGAGATACCACATAACGACTTTAACAATATCCAGATGTGGCAAAAAGGCTAGTTGAAGTCAAAATAGAAGACAAATTTTGGATTGGAACATCAAGGGAATACAATGTCGGATATCATAGTCGGCAGAATTGGTATCAACATCAATCAGTTCAAAGTTTTAGATATTGACTACATAAAATTGGAGTATCAGAATCAGTAAAAAAGATTCAAAAAATGAACACACACATGCACACACACAATAGAATTGGTTGATCTATTAGCATAAATATGTTCTTAACATGAAAGCATGAACACAATTAATAATATTTACTAGCTAAGCTTTATAGTGTTTACAGTAATTGTACCGGATACTTAATAATTAGTATAATACCATTTATTTATAACATAATAATTATAAAATGTGGAACTGTCACATTAGCGGCCCCCCTCAGCTGCCTCAAACCGAAGAGGAAGGTAAATCGAACGGGTGCGAACGTGGGTTGCCTCAACATACTTGAGTGTCCCAAGGAACTGACCCATATTTGGAAAAAAGTTCACAAATACGTCATAGCTAGGGATCGACCCAGGATTCCTGGTTATCTGTGTGGACGCCCTACCACTGCATTATATCCCGGGGGCTCTACAACATAATAATTATAGTATACACAATGAGTCAAGATATGAAACTATGGATGTTAATTATTATCACACTATTAACTTTCTACTAATAATAGATTACATAATATACTTAACAATTAGAATAATAATGTTGTTACTATCAAGTGAGATACATACATCGAGTCTGCAAAGTAAGGAGAAGCTTTTGGTTGTTCACAAGTGTTGTAGCTAATGGGATTAAGTCATGTGTTACCCCTCTTTCATTTCTTCTTTTTTGTCAGCCATGGGATGCATCAAAGGCTAATTATGAGAAATTCCAAAGCATAATGTCAGGGTGTTATTCAACTTCACTTGCGAATATTCCACTTCTCCTCTCCTAATCACTCTCTCTATCTCAAAATAAAGGCCTACTAAAGGAGAACAGGAGAACTAACTTTCTATTTTGCTTATTTTTTAACCATCCATATGTGAGGAAGTTCATAGGGTCTTGCTAAATTCATCCCTGTTTACAAATAAAGAGCCCAATAGTTTGTTTCAAACTCAGTTAATAGCTACCATTTTCATAATCATCAATTATGGACTCTCTTCCTAGTTCAACTTGTATTATGTCAGATTAGTCTTAAAGCAGCCGAAGGCATATATTTCTTCAAGATGCATGGCACATCATATTGGGAAAAGTCGATAGAACCTCTGATCATCTAACTTACACCTTGGAGAATGTTGACAGAGAAATTCTGTTAGATGCCCCCAATTTTATTGAAAACTAGATCCTGGACTTCTAAAATTCAATTGTTTGTCCTGGAAGAAATAAGTACTATTGAATTCAATGTGTAATGACCACTGTGACACTCAAGGCATAACCGTCAGGGCACTATCTTTTCAAAGTTGAAAAGGTGTTGAGTAATTGCAGAGAGAAGATAGATGAGAACCAGAGGAAGAATTTGCAAGAACAGAATAGCAAGCAGTGTGCAAGTGAATTAGAGTTAGGGCTCAATCATTTCATGGCACATAATGCTATTTTATTCAAAGAAATGAAAATCAGGAGTTTTTTTTTTTTGGCATTTACACTCTAGTCCTGAATTCCAGATCATATAAACTAGACCTGGATCAATTGATCCAACCACTAGTAAGACTAATAGAACAACTGATTCTGATAGTATTCCACTAAACTATGTACTAGTCAGATAGTGGGAAATTTTACAAGAAATTGGTTCCAATCCTTAATATACAGATACAAAGCTTCTTACGCCTAGACTGAGCCTCCTTCCCTGGCTTTGAAATAACCATACAGATGATTCCATCAAAGGTACCTCCTGCCAGATCATGGGTATGCCACTAGGACACTACATAAGGCTAGTAACACAACCATACACAACATTCATAAGATACACAAGAGCATTACTTGCTCAAATACTTTATTGGAAAAGAATTTATTTTAAAAATAAAATGTATTAGCATTTTTCTGCTATGATAAGAAAAGTTTTGTAACGATAAGAAATACAAGTACTGCAATTTTAAAAAAGGGAAGGGAAATATGTAACAAAAAATGGCAGAAAAATCCAAAGTAGAATTTAAACTCCAAATTCGATGTTACTAGTCTAGAATAGTAGATGCAATAGCAAAACCTAATGGCCTGACTCAGCATTTACCTCTGACTCATCTGTTAGTAGATAAGATATTAACATTACAACGCTGGTAGAAGAGCCTCCCAGAAACCAAAGATAACAATAATTAACTGCAAATGCTTCGCCCAATCATCAGGCTAACCGAGCATACAACTCTAGCATGAACCTCCATTGAAACACTACTACAATCATAGGAAGGCTCATTGCCTATATTAACCATGTATGGGTTTCATCATTCATCCATGAGTCGATATGGGTGATGGGTTCTTCTATGATTGTGTTTAACATTGAACTTCATGATAGAGTTGTATGATTGGTTCGTTCTTGATTATTTTGCTTTTATTATCTTTGGTTTCCTAGGAGGCTCCTTTACTAGTGTTACATATGATATTTTCATATCAATTTTCGATGAGTCAGAGGCAAAGAGAGGCATTAACTCAGCTCATTTGATATATTATTGCATCTACCATTCGACAACATCGCTGCCAATGGATTTAGAGTTTTAGGATGGCATTGTAGTTTTCCGCTATTTCTTGCTCCTTCCTTTACTTTTCCTTTTATGATTATAGTACTTACAGTATTTTAACCTGCTTAATGCAAAATTTTCTTGTCATAATGGATTAATGCATAACCCATTTCATTTATAATAAACAAATTCTTCATTATTCTTTATTATTCTAATCAAGTACGTGATGCTCTTGTATCATGTTAACAGTGTGCATGGATGTGTTATAAGTGTTGTCTAGCCTCTCAACAATACAACCCTTTGCCCAACAAGAGATGGGCATCTATGAAATTGTCGTACCACCAGTGTAGTTAATGCATCCATGAGAAGGGGCTCACTCAGTGCATCACAGTTAGAATCTGAGTGGGTGCCACGACCCTCTTAGATAAGGAAATTGACCCATTAATTTGGAAGGTTATTCCACTTGCTCAGAATACTTAAGCTCATGGTAATAATAGTAGCTTATAGAGTTTATTTACTAGCTCATAATTCTCAGTGTAAAACTAAAGTTGGGAGTCATTCAGTTGTAAATAGCAAATCATAAAAGAAGAAATAACAGGTGAAAGTTTCAGAACTGACAAACAAATTTGCATGAGCTAACAATGTCTTAAAACCATGTGAAACATATTTTGAAGTTCTTTGTATTAATTATTATTCTTATTTGTTGTTTCATAAATTTTAATTACTTTCTTTGATGAGTTAGAGCATGCCTATTTGGTCAAAAGTGATATTCAATATTTACAACTAGCAGTGTTTGAGTGAATTATATCTTGTACCCCAGCTCAAGTTTTATTGTCCCAAACTACCTTTTCTTTGATAATGAATTATGGTATCCTTTCTCAAATCATATTGGGATACAACATTCTCTATTTATCTATGCCCAATGCACATGGCCCACTCTCACCTCGTTTTATCAATATTCCCAAATTAATTGATAGCCATTCGCATTCACTAAATTGTTATCAGCAGGCCAATTTTGTAAATTTGGCCGTTCCTGCAATTATTAAATTATTTTGTACTTAAAATTATAACTAATAAAGTACTAGAAAATAGAATTAAGCACTAGACAATAATAATATACATGTTAAAGATGATTACAATTTACAAAAAAAACGCTTCATGGTTTTAAGATATCATGAGAAATTAAACCTACTTAAGTTGGTGCAAGTTAATGGCATATTCACAATTTAACAAATAATGACTCACATCAAATTTTAACAAATACACATTGATCAGCATGAATATACATTAGAATTATAGAATGATAAAATAAGATAGCCAAACATCACAATGTTCAGGGAAAGAGGATGAGGGGCATAAGGAAAGTGAGAATACCTTCATAACAGAACAATGATTCAATGCGACTAAATCATAAGCTAAATATCTTCTCTTCTGTCCTACATCTGGAATTTCGTCAATAATCATTTCCCCATCAATCAGCGTGTCATTATGGAAACCCTTTCATCAAAAAGATTGATCATGCATAAACAAACAGATTAGGAAAGGTATAAAACTACAGAATGTGGCATAATAAATCAGAACAGGTGTACCTCAGCAGCATTCTTCAGGGGAAACCGCATTTGAACTCTTCGAAAACAAAAATTTCTATCAATTAGGTAGCATCCCGTACTAGTAATAAACATCATGTACCGTGTTCCATCAGCCTTCCATGTAGCATAGTAGTATCTTTGTCTTAGTAGTTGCAGATTATCCCTTCATGAAATATAAAAAATGAGAATCAGACTAATTTCTACAATCACAAATATGGATATTTATAAACTAGAAGCAAAAAAAAAAAAAGGAGAAATGTGGAGCTCCACTAACTATGCTTCTGAAAGTACAAAAGATTTGACAACTCATTGACAATTGAATGCTAGCATACCCTTGCCTGTGTCAATGCATAATTGCATTGTGTGATGAATAAATCGTTTTCACAACATGTCATTAACTATATAGTAACAAATGTACACCGAAAAAGTGAAGCCAACACCAAGCCAACTTCTTCCTATTGTTCATACTAGCTCACTTCAAAGAATAACACTTAAATAAGTCTAATTTACGGGAGAAATAAACTCAATGGCATAGTAGAAAAATAACAAAGGGGCATTAGCTGTGCACTATTGAGGCAGGAGAGGCAGCGGAGTGAACGCTAAAAATCTTCCATATGTGAGGTTAGAATAGAGGGGAACAGAGAGACTCAAAGGAGAGGAGAAATTCGTCAACAAAAGAGATCAAATTTTTATTTAAATGAAAAAAGAACATTATTAATCAAAACTGAAGAACCTAAACCTATGTTTAAATAGGCTTAGAAATATAAGATTTCTTGATGCTAAAAAAAATAAACTAACTTTAACAGAAATTTCTTAATAGGTAAGAAAGCTAAAATAAATAAACAAACTGAAACAAAAATTTCTTAACGAAACAGAAAAGTAAATATAAAAAGTTTAAAACTAAAAAAAATATAAATAGAAAATTCGAACCAAATAAAATTAATAATAAAATATTAATGAAATCCTAAATAGCAACGACAGTGCATCATAGTCGTGGTTTGGTCCACGGTTAGGCCATGGTGGGAACCACGGCCATGGACTGATCCACAATTAGGTCGTGGTGAGGACCACGATTGTGGTGGAGAACACGGGCAGATCGTGGTCCCCACTGGAGGTCCTATGTCGAACCATAGAATGATCCACGCTCGTGGTGGTGATCACAGGTAGGCCGTGGTAGCCTCTAGGAACTCCTCTACGCCTCGTTCCAATCCAAAAATAAAGGATATCTATGTCAGAGGGCTATGGATGCGTTAAAATCTTTATTTTGGAGCTCAATTTCTCCACATCATGGTTTAGAGGAAGACGGGATCGCATTTTATAATAAAAGTTTATCAAACTGCTAGATGTGCCTGCATCAACTATGAAGCAAACAACCTCTCTTGACATCCAACTTGTGCACTTTAAAGATTTCAACTCTTTATTTAAACGAAAAAGAAATATTATTAATCAAAATTGAATATCTTACAAGTTCCTAAATCTATGTTTAAATAGGCTTAGAAAGAGAAGATTTCTTAATGCTAAAAAAAAAACTAACTTTAACAGAAATTTCTTAACAAGTAAGAAAGCTAAAATAAATAAACAAACTGAAACAAAAATTTCTTAACGAAACAGAAAAGTAAATATAAAAAGTTTAAAACTAAAAAAAATATAAATAGAAAATTCGAACCAAATAAAATTAATAATAAAATATTAATGAAATCCTAAATAGCAACGACAGTGCATCATAGTCGTGGTCTGGTCCACGGTTAGGCCATGGTGGGAACCACGGCCATGGACTGATCCACAATTAGGTCGTGGTGAGGACCACGATTGTGGTGGAGAACACGGGCAGATCGTGGTCCCTACTGGAGGTCCTGTGTCGAACCATAGAATGATTCACGCTCGTGGTGGTGATCACAGGTAGGCCGTGGTAGCCTCTAGGAACTCCTCTACGCCTCGTTCCAATCCAAAAATAAAGGATATCTATGTCAGAGGGCTATGGAGGCGTTGAAATCTTTATTTTGGAGCTCAATTTCTCCACATCATGGTTTAGAGGAAGACGGGATCGCATTTTATAATAAAAGTTGATCAAACTGCTAGATGTGCCTGCATCAACTATCAACTATGAAGCAAACAACCTCTCTTGACATCCAACTTGTGCACTTTAAAAACATGTATAATCATGTCACATGGTCACGTCACTGTAAGCCATATGATTCACACTAGGATACATATCTGGCTGATTATAGATTGGGACCTAAATTCCAACAAGTGTAATAAAGTAAACAATGAATAACCACATGTAGTATACTCTATAGCAGAAAGAAAAATCTCGCACATGAAACAATCATCAGAACACACAGTCAAAAAAATCTACACAGTATCAGTTTCATACACTAATATTCACACTAGGCTAACAAAAACAATGTGATACTTCCCATTAATTACTACCCATCTCTTTCAAGTCAGGTTTAGCATGTTAAATGCAAAAGTCCAAAATAAACACTGACCTGTTGAGAGAAACAGGATGAGAGCCAGGAAATTGAGGGTTTGCTCTTCCCTACAAACCAAGGATGAAATCTAAGAAATAATAAGAGATACTACACAAAAATAAAGTATCTGATCAAGTAAATTATTAATAAAATGGCTAAATCATATCATGAAAATAAAGTTTTAGCAATTTGTTGCATATTGTAGCTATTTAAAACTCTGAATTAGGTAAACTCTAACTATAAATAAGAAAGAATTGCTTTTAAGCTAAAAAACAGCACAGGATGAAACAGAAGATAGCATAGTTCCATTTATGTAACTTGAGAAATGAAGTTTGAAAAGAAAAAGAAGACAGAGAAAGACCAGGAAAGAAAAATGAGCTAGCTCAGAAGAAGTTGAATCAAAATTTGCAAAGTTTCTAGCAACAAAAAGCATAGAGAACTTTATGATCTAAAATTCAAGTGTAAAAGTTAAAGGTAATTCCTCTCGCTTATGCAATATCATCTTGTAACCTTCCAATGCACATAACGTAACCAAAAGAAGTGGCAATTATTTTACAAGTTATGGCTAATGTCGAAATATTAATACCGTTGGTGGACTTAAGTCAAGGAATTGGTAACAAAGATAGCGCATGGTATCTTGCTGGTCATAAGGAATTGCATCGCCTAGAACATCATCATTTGTTAAGACTTTATTATCCATATCCACCTGAAAAAAAAAAACAGGTGTAAACTCCAGTACTTCCCAAGTTAATAAAGGATCAGTAAGACAGTAGATTTACAATGTTTCAAAAAGAGCCAAAGAATCATAAAAATGAACAGGTTCTTATAAAAAAATTATCCAACACAAGGTTGTATTTATTTATGAGTACAAAGTAGGGTGGATGGAGGAAATAGGAATGATGGGAGATACTAATAAAAATGATAATTTATTTCTTGCTTTGTTGACTCAGGAGGATGAAAATTTATTTTGAAGTGTCCCTTTTGTCACTTGAGAAATAGATGGAAATTTATATTCAATAAAACGACACTGCTAACCCTGGCATTGTGTTATCATGCTTGTGTGGATGTGAGTTTGTATTTTTGTAGACCACAGATTTTGGGGGTCACTAGAGAAAAATTGGTAGTGTGATTGTTGGCATCACATATATTTGCAGTTGCTAAACTGGGACAAGAGGTATAAGAAAGTGGTATAAAGGGTAACTTTTTAGAAGGAACAAAGCAATTTAGTCATTCCAGAAATAGGAAACTTACCTTCCATTGCTGACCATACTTGGATGGAAAAAATCCAAGAAAAAATTGAAATGTCTATTCTCAACCAAGAAACGGAAACAAAATTTTCTTCTAGTATTTTGTATCATTTTCTTCCATCCAGCCCATTTTCAATCAAAGTAAACAATAATCATGTAATGGTCAATGTATAATGAAAGTCTATAGATAGAAGAAAACTATATAATATGAAAACCTCTTCAACAAAGGAAAAAAATTGGTGTCAATCAGAAAACGCAAATTTTTTTTCTAACTGTTGCATATGATTTACATGAAGGGTGGGGGGATTTTCGAGAAAGAAAACAAGTACAAGATAGTTTGCATAAATCAGCAAATGCCAATTTACTAATTGTGCATGCGATTCCCATATGATAGACAATGCCTCCGTTAATCAATATGATAACATCATCTGAGAAGTAAAGCTTTGGGTGACAAAAAAAGTAAAAATAAAGCAAATCGCCTGAATAATCTCATATATAATATCACACAACTCCTAATAGACCTATCTCCAGTATTACTTTTTAGGAACTTAAAGTTAAAGGTATTGTAAGAAAAGAAACAAAAAGAACAAAGAATTTATACAGCATGAAACACATACAGACAATCCAATTCCAGTATCACCATCTTCATCATCATCGTCTAGTACAGCTTCACCGTTCAGGTCAAGATCAGATGATCTTTTCCACTCTGGAGTGGGTGGACAAAAAATGTTCTCTGGACTTTCATGATAAAATTTATAAAGTGCTTCAATATATTCCTGCTTATATATTCCCGGTGGGCGTGCATGGGCAAATATTTGCAATGCCTGCTTATAAAATAGGCAATAGTGGTCAAATTAAAGGGCAAACCACATTCAATTTTTTTGGCAGGAAACTAGCAATATCACGTACTTCAGCAACGTGAATTCGTTGAGTCCGCATGAGGAAATGGATAATCATGAAACCAGTCCGGTTGTGGCCATGAGTGCAATGAACAAGAATATACCTCTTCGAGTGTCTTTGGCGGAACAGAAATTGTAAAACCTGATATCAAACTGAATAAGTAATTTTACGAGTTACCAGGGATATTCATAAATAAAACCAAATGGTGGGAAGACATATGCAGCAAACCTCCGGCAAATTTACAAGTTATTTTGTGGTTGATGTTGCTTCATAGAAGCATAAACTTCAATTCAAAAACTTGCATAGTTTCACAGTAATTAACTTGTTCACAGTTTGCTTGTTTTACATACACGAAAACTGACAAATAGAAAGATAAACACAAACCATTAGAACTCCCAATTATGACAACCTATAATACAATCACTTCCTCGTGGAGAAAGAACTTAAAGAATCAAGGAGAAAGATTGAATTATATTAGCACGATATCATGTTTTAAACAATATTATCAAGATAAGCGTAAAAGTATCAAACAGCAAATGGGTAATAGAGCACTAACCTCATGGACAAACATATTTACAGACTCATTATCCGGCACAGAGTCACGTCCTTTACATGGAATCTGTATTAGGAAAAGGTTTTATAAGCAGCTCTACCTAGTCACTCGGGAGAGGAAAAAAATAAGTTCCTTACCTTGGCATGCTTAATGCCCATCTTGGTCCATTCAGATGGTGAATAGTAGCGTCTTGTGTTTGTCAAATCAATTACCAATCCAAGCTGATGAAAAGCACCATAAATAATTAAATACAATTTGCCTTAGGGTGTAGACAAGGAAATTAGAAAGGAGGCAAACAAAATGCTAAAACAGTTCAACACAACAAGTAGTTGTGAAGACAATGAGCTGGCAGTCTTCCCCCAACTAAAAATTGATGAAACATCTGCTGAATGTATCCAGTAACTCATAGAAACTTTCTAGTTAAAATTTTGACTCCAAAGCAACAAGTATAATTGTCAATTCATCCCGATTCTCACTTGATTCATTCAATATTCATCAAGATCCTAATTGAATGCCAATTTTCAGGCCATTATCAGACATTTTTGAGATATAACTAGAATCTCTTGTCTATCTCAATCCATATTAGGGTTTGCCAAGTTTGACTACTACAGAAAGAACAACTAGAACCTTCTAAAACCTGAGTTAGACTATGGGATTAGTTAAGTAAATCATGAGCATCATATGATAAATTGATCAAATATTATCATTACTTATCTTAATAGATAGTTTAATCTATGAATATAAATGTATAGATTGGTAATAATTTGGTGGGATTTCAGCTAATCCATAGATATTCAATGTGAATAATGATCGCACTAGCTTTACAGCATGAAACTACTCGGGTTATTATCTTTGATGCCCAAGAACCATGGCTGTCAAAATCGATAGTACCATCTCCAGAAAAGTAGAATCAGTCAAGCTGGAATCAGTTTAAAAGAAATCAAAAGAATTGAAAACAAATACAAACTTAGTATATCAAATTAATTAAAATAATATATTGATATGACTAACTCTGCCCCTGATAAGTTAACCTTGTCATGGCCGATCCCAAGCCCGGATAAAGGAGGAGGATTGCGTTAGGTTGTCAGTCAGCGTTAAACTAAGGCAAATGTTCAATGAATAAATCAATCAAACTATTGTGCTAATGCTAGGTTTTTCTCTGGAAGGAACGCGTTACAGGGTCCGACTGTAACGTCTCGACAAGGACCGCTACATTTTCAGAACTCGGGTGTAGTGAAAAATATGTTAGAGTTCACATTGCAGAGTCCGACTGCAATGTATCGACAAGGACCGTTACATCTCCATGAGAACTTGGGGGTAGTGTTAAATAAGCTAGAAAAACTAATAGTCTAAGATTTGGTACATGGAACATAGAAACCCTCACTGGTAAAACAATGGAGATAGTAGATACGATGATTAAGAGAAAAATTAATATTATATGTGTACAAAAGACAAAATGGGTAGGTGAGAAGACAAAGATGATAGAGAACTCGAATTTTAAGTTATGATATACAGGAAAGAGTAAAACAAAAAATGGAGTGAGTATTATTTTTGATAGTTCGTTAAAGGATGAAGTTATAGGAGTAATTAGAAAGAAGAATAGAATTATAACTCTCAAAATAGTAGTGAAGAAAGAAGCTATGAACGTAACTCAAATAGGATTATATGAAAATACCAAATTAAAGTTTTGGGATGACTTGGATGAAATATTACAAAATATTCCGTTAAATGAAATGAGTTTAATAGGAGGCGATTTAAATGGACATGTAGGAGTGAAAAATGACGAATATGAGAGGGGTGCATGGGGGTAATGGGTTTGGGACAAGAAATGAAAAAGGTAAAATTATATTGAATTTTGCAATAGCATATGATCTTATACTAGCTAATACATTTTTTAAGAAAAAAGAAGAACACTTAGTCACGTTCAAAAGTAGAAATAATAAATCACAAATTGACTTTTTAATGGTTAGGAAGAGAGATAAAAAGATTTGTAAAGATTGTAAGGTCATCCTTGGAGAAAGTTTAACTACTCAACATAGGTTAGTAGTATTGGATATATGCCTCAAATATAATATTAATAGAAGAAAAATATACGCAACTCCTAGAATTAAGTGGTGGAAGTTAAAGGATGAGAAACTAAATACATTCGAAGAAAAGGTAGGAGTACAAATATTAGATAAAATATGCAGTGATCTTAATACGACATGGGATAAGATAGTATCAAAGTTGAAAATAATAGCCAAGAGTGTATTTGGTGAGTCAAAGGGGCATGCACTACCAAGTAAAGAATCTTGATGGTGGAATGAGAAAGTACAAGAGAAAATCAAGGAAAAACGAACAATATATAAGAAATTATATATTTGTAAAAATGAGAAAAACTTGAAAAAATATACAATAGTCAAGAAAGAAGTTAAGAAAGCAATGAATGAAGCTAAGACTAAAACTTTTGAACGGTTATATCGAAAATTAGATACAAAAGAAGGGGAAAGAGACATTTATAGAATAACTAAAGTGAGAGAGAAGAAGACAAAAGATCTTAATCAAATAAGATGTATTAAAGATGAATGCAATAGGATACTAGTAATGATGAAGAAATAAAAGAGCGGTGGAAGAGATATTTTCATCAACTTTTTAATGAAGGTTTAGGAGACCAACTTAATTGAGATAATTTAAGTAGGTCAAATGAGTATATAAATTTAAATTTTTATCGTAGAATTCAAATTTTAGAAGGAGAACAAGCTTTAAATGGAATGCAAAATGGAAAAGTCGTTGGACCAGATGATATTTCGATAGAGGTATAGAAGTGTCTAGGGAAACAAGATATTGAATGACTTACAAAATTATTTAATATGATATTGAAAACAAAAAAAAATGTCTGATCAATGGAGGATAAGTGTCCTAATTCCCTTATATAAGAATAAGGGAGACATACAAACTTGTGAAAACTATATAGTTATTAAAATAATGATTCATACCATGAAATTTTGAGAAAGAGTAATAGAAAAAAGATTAAGGAAGGAGATCACGATTCTCGAAAATCAATTTGGATTCATGCCAGAAAGGTTGACAATAGAAGTTATACATCTTCTCAGACAACTAATTGAAAAGTATAGAGAGCAAAAGCAGGATCTACACATGGTATTCATTGGTTTAGAAAAAACTTATAATAGAGTTCCAAGAGAAATAATATGGAGAATTTTAGAAAAAAGATGTGCTAGTGTAACATATATTAAACTAATTAAGGATATGTATAAGGAAGTAACGACCAGAGTAAAGACTTCAGGCAAATTAACTGAAGCATTTCCAATAAAGATAGGGTTACATCAAAGATCAACTTTAAGTCTCTATCTTTTTACACTAATCATGAACGAACTGACTGGACACATTCAAGACAGTACCATGGTGCATATTGTTTGCAGATGATATTGTTTTGGTAGATGAGACACGTGAATGAGTAAATGTTAAACTAGAATCTTAACGAGAAACACTACAAGTGAAAGATTTTAGGTTTAGTAGAGTAAAGACAAAATATATGGAATTTAAATTTAGCAATATTAAACGTAATGAGACAAGTGTTAAGATAGGAGATGATGAGTTGTCTAGAACTGAGAGCTTTAAATATTTAGGATTATTTTTGCAAAATGATGGAGGGATTGAGAGAAATGTTTTACATATAATACAAATAGGATAGTTGAAATGGAGGAAAGCGTCAAATGTTTTATGTGATCGTAAAGTGTCTCTAAAACTTAAAGGGAAATTCTACAAAACGGCGATTAGACTTGCTATGTTATATGGCGTTGAATGTTGAGCTACGACTCGAGCACATGAGCAAAAGATGAGAGTTGCAGAGATGAGGATATTAAGGTGGATGTGCGGACATACGAGGATGGACAAAATAAGAAATGAGAGTATTAGAGAAAAAGTTAGTGTTGCATCTATTGAAGGAAAGCTCCGAAAGACATGTTTAAGGTGGTACGGACATATATTTAGACGACTAATAAATACTCCAGTTAGGCGATGTGAAACGATGTCAAATATACACATCAAACGAGGAAGAAGATTAAAAAAGACTTGGTTAGCAACAATAAAACAAGATAAAATTTATTTAAATATAGATGATGATATAGTAGGGGATAGGATCCAATGACGTAGAAGGATCCATATAGTCGACCCCACCTAGTGGGATAAGGCTTTGTTGTTGTTATTATTGTAATATATTGATATGACTATTTAATAATCATTCTATAATTATTTTCGATTAATGAATACCATATGCTTATAATAGTATCAGGTTAATATGTATATTAGTATGATATTTAATTTTGTTTCAAACTTCATTAGTATCGGATTAACAAGCATATTAGTGTGTATATTATTATATTAGAAGATATGTTTTCATATTATATAAGTATGATTTGCAAATATTAGATTATATGACATGTTTATTATCATTCCTTTTATAATCACAGACTTATTTTAAAATTATTATTGCTAATAATATTTGATAATAATAAGATACCACTAATTAAAAACTAATTTGCATAGATACATAAATAATGTCATAATATTATTTAGTATTATAATCATCGAATTATTTTATTATTATCAATATTAATATAAATTAAATTCCTACATATTCAATGATAATATTATTTAAAAATATTAATCAAGTAAATAATTTAATTATTTCCGTTATTATTTGTAATACAAATAGTATAATTAACCTTAACTATCAAATAATAATAACCTAACAGAACTATACTTAGGTTGATTTTATTATTATTTATATTAATATTAATTGAATACTATATATTCAATGATAATATTATTTCAAAATATTAATCAAGTAATAATTTAATCATTTCGATTATTATTTGTATTACGATTTACGAATAAAACATGATTATTGGTTTCTTACATATTAGTCAATAATTGATATATAATGTTCATTACTTAACACAGTATAATGTTCATTTAAATTGCTCACACGTTCAAAATTTATACCTAGTATAATTAATCTTAACTATCAAATAATAATAACCTAATAGAACTATACCTGTTCCAATCGTATACCCTTTAATTAGCAATACAATAATTATTAGGTTGATGACTCACATATCCTTCCTCAGTTTCTCATGAATTCTCAAATGAAGCCTCTATGGAATCACCGAGATATGAAGCCCTCTTCCTCTCTCCCTAGTCAAGCCCTTTTATCTCACCTCATAAGTCGAATGTCCCTCTTTGCAAGTAATTCAAAATCTTCAACAAGGGGTGTAGCAAAGAGAATCTCCTCAAAATGGAATCCTCTCCTAACCTCAATGATTTATTCTCCTTTTTCTTATTCTTGTCACAACATCGTTGAGAAATTGGCCGATTTAGAAAGTTGTCAATTCCTTCCGATTCTTACTTGATTTATTCAATATTCATCAAGATGTTTATGACTTCTAACTGTGTCATTTTTCAGGCCATGCTCAGGCACACGTTTGAGATATGATTAGAATCGGATTGGCTCTTGTCTATCTCAATCCAATTTGATCAATCTGTATTGGGGTTTGCCAAGTTCGACTACTACAGAACGAACAACTAGAACCTTCTAAAAAATAAGTTAGACTAAGGAACCAGTAGGTAAATTATGAACATAATATGAGAAATTTATCAAATATTATAATTACTTGTGTTACTATATAATTTAAGATTCGATCATAAATCTATAGATTGGTCCTAAAAGTTCAAGCTTTTGGGGAAAATGATTGGCCAAATAAATTTAGGAAGGTACCAGACTGTTTTCTTTCAACACTTTTTCTCAATCCTTTCCAGACGACATTGCAGGATTTTGGAAGTCAAAGCAACTCTTCCAACGTCTACTACCGTTAAAGAACAGGTGAGAAAGATTATTAACTCTCCAGTATTGTATCAGAAAGGAAAAGAAAAGTTGATGGGCGACAAGATTACTAGAAAATAAAAGTCCAAATTATGACATAAATAAATGAGTAATTGTAAGCCTAGGAGTCATGTTATGGGACTGGTTGTATATGTGCAACGAAATATCTAATTTAATTAATTGACTCTGTCTTTGAACTATGCAGACTCTAGTTCTCCCCTCTGAGGCAGTCTTATTAGAATAACTAATTACCTAACATTAATGATCATAATCTCATTTTTTTTCTAGGGAAATTTTCATTTTGGTATTAGTGTGAGATCGTTTTAGACAATAGGACAATCCTTGTCCATGAGAACTACATGGATGAGAACGAAGCATGGAGGAAATATGGCATAGCAAAATAGTTTGTTTCGAG
The DNA here is from genome assembly GCA_025175895.1 of Wurfbainia villosa. NCBI lineage: Eukaryota > Viridiplantae > Streptophyta > Magnoliopsida > Zingiberales > Zingiberaceae > Wurfbainia > Wurfbainia villosa. The sequence goes on from JAKLTH010000147.1 coordinate 2,718,524, forward strand.
GCTTTATTTGAATATGCATGCAAGTTATAGTTATGTGTTCATCTTGATTTTATCTCCAATTCATGTATAACTATAAACAAACTAATACAGGATCTTTACTCTATGAACTGAATATATTAACTACAATGATGCAGAATAAAGTCTAACATTGTCAGACACAATAAGATGCAGAAACAGAGGACTGGAAGATTTGTGATAATACAAAAGGACAAAAATTGATTTGTTAGGCAAACAAGAATTGTATTTTGATGATAGACGAAGCAGTCTTTCATAAATGATCATAACTCGCATGAAACAAGCAAGGAAATCATAAACAAGCATTGTCAATAAAAGCCTACACAACTCACTTCGCGTCCTTGGCTTCTTAGCTTATTAATAACTTGTTTTGAAGAATATCTTTTTCCAGGTTGCACACTTTCATTATACGTCTCATCTAGAGGAACTTTGGAAGGAATTATGAGGCCGATATTCTGACCAAATGAAGGACAGTCTATCCAACCTGAAAACAAAAATGGAGAAGACCACTATTAATACATCACAAATTAGTAGAAGTTTAGGAAAATCATATTCCATCACTTAATAGTTTCTAGGGGAAAAAATACCAGCAATGGACGTTGAAGAAAAAAATATTGACAAATCCTTCAAATTTAAAAACCGCAATTTAGCAACTTAAAATCTGAAAACTTACAACTACATTAATTTCTGTTATGTCTCCGATAAGCAACAAATAATCAGATTATTATAGTAATACAAGACAGTCTGATGCAGAAAGCTCCCGCCAATATAGAGTTCTAGGGAAGGGTCTATTGTACCCAACCTCTCCTTGCTAAGAGGTTGATTCTGTGACTTGAATCCACGACCTCCAAGTTACACGACAGCAACTTTACAGTTGCACCAAAGTTCCCCTTAGATTATTAAAGTAATACCAGACTCTATTTTCCTCAAATCTGAAACTTCCATAAAAAACAGACAGGAATTAAATGTTCTTGCATTAATTTCAGAAATATCTTACAAAATGTAAAGGTTAAAGCGACTAGAAACAATGACTCAAAATCTTTTCAATAAATTTTTCCCAACAAAAATAGCATCAAGACAGAAGGTTTATGGAAGAATAAATTTTCAGAATTACGGAAGAACAAAGAAACAAGTTGTTGAAAACAAAAGGCCACCATAAACACAAGATAATGTCACTGAAATGGGCTCTTTAAGTGGGTCATAACTTGGTAGTTCATATAAACTCAAGTGACTATATTTGAACACAACCTTAAGGTCCTTGAGTGTTTAACCATGAAGAAAATTCTTGAGAAGTCATGATAGTAAAATCCACACTTCTTCATATTAAGAAGACCAGAACAGTTAAGATGGTGCCAGGATGAAAAGGACAAGAACAACAATCACAACTAGCAACCCGCATGCCCCAATTATTTTGGTTAGGCAAAAAGGCTCCAGCCTGCCATTGAAATTCCATGCAAGTCTATATTGCTAGTGATACACAGTCTATATTGATAATGATACACAAGTCATTAGACCACAGAAGGAAGCAGCTACGCAAAGAATGAGAGTAGTGGAAGACTCGGAATATTCCTTTAAGTTTTGATTTCCTCAGGGGGGGGGGGGGGGGGGGGGTGGGAAAAAGGTAGAGTTTTCCATTAGACCGTTTCTGTGCAAAGATAGGAAGTGGAAAGGGAACTTAAATGTTAAAATTTATTAGTTAAAATATTGGAAAAATAAATCATAAATCAAAATTAGATTTGAAAAGAAGAATAGTTTTGCATTTTTTTTTTTAAGATCAGATTTTTTACATGCAAAGTGAGTGTTCCACTCCTATCATATGGAAGAAATATAATTTCTTTAGTCTTTTCCTTCTCTCTCTCTTTTTCCACCAAAGGAAATGGAGAGAAAGTGTCATGGGGAAGCTTTCCACCACCTAGTTTCCATCAGTGTTCTTTCCCTCATAGGAAAGATGTCTTAAATAAGATCTGAGTCCTTATGCAACTCCCTTCAGACTCTACACCTTTAAACCTAATTAATTTGGATTATGACACTGCACAATATATGGATCATCTTACAACATATTGATACAATCTTCATTTATTTATTATCCATCGAAGATGTACCCAACAAAACATGAACCATAACATTCTTTTCTCTCTCCTAATTACCTTGCACTCCTCCGTCCTCTTCTTGGCTAAATTGATTCTCAAAGGGTTGTTTACTTACTGCAGACCGCTATAACCTACAAAGTATGGCTGGCATAACATATGCTATGCAAAAGACTTTGAAGTTCCTTTCCTGTGCTCAAATCAAAACATTCAGCTTCTAAGACTTGTCACAGCAATGCCACAACCAGTGTAGTTAGGATCATCATGTTTCACAATCATAGGATCATGCAATCCCATGCCCAAATCAGGCAAGTAGTACAGAATTGGTAGAGGGTAGTTTTGTTGTTGCAACTGGATTCAGTGACAATCCAGTGTTTTTATCTATTCCACTGAATACAAACTACTATATATGGACAAGTTGCGCTGATATGTCGCGCATGAGATGTTGACGTGGATGAAGTTAAGGTATGTGCTACTGTTGTGAGAAGAAATCAAAGTGAGGTTTTGAGAAAGTCGAGGAAATGCAAATGTTCAATGTAGAATCCAAATGGAGACTTGGCAAAGCCACAAAACTTATAAGAATAACAAGAAGAAGGTAATAACATAAGGAATACATAGCAGAGATATAAAGAAGATTGCACGAAAATTACAAACGTATGCAAATTTTCAAACATTCCTCTAATTTTTTTAGACATCAGTGTTATGCTACTATTATTTATCTAACAAGTAAAATAAACCCATAGTTTATTGAGTTTATCATCCTAAAAAATAACCCTAATTTTACAATACGTAAACACAGAAATTTACTGGAATATCTATATCGAATGTAAGAAAGCCAGTCATAAATGTAAACAATATCCAATCTTCAAAAAGTTTTTTTTTAAAATGGAAAATTTATTTAGTAACTATGATAACCATAAATTCTTAATATAATTTTCAAGATCTATTGCAGTTATAAGTTGTGGGATTGTAATAATCCCAACCTATGATCCAACCCTGTGGACACAATAAATTCTGAGTATAATCTCAACCTATGATTCAGCCCTGTGAACACAATAGCTTTCCAAGGTGAAATGCCATAACCAAAATACAATGCTGCTAACTTTAGATATTTATTAATATTTCAGATGTAGACTTAATGAAAACATAATTAATCTACTAAGGCACTATCCGTCTGTTGTATATGCATCATTATGATCCCCAACTCCCAAAATATGGTTTTTAATTAACTCTAAATTGAGATTGCAACAAAAGAAAAAGAAATTTGATGTTTATTGGTCATCTTTATCTCTATGACTAGAATTAAAAGCTGAATTTGATGGCTCAAACAATGCAAGTAAGAGTGTTAAAGTACAAGGCAAACAATTAAGAAAACACCTTGAGGGACCTCCTTAACTCTTCCATGATGTCTAGTATTTCTACTCTGGGACATGTAACTGTTTCTCTCTTGTTGGGAATATCGATGACCTTCATCATGGTTTTCTCTTTTCAACTTCTGACGCCTTTCTTCACGCTCCTACTCATCAGCATAAAACTCAATCAGCACATTAAACTATTATAAAAGATCAGTTACATATATAATTTTGAAACAACTGTCAAAAAAACTGAAGACAACCAATATAACTAATATGAAACACTTTCCATAAAGAATATTTGTTCTCGAAAAGATCCCATTCAAAGGATGGCCTTAAGAAGTGCAAAGCAAGCTACGCCTAATGATTTTAAGGAACTAGGAAACTAGCTTTACTATGACATCATGCTCAACCAAAAGGTAAAATTTCGATGAACTGACACACTTGGGCAGACGCGTGACTGAAGGGCGACAGTTTGGGATGAACAGTTTGATGCGATGAACTAAAGAAAGAAAATATTTTTAAAAAAATACCGAGGGTGGTTAATAGGATAATCCAACATGATATGAAGTCACGCAAAGGTGAGAGTTAGAAGACGGCAGTGTGCAGAAGGACGAACAGTACGTACCCGACGCATTGTGGCCACCGCAGACTCGATAATTTCTTCATGCATGACCACACCCTCCAACTTCTCCTCGTAAGGCTGCTCATCTTCTTCGGGCAAAGGTGACGCATTCAAATCCATCGAAAGAACCACAAAACATCCACCTTTTCCGCTTCTCTCCTGTCAATAATCACAAAAAAAAAAAAACATCTTTCCATTACTCGAGATGACGGGAAATAAACCCATGCCGATTGCACCAAACGGAATACACGTCGGAATCGGCAGAAGGGTCGTCAAGGAAAAAAAAACGAAAATTGAACATACCCGTTGGACGGCCGCCGCCGGGAAGGTGAATCAGAGCTCCTCACTCTTCCTCGCTGTTGCGCAGGGGTGAAAGTGGCTCGCTACCGCACAATCGGGGGCTATGATCTAATCACCGATCGATCGATGTCGATCGTAACGAATAAGAAGACCTCGCGAGCCCTAGCTTTGCTGGTAAAAAGAGTAAAAAGGGGCCAGGTCGTCGAGCGATGCTTTCATGAACAATGATGCAACGCTCGGACCCGGCCCAACCGTCGTGCAATGTTCTGGCCGTTCTCTTTCCGGATGCCAATTAAATATCCGATCCGATTTTGTGGGGCTTTTGTTACGAATTATTGTATTATTTTTATTAAGGTGACAATGAAGTATGTTTAACGGACCGATTCGATTCGGAATCGAGTCAGAATCAATCCGTTAAATTCAGAATCGAAATTGATTCAGATGAACCGATTCTAGAATTAAATCGGAACCGTTTTGATTTTGATTCGGTCTGCTTTCAATCGATTTCGGAAATAATTTTGGTTCCGGTGTAAATCTGATTCCGGTTGCTAATTTAAATGTGGAAATTCTTAATATGTTAACATGTCTACAAAATTATTTTGCGATAAAAAAAATATAATCATCAGCACATTAAATGAATTTAGAAGCTCAAGTTCAAGGAAGATAGTTCAGAATCATTTCAGAATCGGTCCAGAATCATTTCGGAATTGGTTCGGACTGATTCTGAATTAGTCTGGATTGAATTAGTTCCAAAATTAAAACTTTAAAATCAGAATCGATTTTGAACCGGTTCAAATCGATTCTAACGTCGACGAATCCAGAATTGATTAGAACCGATTCGGATTCGATATCGAGGAACCAATAAACACGACAATCTTTAATATTGTTTCATCTCATAATTATATTATTCAAGTTAGTATAAATTCACATGACAAATTATAATTTTTTAAATTACCCCTAAAACAACTTTAAAAAAAGAATTAGAGAATACTATTTAATTTTAATTTTCTCACTGGAAAAATTAAAAAAAAATATTTATTTAGGATAATAAAAAGAGATAGTAAAACTTCATTAAAAAAATTTAACGAGACTAAAAATAATAATTTTGCAAGCGATGGAGAAATATGCACGTCGTCCATGATAATTCACGAGCATTTAAAATGGGTCGTCGGTATCAAATAGAGCAGGGCCAATGGGTAAGCAACCCGACCCAAGAAAAGCTCTCGGGAAGGGTGGGCAATTTTTTTATATATCATAAAAGATTGAAATCTTAAAATTTTTATCAATTTATTTTATAATTAATGTGAGGGAGATAAATTATAAGAGTTTTTAATTTTGATGTAATTCATCAAAATAATAAAAGGCCATCCTCGATTTTCTTTTATAATTGATTCGTATTTATTTTATAAGTGTCATTTTATTTCAACTAATGTATCATTTCGAAGACAGGTAGCTTCCGTACATGAGGCAGCAGGAGCCCACCAGTGGGCTTGATTTTGGGCTTCATCAAATTTCAGAATATAAAAAAATAATATTATTTAAATTTCAACTGATTTTATTAAACGGGCAAGAACTACCCATGGAATGAACGGCGGGTCAACTTTTTAATGAGTTACCTTGGTTGTCTTTTGCCTTTATGCGATATTTTTTTTCTTTGGGGAAAATAAAATGAATTATTAATATTTACAAGGACAGTTATGATTATATCCAACGAGAATTATTGGAAAAGGGTTAGGATTACGAAGGAGTAGTAGAATGTTCAATTCGATTTTTTAAATTAAGAATGTTACAAATGTTAAAGTTATTTACACGATTATTTTTTAATTTATTTTGATGATTAATAGAATATATTTTATTTAAAAATTATTTAATATTTTATTAGAGATTCATAGAATATGATCAATCATCCTCAAAATTAATCGAATTAAAAATCTAAATATTTATGCTAGTAAAAAAAATTATTGAAAAAAAAATTGAATGACATATCGATTTATCAAGGAGGACCCTCCATTATCACTTATAACCACTGAATTATATTTTTCTTATCCATCCAATGTGTGCCCTCCAACTTAGCCTTAGCCTTGTATTTAGTATCTACTACATCACCCAAAACTAATGACATTTTTTTTTCTTTTTCTTTTAATTTTTTTAATCTCTATTTAGTGTGTGTATCACAAATTAAACTATAGATGATATCTTGAATTTTGTTATTGTCGCATTATCATTTAGTGAAACAATAACAAATTAACGATTATAATATTTTCTATGATTTAGAAACTCTAGATAATATTTGACAAAAAAATTTTTAAAAAGAATTCCTCTTTCAAAATTCATCAAAAAACACCTCACTTTTTATTTTCATATCTAAAATATCGACCAATTTAATTTAACCATAGAAATATTAAATCAGTAGACAGTGCTACGTTGTATAAATAACTTTTAAGATAAAACTTTTAAAATGGAGCATAAAAAGATAATTCAAATATATATTGTTTTAAAATTTTCCTAATATAAATATTTTAAATAAAATAAATAATTTCTAATAGACGCGAAAGACAATTAAAATGCACGTACCTAATCGAAGAATCCAACAGAAAAAGCAGCTTGGCTGCTCGATTGCCCAACGAGTTGGTCCCACCCCACGCGAATGTAGTCTGGGCCCCTCCAACACCAATCATGCTTCCTTTTTTTTTCACTTTCACTCCCTCAAAATTATATAATTTTTATTGAACTCCTCCATACCTTGAAAGATGGATCGTACTCGAAAAAGAGATCCACGGTTAGGGGTGTGCAATCGGTCGATTAAACCGAAAAAACCGATCGAACCGACCGAACTTTCAAGTTCGGTTCGGTTTAATCGGAAATTCGGTTTTTTTATTCAAAAATATCGGTTTATTCGGTTTTTTCGGTTCGGTTTCGGGTTTTAATCGGAAAAATTCGGTTGCGGCGATCGATTTTTTCCGCGTGCGCTGTGTTGTACTCAACAGAGCGTGTCGCTCAACTTCTTTCTGAGCCAATGTGCGACACGCCTGTGTTGTGCTCAACATAGGCGTGTCGCACATTTCACATGTGCGACACGCCCGTGTTTCTCAGCGACATGTCTGGAGTTCCAGCGCTCAACACAGGCGTGTCGCACATTTCTCACCGGCCGTGTCGAACCGAAAAAACCGATTTTTTTTTTACAAAATCGGTTCGGTTCATTGGAAAATTTCGGTCGGTTCGGTTTAGTTAAAAAAAATTCGGTTTATTCGATTTCGATCTTAATCGGTTCGGTCGGTTCGGTTTTAACCGAATGCACACCCCTATCCACGGTGGATAAGAAAGAGAGAAAGGAGAGAGAGAGAGCTCATGGCAAAAATAAATAAATGATCAAATTTCTCGAACAATTATCCCAAGCTCATTATGACTTAGTCATAAGTTTGTAGTCAAGTCGAGATCACGATTTAAGAGGAAGGGAGGGAAGGGAAGAGTAAATAAGAAAAAAAAAATTAAAATTTTATTTGGAAAGGAGTGAGCGAAGGAATTGAATGGTAGGGAATCGGAAGATAAGTGTCAATCTTTTTTACCTATGAAAAAAAGAAGATTTTTTTATATTCTAAATTGGAGTATAAAGAAGGAAAAGATAAATTTAAATATTTGTTATTTCAATTTTATCTCTCTTTAAAATTTTATCCCTTTTTAATCTCTCCTATATATTGAGAAAGACTTTTTCGCTTCTTTTATATATATATGAATATACTCATTCTATTATATTGTTTTGTTATACGATGAAACAATTTGTGTGATTTGCATACAAATGATGTTATATTCACGTGATTACACAATTATTTTATATTTCAAAGTATCTTCCAAGAATAATATGATTGTATTTGGAGAGACAAGATATGCAATTGCATTTAATATATCATTCGTGTGTTTTGCATATATTTGAAAGATAGGTCCCATAATCATCATGTTTGATTGTGTTTTACTTTTGCTTATGTTTTTTTATTCTGATTTCATTTTAATCTTGTTATGCTTAATTGTATGTGTTTAAATCCGTTGGATCCTAATTAATTAATAAAATAATATACTCTCTATAGAGCAATGAATGATACGATGAACCCTTATATTAGTTCCTAATGGATAAGGACTGACAGTATGCTTGATGTATATTACCAAAGTTTAGTCAAACTATCTTTGGATCTTGGATCAAATTAGTGAAGATATGTATGAAATATAGACATTTTATTGTCTTCATACAATCAACTCTTGAATCATTTTGGTATTTTTCTAGGACCGACGGTGAAAGACGTTGGGATGAACATAATCACCTTTTGCTACATATTTTGATATTTTTCTAAATATCAGTTCTATCTCTATTAGAATAATGCAAAACATGCTCACTCTTTGATTTGAGATTTCCAAAATCATTATTTTCATAATTATTTCTCATTTATTTATTTTTTTACTTTTACTAAGTTGTTTGTTTGGGAATAAACAAAATAGTCAAATTCCCCGTGTTGTATGATTAGAAGGGGAACATGTACAAAATAAATTAATGACAAAAGTACTAACTAATGATCAATATCATTATGAGATTGTCTAATCTTTTAGTCAAAGAAGGTGGTTTGCGACCTACAACAAGGATCATTATGAAAGAACAAATAGCAAAATCATTTTATTCGCTAGGTCATGAAGTTACAAATCATGAACATGACTTCTTTTTCTATCGATCAAGAGAAACAATGAGTCATCATTTCCATAATGTTTTAAGAGCTATAATAGAGTTAGAGGATAAATTTCTCAAAAATTGAATGGGGTCAGAAGCTCCTTTAGAAATCTTCAATAACAATTGGTGAGGTAGTTAACATAATCATAATAAAATTGACATTTTATGACATTTTCAAGGTTATGGGATACTTTGAAAATAAGTTTGAATTTATATCCTAAAAAAATTTAGAATATGTCAATATAATTTAAGAAGTATAAAAAATCAATCAAAATTGACACAATTAAGTTTTAAAGTCATAGTGTGTCATTTTGAATTTTTGGCACACTTGGGAGATTTAGTATTATGACAAATTGAGTTTAATTCTAACAAATGATAATTAATATTAAAATTTAGATATCCTTATTGTTAGTGCCTATAAGATTCATATATCACCACAATGACATGATATTGTCCACTTTAGACCTAAGCCCTCACGATTTTATTTTTGGATTTTATCCAAAATATCTCATATCAATGGAGATGTCTTTTCATATTATAAGCACATGATCATTTTCGTGTCTTACCAATGTGAGACTTTGATTGTATTCCCAATACTTCAACAATTCCCCCTCAAACGAAGGACCACATTGACCCTCCTCAAGTTTATCCGTCCTCAAATAACTTCCTTTGCTTGATGTCTGATCCTCAACCCACTAGGACTTTTTGCCAACTGTCTGGTCCTCCCGGCCGCCATAGACTTCTTGCTAGTTGTTTGGTCCTCCGAGCCTAACTTGGACTTGTCAGTGTCTGGTTCTTTTGATCCAGACATGAGAGCTCCACTTCATTCGTTCGAGGTTCATGGCTTGACATGAATCATGATTCTGATACCAATTGTTAGTGCCTATAAGATTCATATATCTCCACAATGACATGATATTGTTCACTTTTGACCTAAGTCCTCATGGTTTTATTTTTGAGTTTTACTTAAAAGGTCACATATCAATGGAGATATCTTTTCATCTTATAAGCACATGATCATTTTCATGTCTTACCAATGTGGGACTTTAATTGTATTCTCAATACTCCAACACTTATGCCTTTACATTTTGTTTGTCATGTGTCATGTCATGATATCATATTTCGTTTAATTATTTAAAATTTCATGATAATGTTTAGGTTTAATTTTAATATGTCATGTGTGTATTTAGGTTTATGTTTATGTCATGATATCATGTATCATTGCCACATGCTTAATTATGTTATATTATTTATGTCATGATCATATTTCATGCATTTATGTTAATTAAAGTTGATTTAAGAACAATGACATGATTTGAAGTTCCAAGTATAAAGGAATCAAATAAAGTTGTTTAAAAAAATACATAAACCCTTAGTTTAAGGAAAGAACCAAAACTCACATCTCATATTAAATTGACTTGTATGTATTTTCATACACTCTAGATACATATAAGATGCTAGGAAATGAGTTAAGTTCATGAGCTTATTTAGTGCACCATGGTAAACTTAGAACTTATTAAATGATAATGATGAATCATGAGGAAATCTTAAATACAAGTCATGTGCATTGAGCCCATAGATTTTCAAAAATATTTCAAAATATTTTTGAAAAATCTTGGTAAAGTCTATCTTTTGATAGCAATCATCATTGATGAAGTTAATACAAAGTAGACTCAAGACATTAAAGTTATCATTATTTTTGAACTTCGTATCAATCTCATGATTTAATGGGTATTTTCATATAAAAATATTTTTCACCTATAATGATTGACATAAGTATTATACATATAAAATTTTATTATTTTTTAAATAACGTATAATTACTTATGAATTCTCAAAATTCATTTTTGATTTTTATTTTCTGCGTTTGCAAAAATTAGTTGACTGCTGCTTGAGGACAGTCGACTGGTTTCTGATTGAGTCAATTGTTGAAGCTGATTTTGACTGAACTAGATTTCTTTAGTCATTTATCAACATGTTTAGGATACCTTAACATCTCCTAACCCTAGGATATGTCTTGAAAAACATTGGAATGGTGAAATATTATTGAAAGTGATTAGGAGAGGTGTTTAGGGTGAAAATCAAATTCTGTGGGAGGTGAAATTTCAATGTTAAATCTTTACCCTTAATTTCGATGGATTAAGTTTCCTATTGGCTTAGGAACTCTCCAAGGGCATTGTTGGTGCAATGATCAAGGGGGAGCAACCTTTTAGGGGGAGGTTATCCATCAAGGGATGATGGATGAGTTTCTTCTCAAAGGGGAGAGTTAGAGAATAGTAAGGATTGTCTCTCATTTAGTGATATGTGATTTATCAGTAGGAAGAGTGAAGACATCCAAGACGATTTTGGACCAAGGGGAGATTGAGTTATCTCATTGAGATATGAGATATGGATACCCTTAGGGGAGACTTTTTAATGTATGTTAAAAAGGGAGAGAATTGATGGTTTGAGTTAGATAGTCTAACTTAAAGGTTTTGTCAAAGATCAAAAAGGGGAAGATTGTTAGTGCAATCGACCTATATCATGATTGACTAGACTCGAGTAGTATTTTGGTGCTCGACAAAATGATTGACAATGTGATTATCACGGAAAGTCCAAGAATGATCTTGGAAATGGAAAGTTCAAGTCATGGGTACTTGACAATTGAGAAGTCCAAACATGGGTCTTGGCAAAGGAAAAGTCCAAGCATAAGTCTTAGCAATGGTAAAGTCTAAGTCATAGGTATTTAGCAAGGAAAGTCCAAATGTATAGTCTTGGCAGCATAAGTCCAAGTGTGTAATCTTGGGGGTGTAAAGTCCAAGTGAACTTTGGCGATGAAACTTCAAGTATGGATACTCAACAATTGGGAAGTCCAAGGGCATGATATTGACGACGTAAAGCCCAAGCTATAGTCTTGACGGCATAAGTCCAATGTTTGATGGCGTAAAGTCCAAGTGTTTGTCTTGACAGTATGAGTCCAAATGTATCTTGGCAAAGTAGACCCGGTTAGCATGATAGTAGCCGATGGAAGTACCTGAATGCTAGCGTATGGAAGGACAAGTCATGGATAACTTGGAGGGATCCGATAGGCATGAGGTTGATGAAGGTGACTAGAAGACTTAGGTCTAGGCTAAATGTGGTCTATAAAGTATGAGGAGTTTATACTTGAGTTAAACCTCATATTTGAGGTTTATCAGTCGATTGGGGTTATGGACCAGTCGACTGGCTGAGTGTTTGACACTTAGCAGCCTAATTGACTCGGAGCAGTCGACTGGGGTTATGGCTCAGTCGATTAGTCGAGGAGTCGACTAAGAATCAACTGCTGATCTGTGGCTCTGACAGTCAACTGTTAGGGTTCAGTAGTCGATTGGAGCACAGAAGCTTTAGTAGTCGGCTGGTCAGTCGACTACTATATGATAGTTAATTGATGGTAAGGTCAGTCGACTGCTACGGTATCCATTAGTGTTTTTTCCAGTGTGGATTTAGTCGTTGTGAGACAACGACACTGTGAACAATCGATTGATACCTTTTGGCAGTCGACTGCTAGGCACAAAATCAACCCAAGCAGAGGTTAAAAGGAAGCTACAATCGAGGATTTCGGCATGAGTTTTCTTGGCCGATTTTGAAGCGAAGTGTTGGTGCATTTTAAAGTCTTTAAAGACATCTCCAAGCAACAAGCAAGCAAAGCATTCTTGTAAAATGTTTTTTACATTGTTGTTGTATTTCATTTGTAGTTGTTTGTATTTATTCTTATTGTTGTAAGATTCTTGTACGAGACTTCTCCACCTCTGACGTGTTGTCGAGAAGGAGGAGATTTAGTGGTGGTGTGCATCACTAGAGCTCGACCCATAGAGTAAGAATCCTAGGTTCCGAACCATATTATATCTTCGTGTTGTGCTTGTGTTGTTATCATTTATTATTTGTATCTGTATTTGTATTCCAATGTGCCAACAATAATCGTAGACAAGCAATCGAATGAACACGAACGAATTCTAAGCAAAGAAGTTAAAACGCTATTCACCCTCCCCCCTAGTGACACCATCGTTCCTAACAAAAAGTACTAACTAATGATCAATGTCGTTGTGAGATTGTCTAATCTTTTAGTCAAGAAAGGTGGTTTGCGACCTACAACAAGGAACGCTATGGAAAAACAAGTAGCAAAATCATTCTATTTGCTAGATTATAAAGTTACAAATCGTGAACATGACTTCTTTTTCTATCGATCAGGAGAAACGGTGAGTCATCATTTCTATAATGTTTAAGAGCTATAATAGAGTTGGAGGATAAATTTCTCAAACAACCGAATGGGTCGGAAGTTCCTTTAGAAATCTTCGATGACAATCAAGTCTATACATTTTTTAAGGTAAAAATATTATTCTTATCTTTTATCTAGTATAGATTCATGTATATATGTTCATAATTATTAATAATTTAGACATTGTTATATCAAGATTGTGTTGGAGCAATAGAATGCATATTCATGTTAAAGTTTCTCTCTTTAATGCCCCAAAGTTTCGTGATAGAAAAGATTTTTCAATAAAAAATATTTTAGCAACAAACACATTTGATCTAAAATCCACTTATGTCTTAAACGGGTGGGAAGGAACAATATTCGACTCTAGAATACTAAAAATATATATTATCTAAACAAGATTGTCTAAAAAATTCTGAAGGTAAATTAAATGAGATATATTGTGATTAAACATTCCTTGTTTTTACAATTTGATAACACATAATTTTTTTTTAGGAAAATACTATTTTGTTGATGTTGAATTCATATTGAAAAGCAATCTTATTGCACAATATCGAGGAGAACATTATCATTTGAAAGAACGTAGTTGCAATCCATTGTGAAATGCTTAAGGGTGCGTTTGGTTGGGGGTTTTTGTTGATAACTTTGTTAGGTTATCAACAAAAACCTTGTTTGGTTTAGGTTATAAACAATTACCTGGTAATTGTTCATTACTTGGTTATGAACAAAAATCTTTTTAGGGGGAATCGGAAAACCTTGAAGAACCAAGGTTTTTGTTGATTTCCAGAGTTAAGAAAACTTTTTTCCAATATTACCCCTAGCAATATATTAAATGTCAATTTGTCAAAACTCAATCGATTTGTCGTCCGTCGTTGGTCGCCGCTTCCCCGTCGTCGCCGCCGTCGCCGCTTCGCCGCCGCTGCCGCCATCGCCGCCGCCCGTCGTCGTCCATCGTCGTCCATCATCGTCGGTTACCGCCGCCGTCGCTTCGTCGTCGCCGTCCGTCGCCGCCGACCGTCGCCGCCGCCATGACCGTCGCCGTCATGCCGCCGTCGCCGCCAACCGCCACGCATGACCGTCGCCGTCGCCGCCGCTGACCACCGTCGCGACCGTCGCCATACCGCCGTCATGACCGTCGCCGCGCCGTCGGTGCCCGCCCGCCGCGACGCGTCGGCCGTCGCCTGCCGCGCCGCCGACTGTCGTCGCCGCCATCGCGCCATCGTCATTGCCGTCGTCGGCCGCCGTCGTCGGCCGCCATCGTCGTCGCCGTCGCGACCTCCACCGCCGCCGTCGTCGCCGCCCGTCGCCGTACCGCCACCGCCCCGCTTGCCGTCGTCGCCGCCGCCACCGTCGCTGATCGCCGGGCCGTGCCGGCGGTCGTCGCCGTCCCCGTCGCCGCCAATCGGTCGCCCATCGTTGTCGTCGTCAGTCGACCGATCGTCGATCGGTTGACCACCATCGTCGCCACCGGTCGGTCGATCGTCGTTGTCGGCGGTCGATCACCACTGTCGTCGGTCGGTCGCTGGTCGATCACCGCCACCGTCGGTCGGTCGAGCACTGCTGACGGCAGATCGCTGCCATCGTCATTAATATTTCTATCGTCGTCATCGAATTGATTGAGCAAAGACAAAAGATAATTTAGTAAAATGTTAAACTAAGTTATATATTAAAACCTCCAACCAAACAAGGTTTTTATCTAAGGTTATATTTTATTCCAAGATTATGTTTTATTCCCTGGTAATCACATAACCAAGGTTATGTATGATTACTTGAACCAAACGCACCCTAAGAGTTATTTAACTTTCGATATTTTGTCTTTGTGCAATGCAATTGAAAGATATTTTGGAGTCCTTAAGAAAATATTTCCTATTATAGAAGTTCAATGAAGTCAAATTATGACATTGAAACTCAAAAAGAAATTATTCTCTGTTGTTATATTTTACACAATTACTTAATTAATATTGATCCAGATGAGGGATTGCTTGTCGAGGTTGATGTTGAACTTAGTAATAATAGTGAACATCAAGAGAAAAATTATAGTAATAGAGATGACCGATACAAGAAGGGGATGTGGTTAGATTATAATATGTGATATTTATGTTTATTTAAAAATTATAATAGGAATGTCATCTGATCCAACGACTTTTCCATTTTGTATCCATTTAAAGTTTGTTCTACTTCTGAAATTTGAATTCTATAATAAAAATTTAAATTTTTAAATTTTTATACTCATTTGACCTATTTAAATTACCTAATTAGGTTAAATTGGTCATCTAATCTTTCGTTAAAAAGTTGATGAAAATACCTCTTCTACAACTTTTTTAATTCTCTATCAATTACTAATATTCTATTGCATTCATCTTTAATATATTTTATTTGATTAAAATCTTTTGTCTTCCTCTCTCTCACTTTAGCTATTCTATAAATATCTTTTTCCAATTCTTTTGTATTTAATTTTTGATATAATCATTTAAAAGTTTCATTCACTATTTTCTTAGTTTTTTTTCTTGCTATTGTATATTTTTTTTTAGTTTTTCTCGTTCTTACAAATATATAATTCTTTATAGGTTATTCGTTTTTCCTTCACTTTCTCTTGTACTTTCTCATTCCATCATCAAGATTTCTTAGTGGTGCATATCCCTTTGACTCACCAAATACACTCTTAGCTATTATTTTTAACTTTGATACCATCTTATCCCATGTTATATTAGGGTTACTATGTATTTCATTGAATACTTGTACTCCTACCTTCTCTTTAAATATGTTCTATTTTCTATCCATTAACTTCCACCACTTAATTTTAGGAGTTATGTATATTTTTTCTTCTATTGAGACTATACTTGAGACGTATATCCAACAATGCTAACCTATGTTGAGTAGTTAAACTTTCTCCAGGAATGACATTGCAATATTTTCAAATCTTTCTATCCCTCATCCTAACCATAAGAAAGTCAATTTGTGATTTATTATTCTCACTTTTGAACGTGATCAAGTGTTGTTCTCTTTTCTTAAAAAAAAACGTATTAGCTAGTATAAGGTCATATGCTATCACAAAATTCACTAAAATTTTATCATTTTTATTTTTTATTCCAAACCTATAATGTCACGCCCCGAGAGTATGCAGTGTCGAAAAGCAAATGGACAGCATCTCCCCTGTACGTGGCAACATATCTTGTTAATACAAGACCCTTAGACCCAAAACCACAACATAATAAGCATATATATATCAAACACAGCGGAAAACATATAACCAAACACCCATAGCCACACATACTGACATACAATCCAAAATCGACATAGGTGTACACCAACTGACAAGTCCACAATACCAAACTGTACATAAAACATCGAACACAAACTGAAGTACACAAATAAACCAAAATCCATGGGAGGCTCGGAAAAATGGAGATGGATAGATCGCCGGCGAAGCTCCAAGCCGCCACGAAGACTTCTACCTATTACCTGGGTGACAGAAAAACCTAGGGTTCGTGGTGGTGAGTAAAACTCAGCAAGTAATAAGAGAGAACATGTATATATATCAAATATCACATGTAATTCAACAGTAAAATCTACATGTACGACAGGTATACATTAGCATAATAGATATACATACGTGCATACCACTAAACAATCTAAACAACAAAAGGTGCTGACATACCTGACAGTCAGCTACTCTACACTCATCCAACCTGAGCATATATCTATAACATACAATATGAAGAGTAATACTAGCTCACACTACATCATGATACGGGTCGAGAGTGTCACAGTGACCGACCAACAAGTATATAGGTACCCGACTTACTACCATACAAAAAATGCAATAGCATGTATGAATATGTACAAACAAATGCAACAAGCATAGTACATATAAATGCATTGTCAGAGTGAGTATACATATAGACTGCATCTATATGTATACTAATCACAATTATATATATATATATATGCAAAACACCATATAATACGACAATGCTGTTAGTGCTTATAAGCTCCACATATCTCCACAATGGCATGATATTGTCCACTTTGGGTCTAAGCCCTCATGGTTTTATTTTTGGGCTTTACCCAAAAGGCCTCATACCAATGGAGATATCTTTTTTCTTATAAGCACATGATCTTTTCCATGTCTTACCAATGTGGGACTTTGATTGTATTCCCCATACTCCCAACAATCCCCCCCTCAAACGAAGGACCACATTGGGCCCCCCCTCAAGCCTATCCCTCCTCGAAGGATTTTCTCTGCTTGATGTCCGATCTTCAACCCACCAGGACTTCCTGTCAGTTGTTCGGTCCCCCCGACCCAACTAGACTTCCTTCCTGATGTCTGGTTCTCTTGATCCGTTGATCCGGACGTGGGAGCTCAACTTCCTTCGTTCGAGGTTCATGGCTTGACATGGACCACGGCTCTGATACCAATTGTTAGTGCATATAAGATCCACATATCTCCACAATGGTATGATATTGTCCACTTTGGGCCCAAGCCCTCATGGTTTTGTTTTTGGGCTTTACCCAAAAGGCCTCATACCAATGGAGATATCTTTTTTCTTATAAGCACATGATCTTTTCCATGTCTTACCAATGTGGGACTTTGATTGTATTCCCCATACTCCCAACAAATGCAACATGCATGGTCATTTCTGCGCACCCCTACTCGCTACCACGACCCCAGTATGGCCTGGGTGGCACGACATGACAACTGTTCCAACTCAATACCAACCACTGTTCTAGAGTGGCCGAGTGGACAGTATGATCGAGTAGCATATGAGCGTAAAGAACTCGCTACACAACGGGGGCCCCTGCTGCTGGCCACTCCGACTGACACTACCTATGAGTGGTTGAGTGCCACGCACCCAGGACAACTGCACGCAATTCCAACTACCATCGTCTATAGTGGTAGAGTGCGGCACAACAAATACTCTGCCCTCACACCAGTTACTCCTCTGGGAGTAACCTAGGAGGCAGGATGACTGACGACCCTCTCAACCACAAGGGAGACTATGTCGTCAGTATGAATGCAAATGACATGAATGCACTTTCACACATACATACATCTACCACAGACCCTATGTTCTACAGAGAGTCATACTCATCTGATCAATACACTCTCTATCTTGTAGAGAGTAGTACTCAACTGATCATGACAAGCTAGGACCACCGGTCCGTAGCGATACACTATTCATAATTCACCTGACCATTTACACAACACATGATCGGTAGTAAATATGCAACGTAAGGATATTGTAATCAATCCTAAATTCAGGGCATTATCTACCCACGGATGACCTTTTACCCAATTTACAAATCAGGTCATCATCCGTACTCCAACATCTACACCTAACTAAATATTTATAGATCTACTTATATCATATCTGTAACTCCTCAATCATGATAAAAGAAAATGTAATATCAACATTAGAGCATATATGACCAACGACAAAGTATCAAGCACAAGAATAAATAAGAGTGGTGTCAAGATAATATGAACATATAATATGATCATATATATGTCTAAATTTGTATGCAACGACAACTACCTGACCAGGGTAGGAAATTACCCACCTATTATGCAAACCGTAACTGTCTTCACGTCCGCGAACCTGCCTCGTATCCACATCCTGCAAATATCATCAATTACAATTAAGTGCAAGCACATGACATATATATCTAAATTCACTATTCTATCATTTCTATATTCGCATCCCTTTATCGAATACGAATTAGAAACCCCCAATCGTCAAACGTAACCCTTCTAGTTTAAATCATCAAACCTCTCAAGTACATCTCCACCCAAATCACTAAACGTACTAACTCACATCCACAATCGAGATTGAGCTGCTCCAGCCTGTTCCCATGCTCCGTACAAAACACATACAACCCTGCACAACCTTCACATCCACTAATTACACCTATTTAGGGATCTACACCATAATTGAAACCCAGCTTAACCCACAACCATTTACATCCATGTTCACACCAATTTGGAGGTCTGACCAATCCTACATGAAACACCCCACTCCATTAGTCCTTCCTCACTTACCCACAGCCAAGCAAACCCCCCCAAACAGAGCAGCTCAACCACATTCGATAACCAAATCACCATAAACAACCATGCTGCAGCATACAAAACATGATAAAATCATGGATCAACACAAACCTCACCTCAACCTCGATCCACCATTCCCATCCACATTGCCACTGCCCCCTCTTCGAACCCAAGAATCGCCACCCTATCTACAACAACGATCCACAGAAATTGAAGTAGACAGAAAAGAAAGGAAAGCTCGAGATATACCAACACTTGAAGCTACTCCGACGGTACTCCTCCCCCAATCCCCAATTCGTCGGAAAGCTCCACCTCTGGGCGGAACAACCAACCGCATTGATGTCGTGGATGTGTTGTTCGCGTGAGAAAAACAAGCTGAGATGGACGAGATCAACTGAAACCAACAAGAATCATGCCCTAACCTTGCTCTGGCGACCATCGTGAGACCCGTGGTAGCATCCCTCCGTCGCGGCGATAACACCGCCGATCGGCTCACGCGAAGAGGTCAACGAGAGCCTGGAGAAGAGGAATCGAGCTTGCCCTCCAGCCAGATCTTCCACTGCGAGAGGGAGAGCTTCGACATCTTGGTCGCCTCGGAGAAGAAGAGAAAGCGAGAGGAGAGGAAGGGATACTGAATGGAAGAAAGGAAGAGTCGGGAAAGAAATCACGATTGGGAAACCGCTCGTGCGAGAAAACAGAATAAATAAGGAGACGACAAACGAATCAACATTAAAAGCAAGCGGGTCGAATTTGGGAAAACAATTGGGTCGGGATCGGGATTAAATCGGTACTTATCAATCCATTAAACTTAGGGTTTTATATTTAAACTTAGGTCAATTAAACCCTATTAACCCCTCATAAACAGATGACCCAAACAGGTTTTCCCAAAGCATATTAAATCTTTCCCCGCAACAGCCATAGAAATTTCCATTGAAGTCCAGGAAAATTTTTAAAAATTTCTGAAAAATTCCATAGGGTATTTTCCTAGTTAACAAGCATTATTTTATTATTATTATTATTATTTGTTCCGATATTTTACACATAACCCCTATGTACTCTCTTATATTCTTCATTTTCATTCCAACATGTACATTTAGATCGTCTCCTATTAAAATCATTTTATTTAATAGAATATTTTGTAATACTTCATCTAGGTCGTCCCGAAACCTTGATTTGGTATCTTCATCTAATCCTGCTTGAGGTGCATATACGCTAATTACATTCATAGTTTCTTTTTCCATTACTATCTTAATAGCTATAATTTTATCTCTCTTTCTAACAACTCCTACAACTTCATCTTCTAACGAACTATCTACAATAATATATACTTTATTTCTTATTTTTTTTACTTTTTCCTGTATACCATAACTTACAATCCAAATTTTTTATCATATTTGCTTTCTCATCTAACCATTTTGTCGCTTGTACACACATAATAATAATTATTCTCCTAATTATCGTATCTAATATCTCTATTGTTTTATCAGTGAAAATTTCTATGTTACATATTCCAAATCTTAAACTATTAATTTTTCTAAAATATTTATTTTTGCTCAATCTATAATAGGAGAACTCTTATTTATTTAATATTACATCTAAATTTTTATAGAGATGTAACGATCCTTATTAATACGTTAGAGTCGACCTTTAATATGTGATATGTGATATTTAAAAAACTTCACACAAAATTTCAACTTCCACGTCAAATTAATTATTGCCGTTATTGTTTGTTTTTTTTTTCTCGCGGTGAAATTATGATCGATTAAATATAAATTTATATCCATTTTAAAATAAGCAAAACTTATTTTTCTTCTAAATTTTTAATTAATTAAGATGATTCTTATCTAATTTACTAATTTGCCACCTCGGCTCGATGGGGGTTCTGCTGCTGCGGCGGCTGCTGCTACGTTTGTTGCTGGCTCAAAGTGACTCGTGGCCATCGCCGAAAGGTACGAAACGGCCGGTGCGTCAAAATAAGGGGAATGGTCGGCGGTAGCAAGCGCCGCTCCTCCACGACGGCTCCCCCGACGCCTTCCCAACCGGCTACGAAGAACCCTCCGCCGCCTCCTACGGCCGACGAGCTGACCCCTTTCCTCCATAGCCTCTCCTCCGCGCTGTCCGGCTCCCTGCGCTTCCGCTCCTCCGCCGACCTCGTCCTCCTCCCCTCCCAGTCCCTCGATCTCGACTCCTCCATTGCCGCGGCCGCCGCATCGCTTTCCGTACTCCTGTCCGTCATCCCTCCCCATTCCCTCTCAATCGATCCGCCGCCTCCTCCCTCCGCCCCTTGGTTCTCCCGCTTCCTGTCCTCCGCCGCCGTCGACGATGTCCGATGGGCCGAGTCCTTCCGCATGTCGAAGCGATCCTTCGGCGCTCTCCTTCAGTCTCTTTACCCTGCCCTCCAATCGGACCTTTCCGTTCCCGCTGACGTCAAGCTCGGCGCTGCTCTCTTCCGCCTCGCCCACGCCGCTCCTTACCGCGCCGTCGCCCACCGATTCGGCCTCCCTTCGCCGGAAGCTGCGTGCCGTTCCTTCTACGAGGTCTGCAAGGCAGCCGTCGACCGGCTCGGCCACCTCTTCGAGTTCTCCTCCGACCTCGAACGCGTCGTCCGTGGGTTCGATCGGCTTTCGCTGCCCAACTGCTGTGGCGTGCTCGGTTTCACCCGATTCACCGTCGAAGGGACCTCACGAGGAGGATCCATCGTCGCGCAGGGTTTGGTGGATTCAGAAGGGAGGTTTCTTGACATCTCAGTCGGGTGGCACGGATCGACCGCACCTGCTGAGATAGTCACCAAATCGAAGCTCTCCAAAACTCAAGCTTTGCTGCTGGGAACTGCTTCTTCCACCAGGGAGCTTGACGGGGGCTCTTTGCCTAAGTATTTGCTGGGCGGCTCCTGCTGCCCTCTTCTACCCTGGTTACTGACACCATACAGAGGTGGTGACTCGAGCTCGAACTCCTCCAAAGCTGCGACATTCAACCATTTCCACTCTTGCGCCATGGAGCTGGTGAACAGGGCCTTCGCGCGACTTCGCATTCAATGGCGGCTTCTACCCACAAGCTGGAAGGAGGAGTGCGTTCAGGCTCTTCCCTATGTGGTGGTAACAAGCTGTTTGCTCCACAACTTCCTCATCAAGTCTGGTGACTTCGTGGCGGATGGAACTTACACTAGTGCAGTGCAGCAAGTGTTTCCAAATTTCAATGGGAAGGACGATGAGAATGGACAAAGCATCAGAGAGATACTTGCCTCTCACTTATCAAGGTAAATACTGTCTCAAACTTAATTTTGTTACAATGCATCTATTTTTAGTGTTTTGTATCTGATCTTAGCCAATTGCAAACAACTGATGCTTCAGTAACTTTTTAGCTTTTGTTAAGTGCAATGCTGCAAATCTTTGGTTGCCTATGTCAATTGTCTATGTTTGTTTAGGTAGAATTTGGCCTTTTGTCATTGATGCTGTATGAACGTTTAGCTACTTGTGCAGAGGGTGAACTTGTAGTAGCATTTGCTAATATGTAGAAGTTTGAATTATGGAAGAATAAACTAAAAAATTCAGAAAATGAGATGAATGGCATTAACTCGGTGTTGTTTGTGACCAAAAGGCTCATTGACACTAGAGTTTTACATGATTGATCTCTGAAAATTATCCTTGTTCATGTGCTGTTGAGGTCAAAATATGCTAGAACCAATTAAAGACTTTTTTATTATTGGGATTTAACTCGATAAAGCAGGATCTAACTGCAGAGAGCCAGAGGGTCTTTGGAGTCTCTGAGAAATGTCTCTGAAAGTGCTGTCTCTCAGAGACAAAGGTGAGAAGAGTAATAAAGATCGTAGGTGCCAAATTGTTCAAAACTGGTATTCATGTTCTAACTCCAATTCCAGTGAGAGAACCAGAAAGCAGCCTTAACAAAAGCCTCTTGCTGCACTAGTTCTTCATTCCTTCTCCTATGTCAGATCTCTTTTCTATCTCGAACTGAATCTGACCAGTGACAATTCTAGTGCATTTTCTAGTATACGTATGTGATGTGATCACTTTTTAGCCTCTTTCACGAGTCGGCTGCAGCAGTAATCCTATCAAAATCAGCACAAGTTAGACGGGTGCCGGTGCTCTGGCTATGACTCTCCGATATTTAAGTCAGATCGGAGAAGAATATGAAGAAATATGGAATGTAGCTTGCAGAGGAATGAGATTTTTTAGAGAAGTAGAGATAGACCAACCTCCTTTCTTAACCTCTCCTCACCTTTATATAGGAATTCGACATCGTCTCCATATCCTCCACTGGTGATGCACTATGATTGACTATTAGGGGACAATCGTTGCAGGAAATCTCTATTTGTCTCGTCACGTATCCTCGGATTATCATTTAGAAGGCAATTAGGAGATCGGATGTGACAGTTATCGAGAGAGGAATCTCCGATCCTATGACGCCCCGACTTCTTCAACATCTAATTCCTGAGTTCTCGACTCTCGAGTTCCCAACTTCTAAAGCTTTTGACTCCCTGACTCCCGAGTCCTTGACTCTTGAGTCCTGACTGTCGGAGCTTCCGACTTCTTGCATCTTTGACTCTTGAGTTCTCGATTGTTGGAATTTTCGACTTTCTGAATTCCTGACTTTCAAGTCTTCTACTCTTGAGAGGGTAGTGGGCCTTAGTAGTGTACAACCCATATATTCGAGAGGTTCGGCTCATGGTCTTTCCCTTCCGTATCAATATGATATTTTGGGACTTTATGAACTAAAGTAATACCTTGGAACTGAGCTATTAACTCAATATCTCTTTGTTTGTTTGACCATGGAGAAATAGTTTTATCGATCTGTAGAAGCTGTCGTCTTATAGGACCAACTATTGCACTCTTATGCTGTGTTTACGGAATGATTCGAACTCTACATGAGAGCATGAATCCCAACCCCTGTTTTGTTGCTGGTCCACTCATTTTCTCGTCATTCAGCTTCCACAAACAGTTTGTGATAGTGAGGCACGACTAGCACTGGGATCAACCGAAGGATTCTACGACCCCGGCCATTCCAGTATTTTTCATTCGAGCAACTTCAGGTTTGTTCTCACGAACAATTGCTGGGGATGGTCTCGCAACAGAAACGACAAACAATGGGAAAAACACCCGAGGAGGAAGGAAAACATGAGGAGATGCATGGGTAGAGCCGTAGAGGGGCTCTACGACCGAGAGTGCCTTGCTAGGATGGTAGAAGAAGAGAGGAGATCACCCGAGCGAAGGGCTCTCGTCTGAGGTCCAATATTTTTTTAAGGTTTATAGAACTCAATTTTTAAAATTTTACAGTGAAAATGAGATTCAAATTTTCAATTTCATTCAAGATTATAAAATCAAATTTGAAAATCAGGATGGACTCTGACTGTACGAGTGGTCAGAGAGGGATAGACCTGGCCACGGTCCGGTTTCGGTCCGGTCGGTCCACCGTCGTCAGTCGGGTTGACAAAATCGACCATGCCGGCCATCGTGGCGATTCTGATCGTCGTGGCGGGTTCGGTCCGGTCCGGTCAGTCGGGTTCGGGTCAAATCCGGTCGGTCGTCTTAGTTAAATAAATAAAAAAATAAAAAATGATGTAAATAATTAAAATAAAAAAAATTCACAATTAAACTTATAAAAACTCTATCAAATATTTCATTATCTCAATACAAAATATATTACATCTTAGACTTAAATAAAAAAATCTATTACAATAAAAAAATCAAATACATTTCAGTCGTATTCGGTATTTCCTCCCGTCGTCGTAGTTCCGGATGTTCCTTCTGTTTCGTCTTGATCTTCTTCGTCACTTTTAATATGTTGGGTTCGACTTTTCACCTCAATCATCGAGTAAACATTCGCGCTAAATTTTCCTACTGAAGCTAGAACGTCTCTCGTCCAATGTATTTCCTCCGATACTAAAAGCTTGTTCCACTGCAACCGTTGAAACTGGACAAGCTAGAATTTCTTTTGTCATTATAGATAAGATTGGAAATAATTGAGTTCTTTGCGACCACCATTTTAGAATGTCGAAGCTTTCTTCATCTGCATCACTAAAATCAAAAGAAGTGGTCAAATAATTCTCAAGTTCCTGACTGGAACTTGAGGATCCTCGTGGACGTTTAGTCCGTTGCCTTAATAACAATTGTGCTTTAGTGAGTTTAGAAGTAATAATACTAGTTGTAGTGGATTGATGTGTTTCGTATCAAATAATTTGTTTCACCATATTTAATGTTATATTCATTATAAATATCATGTAAATGTGTTTT
This sequence comes from Wurfbainia villosa, assembly GCA_025175895.1. Taxonomy (NCBI): domain Eukaryota; kingdom Viridiplantae; phylum Streptophyta; class Magnoliopsida; order Zingiberales; family Zingiberaceae; genus Wurfbainia; species Wurfbainia villosa. Next base: position 2,744,139 of record JAKLTH010000147.1, read on the forward strand.
AATATTAAACAAAATCAAAGGAATATTAGGAGCAGCTTTTAATAGGACTTAAAGATTCATAATATAATGCTAACATATCTTGCAAACCATCTAATTTAAGTCTAGGATCTAAAACAAAAGCACATAAAAATATTTCAGGAATGTTTAAGAAATATTTTTCCCATTTTTCTTTCATTACATAAATACATTGAGATAAATAAGTATCATTTGATTGAATATGTTCATTAAAAATACATGCAATATTACAACAATGTGTTAAAACTAAATGTGAAGTTGGATAATAAACACGATAATTGGTCACTAGCATCACTAAAAACTTTTAGAATTTCACAAATACTAGTGCATATATTCCATTGATTTGAAAACAAATAAATATCACGTGATTCAATGTTGATGAAAAAACATACATAATAAATCTTTATATTCAAAAGTAGATAACAACAATTTATAAGTAGAATTCCAACGAGTTGGAACGCCACGTAAACCGCTTAGGCTTCATGCCATTTATTTTACAAAATTTTCTCCATTCTTTCATTACTTGAGGATGTGTCCATAAATAATGAATTGCACTCTGAATGGGTTGAATATGTGATCCTAAATTTTTAAGTCCATCTTGAACACACAAATTTAAAATGTGACATGTACACCTAATATGAAAAAATCTTCCACCTATTGATGGTTTACATATATCAATAAGTTCACTAATACTAGAGGTATTTGCACTAGCATTATCAAAAGAAATTGAAAAACTTTAGAAGTTAGACCATATTCTTCTAAAATAATAAAAATAAGTTGTGAAATATTTTGTCAGTGTGTGTTTTCGTTAAAACATCTATATGCTAGCAATCTTTTGAATGTCCCAATTATTATCAATCCAATGACAAGTAATACCCATATATGAACAACTTTCTTACAATGATCACCCAAATATAACACAAAGAAACTTTCTTTAAAAATTCTTTAATCAATTCTTGTTTTGTTAGGACTAATTTTAAAAGTGTACGTTTTAGAGTATTTCTTGGGATACGTTTAATAGAAGGATTTGCACTTGTAGAAAGCCAATTTTCAAAAGATAATTTATCACTAAAACTAAAAGAAAGTTGTTCAATTGCACAAAATTTAGCGATTTCTTCTCTAAATTTAGTTTCACAAATTTAAAGAGTTTAGATTCGTTACTGAACCCGATTGAGAAGAGAATGTCCGAATTTGAGTTTGAGAAGCGATCAATACCAATTTCCAGGATGATTTCTCTCCACGTGTCGAGTAAGGGTTGTAACCTCCTCCTTGTTGAAATTTGTAACATTTGAACAATATTTGCATTTTGCTTGCATATCACCGGAAGGGGCGTTACTTTTTTTGAAATGTTTGGTGAAGATATCGGATGCGGGGCGAGGCACTCGAGTTAGTCTTATGGCAAGTAGAACCCACCATCGTCTTGGATGTATTGCTCCTACTTTGACTTTGATGATGATGACGTATTTGAAATTCATCATCGGAAATATCAAGATCGTAGTCGGCGCCGATATCGAATGGAGGTGAATTGCCGCTTTGCTCGAACTCGAACTCGGGCGGTGGTAGCATTATGCTCTTTCCCTTTCTGGCACCGGCCGCACCCTTACGACTTGATCCGGCTCCAGACATTTGTAAAAATATGACTTGAGAGTTGAGACTTGAAAGCGGAATGAGAATTAGAGAAGAGAAGTTGTGATTTGTGAAAAAATGAAAGAGAATGGAGGTGTATTTATAGGAAAAAAAAAACTTAAATAAATTTCAACTACCACCCGGTAAAGTCGGCCGACCCGGTCGTTAGTTACCTAACGACCACGAAATCGTGGTCGTTGATCATCAACGACCACGAAATCGTGGGTCGGTTCTTTCTTAAAAAAAGCGACCACGGTCGACACGCCGGGGCTCAACACGCGCGCTGCTGTACGACACGCCCGTGTCGTGATGGACAGAGAGCAACACGCCCGCGCTGACAGAGAGCAACACGCGCGTCACGGGCGTGTCGTAATCGAAAATACACGCCACGCGCCGGGCGACACGCCTGACACGCCGCGGCGACACGCCAGAACACGGCCACGCCGCCGTCTTTCGCTCGTTTTAAATGGGACCGGACCGCCTAATAGGCGGTCCGGTCACGGTCCGGGAGATGCTCGGCACTCATAGCACACAGTGCCAAGGGGTTCACAAATCTGGTTATTTCTCATGGATCCATCAATCCTAAGTAAGTTTTTGTAATTCCAGGTCGCCTTCCTTCCATTTATACCCTGTGGCAACTGGGAAAACACATTCGAAGGAATTGATTGCAATGATCACTTTCATCTATCAATCTCTCTGTGTTTTTGTCCATTGCTGTATATATTTGTTTGTTTGTTTGTTTTTTATGGGGGTTAAGTTGTGACTTAGATGCTTGCTATTGATGTGGTGATGCTACCGTAGAAGTGGAAGGCACATCGCTTGTATTCATGCCTGATTGCATGATAATAATCTGATCTGATCAATATTACATTATACTAAAACAATCCACAACATGTCGATTTGTACCTTGTCACATCGATGCGATAGGGAACGGGGAAAAAAAAACACGATGAGGAGAAAAAGGGAGAAAGCAGCTACCACAGCATCTCCCTAATCTCTTAGGTATTTCTAATTTTATTTTCAATTTGTGGTGTATGATAGAAATTTTATTGGATTGTCGGGTGTAATTTTTTTCTTTTTTATTCCAATGATTGAAGAATTTTTTTTATAGAATTAAAAATTGGTTGGACGAAAGTATCGGATACTTAATGTTAATTAAAAAAAATTGAGAGAAAATAATGCGACATTTATTAAATTGGATCCTATCCGTTTGCAAATGCCGGCCATGTAGGTGTGCAGTTGTCGCCCAACTAATAGACAACTAATGCTACGTGTTTCGATCCGCATAACGTGTCTTTCTCCTACTGTGACGACGGCGCCCAACAAATTTAATAATAGCTCGTGGATACCGGCGGCCTCCGAATGAATAACCCAACATATGGCAGTTGTCATTAAGACAATTAAGACATTAGTCCTCGTAGAAATAATATAGATCGATTTAAAAAAATATATTTATAAAAATAAAATTTTAATTTTTTTTTTAAATTTAGATAATTTTTATATATTTTATTTATCACATCAAAATCTATAGATTTTTTTATGATTTCTTTCTTTCATAATAATCGTTAGATAGATTGATGGAAATTGTTAGATTTATAATTTTAATTTTTTACAGAAAGATTTAGCGGTGAATTTAAAAAAAATATTTGAATGGTTTTAAAATTTAGGAATTTATTTAATGGACGAAATATGATTTTGATATTTAACCATTATTCAAGATGATACAATCGTGAAGTTCAGACTGAACTATGAAAAGACTATGAACGCTTTTCTAATTTATATTTAGTGATCGATGGAGACTATTTGAATTTAGATTTTATCCGATTTAATTATTAATGAAATATTCTAAAAATCTATGAGATAGAATTGATCATTTCAAAAATTAATCGGATCATATTCAAAATGCCAATATATATATATATAAAAGTTTAATTGAAGAAAAAGCAACGGAAAAGAATTGGTAAAAAAAATGCAACTTGTGCCTAATAATGCTGGTTTCTCTGGCTTTCCAAGAGACGGGTCCGGTTTCCCTAAAATGACCTCGCTCCTTCCTTATAATCTCCATCGTCGCCTCTCGTTGATCAGTGATCACGTCGAGGCCGTTTTGCGATCGGGTACTTTTGGGGGTGGCATCCATCGTAATAATGGTCAAGTATTGTGACCTTTCTCACGCGGTAAATCCGCTGCATTGCCCATGGAATTAGTAAATCCGTTGTTTTCCGCCCATCGAGTTGAGCCAGCCGACTTGCGCCTGAGTCAATCCCCGGTAACTTGTGGTTTATTACACTTGTGCCCCTCCCAGGCTTCGCTATAAATATCACACCAGAGCTGTTCGATGTTTGCCAAAATAGATACCGATTAGGGTATGGCGTCTTCTAGAAGGGCCACGGGATCGGCATGTACTTTGCGGCGGTCGATTTCCCCGGCAGGGAGCCGCTCCGGCTTTGCCTCGTACTCCACCAGTCTCTCCGCTTGCTCGCCTGATTCCTTCTTCTATCGCCACCAGCGATCCGCCTCCCCCACTCGAGTCCACCTCGCCTGTGCCGGATCTGCCCTCGCCCCCTCCGTGCGCTTCTCCTCCCAGAGCCGGTCTGCCTCTCCCGCTCGCTCCATCGCCACGGGAGTCGACACGCGATCTGCCGCCGCTCGACGACGGACCTGCCTCTGTTCGCCCTCCACGCACCCTGGATCCTTCCGATGCCACCTCCACAAGGGCCGCAACCTCCGCGAAGGAGGCGGCTCCACCGCCGCCGCTGCTTCGCCGTCGAATAGGCTTAACGCGAGGAGGTCCGCGATGGGGAACTCACTGATTCGGATCGGAGCGGTGGAGGGAGAGTTGGTGAAGCGCGCCCTCTCCGCTCTCATCCGCCCGTCCTCCCACCAGCAGCGGCGGCGGGTCACTTTCCAACCCCGCCCTAGCCGCCTCTCCCGGATGTCCAAGGCTGAAGATCCCTAAATCTCCGCCATCTGATCCGCCGATCTAGAACCAGGTTCGTCGAAAAACAACGAGCACTATTCTTCCACTTCTCCTCGTCGCCACCGTAAGATTCCAGGGCGACCTTCTGATTCCGATCGGAGGCCACATTTGAGTACTTTTGTCCCCATTTTGGGCAATGTTTTGTACCAATAAAGGCAGCGAGACGTAGATGGAATTGATTCGGGGATTTGATCTGAACTGTAGGGTTTGTACACTCTCTCATCTACTTGGCGTCGATGCGACGCTGGAACAAACACCGGAATTAAACTGATAACATCTTTGGAGAAAAGAAATCAATATTCATTTTGAATTACACTCCATTAACTTTTCAATTAATCTTCCGTACTAATTCGTTGATGCAAAACAAATAGGATCTGATGTGCTTTGTGGTTTGTGTCGCAGTGCTGGGTGTAAAACCCCGTCATCTCCGTTATGATCGATCCCGGTATGCGTCTTGTTTGGAACGAGCCGCCGTTGGTTTACGCCTCCTCGTTGGTGTCATGCGTCGTCCCGTTATCAGCAGGTACATTTATTTTATTTTATTTTTTTTAATTACTAACATTTTATGTCCTGCAGGGGGTTCGATCCGACCGGTGAGATAGAAACAAGCTTAATTTGCACCAAAAGTATAAAATAAACATATAAATAAATTAAGTCCTATGAATATTTCATAGCTAATAATAAAGATTTTTTATAATGTAAAATATATTTAGTTAGTATATAATAATATAGAGGGAGATAATTTATCCACGGTCAAAGTAGATTTGTTCAACATAAAATATACGTTAATTTGCCTTGTGGTTTACAGTTACGTTGATTTTTTTTTATCTAGTAATTTTGATCCGTGGAGTTCGACAGCATTGTATCTTTTTTAGATTGTAGAGGAGTAAATCCTCTTTCGTTAATAGATCATTGATTTGCATCATCATCAATTTGATAATGGTTTCGTTATCGATCAAATAGTAAAGAATAATTATTTCCACATGACGTGGTGGTTAAGACACCGTGATGTTTGCAGAAATGGTATGAGTCGATTTCGGAGGAGATTTAAATTTTTTTTTTGGATTCAGATGATTTCTATGTGTCTTAGTCATTACATCAAAGTTCATAGGGTCCTACGTGATTTATCTCTCACAATGATCATGAGACAGGTCGGTGAAGATCGCTAAGTTGACGATTTCAATTTTTTATAGATAATAAAGAACAATCTGACCAGTGAAATCAATCTAACAAAGGAGTGCTCATTCAAAACTTTCAAAAAATTTAATTCATCTAAGTGAATATGATTTCGTATTCGGATCATACAATTAATCATATAAAAATCATTAAAATAGCTCATTAAACTGTGGTATCTTACAAAATTGTTAGTTAGAGTGAAAATCATTTTAATAATTTCAAAAGAATTCTGCAATTTTTCAATAAATTAAAGGATAATTAAGCGGACCAAATCCTCGTAGTTGTTGATGGTCCCGTGGACGCATAATTGTTGAGAAATTATGGTGCGTTGAACTGAACCATCCACAACTATAATTAATGCACTAATAGAATTATAAGTGAAGGCAAAGGAAGACTTACTCGCGTGCTAAATGTGATATTCACGTTAAATATTTTCCTTGATTAAATTTTTAATTTAATAAAAGATGGTAAATCGTGAAAATTTTTGCTATGATACAGTAGTTTTTTTTTGTTATTTTTGCACGGGAGAAATTAAGAATTGAAGTATTTCGTATCAAATTGACTTTAAAATCACAGGTGAAAAAAGATTTACTCTGGTGCAAAAGGCAAAATCCTTCCTTCATATGCCCTCTCTTGTCGGTCCCATGATGACGAGAAGAAAGAGTAAATTACGGATGGTTTATGATCTCGACATGACTTTTCTATCTAGGAATCAATCTTTATTCTCTAGTGTAAATTTACACCGTACTAATCAACGCATCATTCTTGTCGAAATAAAATAAAATAAAATAAAAGTTTACTCGAAGAGGACAAACATTTAAATTACCACTAGTAGATGCATATTAGAATAGGACTGAAGTATCTTTGGTTGATCTAGTGGTTAGAGCAGTACAAATACTGTTATAGATGGGCAAAAGTTCAATTTCGCCATGAAATATAAAATTTATATTCAGATTCAGAAGTCCTCGTTGTTTTTGACTATCAGATTAAGGGACATAGCTCTCTCATAATTTATCTCTCTTTATCATCATCAAGAAATCGACGATAAAAGACACTGAGGATAAATATAATTATCTTTTGCTACATATATCAGAAAAACACAGATTGAAGGTTTTTTTTTCTTCTTTCATTTGAGTATAAAATGTAAAGTAAATTTATATATAATATATTTTAAATGCTTTAAGTTTTAATTTAAATATTATTAAATCACATTTTAAGTATTTTTAAAATTATATTTAGTTGTTAATAATTTTGATTATATCTAATTGTATTTAAGATATTATAGATTATAAAATTATATTTTATATATTATAAGATCCCACTAATCTTACCTTTTTCTTAATTCATCTGTAAGGACGGCGTTTGACTTTAATTAAGTCAGGATTGTCAACTTAAAACGAAACTGACTCCGAGCCACTTGTATCGAGGTAGTACTATAAAGTAATAAAATTAAAAAAAAATTAAGTAAAAAATATTTTTACATTACAAATTAGTTTTTTTTTTTTAAAAAAAATATAATCTTAGGCTCTCAACTTGCAAGTCTTATATGGTAGCTTCGATCTATGACCGTTTGGTGATTAAATTTTTTATTTTTTTTGGTTAAATCTATTTTACATTTAAGTATATTTCGTAGTTTTTAAAAATTAAAAAATATATTTTTAAAGTGTACAAGTCCTTGTAACTTAAGCCTCTTTGTTACGACTATATTTTGTTTTTTGTTGGATTAGATCAAACTACTTTTATTATTATTTTGTTTATCAATGTAATTTGACCCGAACCAAGTTTTTTTTTTTTTAAATTGTTATGTATATTTACAATAAGATTATACTTTTGGCAATCCTCAGCTCGGCATCGTCTACGAGTCTCGTATCTATTCAGTTCACGTCGGATTAAATAAAATTAAATTATCATAAATTATTTTTTAAAAAGAAATTGTTAACGGTATCAAATGAAATAACTTTACAAATTTAACTAAAGTCGAACTTAAATTGTAGGAATAATTTGCTAATTTGGTTTTCGCTTCGAATTGAATTAACATAGTTTTTTTTTTCTATTTTTAATTTTTTGAAGAAAGAAAACTAATTTCACAAATGAAATGACTAAGATAAAACGGTCCTTTGTGACAATGGGATGGCATTGTGATGGATGTGGTGGTGTGGATCGAAGAGGATGGAAGAAAGTATTGCACTCATGAGAGAAAGGTTAAAGGGGATGAGGAATGCTTTGAGAAACTCCTTCTACATTCAAATCAATTAGATTCCCTTAATCCTTATCCACATAATTAAATTAAGACTACTTTTGGTACGGAGTAATCAGACTTGTAATGTAATCAGAATTACATTACAAGATGATTTACTTTGTTTGGTAATATTTTAAAGATGTAATGTAATATAATTACATTACAAAATAAGAGCCAAGATCCGTAATCTCAATTACGGATGAAAAGCTATGTAATCCGATTATATTACAGACTCAATATTTATCATGACAAATATATTCTTCTTTTATTTTTCTCATTGCTTCCCGATGCTCGTTGACGACGACCACCAGCGACGGTTGTCGGCTGACGATTGGGCGACGGTCGCCCGGCGACCGACCAGCGATCGACGGTCGCCCGACAATCGACCAGCGATCGACGGTCGATCGGCGCGGCCAAACGGCGATCGACGCCGATGGACGATCGACGGGCGACGGCATGATTACGGCGGCGGCCGACAGGGTATTTTGTAATTTTATAATAATATGAATTACATTTCTTATAACAAATATGGACACCAAACAAACGAATGTAATCACTTTTGTAATCAAAGATTACACACCAATCGCTAACCAAACACAGTAATGTAATACACATTATATTACATTACAAGGTTGATTACGTTACTCCGTACCAAACGTAACCTAAATGTGTTCCTTTAACTCTCCCGCCCACTTACACGGTGCAAATCGGATCTCTCTTAATCATAATTAGCTTGAGTCAGACCCTACAAATCATATTCGCGCTACCCAACCTCGAGGGGCTCGAGAGGCAGACTTGAGCTTCTCATTGGGCTAGGCTACGGAGATTGCTTCTGATCGACCGTCCTCTTTTCAAATCAATGGTCAAGAAGTTACAAAACAACTGAGTATGTTTTTTGTTTGTTTGACTAATATTAGATATTCACATATTCAATTCGATTAATTTTGAGGAGGATCATTTGACTCTATAGATTTTTGATGGAATACTAAATAATTTTTAGATGACATATATTCTATCGACCATCAAAATACATTAGAAAAATACTTAACAATTAAATCCGACGATACAATCGTACTATTCGTATATGGCAAATTCAATGCGAAAGATGTATTCGGTTTGAGAAAGTAAATTCTCGATTCACATTTGATTCTTAGTTATCTGTTTAAGTTTTTTTTTTAAAATACAGAATCGAATTTATCTCAGTATGAAATGTCGCTTCGCTTTATAGTTGCAACCGTACCTTGGGAATTTAGTGTTGGACTTTCTGCATTCGTCGAAGGAGAAACCGCCGTTGCCTTCAAAGGTGGTTGCGCATACGTTGCGTACCAGCCGACTCCACTTCAAAGGTGGTTGCGCATATGTTGCGCAACCAAAGTTTTAATGGAAGAAGACGAAGAGCTTGTTCGTCCAAGCTATAAGAAGAAGGAGAGGTCGATCAGAAAAATAGATCATTAGACGCTCGATTGGGATTTGGTTTGTGAAAAAGAAAGGTTTTCTAATTTCCACTGTGATTGCTCTTTTCAAAACAGTGAGCAGAAACAAAAAAAAATTCTTCCGAAATCCCGAAGAAGAACGAAGAACTGTAAGTATTTTCAGATTTCATAGATAAGCATGATTTTCTTTGGTAATCTATGTCAACAGTGGTATCAGAGCGTTTTAAAGTAGATTACCTTAGCATAACTTTGTTGTTCTTCTTGTTCGTTTCAACGGAGACGAATAACTTGAACTGACGTGGCTGCTGGAATTGAATTGAACTCATCCCAACGAGTGCTAAGCAAGCTATGCTCGATCTGCATTGCTCGACTATGGAAACCACGATGCTCCGCTGTAGTGCGAAAAAAAAACAAGATTCGTGCTCACGGCGGAAGCGTGGTGGAGACTCGGCAGGAAGAAAGGCTATCTGCCAACCAAAAGCGGATGCTTGCGGCAAAAGAAACCAAAGTTTTTTTCCCCTATATTTTCCCATAGTTATTGGAAACGTAGATTGCACAGCGCTGTTGATGGTTCAAACCACCACGTGATCATCTTGGGGAAAAAAAAATAAATAGAAACCAACTTAGCAACCATGCATGATTAATGAGGATGATCCATTTAAATCCTAGCTATTTATAACAACCATATAAACAATTCAAACTAGGAAAGACGATTGTTCAGTTGAACTCATCAACCGAAAACTCTTGAAATTATGAAGATTAATTTTCGTAATTAGTTGTGTAAGGTCTATGCCCGTATAAATTGAATTAAGTCGGTTTCGTACTGGTTAGTCGGTTTTGTACTTACTTAATTTATTTCAATTTCAGATGACACGAATGATCACTACAATGATCCGTCGTGATGTGTTGCAAAACCAACTTGTTGGATCGAGCGGATCACTAGAGGGGGAGGTGAATAGCGATAGAAACTTTTTGTTCGAATTCGTTTCAAGACACAAGTAAATGCAGCGGAAAAACACAATATAAAAATAAAGACACGAGGATTTTTTTACTTGGTTCGTAGCCTAAGGCTACTACTCCAAGGCCCTAGTGGTCCTTGACCACGCACAGAGGGCAAATCACTAACGAACTCCTCCTCGTTGGAGGTAAGAGTTAATCGAATACAAAAACACGAAAGCTTCGAGGTAGAGGGACACTCCCCCTCTCCTCGTTACGATTGAAAACCTCGAAAGTAATGAGAGAATTACAACTTAAATGGCTTCTTTATCGATGACTTGGAAGATCGGAGATTGGAGCTTGGGTCGTCGTCGTCTCGATAGCACTTTGTTGTAGGAGTATCGTCGAAGAGGCGTTGCGTTGCGGAAAGCTTTTGAGCACTTAGAATTAATGAAAAAACCCTATGAGAGACCCTCCTTTTATAGCCTTTGAGTCCCTTCTCGAGAGGATCTTCAACCAATCAAATTTGGGCACTAATCTCCTTGAAATGAGGTGATAAAGCTTGACTCCTCGAAGCTGATCCTTGACCATTAGTCGACTGATGGCCATCATCAGTCGACTGATGGCAACTCCAGTCGAGTCGCAACACTAAGCAGTCGACTGATTTCAAGTAGTTGAGTGACTCTTGTGGGCAGTCGACTGATGCTAGCTGAAATCACAAGTTAGCTTAACAAAAATATTATTTCGACGACTGTCGACCATCCGATCTCGACCTAGATCATCCATGAGATGTCTTTGGTCGGATCTACGCTTAAGACTATCCCCATAAGGAGTATACGACCTCACTTACGCTCACACACACGAGCTTACCTCGATACTTACTTTGTAGCTCTTGCTTCCGGCCTTCCACTCGATTCCTTCGGCTCCCTCCGAAGTCACTCGAGTGTCGCCCGACCACTGTGGCTTCCTCCGGGTGTCGCTAGCCTTCAGCTCCAGCTTTAGCACTTTTCTGCACACTCGACTAAGCTCGTGAGATAACGATGTAATCTTAACTTTGCATCTTTTACCATAATCAAAACACAGGTTTGATCATCTGGTGCCCCTGCATCAACAATCTCCCCCTTTTTTATCTATGGAAAACTTACGTAAAGTTAAGGAAAAAATATAATGTGGAAAATGAGTAAATGTAGACGATGCACTCATTATAATCAATTCCCCCTTAACCTTAGGTGAGGTTAATCTTAAAAAGAAGTTAATCTTAAAAATTTTAAATTTTTGTTCTCCCCCTTAACTTGTGCTCTTCTCCCCCTTTTGCCATGAATCAAAAACAAGGTTTGGGGGTTGTTATAAAAAGTAGGGGTTTGAAAAAATGTAATATTATAGCATGCATAAAAATAATCTAGTATGAGTCCAAGCATGCATCTCGAATTGGTTAAGTTCATTGGTTCGAGGTATATCCCTCTGCACCAACAATAAAAGTATTTGAAAGATAGTTTTGAATTTCAAAATACTTATAAGTTTAGTTTCAAGAAATTTTTTAAAGATTTATAACCCTTAGGGTTAATTTGCTCTCCCCCTTAGTCAAGTATATAAGGTATAAGAGAGTTAGGGGGCGCTAAACATTGACCTAGAAGGTTGTATATTTAGAGTTTTGTTCGAGTATAAGTAAACGTTTAAGCTCGATAGTTTGAAAAATAGATAACATTTTTTAAAGGATTATGTAAATTGAAATTGTTCCTTATTCATCTCACCCATTCTAAGTGTCTTAGAATTGGTTCACCTTATATGTTGTGTGAGATGATTCCAATTTTATCTTGATTAAATTTAATGATTTGAAACTGATCAACCTTGCGTTAGATTCGAATTTGACCCAAAGCTCATCAAGTCACCTTTTCAAGATCTTGGCTTCTAGGTCATGACGAGGCACAGGGACCTTCTTTGATCGGAAAAATGATCACTTCCTTAGACAAAACCAATTTCGAGAAAATAGTAACTTGATTCACCTAAGACCACTTCCTGGTCTAACTAGTCTAGGATGCGGCGAGATAGCTTTAGTTAGTTCCACTCGGTCAAGTGAACCGAACTAGATATGTCTTATCTAGCCCGAATACACGAGACTCCATTTTTCTAGCGTACTATCATCTCGTCGCGTCTTGGTACTATGTTATCAAGCATTGACGAGTTATAGTCCTATCTAACCATTCTAAAAAAAAAATAAGAGATTTAGGTTATCGAATATACTATTTTGGTATTAGCTCCCCCTGGATCATTGAACCAATATGGTCTGGCCAAGTAATGAACTTGATCCTGGGGAATCCAAAATCTATTGGTCGTTATATGTGAGTTTAATAAAGTTTTCGGGACCCACGCTTGGACTCGATGATGACTACGGTTTACGATAGACATGTAAGATATATTCGTAGTCTTTGAGCTATATCCGAGTCCAGCTCTGTTGTACACGACTCTCTGAGTTCCAAGAAGTCGGTTAAGATTCTTGGACCTCGTCGAGAACTTGTTCAACCGAGCTTTGAGCTCTTGGACTCGTCCTTTCAAGAGAGAGTTCTCTTTTTCGAGTTTTTCAACTCGAGTTGAGTCCTCCTCTTGAACTCGACTAGTCGAAGAGTTTAGGGGTGTCTCTTGTTTGAGAGTTTCAACCTCCTTAACCAAGGACTCGACCCTAGACTCGGATTTAGCTAATTTCCTAGTTAACAATTTAATTGTATTGTAAAGTGTATGAATTAGTGATCGGCTAACCTTAATTTTCTCTTTTGGTCCGGCTTTGAGTTGCTTCTCGAAGTAGTCCTCGAGTTCGGAGTCGGTGTTGCAATTGAGTTCGGATTCGGACTCTGACTCGGACTCTTCGGGTCTTGCCATACATGCTATGCCGACGCCTTCTTCGTTGTCCCATGTTGCATGAAAAGTCTTATTTTGATTCTTTAGTAGCCTCCTTTCCCTCCGAACGATCTTCCGCACTACGTTCACTATTGCTTCCACCTCTTCGGATTCGGACTCTGATTCGTCTTCGGATTCGAGTCCATCTTCTTGCCTGGTAGGTGGCTTGCTTCTTTATCCTGCAAGTAGAGCAATGCTTCTCTCGGCCCAGACCATGTTAGTCTGCTCGTGAAGTTCAAATTCAAAAAATAATTCGTCTAACCTAAGCTTCGAAAGGTCCTTAGAGACCTTGTAGACATCGACCATGGATGCCCACAAGATAGTCCTAGAAAATGAATTAAGAGCGTACCTTAGGAGGTCGCGGTTTTCGACCTTGTGTCCGATGGTGTGCAGGCCATTGACAATGTCCTGGACGCGGGCGTGTAGTTGTGTCGCCGTCTCGTGTTCCTGCATCTTAAGGTTATACAACTTATTGAAAAGAAGGTCACGTTTACATAACTTAGCATCGGATGTTCCTTCGTGTAACTCGATTAATTTGTTCCACATGTCCTTTGCGCTGATGAATGGTCCAATGCGATTGAGCTCCTCTTTGGACAGACCACACTGCAACATTTGGGTCGCCTTTGCATCGACTTCGATTTGCCTCTTGGTTGCATTGGTCCACTTGTCGAAGTCCAAGGGCTCGCCTTGATCATTGGTGGGTAGAGCAAAGCCGGTTTGGATGATTATCAAAGTCTCGATTTGTGTTTTTAGAAAACACTTCATCCAACATTTCCAATAACAGAAATCATCTCCGTTAAAGAACGGAGGTCGGATGGTGTTGTACCCCTCAATGTGGGCCATTTGGAAGGAAACCCTTGCACACAAAATAATAAAAAAAACACGAAAAAGGTTCCAAGACTTCGCCTTGGATTAGCAATGTAGGAAATGAAAAGAAACAAAAGGAATAAACGAGAAATAACCAACTAAAATAAAGGATGAGCACTTACAATCTTTGATGTCCCCGAAAGGGTACTAAACGTTGGTTTTTGGGGATGAAGACAGTTTGTTATGAGGGTAAACCCTTGTAAGAAGTTAGATCTCTCAGAGAGCTTCGTTTTGGTAGGTAGCCCGTTTCATGGGTCAACTTGTACGAAAAGTTATGCCCATTTTACCGTCGGCTACTCCAAAAGCGAATATTTGCAAAACAAAACCAAAAGAAGAGTACCAAGACTTCGTCTTGGATTAGTAGCGCGGGAGAAAATTTAAATGAACAAAAAAAGATTCATAAAATCAAAAACAAATTTGTAAAAAGGCTAGATTGGTGGTTTCACCAAATCTTAGCGCCCCCGGTTCTGATACCAATTGTTGGATCGAGTGGATCGCTAGAGGGGGGGGTGAATAGCGATAGAAACTTTTCGTTCGAATTTGTTTCAAGACACAAGTAAACGTAGCGGAAAAACACAATATAAAAATAAAGACACGAGAGTTTTTTTACTTGGTTCTAGCTTACGACTATTACACCAATGCCCTAGTGGTCCTTGACCACGCACGGAGGGCAAAGCACTAACGAACTCCTCCTCGTTGGAGGTAGGAGTTAATCGAATATAAAAACACGAAAGCTTCGAGGTAGAGGGACACTCCCCATCTCCTCGTTACGATTAAAAACCTCGAAAGTAATGAGAGAATTACAACTTAAATGACTTCTTTACCGACGACTTGGAAGATCGGAGATTGGAGCTTGGGTCATCGTCGTCTCGGTAGCACTTTGTCGTAGGAGTATCGTCGAAGAGGCATTGCGTTGCGGAAAGCTTTTGAGCACTTAGAATTGATGAAAAACCCCTAGGAGAGGCCCTCCTTTTATAGCCTTTGAGTCCCTTCTCGAGAGGATCTTCATCCAATCAGATTTGGGCACTAATCTCCTTAAAATGAGGTGATAAGGTTTGACTCCTCAAAGCTGATCCTTGACCATCAGTCGACTGATGGCCATCATCAGTCGACTGATGGCAGCTCCAGTCGAGTCGCAACACTAAGCAGTCGACTGATTTCAAGCAGTCGAGTGGCTCTTGTGGGCAGTCGACTGATGCTAGCTGAAATCACAAGTTAGCTTAACAAAAATAATATTTCGACGACTGCCGACCGTCTGATCTCGACCTAGACCATCCATGGGATGTCTTTGGTCGGATCTACGCTTAAGACCATCCTCGTAAGGAGGATACGACCTCACTTATGCTCACACACACGAGCTTACCTCGATACTTACTTTGTAGCTCTTGCTTCCGGCCTTCCACTCGATTCCTTCGGCTCCCTCAGAAGTCACTTGAGTGTCACCCGACCACTGCGGCTTCCTCCGGGTGTCGCTAGCCTTCAGCTCCAGCTTTAGCACTTTTCTGCACACTCGATTAAGCTCGTGAGATAACGATGTAATCTTAACTTTGCATCTTTTACCATAATCAAAACACAGGTTCGATCATCTGGTGCCTCTGCACCAACATAACTAATAGAAACTATCGAAGAGAGAGTTTATAATCCTGATGGTGGGGTCATTGGACACATAAGAAGGCTCGATGGTGCTTTTAGGAGACTCGAGCAACATGAGTTTCCGTTACTGGACAATTATCGGATATGAGCCTTGGTACGCTCTCTGCCAAATAATCTCATGGTAGTTGCACATCATGTATGGAGCTGCTATGAAGGGCAGATAACATATGTTGAGTTGTGCTGGGAATTGCTAGAGCACAAGGTTCAGGAGAATCCTGTGGAGGCTAATCCCGAAGAGATTGAAGAGAGTTCTGTAAACGGTCGATTTATTGGTCAACCTGAGTCTACCCTAGTGGAGCCATGGAAGATAAGACTATAAATAATTACAACTACACTAGGGTTTGTCCTAGTGGGAGTCCTAATAAACTATCTTATCAAATAGTTTTGTTTAGATTAGAAATAAGGAATGTTATATGTTAACGTTTTTTTTATTTCTGAAAGTATGAATAAGAAATGATAAGTTCATTTTCTTTTGAATTATGATTAGTTCATATGATAAATTAATGATTAGTTCATTATATGAGATGTATGTATTATAGTTGATCAATGTCAGTTAGATTGGAACATACGAATGATGAGTGGAAACACAGTTGTCACTTGATTTTGTAAACAATTCAAATTTACATTGAGTCAATCAGAAATTGCATACATTGAATTTACACCGAATAACTAAATAATATGTTTATTTATGTAGATTATGACAACTAAAAATATTATAGCAGAACTCAACAAGGGTGAGAAATTGAACGGGGAAAACAACAAAATCTGGCATTTCAAGATACAATATGTTCTTGAGGAACAAGAGGTTCTTGAGGTTGTTCATCAGGTAAATGGTTGAACCTGTTGATGGTACCACCATGCAACATAGACTAGATCTTGATACCTATAAGGTATGGAAGAAAAAGGACTCCTTTACTAAGGACATATTGATTAGTTCAATGGTGGATGACCTGGTTTTTGAGTATGAGCCGTATCCAACGGCTCATGCAGTCTGAGTAGCCCTTAGAGAGAGATACAGTGGAGTTAGTCTAAGCAAGCTTCGACAGTTGACAATTAAATTTGATAGCTACAAAAAATGTCCAAATGTCACTATGGTTCAATATCTCATGGAGATGTCGAACATGATTCGAGAGCTTAAAACTGTAGGTCATGAGTTAACCGATGAACAACAGGTTCAAGCAGTTATACATTCCCTTCCTGATTCTTGGGAAACCATGAAGCAGAATCTGACTCACAGTGAGAGTATCAAGACTTTCACTGATGTCTCACGCCATGTAAAATTAGAGGCGGAGAGAGTCGAATCCGCAAGGATTTTCGAACAAGCTTATGTAGCTGACGGTTCTGCTGGATCATCTGGATCCAAGAAAAAGAAATGGTATAAGAAAGGAAAGGGAAAAGGAAAGGAAGCTACTGATGCTGGGCAAGACCCAAACAAGAAGGAAGGAAAAAAGACTGGAAAAAAATCGAAAAGCAAGTTGTCTTGCCATAACTATGGCAAAAAGGGTCACTTCGTTCGAGAATGTACCGAGACGAAAAAGGTAAATCCAAGTCTAAATTCTTTTCATGAGTATTATGTTGCTAGTTCTGTGTTATTAGATGATTCTTATCATTTGTGGATTATAGATTCAGGAGCAACCAACCATGTAGCTCGGGAGCGAGCTACATTCGTGGAGTACCGTCGGGTACCAACAGACAACCAATGGATATATGTGGGAAACAATGCAAGAGTTGAATTCAAAGGAGTTGACACTAGCAAACTCAACTTTCGTGGTGGACAAACCCTGTTTTTACATGATGTCCTGTATGCTCCTGAGATTCGACGGAATTTAGTTTCCGTTAATTGTCTTCTTAGTTTGGGTTATTGTATGAATTTTTACATCCGTTGTGTAGAACTTAAGATTGACTCTGTGTTAATAGGATATGGTTTTCTGACTAATGGTTTTATGGTTCTTGATGTAGAATCAGACATAAAAAAAAAATGATAGTAGTCTTTCAAATATTGCTCTTACTAGTGATGCAGATATATCTGATGATGTTTGACATACTAGATTAGGACACATAGGACAAGAACGTATGAATCAGTTAGTAAGAGAGGGCTTATTGGGCACTCGTACTAAGATTAATTTGTCTATATGTGAGCATTGTCTTGCTGGAAAGACAACTAGAAAACCATTTAGTAAGGCTATTAGAGTTGATTCTCCATTGTAATTGATTCATTCGGATATTTGTGGTCCAATGAATATGAGGGCTAGACATGGAGCTTCCTATTTCATTACATTCATTGATGATTTCTCTCATTTCAGTCATGTGTATTTGATTTCTCATAAATTTGAAGCACTGGATTGCTTCATTCGTTATATGAACAAAGTTGAGAATTAATTAGATCGTAAGGTTAAGACCTTGCGCACTGATCGTGGAGGTGAATATTTATCTGATTTGTTCAAGATAATATGTAATGATAAAGAAATTATTAGACAGCTAACAATCCCAGGAACTCCACAGCAAAATGGGGTTGTTGAAAAAAGAAATAGGACTCTTTTTGAAATGGTTAGGTCTATGATAGCGCAGGCTAATTTGTCAATCTCCTATTGGGGAGATGCATTACTAGCTGCAGCCTATATACTTAATAAAGTGCCTTCGAAGTCAGTTTCATCTACCCCATATGAACGCTGGACAAGTAGAAAACCAGATTTGAGTAATCTGAGACCCTGGGGGTCAGCTGCCTACGTTCATGATAATTCTCACAAGTATGAAAAACTAGGACCTAGAGGTAAGAAATGCATCTTTATAAGATATTCTGAGACCTCCAAAGGTTATGTTTTCATTGGTGAGAAACAAGATGAAACCATCTCTGAAATAGAGTCGAGAGATGTAACTTTTCTCAAAATTGAGTTCCCAGCAAGATGTGACGTTGATAAAATAGTTCCTCTATTTGAGGAGGATGAAATATTATCAACAAAAGAGGTGTCACAAGGGATGCCCGAGTGTAGTTAATCGAGTGAGAGTAATGTGCCAAGTCATGAGTTGACTTCTCAACAACCCAACTTACGAAGAAGTGTTCATAAGATTAAACCTAAGGAAAGGTTTGATATTGAAAATGAGACAATGATGACACTCCAAGTTGACGATGATGAACCTCAATCTGTTAAGGAAGCATTGGGATATAGTGTTAGAGAAAAATGGAAAATAGCAATGGAAGGAGAAATAGAGTCAATGATGAAGAATTATGTTTGGGATTTAGTCGATCTTCCTCCTAGCTGAAGGGCTATTGGGAATAAATGAGTTCTCAAAATTAAGAGGAAAGTTGATGGATCGATTAATCGATACAAAGCTCGCTTGGTTGCAAAAGGATATACCCAATTGGAAGGTATTGATTATGAAGAGACATTTTCTCCCGTAATAAAATTTGTGTCAATTCGAGTCATTTTGGCTTTAGTAGCACATTATGACTTGGAGTTACATCAAATGGATGTAAAAACTGCTTTCCTTAATGGTGAGCTTGATGAGGAAATCTATATGGTACAACCAGAAAGTTTCATTACTGAAGGTCAAGAGAGTAAAGTATGTAGACTTAAAAAGTCTATATATGGGCTAAAGCAAGCGTCAAGACAATGGAACATAAAATTTAATGAAGTCGTTTTGTCTTATGATTTTGAAATGATCAATGAGGATCATTGTGTTTTCCTGAGAAAGTAAAAAAAGAAAGTATGTCATTTTATCATTATATGTTGATGATCTGCTGATAGCAGGAAATGACATAAGATTTGTGACAGAAGTCAAAGAGTGATTTTTATCACAATTTGACATAATAGATATGGGAGAAGCTGAATACATCTTAGGTGTGAAGATTGTGAGAGATAAATCGAAAAGACTTTTAATTTTGTCCCAAGAGACTTACATAAATAAGATGTTACAACATTTCAATATGTTTAAATGCAATATAGAACAAACACCTATAGCGAAAGGTACTGTTCTGAGCAAGAGTATGTGTCCCAAGACTCCTATAGAAATAGCTGATATGAAGAAAAAATCATATGCTAGTGCTATTGGTAGTTTGATGTACACTATGTTGTGTACACGTTTCGATATCAGCTATGTTGTTGGCTTAGTCAGTCGTTTCCAGTCAAACCCAGGACCGAGACACTGGAAGGCGATGAAAAGGATATTCAGATATCAGAAAGCAACAACAAATTACTGTTTATGTTTTCAAGGATCATATATGAGCCTGAAGGGCTATTCAAATGCAAATTGGGCTGGAGACTTGGATGATAGAAAATCCACATCAGGCTATACGTTCTTGCTAAATGGTGGAGCCATCTCTTGGACCAGCAAGAAACATGCTTGTGTAGCCTTGTCAACAATGAAAGATGAATATGTGGTATGTTCAGCAACAGTACAGGAAGCGGTCTGGTTACGGAGGTTCCTGAAATATTTGAATATTACTGAGGACAGTGGGAGTCCAGTTACTGTCTATTGTGACAGTCAAGCTACTATAGCTTTTTTCAAGGATCCCAAATATCACAGCAAGGGCAAGCATATAGCTATAAAGTATTACTTTATAAGGGATATTGTTGTTAAAAAGAAGGTGATTCTTGAATATATCTCTACACGTGCTATGTTTGTAGATCCTTTTACTAAGCCAATGACTAGAGAGTCATTTTATGAGCATGTGAAGTCTTTGGGACTTCGAAGAATGTAACAAAGTTGTAATCGCAATCAGAGTTTAATGAGATGATTTGATTAAATAATGTCATAATCTATTCAGTGTATATGTTATGTTACATTTTGATAAAATCTCGGTAAGCATATTGACAGGTTATAATTGGTCCTCTCACATGGACAATCATCTCTATTTGTTATGTATAAATAGAGGTAAGACTGGTGCTTATAGGTTAGCTTGTGTGGCTGTAAAATTATTGCAATCCTATAAACTGGGGTCGCCTTGATATTTGTATCAAGATGAGATCATCTGTAGAGCAATGATCGAAGTAAATGATCTCACCATTTACTAAACCTGTTTAAAAGCCAGATTAGAATTCATAAGTTGGATTTAGAATTAGGCATTGGGAATGTCTAGATTGAAATATATAGGATGTTGATTTGAAGAAAAACATGCGCTCTTTTTAGTAAAGAGAATAACATCGTAGCATGTGATTCATACCACATGTGCTTTGACGACAATAAGGGTAGTAGGAGAATGAATCTCTGCTTCTCTACTATGTGAGCCCTTGAGATTATATGTTAATCTCGGTATTTACTTTAAGTGACTATTTAGCTGTCTACTTGAAGTTTTAATTAGGGTTTGATACTTTAGCATGTAAATCTATTGACTAGGGATGATTCGATCTATGGAACATGACTGGAAAAACGACTGATTAAAATGAATGGATTCGAGCTAAAAAGGAAGATTAAATAGATTTACATCTTTTGAGGTTTATTTACTGGTCGACCGATTTCTATTATGTATGGAAATGTATATGAATAAAAAAAATATAGAACATGCTCTTGACATAATGGTCATTATGAGGGATTAGAGATGTTCATATTAATGTAAATAATTTAATTTGGGTAAATAATAAAGCATTGATGTATCCAGGAGAACGGTTATGTACCACTTGGAGAACGACTGTGTGCTACTTGGAGAATGACTATGTGTCATTCAGAGAATAGTTATGTACCATTTAATGAGCGGGTAAGTAAAGTGTAATAACTTTCTTAGCATTGATCGCTCAATGAGCAACTATGTAAGGTGTAACTACTTTCTTAGCAATGAATGCTTAAGATGCTTGCTGTCACACGAACCATTTTCCCTAAGTATGAAGTGGATGTTCTGATTTAGTCTTTGTGACTATCTCATCTTTGTGACAATTGATCTCTGTTTATTTAGACTATATGACTATTTAGTCTTTGTGATTAAAAAGTCTATATTCTTATATGGTCTTTGTGACTAAGGATCCCTTCTCTATTAGTCTTGGTGACTATATGGTCTTTGTGGTTGTTTATCTTTGTGGTATAACTTGGACGAGTGGGAGATGTTAGACTTTTTGCATTCGTCGAAGGAGAAACCACCGTTGCCTTCAAAGGTGGCTACACATACGTTACGCAACCAAAGTTTTAATAGAAGAAAACGAAGAGCTTGTTCGTCCAAGCTATAAGGAGGAGAGGCCGATCAGAAAAATAGATCATCAGACGTTCGATTGGAATTTGGTTTGTGAAAAAGAAAGGTTTTCCCGTTTCCACTATGATTGCTTTTTTCAAACAGCGAGCAAAAACAAAAAAAAAATTCTTTCAAAATCACGAAGAAGAACAAAAAACTGTAAGTATTTTCAGATTTCATAGATACACATGATTTTCTTTGGTAATCTATGTCAACACTTAGGGACTGTGATTTAATTTTCTTTTTTCGGGCATGTGGCGAAATAATGCTCGAAGATTTTGTAAATTGTATATTTGTTCAAGATTCCAATCATTTTTTTTGTTCCCACGGAAATAGAGTGGTAGCTAAGGTAAAATAGTATTTACGAATAAGATATGAGTCAATTTCGAAGAAGGTTTAAAAATTTTTTTTTTATTCAAATAATTTTTACGTATCTTAATCATTACGTCAAAGTCCATAGAATTTTTTGTGATTTATCTCTCATAATGACTATGAGACAGACCGATGAGAAATTATTAGATTGACGATTCTAACTTTTTTATAGAAGATTCCAATCGTTTTATTTTTAATTTTTTGTTAAAAAATAAATAAGATATGGAACTGTCTATTAATAATCTCGTTTGTGAACTCACTGTCCGCCTTCTGGAAACAATTATTATATCATATGACGTATTAAATCAATTATACTGAGAGAGTTTATTTATTTATTTTTGTCATGCCTTTGATTCAATTAAAGCTAAACACTGTTTTTTTTTGTTTTTTTTTGTTTTGTTTTGATGAGCTCCAACCCTCATAATTTCACGTGATATTATTCCTTCCACCTCAATGAAACACATATCCTCTTTTGTTCTACAAATAATGATACTCTGCCCTCTGGCATATTGTTACGATTCGATTCTGCATATTATTATTATTTTTAATTCTACCTATGGGATCACTCTATAAGTGAGCTTATGTTGATGGATTGGTGAACCATGGGATCATCTACTAATCTCATTGTACTGATATCTTGATTTATCCAATGAACAATATGAATTAGTCAAATTAAAGATTTAGACATCTAAATTATCAAAAATTAATAATAATGATATATCTAACTGACAGTTGATTTTACATTTTACCTATTGATATAAAAAAGCGATTTACTAGTCCTCAGTGTCTCTGTCAATCAGTCTCATAGTACGAAGGAGATAAATCACAAAGAGTATATAATCCAATTCAGAATTAATGTCACGGGAGGACAAATACTCCAAAAGACTTAGGAGGCATTTGGTAGGTGAAATTTTTTTCATTTTCTGTTTTTATTTTCTGGAAAAACGAGAAAACGTATTTGGTTGATGTTTTTCATTTCTATTTTCTAGAAAATAAAGGAGTGTTTTCTGAAAATTGAAAAACACAAAAGAATCATTTTATATTTCCATTTTTGTTTTCTAAAAAATAAAAGAGTATTTTATGGAAAATTGAAAAATACAGAAAAATTATTTTCTATTTTTTAGAAAAGAAAAATAAATAATACAAAATATAAAATTCTCCACGAACCAAACAAATCTTTATAGTCTTTGAAAATTAACTTTTATTTATTGGTTACATTTTATCTATTCTTGGCAAAAAGGTGTGAATCTGTCCATCTAACGGTCTCTTGTCACCCATCCCAAGGCTATTGGGAAGAGAGAGAATAAATCACGGATGAGACACAACCTCTCGACTCGATGGTAAGAATAGAGAAGAGTCCATCTGAAATCAGAAGAGATTTTAGACTCCTTATTCGATATCGAACTCATACATTATCGACAAACATCATTCTATCCTTACCGTCGACCCATCCTTGTGGGGACTACATTTTACCTATTCTTTCTTGTAAGAAAGGTATTGAACTGCTCACTCACAGTGTTCATCCCACCCCAACCTAGCTATGATTAAATTCCTAGGTTTGTTTGAACAAATGCTGGTTTATAGCATTACTTTGTTGGCATGATTATTCTTCTTATAGAGAGCTTGTGCACTTGTATTTTGTCTGCAAAAAATATAATAAAGCTATACGGTGAATTTATGATGCAGAGTTCTAATGCGGATTAGAATAAAAAATTAATACTTATTTTTCAAAAATATTTCAAGTATATTCGATCTAAAAATTAAAACTCCAATTCGATGCACGAAGTTTTCGTCATACGGGATATCAGAGAAAAAATTCATTGTACGTAGTCTTTTTTTTTTGTTTTACAAGAGACTGTTTTCAAAATTTAAATCCATAACTTTTTAGTCATAAGACAATAATTTTACTGTTATGTTAAGATTTCCTTCTTCGAGTACATTCGATCTCAATTTGTAAAATATTCTAACTTTTTTTATTTGTTGAATTATTTCTCCATCCCAGTGAAGATTTTAGGACTAGGAAGTTGCTACTGAGATCTTAATTTGAAATTCACTTTCTATCACAAAATTTAACCTAATTTAAAATATATTAAAGATAAAATCTAAAATTAACCTAACCCATTAATTCTAATATACAGATTAGCCGGTCTATGATCTATGAAATAATCCTGTATACGATCGACTTGATTTTTTAAAACAGTAATTTTTTTAAAAAAAATAAATAAATTATTTTATATTATTCCATATAATTTTTTATTAGCCAAACTAGCAAAATTATTTATGATGCAATTAATATAACACAAGTAATATAGCAATCATATCAATTGATTTTAATAGGCAAGAGTCAATCTCCACTGAGAGCGTGGAGTCCACGTTGACCCTCCATTATGTTCTAGCATTGGAGATAAATATATATTGTAATTATTCTCCAACGTATCATGAAATCTACAAAAATTAAAAATCTGTCCAACTAACAGTCTCTTATCATCCGTTCCAAGACTACGACGAGAGAGAGATAAATCACAGAGGAACGAAGTCCCTTAACACGATGACAAGACAAAGAAGGAGTCATCTGAGGTCAGAGGAATTTTAGACCCCTCATCCGAAATCGATCTCTGTCCATTCTATAAATAATTCTCTGTCTTACCATCGCACCATCCCCGTGGAGACAACTGACCATGAAATCGAATCGACCAAAAGAGACACAAGCAAATCATCTTTTGCATCAACTGATCAAAACAAAAGTGACTTCAGACGCAACCACTTCCAAAAATCTATTTATTAGGGCTAAGGCTTGATGACCTACTAAATGAAAGCGATGCATTTAACTTGAAAAAATGAATTATCAAAAGCCAATATCTGCTTGGAACAAGGTAAAACGTCACGATTACATCTATGTTTTGACAAATCTCAATAAGGCACATTGAGATATTGTATTCCACCAACTCCGCACGAACAAAATCTAACAAGTAATTTAGAAGCAAAAAATATGATGACACACAACTTGAGTCTGATGTCTAAATCCTCTAATCCCATGCCACTTAGAAGAAGAACAAGTATAAATTTGTATCATGCAATATTAATTAACGTGAGAAAGCTTGTCTGGCGTCGCTTCCACAAGTTTGTATCCAATCTATACTCCAAATTGCCACGGCAAGCTAGATCAATGTTTTCACATACTGGTCGAGGTTGGTAGTGAAGAGTTCAGACCTACAAGTAGAGAGAAGCAATTAGCTTTAGCCTTTAAGTTAGTATTTTACAGAGGAAATCAATAGGTTGATAAATGTTTGAAACAGGATTCGGAATAGTTTAAACAAACAATTTACTGCAGGTCTGATGGCATCGATTCAGAATAGCAATAGCGTTGATTGATCGTTGCCTATAGCAACAATTTCTATGGATCGATTCATCTGCGTTTTACTGTTGTTAAGCAAGTACAAAAAATGTGGATTGATATTGCTGATTTGGTGAGGTTTCTAGAACATGAGAAAAGTTGGCATTTTAGAGGAGGTCAATGCAGTTTGACCTGAAGACAACAAATTTGCAATCATATCTAACTGATGGTCTAGAAAAAGAAGTGTGTGAACTTAGATTGGGCATCAGACAAGATGCCAACATAGAATTCGAATAGCGTGCTAGTAAAACAGTAAGCAATTGATTATCGATGTGAGTTCATTGCACGATTCAAGATAAGACTGCTGAGAATCTGCGTGTTTTCCAAAGAAATAGTAGAATCTGTGTTATAGCTTCCACAGTAGGCAGAAGGCATGCAACGGTATAGTCTTGTATAGGACTACTAGAAGCCCCTGGGGCTAACCCAGTTGACAAGTACAAAGGAATTTATTTATAGTGGACAAGGGTCAATTCCCGAAATAATTGAACTATCGACGATTCTTCTCTTTTGCGCTTGCCAACTGAGATCCTGATTTACTTCCTCCATGGTAGGAGGAGTGGTGGGAAGCCGTTAATATGGCCGTTCCATATTTTTTAAATAGGACTACTAGAGAGTGGTTCAGTCAACTCGTGCATTAAACTCCCACAATATGAATGTTTGCTGATGCTTCAAACAGATGTGAAAGAGTTCGTGTGCTAACGTATTGCAGAAAGGCTGAACCACATTTGCTTAAGCTTGTAAAATTTTAAAAACTGGAGCTAGTGTTGACTACATGAGATCATAGAATCTTGACTGAAGCTACCCTAAGGTGCAGACTCATAGCCATGTTGTTCAACAAAAAATGGCGATATAGAAGGTATCAGCTAGCTTAGTAGGTAAAGATATTTATTAGCACCTAATTCCCTATCCCATATCCATACTTATGCAAAGAGTCGGTTTTCTCAACATTTTGAAAAAAAAAAAAGTTATTGAAATTACTGGCCTTACAGTAATCAAAGCATATACATTAGTACCAAAAAACCAATAATAACCCGCATATGCAAATCTAGACGTTTTGTTATCCCACAAATGTCATGAATAATAAAAAGTTCTAATTGAGAATTATACAGATGGTAGTCATCCTTCCAAAATTTCAATGTCAACTTATTTGAATTTGCTGTTACCTTGAGCTCAAGTATAAAGACTAAAACTGCTGCACAGGCAGGAGGATGTAAGAACTTGTATGGGTTGTCTATTCATTTTTATAGATATAACATGTGGAAAAAATATCCAGCAAAATTTGTGAGCATGTTCTTGCCTAGGAGTTAACATCTCTTACGGGAATAAAAACTAGAATATACTACTCTAGGCATTCTTTTATCCCACAAATGTCGTGAATAATAAAAAGTTCTAATTGAGAATGATACAGATGAGAATCATCCTTCCAAAATTTCAATATTAGTTATTTGAATTTGTGGTAACAAAGACTAACAAAGATGCAAAGGCAGGAGGACATAAGAACTTGTATGCGTGGTCTATTCATTTTTGTGGATGTAACATGGAAACGCTACCTGGCAAAATTTGTGGGCATGTTCTTGCCTAGTAGTTAACATCTCTTATGAGAAATCTCCAGAAAAACAAAAAATCAGAGCGATTAAAAGTTTGTGCATTTTGCATAGTCAAATTGAAACTGAAACCTTGATTATGATGTTAATAATTGAATCATTAACTGCATGATGACAACCATGGATTTCATAAAGTACACTGATGTTGGTATATATGCACATACAACAGATATAAAAAGTAGATATTGCAAACATTAGCTGAGACGTACTTGATTGGAGTCCCAGTGACGTATAGAGGATTCTTGACAACATACTCCACATAAAGGTTGTAAATATGCTTCAGAGATTCTCTATGATCACCGGTCTTTGGGTGTGTAATTAGAATAAGCTGCATCAAGATAAGAGCCATAACAGTAATTTAAATGTCAATATCATTTTGAAGTTATTTCAAAGAGTTAAATATACATTTATGATCCAATAATAGCTCTCATGTCAAAAGGGGTATGTATATCCTGGATGCTTTCAGAAAACATATCAAGATTGCCATTTCCTGTAAAGTTTTATAGTAGGAGGCCAGTTAAAGATGTATACTGTCTTCCGATTTTCAATTCAAAAATACTAGAAATTAATCGCGAAAAAGTTCCAATGAGATGCCAACATTTCATAATTTGATCTATACACTTTCTTTGTTCAGGGACCTATATTCTGTGTATAAACAATGCTGATCCAGAGACTGGATCTAGGCCAATTTCCTTTTGAAGGCAAACTATCAAATATAAGGTTTTTTGGATACACAGACCTGTAAGTTCCAGTCACACTCTTGTGACATTAAATTCCAAGCACAGATGATCTACGTGTGCTACTTTCAAGTTTAAAAGAAGCATGTCAGTATACCGTATAGTAACACAAAATATAGATAAATTGAATGATTTCTGCAACATATTTAAACACTTCCATGCATGAATGCATTAGTAAAATGCATGAGTCTAAACACAACAATAAATCAGCAGTAGTCACTATTTTGATCCAGAAAAAGCTTAAATTTGGTCAAATTTCGCATTCCAATAACTATCAAAGTGCAATCTTAGCCGAAGATCTTAAAAAACATGCCTTCTCAGTACCAGATTAGAACAATTAGATCTTGAACAGAGGAATATCCAGCAAATGTCAAAAGTCCAAATTATAATGCATTGTAAGAATTGACTAATTCATATATAATACCTTCCTAGACAAAACAAAAGGGCACAAACAAATGAACTACCAACTTCTACTACAGTGAACCATCTAAATGTGAGAATCAATATATTAATTTGTTACTACCAACAATTGATCCAACATGAATCCCTTTCATTAGCCCACAACTCTTACATAAGGGAGGCTAAACTAGAAGGTCAAAATCGCCTTCAACTTATGGCTGGACATTTTCATAATTGCCAAAGTCCAATGGATAGCCTAGTATCAGCCCTGATCAAGTCCAGTGCTGGGTCCACTATCGCACAGACAACTCTTTCCAAATCCCTCACTATGCCTAACATTAGGTTAACACCTATGCCAATTATAATTATCCACCCAAATGAAACAATTAATATATTAACTTGGTAGGACATACATTTTGATCAAAATTCTTAAGACAAAGTTATGATTCATTCACACAACTAAGACTATATATCACTTTCATTGACCATAAATCTTCGGGTAAAGCCAAATTATGATGCTACATAATCACAAATTTGTTTGCAACTTAACAAATTCTGATATAGAAAAAAAAAATTTTGTTTCTTTTTTTATTCTCAAACATCATTATCAATGTGAATTAAAAGGATTTAGAATATACAATGCAGCATGCTCTTAGAACTTAATATACAAGTCAACTTATATCTTGTTAGGTTTAACCAAACAGAAAATTACGTGCAGCTGGATCATTTCTCTTGTTCTTGCCTGTATGAGGCCATTGGCTGTCTGATTATGTGTTGCTGTCTCATGCAAAGTAGTTCAAGGCAGCAGATTGGTTAAGGATGAAAATATCATCCGTTAGGCCCTTGGAACTCCCTACCTGGTGAATGACGGTGTGCCCCTCCTGGTCTATAGTTTTCCTACTCACTGCTCACACATGACTGACATTGACTGCTCACGTGTGACAGGATTATTTGTGCCGCCTTCGCTTGTATGTGGGGTTGTCTAATAGTATCTTGCTATCACTCACATGCGAAATATTGCAGAATGTTCAATAAAATATTAATCAAAAGCAAACAACAACAACAACAACAACCGAGCCTTTATCCAACTAAGTGCAGTTGGCTATTAACCAAAAGCAGCAAACCCTAAACTAAAAAGTAGAGCTAGAATTTGGAAGAGCAACCATAATGTCTATCTCAGTGTAAAGGTGTGCTAAAAAATAACATTCTTTAAACTTATTTTAATGTAAACCTAAGAGCTGAGATTGTGAAATCTAAATATGTAGGATAAAACACAGTTCCAAAGTGTAGTGTTTAGACCGACTTATAGTTGTTGCACCTTATCCCTGTAAAAACAAGTGAGCATAACATCTAGTGAAGAATAAACTGCCAGCTTACAGAAACCAGCTCTGCATTTCAGGGGTAAGAAAATCATGCTTTTACGAACCCAGGTGACAATTAGTTGGTATTGTTGACAAACAATAAGCCTTTACGAACCTATCACTGTTAAATTTAATTTCCAACATCAAAGAAATACCAATTAGCCTAAAGCACATCACATGATGACAAAATCTCTGTATCAAGAGTGCCTCGAGTTACTCAACAATTCTACATTTGAAAATTTTCCCTTGCAAGAAATCATATATTCTTTTTTCATACCCGACATACTTCCTAATATATCAACCCTAAAAAATAGTCGTTTCTACTAAATGTTATTACAAACATTACATGATTCTTAGCCATAATAGCTCGAACTCTACCTAAGTAGAGATATGTTCAGTTAATCAAATCATCTGCCTATTGAAAACCTAGTTGAAATTCTGTAAGTTTACCAAGATATACTTTTATACAATGTCTAGGTATAGTACGAGAGCAAAGGCATGCATAAGGTCCAAAAGATTTGAAGATTATAGACAAGGGAAAAGGGGGAAGAAACATCTAACTAACCTTTATCCCGGCCGGACTTTCCATGAAGCTCAGTTTATACGTATTGGTACGAAAACTGTAAAAGGAACAACCTTGGCCCGGAAGCAGTGGCACCCCGAGATTGCCCTTATCCGCGCTGCCGAAACAAAGAGATTAAATGCTCCAATCGAGCGCGAGGGATGAAAAGAGTGTCAAACGCGCACCTAACCGGATCCATCTTGGCAGTGAAGGATCGGAGGGAGAAGAGGAGTCCGAACATGAGCTTCTGGTCCTGGCTGACATCGAGGGTGCGGAGGGGTCGGTGCCACTCACGGTAGAGAAGGCAGACACCGTTGCGGTTGAAGATGTAGAGAACGTTGGCGTTGTTCCCGGCGTGGCCAGTGACCGTCCCGGGAGGCGCCGCCGGTGACAGGCTGACGTCAACCGCCGAGGAGCCGCTGAAGAACTGCATCGCCGGCGATCTGGCGACCTTTCCTCGATCTGCGCCACTGAAGAACACGGGCAAATGAGATCTAAAATCGTAGCGCAGTGGAGACTCACTAACGGATTTGAGTTTAGCGGATCGAGTTAGGCCCGGAATCGTGTCGGATCGGGTGTCGGTGGATTCGGAGCACGATCCGCTGCCCGATCATTTTTAATCAAAATTTGTCAAATTCTCAAAAGTTTATGCCTCGTCGTGGAATAAAATTTTAATAAAGGAATATTCATGAAATACTTTTAGCTAAAATAATATAAAATGAAATATCATTCTTATAAGAAAATTAACTTTACAAGGTTTGAGTGTAGTTAAACTTTATAAAACGTTAAATTAGATTATAAAAAATTTGATCGCGTTCCTAAATATAATTATATACATTTTATCAATTTAGGGTTGTTGAGGAGCACTTCATTTTACACCTAAAATTTTCTTCCATAATCCTTTTTACCCTTAAATATTTCCAAATGATTCTTTATTTAAGAGTCCAAGGCAATGGTTTTTATTAAAAAAATATTATTATTCTTTTTTGAATAAAAGGGAAAATTTTAAGAAAACACTTGTTTATCAGAATGGTTAGAATAGCATTTTTTTATTAGCCATTAAAACCATCCTCACTCCTTTTTTATTACTTGAATTTTTTATTTTTTTTAGAACTAAGTTTCCGAGCCTTCGATTCGACTAGTTCCAGAGGCGACCAATTTAATCACATGGATCTCTTACAAAATCTCCATCGACCACTGAAGATATATTCAGGAAATTTAACGGTGAAGCTCGATTTCCACAGTCACATTGTCCCTGTAAAATCATCCAAAATCGAAGTCATACTTTGCCTGCTAAGACAAACTCTTGGCCCAGGATTGTCAAGTACAAATTCTCCTATGTTCATCGTCAAATATATCTCATCAGAGGATCGAACTGTGTCATTCTGTGAAATATCTCTCCGCCTTACTATTGCACTGTATCCTGGAGGCTTGAATTAGGTCTTCTTACTCGAATAATTCTACAATAAGGTCATTTGATCAAATTAACGATGAAATTTAATTCCATCATTAATTTACGATCGAATAAAATTTTTAATTGCAAATTAAAGATCAATTAAATTATCAACCAATAATTTAATGGTGAAATTTAATTCCATCGTTAATTTACGACCGAACATTATAATTAGTCGTTAATTTAAATCTCACGACGAGATTAGGGCTTTATAGTGAATTGGTAGCAAGGCCACGATCTAACTGCGAGGACCCTGACACGACCTATATCGTGAGGCGGTCTGTTGTACCACGAGCATGTTGTGACGTGATCATGACACGTTGTTACTTGTCATGTCGCGCGAGCATGCTGTGACATGGTTGTGCCATGCTGCCACCTACCGTGCCACAGCTGTGCTATTACACAACCTATCGTGCTATAAGGATGGTCGCAGGCAAGACCATAGTTGCACAATGGAGCCCATCATGTTGTGGTTGTGCCATTACGCAATCTGTCCTATTATAGGGATGATCATGGGCAGGGTCATCGTCATGCAACAAAGCCCATCGCGATAGGTCAAGCATGCGTTCAACCTCGTCGATAGCCACCAACACGTTTGGATTTGTATTGTTTCGCCCATGACCTCTAAACACCTCGGACGACTCTGTCCATGATTATCTTTGCACTTTTAATAATGTTGCAATTTTATTCCTCTTTAGGTTACAATAAATATAAATAAAGTTTAGATGTATAATATGTTAGTAAATGGATTTATAACTAATGAATATTTTAATGGAATTGAAATGTTTATCAATTTCGCTAAATGTCATTTAAATGGTATAGATGGTGATAAATTACATTGTCTATGTTCTCAGTCCAAATGTAGAAATATAACTTTTCATGATAAGATAACTATGAAAATACATCTAGCTAAATATGATTTTATTCTAAATTATTACAACTGGTATTGTCATGGAGAGCTTCATTTGAATGAGTCAATTGAATATTTTATTATTTTGTCATCTGCCCCGTTGCTAGGGAGGAATCATCTAATGGCAATGTAATGAAATCAATGATTTACAATGCGATAAATGTATTTGATCATTCAAACATGGAGAAAATACCAATATTTATTGTCCAGAAACTATATAACATGTTAAAGGCTAGTAAAAAGAAATTTTGGGAAGGCAATCCTTCTAGTTAATCCCAACTATCATCAGCTATTGCAAGGATATTGAATATCAAAGCAGAATATGATTTCTCAAAATGATATTATGATGACATTTGTCAATTGATATCAGAGTTACCCTACTGATAGTATAATGACAGATAGCTTTCACAATACAAATAAATTTATTAGGAATGTAGGTGTGTTTATAGAAAAGATTGATTGTTGTATAAATAACTACATGATCTTTTGAAATAATGACAATGAACTTATTGAATGTAAAATGTGCGTCCCCATGAGGATGGCACGTTGGTTGGGGCAGAGTGACACTTGTAAAATGAGCACAGGTCAATTTTGAAGGAGAGTCTAAAATCTCTCTCTGAGCTCAAATGACCTTCCTCTGCCCTAGCCAATCGCATCAAGGCTCCGTGATTTACCTCCCTTACAATGACCGTGGGACAGATCGATTGGGACCGTTAGGTTGGCGGTTCCGACCTCTGTGAAGTAAAATGTGCAATCACTTTCGGTATAAGCAACGTAATCGCATATCAGGGAAGAAGAAAAAAAATAGCATGGAAAGTTACGTATGACTTCTTATTAACCCCCTAAACTTCAATATTTGTATACATTTATTGCAACAATAAACCACATGAGGTGGTATCACAAATGAGCATGTATACAAAAGAGATATAATATGTTATCAATCAGGATAATAATATTCATCTTAGTCGATCGTATTAACATTATATAACTTATCTCCTTGGATATGCATAAAAGACGAATACAAATTTCTTACCATGTTTATTCCATATCCAAATAATCCGAAAGACAAGATAGATATTTTTTTAAAATCTCTTATTATTGAGTTGAAAGACTTATGATATTGTAAGTAAAATTAATTTTACCTTGCATGCTACTTTCTTATGATCAATTAGTATTTTTTAGCATACTCAATATTGTCAAGATAGAGCATGACTAGTAAGTTAGAATATCCACATGTTGTATGACTGAGTCTGATGTATTTACATTATCTTGCAACAAAAAGATATCTTGATTTAATAATCATCATAAATTTTTACCTTTTGTACACCCTTTCAGGCGAAATAAAAAATGTTCCATAAAGAATGAAATGATCACAAAACTTTCACCAATAGATAAGTCAGGAGAATAATCATTGAGGAAATAGATAGTTATATATTTGTATTAGTAACTCAGATTGGTTATTATGATTTTTTTAAAAAATATATATTTTTAGGGTATGCAAATGTGGTTGAAAGAAATGGAGCATATTTTGAGAGTTGTTATATTAGAAGTATATGCTCACTTAATATTGATATGATGCATGTTAAGAAATTTTTTTTTGATAACATTTTAACTAATATGATGAATGTTTTGAGAAAAACTTAAGACAATAAAATCTTATGAGGAATTGAAAGATTTAGTTAGTAGACCCGAGTTGCATCAGAATGAAACAACCAATAAATTTCAAAATATTTGTTATATATTGGGCAAAGAAAGTAAACAAGTATTATGTAGTTGGCTAAAAGAAATTAAATTTTCTGATGAATATACCTCAAATATGGATCGATGCATGAATATTAACAAATAAAAAATATTTGGAATGAAAAGTTATGACTCTCACGTGTTCATGGAATGACTTATTCCAATGGTCTTTTATGGCCTACTCCCTAATAATGTTTGACAAACAGTCACAAAATTAAGTATGTTTTTTTAAGATTTGATATTAAGGGTTATTATGACGATTAAAATGCTTTGGATAGAAACAAATATACCTCTTATACTCTGTAAACTTATGCATATTCTCAACTAGCTTTTTTAATTCAACGGAACATCTACAAATTCATTTAACTTATGAGCCACGACTAAATGACCCTATGCAGTACAAATGGATGTACCCATTTGAATATTTTTTTAAGGAAATTAAAGAATAATATTCGTAACAAAGCATGAGATGAGGGATTAATATATAATGCTTATTTGGTTGAAGAAGTATCTTCCTTATGCGCATATTACTTTTTTGATATTGTGAAAATTAGACCTCGAAATTTTGATGGTATTCGACCGATAAACCCAGGGATGCTTTTTTAATTCAAATTTCCTAGTAGGTTAATTGATGCATTTCTTTGTGGATAGTTAAATAAAAAAGAACATCATACAACAAATACATTTACACATTTCCATTATAGTTTGCAATCTATATAAGTTAGAGATTTAATTTTTCATTATTTTATATTCTAAGATAAAAGATCTTATAGTAGGACCTCTTCATAACATAAATGTCTACTCTTGTTACTATATTAATATATTCAAATTCTGTGGCACAATGCGATTAAAATATCTTGACTACTAATTCAAGTGTTTGTGTAAAAGGATCAATAACATTAATACTGAATTTGATTATTATAGTACTAGATGAAATCATTGAGGTGGAATATCCTATTTTACCCATAAAAAAGTTAATATTATTCAAATATTCATGGTATGATCTGACTCCAAAAATAGGTACGAGGGTTCATTCAAACTATAATTTAGTTGAAGTTAATACAAATAAAAGATTCAATAAGTTTGAACCTTTTATTTTTATAGTACAAGCAAATCAACTTTTTTATATTGAATACATGATGAAGAGAAGAAGATTTAGTAAATGGTTAATAGTTTGTCAAATAAAGATTCGATCGATCATAAAAATGTCGAACTCCATAAAGACTCAAAATCATGATGCATTTCAGAATGAAGAAGTGGAGAGACATTCAATTGATTCACAAATTCAATCGACATTCCATGATGAAGAGGCATATAACGATGAGGAACATAATGTACTAATAGAGTCTAATGATTATGACTTAGAAATTATTAATGTTAATGATTTTGATTGTGAAGATTAACTATAGGATTGCAAATTTTAATTTAGCTAATTGTTTTTAAATACAAGATATTATTGTAGTGATTTATTGATAATATTTGAAACTTGTACATAATATAACGTTATTTTGTAGATATAATCGTATCAAATTTTCTGTAAAAGTTGGGAATCTGTCCAACTAGCAGTCTCCTGCCATCCGTCTCAGAACACTGACGAGAGGGAGGTAAATCACAGGGGGGATAAAGTTCCTTGACATGGCGGTAAGACAGGGAGGGGTTCATCTGAAGTCAGGGGGGATTTTAGATCCCTCATTCGGAATTGAACCATGTTCATTCTATAAGCAACATCTTGTCTTACCATCACGCCGTCCCCGTCGGGACATAATATCAAATCTTACACCTATATACAATGGCCAAATTTTATGCTCTAATGATAAATAAATGTTTTTATTATAGAATGAGTAGTTGAAATGTTTTCTTGATTTCTCTTCTTCGCATTGAAGTTTAAGTTTATGGTCATGGGCAGCCTTTCATCAGCATGCTTTCTTGAAATCACTCCGCTGGTCTTTTATTCAACTGTTTTCATAACCATAATACATTTTCTACTGCAGGCATATCATGCATGGTCTTTCTCAATATTGTTGTGGGAAATTAAATTGAATAGACTAAATGCTCTAAATTTTAATATTATATTAGGCAAGTGACTAAAGTTAACAATATAATAATTGTCTGTGATTTTATTTTATTTTCGTTGGATACATAATCACGCGGAGCTAGCATATAATATTATCATGGGTAATAGATAATCATTCATTATCCCATGTTCTCTATCTCTATCACTTAAGTCTCTTCCTCTTCTCCTTATATATGATTCTTTGTGAGAAGAAAAGGGATCAGAATCGATTCCTAGAGGTGATGATCAGACTCTCGATGACTCCGTATTTCTGCGCTAGACATCTAGGACCTGATTTATCCCCTTCCACACGTAGGGGCAGCGGTGAATAGTCGTTAATGTGGTGGTTCCATATTTTTTTTTTCTTTGTGAGAAGAGAAGTGTGGAGAGCTGATTTTAGCTAAGTTTGATTAAACTATTATCGTGAGATTGCTTGCGTAGAAAAAAAAAAAAAGGTGTCGTGAGGTTGCTTAGTAAAAGCAAAGAGATATTGTGAATTCTTTTTTAAGGAGAGTTTTCTAATATAAGTGTTGTACGAGAATATGCGATTTGCAAAGACAGATAGCTCTTGAAAAATTTTCCTCCTTGTTGAGTAGAACAATAATGAATAATCATCGTCACCGAATTAAAAGTTACGACGTTATAGTATTGTGATGAAAGTTCGAACTAACCTTTGCAATTTTCTTTCTGACTACAAATATCAACGAGGATTCGAGGTCGCAGTGAAATTCCTATTCATAAAGTTTCAAATCGTCATGTGACATCTATATATTTAAAATATATTTATTTTTTTCTTAATTTTAATTTCATACATATACCGTCAACAATTTTATTTTATTTTGTTTTGTTCGCAGATTTTAGAACAACATATACTACCAACGTTGAAGTCTAATTTGGCCCCAAAATTCGAGTACCCCAGTCTTACTGCATGCCCATTGAAACTTCATAAACTTTTGTAAAAAGTTGAAATTTATTTAACTAGTAGCTCTTTGTTATCTGTTTCAAGACACTGACGAGAGAAAGGTAAATCACAAGGAAATAAAGTCCCTTGACACCGTGATAAAATAAGGAGGAATCCATATAAAATCAGAGAAAATTTTAAACTTTTTATCCGAAATCGAATCCTGTCCAACCTATGAACAATATTCTATTTTATCATTGCGCCGTCCTCGTGAAGACTTCGTAAACGAAAGAGCATGAAATGCAGCTTATGATGAAAGCTATTTTATTATGGTCCATTGTTTTATGCCCTTTGCATGTTGCCTGTCGACATAAATAAAATAAAATAATGCCCTTAACTATATGTCGTATTTTGATTAGTGCCTTCAGTTTGTCATGGAACAGTTGGCATCTCGAGATGAGCCACTTTTGCATATATTTTATCAGTCAATTTTTTAGAACCTTTTTTTTTTCCTCGATGCATTAGAAGCCATCAACACCATTTTTTGAGTGACATTGGACAGCATGAACAAATTAAAAGTTGGGAATCTGTTCAATTAATTAGTAGTCATCCGCTCCAGTTAGAGTTATCGAGGAAGAATAAATTATGAGAAGACTACGTCCTGCAGATCGCAAGACAAGAAAGAGAGAGTTCCTCTGAACCAGAGATTTTAGACCCTCTTCGAAATCGACTCACATACTGCTAAGCCATGCGTTTTACCATCGTGCCATCCCCGTAGAAACTTGGACAGCAGGAACAAGCTTCTTCAGTCGGTGGTGAATTGAAGTAGGCAATTATTAAAAGATATTCATGTGTCAAATGACGATTATTGTCTTAGGACCTTGACTTGCTACTTACCATCTCCGTTTACTGTTTTAGATGATCAACTATTATGGTGTAAGAAAATAATTCATTCGTCTTCGATATTTATTGTTAATCAATTTCACAGTCAATACGAACTAAATAAATCACAGAGAATATTTTATTCATTCCAAAATTAATACGATAGAAGGACAGATATTTCGAAAGATTTATAGCCCTCGAAAATTAATTCTTATTCATTGATATAATTCTATTGTCGTACTAACTATAAGACTCTCTCATAAGAACTAAATAACCAATTATATCTGCAAAAAGATTGAAACTGTCAACCTAACAGTCTCCATCGGTCTATTCCACGGTTATTATGAAGGAGATAAATTACGAAGGACCCTATGAATCTTAATATGATGATGATTTAGAGATGCGGAAGTCATCTGAATCAAAAAAAAAAAAAATTAGATCTCCTTCGAAATCGATCTATATCATTATATTTTAATCACAATATCATCTCTGCGAAAACCACTATATTTTATAAATACCCTATATTTTAATCACTATATTTTATAAACCCTAATTTAGATTTATCACTTTTATAAATATTTTAATCACAATATCATCTCTGCGAAAACCTAGAATATCAACTACATGACAGAACGTGCAGTGGGCAGTGGATCATTTCATTTGGTATTGTCTTTCGGATGAGGCTGGGGCTTAGTCTATAGGCATAATCCAGTTCAGCCCTCCAGTTTATTCCACTAATTTCTTGAGAAATTTTTTTATTTTTTATTTATTTTTTGAGAAAAATAAGAAAATGTGTTTAGTTGGTATTTTTTATCTCTATTTTTTAGAAAATTAGAAACTCCATAAAATTATTTTCTGTTTTTATTTTTATTTTCCAAAAAATAAAAAAATATTTTTTGAAAAATTAAAAAACAGTAAAAAATCATTTTCTATTGTCTGAAAAAATAAATCAGAAAATAAAAAATGAAAATTTTTCTCTCTATCAAATATTACCTAAGAATTTAGTGACAATTTGATTGATTTATACTGAGAAGGTCTGGATCTCTCCCATAGAGGTACAAATTCAAGACTACTAAATCTAAGTGATTTATGTGCCACTTAGTAGTATCATGAGAAAAAACCCATGTGAGATCATTTTCCATCGTTTTGTGATAGTCTTCAAGTGCATATTCAATTCATCGTGAATAATCTATGCTTTGTTGTATCCACGGTTCCATCGTCGTACTCGTATTCTAAAAAATAGACGTCCATCGACCCTCATAAGTACTAATGTAGGATACAAATCTATTTTAAATAAAACACATGCCTTTATGTCATGCTCGATAGCCGGCCATCTTTCCGACTCGACAGTCGACTTGTTTTCTTGACTCGATAGTCTGATCGCTTCGTTTCGGAACTCAACAATCGGACCATTTCGCTTCTCAACATGATTGCCTACTTTTCGACTCGACATCTTTCCCGACTCAATTGCTTGCTTTCCAATTCAACATCCTTTCTGACTCGACGACCTACCTGCTTTGCGACTCAGACGTCTGCTTGCATCCCAAGTCGACAATCGGACCATTCTCGAAAAGGCTGAGTCGGTTAGTTTATTGCCTCGACGGTCATCGTAATAGAAAAGTTCCCTTATGTCCAACAAGCTAACAACTGTACATGGCCATAAAGAAAGTGTCGTAGATCAATAAAAGATACAAAAATCGTGAGCTTCAATTGACATGCTCAATTGTTGATCATCCTAATGGGATAGCAACATATTACGCACTGTTTGTTGTTCGTTGTTGGGTTTCCAAATGTGAACCTTTCAGAGTTTGGACCAAACTACGAGTCATCCTCCTACGATTTCATCTTATCTTATTTTTCTGATTCATCTCCGTGAATAATATCTATGGAACCGAATCCATACATTTTTAAAATAATTGAATCAAAAATTTAAATATATGAATTATTAAAAAAATATTAAACGCTATTTGTTTTCCACGACCAACGAGGATGAACCGTTTTCTTGATCTTTGATTTTAGCGTGGGAATAAAAATAGGAATTGATCTTTGATTTGAGTGTGGGAATAAAAATAGGGATGAGAATAAATTTGATAATAGAACGGAATGAAAATAGATTTAGTCATTTCAATAATATTATTTGATTTATAAGTTGGGAATGAAGACAGAGACGATGTCGA
This sequence comes from Wurfbainia villosa, assembly GCA_025175895.1. Lineage (NCBI taxonomy): Eukaryota > Viridiplantae > Streptophyta > Magnoliopsida > Zingiberales > Zingiberaceae > Wurfbainia > Wurfbainia villosa. Next base: position 2,784,655 of record JAKLTH010000147.1, read on the forward strand.
TATCATCGTCGGCGGTCGCTGACTGCTCGTTGCCTGTCGTCCATGTTGGAGTATAGAGAATACAATCAAAGTCTCACATTGACAAAACATGGAAAAAGATCATGTGCTTATAAGATCAAAAAGATATCTCAATTGGTATGAGGCCTTTTGGGTGAAACCCAAAAATAAAACCATGAGGGCTTAGACTCAAAGTGGACAATATCATACCATAGTGGAGATATATACGAGATCTTATAAGCACTTACAGTCCATCGTCGGTCGCTCGTTGCCATCAATTGTCGGACGATCGGCGGTCGATGGTCGGCAACTGCCGACGGGCGATCGATGATGGTCAATGATGGGTGCCCGATGGTTGATGGCGGCGAAAGCGATGATGGTCGACAATCGGCAATCATCGACTTGCGGCGTGGCGATCGATTTACCGACGCTAACCAACGACCGATCAAGGTTGACGACATCATGATAGCCGACGAAGTAGGGGCTACGGATCGACAATCGACGACCGACGACCGTTGAATGAGAGACGATCGACGGACGACTTTCGACGAGCAACAGACGACGGTCAACGAGCGACGATGGATAACAACAACAAGCGACGAATTGATTGAAATGAAATCCAAATCCACTATTTAAAATGAATTTCGTTGATTTTCAAATAACTAGAAATCATTCCAAAATTTCAATCCCAAATCTATTAATCAAACATTATATATATATATGATTCTCATTCTCATTTTTTCATTCCAAACCCATCAACCAAATACCACTTTAGTCACGAAGTTTTTCCCAGAAATAATATACTGTTTCTCAAAGCATTATAGTACGTAATGTCATCGACCAACAGGTTCGCGATGCCTCCATTCCCGCTTCTAAAACATTTTCGCTTTAACGACTCGTCTTCTTTTCTTTTCGCAGCATCGATCCGTAGTGTGAAGCTTTACATGTATCAGGTTTGTTTGGTATATTTCTTTATAGTCTCCTATAAACTTGAAATTACTCTCCAAGTAATCAAGGGCCTGGATTTTTTTTTTCTTCGGATATTTAAAGGGCTGTCTGTCATATATCCATAATATTTTTAGAATTTATCATATATAGAGATGTGAAGCCACCAAATCATCTGGTATATTATGTTTTAAACCTTTTTTTTTTTGTTTGTATAATATTTTTGTAGTCATAAAAACTTTAATTGTTCTAGCTAGCTTTTCACTCACAATTTCTTACTTTTAATTGGGCAGGTTGATCCCCTTACTCATCGAGAAAAACTTTGTGATCTTTATTATTATTTTTTAAATATTGAAGAATGCAATATTGTTTGATTGCTATTTGTTTTCCAAGAAACGGTTTCATTAAATTAGTTTGTTTTACAGTTTTTTGAACCATTATTATATCCTGTGCTACACCATCCTAAATGTACCTTTTTTTTTTAAAAAAAAAATGCAAATGTATTCGGGTTATTTTGAAATTGACTATTTGAATGTTGTTATTAAATAAATTAATGACACTGATATTATAATTTTATACGATAATTTATATGTGATAAATAAATATTAAATTAAAATTTTCGAGTGATAAAATTTATATTTCATTATTAAAATAACAACAAATTTAAAATTTTAATCCTTAAATTTAACTCGAATTTAAATTCTATCACTATTTTAACATTGCAAAAAGTCAGAATCGTTAATCCAACGACTTCTACGGTTCTATCGCCCTATCCCACACAGATATTGTAAGGGAGGTAAATTATGGAAGATCCGATGCTTGTCTGACGTGGTGATCAAGATACGTAGGAATCATTTAAATTTAAAAAAAAATAGATCTTTTTTAAAATCGGTCAATATCATATCTATAAATACTGCCGTATTTTATCCCCGTAGACTATTCACTAACCATTAACGATTGAATATATGTGATTCACTTTTTATTTATTTTGACTGCGTGAGTATTCAAGGGTAATTATGGTAAAATAAAAATAAAATAGGTGGTTTTTTTTAGGATTAATAAAAAAAAGTCATTGAGGGGCACTTTTGTGATTTTTGTACAAAATAAAAAATATTGTTAAATTTCAAACATTGCTATTTGAACCCACTGCACTGGATTTAGCGTTCGAGACAAAATAGCCGGAAAAAGAAGGATAAAAACGAATAAACTACAAGTGACCAAGCCGTGCACTAACTGTTACGGAGATAAACACGTCGAAAAAGACAAAATTTTCCGAATAATGCCAAAATAGAGGGTTCAAATAGTCATTTTGTCTAGGAAAGCTGACTAAATCAATCAATTCGCTCGGGAATCAAATAAAAGTCAAAATATTACATTTAACCCCTATAACATATAAATTATGAAAATCATAATCTAAAATAAATATTTTGATAATTGAGTGTTGTGTATCTGTATAAAAGATATTTCACTTGACTATTAATAATCTTTAACCTTATCCGTCGCTATACAACAATATCTTATAATAATATCAGTGATTAAGAGGTTAAACCAACACTAATTTAGAAAATCTATAAACGATATTCTCCCTCATTCAATCCTTCGTCCTTATCGTAATACTTTTGGCCTTTTCTTCACTTTAATTCCACAAAAAGTTCAAAATTTCAACACTCATTTTTGGCCTTTTGTATTTTAATTCCACAAAAGTTCAAAATTCCATATTCACCCTTTTATACCACTTAAATCTTAATTATGCTGCTGAGTTCCTCTCCGTCTCTCGCTCCAAAAGGGGGTTCTTCTTCCATCTCTCTGATCTATCGCTTTCTCTGTCTCCATTCCACTGTTCCACTCATGGCCAAGCTTTCCCTTCTTTTCTTCCTCCTCCTCCTCATGGCCTCGGCTCTGCTGAGCTCTACCTGCAATGCGGCCCCAAGGAAGAGGGTGGGCATCTACGAGCTCAAGAAGGGAAACTTTTCGGTGAAGGTAACCAACTGGGGCGCCACCATCACCTCTGTCATCCTTCCTGATTCCAAAGGTATCAGCAATCTGATTCGTCCTTGCTTTTGATCTTTGTGAGTTAGTCTAAGTTTTTTCAGATTCATTTTGGTTGTTTTTTTTGTTTTTTTTCTTTCCCCTCTTTTTGCAGGAAATCTGGCTGATGTTGTGCTTGGCTATGATGGACTTGGTCCGTATATTGTAAGAACAAAGATTTCTTTCTTTCTTCAGTTGAATCTGTTCTTGATTATAGTTTTTTTTTTTTTTTGGCATAGGAACAAAAAATTATCGCAAAAGTTGTGATTCAAGTAATGAAATAGATAAGAAGAAAACTGCTAGCAGATTGTATTTCTTTTGACGATTGAAATACTTTAGGGTAAAAATCTTCAATCCAAAATTTTTTCCTAGATATTTCAGTATTTAGCATGATAAAAAAAATCATCACTAGAAAAAAAAACTTGATATCTCTAAAGAAAATAGAAAATGACTTGCGTTCAAATTTAGTGAAAAACATTTTCCCATCACACAGTCATGCCTTGCTTCCTTGTTGCCCTCCACTTGATCCTAAGCTCCACTTTAAGCCTCCTCGTTTCTTCCCCCCAAGTTGTGAACCTTAAATTTTTAGGATTCCAAGTAATTCATTAACCCTGCAGGAAAATTGATTGATTTTCTTTAGAAAAAGAGCATTGTTTGAAGCTGTAAGTTGAAGATCTTTACCATGCTCAGCTGAAGCATATCTAGTCAATGATAAAACAATATATTTTGATCTAGAAATCAGAAGACAGCACACTGTGATTTGGACTTTCCATGTGTGTCCCCCTAGTGCCATGTGAACTTGCTCGTTTGAACATATTTTTTATATATTTTAATCTTTTCTTTTAAGAAAAAAAAAAACAGTCAAGTGGTTCCTTGATCTTCAGAAACAATTAAGAATTTCCTGTTGAATCAAAGAATTCAGAAATGCACAGGCTATTTTTTGCCGTTTCTTTTGGATTCAAATGGTTAAAATCTGTTCTTGTTTGTTTCTGTTTTTTGTTCTTCAGAATAATTCAGCTAGTTTTGGAGCTTTAGTCGGAAGAGTTGCAAACAGGATTGCTGGGGGCCGATTTGTTCTTAATGGAACCGTGTACAGATTATTCAGAAACAGTGGAAATAACACACTTCATGGTACAGATATTGCAACTGTTTTTTTTTTAAATTTATTTTTTGTATAGTTAATATTGTCTGTGGAATTAATGATAAATTTTCTTTATTTAATGTTCAGGCGGACACAGAGGATTCAGTCTTGTTATATGGACTGTGAAGGAGATAGTAGGAGGAGACTTCCCCTCCATCACATTATACTACCACAGTTTTAACCGAGAACAAGGTAAATCTACTACTAAATTTATTATTTCAGAAAATTATTTATGCTGGAGAAATAGTTTAGTTAATACTATATTTGAGAAGAAAACAAATAATCTTATAAGACTCTTTTAAGTTTTTTATTTTTTAAATTAACAAAGTTTCATTATCAAGTGAGTAATTTGTTTGTATATAAGGATATAAGGATATCCTTTAACGGCGAATTTAAAAAAAATCTATTCGGATAATTTTGAAGTCTAGGAGTTTGTCCGGTGGACAGAGTACGAATTTAGCATTGGACCATTGTTCAGGAATGACGCGACTGCAGAATCCGAATTGAATTGTGAAAAAATTACAAGTGCTTTTCTGATTTACCCTTGGGCTCTAATTTTATCCGACTCAACTGTTGACGAGACATCCCAAAGATTCCTAGGATAGGACCAATCGCTCTCAGAGATTAATCGGATCGAAGATTTGAATACTCTGATATCAATCAAATATATATATATATATATATATATATATATATATATATATATATATATATATATATATATATATATATATTAAGGCATTTAAATATTGATAAAATATCAAGCCTAAGAAAATATTTTAAAAATTGTTTAATTTATCATATAGAAAACTTGCTAATTTAATTAACGTCTTTTCACGTAGTTTTTGTGCTTTTAGAAAATGATAATTATTTTTTTTAGTAATTGCTAGCTGCGACAATATTGCAGGGTTTCCGGGCGACCTCGACGTTTACGTGACGTACAGCATCTCCGGCGACTACCACCTCAGCGTGGCGATGCGCGGCAAGTCCCTGACGGAGGCCACTCCGGTGAACTTGGCGCAGCACTCGTACTGGAATCTTCGCGGCCACAACCGCGGAACCATCCTCTCCCACACCGTCCAAATCTTCGCCTCCCGGATCACCCCCGTCGACGCCGACCTCATTCCCACCGGGCGCCTCGCGCCGGTGCGCGGCACGCCGTACGACTTCCTGGAGCCGGAAACGGTAGGTTCCCGGATCGATCGTGTCCCCGGCGGTTACGACATCAACTACGTGGTGGATGGGGCGGCGGAGGACGATGGGGGCTTGAGGAGGGTGGCGGTGGTGGGCGAGGGGGAGACGGGGCGGAGGATGGAGGTGTGGGCGGACCAGCCGGGGGTGCAGTTCTACACGGGGAACTTCTTGAGTGGGGTGAGGGGGAAGGGCGGGGCGGTGTACGAGAAGCACGCGGCGCTGTGCCTGGAGACGCAAGGGTTCCCTGACGCCGTCAACCACCCCAACTTCCCTTCTCAGGTGGTGGCGGCGGGCGAGGAGTACCGCCACAACATGCTCTTCAAGTTCTCCTTTTGAAGGCTACCCTTCCCACTTGCCTCTTCTGCTTTAAACTATTCCATTTTGCCATCCGTGCTCCGATAAATGAAAACAGAATCTTCTTCTATAACCTCTCCAGTGGAGCCGGCGTTGGCGGCGAGGCTTTCATTGGAGTGGAAAAAAAAATCAATTAAATCGAACCAATTCGATCTAACTGAAAAATTTTGATTTCGTTTTATTTGGAAATTCAATTGATTTTTTTTAAAATTTATTTCGATTTCAAAATGAAAATAATCAATTAAATTAAATTAAAATATATCAATCAATTCATTTATTATAAAAATCATAATTTCATCTTTTAACAGCAAGGTGATTATGAAATATCATAATTTTCAATATAATTAATCAATTTTATATTGATTCGATTTGTTTGTTTTTTTTTTAAATTTGATCGATTTTATTTGTTAAAAAAAAATAATTTATTCAATTTCAATTTAAACGCTTTGATTGATTCGATTATAAATTAATTATTCATCCTTATCCCTAAATTTGCATATGAAACTTTTAAGCTGAAATATTAGCCTTAGAATTATGATACAATGGTAGAAAATCTACAAAAATTTCTGAATCGATCCTTAATTATAGTGTATTTGTAGACTTTTACTAAATAAAAATTGATCCTTCGGAATACTCAAATCTTATTAAATTTATCTTCCTCTTCGATTGTGGACAACTGAAGGGATCACAAATGTGATTCAACTTTTTTTTTTTTAACTCAAACATTAATTTTAAAAAATACCTTTTAGAACCTTATAATTATTAAGTCGATAAGATAACCGTCGTGCAATCTACATTATAGGTATCAACGCGGGGCATATAGGAAACATGGGATTACTATCTCCTCTCATCTCTTCTCCTCTCTTATAAAAGCAACCTTTTTTATGAGAAGAATGTGTGATTAATTGGCTAAGTGTGAGGGAAATTTTATACATGAGTAAAGCAAGAAACGAGAAGATTTCTTATGTGCGAGTGCTACGAGAAGACAACCGAGAGTTTTTATTCTTATGCAAAGTGCTTCGCTTAAAAAACTCCTCTTCATGTTGAGTAGAACAAGAGGAATCGTCGTCACTGAGTTTAAGGATTACGACGTTGTGATACTGTAGTGGAAGTTTGATTTAATCATTGTGATTTTCATCCCCACTGCAAGGGTTTCGAGAGGAACTGAGAAGTTTCTGATCAAAGTAGTTCCAACAACTTCGACATCTACATATTTAAGGTATATTTATATTTCCGCAATTTTCATAAGTGTACGAGTTTATATTAGTTTATTTCAACATTGGTATCAGAGCCAGATTGAACGGAATAACGTTCAACGAATTTCTTGAGTTAAAACTCAGAAAAAGACTACTGGTCGCAGAACACAATTCTTGTTGAAGGTGATGAATAGTGTTCCATAGTGCGAGCATGAGGAAGATGCTCGGTCACATTGTTCTCAGTCGTGTGCAAGACACACCTGTCGCACATCGCAAGCCGAAACAACAATGGTGAAGCATTGTTGTTGCTCAAGTGTGCAACAGAGAAGGCGATGAACAGTGAATTTACCGAGAAGTTCCCGAGTAGGAAACTACTTACCGAGCAGTTCCCGAGCGATTACAGACGTTCCTGAGCAATTCTCGAGCAGTTCCCGAAAGTGCTCGAGATTTCTATATACTGCTCGGGATTCCTATTGGTTGCTCGGAATTTCTAACGGTTGCTCGGTGAAGGTGCTCGTCTGCACAGTGCTCGGGATTCCTATAGGTTGCTCGGGATTCCTAAAAATTGCTCGGCCAGAGCACTAACTGCTCGGCAAAAATACTAATTGTTCGGCAAGAGCACTAACTGCTCGGCCAAAGCATGTGGGGCTCGGGACTTGTTGTGTAGAGCTTGGAAGTGTTTTAAGAAGTCGGCAAAGTGGTGCAAATTCCTAAGTTCTCAAGGTCACTGAGGATCTCAAGAGCTTGATACGAGTAGAGAAATTCGGGTTGCACTGAATTGTTCGACACATAGAGGTGTTGTGTCGGGTGTTCAAAAACCGAGTGAGATTTTGAGTTTATTCAAAATCTAATCTGAAGGTCGAGAAGGATTTTCAGATGGAACTCAACCTAAGTCGAGAGTCTTGGAAATGACGAAGAGGTCTAACTCCGAGATGTGTAGACCATTACGGAGGGGCGTCTAGGCTTACCGTAAACATTGCCATTACATGGCGGTGCGTAGACTTTCACGGCGACGTGTAGGTTTGCTTTGAAAGTATAATGTGACTTGTCACGCCCCGGGGCCCATTCGCCATCCAAATGATGGAGGAGCCCCTTAGCGACAATTATTCCGATATACATCGCTGGAACCAAATCAGATAAAACTTTGAAATAATATAGAAATATAAGTATTTTATTAACCGCATGCATGCACGACTAAAATATAAATCAATTAAAAGTAAATTAGTTTTATGCCACCAAATCAAACTGCGACCAAAATCTAAAGTACATAAACAAAATGCAATAACAAAAAGTAAATAAAACGACATCGGGGACCAAAGACAAGGGACTCTTTGAGCGACGCAAGGTAAGCTAATCTGGACATGTCCTCTACTAGCGAACCTGAAGGATAAAAGAAGAGGGGGTGAGTACACCCACTCAGTGGGTGGATATAAAATAGTGCATAATCATAATGGATATAATGGACATAATGGAAGTCAAAGGAAACAAACTAGAGTAACCCAAACCTCACGAGTACCAATATCGGTCGAACTAACTCGATCAACAATATAACAGATACACATGCAACATATACAACCAACTGCAATCTACAAGCAATACATACCAAGATACCGCGACAAAGCCTCGTGGCTCTCGAGGTAATACAAAGACACTATCTGCGCGCAACCACATGCTACCACGACCGGGACTCGTGGGCAGATAAGCAATAAAAGACTCCATGTTCATGCAACGGCGACATGCTACCACGACCGGTCTCGTGGTGACGAGTATATAGCTATCTAGCTATGGTGACGATAACCACATACTGCTACCACGAGGTCTCGTGGGCAGTCAAGATGTAAGGTAGCTATCTAGCTACATACGATACACGAATCCAACTATCACTAACTTCGAACGAGTAGTCCAAGAGTATAACTCCGCGGCAGATCCTCTCAACCACGAATGGGAGACATAAGCGACCACAGGTATACAAAGCAACCATAGTTCAGTAGAGAACCTCTCTGCAGACCCTCTCAACCACGAATGGGAGACATAGCTAGCAGCCGAGATAGAAGAAAAGTTATAAATCCTCTACTGCAGACCCTCTCAACCACGAATGGGAGACATAGCTGGCAGTCGAGACAGGAGAAAAGTTATATATCCTCTACTGCAGACCCTCTCAACCACGAATGGGAGACATAGCTGGCAGTCGAGACAGGAGAGAAGTTATCTATCCTCTAACAATTAATCTTATCTTAATTATACTATTTCACTAGTTCATTCATAATACCAATCCAACGAAATAATAGGTAAGCATCTTCCAAAGACTATCTACCTATTTATATCTCAAAGACTAAATAGACACCTACAACAGTAATATCAATCAATAACTACATGTTAATGATGAGCAAACAACATAGAATCTAAGGGTTCAGCGAATATAGTATCAAAGTAATTCTAGCAATAACATCAGTAAACCAAATAACCAATAAAATCATGCACTAAATTCTAAAGATGTAAAAGATCCACCCACCTGATTTGTAGAACATGTTGATTGTCTTCACATCGACAGTTTATCTCAAATCAGAATCCGTTGTACCATGATGAAATAACTCTCTTGCAAATGGTAATATACCCAATATAACATCAACACCGGAATTATCAAACAATGACAGCCTTCTTCCAATTTCTCATCGTTTGTGGTGCATGATGAGTTGGAAGACGTGGTTGGAGACAATTTCATTTGAATCGAATCAAGTAGTGATGGATTCTTTCTCAAGCAAAGACCAAGTGGACTAAGTTCATTAAGCTGGCTATTCTGGGTTGGCGGCATACTACCCGTTCCCCACTTGGTTCGCTTGATGAGCGACTCATGCTCATCCTCGAATTAGTCCCGACCTGCTTTCATAGGACCCGATCGTTCACGACCAAAGGCCTCTTTACCAGCAGCTCAGACTCCCGCCGTAGCTTGCCGTAATCCGCCAATCGAACCATAAGCCACCACAGTCAACGACCCCGAATGCCCTAGAACAACGGATCCACGCAACTCCAAAATCGTCCCTACACAACATCGTCCAATCCAGATCCAGACAACGCCGAAAAACTGGAAATAAAACTCAAGTGGAGCAGAATATGGTGAGAGTTTGGATTTTGTGGCGTCGGTGTCGGTATTTCTTTGGTATGTCGGTGGCGGGCGGAGTTAGAGGCGTGACAGACGCGTGATGGCTGAGAAGAGACCGACGCCGGAAGAAGAGAGCAGCGGCCGTCGGCGATCTGGGCACGAGCGAAGAGGGGAAACGGTGGCAGCTCGTCGCTCGCAAAAGAGGAGATAACGGGGCCAAGGGAAAGGAAAAAAAATCTAAGGCTTATTTATAACTTAAGGTTTTATTGAATTAATCAACCTTGATTAATTCAATTAACCCAATTCCTTAAAATTTTATCCCAAAATATCTATCTTTAATAAAATAAATAGACTATTCAAATTCTAATAAAATTATCTCGAGCTTTTCTTAATTAAATATCAATAACTAAATCTCCGCTTTTGAAATAATCAACTTTATTATTAGATAAAGTCATTTAGACTTAGTCCAATCTGATAAAAGCTTATCTCAAAATTATCAACTAAAATACAAATAAATCATTAATTTCACTTTAATAAAATAGATAAATAAATTTACTTTATTTATCTCGTAATTAAATTATATTATTATTATATTATATTATTTTAATTTTTTTTTTATTTAATTTGTTATATATATGTACCTATATATATATATTTCGATATATTACATTCTCCCCCACTAATAAAAATTTGGTCCCCAAATTTCCTACTCGATATACCCTGATGAAGATATCCTATCTACATGTCGTTCTTTTACTCTATGATTGTTTTACCTGGAATCTCGTTACCATCAACTTCAATTCAGATGACCTTGCTTCATCTTAATCATTCTTCGGCGCTGGAATAACTGGAACTTCAACTATATCCTTCACAATATAAATAAGTTAAGTACATACTCTCATATTAACAAAATATGAAAGTCCTTATGTACTTCCATGGTTAGTTAATCCCTAATTCTTATGTTACTCTTCTAACACATTCTAAACCTTCACATTCCTGTTATCGGATCGTAAACTTCTCGGTGGGTTATGAGCCCACCATGCTTAGATGCTAACTCGATCCATATCCCAAATTGGTTGCTAGTCTTCTCATCTTCAAAGAAGTGAGATCTAGTGCATTTGTATCTTGAGTTGTATGTCAAGTCTCATACTCTAAATTACGGGTAGTCTAATTTCAAATCAAGGTATGCCTATCAAAATCCAAGGGTTACTCCTTTACTTCGTAATGAGATGTTAAAGTCTTCCTTTATTATAACTAATCTATAAAGGCAAGGTATCGTAATTCTACTAATTTTTTCCCTAAGTATTATCGGGATATCAAGGAATGTGAGCTATCAATATATCAACGATACACTATTAGTGATACTGCATCTATCATCTCATTGAGTCATCTCAATCAAGATGACTCGGTCTAACACTATTAAATAAGTACCTGAGGAATTCAAACATTCTAATCTAGATATAGGTTATAAAATCTTGGACGAAGTGAAGCATACGATCATAGTCCTGGGCTCCCAAGTAGGGTAAAATTCTATAAGTCGACTAAATTCTACATTGTAATCCATGATGCTTTGATCGCCTTGCGTAAGATTCAGAAACTCCTGACGACAACTTATTCTAAAAGAGATCAGAAAATACTATCCCTCAACAGTCTCTCGGAATAATATCCCAGTGATACTCTGCTCCCTGAAATCATCCGTTGCATTTTCCACCATGTGAGGGTCTGACCTCGTAAGTGATACACCGCAAGCTCCATCTTCCCTGCATCCATGCAAGTTATGCATCCAAGTGAATCTTCTACATTGTTCATCCATGCATGAGCAATCCATGGACCGGTATCCCCTAAAATAAGGTAAAACGTTCCTTCATCGTCTTGTCCAGTGTAGGTATACACACCTTATCTATGATCAAATCACTAGTAGCAGGGATTGATACTCTAAGGGGTTACTCCTTGACTTCCAAATGGGTGGCTAGCGGGCCTAATCCTAGCTTCCTAATTCGACACCAGTCGACACCCCTAAAGAGTTTACATTTTCAATCTTGAGGGTAGGTCCCGCAACATCAATAGGTCGTTTTCGAGGTCGACCTCGTCCATGACCATGTGTAGGGCAATTTTACTAGGAAACATTTCCTACAATGAGCAAATATGTAAGTATCTAACAAAAATATAATAATAACTTCCTATTACATAAGGAAAGTACAGTGACCACTAAAGACAACAACTTTTTCTATAGCTCAGAGATGTCCTTCTGCTTGCTTGGTCCCAAAACACAAAAGTCCAAAAATGAAGAATAAGAAAATCTCGAAACACAAAACCCACAAATCGAAATCGCAAACCTAAGCTCTGATACCAATAAAATTGTCACGCCCCGGGGCCCATTCGCCATCCAAATGATGGAGGAGCCCCTTAGCGACAATTATTCCGATATACATCGCTGGAACCAAATCAGATAAAACTTTGAAATAATATAGAAATATAAGTATTTTATTAACCGCATGCATGCACGACTAAAATATAAATCAATTAAAAGTAAATTAGTTTTATGCCACCAAATCAAACTGCGACCAAAATCTAAAGTACATAAACAAAATGCAATAACAAAAAGTAAATAAAACGACATCTCGATGATGCAGTGGGACCAGCACGGCAAGGGACTCTTTGAGCGACGCGAAGGTAAGCCAACTGGACATGTCCTCTACTAGCTAACCTGAAGGATAAAAGAAGAGGGGGTGAGTACAACCACTCAGTGGGTGGATATAAAATAGTGCATAATCATAATGGATATAATGGACATAATGGAAGTCAAAGGAAACAAACTAGAGTAACCCAAACCTCAAGAGTACCAATATCTGCAACTAACTCCGATCAACAATATAATGTATACACATGCAACATATACAACCAACTGCAATCTACAAGCAATACATACCAAGATACCGCGACAAAGCCTCGTGGCTCTCGAGGTAATACAAAGACACTATCACAAGAACACATGCTACCACCACGGGACTCGTGGGCGGATAAGCAATAAAGACTCCATGTCCATGCGGCAACGACATGCTACCACGACTGGTCTCGTGGCGACAGAGTATATAGCTATCTAGCTATGGATCGCACGCAACCACATGCTACCACGACCGGTCTCGTGGCAATAAGATGTAAGGTAGCTATCTAGCTACATACGATACACGAATCCAACTATCACTAACCCGAACGAGTAGTCCAAGAGTATAACTCCGCGGCAGATCCTCTCAACCACGAATGGGAGACATAAGCGACCACAGGTATACAAAGCAACCATAGTTCAAAAGTAGAGAACCTCTACTGCAGACCCTCTCAACCACGAATGGGAGACATAACTGGCAGTCGAGATAGAAGAAAAGTTATAAATCATCTACTGCAGACCCTCTCAACCACGAATGGGAGACATAGCTGGCAGTCGAGACAGGAGAAAAGTTATATATCCTCTACTGCAGACCCTCTCAACCACGAATGGGAGACATAGCTGGCAGTCGAGACAGGGGAAAAGTTATATATCCTCTAACAATTAATCTTATCTTAATTATACTATTTCACTAGTTCATTCATAATACCAATCCAACAAAATAATAGGTAAGCATCTTCCAGCACTATCTACCTATTTATATCTCAGCACTAAATAGACACCTACAACAGTAATATCAATCAATAACTACATGTTAATGATGAGCAAACAACCTAGAATCTAAGGGTTCAGCGAATATAGTATCAAAGTAATTCTAGCAATAACATCAGTAAACCAAATAACCAATAAAATCATGCACTAAATTCTAAAGATGTAAAAGATCCACCCACCTGATTTGTAGAACATGTTGATTGTCTTCACATCGACAGTTTATCTCAAATCAGAATCCGTTGTACCATGATGAAATAACTCTCTTGCAAATGGTAATATACCCAATATAACATCAACACCGGAATTATCAAACAATGACAGCCTTCTTCCAATTTCTCATCGTTTGTGGTGCATGATGAGTTGGAAGACGTGGTTGCTTGAGACAATTTCATTTGAATCGAATCAAGTAGTGATGGATTCTTTCTTTTTTTTTTTTTTTTTTTTTTTTTGATTTACAAGTGGTATCCAAGCTTCGCCCGACTAGTCCACTTGGCGAACCGGCCCTGCCCCACGGCCTCCGAAGAGTCTCCACCGGCCCACAAGGGTAAATCAGGAAGACGCGCCACCAAGTCGCCGTGAGGGGTTTAACGCCAATCAGGGTCCGCACCCCACACCAACCCGCTGGTAAACGGGAACCCGCCTCCGCAACCCGCAAGCGAGTGGAAAACGGCGGAATTCCCTCCGCAAGCTGCAGCCGGCAGGGATCGAACCATGGCTTGCTCCAGGGACCCCCCAAGCTCTTACCGACGCGTCATTGCCCTGGGGGGTGATGGATTCTTTCTCAAGCAAAGACCAAGTGGACTAAGTTCATTAAGCTGGCTATTCTGGGTTGGCGGCATACTACCCGTTCCCCACTTGGTTCGCTTGATGAGCGACTCATGCTCATCCTCGAATTAGTCCTGGACCTCTGTTTTCATAGGACCCGATGCGTTCACGACCAAAGGCCTCTTTACCAGCAGCTCGGACTCCCGCCGTAGCTTGCCGTAATCCGCCAATCGAACCATAAGCCACCACAGTCAACGACCCCGAATGCCCTAGAACAACGGATCCACGCAACTCCAAAATCGTCCCTACACAACATCGTCCAATCCAGATCCAGACAACGCCGAAAAACTGGAAATAAAACTCAAGTGGAGCAGAATATGGTGAGAGTTTGGATTTGGCGAGGAAGACGGAATGAAGAAGGCTGCATGCGGAGCACTTCGCGGCGCAGTAGCAAGCTCGCAGCTGCGTCGGTGTGGTCTGGATCGTTTCGCCGGTGGCGGGCGGAGTTAGGGCAGACGGCACGCGGTGGCTGAGAAGAGACCGACGCCGGAAGAAGAGAGCAGCGGCCGTCGGCGATCTGGGCACGAGCGAAGAGGGGAAACGGTGGCAGCTCGTCGCTCGCAAAAGAGGAGATAACGGGGCCAAGGGAAAGGAAAAAAATCTAAGGCTTATTTATAACTTAAGGTTTTATTGAATTAATCAACCTTGATTAATTCAATTAACCCAATTCCTTAAAATTTTATCCCAAAATATCTATCTTTAATAAAATAAATAGACTATTCAAATTCTAATAAAATTATCTCGAGCTTTTCTTAATTAAATATCAATAACTAAATCTCCGCTTTTGAAATAATCAACTTTATTATTAGATAAAGTCATTTAGACTTAGTCCAATCTGATAAAAGCTTATCTCAAAATTATCAACTAAAATACAAATAAATCATTAATTTCACTTTAATAAAATAGATAAATAAATTTACTTTATTTATCTCGTAATTAAATTATATTATTATTATATTATATTATTTTAATTTTTTTTTATTTAATTTGTTATATATATATGTACCTATATATATATATTTCGATATATTACATGACTATTTGTGTACCGTATCTTAATTCAAATGGTGAGATGCAATTCTAAGTTGTGGTGTATGGTGTCTGTTGATTCATATGCTCATCATAGAATTTGTATTCGAGTTATTTTTGAGCTTTGATGATAGTACACAAATGTTGAGATATTAAATACTAAAGTCTCTTTATCTGTGCGACAGATACATGGCTGCGACAAAGAGTGTCATAATGAATCTCATGAAGGGAGACAAACTAAATGGTGACAATTATGAGATTTGACACCGAAAGATTCAGTTTGTCTTCGAGCAAGAACTCAGGGAGGTTCGTAAGCATGAGATGGTGGACCCTGGGGAGGGTACCACGTCACAAGCAAGACGGGATCAGAAGGTGTATCGTGCATGGAAGAAGGATGACCAAACTAGGGTAATTCTTCTTAGTAGCATACATGATAAGCTAATCCTAATTTATGAACATTATCCTACTGCTTTTACAATCTGGCATGCTCTGAGAGAGTAATATGACACCCCTTCAGCTCCTAAGCTGAGGATATTGACGTATAAATTTATTACTTATAAGAAGAGGTCTGATCATACTATGAAACAATATTTAATGTATATGTCGAGTATGATTGCCTCTTTAAAGAATATGAGGAAGTTCATGTCGAATGAGCTTCAGGTATTGAGTGTAATCCAGTCATTGCCTGACTCCTAGAAGGTAGTTAAGACCTATCTTACACACACCGAAAGTATTCGTACTTTCACAGATGTGAGTAGGCATTGCGAGCTCGAGGAGGAGCGACAGGAGTTGACCAAGTCTGCTTCAGGTCATGCTAACATTGCGGAGTCGAGTAAGGACTCCCGAGGTACCAAACACAAGCGGCGCAAGTATGAGAAGAAGACCAAGGGTCATGGCAAGAAGAAGTCAAAGACTAATGAGAAGGGATAGAAAAGCAAGAAGAAGGAGCTCGTAAAGAGCAAAGTCCGATGCTACGTATGTGGTAAGCTTGGACATTTCGCACGCGAATGTCGTGAGCGAAAGGTAGATATTTCTTCTTTATATGGTTTGAGTTATGTATCATCAAGTGAGATGTTCGCTAACTTTTCTCCTTTGTGGATTGTAGACTTAGGAGCAACAAACCATGTAGCTCGAGATAGGAGTGCTTATGTAGATTTTTGCCGAATTAGTCCACATGCGAAAAAGCTATATGTAGGCAATTGAGCATTCATGGAGGTGAGAGGGATTGTCACTTGCAAGCTGATGTTGCAAAGTAATCAAGTCTTGTACTTCTATAATGTGTTGTATGCTCCGAAGATTAGGCGAAAACTTATTTTTGTTCGTAGTCTAGACCAGTTAGGATATAATGTTTGTATAGAAAACTCTAAAGTTTTTATCTCATATGACAACTCTTTAATATGTTATGGAATAGTCCATGAGGGACTATATGCACTAAATTTGATTTCATTTCACGAGTCTTATCCTACGTCTCCTATTGTTTTTGCATCTGACAATGTAGTGAATGATGTGAGTGTATGACATAGTAGACTTGGCCACATAGGACAAGAGAGGATAGGCCGATCAACAACATGTGGCGTGTTAGGCCATCTAACCAAGGTCGAGTTGCCCTTATGTGAGTTTTGTCTGGCAGACAAATCTAAGAGAAAACCATTTGGGAAAGCAGTGAGAGATGAGACTCCATTGCAGTTAGTTCATTCCGATATTTATGGACCCATGAATGTGAGAACACGAAACGGAGCCACGTATTTTATTACGTTTATAGATGATTATACGCGTTTTGGTTATGTCTATCTGATGTCACACAAGTCAGAGGCATTGGAGTGCTTCAGGAGGTTTAGCGAGGTTGAAAATCAGCTAGACTTGAGAATGAAAACTCTTAGAACCAATCGTGGGCGCGAGTATTTATCGGAGTTGTTCAAAGAGTTCTGTTTCGAGAAAGGCATTATACGATAGTTGACTATTCCTGCCACTCCTCAGCAGAACGGAGTCGCCGAGAAAAAGAATATGACTCTTTTGGAAATGGTAAGGTCTATGATGGTGCAGGCCAATTTACCAATCTCCCATTGGAGGGATGCGTTATTGACTGCAGCTTATGTCCTTAATCGCGTTCCAACTAAGTTTGTAGTCAATATCCCATACAAACTTTGGACGGGGAGGCAACTTGTCCTTAGTCATTTGAGACTATGGGATTGCACTGCGTATGTTAATGATTCTTCGCACAAATACTGTTGGATCGAGAAGCGTCGCTAGAAGGGGGGGGGTGAATAGCGACTGTAAATCTTTTCGTTCGTTCGTTCGATACACGAGTAAGCACAGCAGAAAATAAAGAGACATGTTTATTTTTACTTGGTTCACAACCCAGCGGTTGCTACTCCAAGGCCCTAACAGTCCTAGACCGCGTACGGAGGGCAAAGCACTATAACATCTCCTCCTCGTTGGAGGTAGGAGACACCGATCACAAAACCGAAAGTACGAGGATGAGACAACAAGCCTACCTCACCTCGTTACGAATAAAAACAAAGAATACAATATCAGAATATATTACTTGATGCTACTGCCGATGAATAAGATCGAAACTTGTCATCGCGTCGGCGTTATGACGATGTTGAAGCTTTAGCTTTGTAAGAGCACTTGAGAATAGACTTGATGATTTTTGGAGTTAGAATCCTCCCCTCCTTTTATAGATTTTGGCATCTGAATATGTCTCTTCTTTTTTCGGAACAAATCACGAAGTTGTACAAATTTTATCGCGAAGTGGCCGCGTCAAACGTTATCCGTTTTGACCTAGTGCAAAGGTTGATTCGTCACCATCAGTCGACTGTCCAATGTCCAGTAGTCGACTGTCAGCCTGGCCACTCCCCTGCAGTAAGAGGTTATCTCGGAAAATGATAAATGCGATGATTTCTAACCGTCCGATCTCTACCTAGACCTTCCACAGGAAGTCTTAGTCGGATTGTCGCCTACGATCGTCCCCGTACATAGGACACAATCTTACCATCTCTCACTCACACGAGCTTACCTCGATACTTACTGTGTCGCTTTCGCTTTCGGTCTTCCACTCGATTCCTTCGGCTCCCTCCGAAGTCACTCGAGTGTCGCCTGACCACCGCGGCTTCCTCCGAGTGTCGCTAACCTTCAGCTCCAGCTTTAGTACTTTTCTGCACACTCGATTTAGCTCGTGAGATAACGATGTAAACTTAACTTTGTGTCTTTGCCATAATCAAAACACATGTTCGATTATCTAGTGCCCCTGTACCAACAAATACGACAAGTTAGGGCCGCAAGGAAAGAAGTGTATCTTTATTAGATACTCTAAACACTCCAAAGGAAATGTGTTCCTAGGAGAACATACGGACGAAACTGTCACTAAGATTGAGTCTCGTGATACCATATTTCTTGAGAATGATTTTCATAAGAGAGGAGAAATCGATCGAGATTTCACCTTCTATGAGATGGACGAGCCTATTGGCTCAGTAAATCCCAGCGGTGGGATTCAAGACCCTAAGATGAATCTTGGTCCTAGTGGGAGTGGTCCATCCCAAGGTGAGGATGCTCTCTCCCCTCGTCGAAGTGGTCGGAAAAATGTACCTCGTTGTCGTTTTCCGATTGAGAATGAAACACATTGTGACTCCAGAGGACGAGGAAGATCCGAGGACTCTGAGAGAGACCCTCGAGAGTTCCACAAAAGACCAATGGTTTAAGGCCATGAAAGACGAAATGAAATCAATGAAAGTCAATAAAATCTGGGAGTTTATTGACTTATCTGGGAATAGAAAGGTCATTGGGAACAAGTGGATTCTCAAAATCAAGAGGAAGATTGGCGGATCGATCGAGAGGTATAAAGTGTTGGTGCAGGGATACCAGATAATCGAACCTAGGTTTTGATTATGGCAAAGACTCAACGTTAATGTTATATCGTTATCTCACATGCTCTGTTAAGTGTGTAGAAATGATTAAGCTGAGCTGAAGGTCGGTGACACCTGGAGAATCTCGAGTCGAGAAACCGCGGTGGTTGGGCGACACCAGGAGAACTTCGGAGGGAGCCGAAGAACCCAGGTGAAGACCGGAAGCTAAGCTACAAGTCACAAAGGACCAAAGGTAAGCTCGAGTGTAAGTGAAGGTAAAGTTGAGTCCTTCGTACGGGGACGTCTTCAAGCGACGATCCGACTAAGACTTCCAGTGGAAGGTCTAGGTCGAGATCGGACAGTAAGTGAACGTCGATTTTACCTTTACTTGTATGTTTCAAACTAACTCTTTGTTGAAGTTGAGTAAACAAGCTGGCAGTCGACTGTTGGCTGTAGGTAGTCGACTACTAGTGGCATCAGTCGACTGATAAGGGTCATCAGTCGATTGATATTCAAACTGCCAACTTCGATGAATGTCAAACTTCATCCCCTTATCTTGGGATGATGTGCCATTCTTTGCAGGATCTTGATCTCAACAACAAGGGGGTTTAGAGGGCTATAAAAGAAAACGGGGGGGGGGGGGGGGGGTTCAACCCTTTAGGTCATCTCAAGTGCTTACAAAGTGATCTCACAACGCCGAAGGTCTACGACAATGCTACGATGCTGAAACGTTGCCACAACACCGATGACGCGCTATATACTTCAAGCTTCAATCGTCGTCGGTACAGTTATTAGTTGTTGTCATTTCAATTGAGTGTATTCAAGTGTTCTTAATCGAGATTTTGATCGCAACAAGGAGAGGTGAGATTGTCCCTCTACCTCGATCTTTTGGTTTTGTAATCGTCGTCTCCTACCTCTAACGAGGAGGAGACTTTTTAGTATTTTGCCCTCCGTATGCGGTCTTGGTTCGCAAGAGCCTTGGATTAGCAACCGTTTGGTTGTGAATCAAGTAAAAATAAATTGTGTCATTTATTTTTCCATTGTACTATTTTATTTTTGTCTTAATCGAACGAAACGAAAAGAAATTTTAAGCTCACTATTCACCCCCCCCTCTAGCGCGCGGGGGCGCTACGATTTGGTGCAACCACCAATCTAGCATCGTTTTCGATTTTCTCTTCGTATTTTGATTCTTTTTCCATATTGTTTTTCGATTCGCAAATTTTAAGCTCTTCTTTACAATTTCTCCCACTCTGCTAATCCAAGACCAAAAGTCTTGGCAACTTTCGTGTCTCGTCGTTTTTGTATGTAAGGTCCTTTTTCTTAAATGACCCACATTGAGGGGTACAACACCACCTGACCTCCGTTCTTTAACGGAGATGATTTCTGTTATTGGAAAGGTCGGATGGAGTGTTTTCTAAAAACACAAGTCGAAACTTGTGTTGGGATGTATACTGAAAAGTCTATCTTTTGTATGAACATCTTTATTTTTGAAATAAGAATCACATGATCATTGTTTGCATATTTATTGTTATGCATATTGTCTAATACATTACATTGTAGATAACATGGTGTGTAATGTCACACGGGAGATCATATTATCAGTTCCTTGTAAAGTATAAGTAAAGGCTCATAACCGAGATGATTCTGGACAAACCATTGGTATGGTTGTAGTGTGATTTGGTATTGGTTTGTCTTGACCATAGAATTACACTAGTACATATATGTGTGTATTGAGCAGGACCGACTTAGAGGTGATTCGATTTATTGCTGACTACATAATTGAATCGGACCTCGGATATTATGGTGTACATGCTCTTAATCCCGATATAATAACGGACACATGTACTTAGTATTTATTTCTTTGATTTACCAATGGGTGAGATTTATAGAGTAAATCGATAGGCTCAGTAAGTTGGAAAATAATATTATTTATATGGTATGCCGTTGATTATAAGAGGAAATCGTGTCCTATATATTAGGATGATGATGTCCCCTTGAGGAGCTCATAAGGTTCATCATGTAAATCCTGCAGGTGGACTTGGTCCGGCATGATGATAAGGTTGAGTGGTACTACTCATGGAGTTAGATGTTGATTAATTAAATGTCAGTAAATTAATTAATTGACGGACATTCGAGATCTTAAACACGGAGAGATATTTGTACAATTAATGTATGGAGCCCACATTTATTTATGGGGGTTGGTGAGGTAGATCAATGATAATCCTTTAGTAGAATGGATTATCATTAATGGATCAGACTTTATGTGGGCTAGATCCATTGGGTGACCAAGATCCAACTCCTCCTCATGGTCCCTATTGTAGCCTATTAAAACCCTCATGAAGCCTAGATCCGATAGTGAAAAATGAAACTCTAGATCCGACGGTTGAGATTAAATTTCTAGATCCGACGGTGGAGATTAAATCTCTAGATTCGACGGTGGAGATTAAATCTCTAGATCCGACGATGAAGATTAAAAGGAGGTATGGATGAAATCTATAAAAGGGGAGCCAAGGCTTGGGCAACACAAGGGTTTTTAGAGATTCTAGGGTTTGCTCTCCTTGGCTTGGGCAGCAAGAAACTCAAGGGGATTAGGGTTTGGGTCGACGACAACAAGAGGGTAAGGCTTTGGTTTTCTCCTCCTTCCTCTTGGCCGGCTCTAGGGCATCCTCTTCCTTGGGTTTGGGCGGCGCCCCATCCTCTTCTTCTTCATCCTTTGGACGGCAAATCCTTTCCCACTCCTTAGGGTCGGCAGACACCAAGTTGGTGCTTAGTGGTCGGCGCAAGTAAGGAGAAGAAAGGTTCGAGTATTCTTCTTTTTGTTCGGAGTGAGTAAGGAAAGGAAGATCGTGATCAAGGAGGCTTCATCTCTTGGAGGATCGTTGCCCACACAACGTCCAAGAGGAGGATAGGACATACGATAGAAGACCTTGATGTAAATATGAGGCATAACTCTTGTTTTGTTTTCCTTTTGATTCTTTGTATATTGTATGTATGGTATGTGGCTAATTTACTTGGACCCCGAAGACAAACACAAAAATTGACGATCCATTCATCGTCTATTCCGCGGCTAATCGGAGAAAAGAGGTAGGTTGCTTGAACAACAAGTTTGTTCAAGTGACCACTCTAATCGAATAGCACGACGATGGATCGGTTGCTTGGGTAATCCCTCTTCGTCTAGGATTAACTTTTTTTAATCCGGGGAGGTAGATGAGATCGCCATGCACAAGCGATCAAGTTGAAGTGGAAAGCGAAGTTTCCTCCCTTCAAGTGGTATCAAAGCTTCGGTTCCACAAAACCTTCAACTTGGATAATTATCCAAACGGACTTTGCTTTACCCACTAATGATCAAGGCGAGCCCCTGGACTTCGATAAATGGACCAATGCAACCAAAAGATAAATCGAAGCCGATGCAAAAGCGACTCAAATGTTGCAGTGTGACTTATCCAAGGAAGAGCTCAACCGAATCGGACCCTTCATCAGCGCAAAGGAACTCTGGAACAAATTAATTGAGCTACACGAAGGGACGCCCGATTAGACTAACTCTTTGTTGCAGTTGAGTAAATAAGCTGGCAGTCGACTGTTGGCTGTTGGCAGTCGACTGTTGGTGGCATCAGTCGACTGATATTCAAACTGCCAGCTTCGATGAAGATCAAACTTCATCCCCTTAGCTTGGGGTAATGTGACCTTCTTTGTAGGATCTTGATCTCAACAACTAGGGGGTTTGGAGGGTTATAAAAGAAAGGGGGGTTCACCCCTTTAGGTCATCTCAAGTGCTTACAAAGTGATCCCACAACGCCAAAAGTCTACGACGATGCTACGACGCCGAAACGTTGCCGCAACACCGACGACGCGCTCTCTACTTCAAGCTTCAATCGTTGTCGGTATAGTTTTTAGTTGTTGTCAATTGAGTGTATTCAAGTATTCTTAATCAAGCTTTTGATCGCAATGAGGAGAGGTGAGATTGTCCCTCTACCTCGATCTTTTGGTTTTGTAATCGTCGTCTCCTATCTCTAACGAGGAGAAGACTTTTTAGTGTTTTGCCCTCCGTACGCGGTCTTAGATCACAAGGGATTTGGATTAGCAACCGTTTGGTTGTGAACCAAGTAAAAATAAATTGTGCCATTTATTTTTCCGATGTACTACTTTATTTTTGTCTTAATCGAACGAAACAAAAAGAAATTTTAAGCTCACTATTCACCCCCCTCTAGCACGCTCTTTCGATCCTAAAATTGGTATCATAGCGAGGGCGCTACGATTTGGTGCAACCACCAATCTAGCATCGTTTTTTATTTTCTTTTCGTATTTTAATTATTTTTCCATATTGTTTTTTGATTCGCAAATTTTAAGCTCTTCTTTTCAATTTCTCCCGCACTGCTAATCCAAGACCAAAAGTCTTGGCAACTTTCGTGTCTCGTCGTTTTTGTGTGCAAGGTCCTTTTTCTTAAATGACCCACATTGAGGGGTACAACACCACCCGACCTTCGTTCTTTAACACAGATGATTTCCGTTATTGGAAAGGTCGTATGGAGTGTTTTCTAAAAGCGCAAGTCGAAACTTGGATAATTATCCAAACCGACTTTGCTTTACCCACCAATGATCAAGGCGAGCTCTTGGACTTCGATAAATGGACCAATGCAACCTAAAGACAAATCGAAGCCAATGTAAAAACAACTCAAATGTTGCAGTGTAACTTGTCCAAGGAAGAGCTCAACCGAATCAGACCCTTCATCAGTGCAAAGGACCTCTGGAACAAATTAATCGAGCTACACAAAGGGATGCCCGATGCTAAGGTATGTAAAAGAGATTTATTTTTAAATAAATTGTATGATCTAAAGATGCAGGATCACGAGATCTCCACCCAACTACATGCACGGATCCAGGACATCGTCAACGGTCTTCACTCGATCGGGCAAGCCATGGACCATCAGGACTTAATAAGGTACACACTCAACGCCTTTCCTAGGACCACCTTGTGGGCATTCATGGTTAATGCCTACAAGGTTTCTAGAGATCTATCAAAGATTAGGTTAGATGAACTCTTTTCGAAATTTGAACTACACGAACAAACTAACGCAGTCCAATCTGAGAGAGGTGTTGCCTTACTTGCAGGTCACAGAAGAAAGGAGAAGAGTAAACCATCTCCCGAGGAAGAAGAAGGATTCGAATCCGAAGGCGAACCCGAGTCCGAATCGGAAGAAGAGGCCGAGATAGAAAACATGGTGTGGAGGATACTCCAAAAAGAAAGGGAGCAGTTGAAAAACAAGAAGAATGGGCACTTCAAATCAAATATGAAGCCAAAGCAAAAGGGATCAAAGAAGGTCTTTCAAGCAACTTGGGACGATGAAGAAGAAGGCGTCGACATGACATTCATGGCAAGACCGATAGAGTCCGAGTCAGAGTTTGAAGCCGAATACGAATCCAACTCCGACTCTGACTCCAACTCCGAGGACGACTTCGAGAAGAGACTTAAAGTCGGATCAAAAGAAAAAATTAAGATAAGTCGTTCGTTAATTGACAATCTTTACCATGCAATTAAAATGTTAAGTAGGAAACTAACTAAATCCGAGTCTAGAGTTGAGTCGTTGCTCGAGGAGGTTGAAACCCTCAAGCAAGAGGTCACTCTAACCTCTTCGACTAGTCAAGTTCAAGAGGGAAACTCAACTCAAATCAAACAACTTGAGGAAGAGAATTCTCTCTTGAAAGGACAAGTCCAAGAGTTCGAGACTAGGTTTGACAAATTCTCGTTGGGGTCCAAGAATCTTAACTGACTTCTTGGAACTCAAAGAGTCGTGTACAACAGAGCCAGACTCGGATTTAGTTCAAAGACTACAAATAGATCTTACATGTCTATCGTAAATCGTAGTCATTAACGAGTCCAAGCATGAGTCCCTAAGATTATGTTAAACTCACATATAAGGACCAATAATTATTGGATTCTCCATGATCAAGTCCACTTTCTGGATAGACCATATTGGTTCAATGGTCTAAAAGGAGCCAGTATTAAAATAGTATACCCGCTACCTTAATGAAACTTTTACATGCTTAGTTATTTTGTTTTACTTTTTTAGAACAGTTAGATATGACAAATAGTTAGTCAACTTTGACAACATAGTATCAGAACGCGGCGAGATGATAGTATGTCAAGGAATGAAATCCTGTGTGTCCAAGTTAGATAAGGCATATCTAGCTCGGTACACTTGGCTGAGTTGAACTAGCTGAAGCTACCTCATCGTATCCTAAACTAGTTATACCAGAAAGTAATCTTAAGTGACTCAAGTAATCAATTTCTTGAGTTTGACTTTGTCTAAGGAAGTGATCGTTGTTACGATCAAAGAAGGTCTCTGTGCCTCGTTACGACCTAGAAGCCAATTTCTCGAAAGGTTTACTTGACGAACTAAGGATTAAATCCGAATCTAACCCAAAGTTGACTATCTTTAATCAAGTTAAAATTATCTCACAAAACATATAAGGTGAACACATCTTGAGACACATAGAATGGATGAGATGTTAAGGATAATTGATATACACATAACATAATTTTTTTTAAATGCTACTTATTTTCTCAATTATTGTACTTAACGAATAATTATAACAGTATTCGGATAATACTATGTATATAACTCTCTAGGCCAAGTTTAGCGCCCCCTAAATCTCTTATACATCATATATTTGACTAAGGGGGAGAGCGAACTAATCTAAAAAGTTCTTTTTGAAAATAAACTTATAAGTATTTTGAAAATTAAATTATGTTTCAAAAACTTATTAAATTGTTAGTGCAGAGAGACATACCTTGAACCAATCTATCTAACTAATGCTACATACATACTTGGACTAATAGTTGATTTATCCTTGATAATTCTAGACGCACACTTATAGCATGTTGTTTTAAAACCCTTATTTTATATAAACACCCCCACGCTTTTTGATTTATGACAAAAGGGGGGAGAAGGGTGAAAGTTAAGGGGGAGTAACACAAAATTTAATTTTAAAAATTAAAGTATCTTTATCAAAATTCACCTAGGATTAAAGGGGAGTTTTTAAAAAGACATTTATCATTTACTTCATTTGTTTTATGCTTTAATTTTCCCTTAACTTTGTATCGGTTTGTCATAGATCAAAAAGGGGGAGATTGTTGGTGTAGGGGCACCAGATAATCGAACCTAGATTTTGATTATGACAAAGGTCCAAAGTTAAGGTCATATTGTTATCTCACATGCTCTGTTAAATGTGCAGAAATAATTAAGCTGAGTTGAAGGTCGGCAACACCCGGAGAATCTCGAGTCGAGAAATCACGGTGGTCGAACGACACCGAGAGAACTTCGGAGGGAGCCGAAGAATCCAGGTGAAGACCGGAAGCTAAGCTACAAGTCACAAAGGACCAAAGGTAAGCTCGAGTGTGAGTGAAGGTAAGGTTGAGTCCTTCATACGGGGACGTCTTTAGGCGGAGATCCGACTAAGACTTCCAGTGGAAGGTATAGGTCGAGATCAGACGGTAAATGACTGTCGATTTTACCTTTACTTGTATGTTTCAGACTAACTTGTTGGTGCAATCGGCCCAGGTCACGATTGACCAGACTCGAGTGATGTTTTGATGTTTGACAAAGTGAGTTGACATTGATGTTTGACATTAATATCTGTTGATGTTTTGGGAAGATTGTTTATACAATCAACCCAGGTTATGTTTAACCGGACTCGAGTTTGACTCGAGGGAGACTTTGATGGTTGACTGGAGTTGACCGTGTCATGGAAAGTCCAAGTCTTGAGTATTTGACATGTAAAGTCCAAGCATGAGTCTTGACATGGAAAGTCCAACATGGGTTGGCAAAGAAAAGTCCAAGCTTGAGTCTTGACATTTGGAAAGTCCAAGGGGTTTGATATTGGCGACGTAAAGTCCAAGCGGGAGTCTTGGCAGCATAAGTCCAATGGTTGGCAGCGTAAAGTCCAAACGGAGTCTTGGCGGCGTAAGTCCAATGTGCCTTGGCAGTGTAGACACCGTTAGCATGACATAGCCGATGGAAGCACCTGAAAGCTAACACGATGGATGAACAAGTCATTGATGACTTGGAGGGATCTGAGAGGCGTGAGGCTGATGGAGGTGGCTAGAAGGCTTAGGTCTAGGCTAAGGCTGGTCTAGCAAGTATGGGGGAACCATACTTGGGCTAAAACCTCATGTTTGAGGTGTGTCAGTCGACTAGTGTCATATGACAGTCGACTTGTGAGAGTCAACTAGGGTTTGACTGCAGGAATAGGCCTAGCAGTCGACTGCCAGAGGAAGGCAGTCGACTGATCGGCCGAGCAATCGACTGATCGTGGGATCAGTCGACTGGTGCTCGGGTTTTGGAGCACATAATGGAGTCTCACTTGACCGCTGCGGTCAACAGTCGAGTGATGGCTTGATCAGTCGACTGATGGTCATGATCAGTCGACTGATGATGGATCCGTTGGATTTTTCCAGCGTGGATCTAGCCGTTGTCTCATGACAACAGTGACATCAGTCGACTGATGGTCCCGAGCAGTCGACTGATCGGCATTTTCCAGCACAGGTTGAAGCTTTAAATGGAACTCATGAAGGAGGAAAAAGTCAAGATTCTTTGAGGTGTTTTGGGGCGAGTTGCTGCTATAATTCAGAGTCTCCAAGTGCTACTCGATCAACCTAGCAAGTAAGCATTCAAAAGCAAAGTGTTGTAAAGTTTTCTTTACTTATCTTTTGTATTTCATGTTGTATTTGCTCGTAGCATTTATATTATTGTTGTAATCAATTGTAAGAGGTTTCTCCACCTCCGACTTATGTCGAGAAGGAGTATTTGTGATTAGTGAGTGTGTGTGCATCACTAGAGCTCGATCCGTAGAGTAGGAACCATTCGGTTCCGAACCACGTTATATTCTTGTGTTCGCGTTTGTCTTATATTCGTTATTGCTTTTATTATTATTCCGCTACGCATAACGAGTTTTGTAGAGACACGCAAACGAGTTCCATTACGCATAGCATGACGCTATTCACCCCCTCTAGCTTCCAAAGATCACTCTATAAGTGGTATCAGAGCCAGATCGCTCTTCATCGGCTTCACATCCGAGGGAGCAAGCTAGAGGGAACAAGATGGAATTCAAGGAGAGATTGGGTGACGACATCAACGTTCCGCCTTCCTTCGACCGCGAAGATTTTGCGTATTGGAAAGGTAGAATGATGCATTTTCTAATGTGTGACTTTGATAATTGGATTAGTGTCTTAGTAGATTTTGACACTCCAAAAGACGAAGAATGAAAATAAAATCAAGAAGAAGAATTGGAGCCAAGAACAACTCCGATACTATAACATCAACAATAAGATAATGGGTATTTTGTTTAATATAATCCCTAATGATATTTTGATCAAGATAGGGGATTGTAAAGACACCAAGAAGGTATGGAACAAATTGACAAAATTCCATAAAGAGCCTCACTCAATCCAAGAAGATAAGGAGAATGAGGAAGAGAGCTCATCCTCACAAGAAAGTGAGGATTCGGAGGTCGAAGAGTGTTCGACATCCGTGGAGGAAGAAGTGGTGGAAGAGGTAGAATTAGAAGAAACCTCAACCTCTAGGATTGAGGGAGAGGAGATTAGAACATCTACACTAGAGCAACCTCAAGAAGAGCCTTTTGTTGGTGCAATCGACCCAGGTCACAATTGACCAGACTCGAGTTTGACTCGAGTGATGTTTTGATGTTTGACAAAGTAAGTTGACATTGATGTTTGACATTAATGTCTGTTGATATTTTGGGGAGATTGTTTATATAATCAACCCGGGTTATGTTTAACTGGACTCGAGTTTGACTCGAGTGAGACTTTGATGGTTGACTAGGGTTGACCATGTGATTATGGAAATTCCAAGTCATGGGTACTTGACATGAAAAGTCCAAGTGGGACACTTGGCATTTGGGAAAGTCCAAGCATGAGTCTTGACATGGAAAGTCCAACATGGGTTGGCAAGGGAAAGTCCAAGCTTGAGTCTTGACATTTGAGAAGTCCAAGGGGTTTGATATTGGCGGCGTAAAGTCCAAGCGGGAGTCTTGGCAGCATAAGTCCAATGATTGACGGCGTAAAGTCCAAGCGGAGTCTTGGCGGTGTAGACACTGTTAGCATGACATAGCCGATAGAAGCACCTGGAGGCTAGCGCGATGGATGAACAAGTCATGGATGACTTGGAGGGATCCGAGAGGCGTGAGGCTGATTGAGGTGGCTAGAAGGCTTAGGTCTAGGCTAAGGGTGGTCTAGCAAGTATGTGGGCACCATATTTGGGCTTAAACATCATGTTGATCGATTGCGGAAGTGGCGGTCGGTGATAGGCGAGGGCGATCGGCCCGATCTTGTGATCGGTCGGCGGTGCTCGATATTTCGACACCGCAGAATGGAGTCTCACTCGGCCGGGACGGCGATGAGTGATGGCGAATAGTCGATCGATGCTCGCGATCACCGATCGGTGATGTCCTAGCCATTGGATCTTTCCAGCGTGGATTACACCGTTGTCTCACAGCAACAGTGTGATCAGTCGATTGATGGTCCCGAGCAGTCGACTTATCGACTTTTTCCAGCACAGTTTGAAGCTATAAAAGGAGCTCGTGATGGAGAAAAATGCATTCGGTTCTTGAGAGCTATTAGGGCGATTTGTTGTTGCAAATTAGGTCTCCAAGTGCAAGCAAACAACCAAGCATTCAAGCAATCAAAAACAAGTGTTGTAAAGGTTTTTTTTACTTGTCTTTCGTATTTGCATTGTATATTGCTTGTATTTCGTTCTTGCTGTTGTAAGATTGTTTGTACGAGGTTTCTCCACCTCCAACTTATGTCGAGAAAGAGTTATTGTGATTAGTAGTGCGTGTTTGCATTGCTAGGGCTTTTAGAGCCCGATCCGTGGAGTAAAAACTGTTCGGTTCCAAACCACGTTAAATACTTGTGTATTTGTGTTTGTCTATTTCGTATTGTTTCATTATTATTCCGCTGCGCGCTAATAAAATTTGTAGACGAATGCGAAACGAATTTCATCACGCGACGCTATTCACCCCCCTCTAGCAGCCTCAAATCGCTTACAATTGGTATCAGAGCCCGGGGCTCTTCTACGGATTAACCGTCGGGAGCTAAAGAAGCTAGAGGGAAGATGGAATTCCAAGACAAGCTTGGATGAGACATCAACACTCCACCGCCATATGATCGAGAAGACTTTTCAGCGTGGAGAGCAAGAATGGAGACATTCTTGATGATGGATATAGAGGATTGGTTCATCCTCGTAGAAGGCTTTGAACCTCCTCGGGATAAGAACGGAAACGTCTTGAAATTGAAGAAGTTGACACAATAGCAACGTCTCAAGTTCAAGACCGAAGTCAAGGTAACAAAGCTTCTAGAAGATTTGATACCTAATGACATTTTATCTAGTTTAGGTAAATTTCAAGATGCCAAGGAGCTATGGGACAAATTGACCAAGTTCCATGAGAAGCCTCACTTGGCACCAGTAGAAGAAGAAGAATCTTCATCGGCTCAAGAAGAGGAAGAAGTCGAGGAAGAATCATCATCATCTTCACAAGCGAGTGAGGACTCAGAAGTTGAGAAGGAATCAACTTCTGGATTGGTGAAAGAAGAGGAGACCTCCACCTCTAGGATTGAGGGGGAGGAGATTAAATCATCTACACCGGAGCAATCTCAAGAAGAATCATCTACATTAGGTAGAGAAGAAGAGCAAGCTCAAGAGAACCTCACCACCACCCTAGGTAACTCAAGCATGTCAATTAATAACAAAATTCATATAATATGCTTTGAGTATAGGGAATCCGGACACTACAAGAGTAAATGTCCAAAAAGGGTTAAGAAAGCTCCTCCGGCACCAAAAGTCAATGAAAAAGTCAAGGATGTTGGCGTCCCCACCAAGAAGAGGAAGGAGCACGTGGTGTGTTTCAAATGCCGACAACCGAGACACTATAGGAGCCAATGTCCTAGAAGAAAGGAGGGAGCTTTACAAGTAGGGGGAGTCTCTAAGACTAACCCTAAGGTATATTTTCATAATGCTCATTCTTTAAATTCTAAGCAAAAGCATGCTAGAATTAATTTAAATAATTTTGCTATTACTCATAAATCAAAGCATGCTAGAAATAATAATTATGGTTGTCTAGAAGCTAAACATGTTGGTTTTAGGACTAAGGAGAAATCTAGAAATGATAACTCTAGACCTATTTCAAAGAAGGAGAAATTTGGGACTAATGTCCCTAGAAATGTCCTCCCTAAGAAAATAATTAAGAAAATCGAAAACCATTTAGGCATCAATCCTAGTAAGGGTAGACATATGCCTAAAGAGAATGGTAATGCCCAAAAATCTAATCAAAAATCATTTGGACAATTAGAGTTAGAAAATCAAGCCTTAAGGTTAAGGCTTGAGAAATTGGAAAAGACCCTTGCAAGTATGCAAAATCAATTTAAAGGGTCAAATTGTCAAACTCTAGGATCTAGAAGTCAACAAAAAGGGTGTAAGAGGCAAGAATCATCTAGGAGACAAGGTTTGGGTCACAAGCCTATGTCTAAGAAAGTAATGCCTACTTATCACAATGTTCCATTTGATTATGGAACTAAACCTAAATCTAAGAAAACCAAAGTCTATAGGGAAATTATCCCTAAAGCCAACCATAGTATGTGCCTAGTGGCTAGGGTTTCTAAGAAATCTAAGGAAGTCACTAAGAAGGTTACTAGGGAGGCAATCCCTAAGGCTAACCATGACAAGACCATAATGACCAAGGCTAACAAGCCTAAAAGGGTCATTAGAAAGGTATCTAGGGAAGTCATCCCTAAGGAATACCTAATTAATCCAATGAGCTCAAATAGATTTTGGATTCCAAGGAGCGTGATTGACTCACGCTAAATGGGTTAGGATGTGTCGACTTTGATTAGATGGGTAGTTAACTCAACCATAGCAAAGTTGACATTTTAGGTTATTTTCAAGGTTATGGATACCTTGGAAATAGGTTTGATCTTATATCCTAAAAGGTTTTAGGATGTGTCATATATTTTTGGAATCATGAAAAATCAATAAAATTGACACAATCTAGATTTAGAGGTCATGGTGTGTCATTTTAGAATTTTGACACACTTTAGGAATTAATGTGTCAAGAGAAGTGCTTAAAGTTTATAAGTCACATCAAGAGTGATACTTAAGTGTCACACACCTTGATGTCTTACACTTACCATGCTTCATGTGTTTTACCTTATGTTTGCATGGAAGGAATGTTTATGGTATATTGTATCTCACAAAACAAGTCATTCATCTTGATTGTGTATTTCCACACTTAGAAAGGGTGAGATGTTAGGATTTTAAAATCATTGGATGTTAATAATTGTTAAAATGAAATAAAATACCAAAATACATTAACAAATACATGAATATAAGCATAACATTAATATATTCGACATACAAGAGTAAACATGATAAAATGAAACAAATTGAGTGAAGAAATCAAAATTCACTCAATTTCAGAACTGGAAATCAGAGATCAGTCGATTGATAATACTGTAGCACAATACAGTGAGTTCAGCAGTCGAGTGTTGCTTTCAGGACTCGACTGATTTGTACATCAGTCGACTGATTATCAACGTCAGTCGACTGGTGTTACTGTTCATCGAGGCGGAAGGATCATTAGTCGAGTGGCTCGCTGAGTGATGATCGTGATCGGCCCGATATTCTTGTAGCACGATACAAAATGCTCAACGATAATTTGGGCGATGAATTGCCAATTCAGTAAACCGCTCATAACTCGCCATCAATCGACTGATATCACACGCTAGTCGACTGGAGTCGCGATTTTATAATGTCGAACTGCTAGGGTTCGGCGTCTTCACTCTCTTTTCCCTCGCGATTTTTATCTCCGATCGGCGCTCATCGTCTCCGACCAGCCTTTCCTCGTCCACGCCGACGACCAAAGCCCTAGGGTTGGTAGTCTTCTCTTTCGGTTGTGTTTTTGATCTCTCTATAACCCTAATGGAATCTCACAACCCTAGTTTTTTCTTCTCCAAACGATTAGGGTTCCGGCGAGACTTTCTTCTCTGGCGATCTTTCCGGCGTTCCCCTCAGCAGCTGCCTTGTGCCTTCCTTTCATCACCTTCAAATGACACCAAAGTATAACTTCTATACCCCTTAAATCCTAAATTTTTGTCTTTACATCTCATTGTGATCTAATTGTGTATTTGTATCATTGCATTCCATTCCACTGCATTGCATTCATATAGACGACAACGTAGGAACGACCCGACCGAGGTCGCATCACGATTGTACCAACCCATGTCGGTTAGGTACATCAATATCGACTTCTTTAGGCATTATTGTGGTGATATCATGAAGATTTTAGCATATTATCAACTCATGAAGGTAGTTCTTTGCACTCATATCATAAATGATGATCCCCTTAAGGAGTTCTATCAAAACTTAAGGAAGGTAGACGATGGTCCTACCTACACTACTCGCGTTGCAAAACGCGACTTAGAGTTCACTCCTGTGATATTGCAGGAGTTTCTTGAGTGTAGGCCATCGGATGATACTTTCATCTTCTATCCTATCTTCGATGCCCTTCTTCCTGAGCCTTTTGATCATATTTCTTTGGACTCCATGCATAAGGACATTTTTCACCATCCTCACCCACCAGCTCAGAACCTATTCCCTATCACTGAGCTATCTGCCCATGACAATATACTTTACAAAGTCATTGTTGGGTGTTTTCTCCCTATCGTGACTCGGGATCTGGCCAAGATTCGGCCTCCCCATCTTTTTCTTATGTATGTCATGCGTCATAGATTAGATATAAACATTGCATTGAACATGTTTCATTGCATTGTACATTTCATATCCCCTGTGCAAGGGAAAGTGCATATGCCTTTTGGCCATCTCATCACTACATGGCTAGAGTCTATAGACATTAACATTAACAGGGGATCTTTGAGGGCGCTTTCCGAGGTTTACGACTGTATATCAGTTCATAACTTCTCATTGGCGAAGCTGCGGATCGGACATGGCGGATGGGCCGGTACCTCGACCTCGCCCGAGCCACGTGAGAGCCACCTCTAATGCGGGAGAGCTGCGAGCGACATGAGGATCGGTGCTGGCGATAAGGAGGATCGGATGCCAGCGGATGCATCGGCGAGATCCTTGAATCGGATTGCCCGGTGAGTCGGCTTCGGGATTATCAGCAGATGATGGACTCCCGACTAGTAGAGATTATATCTGGGCAATCCTCCATGGGTGAGCATCTCAGTCGGATGGAGGAGCGCTACATTCGGATTGAGGAGTCACAGAGCCACATTGAGCAGCGTCAGCTCGATATGTATGAGATAATGTGAGCATGGACTTTGGGTCAGCAGCCACCTCCGCCTCCACTTTCCGTAGAGAACTAGCGATATTAGGATGTTTAGCGATATAGGATGTCTTTTTGTTTGAACATTTCATATTTTGGATGTAAAAACTTGAAGTTTTTAATGAAATATTTTGTTTTTAAAATTATTGTTGTCTGATTGTATGTTTGGTTGAAAT
Source organism: Wurfbainia villosa (assembly GCA_025175895.1). Classification (NCBI taxonomy): domain Eukaryota; kingdom Viridiplantae; phylum Streptophyta; class Magnoliopsida; order Zingiberales; family Zingiberaceae; genus Wurfbainia; species Wurfbainia villosa. The sequence goes on from JAKLTH010000147.1 coordinate 2,819,494, forward strand.
GTGTTTGTTTGTGTAAGCTTGCTATGTCATGACATCTAATTCCGTTTTCTCATATACCATGTCATGCTGTTGATTAGGACTTTTGTAGATGTCATGTTCATTTTTTAAAAGCTTATTGATATATCATGACATCATGATCATTGTCATGCTTTATTATTGTTATCATTTATGTCATGATCATTCATGCATTTAACTTGATTAAAATTGAGTTAAGGACAATGACATGACTTGGAGTCTCATTTATAAGGGAATTAAGTAGGGTTGCCTAGAAAATGCATGAGGTCATATTAATCCTAACTCCACATCTCACATCTAAATTGACATATATGTGTGTGTATGCACCTTAGATAACATGTGAGATGTTAGGATAATAAGTTAGATTCAAGGTGCATAGGTAGTGCATCTAGATGAACTCAAACTTATTTCAATCATCACTAAGAATCATGAGGAAAGCTAATATACAAGTTATGTATATTTAGCCAATAATCCATGGTTCAAAATAGATTTTCAAAAACATTTTAAAATCACTTTAGAAAACCTTGGTGAAGTCTATCTTTTGATAGCCATCATCATTGTAGAAGTTGATACAAAGTAGATCAAAAACTTTAAAGTTTTAATAGTTTTTAAACTTTGTATCAATCTCCTATTTTAAAGGTTAAAATATTTTTCCAAGATTTTTCACCGATTTTATGTGTGATAAGTATTATACATGTGAAATTTCGTGATTTTTCAAGCTATATATATATTTAGTTACGATTTTTCTGATGGGCAGCGACTGGAACTGTCCTGGTGCAGTATCACTCGACTGCTGCTCGGTGCCAGTCGACTGATGGGTACATCAGTCGACTGGTTTCTATAGGACTCGACTGATAGTCTGATTTCGGGATAAACAAGATTGTTTAACCCAATTTCAGCTACGGTTAAGGTCCCTAATCACTCCTAACCCTAGGATATGCTTTGGGGAGCATTATAAAGGGTGAAAATCCATTGAATATGAATTAGGAGAGTTGTTTAGGGCTTGTATCAAATTTAAGGTATTGGAAAGTTCAATGTTGAATTTCTAACCTTATCTTTGATGGTTTAGAGTTCCTATTGGCTTAGGGACTTCCCAAAGATATTATTGGTACAATGGTCAAGGGAGAGCAAGCCTTTAGGGGGAGGTATCCATCATGGGATGATGGATGATATTTTTCCTAATGGGAAGGAAAAATGAGATTTTGAAGATACCAAATCTGGAAGTTGGGAGAGTGAATAGGATTGTCTCTCTTGAGTGATATGAGACTTATCACTAGGAAGATGGTAGGCATCCTAGGTATCTTTGGACCAAGGGGGAGTTTGTAAGATCTCATTAGGACATGAGACATTGACCTCCTTGGAGAGTACACCTTTTGATGTATGTCAAAAAGAGGGAGAACATAAGATTACCAATTTATGAAATTGGTAAGGAAATTTGAGTTAGGGGCCTAACTCAAGGTTGCTTTTGTCAAACATCAAAAAGGGGGAAATTATTGGTGCAATCGGCCCAGGTCACGATTGACCAGACTCGAGTTTGACTCGAGTGATGTTTTGATGTTTAACAAAGTAAGTTGACATTGATGTTTGACATTAATGTCTGTTGATGTTTTGGGGAGATTATTTATACAATCAACCCGGGTTATGTTTAACTGGACTCGAGTTTGACTCGAGGGAGACTTTGATGGTTGACTAGGGTTGACCATGTGATTATGGAAAGTCCAAGGCATGAGTACTTGGAATGGAAAGTCCAAGTAGGACACTTGGCATTTGGGAAAGTCCAAGCATGGGTCTTGGCATGGAAAGTCCAACATGGGTTGGCAAGAGAAAGTCCAAGCTTGAGTCTTGGCATTTGAGAAGTCCAAGGGGTTTGATATTGACGGCGTAAAGTCCAAGCGGGAGTCTTGGCAGCATAAGTCTAATGATTGGCGGCGTAAAATCCAAGCGGAGTCTTGGCGGCATAAGTCCAATGTGCCTTAGCGGTGTAGACACTGTTAGCATGACATAGCCGATGGAAGCACCTGGAGGCTAGCGCAATGGATGAACAAGTTATAGATAACTTGGAGGGATCTGAGAGGCATGAGGCTGATTGAGGTGGCTAGAAGGCTTAGGTCTAGACTAAGGGTGGTCTAGCAAGTATGGGGGCACCATACTTGGGCTTAAACCTCATGTTTGAGGTGTGTCAGTCGACTGGTGTCATGTGACAGTCGACTGGCGTAGTCAACTAGGGTTTGACTGCGGGAATAGGCCTAGCAGTCGACTGCCAGAAGTGGGCAGTCGACTGATAGGCCGAGCAGTCGACTGATCTTGTGATCAGTCGACTGGTGCTCGATATTTCGGGCACAGAATGGAGTCTCACTCAACCGCTGGGACGAGCAGTCGAGTGATGGCTTGAACAGTCGACTGATGCTCATGATCAGTCGACTGATGTCCTAGCTGTTGGATCTTTCCAGCGTGGATTACACCGTTGTCTCACAGCAATAGTGTGATCAGTCGACTGATGGTCCCGAGCAGTCGACTGATCGACTTTTTCCAGCACAGGTTGAAGCTATAAAAGGAGCTCGTGATGGAAAAAAATGCATTCGGTTCTTGAGAGCTATTGGGGTGATTTGTTACTGCAAATTAGGTCTCCAAGTGCAAGCAAGCAACCAAGCAATCAAAAACAAGTGTTGTAAAGTTTTTTCTTTACTTGTCTTTCGTATTTGCATTGTATATTGCTTGTATTTCGTTCTTGCTGTTGTAAGATCGTTTGTACGAGGTTTCTCCACCTCCGACTTGTGTCGAGAAGGAGTTATTGTGATTAGTAGTGCGTGTTTGCATTGCTAGGGCTTTTAGAGCCCAATCCATGGAGTACGAACCGTTTGGTTCCGAACCACGTTAAATACTTATGTATTTGTGTTTGTCTATTTCCTATTGCTTCATTATTATTCCGCTGCGCGCTAACGAAATTTATAGATGAACGCGAAACGAATTCCATCACGCGACGCTATTCACCCCCCCTCTAGCGTCCTCAAATCACTTACACCTTTCACATCCGGTCAAGAAGAAGAAGCTCAAACTCCGACAACCCTCACCACCGAACTAGGTAGCTCAAGCATTTCGGTTCAAAATAAAATCCATATAATTTACTTTGAGTGTAGGGAAACCGGGCACTATAAGAGCAAATGCCCAAAGAGGATCAAGAAAAGTCTACCGGTGTCAAAGGTTAAGGATGTCGATGTCCAAGGTCAAAGGAGCAAAGAACACATCATTTGCTTCAAGTGTCATCAAAAGGGACACTATATGAGTCAATGCTCTAGAGGGAGCAAGAAGACTCAAGAGGGAGCATCACATGTGGGGAGAGTCTCTAAGACTAACCCTAAGATATATTTTCATAATGCTCATTCTTTAAATTTTAGGCAAAAGCATGCTAGAAATAATTTAAACAATTTTGCAATTACTCATGAATCAAAGTATGCTAGAAATAATAAGTATGTTTGTCTAGAAGCTAAACATGTTGATTTTAAGTCTAAAGAAAAATCTAGAAATAATAACTCTAGACTCATTTCAAAGAAGGAAAAATTTGAGACTAATGTCTCTAGAAACATCCTTCCTAGAGAAACAATTAAGAAAATCGAAAAACATTTAGGCATTCACCCTAATAAGCGTAGGCATATGCCTAAAGAAAATGATAATGCCCAAAAACCTAATCAAAAATCAATTGGGCAATTAGAGTTAGAAAATCAAGCCTTGAGGTCAAGGCTTGAGAAATTGAAAAAGACCCTTGCAAATATGCAAAATCAATTTAAAGGGTTAAATTGTTAAACTCTAGGATCTATGAGTCAACGTAAAGGGTGTAAGAGGCAAGAATCATCTAGGAGACAAGGTTTGTGTCACAAGCTTATGTCCAAGAAAGTAATGTCTACTTACCACAATATTCCATTTGATTATGGAACTAGACCTAGGTCTAAGAAAACCAAGGTCTCTAGGAAAATTATCCCTAAGGCCAACCATGGTATGTGCCTAGTGACTAGGGTTTCAACGAAACCTAAGCAAGCCACTAAGAAGGTTGCAAGGGGAGTCACCCCTAGAGTCAACCTAGGCAAGACCCAAATGACCAAGGCTAACAAGCCTAGAAGGGTCATTAGGAAAGTATCTAGGGAGGTTATCCCTAAGGAATACCTAGTAAACCCTAGGAGCTCAAATAGATTTTGGGTTTCTAAGAGCGTGATTGATTCACGCTAGATGAGTTTAGGATGTGCCAACCTTGATTGGATGGGTAGTTAACTCAACTATGGTAAATGTGACACTTTAGGCAATTTTCAAGGTTATGAGTACCTTGGAAATAGGTTTGATTTTTAATCTTAAAGGATTTTAGGATGTGTCAATACATTTTTGGAATTATGAAAAATCAATTAAATTGACACAATTTAGGTTTAGAGGTTAGTGTGTCATTTTGGGTTTTTGACACACTTGAGAGGTTAGTAGTAATATGACAAAATAAATCTAATTATAACAAATGACAACTAATATTAAAATTTAGGTATTATGATACCTATGCTTTTTATATGTCATGTTTTGTTTGTCATATAACATGTCATGACATCATATTTAGTTTTATCATTTATATGTCATGATCATGTTTAGGATTAAGGATTAAGTGTCATGTGTTTTTAGATTATATCATATGTCATGACATCATGATCATTGGTCATGCTTAATTATTTCTATCATTATGTCATGATCATTTCATGCATTTAAATTGATTAAAATTGATTTAAGGACAATGACATGACTTGGAGTCTCATTTATAAGGGAATCAAGTAGGGTTGCCTTAGAAAATACATGAGACCTTAGATTAAGATAACCAAAATCCACATCTCACATCTAAATTGACATGTATGTGTATTTACACACCCTAGATACATGTGAGATGTTAGGATATGAGTTAAGTTCAAGGTGCATAGTTTTTGCATCTAGATGAACTAAAACTCATCTTTAACCAACAAGTGGATCATTGGAAAAGTTTGTGTACAAGTCATGCACATTGAGCCCCAGGAATATGATCCAAAATAAGGTTTTGAAAATGTTTTAATTTTTTTTTAAAAAACCTTGGTGAAGTCTATCTTTTGATAGCAATCACCATTGATGAGATTGATACAAAGTGAGCTAAAATTTTGAAGTTTTTATTCACTTTTGGATTTTGTATCAATTTCTCTATTTTATGGGTAAAATAATTTTCAGATATTTTTCACCCATTGTACGTGTCATAAGTAGTATATGTATGAATTTTCATGATTTTTCGATATACGTATATTTATTTATGCATTTATGAAAATCAACTCTAATAACTGAAAATCGGATTTTTTCAGTTATCAGTAGACCTGGCCACGGTCCGGTTTCGTCCGTCCGAAACCACGGATCCGGTTGATAAAATATCGACTTAACCGCCCGCCAGGGCTGGCGATTACGGTCCGGTCGGAACCGCCGGCCCGGCCCGGTCCGTCCAGTCCGGTTCGGTCAAGTCCTGCCGGGTCCGTCCGGTCCGATCCGATCCGGTTAATCGTCGTCTTAGTTAAATAAATAAAAAAATAAAAAATGATGTAAATAATTAAAATAAAAAAAATTCACAATTAAACTTATAAAAACTCTATCAAATATTTCATTATCTCAATACAAAATATATTACATCTTAGACTTAAATAAAAAAATCTATTACAATAAAAAAATCAAATACATTTCAAGATTATTTCCTCCCGTCGTAAGTAGTTAGGATGTTCCTTCCTGCTTCGCCTTGATCTTCTTCGTCACTTTTAATATGTTGGGTTCGACTTGCAGCTTTTGACCAATCATTGAGTAAACATTGCACTTCTAAATTTTCCGACCTTAAACTAGAACGTCTCTCGTCCAATGTATTTCCTCCGGTACTAAAAGTTTGTTCCACTGCAACCGTTGAAACTGGACAAGCTAAAATTTCTTTTGCCATTATAGATAAGATTGGAAATATTTGAGTTCTTTGCGACCACCATTTTAGAATGTCGAAGCTTTCTTCATCTGCATCACTAAAATCAAAAGAAGTGGTAAAATAATTCTCAAGTTCCCGATCGAACTTGAGGATCCTCGTGGACGCTAGTCCATTGCCTTAATAACAATCAGTGCTTTAGTGAGTTTAGAAGTAATAATATTAGTTGTAGTGGATTGATGTGTTTCATGTCCAATAATTTGTTCACAATATTTAATGTTATATTCATTATAAATATCATGTAAATGTGTTTTAATATTAAACAAAATCAAAGAAATATTAGTAGCAGCTTTGTAATAGGACTTAAAGATTCATAATATAATGCTAACATATCTTGCAAACCATCTAATTTAAGTCTAGGATCTAAAACAAAAGCACATAAAAATATTTCAGGGAATGTTTAAGAAATATTTTTCCCATTTTTCTTTCATTACATAAATACATTGAGATAAATAAGTATCATTTGATTGAATATGTTCATTAAAAATACATGCAATATTACAACAATGTGTTAAAACTAAATGTGAAGTTGGATAATAAACACCTGATAATTGGTCACTAGCATCACTAAAAACTTTTAGAATTTCACAAATACTAGTGCATATATTCCATTGATTTGAAAACAAATAAATATCACGTGATTGAACATGTTGATGAAAAACATACATAATAAATCTTTATATTCAAAAGTAGATAACAACAATTTATAAGTAGAATTCCAACGAGTTGGAACGTCCACGCAAAACCGCTTAGGCTTCATGCCATTTATTTTACAAAATTTTCTCCATTCTTTCATTACTTGAGGATGTGTCCATAAATAATGAATTGCACTCCTAATTGGTTGAATATGTGATCCTAAATTTTTAAGTCCATCTTGAACACACAAATTTAAAATGTGACATGTACACCTAATATGAAAAAATCTTCCACCTATTGATGGTTTACATATATCAATAAGTTCACTAATACTAGAGGTATTTGCACTAGCATTATCAAAAGAAATTGAAAAAACTTTAGAAGTTAGACCATATTCTTCTAAAATAATAAAAATAAGTTGTGAAATATTTTGTGCCGTGTGTTTCGTTAAAACATCTATATGCTAGCAATCTTTTTTGAATGTCCCAATTATTATCAATCCAATGACAAGTAATACCCATATATGAACAACTTTGCCAATGATCACTCCAAATATCGGAACACAAAGAAACTTTACTGTTTAAACTAGAAAATTCTTTAATCAATTCTTGTTTTTGTTCTAGGACTAATTTTAAAAGTGTACGTTTTAGAGTATTTCTTGGGATACGTTTAATAGAAGGATTTGCACTTGTAGAAAGCCAATTTTCAAAAGATAATTTATCACTAAAACTAAAAGAAAGTTGTTCAATTGCACAAAATTTAGCAGCTTTCTTCTCTAAATTTAGTTTCACAAATTTAAAGAGTTTAGATTCAAGTACTCCCAACCCGATTGAGAAGAGAATGTCGGAATTTGAGTTTGAGAACGATCAATACCAATTTCCACCGGATGATTTCTCTCCACGTGTCGAGTAAGGGTTCCGTAACCTCCTCCTTGTTGAAATTTGTAACATTTCGAACAATATTTGCATTTTGCTTGCATATCACCGGAAGGGAGCGTTACTTTTTCGAAATGTTTGGTGAAGATATCGGATGCGGGGCGAGGCACTCGAGTTGGTCTTGTAACCGTAGAACCCACCCTCGCATCGATGTATTGCTCCTACTTTCTTGACTTTGATGATGATGACGATTTGAAATTCATCATCGGAAATATCAAGATCGTAGTCGGCGCCCGATATCGAATGGAGGTGAATTGCCGCTTGCTCGAACTCGAACTCGGCGGTTGTAGCATTATGCTCTTTCCCTTTCTGGCACCGGCCGCACCATTAAGAATTGATCCGGCTCCAGACATTTGTAAAAATATGACTTGAGAGTTGAGACTTGAAAGCGGAATGAGAATTAGAGAAGAGAAGTTGTGATTTGTGAAAAAATGAAAGAGAATGGAGGTGTATTTATAGGAAAAAAAAAACTTAAAAAAAAAAAAAATTTCCAACGGCCGACCACGGTTCGTCGGCCGACCACGGGTCATTAATAACGGCCACGAAATCGTGGTCGTTGATCATCAACGCCACAAATCGTGGCGCTTCTTTTTCTTAAAAAAAAAGCGACTACGGGTCGACACGCTCGCGGCTCAACACGCACGCGCTGTACGACACGCCCGTGTCGTGATGGACAGAGAGCAACACGCTCGGCCGACAGATAACACGCCACGCAGCCACGGGCGTGTCGTAATCGAAAACAGCCGACACGCCTGCAGCTGCAGGCGATACGCGGTCGCCGCTTTCCGGCTCGGTTTTTAGGGTCGACCGACCGCCTAATAGCGGTCCGGCCACGGTCTGGTCAAACCTGCTGATTCGCTAACCGACCGCTGACCACGGTCGGTCCGGTCGGGTCCGGTTTGACCCGACCTTGCCAAATGAGCATATCACGATCGCCTGGTGGCGCATGATCGATGAGGGTGGCAATGATCGATGAGGGTGGCAATGATCGTAGCCGAGAGAGTCGATCATGTCACGCCGATTTCGGGAAAACAAGGTTATTTAGCCCATGTTCAGCTGCGGTTAAGGTCCCTAACCACTCTTAACCCTAGGATATGCTTTGGGAAGCATTAGAAAGGGTGAAAATCCATTGGATATGGATTAGGAGAGTTGTTTAGGGTTTGTATCAAATTTAAGGTGTTGGAAAGTTCAATGTTGAATTTCTAACCTTATTTTTGATAGTTTAGAGTTCCTATTGGCTTAGAGACTTTTCAAGGACATTGTTGGTGCAATTGTCAAGAGGGAGCAAGCCTTTAGGGGAGGTATCCATCATGGGATGATGAATGATATTTTTCCTCTTGGGAAGGAGAAATGGAATTTTGAGATACCCAATTTGGAAATTGAGAGAGTGTATAGGATTGCCTCTCTTGAGTGATATGAGACTTATCACTAGGAAGATGGTAGACATCCTAGGTATGTTTGGACCAAGGGGGAGATTGTAAGATCTCATTGGGACATGAGACATTGACCTCCTTGGAGAGAACCTTTTTGATGTTAGTCAAAAAGGGGGAGAATGTTTGGGATTACCAATTTGGGAAATTGGTAAGGGAATTTGAGTTAGTGTTCTAACTCAAAAGTATGTGTTTTTGTCAAACATCAAAAAGGAGGAGATTATTGGTGCAATCAGCCTAGGTCACGATTGACCAGACTCGAGTTTGACTCGAGTGATATTTTGATGTTTGACAAAGTGAGTTGACATTGATGTTTGACATTAATGTCTATTGATGTTTTGGGGAGATTGTTTATACAATCAACCCGGGTTATGTTTAACCGGACTCGGGTTTGACTCGAGGGAGACTTTGATGGTTGATTGGAGTTGACCATGTCATGGAAAGTCCAAGTCTTGAGTACTTGGCATGTAAAGTCCAAGCATGAGTCTTGGCATGGAAAGTCCGACATGGACTGGCAAGGGAAAGTCCAAGCTTGAGTCTTGGCATTTGGGAAGTCCAAGGGATTTAATATTGGCGGCGTAAAGTCCAAGCGGGAGTCTTGGCAGCATAAGTCCAATGGTTGGCGGCGTAAAGTCCAAGCGGAGTCTTGGCGGCATAAGTCCAATGTGCCTTGGCGGTGTAGACACTGTTAGCATGACATAGCCGATGGAAGCACCTGAAAGTTAACGCGATGGATGAACAAGTCATGGATGACTTGGAGAGATCTAAGAGGCGTGAGGCTGATGGAGGTGACTAGAAGGCTTAGGTCTAGGCTAAGGGTGGTCTAGCAAGTATAGGGGAACCATACTTGGGCTAAAACCTCATATTTTAGGTGTGTCAGTGGACTGATGTCATATGACAATCGACTGGTGAAAGTCAACTAGGGTTTGATCATGAACTCGCCTAGCGATCGCTGCGGAAGAAGGCGGTCGGATCGGCCAGCAATGATCGATCGGTGATCGGTCGATCGATCGCGGTGATCACCGATCGGTGCTCAAGTTTTGGAGCACATAATGGAGTTGCACTCGACCACTGCGGTCAGCAGTCGAGTGATGGCTTGATCAGTCGACTGATGATGGATCCGTTGGATTTTTTCAACGTAGATCTAGCCGTTGTCTCACGACAATGATAGGTGCATCGATCGATAGTCCCGAGCGCGATCGATCGACGCTTTAAATGAAGCTCATGAAGGAGGAAAAAGTCAAGGTTCTTTGAGGTGTTTTGGGGCAAGTTGTTGTTGTAATTCAAGGTCTCCAAGTGCTACTCGATCAACCTAGCAAGCAAGCATTCAAAAGCAAAGTATTGTAAAGTTTTCTTTACTTGTCTTTTGTATTTCATGTTGTATTTGCTTGTAACATTTAGATTATTGTTGTAATCAATTGTAAGAGGTTTCTCCACCTCCGACTTATGTCGAGGAGTATTTGTGATTAGTAAGTGCGTGTGCATCACTAGAGCTCTTTAGAGCTCGATCCGTGGAGTAGGAACCGTTCGGTTCCGAACCACGTTATATTCTTGTGTTCGTATTTATCTTATATTCGTTATTGCTTTTATTATTATTCCGCTGCGCATAACGAGTTTTGTAGAGACACGCGAACGAGTTCCATTACGCATAGCACGACGCTATTCACCCCCCTCTAGCTTCCAAAGATCACCCTACATAACTCTTTGTTGCAGTTGAGTAAACAAGTTGGCAGTCGACTGCTAGCTGTTGGCAGTCGACTACTGGTGACATCAATCGACTGATATTCAAACTGTCAGTTTCGATGAAGGTCAAACTTCATCCCCTTATCTTGGGGTGATGTGACATTCTTTGTAGGATCTTAATCTCAACGACTAGGGGGCTTGGAGGGCTATAAAAGAAGGGGGGTTTCACCCCTTTAGGTCATCTCAAGTGCTTACAAAGTGATCCCACAACGTCGAAGGTCTACGACAACGCTACGATGCCGAAACGCTATCGCAACACCGACGACACGCTCTCTATTTCAAGCTCCAATCGTCGTCGGTATAGTTTTTAGTTGTTGTTATTTCAATTCAGTGTATTCAAGTGTTCTTAATCGAGCTTTTGATCACAACGAGGAGAGGTGGGATTGTCTCTCTATCTCGATCTTTTGGTTTTGTAATCGTCGTCTCCTACCTCCAACGTGGAAGAGACTTTTTAGTGTTTTGCCCTCCGTACGCGGTCTAGGATCGCAAGGGCCTTGAATTAGCAATTGTTTGGTTGTGAACCCAGTAAAAATAAATTATGTCATTTATTTTTCCGTTGCACTACTTTGTTTTTGTCTTTATCGAACGAAACGAAAAGAAATTTTAAGCTCGCTATTCACCCCCCCCCCCTCTAGCGCGCTCTTTCGATCCTACATAAAGCTCATCTAGTAGCCAAAGGTTATACTCAGACAAAGGGCATTTGATTACGAGGAGACCTTCTCTCCAGTAGTCAAGTTTATTTCGATCCATTTACTTGTAGCGATTGTCGTGAGTCTAGATCTAGAGTTACATCAGATGAACATGAAGATCGCTTTCCTTAATGGAAGTATGGATGATGAGATTTACATGGAACAACCTTCTAAATTTGTTCAAGTAGGTCAAGAAAATAAGGTATGTCAACTTCGGAAGTCGATATATGACCTTAAACAAGCATCCAGACGATGGTATCTAAGATTTCACAAGGATGTGATATCTTATGATTTTACAATGGTCGAAGAGGATCATTGTGTCTATCTGATAAGATCTAATAACTCATTTGTGATTCTGTCGTTATATGTGGATGACATAATATTGGTTAGAAACAACATTGAATATTTGATAATCATTAAAACGTGATTATTATCCACTTTCAACATGAAAGACATGGATGAAGCTGAGTTTATCCTTGAAGTACAAATCCAGAGGGATCGCTCGAGAAGATTTCTAGCTCTTTCATAAGAGGCTTATATTGATAAAATTCTTAGGCGTTTTGAGATGAGTGATTGTAATCTCATAGATACTCCGATCGCTAAAGGTGAGGGCTTGAGCTTAATGATGTGTCCTAAGACTCAGGAAGAGATAAGGGAAATGAGTAAAGTACCTTACTCAAGTGCAGTGGAAAGTCTAATGTACGCAATATTGTGTACAAGATATGACATATGTTATGCAGTCGGTCTGGTATGTAGAGATCAAGCAAATCCTGGAAGGGGTCACTGGAGAGCAATGAAAAGAATTTTAAAATATCTTAAAGGTACTGCAACCTTCTCTTTGTGTTATGGAAGAGGTGATTTGCGTCTCGTGGGATATTTAGATGCCGACTGAGGAGGCAATCTGGATAAGCGTAAATCAACATCAGGTTTCGCTTTCTTGCTCAATAGCGAGGTCATCTCTTGGAGTAGCAAGAAGCAAACCTGTATTTCTCTATCTACGATGGAGGCTGAGTTCATGGCATGCTCAGTAGCAGTTCAAGAGAGTGTTTGACTCAGAAGACTATTGGATCATTTAGGAGTTGTAGTGAATAGTGAGAGGCCAATAATGATTTATTGTGATAATCAATCGACCATCGCTTACACAAGAGACCCTAAGTTTCATAGTAGAACCGAACACATAGGTACCATATACCATTATGTAAGAAACATCATTGAAAAAAAATGAAGTAACTGTCAAGTACATTTCAACACACAGCATGGTGACTGACCCCTTTACCAAACCTATCACGAGAGACTCCTTTATGCGATATAGTCGTTAGGTTTGGATGTTTTATGAAATTTTTCAACTTGTATTGTAATGACAATGATGCTTAATGAAATATATGACTTAATGTGTATTTCTGATCCAATTATGTTATTGCACTTGTTATATATATATATATATATATATGTTATGTGATATAATAGATATGTCAGACATGCATGTTTACTCTCTCACACAAGTGACCAACTCCTAGAGTGGAGATTAGATGATTTCTAGTTGTAAGAGATTTTGAAAGTAACCCTGCTAGAACTTAAGTCGCCCTGATATGTGTTCAGGATGATATCATGTACGACATGACCGACATGGATTTAATCACATCCATATGACCTGTAAGGAGCCAGGTTTGAGATCTCAGATATCACCTGCAGTTTATGATATTATTTTTGAGAGATTCTCTTTTAGATCTCTGAGTAGAATTTTATGTGTATACTGAGTCCTATACCTGCACAGTATTAGAGAAATCTAACATATGCCCTTATGAGAAATGGGGAATAACATTGTGGCGCATGTTTCATACCGCGTGTGATAAATCGACTAGGAAAAGCGGGAGTCTTATTACTTGAGACAGTAAATTAATATCCCTAAGCCTCACTGTGTGAGATCCTAGATCCATTGGGAGGGATCTTTTGTACCCTTATTACTTTTAGTTATTTCTTGAGGTGATTCAGTGTTGTTACTTTAGTTTGTTTACCGATGGCTCGGAATATAAATTGAGGTTTGAGAGACAGGTCTAGGAAAGCATTTGAGTTATGACTAATAAATTCAAGTTTGGAAAAAGAAAGACCAATTGACATTACATCATAATTTTAATATTCATCGACTAATCTTTTATGTTTATCCGAGGAGGGATTAAATATATTAGTAAATATAATATTGAACAATATATGAAGATACTTTCAAAGAGGAAAAAAGTTCAATTGGATATAATAAGCCTTGGATCTGGGGTGCAGCGAGATTGTATCTTATGATGCAAAGATGACTACTCTATCATCCTAATAGGTGTATAGAGCAGTTTTTTATATGCAAGTGTACTCGCAAGTCACACGACGTCCAACTCTATGTGAAAGCGTTGTAGAGTGATGGATCACATGAGATGTAATCTAATGACGATTGAATATTATATGCTCTCGTGTGCAAGTGAGAGATATTAATTGTATGCCCACATGGAGGCATATAGCAAACATGGGTAATGGGTGGTTTCTCATTATCCCATGTTCTTCATCTCCTCTCCTCCCTTATAAAAGCAACCTTCTTGATGAGAAATAGAACTGGTCCGGAGTATATAGAAGCCCTGGGCGAACCAATATAAATTGAGTTCTCTTATAAAGAAAAAAAATTGATAAATTTTGAACCCTTTTACTTATGATATTTTATGGAATACTTTTGGGACCCTGAGCGGACGCCCCATTTGCTTTGGCCCAGAACCGACCTTGATGAGAAGGTGTGGCTAGTTGGCTAAGTGTGAGAGAAATTTTGTACACGAGTGAAGCAAGAAATGAGAAAATTTCTTATGCGTGAGTGATGCGAGAAGACAGTTGAGAGTTCTTGTTCTTGTGCGAAATGCTTCACTTAAAAAACTCCTCTTCTTGTTGAGTAGAACAAGAGAAATTATCGTCACCGAGTTTAAGGGTTTGCGACGTTGTGATACTGTAATGGAAGTTCGATTCAACCATCGTGATTTTCATCCCGATTGTGAGGGTTTCGAGAGAATCCGAGAAATTTTTTATCAGAGCAGTTCTAGCAGCTTCGGCATCTAGATATTTAAGATATATTTATATTTCTGTAATTTTCATAAGTATACGAATTTATATTAATTTATTTCAACATATGTCGATGTCATCCTTCCTTCCCATGTGATTGCAAATTAATAGATTTTTTTTTAAAAAAAAAAAAACACAATTCCAAATTCACATACAAACAGATGTCCTTGTGCTTGTGGCATGACATTTCTGTGGAGCCTAAAAACAGATGAGATGAGAAATGTGAGAACTGCTGATATCTTGATTGTTTATAGTTACATTTGCAGTTAGATGACTGACCTGGTTGATCAAGGCGGCCGAGCGTGAGACGAATTCAACAAAATTGTGCTCTGCATCATAGGCGAATATTCAATATTCAATATTCGTCAAACAGCGCAGACCAGATTTAGTATTCTGTTCATCTGCATGAATCGTATTGTTTCAAAAGTACTTATGGATAATAAATGAAAATTAATAAAGAGAATAGAAATGGGGGCGGGCAAGAGAATATTTAGGTGGAAACATATACAATTGATTGTCATCGTATCATCATCGAGCTATGCTAGCTAGTTCTACCGATTTGGGATTAGCTACGTGAAAATTATTCTGTGGCAGTGCATCACAAATTTTTTTCTTCAGTTAATTCCATCTTTCAACAGATCGATTCACCTTGTCTAATTTGAGAATCTGTTGCTCATTTTTGAATATATGCCCATAACCCAAACATACAAATTGATTGCCAAGACAATTAGTTACTAATATCTATCCAAAAAAGATATATGAAGCACATATATAGCAGCATACGAAGAAATTAAGATATTGGTCATGAATGCATGTAAAGAAAAGGCTTCGTTTACCTAAAAAAAAGCTTCCAACGGATCAGGGTGAAACAAAATAGTAATGCCAATGAACAAGTAATTATTTCAAATCCATATTATGGCTTCGCCTGAAGTGATCTCTGCTCGATTTGTTAATTTACTATCATCGAGAACAATGAAAGGACAACGAACAGAGAAGATACAAAGTAGACAAATGTTTGTTGAAAAGGTAGAACTGGCAACGATATGCATCATCTATAATCTTCGCAAATTTGTTGACAATATATTTCCTCTGCCAACTAAAAATCAAATCTATGATCACCAACTTTCATGACAAAAATCGAAGGGAAGTTTTCGAAGAGGTAGCAGTATCGCTCGATCCACAAAGATTCGACGCAACTACCAGACATGACATGAAAGAAAGACGATAAAAAATAGATCGGACCTTTTTCTCCCAGAGTTCCTGATCTCAATGCAGCCGCTGTCGGTGCTGAAGGAGGCGTATATGGCCGGGAAAGGGGGGCATGAACAAACGCATCGCGTAGCGGAACCCCTTGGTGATCCGGCGATCGGGTTCTGAATGTGACCGATGGAGGTGGGGATGGCGTCCATGTTCTTCCGAGACCCGAACCAAGCACCCACCCTCAGCTTCTTCCGCCCTAACTCGAAGAGCTCGAAGTCGAGGTTGAGGTGTTTGAAGCCGCGGGTGAGCTTCCCGCGCAGGCCCTCCACCTCCACTATCTTGGAACCCACCTTCACGGCGACGAACCCATTGTCTGCGAGGCCAGGATCGCCCTTCGTCTTCGCCGGCCGTGAATGAGCCTGCTCTGCCTCACCATCCGCTCGCTCGCTCGCCTCCTCGAGAACGAAGAGAGGGAGAGAGAGAACCCCTATTCATTATATGTAGCGGTCGCTTCGCCCATCTCAAAGAACACGTGTCGCATGACAATGGAAATTCTGGCTAAGCTAAGCTGAACCGTAGATCCGCGCTCGAATAGAACCCAACGGTCAAGATATCAAGGCCCGCACTGGAGTCTCGTCCTCCGCCTCAACCGAGCCAGTGCGCCGTTAGATGGGTCACGTCACCTTTCGGTGACTTTAGTCGCAGCCATGGCGCTCATCGTGGGACATGAAATGTATTTTAAAGAGATTTGTTCTTTCGCCATAAATATATAAATGCTAGCTCCAATATATAACTCGAATATATAAATAAAAGATGTAAAATTAATCGATATAATAGAATTGATAAATTTTAAAAATAGGCAAAGAAACAAAAAATACTTTAGTGTAATTTAACTGAAATTCAACTCGATCGTGAGCTTAACTATAAATTAATCATTTTACAATTAATAAATTTGATTAGTTAAATTAAATTGATTTGATTTAATTTATTAAAATGAATAAATATTTGACAGACACATCCTAATTTTATATATATATTTCCATCTCAACAATGATTGACAACTTATTTTTTTTATCTTCTTCTTTCTTTCTTACTATCTTAAGGCTTCCAAAAGTTTATCCTAACTTAAAATTTAAAGTGTTTATATTTTTTTAGAAGACAATTATCAATAATCCATAAGCACTCGAATAAATTAATATTAAAAAAAAAGAAATTAACCTTATTTTGACTTTAAATTCTCTTATCGAATAAGTCAATCTAATTAATATATATGGTGTATTGAAATCCAATTGGATGATTCGACGATCAATCAATAATATTAAGTCGATGACAAATAAAAGTAAGTCGTTACCATTAATTGTACATCTACCATCTGAAAAGGTATATATCCTAACAATCAAAGAGAGGTATATCTAGAATCCATAAGAGAATATAATTAATATATTGTATGTCACTTCACTATACAAATACTCCACATGGTTTGAGCTCTTGATCTGTACATCATCGATGAGTTATGAGTGAGTTTCTTAGGTCAAGATATTCTAAGAGAGCTTAAGGAACGAGCTAGGCAACAGAAGCATTTTGAGTTTCCATAAAACATTTTTTTGCCCATCTTTCTAAATCCAATTACCAAACAAATAAAACCTATCAATTGTGAACCTTCCTACTCACCAAAACCCCCTTAATTAATTAATTTAATTATCTACCTGTCATCTCATCCGTAATCCATGACAATTGACAACACTAATCATATATATATATAAAAGGATTTAGAGTAGTATGAATTAATTCCAAGTGTTTTAGTACTACTGGCTCCTTTTTCATCTCAGTGCATGCATGATATATTCTGACTGCTTTATCTCGACGATACTTTCCATCAGCTTTCACTTCTCTAGCCTCTCTTCTTCTTCCTGTCCTCCTTGTCATACTACAGCAGTACAGTCGCAAACTAGGAATGAAAACTCATGGCTTTCTCTCCTTCTCCTCCTGATTCGTCTGTTGAATAAATCTAGAAGCATTGGTGCATGGTAATACACCTCTCGTGGTACTCTATGAATCCATCAAATACTGGTGAAACTATTCCAACATATATCCAATAGTGTTTGAGAGATTAATTATTTAATTTGAAATTGTTCAAGATGAAATATATATTATTGGTGAAACTATATATATGACGAAATAACTAATTATAACTAGATAAGCAGTGGAAAAAAATTTCATCCGCAGCGCTTAAAATTCCTTATTTATTTGTTTTAAAATAATAAAAATATTGGAAAAATAAGGTTATGAAATTGAAGAGAGTGAGGAATTATTAATTAAGTATAGATATGATGAAACCATCAAATGGAGATGATGGAGCAGTTTGAAAGTGGAGGTAGAGGCCAAAAGCTGAGGCATCATGTGGTAAAAGCCAAAAGCTTGAAATGAAGCTTTTGCCCATAACAAGAAGAGGTGGAATTTAAAGAGCAATTGCAGTGGAGTGGATCATCATCATACTGTTTCAACAAAGCCAACTGCTCGCTGTCAGGGCTTGCTTATATGACTAAGTAAGCTAGAGAATAAAATTACAATTGTTTATATATATATATATATATATATATAATAAAAACAAAGGAATTTATAGCGTTAGTTTATTATCAAAATTTCATTTATTAGCTTTTTCTTAAATGTTTTTTTTTTTTTTTTGAACAAATAGATAGGTTTTAATTATCTTCCTATAGCTTCCATAATTCCTCCCAAGTGCATATATAGATATATAATATAACAATCTTTAGTTAACTTAATTATGAAAAAATAAGTTAGAGGCGATAAATGAATTAATTTAACTCCACGAAAAACAAAAATTGGAATCAAATGAACATGAAATGGGTCCATAGAATTGCATGCCGCAAATTAATTGATAGACGGGGAAGAAATTAAATGATATTATTACTACGTGCGATCGCAGTATGTACGTACTAGTTCACTGGCTTTGGCGGGTCGCCGCCGGCGAGGAGGCGTTCGTCGTCGGTGGACGGTAGGCGTTGAGTGCCGCCAGGATCCCCATGTGTCCCTCTCCGTGTTGCGGAGCAGCTGCCGGCAACACCGCCATGGGGGCGCCGGCGGGCGGCTGGGGGAAGTTCATGAAATACTGAAGCCCGCCGGGGAGCGCACCCCTGAAGACGGCTGCGGTGGCGCTGGAGGCGGCTGCGGCGGCGCTTGGGAATGCCCAAGTTGATGGTGATTGATCAGCATTAGTGCTGCTAGTGGTAATGATGGTGGGTTGTTGGTTGTTAGGGTTTGTCACGGCCATCCACACTCTGCCAGCCTGTGCCATGGGTTGATTATTCTGTGGCGGTTCGTGGTGGTGGCGGCGGCGGTGAACTAGCTCTTCCTCCCACCGCCGCTTCCTGGCGTTGGCGAGGTCGGAGGTGTCGGAGCTCACCGGTGTTGCGGATTCAATAAAAGCGCTGGAAGTACCGAAGCTGAGAAGCAGGGGAGGAACAGAGGCGGACGAAGACGCCGTCGTCGTCCCTGAGAAGTCCCACTCGCTGCGGAAACGGAGGGGGTAGCCTGAGAGTGGCGCGGCGGCCGAGGAAGAGTAGGAGTTGGGGGCGGAGAGGGAGGAGGAGCTGGAGTTGCGGAGGGAGATGTTGAGAGAGGTGAAATTGGCGGGGATAGTACCGGTCCCGGTTGCGGCGATCACTGCCGGCTCCGCCTGCTGGAGGAGCCACTCGATGGTCTCACCGTCGGACTTGTGGCCGAGCTCGCGGGTGAGCTGGAAGACGCGGGCGGCGCAGAGCGCCGGCATGCGGATGCGCCTCCCTCGGCCGTCCACCTTCGTGTGGCGGTCTTTTGTGGAGCTCCGCTTCGCGGGGGGCTTGATCCGAGGGGCCTCCGGCTGCGGAGCATTATCTGCGCCTTCTTTGCTCTTCTCGTCGCGGCCTGTGGCGGCGCAGATGGCGAGCGGGGACGGGAACGAGGAAGCGGCAGAGGTGGAGCAGGAGTCGACGAGCTCCTTCTTCTCGAGGAGCTGGAGCTGGAACGGCCGGAAGTTAGCCTGCCGGGGCGTCTCGCCGGAATCCATGCGCTCGACAGGGAGTTCACGGCGCCATGGCACGTAGCAGAAGCGGAATATAAATGGCGACCAACAAAATAAGAAAAATACACCTCATAAACAATTAAATATACGAAAGAATTTTTTTTTGACATTTTTTATTTCACTCGTCATAATTTATCTACTTTTTAAAATTAGCTCTTTACTTTTAAAATGATTAATAAATGCCTTATTAAATAATAATTTGCCTTTTATTTTATTTATTTATTTTGAATAATATTAATTCACTGGCAGCCAGTACTGTGACTGGCTCTGTCACCTTGGGTCAGAGTCCACGTGTGGTGCTGCTCTTTGTCATTCAATCACCAAAGACATTGGGAGTGGGACCCTCTCTACCTCCCCTCAGCATTTTTTTAAATAATAACAATATTATTAATAAATAAATAAATAATAGGAGGAAAAATAAAATACATAAAATCAAGATATGTGTTGAGGAAGAGGGTCCCATACCCTTCCCTACAATAATCATTCCCGTCCCTTTTTTTTTTCATTTCTTTTTCTTTTTCTTTACCTTTTCCATTATCATCTAATTTGAGTTCTTCGATCTCTTTTAATATTCCAAAAAGATTGGTGATTAGCTCGATAAAACAACTTTTAATCCCTGATATGAGTCAATGATATATTCGATAATTTAGACTTAAAGTACATGGTGACGTTAACCTATACTTTATTTAAGTATTTTTAATTTTATACGATATATACAATAGAAGATTATGATAATACATTCTAAAGTAATTATGTGAGTATTTGAATTTGAAAGTTTATTTTATCCAATGATTTTGAAATCTAAGGTTTGCATAATTTTATGGGTTTAGTTGATTTGAAATAAAAGTAATCACCATTGAAATTGTTGTATATTTTTTATATTTTTTTCATCTTAATATATATATAATTGTTTAGGTTCGAACGACAATGACACTCTCTCGGTTTGAGTCGAAATTCACATCGACTTCCGATCGAATCGATATAGTATAACATACACGCACACCAAATTAGAGGAGACAAGTGCACGTAGTTGAAACATCAAAAGCTTGTCATCGCATGTGTGTCTTGTGGAGCCACATAATCCACCTACCAACTATTAATTAAGCCTCAATATTACTGTTTGCATTAATTAATTATGCTTAAGGCATAGATATAGTGCTTGCTTGCCATCGCGATCGTGCATAAATATATGGTTTATATCTCGTCGTAATTAATTTGGCGAAGACATTAATTAAATAATCATCCGACTTACACCAACTCACGCAGTAACGGAATCGGCCCGCAACTTCCGCAAGCGGGAAAACGGCGAATTCTCCTCCGCAAGCCGCATGGCAGGATCGAACCATGGCCGTGCGGAGCCTCTAAGCTCTACCGACGCTCTTCCGGTTTGTAAGGGTTTTCGAAAGGACACGACAAAGGTCAAGGAAATGGATCGAAGACATTAATTAATGAATGGGTTTCTTATGCAATTAACCTTTTTGAAAAAAAATATAATGATTAATTGCATGTAGCTTTAGAATAAGATAAATTTATTTGTTTAGGTGGATTTTAAAAGGGCTAATGATAGATTTGTGGAGACATAGTCCCAAAATTTCAAACCTAATTACTCAAATTGATCCACATAAATTAAATTAAAAATAAATAAATAATAATAATAATAATAAAGAGGGGGGAGATTCCTTTAAGTAGGTCAATAGAAAAGGGAGAAAAAGGGAATAAGGATATTGCACTTGTAATTTAATAAAATTTAGTTTTTTTTTTAAATTTAAGAGGAATAGAGAGAAGCTGTCATCGGGCCCCATATTGTTTTAATTTGTCATGTATTTGTGGGGAGCTATCAAGGAATTTAATAATTCAAGGGTTATACGATTTGAATATATACTTTCTGAACTATATATATTTAAAAAATTTATTTCACTCGCTTTTTTTCCCTTTTTCTTAAAATACCGAAAATATAATATATATTTTTAAAAATTAATTTTGACGAATGGCTTCCTTAGAAAAGCTAATTAATAAAATCGATCAACTTCACTAGCGATTTTTGATCCCTTATTCCTTTCAATTTACTATACTAAGGCGAAATTAATTATATCGTCAAAACCCTAATATATAAAATCAGTCAGACTCGATTGCTAGTCAATTCAATACGATAGAACGAAGGTTTTCGAAACTATCCTAGCAAATTAAAGGTTAACCGATCGACCGGTCTTGCGTGGCTCGATCGCGTGCCGATCTAGCTAATTCTACGAAGACTGGTTGCATCGTCGCGACCTGTCGTCGCTGTAGTCGGGTTCGGGTAGAGGAGAAAGGGTAGGTATATTCATGAAAGTGCTCACCTTAAAACTAGCCAATACTCGTAGGGTCACGTTGTCATAAGGAGGGGGAGGGGGTGCCCCCAACTCTTAACTGGCCAAATTAAAGGCAATAGCTAGGGCACCACCCCTGATCAGTGAAACAATTAATGATTTGGAGGGGTGTGTCAGAAAGATACAAATGCAAAGTTATGGTGCAATATTTGATGGCATGCATGGAACACAGTAGGGGTCCCCAATCTCTCCCCTTTGTGTGTCTTTGCTTCCTAAACCCAGGGAAGCCTCCAAACACACCACATGGACACGCTGAGGGGCAATTAAACTCGAGCGAGGTGCGATGCTTTAATTTCTTATTGTGATCTCACATCCCATTCTCTCAGGTGTACTCTTCCCCCCTTCCATCTGTGTAGGGTTTAGGCTGTGTGTTTGATACGAGAGATTTTAAAATTATAATGTAACATAATATAATTTGAATTACAGAAAATAATAAAATATTGTAACATGAATTATAAAGTAATTAAAACGGATTAATCCGATTAATTGCTTGGTTACATCAACTATCGATGACCGACGATGATCGACGATCACTGTCGATCGATAATTAAGGATCGACGATGACGATGATGATCATGAAAAATCAACTCGAATTTTGATTATATTCGGACGAAAATATAAAAGTACTTTTTATAATTTTATAATAATATGAATTATATATCTTATAAAAAATAATGAACACAAAAAAAAATATATATATATATAACAATCTTTATAATCAAAAGTTATACATTGATCGTCGACCAATGTAATATAAATTGTGTTACATTATATTATAAATTTTATTACATTATAAGCTTGATTATATTATCCCGTATGGGATACAATCTTAGTTTATTTATTTATTTGTTTTTAGAAAATTATGGTTTTAAAGACGTTTTGTGGAATTAACGGTCGTAGATTTATATTTTTTTTGTTTTTTAAAAACAAAAAATAAAAATAAAATAAAATAATAAACCCTAAATCCCTTGGGGTTAGTATTTGGGATAATTTTGGGCTGGCCTTCTTTGTATTTGGTGTGGGCTTGGACTGGACTGCAAAAGCCAGATAAATTTGGGTCGGCCCTGCTCTCTTGCCGCTCGCCGTTCTTCCCTCGCGGGTCCACTCGATTCCCTGTGACGGCTTCCGAGCGGCTCGATGTGAGGCAGCGTCGCCGGTGTTGCTGTGGTCGTTGGCCGTGCGGTTTGGGGCTACGAGAAGAGTGCCGGCACTTGATGGTGTTCGGGCACGCGATCCACGCGATAAACAATCCGATGGCTCGACTGCAGCTTCATGGAGCTTTGTAGGTGCATCGATCCGCTCTCTCTCAGTTATGACTGATCCGTGTACTCGTGTTTTCTTCTGGTTTACTCGAAGCGTATTCTCTTGGGTAGAAAAGAGGATTTTTTTTATGATAGATATTAATTATCTGCTTCCGATGTTATTCTTTTTTTTTTTTTAAATAATAGATTGGAATTATGTTAGCAATGTTTGAAGTCGATTTTAGGTCTAATATTACGGTTGTTAGATTTTTTTTTTTTTGTAATTTTGTTAAAAACATACATCAATTTTGCTAAACATAAACTGAAATTTTCTCCCAATTCTACTTTATATAGCCAACATTAGTGGTCATCAAAGTAAACCAAACCTTAGTTTTAAGTGATACTCGATTAGGCATTTATAATAAAGCAAAAGGTGATCAACATTGGAACAAAATTTTTCTATGTTCATCCCAACTATTTGGCGTCACTATATGAAACTCATCCCTCATTGAACTCCATGTAATGTAGGAGTAATTCTATACAAATCAACTGAAATTTTGTATTAAATTAACTAGACTTTTCCAGTCACTTTTGAGCCACTACACTTTTTTATTCTTGTCGATTCAATTTGTCTAGTTATAAAATCTATTAATTCCCTTTGAACATGCCCGTACCTACTTTAAAGTATAGTCAAGATAAGACAAATACACTGTACATTTATACAGCTAAGTATACACAAGACCCAAGCATTACAACAAATACATGATGTGGGAACTTAGGTATTAGAGTATGTGCATATTCTTGCATGCTTGAAAGTTTAACTAGCGCTGCAGCCTACTTCACAATGCTCACGCAGAAAGTTTGGTTGTGTTTACAAACAGGGATTTTTCTTGATTCAGCTGCAGTATAACTAGTTTAAAGAAATAGAGCTACATTTCCAATTAATATCCTTGTGTATGGGGTGAAATTGCATCAACATACGTCCCCACGGGGATGTCGTGGTGGCTAAGACACGACAATGCTTACAGAAGTGGCATAGGTCGATTCCGAAGGAGGTCTAAAATCCTTTCCTGAATTCAGATGACTCTCACGTATCTTGGCCACCACGTCAAAGCCCATAGAATCCTCCGTGATTTACATCCCTCACAATGACTGTGGGACAGGTCGGTGAGAGCCACTATGTTGACGGTTCCAACCTTTGCAGAAATTGAATCAACATACATTACATTTTTCATTTCATATGTTCTCTAATATACTTTTCTTCGGCAATTGCCTTTTTCAATATGCTCAGATTGTTAAAAAGCCCTTTGAGTACCTAATGCAGAAAAGTAAATCAGTCGTCGTAACTATAGGATTGTTACTACCGAGAGAGGGGGGTGAATCTAAGTGGTTACAAAATTTCCTTTAACTTTTTAAAATCTTTTCTTTTTCTTTTCAAAATCAAGAGTCATTGCAGCGGAAAATAAAAGCAAATTAAAATAAATAAATAATTCATTTTTACTTGGTTCATAATCCTAGCCGGGTTGCTACTCCAATATTCGTGACTTCCAAGAGTCACCTCGATGGGCAATTTACTAAAGTTCCTCCGAATTGAGAACCCCTCAGTCTCGGAGAATTTCACTTTTTACAAAGGATAAGGTACAAGCTACCTATCCTCTTGAAATTAAGTACAAGTAAGCAAAAGTACAAAAAATAAACAAATATTATATCGGTAACTAAAGTATGAAATGGAGCTCGGTTTTCGGGGTTGCGAAGTTGCGGCTTGACGATGATCTTGCGGACGACAATCGGAGTAGCAACACTTGGATGAGTAGTAGAGTGTTTAATACGGAGATAACCCCCTATTTCTTTTATAAGCCATTTCTAATCGACTAGAACACCTTCTAGTCGACTCTAAATCAGCCCATCGATTTGATATTCTAGGCTTTCCAGTCGACTGGACCGACTCCATGTCAGCTGGCTTCGCTCCTCTATAGTTTTAGTATTTTCCTATCCCAGTCGCCTGGACCTGGTCCAGTCAACTAAAATTCCTACCATATCAGTTGCACAATCTCCATTTAATTGACAACTCCTCTTGCCATCTCAGCATCCCAGTTGCCTAGACCTTGTCCAGTCAACTGGATCTGAGTCGCCTGGACACTGTGTAGTCGCATGGATTCCTACAACACAGAGTTAGCACAATACACTATATAATATCATTTGGCAATAGTAATACTGTCCAATCTCGACTTCCGAGTCCAACACGAACCTTTCGTCGGATCGACACATAGCTTTATCCCCACTTGAGGACTTGGCCTCGCCGCTTCACTCGAGCCTTACCTATTGGCTGTGCAACCGGACTTACCTTGTTTGACATCCGATCTGACCCACCAGGGCTTTATGCCAGCTGTCCGATCTCCCTGACCCAGTTGGGCTTCCTACCGGTTGTCCGATCTCCCTAACCCAATGGATCCAGTCCACTCGACCCATTTGGACTTCATGTATAGTGTTCGATTCTCCTGATCTGTCAAGATTTTTGTCTAGTATCCGGTCAACACGACCTACTAGGACTTCTAACATATTGTCTAGTATCCGGTCAACCTGACCTACTAGGACTTTCCTGTTAAGTTTGCACATTTAACACATATATCAAATCACATGATTATCCTACTAGTATGATTTCCTTGCTTATATATCAAAACATAGAAGTGATGCTCCCTGCATCAATAATCTTCCCGATTTGGATATATGACAACCGTTTAAAGTTAGGCGTAGAACTACAAAATTTTTAACCATAAAAATGACATGCAACATGCAATGCATTCATTCTCATCTCTTCAAACTTAGTTCACACACTTAGTTTTAACTTTAAGCACACTCTCTCCCCCTTTGGCATATATCAAAATATAAAATCTATTTTATGCCAAAGTTGTTAAATAAGATATAAAAATGATTTTTTCTAAGTCATTTAAAAGTAACTCTTTATGAAATTTTTAAGATAATTCTTTTGAGAAGAGCTCTTGATTTCTTGAAAGTATTAAACATGTAACCATAACACTTATATAATTTTTTGAAAGAATATTCAAAACTACAACCTCCCTCTTAAAATAAATCTTTTTAAAAATTTATATTTTTTAAGCTCAAAAGTTTTGAAAGTTCTTTTCAAGATTACATGTCCTTAAAACAATCTCCCCCTTAGTATATGCTTATAAAAAGTTTTCTTGTTATTTTGAAAGTTGCATTCTTCTATTTAAAAAACAATCTCCCCCTTAAACATAGCTTAAAAATAAATATTTTCTCCCCCTTCAAAGTATATCTTTTTATGCTAAAAAGATTCTAAAAACCTTTTGAAGAATATTGAAACTCCCCCTTGAATTATGCTTTTACTTTAAGTTTTCAAAATAAGATTTTCAAAAATATATCAACTCCTTAATCTCATGCTTATGCCACTTTAAGTTTCTCAGTAGCATTCACATCCTGGCGAAATTTTATGCAGCGCTCTCTGTGCTCTATGAAGTCTTGGCGGATCCGACGATATTAGCGTGATGTCTGAGTAAGGGTGTCAGTGAGGATATGCATGTCCTGAACATGAGACACATAATCTTGTCGAAGGACTTTAGAAATCTCCACCAAGTCTTGGCGCATAGATGCCGAAACCTCCTCTACCGTTGTGGTGTGGGCCATGACACAGGTAGCCTCATGTCTCACTTGTTGCAAGTAAGCTTTATGTTGATGAATTTGAGAAAGGGCTCTGTTTCTCTCTGCCAGTAAATCGGAATTGCGGAAAATTTCCCTACTTGGGCTCGTAAGTCGGCTATGGTTTCAGCGTCTCTTTTTTGTTGTCGTTGAGCCTCTGCTAATTGAGCGTGACACAAAGCCAACTCTTGACGTAAAGAGTCTTCCCTCTGTTTAAGTTTTTCTTGGGTTGCTGAGTTAGTGATGGAGTGTTGCAAGGCTTGCTGTTGAAGTTGCGTTTGATAATGGGAGAGAGAGCGCTTCAGCTCTTGGTAATTTATCATGGCTTGTGCATAGCGAATTAGAGGAAGGGAGCACTCCTAAAATTAAATACAAGAATGATTCAGAAGGGCTTACCAACTTAAGAGCATGCTGCAAACTCTCAATCCGCGGTATTAACTCATCATGGTTGAGGATGCGTGAGTCTTTGGCGGGTGGTGAAGGAGTGGAAGTAATAAGGAGAGCTGTTTCATTTATTATCGGGGAAGGTGAAGGTATAGCATGGGAGCTCCTTACAACCTCAGTATGGAGAGGGGAGAAAGTTTCAAAAGAAAAAGGGGGAATGTTAATAAGAGGTGTGGTCGAGATAATATTATGGGTGAATTCAAGCAATGAAGGGGTGATGGCTCGAATATCCCAGAAAGACTAAGGGATAGGGTACACTCGTTTTGAACCCTATCTGTGTACGAGGAGGGGGCAATAAGTAGTGGGTTAGGGTTAGGGTCTGAAGAAGGGGAGCTCATGGGCTCCAAAGGTAGAGAAGAAGAAGAAAAAGGAAAGAGGGAAGTCAAGGGTGATAAGGAGATAGGAATGTTTGCTGTAGGGGAAGATGCGGAAGTGGTTGGAAAGAAGGTTGTGACCAAAGATATTTCTTCGGAATAGAAAGGGGTTGATGAAGGGAAGTCGGGGTTCGATGGTTGAGGAAGGGAATCAGAGGCTGCCAATAGGCTAGCAAATGGGATAACGTTCAAAGGTGGAGGCGACGACACCACCAATTGTGGAGAAATGGAGGCAGGAAGGAGGGGAGAAGGTTCGGCAGTGGTCACTTTGGTGGGCAATGAAAGACCGGACAGTGGCGGCAGTACCTTCTTCTTGAATTTTACGACGTGCAGATTCTCGTATCGCCACTTTAATGTTCTGACGCAAAGGGGGTGAAACGGGATGATCCAGAAGCAAAGGGGAAGAGGAGGAGGGGCTAGGGTTCATCAATGGCATCAGTGGATAGTGATGCATAGGAGGAAATAAGGTCGGAAGGTTGTATGGTGGGTGGAACTAATGTTGTTGTTAATGGTGAAGAAGGGATGGGGACAGGAGAGGGAGCAATAAAAAGGGGGGTTTGTGATGACTGGTACCAAGAGAGATGATGAAGAGTTGTCGGACCTTCCTGTGGCTTCAGCATGCTTCTCTCGAAGCTTTCGGAGAGTGACATTTTTTATGGTAGCTTTCATTCTTCGAAGAGGAGGGGAGAGAAATGTTGTGACACAAAAAGGAAGAGGAATTCTAACACTGGAGGGTGGCGGTCGGAAGAGTTTCAAAGTCGGAGAAGGCGAAGGATTGAAGGGGAGAAGTCAAGAAACTCTATTTGAAGAGTAGCGCCAAATTCTTTGTCAAAGGAGGTAATTGAGCTTTCAATCGAAGTTATGGGCTATAGTCGAGGTTTGGGGTCTAGCCCACTTGAGAGGGTCAATTATCTATTTATGACGTACGTAATATAAATTTAGAGTACTATCGTTGAAAGGTTTTGGTAGGAGTTCTTTGTCATGATTGGCTGGAGCGACTCCATGCTCTCAGGTTAGATTTATATTATTCTTATACATACTAAAGAAAATTGAAGCTATTGTCCCTGTGCGGTGGCGGATCGGAGGAGCTGGATTTAAGGTAGATTCACTCTGAAAGATTGACGAAAGTAAAAAAATACTCCGATCTGACGAGACAAAGCCTTAAGTCAGATTGTCACTACTATTACAGATCGGCTTTAACCGAAGCTATTATCTCCGTGTGATGGCGGATCAAAGTTGGGTTTAAGGTAGAATCACTCTAGAAGATGACGGAAATAAAAAATTATTCCGATATGAAAAGACAAAGTCTTAGGTCAGATCGTTACAATTTTTACATCTCGATTTTAGTTGAAGCTATTATTCTCGTACGGTGGTGGATCGGAGGAGCTAAGTTTAAGGTAAATTCACTCTGAAGATTGACAGAAGTAAAAAACTATTCCGACCTGACAAGGCAAAGCCTTAGGTCAGATTGTCACTATTTTTACAACTTGGCATTAGCTGAAGCTATTATCCCTGTGTGGTAGCGGATCGGAGGAACTAAGTTTAAGGTAGATTCACTCTGGAAGATTGATGGAAGTAAAAAATTACTCCGATTTGACGAGGCAAAACCTTAAGTCAGATCGTCACTACTTTTCCAGCTCGGCTTTAGCCGAAGCTGTTAGTGGCGGATCGGAGGAGTCGGGTTTAAAGATAGAATCACTCTGGAAGATGACGGAAGTAAAAAATTATTCTAATCTGACAAGGCAAAGCCTTAGGCCAGATCGTCACTATTTTTACAGCTTAGCCTTAGCCAAAGCTATTATCCCCGTGCGATGGCAGATCGGAAGAGTTGGGTTCAAGGTAGATTCACTTTGGAAGATTGACGGAAGGAAAAAATTACCCTGATCTGATGAGGAAAATCCTTAAGTCAGATCGTCACTACTTTTACAGCTCGACTTTAACCGAAGCTATTATCCCCGTATGGTGGCGGATCAGAGGAGTCGGATTTAAGGTAGAATCACTCTAGAAGATGACGAAAGTAAAAAATTACTCCGATCTGACGAGACAAAGCCTTAGAGTAGATCGTCACTACTTTTATAGCTCAGCTTAGCCGAAGCTATTATCCCCGTGTAGTGGCGGATCGAAGGAGTCCGGTTTAAGGTAGACTCATTTTGGAAGATAACGGAAGTAAAAAATTACTCCGATTTGATGAGGCAAAGCCTTAGAGCAAATCATCACTATTTTTACAGCTTGGCTTTAACCGAAGCTATTATCCCCGTGCGGTAGCAGATCGGAGAAGCTGAGTTTAAGGTAGATTCACTCTGGAAGATTGACGGAAGTAAAAAATTACTCCGATCTGACGAGGCAAAGCCTTAGGTTAGATCGTCACTACTTTTACAACTTGGCTATAGTCGAAGCTATTATTCCCGTGTGGTGGCAGATCGGAGGAGTCGGGTTTAAGGTACAATCACTCTGGAAGATGACAGAAGTAAAAAATTATTCCGATCTAACAAGGCAAAACGTTAGGTCAGATCGTCACTATTTTTACAGCTCGACTTTAGCCGAAACTATTTTCCCCGTAAGGTGGCGTATCGGAGGAGCTGAGTTTAAGGTAAATTCACTCTCGAAGATTGACAAAAGTAAAAAATTATTCCGATCTGACAAGGAAAAGCCTTAGGTCAGATCGTCACTATTTTTAGAGATTGGCCTTAGCCGAAACTATTATCCCCGTACGATGACAGATGGAAGGAGCCGGTTTAAGGTAGAATCACTTTGAAAGATTGACAGAAGTAAAAATTACTCCGATATGACGAGACAAAGCTTTAGGTCGGATCGTCACTATTTTTACAGCTTGGCCTTAGCCGAAGCTATTATCCTCACGCGGTTGTGGATCGGAGGAGTCGAGTTTAGGATAGATTCACATTGGAAGATGACGGAAGTAAAAAATTACTCCGATCTAATGAGGCAAAGCCTTAGAGCAAATCGTCACTACTTTTACAGCTCGACTTTAGCCGAAGCTATTATCCCCGTATGGTGGTGGATTGGAGGAGTCAGATTTATGGTAGAATCACTATAAAAGATCACAAAAGTAAAAAATTACTCCGATCTGACAAGGCAAAGCCTTAGAGCAAATTGTCACTATTTTTATAGATTGTTCTTAGTCGAAGCTATTATTCCTATGCGGTAGCGGATCGAAGGAGTTGAGTTTAAAGTAGATTCACTCTGGAAGATTGACGGAAGTAAAAAATTACTCCGATCTGACGAGGCAAAGCCTTAGGTCAGATCATCACTACTTTTACAGCTCGGCTTTAGCCAAAACTATTATCCTTGTGTGATGGCGGATTGGAGGAGTCGGGTTTAAGGTAGAATCACTTTGAAAGATGATGGAAGTAAAAAATTATTCTGATCTAACAAGGCAAAGTCTTAGGTCAGATCGTCACTATTTTTATAGCTCGGCTTTAGCCGAAGTTATTATCCCCGTACGGTGACGGATTGAAGGAGCTGATTTTAAGGTAAATTCACTCTGGAAGATTGACGAAAATAAAAAATTATTCCGATATGACAAGGCAATGCATTAGGTCAGATCGTCACTATGTTTACAGCTTGGCCTTAGCCGAAGTTATTATCCCCGTGCGGTGGCAGATCGAAGGAGCTAGGTTTAAGGTAGAATCACTCTAGAAGATTATGGAAGTAAAAAATTACTCCGATCTAACGAGGCAAAGCCTTAGGTCAGATCGTTATTATTTTTACAGTTTAGCCTTAGCTGAAGCTATTATCTTCGTGCGGTGGCTGATCGAAGGAGTCGGGTTTAGGATAGATTCACTCTGGAAGATAACGGAAGTAAAAAATTATTCTGATATGACGAGGTAAATCTTAGAGCAAATTATCACTATTTTTACAGCTCGGCCTTAACCGAAGCTATTATCCCTGTGCGGTGGCGGATCGGAAGAGTTGGGTCTCGGAGAAAATTTCACTTCAAAAGAGTGGCGGAATATATTTCATTTTATAAGAACAACAAATTAGGGAAACTAAGGGGGCGTTTGGTAGACATTTTCTTTTCCATTTTCCATTTTTATTTTCTGCGAAAACAAGAAAATGCGTTTGGTTCGCGTTTTTCATATCCATTTTTCAGAAAATAAAAAAGCGTTTTCTGGAAAACTAGAAAACGAGAAATAATCATTTTCTGTTTTCATTTTTATTTTTCAAAAAATAAAAGAGCATTTTCTGGAAAATTGAAAAAAAAAAAAACTCATTTTCTGTTTTCTAGAAAAAGAGAGAATGAAAACAGAAAACAGAAAATTCTCTACGAACCAAATGCCCCCTTAGGATTTCCGAAAGGGCATTGGCAAGTAAACGGTGCCACTATGCGTGGTGATTATGGGGCTCAGGGGGAGAATCCTGAAGAGATATTTTCCGAAGAACTTATATTGTTTTAATTGTGTAGTAATGAATTTTCTTATGCAGTACCATGTTCATTAAAAAAAAGTCATAAATATTTGCATAATGTACTTCATTTGAAGTTATTATAACCAGTACAGCCAGATAGGGAAAAAGGAAATTATGCATTACAGCTAGACAGGGAAAGAACTAAGGTGCTTCATAAATAATTTTCTCCTCAGTAGGAATGTTGGGAGGCGGAGCAACAGTAGGTGGGGGGGGGGGGGGCATAGTCAGCAGGCAGTATCTTACAAGAGCTTGATGAGCTGCACGGAGCCTTGTCAAATTTCGTTGACCGATGGTTAGCTCCTGACGGAGGGAATATGTTCGGGTGGAGGATACTTGCAAACGACCCCTCGGATCTCTTACTAAGTTTTCTAATTCTAATAGGCATTGTTGATCTGTCGTGAGGGGCTCGGGGGAAAGGGTCATATCTTCCTGCTCAGAAGGGTTAGCCATTTGAAAGGTAGAAGGGGGAAGGAGTATAAGGGCAGAGGGTTTTATAGGGAGTATTTGTAGAAGAGAAGAGGACACTCATTTATTTTCTTGGAAAAGAAGAAAAGTATGGGTTGACGAGATGAATAGACGAGGGAGTAGTGTTGGGAATGGTTGATACATTAATGAAAGAGTAATTAGTCATATCCCATGAAAGGGGTAGATACTTGTTGGATATAATTCAACTCTGGCATAATGGGTTGTGGTAAGAGATCTCAAGAGGAGTGAACCTTATACAACTCGGTGATTGTAGATGGGGTCTTGAAGGAGTCTCCCTAGTTAGTCCTGAATTTATTAGAGTCTTTCGCAGTAGTAGGGTGTCAATCGACTGGTACTGGGGAAAACGGTGGGGAAGGTGTAGTTAATCATAGAGAGTTAAATCAGTTTAGGAATTGGATTACAATTATTATGATATCTTTTAGTTGAACAATCTAGGGAGTACAAAAATAAAGTCATATTTCATGTAGGAAAAACAAGGGGTCCATCCCTTATAGAGATTGTTTCCTTACATAAGACTTAGTTCTTACCGATCGAAAATAGTGTCGGGGTAACTATCTATAGCTGCCTCCACACTCAAAAAATTGGTGTCTGCCCGAGAGGAGGATATCCTTGGCCGGCGAATTGTTTATTTGACCCTTCAAAACCCATCATGAATAGGTCGGCCCTTTTATCACTAAATTTCGTCAACAATTCTTGCTACCGCACTTTCCAACGAGCTTCCTCAGTAGCCATCTGGGTAGCAAGGACAACTTTCAATTCATCTCTTTCTTTGGCGATGGATAGAGCTTGTTGACCTAGGGAAGTGATAGCTTGATTGTGCTCCAGCTGTAAAGCCTGTATTTGAAGGGTTATTTCTGAAAGGTCCCCCGTAAGTGTGGATACTTTAGAGGAAAAACAATCCAGTTGAGTCGAACTTGATGCGCAAGAAGGTTCTAAAGTTTTGATGTCAGATTGAGCTTTTATCAACTCGGCAAAAGATTCGGATCTTCTGGCGTGAGTTTCCTTTAGTTGAATTTAGCATGCTGCTAGCTCATGGGATAGGACATTGTTATGTTGAATCTGGGCAGTTTGAAGGAATAATTAGCCGCAAAGGGAGTCAGCTTCCCTAAGACCTTCTTTAGCGCGTCCTAGCGTCGTCAATTGAGCCTTTAATTCATCGCGGGAAGCCTTCAAATTCTTCTCGGAGGTGGCCAAAGCAACTTCTCG
Organism: Wurfbainia villosa; assembly: GCA_025175895.1. Taxonomy (NCBI): domain Eukaryota; kingdom Viridiplantae; phylum Streptophyta; class Magnoliopsida; order Zingiberales; family Zingiberaceae; genus Wurfbainia; species Wurfbainia villosa. Next base: position 2,853,522 of record JAKLTH010000147.1, read on the forward strand.
CTGCTTACCTTCAACTATTTGATGGGACATTTGCTTCAATTTGACCTCAGAGGCAGTATGGCGAGCTGCCATAGTTGACTGATAGTCAGCCAGGTGATGGACTACCTCATTATAATTAGTGGTTTCCTGTGCAAAGAAAGAGGAAGTTTTAGAACCAAACGTTAAAAGGGCTCAAATATAGGAGAATTAATTGGGCATACCTTTGATAAATTCGTTCTCAGTCTCGCTTAAAGGGGCCCTATACTCCTGATTGGTTGAACAATTTGACTTCTTGTGGAGTGCGAAGCCTAAGAGTGGTAGTCAGAGGATTGAGTGGGAGAATATCTCCCATAGGCAGAGGGAGCTCTTCCCTAGAAGGGGAGGGCTCCAGGAGAGTAGGATTGTGAGGGGAGAAAATGGTAGGTGGTATTTCTAGGGGTGGAGAAGATGTAGGAAGGTCAATCCTCACACCTGAGGAAGAGGGAATTGGAGAAGGTGGTAAAATAGGAGAATTCTCTTCAGGGAGAGTCTCCGGAAGGGTTGAAGTCCTCTTCAGAAGGGTCAGGATTGGAAAGGTATCGACGTTGGTGGCACTGGATAGGAGGAGGGCTAGGAGATTGAGAGGAAGAAACTATGGGAAGTGTTGTTGAGGTGTAGAGCTGTCAAGTTGGGTTAGGCCCGTCGGGTTGGCCCGTCCCGCCAAACAATTTAAGCGGGTTGGGTTGAACTTTTATCAACCCGCCATTTTGACGGGCCTAAACGGAGCGACCCGCGCGGGTTGCGGGTCTAGACGGGTTGGCCCGCCGTGGGACGGGTTGGCCCGCGGGTTGAGAAATGTCAAAAGATAAGTTTTTCACCATTACAATCTTCTTCTATCACACATACACCTCAACAAAGTATAAAAGAAGTTAAGAGTAAAGAACAAAAGAATATTTTTTATACTCTAATTATTTTTTATTATCTTGTCACTACTATTCTAATCAATATAGGAAATAATAACATATCAAAATCAAATAATTACCCAAGCTAAAAAATCTCAATTGAATCTCTATTTGAAAGAGAAAAAATTATATTTATATATTATCAAAATTTAAATATTTTAGAACATTGGAAAAGAATCAAAAACATCGGTACTCAATTTTGTAAGTCGATAATTGAATCTCAATTATAAGATTTTAGTTACTTCAAATATTTATTTTTTTAATCATGGTACTTTATCTGTCTTACAAATTATTACCTCAAGCCCTCAACACCTTAGTAATTTTAAATATATTTTTTAAATTTGTGTGGCCCGCGGGTTGGCCCGCCTAACCCGCAACCCGCCTTGGGTTGGGTTGGGTTGGAAATTTCTCAACCCGCCGAGATGGCGGGTCGGCCCGCTCCTCTTCGCTAAATATTGAGTTTACGACGGGTTGGCCCGCCCCGCCATGGGTGGGCCCGTTTGACAGCTCTATTGAGGTGGTAGGACCTCCCTTACGATGACGGAGTTTTCCAGGAGAGGAAGAGGGTAGATCCTTAGAAGATGACAAAGGAAGGGAAGGTTCTGTAGGAGGAATAAGGGTTATGTCAATGGTCAGGTTGATAGGAGGGGAAGAAGGGGATGCAAGAGATTTTCCCCTTATGCGCTTTCCCTTAGCCTTTTCGACTATGACCTTCTCCACACTCACCATGACCCTCTACATCAAGTCGCCTGCAACACAATATATACAGAATAACAAACAACAATACAAAGGGTTGATAAACATCAGACAATATTAAGGGTTTTTATCATTCAAAGGTTTTTTTGGCAATGTTCTACCTATCACAACAGGGTTGTCCAAATGGAAGGGGGATAATTCATGATGACTCAGAAGGTGGAAATCTAATAGGAGGTCGGAATTATAGCGGTGGTCCTTCAACACCCTGTGAACTTCAGTGAAGGGGCATTGGAGTCGGCAGTCTTGAAAGGGGGTAGATCCGGAAGGGTTGTCTTCCAAGTTACGGAGTGGGGAAGAGCGATAGGAAGTCGAGCGAAGAAATATAGCTCCCTCCAACCTATATGGGAGGAAGGCTTGTTAGCAAGGAATTGACAGTTAGGACCACTGACAAAGTAGAAGATACTTATTTTGGAAGATTTTAATTGGAAGAGACAGTGAAACATCAGAGGGAACAAAGGGAGTCTTAAGTACTTGAAAACTATAACGGTGCCCGCTAACAGTCGGAAGGCATTGGGGGCTAATTGATTAATAGCTATTTTATAGAAATCTAACCGATCAAAGTAGATAAGGGTACAAGAAGTTGAAGGTCATTCTCTAGCTGACCTAGGAAGAAACAGTGGTAGTTAGGGGGGGGGGGGGGGGGGGGGGGGGGGGGCTTTTTGACAGTGAGGGGGCAAGGCATAGGCACATTTAATAGATGGGTCCATATTCAGTCCCCTAATGTCACGGAAGTAGTAGCGACTATCTATGAGAGAAGGAGTGTCCTCATACCAAGGGATCGGGCTAGGGTTTTTCAAGAAAGGAGTCATAGCAAAGGAAGTAAGGTGTCACTTACTTGTGGTTGAGAGGTAACAATCGTTGGAAGAAAGAAGACTTCTAGATGCTGACGGCTTAGGTGCAAAATGTTCGCCGGTGAAAGCCACCGAATGGGAGAGGAAGAGTTGGAGTCGAGGAAGATGAAGTTACCGCACAAAAGTAGGGCTTCAGAGGGTTTTAGCTTTTAATACTCTTTTTAGACGGGGAAGCGGGGCCCATTAGCCCAGCAAGGTGATTAGTACGTTTAAAATGGGTAATGAGGAGTGGGATCCCGACCCAATAAGTTACGTAGAACCCATAAGGGATCAAGAGTTGGTTAAGTTGTTGTCGAGGTAGAGAGGAAGCACGATAAGGGGGGACTCATAACCTTAAAAGTCAGACCAAAGGATTAGTCTGACTATTTTGAGGGGGTGGCTAATGATACTGTTATAATCCGACTTAGGGAATAGAGGAAGAAAAAGTGGAGGGTTGTGATCCGGAGGGTAGGATTAGATGAATAGGACTACAGCTCGGGATATACATCCGAGTCAAGTGGGACTTAGCTCGGAAAGTTAAGCCAAGCTGAGGGGATTACAACTCAGGGAACCGAGCTGAGTTAGAAGTATATCGGTTTGATAGCTAGAACCAAGTCGGATAATGACTCGGGGAAGTGAGCCGAACTAGAGAAATGATGACTCGGCAAGAAGAATTGAGTCGGGAGAGTAGTATGAATGGTTGATTGAAGGAATGATATAGGGGTAAAATGAAGGAAAGGGAGGACCCTACGACATATTCTTGTAAGAGTTTGTTATCTATCGCAACCAACTAAAGCATCTTGGAAGCCCCACAGAAGATTCCTAATAGCGCATACTCGCTAACAGCATAACAATATGATTTCTCGAACCTGCATGACCCTCCACGTGGACGGTGATCCGAATGGTTTGTTATACAACAGTTGGCCCTAAGGTTTGCAGATATAAAAAGAAGGGAAGGAGGTAAGATGGAGGGATTCTCATTTTCTCTATCTACATTCTCTATTTCTCTAATAAGAACTCCGGTGTGCTTCTTCCTCTTCCTCCTCATATACAGGTTCTAATTTAAGCATCGGAGGAGGACCGACGAGGAGAGGGGCGGTGGTTTAACACACATTAGCTTTCTCCGGATCTTTACTACAAGGGCGGAGAAGGAGCATCCTCGATGGGACAAGATTGAGGGAGAACCATCTTCACGTCATTTCTTTTACTCTGTATAAGCTCTTATTTGTAAGAGGTTTCTCCACCTCCGGAGGTACTTCCGAGAAAGAGAGATTATAGTGAAGCTATCTAGCGCCAGAGCTCACTTTAGAGTTCATCCATGGAGTAGAAATTTGAATTCCGAACCATATTAAACCTTTTGTCCTCAGATTATTTACTGTTACTGTCGGAGAGAACCCAGTCTTCTTCAACACTTTCATCTAGAAGGGGCAGAAAATCTATGCTGCATCATTAGCCAAGTGTGCATTTTCAATTTCAGGAGAAGATCAGGAACTCATGTGACCCATCTTGATATTGATAGCAAAAGGGTTGATTGTCTTGGCCTTTGTTCAACACCGGAAGCATTTCACATTCTTTAATAATAAAATTCTCAAATTTGCATCGTTCAATTGCCCAGGTTAGTTGTTGAATATTGCAATATTAGTGCTAGTTATAATATTGTCATCTGTAAGTTTCTCACATTCTGTCCTCTCTGCTGTTCTATTTCTTGAATTTCAGAAACCATTGCTTTCTCCAAAAAATTGAGAAATTATAGCTCATTACTGGTCAAATATAAATATAGCCTCTTAATACAATATATATTTCCCCATACCACACTAACAAACCAGAGTGAGGTAAGTTGGAGCAGCTAGATGGTAATGTTTGGCAAATGTTTAGGTGCAACAAAACACTAAAACAACATGAAAAGATTAGAGCAGAACTAAGCCATTCGACTCATGGGCATTTGGGTCCTCCTCTCTTGGTTTTCCAGTTGTTATAGCAAGGGCATTCTCCTTTGTTGCCATAATAACCCGAGGGCACACACAGGCACTTCACGCAACACTTCTGACAGAAAAACATGCATGGCTTGTGGTACTGCGTCTGGGAACACCTCCTTGAACATTGTGATGGGCATTCTGTTCGAGAATATTTGACACATGAACATCCAAAATAAACTGACACATAGTCAACTTATGAATCTGAGACGTGTTGCATCTTCTTCTTGTTATTCTATTAGAATTTTAACTTTTTCTATGCATCGAATACTATTATCAGTTGTTCTCTTTTTTTTTCCCCCCCTTTTTCTGATTTACGTTTTTCAGTAAATTTTTCTGATGATTTTAACCACCTTGGTATTTTTTTTTTCTGAAACAGCCAAATATTACTCAAGAAACATTCCTAAAACATGAATAGTAGGAAGGAAACGGAAGAACTTACGAAAGGTTCGGAGGGATCCTTGTCCATTTAAGGCCTGAAAAAAAAACCTCAGAAATAAGCATTGCTACCTACCTTTGAAAGATGTTTAGAAAGCAAACTTTGGCAAGAACCATCATGTTTAGAAAGCCAATATTACTCAATACCTGCATGTATTGCTCTGAAGAACCATCAGTAGCTTTGGCAAGAACCTGGAACAAGGGAACTACAGCTTCAGATCTGTAAAACTTTAGGGAGACTTATTGTAGTCAAGAATATGTTTTGGTAATAGTAGAAACTCACCTTGTGATCGGAATCAGCCGTGGCAATGGCTAGGAGAGCAATGGCAAGCACAAGAACAAGCTTAGCCATGGCCATTGTGTTTCCTAGAGTTCAATAGATAATGGAGAGAAAGGAGTGATATTATAGGAAGTTGCGAAAGTGTTCATATTTATAGATTATATGGGGGAAGACAGGGGGGGGTCCTTAGGATAGGGTAAAATAAATGTAGCAGCATCAGAGAACTCACCTTGAGGCCAATGGCAAAACTGGGGGTGCATGTGCTGCTCCCTGTCCATCACATGATGAAAGACCAAATTGGGTCCAACTACTCTGCCTTCCCATTATTATGGCATATGGGTGGACCCTACTTGCTCCCATGTTTTTAAACTCAATTAATGAGCAAAATCAATCTAAGTTTGGTTCATTCAATTGCTGGTTCAATCGCCATCAATCAATTAATGATTAAACCATAAAAGATATAAATTAAAGATTTTTGGGTAGGTCCTAGTCACTTGGTACTAATGCTCTTGTTGCCATAGCTAGAAGATCATGGGCCCAGCAAATCTACCACAAGGTATCCTACAGCTTCATCCAAATCTTAACTCCATTGATTTCCATCATCTGTCCCTTTGATGTGGAGACCCTCCCACATGCCTTTTGTTTTTTCTCACATGCATATGATTTATTATTTAACAATATTAACAGAGATGTGCTCCATAGTTTTCTCCCTTTTTGGTGATGCTTGATGGGCTATACATTCCACATCATACTGGGCCTAGCAGGCTAGTTATAGTCCAAATATCTTAAAAGTTGTTTTTTTATGTTTTTAATATTGTACATGGGAATGGATAAAATTATGAATTTCTCACTCATGGAGAATTCCTAGGAGATGCAGTGTCAGGTGCATCAAGAGATTTTGAAAGAGCAAGAGAAGAAACTTTTATTCTCTAATAGTATTTGATAGTAGGGAGGGAGTGTGAAAGGTGAGGGTTTTATTTTTCTTTATATATTTTGAGAAAGGTTAAGAGATCTCTTGATATGTTCGATTTTTCATTGTACCTTTGCTCGTATACTATGTAGAATTTGAATATATATATATATATACATATATATATATATATATATATATATATATGATGTGGGACTTATACCGTGCGCTCTACGCGAGACCCACACTCGCTGTCGACATCGTCGTTGCGTCATCCGACCATCGCCGACTGTCGGATCGAGCGCGATCAACGCACAACTCATCGGCGGTCCGACAGGGCTCGGATTCCGGCCGGTTAGTGCCCGGAATCTGGTGCAAATCGGTCAGAAAAGATCGAAACACGCGTCCGACAGTGGCCGACAGGGCTCGGATTCCGGTCGATTAGTGCCCGGAATCTGGTGCAAATCGGTCGGAAAAGATCGAAACACGCGCCCGACAGTGGCGCGGCCACTGTCGATCGCGATCGGACTGGATTCCGATTGGAATCCGACGTCGGACGGACCGACAGTCGATGTCGGTCCGTCCGATATACTCGGTCGGCCTTGATTCGACCGTCGACAGATCGAATCGCGATCGAAATTGGCCTCCAGAATCGGGTGCTCGATTTCGGTCGCGATCGGGTTGGAATCTAGCCCGATCGCGGTCGACAGTGGGCGTGCCACTGTCGATCGCGTGATTCAGTCTTTTCTAACGGTTTTGTACCAGATTCCGAATACTAATCGGTCAGAATTCGAGCCCCGTCGAACCGTCGGCGAGTTACACATCGATTGTGTCCGGTCCGGTGGTCGTCGAGGGTCGGACGACATGGCGGCGATGTCGATAGCAAGCATGGGTCGACGTGGAGCGCACGGGCGTGCAACAGATGTCGTAGTATATATGTATATATAGAATACTCTTTAACTACGCGCTGTCTCCATCCGCGCTTACTCACGTGAACATTGATTTTACTACTCGCGTGAACAGTAAAATCACTGTTTACTGTGAGAGATCGTGGATGAGTGCGGATGAAGACGGCGCGCAGGATAAAAATATCATATATATATATATATATATATATATATATATTTAATCATGTTGAATTGCTAATCTTGCTTCATGTGTTTGCGTTGTTCTATATGGGAGATAAATTTTTTTCCAAAAGGCAGATTTGTGATGCAGGCTATGGCACATTCAAAAGACATCACATTTGAATTTAGAAGTGCTTTATCTATAATCTATTCAATAGTATCAGACACACTTGTTATTCTTGAAGATTTGTGATTTGTTGACAGTGGATAGATGAAGGTGATCCGATGCACTACTACATGAATGCATCTTGTTATCCTTAAAGGTTTGTGATGTGATGAAAGTAGAGATAGATGGACTACTACACGAATGCATTGATCAGACGTCAGTGCTATGTCTCTTTAATGTTAGCCAACTCTTCTGATTAGAAGTGACCACGGTTTCAAAATTGCCCCTAAGTTTTGATTTATCATCCAATAGAATTGAAATCGAGATCGAATCGTTCATCAACAATTTCGATTTCAGTTTTGGAACCATCAGTTCCAGTTCCTTATAATTCGATTTTGATTTGGAAACCGTCGATTTCGATTCATTATCCATCGAAATCGAAAATGAATCGTTAATTGACGATTTCGGATCCTTACGATTCGATTTCGATTCAAATCGTTTAAAATCAAAATTTAAATTATTTAATTTTAAATCTCTTAATTTAAGTATATTATTTTTCAATTCATTAATTTGATAAATTTATTATAATTTAAATTATATTTAAATTTAAATTTTATACGTGAAAATTTAACTCACATCGATTTATTTATTTTATATAACTTTTTAAATTAAATATTTATCATAAAAAATTATTATCGAAATATATTTAATTAATAAATTTACAACAATAAATTAGAAATAAAGTATATATATTATTATTTTTATAATTACAATATGTTATATCTCTCAATCTTTGATTTAAAATAAAAAAATTTAACTTAATTTATATAAATTAAATTGTCTACGTATTTTTTTGGGATTTAAAGGAATTAAAGTCATCGCAGTTCATTTATCATTTAAATATGATCTTCTTATCTTAATTTAATTTGAAATATTATTAGAAATAATAGTTGATATGTTTTCGATTGTAAGATCATATAAGTTTTCATTATTCTTCTTTGTTATTCTTATTGTCTAAGATCTATTTTTAAAAATTTAATTATGGTTTCAATAAAAAAAAATATTCGGTTTCGATTTCGGTTCGATTTCGATTTTAGTTCGATTTCGATTTCAAAAATTTAAAAATCAGAATCGAACTATGTATTTCTGATTCGAGTTCAATTTTCGAATTAGAACAGAGAAAATAATTTTGGTTCGATTTTTTAGCAATCAATTTCTATTCGATTCACAATTTGAATTGTGATCACCTCTGGATAAGAGAATGGCAAAGCTTTTTATTTATTTATTTATTATTATTAATAATAAAAATATACTTTGTCAAGTCTTTCATTCTTTATCCTTGAAATGGGCCATTTAAGGCAACGATTTCCGAGGTCTTGGACTCATTTCAACATTAGATGACAACAACTTCCCAATACCCCTCGTGCCTAATCAAACTCACTTTAATGCAAATTTAATTTTCTTTTTCCCACTGAAATTTACATCAATTGCACTGACCCCCCTCAAGAATCAATTACCCCCAACAACTCTTGTGCTCCCCAATTATGACATCTTCTTCCTCCTATTTATTGCATTCCACAATTTCCCATTTATTTCAGGCTAGATTTTGGTGTTGCATGCAAAAAGTTTGAATTTTTTTTCTTCCCAATTTGCCGCCAACATTAACTCCTTTTGAAATATCTCTAAATTTTTTAAAATTATTAAAATAATGCAAAAAATAAAAAAATTTCATGTTGGGCAGACAAGGGCGTGAATAGTCCAAAGATATAATGGTAAACATTTTTGAAAAAAATTTGGAGTATATTTTGAAGTTATGGTGTATTTAAGACAATAGGTGAAATAAATTTTTTGAGAAAGTTTCTTTAAATCCTTTAGGCTTTACCTTTTTTAAAATGTCTTTTTTTTAAAAAAAAAAAAATTAAAATTGTTAAGCTATTTCTAGTGTCACAAATTTATGAAAATTTGCCCCTTAATTATTAGAATTGTTACTTAACAAGAGTTTAAGAGGATATTTCTTCTTTTTTTTTAAAAAAAAAATATATGATAAATTTCAGCAGCTAATATGATAAGTGTTTTTTATTTTTAATTTTATCCACCAAAATAAAATATTCGTAAAATTTTCTCAACCAAAATAAAAAATATTTTTAAAATTTTCTCAACCAAAAATGAATATTTTAGGAACCATGATTTCTAATTAATTAACTTAAAATTTAATAGAGATGTTGACCTAACTATAATTTTTCTTCGTTAGGTTTCAACCTCTAACCGCTTACTCGAATGCTTCAATCTCAATTGAATATTAGTTAATTCCTGTGTTTGTTGTGGTTAATTTAATTCCTTAAATACAAATGTAAATGAATATATTATTCATTGTCATTATGATAATGTAATCTATTCAATTGTGATATTTTTCATTTTGAAAGCGAAGCAAAAGCTGATAATTTTAATAAAAATTCTTATTTGGCTTAATCACGTGGTGAAACGCGATTACCACATGATAACGCTCGCCCTAAATGGTCCGAAGGGTAAATCATAGAAAATTTTGTCAGTGGTCGAATTTGGTTTAATCAATGCATAAAGATCTTGAATTTATTAATGGAGTAATACCAAAATATGAAAGCTGAATTTTGAATTTTCCTCAAAATTGGAGGAGGAAAATATGGCCTTAAAAAAGTTTTTTTTTTTTAAATCTTCAAAATCATAAAAAAATAAGACTCAAATTCTCCAAAAATCACCTCCATAATTTAAAAAATCATAACATGTGGCTCTCCAAACGCCACTGCCACTCCTCTCTAATTATTTTACTTTTATCCTCTCTTTTAATCAACAATTTAATTTTCCATCTTTCTCTCTGTCTTCCTTCTTCTCCTCCTCCTTCCTCTCGACTGCTGCTGCTCTGCTTCGCTTTCTCCTCAATCTCATCCTCTCTGTCATGTTTTGTTTTTAATATTTCTGTAAAAATAAGGGGTTTATTATATATTTGTATCGAGCTCATAATAAAATAACCAAAAATCGTCGGCTTCGGCGATTTAGAAGCCCTAGCTTTCGCCATGGAGGAGGCTCCCAAGGCCGCGGCGGAGGCCGAGGCCAGGGTTAAGCCTTTCGTCCTCCCAAACGGTGCACTGCCGAAGCACCACCACCAGCGGCCGCCGGGCGCCGCTCCCGCCGCCGAGGAGTTCATGTACCGCGAGTGCCTTAAGAACCACGCCGCCAGCCTCGGAGGCCACGCCCTCGATGGATGCGGTGAGTTCATGCTCTCCCCCTCGGCCGACCCCGTGGATCCCACCTCCCTCCGCTGCGCCGCCTGCGGATGCCACCGCAACTTCCACCGCCGGCTCCCTGGCAAACACCGCCGCGACGGCGCCGAGGACGACCGCGGTGGCACCGATGACGAGGAGGAGGAAGACGATGAGGAGGAGGAGGAGGAGGAAGAGGAGGAAGAAGACGGGAAGGTCCCCCCACCGCATCACCGCGGCTCGCCCTCGCCGCCTCCGCCGCCCTTCCACTCCGTCCCCCACATGCTCCTGGCCCTCAGCGCCGGCCTCCCCGGCGGCCCCTCCTCGTTGCCCATCCCTGCACGGCCCGTGGCCGTCCCCTCCCCGGCCATGGCCACCGCAGCTGCGCAGCCGCGGAAGAGGTTCCGGAGCAAATTCAGCCCAGAGCAGAAGGGTCGGATGCAGGAGCTGTCGGAGCGGCTGGGGTGGCGGATGCAGAAGCGGGACGAGGGGATGGTGGAGGAGTGGTGCCGCGAGATCGGCGTCGACAAAGGCGTCTTCAAGGTCTGGATGCACAACAATAAGCATACCTTCCTCGGCCTCGCTCGACGTGGGAGAAACAGCGGCGCTGCCGGCGGTGGCCAAACAGAAAGGAACAGCCCTGGCAGCAATGGCGACGGCGGCCACCACAGCGGCAGGGACGATGCTGACGGCGGCAACGGGCATGTGGTGAACGGTTCCTTTTCTTCTTGAGCTGAGCTGAGCTGAGCTCAGCCTCCCTTTGGAATACTGCTGCTGCTGTTGTTGTTGCACTAGTATTGCCTGCTAGTTATCAGTAAGTAGTTCATGCACTGTTAATTTAGAGCTCTTTTAAGCTTCTTTGTTCAGTATTAACTTTAGTTTAGCTGCTGATATGAAGTAGATTAGAGTATAATGAAGAGAGAAGAGAGGAATCCAAGCATTATGTTTTAAGGTTGCTAATGCTTCTTTTCCTTTTTTTCAATAAAAATGAAGTATTTTCCACAAAGATTGTTGGTGAATGACGATGGCTTTGAGAACTTTGAATTCTTGCATGTCTTCTGTAGTTTTTTTTTTTTTTTTTTTTTGAGGGATCATAAACTTTATGCTTAAATCCTCTGTTAAATTTGCTCTTGTGTCAGGACTTAGTAATCTTCTTTCTCATGAACCATTAGTATCTCAAAGGAACTAGACTTAGCTTTCCAAAATAAAAATTTAGTGAATTTAGAAGTGGCAATAGATTTAGCCTTTTTACCTGATCTCAATAAAAAAATATATCTTGGGATCCCATCTGTTCAAGAATAATCATTTGGATAATATTAATGATCTAGGACAAACGTTTAGCCGCAATTATCATAGTGGGAATAAATTAATCAGTCAAGATGGCCAATCAATTAGATAATCCTATCAATCCCAAACTATGCTACACTTATCAAATCATCATCATCTTCTTGGAAGTTGCAAGTGGGAATATTTTATTATCTAAACAGTGAGCTCATTCCTTCATTAGCTGAAACAATCTAGTGCTTCCTTGTCTTTTTGTGTTCCTTATGGAATATAATAAACATCATGGAATGATCAAAGATGCCTTTCTGCATCTAATTTAGAGCCTGTTGAGCTGAAAGGGTGAAAGCTACATTTGGGATTTGATGATGGATTAATCAGTGCTATACTTTCTCTTAAATCATCATATTCCATGTCGACACAAGTGTAAGTTCTCCATGAGATTTTTTTTTTAATCTTTTAGGTCCTTTAAGTTTTAATTTTTTTTCCTAATGTTTTTAATCTCAAAAGTTGGACAATTGCACTTCAGGATAATGTGGGGAAAAGGAAGTAAGTAAATAATTTGTTTGTCTAGGAGTTTATAGCTATCTGTTTGTGTGGAAAGTGATGTAATTGCTTTTACTCGTGGGTAACTTAATTTATATGTGATGAATTTTTGAAATTGTTCCTGTGGATCTATTTCAATTTAGAAACTATTACTTCTTACTTTTCCTGGTTGCTGACACGTATGCCTTTCTTGTTCTTTGTGAACCTTTGAACTCCAAAATCCCAATTAGTGCTGCTGCTGCTGCCACCTAATAATATGTCTTGTATAGAATTCAATTATAGACGTAAATCGAATTCAAAATTGAAGGAGAAAGCCAAGAAGAATGTGACTCTCATAGTGATAAATGCTAATCCAACTAATTTGTCAGATTTGTGGTCCTCCTTAATTATTAGTTCTACGTGTCCATAAATGACAAAGCATGCTATCTGCTGTTTATTATTTTTTCTAAATTCTCCTCATAAATTTGCTACTTGAATCCTTTTCATTGTGCTCATTAAAGATCTTTGTTTAGGGTTGGTGGGGTTCATCAGATCTCTCTCTCTTAACACTGAAGATGATGAAAAAATTGTAAATGAAGAGAAAAAAAAAACATAGAACAAAAAGTGAATCAGATTGAAAGTTATTATGATGGATTGGATGAGCATCTATGATCCACCACACAAAGTGAGTGCTGCTTGATCATTTTGGAATTAAAGAGTGCATGGTATTAGAAATTCTTAGTGTTGTCAGCTAACCATTTAAGACGGCAACTTTGTGACCTGTTTGTTTTTTTTTTGTCTCTTATTTCCTTCTTTTCTTGATCACAATATAATTTTGTGGCAGTACTTTTCCTCTTCTTTGTGTGTGTGTGTGTGTTTTGTTTTTAGTCAGTGGTTATTAGATATTAACAACTTATTTAATTTTGAGGTTTCTTTTGAGCATTATTCTGATGTTATCTTAACTCACTGCTTAGTTCTGATTTTTAGATTGTTTTCAGTAAAAAAAAAAAAGAAGAAACTTTTAGGCTTCAAATCATCTTTTCTACAAAGAACAAAATAACTAGAGAAAAAACAGGTAAATTTTTTTGAAATATTTTGTTTTTCAATAGTCTATCAATGTAGGAAGGAAAGGAATGAAAGAGAAAGCATAAATTTTTAACTTAAAAGTTCATTTATGTTTATGGATTAAAATATTGTTTTTCAAATTGGAAGATCACACAAGTTATTCCCAAGTTGAATGGTGCTAGTAATTTACTTTTTTTTTTTTTTTGTTTACTTCATTTTATTTTATTTTTAAAATAGTGAAAGCGAGATAATCATGGATTGCACTAATGTCATTTTCAGTTGATCAAGTGATTAATCTGTCATATTGTCTATCATAATCTTTCTCTCTGTCTCAACAGAAACCATACAATTTTCTTAACTTGTAGTGAAAGTATTCTTGATATTTTATTACACTAATTTAATAAATCAGTTTTATCTCTTTTTTTTGTTTGCAAGAATAATATGTTGAATCTACTTGCGTATACGGGCATATATTCTTTTATAATGTTTTCTCCCTTTTTTGTTTTTGTTTTAAGAATAAATAACTTTTATTATAGGATACCGTATATCCTCATCTTCTTTCACTGAAAGTTACATTTAGGTCATAAAATATTATTCTCGTAAAAAGACAATTATGTTCGTCCTCAGTATTTTTCATCGTCCATTCTTCGATGACGATGAAAAAAATAAATCATGAAGGGTTATGTCCTTTGAAGATAAAAGATTTTTGACTTTGTCCCTTGAAGATAAAAGATTTTTGACTCTGGATATGAATTTTAGATTTTAACATTGAAAATTAATCTTTGTTTATTCTAACAATATCTATGTCGTTTTAATCAACGGATCGATCATGCATCATTGCATACTTTCCACAATAACTAATTTGCATTAATTAACGAGAGCCACAAAATAATTTGGAGGCAAGGGAAAAAAAAGTTTTGCTTGAATGTGATTCAATCCAAGTTCTTAAAAGTGTTTTTTCAGAGGAGGAAAAAAAAAGACTATCTAAAACTTTATTTTTTTTTATATTCCGTTATAAAAATTATTTTCAAAAATAAATTTTAATATTTTGGATATGAAATTTTTTATTATTATATATATGATATGGTACTTCTTCCACGTATTTAAACTCTCAAATAACTATCGATAATTATCTTATTATTATTATTATTATTATTATTATTATTATTATTATTATTATTATTATCAATTCATGGCTATTCATTTTTCTTGGTGCTGTAGGAATTCAATCTCATCAACTTGATTTGACTGATTGATAAGTAAGTTGAATGAAATGTTTTTTTTGTTATTCTTCTTAAAGATTATTTTGTTCTTTATCTCTTAATTAAATTGACTAATCTTATTCTTTTTTCCAAAATTACTTTTTTCATAAAATATTTATTCCAATTTGATGGCATGCAAGCCAAGTGTGTAAAAGTTAGAGTTGAAAAATGAGAAGGATGTTAATGTCCAAAACCAAGTGAGGTGAGGCTTAAGGGTTTAGTTGATGCACTCATCACCTTTATATTATTGTGTCCTTTTCCCCTTTATTCCTACTAACATTATTGGAGTATTAACCAGACATTAGGGGGTTTTAGACACTAATTAACAAAATCAGTGCACTATTTTCATTAACAAACAAATACAAATAACCATGATCCAGCGAATGCAATATATCCTACATATGACAAATCGGATAATGGATCGAATTCGTATCTTGACACGATCTAGACACGATTTGAAAACGTTAATCCATATTCAATCCGTTTAATTTTTCGTATCAATGGGTTCAATCCGAATACGAACCACTTAATTTCGAATAGACACGACACGATCCGTTAGACACAAAAAAAATACATGTAAAACGGATTGCAAGACACGATCCGAACCAATAGACATGAAACGATTTATAATTATACGAAAATGCAATAACTTAAACAAAGTATAAAATATATTACTAGACATGATCCAAATCAATAGACGTGAAAATACTCATAAGTACACGATAATGTAATAACTTAAACAAAAGAGCTTATATAAAATTAACAATCCCCACAATCCATGCTATCCAATTGGGATTACAAGTACATTACACCGTAGAATTATTGTAAAAATACAAAATAAATTTCAAATATTGTCATCATCATTCAAATTTATAGAAATTACGTAAATGTCATCCATCTCCTTTCTTTTTCATGTCTAAATTTTTTTAAGTAAAAAAAAAAATAAACGGGACTAACGGATCTAACGAATTCAGAAGATAAAACACTAATCCGACACGCAATTTTTAAGTGTCTAACGGATAGACACAAAATAGACACGAATTCAAAAATGTACGATACAAATACGAAAAAAGTGGATCGTGTTCGTGTTGTGTCTAAATTTGTCAGGTCTAATATATCCTATATATAAATATCAATAATGATATCATAAATTGGTTATGGTAACTTTGAGATATAGCCAAACGTTTATTATCAATCATTTATACATTCTATTAGTTTTAAAATTTCCTTTGAATTTTTATTTGGTGTTAAGATGCTCATTAATAAACGAGGAGTTTAGGTAGTATTTTTTAAAAAAATAAAATAAAATACTTGTTTTAATTTTATGTTTAATAGTGAATTAAAAATGTTATTTTAATATCGACAAGATATTGATGAATATTTAGAAATAATCTTTGGTGCTTAAAGCGGTGGAGATGTGACTAGAAAATTCGGATTTAATAAAAATTGACTTACCTTAACTTAAAATCATTAGGCAAACCTACTTTTAATGATTGATTTATTGTTCACACCATTAAATTAATTTGACGTGTGTGGCACTTAATCAACCTACTTATCTACCCACCGGCAAAATTTAATAGCGGTCATACTAAGTGCTCCTGATTTGACCTCTTAATTTAATAAAAAATAATAAATCACAGATAATTTCATTTTAACATAATGATCCATTTATATAAAAAGATATAAAATTCAACGAAATATTTTACATCCATTAAAAATTAATTTTAAGATTTTATTAGATAAATATTTACTAATTACCAACTGCACCAATTTGTGAGGGCTACTTATCTACCCAAGTTAATATTTTCCAATTATGCAACATTAGATTAAAGATATTATTAAATTTATAATTTAGTTCGCCATTAATCTAATTATTACGAGTGAAACATGTTATTTTTAGACTATAAAATTTATAAGAATGTATAAACTTCATACAAATAAATAAATTTATATAAAAATTGTTCAAACTCATTAATTTTCAAATTTGTTCGTTTATTTGATTTTTTTTATATTAAACATACGTAAACAAATTGAAGCTTGAACTTTTTTATTCATTTATTAGCCTAACACAACTCACTTATCAATTTATGAACGAATTTGATTTAAATGGGTTGGATCATAAAAAGAATGTGTTGGATCTAAAGACGTTTGAGGGGGAGGTGAATAACGTTTTAAAATTTCTTCTTTCGTTTGTAAAACTTAGAGCGGAAAAAATAAAGATCAAAACACACACGGGCATAAATGATTTTATTTGGTTCACAGTCGAATAGCTTTTAGTCCAAGGTTCGCGATTTTTGATTGCTTTTCAAAGAGCAATCAACTAAAGGATTTCTTCCTCGTTTGAGGTAAGAGATACAATGCTTACACAAAACAAAGGGGTGGTAACAGTCTTACCGCTCCTTATATCTATTAAGTACACAAAAAAAAAAAAATTCAAGGTATATCGACAAATAGAAATTTAGTGAGGAAGCACAATCGACGTTTGGTCGTTTAACCTGATCCGCAAACATCAGTCGATTGTCTGTTGGAAATGTGAATGGAAACTAGGAAATGGAAGGATGGAGAAACCCTCATGTGGAGGAGATTAGTCCCACATTGGAAGTTGAGGGACAACTTGGTTGGTTTATAATTTATCACAAGCATTGTAGTTGTGAACATATGTGTAGGTGATCGTTGGAAGCTAGAGGGGGGGGGGGTGAATAGCTTGTATTCGTTCGTGGCGGAATTTGTTCGATTGCATTTGTCTCTACAAATTTCGTTAGTGCGCAGCGGAATAATAATAAAGCGATAATGAAATAGACAAACACACCACAACACAAAGATATAACGTGGTTCGGAACCTCAAAGTTCCTACTCCACGGATCGAGCTCTACGAGCTCTAGTGATGCACACACAACCACTAATAAACACTCATTCTCGGAACAATCCGGAGGCGGAGAAACCTCGTATAATAGTTTACAATAATAAACTAAATACAACAAGCAGCTAATATGAAATACAATGCAATACAAGTAAAGAAAATACTTTACAAATGTCTTTGGATTGCTTGCTTTTGGTTGCTTGAAGAATGACCTTGGAGACCCTGATTTGCAGTAACAAATCACCCCAAGGATGCTCAAGAACCGGATGCTTTTTCCTCCTCCACGAGCTCCATTTAAAGCTTCTGTCTGGGCTGGAAAATGCCGATCAGTCGACTGCTCGAGACCATCAGTCGACTGATGCCACTATTATCGTGAGATAACGGCTAGATCCACGTTGGAAAGATCCAACGGATCCATCATCAGTTGACTGATTATGACCATTAATCGACTACTAATCCCAGCAGTCGAGTCAGACTCCATTCTGTGCCCGAAAACTCGAGCACCAGTCGATTGATCACATTATTAGTCGACTGCTCGGCCAATCAGTCGACTGCCCACCTCTGGCAGTCGACTACTATGACACTTCCCACAGTTAAACCCTAGTTGACTCACACCAGTCAACTGTCATATGACACCAGTCGACTGACACACCTCAAACATGAGGTTTTAACCTCAACCATGAGGTTTAACCCGGTGCCCCCATACTTGCTAGACCACCCTTAGCCTAGATCTAAACCTTCTAGCCACCTCCGTCAGCCTCACGCCTCTCGGATCCCTCCAAATCATCTATGACTTATTCATCCATTGCGCTAGTCTTCAGGTGCTTCCATCGACTATGTCATGCTAACGGTGTCTACACTGCCAAGGTACATTGGACTTACGCCGCCAAGACTCCGCTTGGACTTTACGCCGCCAACCGTTGGACTTATGCTGCCAAGACTCCCGCTTGGACTTTACGCCGCTAATATCAAACCCCTTGGACTTCTCAAATGCCAAGACTCAAGCTTGGACTTTCTCTTGCCAACCCATGTTGGACTTTCCATTGCCAAGACCCATGCTTGGACTTTCCCAAATGCCAAGTGTCCCACTTATACTTTTCATGCCAAGTACCCATGACTTGGACTTTCCATGACAATTACATTGTCATATGTTTTTGTCAAACATCAAAACATCTCTCGAGTCAAGCTCGAGTCCTGGTCAATCGTGACCTGGGCGGATTGCACCAACAATCTTCCCCTTTTTGATGTTTGATAAAAACCAAACAAACCATTGAGTTAGAACACTAACTCAAATCCCTTACCAATTATCCCAAATTGGTAATTTTACCTTCTCCCAATAAGTTCTTCCCCTTTTTGACTAACATCAAAAAGGTTATCTCTCCAAGGAGGTCAATGTCTCATGTCCCAATGATATCTTACAATCTCCCCCTTGGTCCAAAAATATCTAGGATTCCTACCATCTTCCTAGTGATAAGTCTCATATCACTCAATAGAGGCAATTCTATATACTCTCCCAATTTCCAAATTGGGTATCTTAAAATCCCTTTTTCTCCTCCCCATGAGGAAAAAAATACCATCCATCATCCCATGATAGATACCTCCCCCTAAAGGCTTGCTCCCCTTTGACCATTGCACCAACAATGTCCTTGGGAAGTCCCTAAGCCAATAGAAATTCTAAACAATCAAAAATAAGGTCCAAAGTTCAAACATGAACTTTTCTATACTTTAAATTTGATACATTATCCTAACACCTCTCCTAATCCATATCCAATGGATTTTCACCCTTTATAATGCTTCCCAAAGCATATCCTAGGGTTAGGAGTGTTTAGGGAACTTTACCATGGCTGAAAATGGGATAAACAAACTTTGTTTTCTCGAAATCACCGGCAATGACTTTATCGAGATCGACGATCACACTATCACCGATCCACTATATTAGAGACGACTGATAACTGAAATTTCCGAATTTCAGTTATCAGAAATGAACTTTGAAAATTCATAAATAATTATACGTATATCGAAAAATCATGAAAATTCATATGTATAATACTTATGACTAATACAATGGGTGAAAAATGATAGAAAATTATTTTACCCATAAAATAGTAAAATTGACACAAAGTTCAAAACCATTAAAATTTTCAATGTTTTGACCCTACTTTGTATCAACTTCATCAATGGTGATTGCTATCAAAAGATAGACTTCATCAAGATTTTCTAAATTGATTTTAAAAATATTTTTGAAAACCTATATTGGATCATATTCCTTGGGCTTAATGTACATGACTTGTACACAAGCTTTCCCAATGATCCACAACTCATATAAGATGAGTTTTGGTTCATTTAGATGCAAAAACTATGCACCTTGAACTTAACTCATATCCTAGCATCTCACATGTATCTAGGGTGTATAAATATACATACATGTCAATGTAATGTAAGATGTGAGTTTTGTTCTCTCTAATCTAGGGTTTCATGCATTTTTCTAAGGCAACTCTACTTGATTCCCTTATAAATGGGACTTCAAGTCATGTCATTGTCCTTACATCAATTTTAATCAAATTAAATACATGAAATGATCATGGCATAATGATAGCAATAATTAAGCATGACCAATGATCATGATGTCATGACATATGATATAATCTAAAAACACATGATATTAATCCTTAATCCTAAACATGATCATGACATAATTTAAAAATAGATATGATTTCATGACATGTTATATGACAAACAAAGCATGATATATAAAACGTATAGGTATAATAATACCTAAATTTTAATATTAGTTGTCATTTATTGTAATTAGATTTATTTTGCCATATTACTACTAATCTCTCAAGTGTGTCAAAAACTCAAAATGACACACTATGACCTCTAATCCTAAATTGTGCCAATTTAATTGATTTTTCATAATTACAAAAATATATTGACACATCTTAAATTCTTTTAGGATCATAAGATCAAATTTATTTTCAAGGTACCCATAACCTTGAAAATTACCTAAAGTGTCACCTTTATCATGATTGAGTTAACTACCCATCCAATCAAGGTTGACACACCCTAAACCCATCTAGCGTGAATCAATCACGCTCTTAGGAATCCAAAATCTATTTGAGCTCCTAGGATTTACTAGGTATTCCTTAGGGATGACCTCCCTAGATACCCTCATAATGACCCTCCTAGACTTGTTAGCCTTGGTCATTATGGTCTTACCTAGGTCGACTCTAGGGGTAACTCCTCTTGCAACCTTCTTAGTGGCTTCCCTAGGATTCCTTGAAACCCTAGCCACTAGGCACATACCATGGTCAACTCTAGGGATGACTTCCCTATTGACCTTGGTCTTCTTAGACCTAGTTTGTGTTCTATAATCTAATGGAACACTATGATAAGCTACCTTAGGTTTAGGTTTGTGACCCAAGCCTTTCTTGCCCTTGGTTGACTTTGGTTTCTTAGGTTCTAGGTGTTCACTTTGAGTCCTAGACCCTTGACTTTGACCATTTGACCCTTGAAATTGATTTTGCATCTTCTTGAGGGTCTTTTCTAATTTCTCAAGCCTTGATCTCAAGGCTTGATTTTCTAATTCTAATTGCTCAATTTTTGAATTTTGATTTGGTCTTTGGGCATTGTCCTTTCTAGGCATATGCCTAGTCCATTTGGGATTAAGATCTAGATGCTCTTGTACCTTTCTAATGGTCTCCTTAGGTAGAATTTGTCTAGAATTGTTTGACCTAGGTTTATCCTTAGATAGGATGTTTTTAGGGACATTAGTCCCAAATTTCTCCTTATTTGAAAGGTAGACTTTTTTAGCTCCTAAACAAAATTCCCTATTTCTAGCATGCTCTTTGTGATAAATAGCAAGATTGCTAAAATTATTTTTAGCATGCTTTTTGACATTTAAATTAGAAGGAACATTACTAAAATATACCTTAGGGTTAACCTTAGCTCCCCCTACATGTGATGCTCCATTTTGAGCATTTTTCTCCCCCTTTTTGCATTGACTCCGGTAATGTCCCGGTTGTCGGCACTTGAAGCAAATAACTTGCTCCTTGCTTTTGATAGTTGGGGGACCGACATCCTTGATTTTTGGCGCCGGTGGATCTTTCCTTACTCTCTTTGGGCATTTGCTCTTGTAATGCTCACATTTCCTACACTCAAAACATATTATATGCATTTTATTATTAACACATATGTTTGAGTTACCTAAGTCAATGGAGGCCGAAATCGGATTTTGAGCTTCTTCATCTTGACCGGATGTTGAAGCTTCTTCTTGATGTTGCTCCGATGATCTAATCTCCTCCCCCTCAATCCTAGAGGTTGAGGTCTCCTCCAATTCTAATTCCTCTTCCTCCTTGGATGTTGATGGTCTCTCAACCTCCAAGTCCTCATTTCCTTATGAGGATGATGTGCTTGCCTCTTTGGTCCCTTCCTCTTGGACCGGTGATAGACTTTCATGGAGCTTAACCAAATTGCTCCAAAACTCTTTGGCATCCATGCACTCACCTAGGCTACACAATAAGTCATTAGGAATTAAATCAAAAATAAATTCGATTACTTTCTTATTTTTCTCGAATATTTAGAGTTGATCTTCACTCCATTTCTTCTTCTTGAGGAAACCACCCTTTGGTCCTTTTGGATATTCGAATCCTTCCATCAAAACAGACCACTCCTCAAGGTCTCTCATCATCAAAAAGTTTTCAATTCTCGCATTCCAAGAATTGAAACCTTCTCGTCCATAGAAGGCATAGGGAATTGGGGTGTTGATATCCCATCCCAATTGTTCTTCCAACTCCATCTTCACCCTCTAGCGTGCTCCCTCAGTTGTTAAACTTTGAAGAGTGGTCTCACTCTGATACCACTTGTAGGTGATCGTTGGAAGCTAAAGGGGGGGGGGGTGAATAGCTTGTATTCGTTCGTGACGGAATTTGTTCGATTGCGTTTGTCTCTACAAATTTCGTTAGCGCGCAGCGGAATAATAATAAAACGATAATGAAATAGACAAACACACCATAACACAAGGATATAACGTGGTTCAGAACCTCAAGGTTCCTACTCCACGGATCGAGCTCTACGAGCTCTAGTAATGCACACACAACCATTAATAAACACTCCTTCTCGGAACAATCCGGAGGCGGAGAAACCTCGTACAATAGTTTACAACAATAAACTAAATACAACAAACAACTAATATGAAATACAATGCAATACAAGTAAAGAAAATACTTTACAAATGCCTTTGGATTGCTTGCTTATGGGTGCTTAAAGAATGACCTTGGAGACTCTGATTTGCAGTAACAAATCACCCCAAGGATGCTCAAGAACTGGATGCTTTTTCCTCCTCCACGAGCTCCATTTAAAGCTTCTGCTTAGGCTGGAAAATGTCGATCAGTCGACTGCTCGGAACCATCAGTCGACTGATGCCACTGTTGTCGTGAGACAACGGCTAGATCCACGCTGGAAAGATCCAACGAATTCATCATCAGTCGACTGATAGAGCCTCCACTCGACTGCTAACCCCAAAGAAAGTCGAGTCGACTCATTCTCAGGCTCGAAAACCGAGCACCACCGATCGATCACACTATCACGATCGGCGGCAATCACCGATCGCCCACTCGCGCTTGATCAGCTATGACACTTCCCGCAGTCAAACCCTAGTTGACTCACACCAGTCGACTGCCATATGATACTAGTCGACTGACACACCTCAAACGTGAGGTTTTAACCTCAACCATGAGGTTTTAACCTCAACCATGAGGTTTAACCCAAGTATGGTTCCCCCATACTTGCTAGACTATCCTTATCCTAGACCTAAGCCTTTTAGCCACCTCCGTTAGTCTCACGCCTCTCGGATCCCTCCAAGTCATCCATGACTTGTTCATTCATTGCGCTTGCCTTCAGGTGCTTCCATCGGCAATGTCATGCTAACAGTGTCTACACCGCCAAGGCACATTGGACTTACGCCGCCAAGACTCCGCTTGAACTTTATGTCGCTAACCATTGGACTTATGCTGTCAAGACTCCCGCTTGGACTTTACGCCACCAATATCAAACCCCTTGGACTTCTCAAATGCCAAAACTCAAGCTTGGCCTTTCCCTTGCCAACCCATGTTGGATTTTCCATGCCAAGTACTTAAGACTTGGATTTTCCATGCCAACCCATGTTGGACTTTCCATTGCCAAGACCCATGCTTGGACTTTCCCAAATGCCAAGTGTCCCACTTGGACTTTCCATGCCAAGTACCCATGACTTGGACTTTCCCATGACAATTACATTGTCATATGTTTTTGTCGAACATCAAAACATCTCTCAAGTCAAGCTTGAGTCCTGGTCAATCGTGACCTGGGCCGATTGCACCAATAATATGTAAGGGAAAAGACTCTCTCTCACGCGTGGGTGCGCAGGGGGTGCCAATCCAGGGCCCGGATTGCACTACCGCAAGACGACTCATGTGCGAGTGCGACATGCGCGCGTCGAATGTATGACCGGTCAGGGCATGATTTGCCCAAGTGGATCCAACCAACCTTTTGCTAATCCATAAAGGGCTCCTCTTTTTCCCTCTGCTTCGCCGTTGATAGCTTTCTTGTGTAGTCAGTTCGTCGGAAACGATCTGTGCTTTTGTCGTTGTATCCTGGAAAATAATCGTCCAACACCCTCGAAAGCACTTGAGAAGGGACACATCTATTTTAAGGACACTGTGGAAACCACAGGTCTCGACACCGAGTAGTGTTGTGGAACAACCGAGCACTCTCCCGCTCTGCCACTCTTCCACTCTACAAATCGGCTCTGCCATCCGGCTCTGCCGAATCGACTCTGCCAAATCGGCTCTGCGAATCGGCTCTGTCGGTCGACTCCGCCAACGCTGAAAGGACTGTCCGAAGCTAGTGCAACAGATCTCCCCTCTGAAGGAGAAATAGTACAACATTGTCGTCCTGATCAGTCGACTGTTGGTCCGTAACTCTTTCATAGTTGGGAATTGAACAAGGTGCTCGAGATTTGAACATGGTGCTTGGTTACAGTCGTCTGTCATCTGATCAGTCGACTACTGCAAGGTGCTCGATATTTACACTTGGTGCTCGATTTCAGTCGACTGTTGCAGGGTGCTTGGGATTTGTATAGGGTGCTCGACAATGACACTTGGTGCTCGGCCAACGCTTGTGATAGAGTACTAAGGCCTGCATCATAAAGTTAGCACAGTGTATACAGGCATAAGTAATCATGACAGTCTTTAATTGTTCGATCTTGACTCAGGCATTCCTCCTGAAGCCTTAGTCGGATTGACACTTAAAGTTATCTCTATACCGAGGACGCAACCTTATCACCGCTCCCTACATGAAGCTTACCTTTGTCAAACCCCTTGTCCTCTAACCTGTTGGACTTTTCTTCTGGTCCTGTAAACTTATTAAAACCTGTAAACTTAACACAGAATATAAGATATAATACGATTTAACTTTGAACCTTTGTCAGGATCAAAATTTAGATTCGATTAACTAGTGTTCTATACCAGCAATATCTCTCTTTTTTTATCTATGACAACATGATTCAAAGTTAAAGAAATAAATGCATTAATCAAAATCAAATGTTTTTTCAAAAGACTCCCCTTTAATAATATCTCACTCTTAATATTTGGTTCTTATTTATTAACTTAACTTCATCTCTCTCCTTTTAACATATATCAAAAACAATGTAACAAAACATCTAATAAATCTTAAGTCAAACCAAAGGTAGTTAGAGATATTAAATTTGCCTAAGTTAAATCTTCTCTCTTCTTTTGACATACTAGAAGTAGCTAGAGATATATAAAAAAAAATGTAATTTCAAGTTCTTTAGATCATGCACCAACAATATCTTTTGAAAAGATTATATGCTTAACATATAATAATTTTTTTTCTCAAAATCTTTTTCTTTAGAATATTCATCTAATTTAAGTCTTGTCATACAAAAAAATGTAATTTAAATATTAAAAAATAAATAATTTACTTTTAAGCACTTAAGAAAAATAATTCGAAGGTTTATTATTTTTTTGAAAATTACTATAGGAATGCTTTTCAAAGAATTTTAAACTTTTAAAAGATTTTCAACAAAAAAAAAACTAATTTTTTTTAAAAAACATTATCATTTTTTAAAATATTATTTTTCAAATCATGATTTTTTTAAAAACTACTATATATACTGATCTTTCAATTAGAACCTTCTCTTAAATCTAACACACTTATATAACATTCTTGTTAACCACAAGAAAGACTTTCCTAAGTATCTAGAGGTTCTAAAATTGACCTAAGAATCTAGTCAATTGATCAACATTTTAAGAAACTATAGGTTTTCAAAAACCAAGTATAACTACACATGACAATCAACTCGAAAAAGTAATTTTAAGAAATTATTTATATGTAACTTTTGAAAACATTTTCAAAAATAATATAATTTCCATTACCTAGTCAACTGTCCTTACTCCCAGTCGACTGGAAACTGTCTCACTTCAAATGTGAGATTTAACTCATTTTCAAGGTTAACATCTAAAGTTCAAAAACTCTCAAAGTATGAAGTAACTAAGTAACTTTATGAATCCAAGCATGAGTTAAATGGCTTAGAAAAAAGTCATGGCGCTCGACAATCGACTGATGGTTTAGACCAATCAACTGGTCTAGTGAAGCTGACTCTCATTGTGGGACTCAAATTTCAAGTTTGGTGCTCTGACGATTGAGAAACAGTATTCTGACACAGCCAACTGGCACGAATGGGCAATCGATTGGACATGTCCACAGATTATTTCTGAGTCAACTGATAGCTCAGATCAGTCACTAATTATTTCTTATTGTTTCCGAAAGCTATCGATCCTAGGTTCCATCCACCCTTTCTATATGATCAATCAGGTTATCCTTATATGTATTGTGAGATGACATTCAATTTAACTTAGTTAATTTTAATGACTTAAAAATTAATTAACTTGGGTTAGATTCAGATTTAACCTTCAATTAGTTAAGCGAACATTTTGAAAGAAGGCTTCCATGTTGTGGCGAGACACAGAGACATTCTTTAATCATAACAATGACCACTTCTTTAGACAAAGTCAACTTAAAAAATTGCACACTTAATTTACTTTGGATCAAATCCTGGTATAACTAGTTTAGGATGTGGTGAGGTAGCTTCAGTTAGTTCCACTTAGCAAAGTGCACCAAGTCAGATACTCCTTATCCAATCTGAATACACTTGATTTCGTTTTCTAACATACTATCATCTCACCGCTGCCTGATACTATGTCAAAGTTAATTAATCATTTTCCTATCTAACCATTCTACTTTAAGCAATTAAATTAAGTTAAACATGCAACACTAAAAACAAGATCAAACAAGTTATTCATGTAATCATGCATATAACTTTAGTATCGAGTCCTCCTAGATCATTGATTCGGTACGGTTTATCCACATAATGGATTTAATCCTTGGGAACCCAATACTTGATTGAACCTAATTGTGTTTTTAGACTCAACTTAGGGACCATGCTTGGATTTGTCTACGATCATGATTTACAAGTGAAGGAAATGATCTATTTGTTGATCTAAATCCGAGTCCAGTCTTGTTGTACACGGCTCATTTAGATCCAAAAATTAAATCAAGACCTTTGAAGCCCAATGTAAACCTTTCCAATGATGTTCTAAGCTCTTGAACTTGCCCTTTCAAGAGAGAATTCTCTTCCTCAAGTTTTTTTTACTTGAATTGAGTTTCCCTCTTAAACTTGACTAGTTGAAGAGGTTAAACTAACCTTATGCTTAAGAATTTTAACTTCCTTAAGTAAAGACTTGACCTTAGACTCGGACTTAGTTAATTTTTTATTTAAAATTTTTATAGCATCATACATATTTTTAATTAATGAGTGACTCACCTTGATTAATTCTTTTGAATCAGATACGGATTCGTGGCTTGACTCGAACTCGGACTCGATGTTGGCCTCGGACTCAGACTCCGACTTGGATGGTCTTGCCATGAGAACCAAATTGTTGACTTCGTCTTGTTCTTCCTCGTCCGAAGATTCTTCCCATGTTGTGTGAGTGCTTTCTTAGGTTGAGGTCGCTTGGTCCTTAACTTCGAGCATTCGACTATAAAGTGCCCCTTTTTGTTGCATTCGTAGCACTTGTAATTTTGTATAGATGTGCCGAATTTTTTATCCTTCGTTGGCTTGGTTGGTCTCCTTTTTCACTTAATTAGTTTTCAAACTAGGTTGACTAGTTCCGTCTCTATTGCTTCTTCCAAATCAGACTCGGACTCATCACCTTCAGGAGGAGGCTTGCCTTTTTTTTTTTTTTTTATCATGCAAGCAAAGTAATACCTTTCTCGACCGAGGCCGAATTAAAATGTTCATGTAACTCAAATTTAGAAATCATCTAACTTAATTTTAGAAAGATCTCTAGATACTTCGTAAGCATCATTCGTGGATGCCCACAAAGTTGTCATAGAGAAGACATTTAGTGCGTACCTTATAACGTCTCGGTTCTCCATCTTTTGTCCGATGGAGTGGAGGTCGTTCAAAATGTCTTGGATCCGATCGTGGAGTTGGCTTGTCGTCTCATTATCCTGTATTTTTAAATTAAACAATTTATTAAGTAGTAGATCGCGCTTACATACCTTGGTGTTGATGACCCCTTCGTGTAGTTCGATGGGCTTGTCCCACAGGTCTTTGGCGATGACGAAAGGACCGACACGATTGAGCTCCTCCTTGGACAAACCGCGCTGCAAATTCTGGGTGGCTTTTGCGTCGACTCCGATTTGTCGTTTCATCACATTGGTCCACTTATCACAATCCAAAAGCTCACCTTGATCATTTATTGATAGATCAAAGCCGGCTACACACCTTCATTTAACTTGATCCGCAAATATCAGTTGACTATCATCTCGATCAGTCGACTGCTTGTCCATAACTCTTTCGTAGTTGAGAATTAGCTGAGTGCTCGGGAATTAAATAGGGTGTTCAGGATTTGAATAGGGTGCTCAGTTACAATCGACTATTGTCTGATCAATTGACTGTTGCAGGGTGCTCAACAATTACACTTGGTGCTCGATTTCAATTGACTGCTTGTCTGATCAGCCGACTGTTGCAAGGTACTCGACCATTACAATTGGTGCTCATGATTTGTATAGGATGCTCTTGACAATAACACTTGGTGCTCGGCCAACGCTTGTGATAGGTAGTACTAAGCCTACATCATAAAGTTAGTACAGTGTATACAAGCATAAGTAATCATGACAGTCTTCAACTATCCGATCTTGACTCTGATATTCCTCCTGAAGCCTTACTCGGATCAATGTCTAAGGTTGTTTCCATACCAAGGACGCGACCTTACCACCGCTCCTCACACAGAGCTTACATTTGCCAAACTCCTAGTCCTTTGACCCGTTGGATTTCTTTTCTTATCCTGCAAATTTACTAAGACTTGCAAATTTGACACAGAATAAAGACATAATATAATTTAACTTTGAATCTTTGCCATAATTAAAATTTAAATTCGATAAACTAGTGCCCTACACCAATAATATGGCCGATAAATAAATATACGACTCACTTATAATTTATTTATTAATTAATATACCTAAATATACATTAAAACCATAATATTTTATACTTAAACATGATCATGCCTATCCCAGGGCAGCTTATTGAATTGATGATACAAAGAGAGGATTCATCAAAGATCTAACAGTTTATATATCTCAGTAATCCCCCAGATTTACTATAAATCAACACAGAATTCAAATGGTGGCATAAGTTCCATAGATCACTCAGAGGTAAATTGCAAAAGGATAGAAGAAAATTTTGATTTGTTGAATAAATGTATCGAAAGCTGGCTCCTGTATTCTTCATCTTTTTGAACCAAACTGCTCCTCCAAGAACTTGTACAACTCTTCTGCAACAGTTAATGGATACTCCTCTTGTGGAAGAAGGGCTCCGGGAACCTCCACAAACTTAGTCACACCTTTGGCTCCTTTTAGCACTTCCATCTCGGCTTTCGATCTCTTGGGGGCGCTAGCAGTGGAAACAACAAGTATAGGGACCTTCCCTTCGAGTTCTGCAAATAGTTGGAGGAACTCCTCGCGCGATTTCACAGGGTCGAGTTGGCCTGTCAAAAAAGCGGCAGGGACATATCGAGCGCCTTTCCGCTTTGTCAATGCATATCGACTCTCCACGATGCTCGGTGTCACATTCTCAGGGTTTGCGTAGACGTGCGACTCGTATTGAGACTTGATGGATTTTTCATTGCTCACGAGCATGTTGTACATCATCCAACCTACAGCAGGTGCCCGCAGTGTGCCCCGCAAGAGTCCATACCTACGAAATTGGATTGCAAAGCTCTAGTACATTGCCCGAGATAGAAAGAATCTTACCATGGTTCCTCTCTAATATAATTAAGGATCCTTGAAAAAACTTCCATTGGTCGTTAATCGATCATAAATACAATCTATATGCTCATATTTTTAGCAAACTACTAAAGTCAGAAATAAGCAGACATAATTTCTGGTTTGCTGATTATACCTTGTTTCCATGTCAGAACCTCGGCCAAAGACTATAGGTAAAGGACCAGCCCAAGTCGGTGCAACAGCCGCAATGGATGCTGGATTGATTGAACCCTTTCCAGCCGCACGAAGGGCAATAGTTGCGGCATGTCCTCCACCAAATATAACCAACTCACTTCCTGCATTTGGCGAAATTACATGAAATAACAATCTTTGGAATATCAGTCTCATATTAAGAAGTTCCAAACCATAACAAAGAGAAGAATCGACAAATCTTGTGGTCCTAACAAGTGTTTTATATGTAAATATTGCAATCCTAGCAAATTTCGGACATTTGCTATGCTTCAATCATCCAGAATGCTTGGAAAGTCGCAGATAGTCTGAGATCTGCAGCAAGGTATGGAATGTGTAGAAAAGTGAAACATGACAAAAGAATGAACAAGCATTTATCAAAACCAGTAGGTTAGGCTTTCATTGTAAGTTATAGTAGTGTGCCAATGTGCTGCACTCTACATTTATTCCTATGACACGATTATTGTTAATCTGAGAACCACCTCACAATCGATCCGTATATGTTTCCTTTTGATCTCTCTAACTATCTAATATTCCTTCACCAGTTCATATAGTTAGGATATTTTAGTGATATTCTTGTCCAATTTATTTGTTCTGTTGTTTTCATCACAGAATCCACTGAAATCTAAATTCATCAGTAAGTTTGTGAGTTCCAATCGCATCTATTGATTTAACCCGTTTAGCAACAAACATTTTCCTTTGTCATTCATCATGAAAATTCAACACAATTTATTTATTACTTATCTTCCTTCAGGAATTAGGGTAATAGTTACTCATTGCACATGTGGAAGAAATATCATTCAGAAAACCTCTTGCTCCTACTGTGTAATAACAGTTAAAACTAGGTGAATTAGCAAACGGCAGAGCTGATTAGACTACAATTCTTCCAACTTGATGATTTTCATTGACAATTACACCTTCGAGTTCTTGAGAACCATAACATTGAAGAAGAAAATATAGAGCTGATTATGAGACAGAGATTATAAAACCTTGCAGTTTTACTAACTACAATGAAGATTGCTACCTGAATTTGCCAAAGGACTATCTGCTGCGTTGATAAATTGCTCAAGGAAGTTCTGCATAACATCGGCATTGTACTCAAGCGACGGCCGATCAGAGTATCCAAGACCAGGCCAATCAACAATGGTGGCACGGCATCGTAAATCTCCCTCTCGTGCAACAATGTCTTTGGCGACCGTCCTCCACTCTTCAACTGTGCTAACATCCGAGATCGTGGGGACGAGAAGAATGTGTTTGGAATTTCCAGCACTCTCCCCCTGGTGCTCCTCGTAGTAGACGTTCACAGAATTGCCATTGAACTTCCACTCCCATTTACCAGTCTAGAAAAGTGGAACCACATTAATCACTAAATTTGCAATAACGAGATCCATAAATGGTGAAAAATAATTTCCTCTCAATCTTTGAATCTACCCTAGAAATCAAACTGCAAGGATGTGACAGCAAAAAGCAATCTTTCTGATTGAAATAGTACAAACTCGCACCAAAAGGTTTAAATATCAAAATTAAGAACAATCATCGGTAAAGCGTTCGAAATAGATTGCTTAGAAATAGGTAGAGCATTCAATTGCAAGCGAACGACCAGACTAAAAAATCAAAACCGAGGAAAGAGGGCAAATTGCAAAGCAAGAACGGAGTTTGAGAGATCGCAGGTATACCTTGGATCGGGAAGCGGAATCTAGCAGGACGGGGGAGGGGATGGAAGAAGAGGTGAGGGAAGAAGAGACGGGTCTCAGCCGAAGTGATCTGGCGATCCGATGAGGCAGAAGAAGAGGCGACGAGAGGCGCGAGCGAGTGTAATCGGCGGATGCTTCTGAGAAGAACGCTGCTCCGGTTGAGGAGGGATTGAAGATGGCAAAGGAGGTGGCCGCCATGGTGGAGGAGGAGGAAGGCGAAGGCGAAGGCGAAGACGAAGGCGATGGAAGAGAGTACATGGAACGGAGCAGTAGCGGAGGCTGCGCGTTTTATTATCATTATTATTATTATTATTATTTCGCCAACTACTAGTATTTTTTGTTTATTCCGAACTTAAAAAAAAAAATCTAAACCAGATTTTGGTTTTTAGTTATTTTGACTTTTAGGTAAAATAATAAAATTAATTTTTAGTTATTTTGACTTTTAGGCATACCACATTTGTTTGGACTCCGCTGCTTATTTGTATTTATTCTTGTTTAGATTTAAAATTTTCTACGTCAAGCATAATATTTTTTTACTACAAATGTTTCAAATATTACAAACATTTAATTTTGTATTCTCTAATTATTAAAACAAACAATATAGTGCTGAAGTGCATAGTTCCATGTCAATAAATAAAATATTTATATATTAAAAAACAATTTTAAAAAAAATTGTTCACGTAATCAAATTAGGTGCAGTTAAATTTGACATTGTTTACCCAAAAAATCGCTTCCAAATTTCTAAATTCAATTATATATATTGTTATTATTTTAATGGTTAGTAGATATGCCAAAATTATATATATATATATATATATATATATATATATATATATATATATATATATATATATATATATATATATATATAAAGATACCCTACGTACCTTACCCTGCGCGCCCCCCGCGACACCAACGAGCACTGTCATCGTCGCCGTCGCACCGTCCGGCCATCGCCGACCGTCGGACCGGGGGCGATCGACGCCCGACTTGTCGACGGTCCGGCGGAGATCGGATTTTGGTCGGAATATGGTGCAAACCGGTCGGAAACGACCTAATTGCGCTGCCGACCGCGATTGGGCCGGATTCCGGCCGAATTACGGCCGAAATTCAGCACCGGACGGGCCGGAATCGGCCGTCGATCCGTCATCGGTCGTTGGTCCGTTCGGTACACTCGGGCGGTCACTAGAATCGGGCAGCCGATTTCGGCCGCGCAATTCGATCATTTTCGGTCGGTTTGCGTCAGATTTCGACCGCGCAATTCAATCGTTTCCAACCAGTTTGCGTCGGATTCCGACCACTAATCGGCCGAAATCTGACCACCGCCAGCGAGTTGGGCGTCGATCGTGCCCGGTCCGACGACCGACGGTGGCCGGATGGCGCGGCGGCGACGGTGGCAACGAGGGTGAGTCGACGTGGAGTGCACGGGCACGCAACATATCATTGCCCAGCATATCAATTTCTTTTATATATACATATATATATTGTGTAGATATTGGGTGAGTTGCCTATGTGGAAGCCCCCTCGGGATAACCTATTAGCCAGAACAACATAAATATTATTACAAGTGGACAAGGATCGATTCTCAACATATGATCTAGAATTTTCATTCGAACTTAAAAATTCTCCATTGTTTTTGACAAATGGATAGGGATATAACCCTTGTGATTTAATTTTCTTCATCACAAGAAATCGATAGTGAAAAACACTGAGACGAATATAATCATGTTTTACTGCTATAAGAGTTGCCTATACGAAACAATAGTTTAAAAGCATATTAGCAATTATAGAGGAAGAGAGAGTAGTTATCAGCTGAGCGACAAAATCATGCATGTCTTCTGTGCGCGAAAAGCTTTGATGAACAATAATTTCACTGTTCACCGCAGTGTTATGAACAGTAAAATACTGTTAATCAAAACTTTTTGTGCACAGACACATTTGACTTCAGCGCGCAGCTGATAAAAATTGTGTGTATATGGAAATATTTAATTTTTTATTTCTCTTGTAAAAGCAAAAGTTATTAAGTTTATTAATCTTAAATTTGTAATATTTTTATAAATTCAGAATTAAAATTCATTTATAGTTTTATTATAAAATTTATTTGTACATAAATTTAGTTAACTATGTGAATGAACCAGATGAGATAAGCTATCGAGTCATGGGAGTTGGATGAATCAACCAATTTGAATAAGTCGAACATATCATGAAAGATGGACAAGCTCAACCGAGGGGGAAGTAATTGATCAAAACAAACAAGAAACGAGCCAAGCAAAACAAATTAAGTCGGCTGAACATAAGAGGCAAGACAAATCAATAGGTTGAACCAAGTGAACCGAGCAACGTGAGCATCCAGTTGGACTAGACGAACAAGATGGAGCATGGCTCAGAGAAACCAAAACAATGCACAAAGCAAGTTTACAATGCCATCACCTCTATGTTGGCCTGATCACCATCCTCTCCAGTTGGATTTCTGGATTGAAGCACACAACTCTCCAAGTCTATCAACCCAAAGATTAAATGCCTCTTCTTTTCTTCATACATTTAATTTACGGAGAAATAAGATAAAGTACAAATGCCGAGTGAGAAAGTTCTAAGTAGGCATTTACAAAAAAAAAAAATAAGAAGGGAAATAGTAAATTCAACATGTTTGAGAGATATCTATGGGTGTGGGTCTGGGTCTGGGTGGGGAGTAGCAGGCGAATCAGGTGCTAATGTGAGATGCAACCCTCTTTGCCGACCGGACTGCAATATGAAGGCCAATTCAGTCGCTGCTAAAGCGGCGGCTTCCTGTGTATTTCAACGAAAAATAACATTGTCAGGCCAACTTCATGTAATGCTTCAGTAGGGAAAATTGATACGCAGTAATATAAACATATAGATTGACTCTTCCCTAATCACTGGAGCTTTCAGTGGCAAATCAGTGATTGTGTGGATCCAATTATGTATATTCACCTGATCGTGATGATCGAGTATTAATTATAGATATGCATATTTGTCTCCCTTCTAATAGTCAACTTTGGGCCAGAGTTCTTTGATCAGGAAATTGTTCCTTTCGGAACTGGTGATGTCCATAATAGGCTCTTGGTACCTTGCAAGTGGAACTGATATTCCACTGACCAGAAGCCAGTGAAAAACAAAATGATTGCTAACTTGTATCCAATTACTTCGATAATCATTAGGTTAGTTCAGACAGGATCAAAGTTATAGGCACTCAATCTAGTGCGGCAGCCAAGACATAGGTTGCCATCTCTGAGGTTGTGCTAAAACTCAGATGACAAAGACTTGTTGCCACGAGACTGGGTCAGACACAGATGAGAGATTATTATAAAAAATTTAAAACTGGTCTTGTTATGGCTTGTTATTACTGCATGATGAACATTGCTTTGCTATTCCAAACTATGTAGAGAATATGAAAAAAAAATCAAAATTATAAAAAATTAACGACCAGAGCTTAAATTTTAGAAGTTTAATCATATACACGAATGGAAAACCAAATCCTGCACCTTAAAAAAATTTGGAGTTTTATATTGAGTGAGTGCTGACCTGTCTTTGACGTCGACGTTGCAAGATGGTTATAGCCCCAGCCATGATGTAAAATGGCAACAGAAATCCAGCGGCGCGTAGAAGAAAAAGCTGAAAACAGTCACAAGTTATCAAAATTCAGAAGCAGCTAAGTCTTGAAGAAAAGCATATCGTGTTGCAAGTTTGGCATACTGAAAAGTAAGCGGAAGCATCGTCGTCATCTCCATCAGCATCGGTAAGAGTTAATGCATGTCTCAACAACAAAAGAGCCATCAACTGCAACAGAGATTGGAAAAAAAAATGGGTCATATGCCTCCACATAAAATGACGTGGTTTACTAATAGATTTCATATACAAAACAAAGCATAAGATTAGGAAAATTTTGGTAGTTGGACAAGAAAGTTCCTCACTAAAAGCTTAATCTTCATTAGACATTGAATTGAGATTATAAATGAAAGACAGCGCTGCTTAGTACTGCTCTATATCTGCTCCTTCAAGTAAAAGTGTGCTATTGACCTCCTACATTACTCATGCAAGTCTACATACTTGAATATTGATTATTGCAATGACAATAGATCCTGCTGTTCAACCCAACGATATCTTAGACGAAAGAGACCAGTTTAATTGTTGATTAAAACAGTGGGCATTATACCATTCAAGCAGAACATAAAAAACAAAATGAATTTAATGCCCAGCACAACTGAAATCGCTAGAGCAACATAATAAAAAAACATATCGTTGTGGTTGTAAATGGATTTCAACAACAGAAACTGGACGCTATTAAGAACAAATGATATGTGAAAGCAGTAATGCTTGCCAATTCTACTTCAAAAATGGACTTACAATTAGAGCAGTGGAGCGGCAAAAAGCAGCGCCACTGGCATTTGTAGCATACTCATCATATTCATCATCAACCAGTCGACTTCGTGCTGCTGCCATTGCTAATATTCGAGGGTCATGAATATCCAAAGAAGAACCTGAGATTATCCAACCACCACTATAGTTGGATGGAAACACAAGAATAAGGAAGTCAGCATAATCATAGATTATACAATTTCATTTTGCTAACTATGGAATTTAACACAATAACATACTTGATGTCTATTCTGGTCTCATCAGGATTCGCTTGTGGTGGTGGTGTGTACCCAGATTTATATTGCTGCAGACCATGGAGAAGGAATTATTACAGATGTTGCCATCATCATTAAACCATGAAAGGCCCAACTATTTGGGTTGGCTCATTATTAACATAAGTTTTCATATCAAAGTGCCAGCTATAGTAATAATTCTTTTATGACAAGTATGAGATTACTTAGTCCAATCAGATTAGCACTTAAAAATCAGGAAATCAAGGTATACCCGGTGACCAAGATGAAATGACAAACAGTAGGCAGAGATCAGCCTTAAGGATAGGCTGGTTTAGATTATAGCATATCATATGATAGCTAAAATATTACACACGACCTATCGTACAGGAGAATTTCAGAGTCTTCCTACAGCTATTGAATGTCTGGTAACCTATGAATTACAGTATCAACAAATATATACTTGAATGCACATCATATACATGGAGGAGCATGAATGATGAATAATTCTTTTATGACAAGTATGAGATTACTTAGTCCAATCAGATTAGCACTTAAAAATCAGGAAATCAAGGTATACCCAGTGACCAAGATGAAATGACAAACAGTAGGCAGAGATCAGCCTTAAGGATAGGCTGGTTTAGATTATAGCATATCATATATACTTGAATGCACATCATCATTCATGCTCCTCCTATCGTACAGGAGAATTTCAGAGTCTTCCTACAGCTATTGAATGTCTGGTAACCTATGAATTACAGTATCAACAAATATATACTTGAATGCTCATCATATACATGGAGGAGCATGAATGATGATGCACAAGAGAAGAATGCTGAGAAACTATCACCAGAACTGGAACTTACCTCATGGCAGATCTCGCAGGTTATATCACCCTTCTCGTTGCACCAGCGCTGCACACATGCCCTATGGGCATACTGCACAATGTAAAATTTCAAGCAGGTAAAATTTGATGAAATTCTTAGGCACATGAAAATCAGTTAAATCATAATCATATACAATAATATGTGAAATAAAGATAGTATAATAACTTGTCGCTCTGCCTGCACAAATAATGTAAGTAAATGCAGGAACATTAAGCTAATCATGATGTGTTAAATTATTTGGATCAGTCTCTTTCAATAAACAACAAAGGGTTATTCCAGCACATTTCAGTGTAAATACGTAGGTAAGTAAGAAATGCACAGTCATAATCCCAAACTTGCACATTCAGAGGAATAATCTCATTTAGCTGAGCTTTGTAATAACAGATCTAGAAAGGAGGATGGAAGATATGTTCTATTCTACGATAATAATATATGAGAACTCCAAGTTCTGAATTCAGCCTTATTAGTGTACCATCTAAATAAATACATTTGTTTGAGACTGGAAATAGCTTTAAATCATTATCAAGAGTAACGCCTTTCTGAGATTAAAATAGTCAGAAACAAAGAATACTAGTAAGCAGGATCCTGTTTGACTTTTTCTAATATCCTTTCTTGTCCTACACCTGTCTTTTTGTACCAATCAGCTTAATCTATAAAGTTTCTTTGAACTATGACCCACAATATCCACCTGAATGATATTATGAATGTGTTTTGTCTCTGTGATTAGATCATTGCATCAAGATGGACCTAAAATCAGCTTTTGGTGGGATCATACGGAGTTTGCCTTGCATGCCAAGGGTTCAACTGGACAATCCACTAGATCAGGTAACTAACTATTCTATATATAGTCTAGGTGGTTAGATGAGAGATTCATCATGCCACAACAGCCATCAACAATGACTTGAATACTTTCTTAGATGTCTACTACAGCTTTTACATAAGCTTTTCAATTGGCTATGACAATATTTAACTATTAAACTTGAAGATCATCTTCGAATCAGAATTGGAACACTTTTCCTTTGACAATGTACAGGACTGGCATGTATTTCTTATTTTTGTCCCATTCCTAATCTGAATGAAAAGAAATTTAGAAGAGTCCCTAATAATACATATCATTTGAGGAAAATAGGGTAAAAGGAAAGAAGGTCACTACAAATTCAAGGCCTTCTAGAGGAAAAGTTAAAAACTCAGTGAACACTCTAGCAGAAGTTACCTTCACTAAATAAAGTACTGTCACCATAAGAATCGAGATCAACAAACAGCACTTGGAGGAGAGTGTGAACAAGCGGGGTTGTGAATAGGAATAAATTGGAGACTCTTTTGATTTCTATAATATTATAACTCAATCCTTTCAGTTAAAATTTTTCACAACACTGTGTAACTATTTCCTAGATACATTTACAAAAAAGGAACTCATTCCATTCATATCTCACTTTATGACATTTTTGTCTCCAAAGTGAATAATCATTATCATCATGTTGTTTCTTTTCCAAACTATTTGGAATCAACTAACAAACCTTGTGCCTCTTTTGATCTCTATGCAAGACAATATTGTCTTTTCCCAAACTATTTAGAATAAGCTACATGAATCTATCCCTCTAATGATTTTTATACAAGACTATATCACTAGTAATATTAATTTAATATTCAAATTAATATATCATTTTTTGTTATGAAATT
Source organism: Wurfbainia villosa (assembly GCA_025175895.1). Lineage (NCBI taxonomy): Eukaryota > Viridiplantae > Streptophyta > Magnoliopsida > Zingiberales > Zingiberaceae > Wurfbainia > Wurfbainia villosa. The sequence continues at coordinate 2,892,538 of JAKLTH010000147.1, forward strand.
GACTAATGTTTTCATTGGCCTTTTTCTACTTCTTACATCTTCCATTCTAATAGATTCAACTCTTCTAACTATAGAATCAATTAGTAGTTTTTAAACACATCTACACTATCTCAACATATTGTTTCCCATTTTATCTTCTAATTCAAGCTACACCTAAAAACATTCATTTCTAAGGAACAAAGTGGTGAACTGATTAGCATGACAATGCATGATTAAAGAATCCAACTCAAAGAAGCAAAACCATCAAAATTTGCAAACCTTCAGACTGCCATTGCAAGCACATGGGACCTCTAAGTTCTTCATGTGATCCTCCTCTTGGCATATGCGGCATTCTACCATCTGAATAAGAGGTTCTTCTTCCTCAGAAACCTTGATATTCTCCTCTCCTCCCTTCCCCTCGCCAGAGACGACACCTGATGTGGAAGAACGGGATGGATCTGGGAGAATGGAAGATTCAGAAGGTGTCGGATCTTTCTCCTTTGCCACTGTTTCAATAGTTTGTGGCGTCATCAAGCGGTCAACATGCAACACAACATGGTCGTCCATCACCTTCTTTCTTTACTACCAAAATTCCTTCTTCAATGTTCCTATTAATCAATCGCACGTAACCATTGAAGAGCCGAAATCCAGAAACCAAATTTAAAAAGCCTTCGTAGCACAGCAAAGAATCAAAGGGCAACCAAAACGCGACGGCCAAAATCGCACCATCTTATGACTGGCGATCCGCCGCAAAACTACAACAAAAACGCCATACAAAGCACAACAGATTCCAAAAGTAAAAGAGAAGAAGAAAAAGAAATCGCAGACCTGGAAGACTTCAGAATCGAAGATTGGACTTCGTCGGGAGATCGTCGATTGATTTGGGGACGAGCCATGTCCTGTAGTTTAGCTTTTTTATATACGATCAACTCCATCGGCTGTCCTTCCGAGTGAACCCAGGTTTCTTCACACTCGAGATTATCACCCAAATAATGACCCCAACCTTTTACTGGATGTAGAATTGGGCCAAGACTGCGGCAACCAGTAAAAAAAGTTTTGGGCAAGTGTGACGATCGAGTAAAACAAAGTTTCGTAGGGGACGGTTTGTACTTTCTAGAATCGTGACCGTTAAGAGTTGACGGCCCCGTTAAGAGCGTTGCCGCGTCGTCCTAGACGCGTCCTGCAGACTCGCAACGGGCGGGCGGATCTGATGGAGCCTGGCTGGAGGGAAGTGGGGACAACCTGGGGCAGGCGGAAGTCGCCGAGAGCTGGGCGGGATCCGGGTCATGGGAAAACTGGTGGGTGCATATTGCGGGTAGCGACATTATGGTCACCCGTTTGACTACAGAAGAAGGAACCCGGCCAAAGATTTTACTTGTTCAGCACCTTTTTTTCAAATTGTGCGCTTGAAGAAATATTTTAAAATGTGACACTGATATTTACAAATTGGCGTACATATTTTCTAAAATATTCCTTTACTTAATATAAATTTTTACTGAAGAGTAAAATTATTATTATTATTTAAATCAAACTATAACAAAAGGTAAAAATAAATAAATAAATAAATATTTCATCTAATAAAATTAACATCGTTGCATTTTAGTGACCTCTTGGATTGGGTATATATATATATATATTTTAAAATTTTTACTTCTTTATATATATATATATATATATTGCGGCAAAGATCGAAATGTTGAGGTGTCCAGTAGGCGAAAACGACAAAGGATCGGTGATTCAGACGGAATGATTGACGTGACAAGAATGTCGAATCTGAGGATGAGTTGTCTCGGTCGTTTGCCGAATGATACTTCACGGCCAACCGAGATGAATCCTGAAGAGAAAAAAAACGATTAAGGTCGTCGAAAGAGATCTCGGCAAGACCCCTCCAACACTCAGGGCAAGAATTAGTGAGTAGAGGAGAAGTAATGGAAGCAAATGAGCAATGTAAAAGATATCGAACCTCTCTTCTCCTCTTCAAGTGACCTTTATATAAGTGGAGACATCTCTGCGGAGCGGTACGGAGGGACATGGGCAGTACGGCTTTATGACGTGACGATGTCGATTTTTAGGAGTAATAGAGATCATTACCCTTATAAATGCAGTAAGCGTATAACCGATAATTAATGCTCCCCACATTGTTGATGGGAGACAAGTCTTCATTAATGTGACTGACATATTTTCCTGAGGTAGGTATGGACACATGTCATCCTGTCGGGTGAAGTCACTGACAGAAGATGTCCTGCTGGCCATTTTATTTTGAATGGATGTCACGTATGTCACTTAATTTAACCTAAAATATAATATATTGGGAAAGTCATATAGCAGAGAAAAAATATAATATAACTAGGATGCCAAGTATTACAAATATCATATAGCCGAGACAGAATATAATAGCCGAGATATGACGCCTTAGTGTTTAAGACGGTCTTCTTTGTTCGACAAGACCGAGATGTAATGTCTGCGTCCTTCAACCATTTGCCGAGATGTAATACCTTTGTCATTCGGTAACTTGCCCGAGATATAATATCTTTGTCATTCGGCCAGACCGAGATGTGCTGCCTCTGAATACTAGTTGTACTTGATGCATGAATAGTCATAAATACCAAACCCTTTTAATAATAGGTTAGTTTCACTCGGTATTATAGGCATCCCCTCAAGTTTAGTTGAAGGATATGCATAGCATGACTGACTGGGCTAGCCTTAATGCAACTGAGTCTATCTCTTCGATTCAATAAGGTATGGGGGACAATGCTTAGTATTTGTCCTTGAGAATTAACAAGATCTGCTTTTAGAGGTGAATCATAAATGTGTGGATTTGATATGACCCTTTTTTATAAATAGTTTTCGAAACCTAAGTTTCACCACTTTGCGCTTGCACCTCCTCAGCATCTTCTTCAGCGATTCTCCTCCCTTACTTCCTTCCGTCGCGATTTCTATCCTGTAAGTCCCCTACTCCTTACTTCTTTTTTCGATGGGCAAAACTTCTGACATTTGGTTCCTTAGAACTCGCAGCACATCACTCCCGATGTGCGCAATGAGATTAGGGTTGTGTTCCATATCCCCCGCACTTATAGGCTTAGGGTTCCCCAAAAAGACCAGCACCCCCATAAACCACCTCCCGAATTCACCGCCTTCTTTCATGACCAGCTGGCGGCGGGTCTTTGCTTTCCCATTCACCCTTTTTATGTCGAGCTACCCACCTATTTCCGTATTCTATTACAGCAGCTGGCCCCTAACTCTTTTAGACTCATTAATGGTTTCATCATCATCTTCCTTTTCTATCATCTTCCTTTATCTACCACTGCCTTCCACGCCTATTTCATCCTGAAAAGGAAAGAGACGGGTGTTTTCTTCTTTACTGCTCACTGAGATACCAAGTTCTTGGCCAAACTTATTACATTCCACAAGTATTGGAAAACCCCGATACTTATTTGTAAAGCTAGAATCTCCTTTCCTCTGGTCGAATGGGTGACAGCTCGAGCTGCCACCTCCTTCCTCTCTTCGAAGCTTTAAGAAGTCTCCCTCCTACCGAGAGATAGTCGGAGTTCTTTCCGGCTTGATTTTCAATGTAAACGTCTTGCTGGAAGAGGGGCTTTTATACCATTACGGTTTAAGCCCGATAGAAGCCGAGCTGAGTGACACATTAGGTAAAGATTTTATGTTTTCTTCTTTTTTATTACTAACCTCTAACTTGTTTTATGTCTTCCACAACCGAAGTCATGTTTAGAGCTTCCATCAATAAGAAAATTAAGTGGAAGTGAGCACAGATGATTACCCCTGCAGCTGCTCCTGCCAAGACGTTGGACGAGGGCGGCTCAGAGGAACTCCCGCCACCTCGGCCATCCATGGTGGTCGAGGTGATCAGCTCGGAGGGTTCTGACGAGTAGCGTCGGCGCCAGAAAAGGAGTCAAGTGGTGCTTTCTTCAGTCAAAGAGAGTCCTTCTCAAGGGTCTCCCAGCCCAAGTCCCCATGACTCGGCTGGCCCGAGTAACATCGGTCCTTCTGGAAGTCTGGCGCCTCCATAAGAGGAGTACCTCGAGGCCCCCGCTCCCCCTCCTGGGTCGTCATCCTCTCGCCCACGAAGCCCAAGTCCTCTCCCCGGGATGTCATCAGGGCATTTTGTGCTGAGGAGAGAGCGACCAGCTTGAGGATTCCTCTAGGAGATCCGTGATGTGGTCGGATCGTCCGCCAAGGGGAAGTCTATCCCTGCGTCGTGTGATGCCATGAATACCCATCTTACTCAAGTAAGTGAATTACCCTTTTTTTTTACTAACCAACTTGGTTGCTTTGCAGTTATGGGGCTATCACCTAGAATCTACACAGCAGAATCTACATACGCATGTAGGCTATAATAAGTGTAGACATAATCGTCATTTCAAATTTTGCAATAAAAGAAAACTACTCTAGGTATACCTGACGAATTGTGTGAAGCAAAAATGACATCAACCTTAGCGATCCTCGTAAGTTTCGCCTCTATCCGTATCAACATCAAGTATCGTCGGGATAGCTTCAATAAGCTACGAGCTCCGTCTTCACATGAGATACTAGTCTCGTATCAAAGATGTTGTGATCCGAGAGACGATCATAATTCAAATCTAATTCGAATCCAAAAATGAGTTTCGTAAACTCGCTTCTCGAAAGCGATTTTCATCAACCGATTGACGAAACTTTGATCCTCCACCAAAGAGGATTGCCGGAGATCCAATCCTCTCCAAGGAGGTCGCTGTCAGAGTTCCAAATGCCGACTAAACGACACTCTCATCGCAAAGGACACAAGTTGTCCAAGAGGGCATCTTGGTGGAGGAGGTGACAGGCCAAACAAGTGGTCGGCTGCTCCTTGGTCGGCGGCGGCCAAGAGAGGTTGGCCGGCGGCTGAGGATGGTCGAAGGACTACCGACGACTGATGGTTGGTCGGAGGCAAGGAGGAGGTGGAGGCACCAAAGGGTTGGGCTTCACCAATGGTTAGGCGGCAAGGAGCAAGGAGGAGAGAAACAACTAGGGTTTTAAAAACCTAAGTCGATCGAACATGGGTTATCTCTCAACCTCGTTATTTATAGAGAATTTATCTCTTATCCATTAAGAGACTTTTCTTCAAGACCTTTTCTCAAAAGCCTTTTCCCAAAAACCTTTTCTTAAATGGTTATTGGTTCACAACCAAAACCCATTAAACCGCTCTATTAACTTAAGTTAAAATAAATCAAACTGCGTTGGTCTATTTTAAATTAAAACAAACCAAACTAATTTTGGTTCATTCGTTTAAAACAAACTAAACCACTTTGATTTATTTTCTATCATTGGATTAGAACCAAACCAATTTGGTTCATCCATCATGTCTTCATAAGACTCGATCCATCCATGCTTCCGATGCGACTGAAATAATTTCATACTCGCTCTTTGTTTGGTCCAACCAAACCCAGTCTCTCTCAATCTGAGAATCTCATTCTCAAACTCATTTTAAATCCTTCGGATGACACTCGTAGTGTGTGTGACCAAATAGGTTCCCAATTTATGTTAGTCGTCTATAATTAACCATTAATTATAGAACGATCATGAGTGTCACCTAGTAGTACATCATGATTCTCAATTAATCAGAAAATCAATGGTTGACCCCAGAACAACTTCTGAAATCTTTTAGCAGCTACAGTGAGTCGTGCCCCGTTCCCTTCACTCATCTTATACCCACTTGATTTAGGACATGGTCTATGTGTCAATCTCCACTAGGCTGACTACATCACACCTAGCCCAAGTATTACTAGCTTCCTCATCCTCCGGATTCTAGTTACTGCACATATATCCAAGAGTTCCATACTCAAAACATGTAAAGCTTTGGCTAAAGACTTTAGTAACAATCCGACGAGAGACCATATGATATACATCTCCTCACAAGGAGTGGTGAATCCTCTGTAGGCTATTTAAACACCTTCGTCCACTTCGACTTATACCCAATCACCTCGGGTCCACATCTCCTCGAAGATGCTTGCTTAAGATGTCAAAGCATAAGTCTTCATGACCAAAATGACTTGAATACCGCAATTCGAAGGAACATCGCACTTAAGTTGCAGTAAGAACTTCATTGACATATCCATATATGCAGAGAACTATATGAAGTCTTACATCTAGTCACTCCAATGAACTAGTTACCATAACTAATATCCATGATTAACTTCGAACATCCAAATGTCTCCAGCCAGTGAGAAACAGCTGCTTGGATAAACCAAAGAGTATAACTCGTGCTAGTCTCAACATAATTGATGGTATCCGAATGCATCAATTCATCGACTAGGAATAATTCTAATACATTACAATTACACATGTAGAAATACTCACTAGTTGTGATCCAATTACAAATTCTCTCATGCTGTGAATCGTATTGCAGACATTCAGTAAATGAGTTTTAGATCCAATCAAATACATGAAAGCATGTACACTCAAATAGAAAATTTTCATTTACCAAATAAAAGGTACAACCATAAGGCGATTGCCTTAGGACATCTCTCATATATAACTAACAAACTCTCACTTGGCCTAATGTCAATCGTCACAGTATCCAATACCATAAGCTCTAATATGGCCTCAAACTTACTTTGAGGTAAGACCTTAGTTAAAGGGTCCGCTAAGTTCCTTTCAGTGGAAATCTTCTCGATTTGTATTTCCTTCCTACTTATGATCTCTCTGATCAAATGATAGCGTCGAAGAACATGTTTGGATCGTTGATGAGACCACATCAAGTTTTGAGACAAACTTCTTGATCTAAACCGCTTCCTTTGCTGCTTTCGAAGCTACAATGTATTCTGCCTCAGTGGCAGAATCCGTTATAATGTCTTGCTTGAAACTTTTCCAATTTATTGTGCTTCCATTCAAGGTGAATATGTACCCAGACTGAGACATGAAATCATCCTTGTCTGTCTAGAAACTGACAACTATATACCCACGTATTACCATATCACCCTCTCCATATATTAGAAACATATCATTAGTTCTTCTCAAGTACTTAAAGATTGTCTTAACAACCACCCAATGATTCATTCCTGGATCAGACTGGTATTTGCTCGTGACACTCAGAGCATATGATACATCGGGCCTTGTACATAATATAACATACATGATAGATCCTATTGCAGATGCATAGGGGATCTTACTCATACAAATCCTCTCGTCTTTTGTGCGCGGACACATAGATTTTGAAAGGTGTATCCCATGCCTGAGAGAAAGGAAACTTTTCTTGGATTCCGACATGCTAAACCTCTTTAGCACTCGGTCTATATATGTAGACTGCGAAAGACCAAACAATCATTTTGATCTATCTCTATAAATCTTAATACCGTGGATGTAGGTCGCTTCTCCCAGGTCTTTCATGGAGAATGTTTTGGATAACCAAATTTTAACTAACTGTAAGACAGATATATCATTTCCTATAAGTAATATGTCATCGACATACAACACTAGGAGCACAACTGCATTCCCACTAACCTTCTTGTACACACAGGGTTCGTCTGAATTTTGTGAGAAATCAAACATTTTGATTGTCTCATTAAAACGAATATTCCAGCTCCTGGATGCTTGCTTCAGTCCATATATGGACCGTCGAAGCTTGCATACCTTGATTTTATCAACTAATGTGAAACCCTCAGGTTGTATCATATACACGTTGTCGAGTAGGTTTTCATTAAGGAAAGTCATTTTCACTTTCATCTGCCATATCTCATAATCATAATGAGTCGTTATGGCCAGAAGCATCCGAATGGATTTAATCATAGCTAATGGTGAATAGGTGTAACGCCCGCCCTTATCTGCTCTCAGGGCGGCGCTACTTTACTGTTTTTTTTTCTAACATGTTATCATAACTTAAACCTTCTTTTGCACATGGGTCACATATCATATTCATAATCAGCATGTTAACATATCTTGTCTCATTTCTAACATGCATAACATAAAGAGTCATTCATGAGTTCTTAAGTAATTGAACAGTAACATAAATAAGCATCATCCAACATGATACTAATGATTCATAAGTCTTATAAGTGGAAGCAAAGTCTTAAGTGGTTCATTGTGCATGTAATATAAGCAGATAGTAACAGGGTCTTTCTCCACCATGCCACTATCACACACACTTGGCCCTTCCTGCTATTTTCTCTAGTTCAGGTTTCCTTTATCTGTAGTATATGGACAACATAAACTATAAGCATATAGCTTAGTAAGATTCTTGCCTACTCACAAAAGCCACAAACTTCATCAAGCAATTAGAAACATGAGCATACTAGCATAAATAGCCTAAGTGTTTCATAGCAACACTAATCAACAACATACCCACGTAATAAAACCTAAGCATGACATAGAGTTTACATTAGCATAATTAAATCTAAGCAGGGCATAATTTAACATAAGTATTCATGACATAAGCAATCCATAACATTATAAATCTTAGACATGCATAAAGTACATAATCACAAATATTCTTAACTCAACTATAAGCATCATAACTTCATAAAATCTAACATACATAAAAGACATAATCATAAGCATTTTTAAACTTAACCATAAGCATTCATAACATAAGTATCCGTAACATCATAAATCTTAAACATGCATAAAGTACATAGTCACAAATATTCTTAAACTTAACCATAAGCATTCATAACATAAGTATCCGTAACATCATAAATCTGAAACATGCATAAAGTACATAGTCACAAATATTCTTAAACTTAACTATAAGCATCATAACTTCATAAAATCTAACATGCATAAAGGGCATAATCATAAACATTTTTTTTTTAACTTAACCATAAGCATTCATAACATAAGTATCCGTAACATCATAAATCTTAAACATGCATAAAGTCCATAGTCACAAATATTCTTACACTTAACCATAAGCATTCATGGCATCATGAAATCTAAACATGCATAAAGGACAAGTTCATAAGCATTCATAAACTTTAACATAAGCATGCACAATTTCATAAAAGTCCTTTCTTTTCAAACATATACATATAGATACTTCAACATAATCATAACTTGCATGGGGGGCCCCAGGTTAAGTACCACATAATGCGCGTTCCCTAATAGGCTGGGGTAGCGAGCCACCAGACCTACTAGAGCAAGACCTCTTACGTCTTACCAGGGCAAGACCTCTTACGTCTTCTTATGTCCCTTTGGATTTGATTAACGACCACCTGACGGGTCGGGTACTTAACCTCTTACAAAGTAAAATACTTAATTCCTTTCTTTCTTGTCTTATCATAAGGAGATCTCTTAATCCCTACTTGAAAGGGAAGCATCTCCATCTTATCTTATCATAAGGAGAGCTCTTAATCCCTACTTGAAAGGGAAGCATCTCCATCTTATCTTATCATAAGGAGAGCTCTTAATCCCTACTTGAAAGGGAAGCATCTCCATCTTAGACATTTCATAGCATACATGCATTCATAACATAAGAGTACCCTAAAGGGGTCCTAAAGCATAAACATGTTCATCACATAAGCATATTTCATAGGCACATTCATGACATGTTAAATCATAAAACATGTTCATCACATAGGCATATTGCATGGCATATTACATCATAAATATGTTCATCACATGAGCATATTTCCTAGGCATATTCATGGCATATTAAATCATAAAACGTTCATCACATAGGCATATTTCATGGCATATTACATCATAAACATGTTCATCACCTAAGCATATTTCATAGGCATATTCATGACATATTAAATCATAAAACATGTTCATCACATAGGCATATTTCCTAGGCATATTCATGACATATTAACTCATAAAACATGTTCATCACATAGGCATATTTCCTAACATATTAAACTCATACACATAACATAACTTCATAAGGGGGGGTGGTTTCATGAAACCCTAACCCTAAAACCAATGTTGGCTGAAACATGTAAGGTATCAAACATTGTATTATTTTTTTTGTCACCTAAAACTTCTACATGAAGCATATAACATCTCCTACTTCCCTTAGAAGCCTTTTCATGCAACCCTAGCCCTAAATACCTTGGTTGGCCGAACATGTAAGGGCTCAAGCTTGGGTTTTTGTTACCTAAAATTTCTACATGAAGCATATAACATCTCCTACTTCCCTTAGAAGCCTTTTCATGCAACCCTAGCCCTAAATACCTTGGTTGGCCGAAACATGTAAGGGCTCAAGCTTGGGTTTTTGTTACCTAGAATTTCCACATGAAGCATATAACATCTCCTACTTCCCTTAGAAGCCTTTTCATGCAACCCTAGCCCTAAATACCTTGCTTGGCCGAAACATGTAAGGGCTCAAGCTTGAGTTTTTGTTACCTAGAATTTCCTTCATGAAGCATACTACTTATCATAGTCTTATTAGAAGCATTTTCATGCAACCCTAGCCCTCAAGACCTTGGTTGGCCGAAACATATAGGGCTATGAACTTGGGTTTTGGCACCTAAAAATTCCTACTTGAAGCCTACAAGCTATGATCATATCCTTAGATTCATTTTCATGCAAACCCTAACCCTAATTTCCTTGGTTGGCCGAAACATATATGGCCATGAACTTGGGTTTTTGGCACCTAAAAATTCCTACTTGAAGCCTACAATCTATGATCATATCCTTAGATTCATTTTCATGCAAACCCTAACCCTAAATTCCTTGGTTGGCCGAAACATATATGGCCATGAACTTGGGTTTTTGGCACCTAAAAATTCCTACTTGAAGCCTACAATCTATGATAATATCCTTAGATTCATTTTCATGCAAACCCTAACCCTAAATTCCTTGGTTGGCCGAAACATATATGGCCATGAACTTCATCTTTCTTTCATGTACATGACCTACAAAGCTCTACAAAGCTAATATACTGCAGGTGAGGGAATCTTACTTCCTTCGCTTTGCTTGGGAGATGACCTAATGGAAGCCACCTAGATTTCTCCTTGCTTGAATGGGGGTTTCGGCCAAAGGATGAAGAGGGAGCTCGGTGAGGAAGAAGAAGAGAAGAGGGAAGAAGAAGAAGTGGCCAAATGGGACTTTCACCCTTCTTTATAAAGGGAGGAAGAGAAGTTTCTCTTCTCTTTTCCATGCCTCTTCATTTACCCTCATCACACTTATCTACAATTTCCCCTCTTCCCCTAATGATATAATCCTATTGGGCTTCTGGTTAGTGGGTGCATCTATAGGGCTTGGCTATCTCTAGAGGTTTGGGGTTCAATTCCTAGGCCTTGCATCTCTTTTTTTGGCTATTTTCTTTTATTTTCGGAAAAACCCACATAAAGCCCATCATCGTAAAGCCAAAAATTCTCGTAAAATGGCTAGAAATTTTTACGGGCGTTACAATCCCTCATACCTTGTAAAAGTTTCGTCCTCGAAACTTAAAACAATTCCGGGTACTTCTGCTTCATGTCCTCCTCTCGTTCTCAGGTAGCTTCCTCGTATCACGGATTCTGCCATAGAACTTTTACTAAGGGCACTTCTTTGTTCCTTAGCCTCTTGACATCTCGGTCTAGTATCTGGATAGGCCGACTTTCAATACTCAGGTCCTCTTGAACTTGTACTGTTTGTGGCTCGATCACTTGGTCCGCCGGATATGCATTTCTTGAGCACGAGACATGGAACACGTTGTGTATAGCCGAGCATCTCTTGAGGTAGCTCCGACATGCGCTACCTTGCCAACCCTCTGCAATATCGGATACGGTCCCCACGTAGCGTGGATTGATTTACCCTTCCTTCGAATCTCATCACCCCATAGGGTCACTTTGAGAAATACCAGGTCTCCGACTTCGAATTCTAACGGTCTACGCCGCATATCCGCATAGCTCTTTTGTCGGCTCTGAGCAGTTTCGATTCTCTGACGGATATTCTGTATAGCGCGGGTGGTATTGTCAATAATAACGGCCCGAGGACCCATTTCCCTCCTTTCACCACCCTCGTACCAATAGATAGGAGACCTGCATCTTCTCCCGTATAGAGCTTCATATGGTGTCATTCCAATAGTAGCCTGGTAGTTGTTGTTGTAAGCAAATTCCGCCAAGCACAAATATTGACACCAGCTCCCCTTAAAGTCTAGAGCACAAGCCTGCAACATATCTTCCAGCACCTGGTTCACTCTTTTCTACCGATCGGTACGAGGATGAAAGCAGCGATCTTGAATCTCAACTTTGTGCCAAGAGCCTTCTGAACACATTCCCAAAAATGGGAGGTAAAATGGAAATAATAATAGCCTTAGGCACTCCATGTATGTCGATAATTTCCTTGACATATAATTGAGCTAGCCGCTTCAACCGAATAGGTCATCTTAATCGCCAGAAATGGGGACTTTGTCAACCGGTCTATGATTACCCATATAGCATCGTAACCATTTGTTGTTCTGCAGGTAATCGAAATGAAATCCATAGAAATTTCTTCCATTTTCACTCTGGAATCAGTATTTGCAGGTAATCCCTGTGTTTCGTGTTACGCCTTAGCCAGCGGTCGAGCAGTCTTGACGTCTTGAGCCACATCCCTTTTCATGCCGGACCACCAAAATTTATCTCTTAAGTCCTGATACATTTTATTAGATCCGGGATGCATGGTATAAGGTGTTCCATGGGATTCTCGAGTATCTTCTTAGTAATTCCGGATCGTCCGGAATACATAGTCGGTCCCGGAGGTATAATAGTCCGCTGTTGGAAATGCGGAATCCATTATCCCTTCCTTCCAGGACTTCCTGTTTGATCTTCTGGAGGTCTGAATCACCATCTTGCTTTCCCATTATATCGTCGAACGGCGTCGGCGCTATCGTCATGGTGGAAAGTTATCCAGAAATAATCTTTATCCCGTAATTCATTATTTCCCTTTTCAGGGGCTGCGATAGCATTGATAAGGACATCAAAGCAGCACCGGACTTTCTGCTCAGTGCATCTGCCACTTTGTTGGCCTTTCCGGGATGATAGAATATCTCACAATCATAATCTTTGACTAGCTCGAGCCATCGGCGTTGCCTCATATTTAGGTCTTTCTGAGTGAAGAAATATCTCAGACTCTGGTGGTCTGTATAAATCCTGCACCGAGCTCCGTATAAGTAGTGCCTCCATATTTTCAGAGCGAACACCACGGCTGCTAGTTCTAAGTCATGGGTAGGATAATTTCTTTCGTTCTAGAGGCGTAAGCGATAACCTTGCCATTTTGCATAAGTACAGCTCCGAGCCCCAGTTTAGAAGCGTCACTATACATATCGAAGCTTTCATTATCTTCAGGGAGAGTCAGAATGGGAGCGCTGGTTAGTCTCCTCTTCAGTTCTGTAAAACTCCTCTCACAGTCCTCAATCCATTTGTATTGCTGGTCCTTTCGGGTGAGGGCTATCATAGGGCCTGCAATTCTAGAGAAGTCCTCTACAAATTTTCTGTAATAGCCTGCTAGCCCGAGAAAACTTCTGATTTCACTCGCATTCCTTGGCCTATTCCAGTTCCTCACAGCTTCAATCTTTATTGGGTCTACCATGATTCCTTCTTTAGAGATGACATGACCCAAGAACGACACTTGATTGAGCCAGAACTCACATTTGGAGAATTTCGCATCTGATTGCTCTTTCGAAGAATCGTAAATACGGTCTTGGATGTTGACAAGATGCTCTTCTTGGTCTCTCGAGTAGATAAGAATATCGTCGATGAAAACAATTACAAATTTGTCGAGGAAGGCCGAGAATACTCAATTCATTAGGTCCATGAACATCGCAGGAGCATTGGTTACTCCGAAGGGCATAACTACGAACTCATAATGTCCGTATCTCGTCCGGAAGGCCGTCTTCGGAATATCGCCTGGCTTTACTTTTACTTGATGATAGCGGACACGAGATCGATCTTGGAAAACGAGCTCCCCGGTTGGTCGAACAGGTCATCGATCCTGGGAAGGGGGTACCTATTCTTGATGGTCACGTTGTTCAATGCCCGGTAGTCTATACACATTCGCATAGACCCATCTTTTTTCTTTATGAACAGCACTGGAGCTCCCCATGGCGAGTGACTGGGGCGGATAAATCCCTGGTCAAGTAACTCCTGTAGTTGTTTCTGAAGTTCTTTCAACTCAGTCGGCGCCATACTGCAGGTGCCTTGAGATCGGATTAGTTCCGGAATCAATTCGATCTCAACTCAATTTCTATCGTGGTAATCCGTAGGTCATCGTGAATACCTCCGATGGTCACATACCACTGACATCTTCTATCTTCTCGTTCTTCACGATATGGTATCCACCATGTGCTAGAAATCCGATGCATCCATTTTCTAAAATTTTTCGGGCTTTTAGCTCCGATATAAATTTCCTCATTCCTTTCATTGACTCCCCGATAACCTCAAATGAAACCTCTCGCTGGCCTAAGGTCACCCTCCGCTTACGACACTCAATCGAAGCACCGCATTTGTGAAAATCCATGCCCAATATAACATCATAGTCCCACATATCTAGGACTATCGTCACAATAGAGCTCCTCGTCTATGAGTCTAATTGGTGCGGCGCAGAATATGGGTGGATGACATTACTTCTCCAAGGTAACGTTAAGAATTTATAGTCCAAGACTTGGGGATGCCTATCTATCTTTCTTGTGAAAAGAGATGAACGATAATGGGTTGCCCTGGTCAAATAACAAGAGCATACCGATCGAAAATAAATATCCGACTGTGACAACCGCCGAGGCACTCGCCACATCTTCCTCGGTGAGGGAGAACACCTCGACATTTGTCCTAACGGTGGGGCTTCACCCCTTGGCTTATCCGAGGACCTCTATCGTAGCCTCGTGATCCGTGAAGCCGTGGAGGAGCTCCTGCATCGGACATACTACCGAGGAGGTGCCTCGAACTCGGGTAGGGCGATTCCAAGCTATGTGCCCCTCCACCACATTGTAACACTTCCTCGTGCCTCAGCGACATTCCCTGGATGCTTCTTCCCACATGTAGGACCAGATACCTCTTGTTGTTCCTGGGCCCCTTTTGGGCCATTCCACTGCTTTCTTCTTGCCACTGCGGTCCCTCTTCCAAACTAGTATTCTCGAGATTTCGGATCTGGTCCGCGCTTTACTCGGGCTGATCGATGTTGTTCGTAGTGCTCGGTGACTGAGCACTCATCTTGAATAGCTCTTCGGCGGTCTGGGTCGATTGACTCACCGGCCACATCTGAGTGGCTATCTCCGGCCGCAACATTTTCAGCAGAGTCGATCCTCTCCTTTCATCGACTAACTCGGCAGACGCGCGTGCACGGTTGAACCTTTTCATAGCTTCACTAATCGATAGATCGCTTTGTGAACTCGAGGAACTCATCGTAGTGCTTATTTGTGATCCGCTCTCAAAGAACTCCTCAAGAACTCCGATTCAAAGTCCGCCCACCTCATTTGATTTACTTGTCTCTTTGCTTTGACTCTCTCCCACCACATCCTTGCATCTCGGAAAGATGTAACGAGGCACATTTTATCTTTTCGTGCTCGGGCCAATCCAAAGAGCTCCACGATGCTTCTCAACTATTTTGAACGGCTTGGGCATCCCATGGTTCACGGCACTGAAGAAATTTTACGGTTTCACCTCTACCACTGAATCGATAGGCTTCGGCGGACCGGTGGCAAGAGATTGATTAGCGGTGCTTGCACCATAGTGGTCGTGTTAGGAGTTACGTTCTGCGCCCTCGGTGTGATGCTAGGGTTCCTTGTTGATTCGTGAGAGCGTTCTCGCGACCGACGTAGAGCTTAGAACTACATGCATCAACCGTGGGGTGCCGAGTCATTCCCTCTAGCACTACGCCTCCGCTCATGTTATCTAAGTGATAAATAAATAATTAATTAAGGTATTATTATAATTTCTACTCACAGCATCTAACATCCCATATCATAAACAAGGTAAGGTATCCTTTCTAGTGATATTTCTAGGTTAGAGACATGTTTCCATCATATAAAGCTGGGTAAGGTATCCTTCTTAGTTGAAATTCTAGGTGAGAAACCTGTTTCCATCCTATAAGGCATGGTAAGGTATCCTTACTATCTAGGTCACAAGTACGGTCCCATTCTACTAAAACATGATGAGGTATTATTTCTATCTAAATCACGAGTGTGATTCTATTCTACTAAAACATGATGAGGTATTAATTCTAACTAGATTGACGACACTCTTCATTATAAAAGAAACTTAAGTATACATAAAGTTACTTACATGGAAAAATAGCAGGATGGAGGCTTGATGTGTGATAGTGGAAAGGTGAACCTGGCTCTGATACCAACCTGTAACGCCCGCCCTTATCTGCTCTCAGGGCGGCGCTACTTTACTATTTTTTTTTCTAACATGTTATCATAACTTAAACCTTCTTTTGCACATGCGTCACATATCATATTCATAATCAGCATGTTAACATATCTTGTCTCATTTCTAACATGCATAACATAAAGAGTCATTCATGAGTTCTTAAGTAATTGAACAGTAACATAAATAAACATCATCCAACATGATACTAATGATTCATAAGTCTTATAAGCGGAAGCAAAGTCTTAAGTGGTTCATTGTGCATGTAATATAAGATAGTAATGTGGTCTTTCTCCACCATGCCACTATCACACACACTTGGCCCTTCCTGCTATTTTCTCTAGTTCAGGTTTCCTTTATCTGCAGTATATGGACAACATAAACTATAAGCATATAGCTTAGTAAGATTCTTGCCTACTCACAAAAGCCACAAACTTCATCAAGCAATTAGAAACATGAGCATACTAGCATAAATAGCCTAAGTGTTTCATAGCAACACTAATCAACAACATACCCACGTAATAAAACCTAAGCATGGCATAGAGTTTACAAGATGCTAAGCATAATTAAATCTAAGCAGGGCATAATTTAACATAAGCATTCATGACATAAGCAATCCATAACATTATAAATCTTAGACATGCATAAAGTACATAATCACAAATATTCTTAACTCAACTATAAGCATCATAACTTCATAAAATCTAACATACATAAAAGACATAATCATAAGCATTTTTAAACTTAACCATAAGCATTCATAACATAAGTATCCGTAACATCATAAATCTTAAACATGCATAAAGTACATAGTCACAAATATTCTTAAACTTAACCATAAGCATTCATAACATAAGTATCCGTAACATCATAAATCTGAAACATGCATAAAGTACATAGTCACAAATATTCTTAAACTTAACTATAAGCATCATAACTTCATAAAATCTAACATGCATAAAGGGCATAATCATAAACATTTTTTTTTAACTTAACCATAAGCATTCATAACATAAGTATCCGTAACATCATAAATCTTAAACATGCATAAAGTCCATAGTCACAAATATTCTTAAACTTAACCATAAACATTCATGGCATCATGAAATCTAAACATGCATAAAGGACAAGTTCATAAGCATTCATAAACTTTAACATAAGCATGCACAATTTCATAAAAGTCCTTTCTTTTCAAACATATACATATAGATACTTCAACATAATCATAACTTGCATGGGGGGCCCCAGGTTAAGTACCACATAATGCGCGTTCCCTAATAGTCTGGGGTAGCGAGCCACCAGACCTACTAGAGCAAGACCTCTTACGTCTTACCAGGGCAAGACCTCTTACGTCTTCTTATGTCCCTTTGGATTTGATTAACGACCACCTGACGGGTCGGGTACTTAACCTCTTACAAAGTAAAATACTTAATTCCTTTCTTTCTTGTCTTATCATAAGGAGAGCTCTTAATCCTTACTTGAAAGGGAAGCATCTCCATCTTATCTTATCATAAGGAGAGCTCTTAATCCCTACTTGAAAGGGAAGCATCTCCATCTTATCTTATCATAAGGAGAGCTCTTAATCCCTACTTGAAAGGGAAGCATCTCCATCTTAGACATTTCATAGCATACATGCATTCATAACATAAGAGTACCCTAAAGGGGTCCTAAAGCATAAACATGTTCATCACATAAGCATATTTCATAGGCACATTCATGGCATGTTAAATCATAAAACATGTTCATCACATAGGCATATTTCATGGCATATTACATCATAAACATGTTCATCACATGAGGATATTTCCTAGGCATATTCATGGCATATTAAATCATAAAACGTTCATCATATAGGCATATTTCATGGCATATTACATCATAAACATGTTCATCACCTAAGCATATTTCATAGGCATATTCATGGCATATTAAATCATAAAACATGTTCATCACATAGACATATTTCCTAGGCATATTCATGGCATATTAACTCATAAAACATGTTCATCACATAGGCATATTTCCTAACATATTAAACTCATACACATAACATAACTTCATAAGGGGGGGGGGGTGATTTCATGAAACCCTAACCCTAAAACCAATGTTGGCCGAAACATGTAAGGTATCAAACATTGTATTATTTTTTTTGTCACCTAAAACTTCTACATGAAGCATATAACATCTCCTACTTCCCTTAGAAGCCTTTTCATGCAACCCTAGCCCTAAATACCTTGGTTGGCCGAACATGTAAGGGCTCAAGCTTGGGTTTTTGTTACCTAAAATTTCTACATGAAGCATATAACATCTCCTACTTCCCTTAGAAGCCTTTTCATGCAACCCTAGCCCTAAATACATTGGTTGGCCGAAACATGTAAGGGCTCAAGCTTGGGTTTTTGTTACCTAGAATTTCCACATGAAGCATATAACATCTCCTACTTCCCTTAGAAGCATTTTCATGCAACCCTAGCCCTAAATACCTTGGTTGGCCGAAACATATAAGGGCTCAAGCTTGGGTTTTTGTTACCTAGAATTTCCTTCATGAAGCATACTACTTATCATAGTCTTATTAGAAGCATTTTCATGCAACCCTAGCCCTCAAGACCTTGGTTGGCCGAAACATATAGGGCTATGAACTTGGGTTTTGGCACCTAAAAATTCCTACTTGAAGCCTACAAGCTATGATCATATCCTTAGATTCATTTTCATGCAAACCCTAACCCTAATTTCCTTGGTTGGCCGAAACATATATGGCCATGAACTTGGGTTTTTGGCACCTAAAAATTCCTACTTGAAGCCTACAATCTATGATCATATCCTTAGATTCATTTTCATGCAAACCCTAACCCTAAATTCCTTGGTTGGCCGAAACATATATGGCCATGAACTTGGGTTTTTGGCACCTAAAAATTCCTACTTGAAGCCTACAATCTATGATCATATCCTTAGATTCATTTTCATGCAAACCCTAACCCTAAATTCCTTGGTTGGCCGAAACATATATGGCCATGAACTTCATCTTTCTTTCATGTACATGACCTACAAAGCTCTACAAAGCTAATATACTGCAGGTGAGGGAATCTTACTTCCTTCGCTTTGCTTGGGAGATGACCTAATGGAAGCCACCTAGCTTTCTCCTTGCTTGAATGGGGGTTTCGGCCAAAGGATGAAGAGGGAGCTCGGTGAGGAAGAAGAAGAGAAGAGGGAAGAAAAAGAAGTGGCCAAATGGGACTTTCACTCTTCTTTATAAAGGGAGGAAGAGAAGTTTCTCTTCTCTTTTCCATGCCTCTTCATTTACCCTCATCACACTTATCTACAATTTCCCCTCTTCCCCTAATGATATAATCCTATTGGGCTTCTGGTTAGTGGGTGCATCTATAGGGCTTGGCTATCTCTAGAGGTTTGGGGTTCAATTCCTAGGCCTTGCATCTCTTTTTTTGGCTATTTTCTTTTATTTTCGGAAAAACCCACATAAAGCCCATCATCGTAAAGCCAAAAATTCTCGTAAAATGGCTAGAAATTTTTACGGGCGTTACAATAGGTCTCATCATAATCAACACCTTATTTTTGACGATAGCCTTTCTGTAATGCCCGTAAAATTCCTAGCAATTTTACAAGAATTTTTGCATGATTATAATGACCTTTATGTGGGTTCTTTCAAAAATAAAAGAAAATGAGCAAAAAAGGATGCAAGGCCTAGGAATTGAACCCCAAACCTCTAGTAGATAGCTAAGCCCTAAAGATGCATCCAATAACCAGAAGCCCAGCATGGTTGTATTATTAGAGGAATATGGGAAATTATAGTTAGGGGTAAGGGAGACTAAGGGACACTTCAAGAGAATAAATAGGGAATGAGGAGGCAAGAGAAAGACCACTTCTCCACTTCTCCTCTCTTCCTCTTCTTCTTCCTCACCGAAACCTACCCCTCTCCCTTTCCATTTTTCCGAGATCCATCCAAGCAAGAAGAAGGCTAGGTTTGGCTTCCCTTAGGTTATCTTCAAACTAATAGCAAAGCGAAGGAAGTATCCCCTCACCAGCATACAAGTAGTTGTTTCGATTGATGTTATGGTGTCAACCTCTTCTTGAACCATTCAGCCAAGACCTTTATTTGAGTTTTCCATGAAGATCCATGTCATACCTTGTATGAACATGAAGAAGATAGGATGCTAGATGGATTAGGTTAAGTGTTTGACCTTAAAAACCCCAAGGAGCATTCGGCCAAGTCCCTTTAGACCCCTATGTGTTCTTTTTATGCCATGCTATAGATAAGTTCATGCTATGTTTTGATGGTAAAAGAAGATAACATGATGTTTGGTTAACCTAGATTTAAGTGGATGAAATTTTAAGACCTTGGACCATTCGGCCAAACCCCTTTAGACCCCTATGTGTTCTTTTTATGCCATGCTATAGATAAGTTCATGCTATGTTTTGATGGTAAAAGAAGGTAACATGATGTTTGGTTAACCTAGATTTAAGTGGATGAACTTTTAAGCCCTTGGACCATTCGGCCAAGTACCTTTAGACCCCTATGTGTTCTTTTTATGTCATGCTATAGATAAGTTCATGCTATGTTTTGATGGTAAACGAAGATAACATGATGTTTGGTTAACCTAGATTTAAGTGGATGAACTTTTAAGCCCTTGGACCATTCGGCCAAGTCCCTTTCGACCCCTATGTGTTCTTTTTATGTCATGCTATAGATAAGTTCATGTTATGTTTTGATGGTAAAAGAAGATAACATGATGTTTGGTTAACCTAGATTTAAGTGGATGAACTTTTAAGCCTTGGACCATTCGGCCAAGTCCCTTTAGACCCCTATGTGTTCTTTTTATGCCATGCTTTAGATGAGCTCATGATAACTTTTGATGTTAGATGAAGATTACATGCTCTATGCTAGGTTTTAAATTAGTTCATGCCATGTTTGATGTTAGAAGAAGATAACATGTTCTATGTCATGTTGTAGATAAGTTCATGCTATGTTTTGATGGTAAAAGAAGATAACATGATGTTTGGTTAACCTAGATTTAAGTGGATGAACTTTTAAGCCCTTGGACCATTCGGCCAAGACCCATTTAGGCCTATCATGCTATGATCTATAAATTACCATGTCATGTTTTGAATGTAGATATAGGTAACATGTGAAAGTTAAGCTAGATTTAAGAAATGGATCTTAGGTTGTCTTGGAACTCTCGGCCATGGCTTATCTACAACCCTAAGTGCCCTCCCATGCCATGATTTATATGTTATGTAGTTAATTAGACCATGTATAAGTTGTTTGGTGTTTAAAACTTTAATAGAGCTCCATGAAGTTTAGGTCACTCCATATGTCTATGTCAATAGTAGGGATGCATGAAAAGTTTCTGCTCATTACCATGTTAAATATATGATCTTGTTATGCTCATTTCTTTGTGATTGTACGAATGTATGATGTTTTATAAAGAAGAACCATGATATGCATGAAAAGAAATATGATATGTTATGAAGAAGAAATATGCTATGATGTATGATGTGTTATGAAGAAGCAATACGATATGTTATGAAGATGAAGAAGAAACACGATATGCCATGATAAAGAACATGATATGTTTATGTTTATGAAATGAAATATGATATGTTATGATATGAAGCATGATAAGTATTTTACTTTCTGCATGGCTTGTACCAGGACCCTAACAAGGTCCAAAGGGATGGGCTCCTAAGTTGCCATAGGCCGACGGTCATAGTACGGGCCTAGGATGGGCTTCTATGTTATGATTGCCCCTAGGTCGATGGTCATAGTACGGACCTAGTACGGGATGAGCTCCCAGATGCCCTAGGCCGATGGTCATAAGTACGGGCCTAGGATGGGCTTCTATGTTATGATGATGGCCCCTAGGTCGACGGACATAGTACGGGCCTAGTAACCTAGTAGGTTCGGGATCAGCTACCTCGGGTCTATTTAGGGATGCACGCTATGATGATGATGATGTGGTACAAAGTCGTGCCAAATATGTTGAGATTTATGTTTAAATACCTATAATATATGTTTCGAAGAGCATCCTGCATATACCTTTATGTTATGCCTGCTTATGTCTATGATGTTATATTCATGTTATGCCTGCTTATGTCTATGATGTTATATTCATGTTATGCCTGCTTATGTCTATGATGTTATATTCATGTTATGTCTGCTTATGTCCATGATGTTCTGCTTATGTCTTTGATGTTATATTCATGTTATGTCTGCTTATGTCCATGATGTTACATTTATGTTATGCTTGCTTATGTTCTACGATGTTATATTCATGTTATGCCTGTTTATGTTCCTGTATATTTACATGTTATGCTTACGTATGGTTTTTGTGAGTAGGACAGGATCTTACTAAGCCTATGTGCTTATAGTTTATGTTCCCTTGTACTGCAGATAAGGGTAAAGGGTGGCTAAACTAAAGGGAGTAGCAGGAGGGGCAAAGTGTGTGTGGTAGTGGCATGGTGGAGGAGATCTGTTATGTTCTTTATGCATGTTTTCCCTAAGATGATTTTGTTTATGGGTTTGAACTAAGCACTAAGTACTTATGAAATAATGATGCATGCTCTATGTTAAGAAGAAGTATCTATGAAATGACGATGCATGTTTATGTTTAAAAGAAAAAAAAATATGTCTGAAGTCTTCCGCTGTAAGAAGTACATGTAGTCTTCCACTGTAATGTATGTATGTACGATCGCGTTACGCGCCGCCCCTCCGGACCCTTGGGAAAAGGGCGGGCGTGACAAGTTGGTATCAGAGCAGATCTGTCTTTCCACTACACACACACATCAAGCTCCAAATTCTGCCGCTCCAAGTAAGAATTTCTATGCCTACTCTATTTTGTTCATGTATGATAAGAAATGCTTCTAGCTTAAATATGCATGAAAATATGTATGATAACCTTATGCTAGCTTTTAGTTTAACTATGCATAGATATGATAACCTTATGCTAGCTTTTAGTTTAACTATGCATAGATAAATGAACGATGATCTTATACTAGCCTTACTCTAATATAAGAAGATAAACATGGCTGGGAGACGTAGTAATAGAGTCGATAAGACAATATTTCGCTCTCCATGGGAGCTCCAGTACTGTTGGTAAAGAAGAAAGACTGGTCTATGCGAATGTGCATAGACTACCGAGCGCTAAATAATGTGACAATCAAGAATAGGTACCCTTTACCACGGATTGATGACCTGTTCGACCAATTAAAGGGTGTCACCGTCTTCTCTCAGATTGATCTGAGGTCTGACTATCATCAAGTGAAAGTGAAACTAGATGATATACCGAAGACGGCTTTCCGAACAAGATACAGACGTTAAGAGTTCGTAGTTATGCCTTTCGGAGTGACGAATGCACCTGCTATGATCTGCTGAATCGGATTCTTCAGGAAAAGCAGCTGTATGCAAAGTTCTCCAAATGCGAGTTCTGGCTCGATCAAGTATCATTTTTGGGTCACGTTATATCTAAGCACGGAGTGATGGTAGACCCAATAAAGATTGAAGCTGTGAGTAACTGGAACCGACCAAAGAATGCCAG
This sequence comes from Wurfbainia villosa, assembly GCA_025175895.1. Classification (NCBI taxonomy): domain Eukaryota; kingdom Viridiplantae; phylum Streptophyta; class Magnoliopsida; order Zingiberales; family Zingiberaceae; genus Wurfbainia; species Wurfbainia villosa. Next base: position 2,916,305 of record JAKLTH010000147.1, read on the forward strand.
TGAGATCAGAAGCTTTCTTGGGCTAGCAAGCTACTACAGGAAGTTTGTAGAGAACTTCTCTAGAATTGCAGCCCCTATGACAGCCCTCACCAGAAAGAATAAAAAGTATGAATGGACGGACGCCTGCGAGAAGAGTTTCTCAGAATTGAAAAAGAGACTGACCAGCGCTCCAATCCTTGCTCTTCCGGACAGTAATGAAGGCTTCGACATGTACAACGACGCTTCCAAGTTGGGACTCAGAGCTGTACTCATGCAGAGCGGCAAGGTCATTGCCTACGCCTTTAGGCAACTCAAAGAACATGAAAGGAATTATCCCACTCACGATCTAGAGTTAGCGGCCGTGGTCTTTGCTCTAAAAACATGGAGGCATTATCTATATGGAGCTCAGTGTAGGATTTATACAGACCACCAGAGTCTAAAATACTTCTTCACACAGAAGGACTTGAACATGAGACAACGCAGATGGCTCGAGCTCGTCAAGGATTATGACTGCGAGATCTTCTACCATCCAGGAAAAGCGAACAAGGTGGCTGATGTACTCAGTAGGAAGTCCTGCGCCACCTTAATGTCTCTATCAGTACTATCTCGGCCCTTAGAAAAGGAAATTATGCGTTATGGGGTTGAAATCATTTTCGGGCAGCTCTCGACCATGACGATAGCACCGACGCTGTTCGACGATATATTGGAAAAGCAAACCCGTGACCCGAGCATTCAGAGGATCAAGCAGGAGGTCCTAGGAGGAAAGGATGATGGGTTTCGTATCTCTGATAGTGGGATACTCTATCTCAGGGACCGCTTGTGTATTCCCGATGATCCAGAATTACGGAAGAAGATATTCGAGGAAGCTCACGGAACTCCTTATGCGATGCATCCTAGAACCACCAAGATGTACCAAGACCTGAAAAGAAAATTCTGGTGGTTCGGAATGAAAAGAGATGTGGCTCAGTATGTCAGTACCTGTCAGAGGGTTAAAGCAGAACACCAGAGACCTGGAGGAACACTGCAGCCGATCCAGATTCCAGAATGGAAATGAGAGGATATTTCTATGAATTTCATCTCAGGATTGCCCAAGACGACAAACGAATATGATGCTATATGGGTAATTATGGACAGATTGACGAAGTCGGCCCATTTCTTAGCCATCAAGATGACATATTCGACTGAGCAACTGGCTCAATTATATGCTAAGGAAATTATCAGATTACATGGTATTCCTAAGACCATCATTTCTGACAGAGATGGTCGTTTTATTTCCCATTTATGGGAATGTGTTCAGAAGGCCCTTGGCACGAAGCTATTGTTCAGTATTGCCTTCTATCCTCAGACGGACGGACAGACCGAAAGGGTAAATCAAGTACTGAGGATATGTTACGAGCTTGCGCCCTGAATTTCAAAGAGAGCTGGTGTCGATACTTATGCTTGGCAGAATTCGCCTACAACAATAGCTACCAAGCTACTATTGGAATGGCGCCCTACGAGGCTCTATACGGGAGGAAATGTAGATCTCCTATATGCTGGTACGAGGGTGGTGAAAAGAAGGGGATGAGACTCCAGATAGATTTCATTGACGACACCACCCGAGCTATACAGAATATCTGCCAAAGAATTGAAACTGCTCAGAGCCGGCAAAAGAACTATGCAGATATGCGGCGTAGACCGTTAGAATTCGAAGTCGGGGATCTGGTATTCCTCAAAGTGGCCCCTATGAAGGGAGTGATGAGATTCGGAAGGAAGGGTAAGCTGAGTCCGCGCTATGTGGGATCGTATCCGATATTGAAGAGAGTTGGCAAGGTAACTTACGAGCTAGAGTTGCCTCAAGAGATGTCGGCTATTTACAACGTGTTTCACATTTCGATGCTCAAGAAGTGCATTTCCAGTATGGACCAAGTGATCGAGCCACAAACAATGCAAGTTCAAGAGAACCTGAGTTATGAAAGTCAGCCTATCCAGATATAAGACCGAGAAGTCAAGAGGCTAAGGAATAAAGAGGTGCCCTTAGTAAAGGTCATGTGGCAAAATCAACGGTACGAATAAGCTACCTGGGAACGCGAGGAGGACATGAAATAGAAGTACCCAGAATTGTTCTAAGTTTCGAGGACGAAACTTTTAAAAGGTATGAAGGATTGTAACGCCCGTAAAATTCCTAGCAATTTTACAAGAATTTTTGTATGATTATAATGGGCTTTATGTGGGCTCTTTCAAAAATAAAAGAAAAGGAGCCAAAAAGGATGCAAGGCCTAGGAATTGAACCCCAAACCTCTAGTAGATAGCTAAGCCCTAAAGATGCATCCAATAACCAGAAGCCCAGCAGGGTTGTACTATTAGAGGAATATGGGAAATTATAGTTAGGGGTAAGGGAGACTAAGGGACACTTCAAGAGAATAAATAGCGAATGAGGAGGCAAGAGAAAGGCCACTTCTCCACTTCTCCTCTCTTCCTCTTTTTCTTCCTTACCGAAACCTACCCCTCTCCCTTTCCATTTTTCCGAGATCCATCCAAGCAAGAAGAAGGCTAGGTTTGGCTTTCCTTAGGTTATCTTCAAACTAATAGCAAAGCGAAGGAAGTAAGTATCCCCTCACCTGCATACAAGTAGTTGTTTCGATTGATGTTATGGTGTCAACCTCTTCTTGAACCATTCGGCCAAGACCTTTATTTGAGTTTTCCATGAAGATCCATGCCATACCTTGTATGAACATGATGAAGATAGGATGCTAGATGGATTAGGTTAAGTGTTTGACCTTAAAAACCCCAAGGAGCATTCGGCCAAGTCCCTTTAGACCCCTATGTGTTCTTTTTATGCCATGCTATAGATAAGTTCATGCTATGTTTTGATGGTAAAAGAAGATAACATGATGTTTGGTTAACCTAGATTTAAGTGGATGAACTTTTAAGCCCTTGGACCATTCGGCCAAGCCCCTTTAGACCCCTATGTGTTCTTTTTATGTCATGCTATAGATAAGTTCATGCTATGTTTTGATGGTAAAAGAAGGTAACATGATGTTTGGTTAACCTAGATTTAAGTTGATGAACTTTTAAGCCCTTGGACCATTCAGCCAAGTCCCTTTAGACCCCTATGTGTTCTTTTTATGCCATGCTATAGATAAGTTCATGCTATGTTTTGATGGTAAAAGAAGATAACATGATGTTTGGTTAACCTAGATTTAAGTGGATGAACTTTTAAGCCCTTGGACCATTCGGCCAAGTCCCTTTAGACCCCTATGTGTTCTTTTTATGCCATGCTATAGATAAGTTCATGCTATGTTTTGATGGTAAAAGAAGATAACATGATGTTTGGTTAACCTAGATTTAAGTGGATGAACTTTTAAGCCTTGGACCATTCGGCCAAGTCCCTTTAGACCCCTATGTGTTCTTTTTATGCCATGCTTTAGATGAGCTCATGATAACTTTTGATGTTAGATGAAGATTACATGCTCTATGCTAGGTTTCAAATGAGTTCATGCCATGTTTGATGTTAGAAGAAGATAACATGTTCTATGTCATGCTGTAGATAAGTTCATGCTATGTTTTGATGGTAAAAGAAGATAACATGATGTTTGGTTAACCTAGATTTAAGTGGATGAACTTTTAAGCCCTTGGACCATTCGGCCAAGACCCATTTAGGCCTATCATGCTATGATCTATAAATTACCATGTCATGTTTTGAATGTAGATATAGGTAACATTTGAAAGTTAAGCTAGATTTAAGAAATGGATCTTAGGTTGTCTTGGAACTCTTGGCCATGGCTTATCTACAACCCTAAGTGCCCTCCCATGCCATGATTTATATGTTATGTAGTTAATTAGACCATGTATAAGTTGTTTGGTGTTTAAAACTTTAATAGAGCTCCATGAAGTTTAGGTCACTCCATATGTCTATGTCAATAGTAGGGATGCATGAAAAGTTTCTGCTCATTACCATGTTAAATATATGATCTTGTTATGCTCATTTCCTTGTGATTGTACGAATGTATGATGTTTTATAAAGAAGAATCATGATATGCATGAAAAGAAATATGATATGTTATGAAAGCAATATGATATGTTATGAAGAAATATGCTATGATGTATGATGTGTTATGAAGAAGCAATACGATATGTTATGAAGATGAAGAAGAAACACGATATGCCATGATAAAGAACATGATATGTTTATGTTTATGAAATGAAATATGATATGTTATGATATGAAGCATGATAAGTATTTTACTTTCTGCATGGCTTGTACCAGGACCCTAACAAGGTCCAAAGGGATGGGCTCCTAAGTTGCCCTAGGCCGACGGTCATAGTACGGGCCTAGGATGGGCTTCTATGTTATGATTGCCCCTAGGTCGATGGTCATAGTACGGACCTAGTACGGGATGAGCTCCCAGATGCCCTAGGCCGACGGTCATAAGTATGGGCCTAGGATGGGCTTCTATGTTATGATGATGGCCCCTAGGTCGACGGACATAGTACGGGCCTAGTAACCTAGTAGGTTCGGGATCAGCTACCTCGGGTCTATTTAGGGATGCGCACTATGATGATGATGATGTGGTACAAAGCCGGGCCCAATATGTTGAGATTTATGTTTAAATACCTATAATATATGTTTCGAAGAGCATCCTGCATATACCTTTATGTTATGTCTGCTTATGTCTATGATGTTATATTCATGTTATGTCTGCTTATGTCTATGATGTTATATTCATGTTATGTCTGCTTATGTCCATGATGTTCTGCTTATGTCCATGATGTTACATTTATGTTATGCCTGCTTATGTTCTACGATGTTATATTCATGTTATGCCTGTTTATGTTCCTGTATGTTTACATGTTATGCTTACGTATGGTTTTTGTGAGTAGGACAGGATCTTACTAAGCCTATGTGCTTATAGTTTATGTTCCCTTGTACTGCAGATAAGGGTAAAGGGTGGCTAAACTAAAGGGAGTAGCAGGAGGGGCAAAGTGTGTGTGGTAGTGGCATGGTGGAGGAGATCTGTTATGTTCTTTATGCATGTTTTCCCTAAGATGATTTTGTTTATGAGCTTGAACTAAGCACTAAGTACTTAAAAAATAATGATGCATGCTCTATGTTAAGAAGAAGTATCTATGAAATGACGATGCATGTTTATGTTTAAAAGAAAAAAAAAATATGTCTAAAGTCTTCCGCTGTAAGAAGTACATGTAGTCTTCCACTGTAATGTATGTATGTACGATCGCGTCACACGCCGCCCCTCCGGACCCTTGGGAAAAGGGCGGGCGTGACACTTTCGCCACTAATCTAGCCTTAAAGGTAATCACATTACCATCCATGTCGGTCTTCTTCTTGAAAATCTACTTGCACCCTATAGGCTTAGATATATGAAGAAGATGGGGCGTCAGATGCCTTATTCTTCTTCACAGACTCAAGATAAATCTTGCAGTTTCTTCGCCAATGACCCTCCTTGCCACAATGATGGCAAGTGCCCTTTTAAGATGGTTCTGCCTTTTAAGCATTTTTCTTCTTTCCTTTCTGTTGTTCCTTTGACTTCTTCTTAGAACCTTTCTTTGAAAAATCAACTAACAACACTGTCCCCTACTCATGCTTCACAGAAGGTTCCACAGTCTTCATCATGTTGAGTAGTACCACGGATGAATCTTCTTGCATCTCAGAGATGAAGAGGAGCTTGGAGACTTCGAATCTTTCGAATCTCACTTGTTCATCAAACAACTCATAGAGATGAAAGACTACGGTATGAGCATCCATATGCTCATGCTGCTTCTGCAGCTTGGGTACTATTGCGGCTAGCATAATGTAACTCACTAGTTCAGAATCACTCACATGTTTCTGATAGGCCAACAATTGGTCCGGAGTTGCGTCATCACTAGGACGGGCGAGAAGAGACTCTTCGAGAACATACACAAGCTTTTCAACCTTAAGAACAATTCTCAAGTTTCTAAGTTAGTCCAAGAAGTTTGACCCAAACAATTTATTCGAATCCAAAATGGAATGCAAATTCAAAGACATCATGATCAATCAATTAACCTAGAAATACAAATCGAGCATATATGAGAAAGATGATTTAAAATGCATCAACATACATTTACAAAATCCCATTCATTTTTTCCGAATTTCAAAACCCTCAAAATCAATTCGGGAGATCGTAGGTCTATCTTCGAATGGATTGATATACAACATAGATAAGAACAACCTTAGAGAGAGTCCAACAAATCATTCTTAGCTACGATGGTAGGTATCAAGTATACCAATTACATATCATGTATATGTAACTATCATAATGTGTTATCAACTAATTGAATGTTCACACATACATTGGATTGTTAACACATTAACAAGTATGCATCATATGCATAACACTCAATTTCACCTCCCTTCACATCGACCTTGGAGAGAGTCCAACAAACCGATGCTCCAAGTTAAAGCCGACCCATTAATCACGAAATAGTTTTAATATGGTTAGAGTGCATTCAACCAATTAGCCAAACTTGAAGAGAGTTCAACAACCCAAACTAACGATTGACCTCTGACTCTTACTATATTAGTAATAAACTATTTCAATGGTTTGAACATGTTCAGGTTCGAGTTGGGCTTGGAGAAAGTCCAACAATCCAAACAAGAAACGGAACTCCGGTTCTAACTATATTAATGGAAGATGTAGGCTTTAATATTGTGTAAGGGTTTTAAGGTCTCATCCTCTTTTCATGCAAATGACTATTATCTACATGATATGATACGCATGACATACATATGTGCAACTAATGCATCTACATGTCATGACACGTATGACATAATGATATACATATAATGCAATTATATGACATACAATTATGACATGTACAAATAGTTTTCTTATTTGTCATAACTAATTTTGGAAATAAAATATGTTTGAGATTTGATTTCTCAAATCAAATCTTGATTAAATTAGGAAATAAATTTTCAAATTTAATCACATATTTTATTTATGGAAAATATTAATTAAGGAAATTCAAATTTAATTTAGGAAATAAATTTCCTAAATTGTAATTTCCTAATCACATTAGAAAATTTCCAATTTGAATTTCTTTACTAATTAAAATTTTCATAATTATTTCTAAACTTTCCAAAAGTAGAAAATTTTCAAAAATATAATTATAACTATTGCAAAACAATTTTACGATTATGTCATAACACAGTCGGGCTCTGATAACACTATTGGGTTTCTCCGGCACTGACGTAGGTGTATGTTCGAACACGTTTTGTAAATATGCACATAGCGGAAGCAAAGACAAGTAATAAACTAATTTATTACAATACACACACCACACGCATACAGAATACAATAAGTGTAGACAATCTCCATTTTAAATTTTACAATAAAAGAAAACTACTCTAGGTATACCTGACGAATTATGTGAAGCGAAAATGACATTAACCTTAGCAACCCTCGTAAGTTTCATCTCTATCTATATCCACGTCGAGTATCGTCGGGATAGCTTCAACAAGCTACGCGCCTCATCTTCACACGAGATACTAGTCTCATATCGAAGACGTTGTGATCCGAGAGACGATCACAATTCGAATCCAAAAACGAGTTTTGTAAACTTGCTTCTTGAAAGCGATTTTCGTCAACTGATTAACGAAACTTTGATCCTCCACCAAAGAGGATTGTTGGAGATCCAATCCTCAACAAGGAGATTGTTGTTGGAGTTCCAAATGTCGACTAAACAACGCTCTCATCGCAAAGGACACAAGTTGTCCAAGAGGGCAACTTGGTGGAGGAGGTGATCGGCCAAACAAGTGGTCAGCTGTTCCTTGGTCGCCGACAGCCGACCACTTGTTTAATATATGAGAGTCCCAGATGGCAGCCCTCTCGACCCAGCTCCGTGATAAGGAGATGAAGCTTGGGATGGCTCAGGCCGAGGCAACCGTGTCTCGGTCGAATGACATTCATTACGAGGACGACCTTAGGAATCAGGCGTGGGAAATTGAGCACTTATGACTCCAAGTGACGAAGGCAGAAGAGCTTAGGGCCCGAGCAACGAAAGCAGAGGCCTAACTGTTGGAGGCCAAAGAGACCATGGTCGCCCAAGCGGCCTCCGAAGCAAAGTGACGTGAGGAGCTGGTAGCCCAGGTTGAAACGGTCAGGGTTGAATTAGCCTCTTATCGAGCGGGCGAAGAAGGTCGATGGGAGCAATGCAAGAAAGCTTTCCTGGCCTTGGAGGAATTTTCCGATATCCTAGGAGGATGCACTGTCGACCTCCTAGAGATAGGCTATGAGGAAGCCATTCATCATTTCAAGGAAGTCAGGTACCCTTCCGAAGGAGCCTCAGCCGAGTTTCTAGACCTACAACACCTAATCGATGAGACCCTAACTTGACACTCAGTGGACTCCCGAAATAATTTTAGTTTTTATTTCTTTGTAATAGTTGTTTTTTCTTTTCGACCATTTTGAGAATTTGTAACCCCATGCCTATTCTGGATTTTAATATAACAAGATTTTTGGTCGTGTCTAAATGTTATCTCAAAAGTATTAATTAGATCTTTTGGTCTCTTCAAAATATTAAGGAACGTCTAGAAATAAATTATGTCATAATGAGCAATAGTCAGAAATGCTTAGGATCGTAACTAGATATAATGAGTACCTTCACCATGCCCTATGATAAGGGACTTTGTCGAGACGCGCCATGATAGACGACTTAGAAGTAATAGGCCGTAATGAGTGTCTTTGCCGAGATACACCATGATAGGTCCCTTAGAGATAATATACCATGATAGGTAAACATAAGTGATAGATCTGCACCGTTGCCATGACACTCAACCGAGAGATCAATACTTGAACCAGCCGTGATAAGCGACCTTAATAAAAATGTGTTGAGATAGACAACTTATCAAAGATGCACCGTGAGAGGTGACTTAATAAGAATGTATTGTGATAGACGGCTTATCTGAGATGCACCGTGATAGGTGACTTAATAAGAATGCATCGAGATAGGCGGCTTTAATAAGAATGCGTCGTGATAGGTGATTTATCGGAGATGCACCGTGATAGGTGACTTAATAAGAATGCACCGTGATAGACGACTTTAATAAGAATGCGTCGTGATAGGCGGCTTATCCAAGATGCACCGTGATAGGTGACTTAATAAGAATGTGTCATGATAGATAGATTTAATAAGAATGTATCGTGATAGGTGGCTTATCCGAGATACATCGTGATAGGTGACTTAATAAGAATGCACTGTGATAGATGACTTGCCACGCCTCGAGAGTATGCCGTGCCGAAAAGCAAACAGACAGCATCTCCCCTGTACGTGGCAACATATCGGGTTAATACAAGGCCCGTAGGCCCACAATAACAATATAACATAAAGATATCAACATATCAAACACAGCGAAAATAATACAGATAGATAAAACAAGATACAAAGACTAAATGTGCACTCCGGAGTGACTTGACACAACAAGAATCATAATAGAAACCACAACAACGGCCAAATACATACAATACGTTCGTATATCACAAATACGAAAATAATACAGGCTAGAACCCAAAACAACAATACGGAATACATCAATCCGCAAGAATACAATAAATCGTAAATAAACCTCCATCCGTTCGGTGTGAGATGGGATCAGCTGGCGGAGCTCCAAACGTCCAAGGAATCTTCTACCTGTTACCTGGGCGACAGGAAGCCCAGGGTCCCGGGGTGGTGAGTATAAACTCAGGGGTAATATGTAGAAAGTGCATGAACAACATATAAGGATAGATCTACAAGTATACATGTGAAGATCTACAGGTATACAACATGAGTCCAATAGACATACAGTCCTATCCAACTCTAATAACAAGTAACTACAGTAAAGTCATACTCAATGTATATACTAAACTGATCAACTGAACATGAAGTAATGTACCAACGTACCTGACGGTCTGTAACACCATATGCTAGATCATCCTGAACAGATTTACAATAACATAACTCATATAACGTACCAAGTCAATCCCATACCTGACCAATACTCCAACATATGAACAGTATATGATCACCTGTAATAATAACCCGGTCCGTACCACACAATGACATGATGCTAATCAAATGCATACAACAGTCTGAATCAACGCATGTATCATGCTCAGCACATGACAGTATATAAAATGCAAATGACATGTATCATGATGTACAAGCATGTGCAACAATCATAGTTCAATCAAATGCAGCATCTCACAGGCATATGTAAAACGTATATCAAATACATGCATACATATATATCAGCAATGCATATGCATGACCATGTCTGCGGACCCGTCCAACCACAACCCCAGTATGGCCCGGGTGGCACGACATGACGACTAGCCTGACTCCAGCCGCCACTACTCTCGAGTGACCGAGTTGGGTAGTATGAATGAGTAGCATATAAGCGTAAAAAGCTAACTACTCCCCGGGGGTCCCTGCTGCTGGTCGCTCCGTCACTACCCATGAGTAGACGAGCTCTGCACACAGGACAACTGCACGTCACACAACCACCGTCTATAGTGGGCGAGTACTAACACCACTCTGCTGAGTGGCCAGGTGCGCATCTCCAGCTACCATCATCCATAGTGGCCGAGCGCGACACATCCAATGTTCTGCCCTCAACCCTGCTACCACTACCCCGAGTGGCCGGGGAGGCAAAATGACTGACGACTCGTCTCAACCACAATGGAGACCCAGTCAACAGCATGCATGCAAATGTAATGATGCATAGATCCACACAAGTATCCTCGCAATACTCCCTATCTCACGGGGAGTCCTGGTCAACCAAAAGTCAACTATGCAAGGACTACAATCCACAAGACTCTCTCTATCGTACAAAGAGTCATACTCATCTGACAGTCAACCACGCTAAGACCTCTAGTCAGTAGCGAGATACTATCGACCATCCATATAACCATACACAGATATACGATCCATAATGGATATACAATCATGCTAGGACCTCAGTCGTAACCGCATCTTGAACCACACATATTTATCTATGCACAGACAACTAAATCCACCATAGATGCACAACTAATATGTGTACGATACAACAATCGACTCCATAACTCAATTCATCACCTAACCCTAGTGATGTAACACAGTAACCCAATTTGAGGTCACAAAGATAACCCTAACCACCTGTACTTACTGAACATCCATCAGCTAATACATAATAGGGTTTATAGTTCCTATCCGAGCTAGATAATCAATGAAGTACCAGAGTATATATCTCAAAGGTCAAGGCAGTACAAGCATATGATTAAATAAGAGTGGATTTAAGGTAAACAGGTATAAACATAAATCCAAGATCATGCACTAGAATTTGATCAAAACTACCGGACCAGGTAGATATTACCCACATGATACGAAGCTCGAATAATCCTCACGGTCGCGGACCTGCTTCGTATCCCAAACCTGCACATAATAGCAACAATGATTAAATACAAGTATCCAACAAACGTAGGAACTAAACACTACGTCGTTCCTATACTCTTCTCATAGCATCCCCATTCTGAGCATTGTGGACAGATCGGTTAGAACACAAATAGAGGTTATACCAATACATTTCACCGTTGCCACACAACCTCGAAGCCACTGCAACCACCATCACAAATCACACCTACTGCTTACAGCCGCCAGTCTTCCACAAACAACCCCAGCCGCTTGCTCCACCGATCAATCCATACACCCAACAAACCCATCAGCAGAACAAATTCAACATAACAAACATAGATTGATACCAAATCAACAATACTCCTCAATTCACAAATTATTTTCCAAATCACAACTGCGATTCCTAAACATCCACACACACAAATTGAATCCCCGATTCATGGCATCAATCAACCAATTCACACGACACCGGGAAAGAACAAAGAATTGAGACTTACCAACCTCAGATCTTCTCCCACAGCCTACTCCCGCTCACCCTTTGCTCACCGAAGGAACTCCAAATCAACACATCGACAAACATTCGCAATAACAGGATACCAACCACACCCGTATCAAACAATTATCGTAATCACCACCAAACAGATTTAAATTCCAAATCACAGCTTCAATTTCTAAAAATCCAATACCACCGATGACAATAATAGGATTGATCCATCTTACCGGCTCTAACCTTCACCGACGGCGAACCTCTCCCGATCCCAGCTATTCGCCACGCACAGTTTAGCCCCCAACGAGATCTGAGCTCCGATCACTGCCCAAACACTGAGCTGGGCTAAAATCGAAAGTTGTAGCTAGCAGCAAACCTTAACTTGACAGGAAAAACAACAATCGATACCTACCTTCAATGGCAGCTCGCTGCCGCGACAACGACGCCGCCTGTCCGCCGGAAGTGTCACCGTGGTTTTGTTTCCAAACGAGAACCCTTTGACCCCTGGCCGGAGATCAGCCCAGTGGTGGCGCCGTCGAGCTGCTCGCACCAGACGCCGACGAACGGAGATCGGCGATGCGATCGCGCGGAGCAGAGCGATGATGCGGAGAAGAAGAAATGGGGATCGCGATTCGTTCTGTGGGTTTTTTAATGTCGTTCAAGTGGTACGGTTCAGGTGAACCGGTCCAAACCTAACCAAACCCATTCCAATTGGTTTAGCTCAGCCGGTTCAAGCCAATTAGCTCAAGTCCAATTTCAGCCCAAGCCCCAAATCCAGCCCAAGCCCAATACAGCCAAGCCCAATTAATCCAATAATTAACCCAATTAATTAAAAGGTTTAATCCATATATAATTTTTTTTTTCGTATTTTAAATTCTCTCCCACTTATAAAAATTTGGTCCCCAAATTTTCGACTCATGTACGAGTACGAGATGTCACAATAATCATCTCAAGTGTCCGGAGCAAAGTCACACCTCAAATGACTAAGTGGGGTACTGAGCTCGAATATTATATTCCAGCTCTTATATATACTCTCAACCGACCTATTAAAAGGTAAACAACTGTACCAGAGTGGAGCTCTATACTCGTAACCGATGGGAGACTTTACCAGAATCGTAAGGTGAATCATGAATCACTATCAAAAATGATACCCAAGGATACTCCATGGATATAATTCCATCAAGCGATCCAACGGAGTCCATCTTACGGCTCGGAAGAAAATGAGCGAACCTAGCTAATCGATCATCGATTACCTAAATCCTATCAAGTCCTTTCCGAATTCTAGATAATCTCCCAACACAGTCTAACGTACTAGACTCCCACTTCATTACGGTACGTAACCCTACCGATCACAATATTCCACCTTTGCTTATTGGCATACCCAACATCAAACTATGAAATCAACCGTGTCCCATATATTGTTCCACCAACATAAACGTCTCAATACTCACTATTTTCGGATACACTCCGCATAAATCATCACTCTCGAATGAAGAGTCTCCTGAAACAACTCTTCCTAAATCGAATGCAACTCTGGGAACCACTATCCTTCCCAGAGACAGAGATTTATTCTCACAAGAGAAATTAATCTAATATCTAAAATTTCACTCTGTCACACAACACTATAAGTGACTGGAAGACAGTAATGACCCATCTTCCCAGTTGCATTTATCCGTGCTCTAACAACCCTATAGCAGCTACCCAGTAGCTAGCCAAAACTCCCTGAGCACTCCTGTTCTATACATCTACTACTCAAGATAATAACTGCTAAGCTCCACGTCATATATATGACAGCTTATCTCACAGTTCCTCAACTGACGTAGGCTTAAGACACATCTCATACAACTGCATCGGAATCGCTCCAATCCCTGAAATGATGCATCTGCGTACAATACCCTTCCATCCCCAACGGAAGGAATAACTAACACTGATGCAACAGTCAGTCACCGTCTAGGCCCTGAAACTTAGCTCACAAACTTCCGACCAGGTGATTTTCATCACCTTCTTGGTCCAACAAGTCGGCGGTATAGTATCGCAAGAACATCCAATCCACATTTATGGTGAATACCAAATCAATCTAGGAAACCATAACTTCCCTTAAGATCGTGAATATATCCACTCCAATCATAAATCAACCCTAGAATAACCTCTAGTGTCCAAAACGAAGGATATTCATTCACAGCAACTACTGCATTCCATCATCAATAATCGATGTATAACCTCAAAGGTTCGTCTCTCTTCTAACAAAGAGTTACAAGTCATCTCAAGAAGAAACATTAGGACAGATCAATCTCCCATCCAATACCTCATATAATCACAACCTATGCTCTTCCAATTTCCCCAGTGTTTAGCAACACTGATACCAATAAAATCATCTCCCGATATGAGGTCTCAATATCGGAGCTATTTCCGAAACCACTCCAATTGCATATTCCACTTGCCCATGCAGTGACCAGCCCGAGAGTTCATCCGTAACTACATCTGAATACTCTCGGATTATACGTACATCTGAGAGTCCTAGTATACCAACGCTCCAACAATCCAATTATCCGTAAGGATATGTCTATAGTAGAGGTATGTCTAGCAAAGGCTAAGGGTATCCCTTGACTTCTTGGTTGTTGATCAACATCTCACCTGACGGTAGAGATACCACCAATCCGCAAGTCGATAGGAACCCATCTAATCTTATCTAAGAATGTTCTAGATAAAGATATCTGTAAACTACCAGTATCTCTCGATATATCCGTAAATAGGATAACCTAAAGTAATACCCCGAAGGACCGATCCTTCGGTCTTCTATACTTCTTCTCGAGTAATCATGTAAACTTATCCATCATCTGTTCTGGACGGCTGAGCTCATGTAGATGCAAAGACTATCATGGAGGAACTGAAATCAACTACTGGAACTGAGGTACAACTGAAACAACTGCAATGGAGATGGTAAACACTGTTGTACTGGCAAAAGGGTATACATCTGGCTGTAAAATACTGAAGAACTGTCAACATCGTGGCATGCTCCAACTCTGCGAAAGGTATAGCTGCAACTGAAAAATGCCGCATAGATACGACCATCGTCGTATACTCTCTCTCCTCTGAACAAATCATAACTACGCCTGGGAAGGTAATAGTTGTTGTCGTCTGGATAGTAACAGTTATTGTCTGAACGTCTGAGTCTTCTGAGATGTCTTCGGCTGATACTACTGAGTAATTTACTTCTTCCGGATGAAAGTATCAAAGAGCTCCATCTATATCTGAGGTAGTAGATCGCTGTTGATGGGATAATCCATTCTTCTGTCATGATCTCGACTTCCGAGGTTGTGGATCGTCCGCTCGAAAGCTTCATCCATAGTCTTCAACTGAGTCTTCAAAGTACATACTCTCCTCGTAGATACTGACTACTCATAGTAGAAACGGATAAAATGATCCATCGGATAATCTGACTCTGCGTCTCGTCGTGACCCGCACTGCACACACATAATCTCCCTTCGGAGTCTTTCCTCTGAGTTCGCTGATAAACATGAGAAGATGCTGACAATCTGCAATCGATCTTCTATGATAAAAAAAACTCTCCAACAGTCGCTTGTGACTCATGACTCTAATCTTGCTCCTTTTGTCAAACATTCGGAGACTTCTGATTCCAATAATTTGACTTGCAATATCTGCTTATCAAATCTCCAACTCTTTACAACGCTTGCTACGGAGTCATTTCTATACACATGACTCGGTCTAAGGACTTCCGGTAGGATCTGGAAGGAGATCCAAACATCATGATCAAGATGTCAGCCAATAAACCGTGGGTGGCCAAAACCAACCCAATCACATTCTTGGGCTATTAAATGGTCATAACATTCGCAAGTCTAACGACTCTGCATGGTACTCCCATTACCAAATGATCACCCTACTCGATGCCCAAGAATTCCCTGACAATGAGTCAAAGAAGATGACGTGGGAAAAATACTCTTCCGCAACATCACTACACCCTGGCCAAGTGACGTGTGATTTCCCGAAGGCTATTTCCTATCTCTTCCACCAAGTACTGGCTAGATCCGGATAATGGTATTCAACTAACACTACTTTCTTCGTATAACACGAGTTAAGTACTCAAAAGTACTCTCAAACTTATACAACCTAGAACGACCAGTCCGGGGATCAAAATCCCCATGAATATCATCCACTAATTTTCTAATATCTGCATCAGCAGTAGTATACTCGCTTAGTCCATTACCCCTCAGGTAATAATCTGACAAACATAATAGTGAAAATCCTTAGGATTGTAATCCTTGATCTCCACAAGAGATGTGACTACCTAACCCTTGCTTTCCGACTCGGTATCAGTCGGCTCTCAAGGGTAATTACCTTTTCGATAGCAGGTACATGTCTAATAACCTTAACATGTCATTCTCGTGGTCAACTAAAACCACGGTTACGAATACTAACCAACACCCTATAAGTCATCCCTATTATAAGCAACTAAATGCATAACTAACAGAAGGATATGTAATAACATTTAACATACCTTAAACCTTGTAGCTCGGAGATGTCCGCAACAGCCAGATCCCAGAACTCACAAAACCAAAACCGAGTAAAGCAAAACTCGATGTCCGAACGAAATCAAATCCGAAAGTGGACTTCGCAACCTAGGGCTCTGATATGACTTATCTGAGATGCACCGTGATATGTGACTTAATAAGAATGCACCGTGATAGGAGACTTATCCGAGATGCACCGTGATATGTAACTTAATAAGAATGTGACTTAATAAGAAGAGATATGCTTGCAATCAATGAGGGAGAGACCTTTCATTATTCAAAAAAAGGAGAAACAATATTACATACCGCCTAACCATTACATATGATAAGGTTGTAAGTGGAAAGCGTTTCATGGTCGAGTGAGCTCTCTTCCCTCGTTGTCTTGCAGATAATAAGCCCCCGAGTTAAACTTCTTAGTTATCTTATAAGGGCCCTCCCATCGAGGTATCAATTTACGAACCTCCCCTACCGACTAAATTTTCTTTCATACAAATTCGCCGATCTGGAAGGAGCGAGGTACCACTTTCTTGTTGTAAGCTTGAGCGATCCTTCTCTGAAAATCATTCATTCGACGGGCAACATTGTCTCATGTCTCAGTTACCAAGTCTAATTATGACAGCCTTTTTTCATCATTGCTACTGTTGTCTGAGGCATAAGTCGAGACTCTGGGCGACCCCATGCCAATTTCGATTGGGACAAGGGATTCAACATCGTAGACCAGATGACAAGAGGTGAGACTCGTACTGTCCTTGGGAGTTGTTCTATATGCCCATAAAATACTTGGCAATTCTTCAACCCAACTTTCCACAGTGTGATCTAACTTGATTTTAAGCCCCCGAATAAACTACCGGTTGGTTACTTCAGCTTATCCATTGCTTTGAGGATAAGCTACTGAGGTGAAAGTCTGTTGAATTTCTAACTGCTGGCACTATTCCTTTATCTTTCGGCCTTGAAATTGTCGCCCATTATCCGAGACTAACCTTCTCAGGATGTTGAAACGGCATACTATATTTTTCTAGAGGAATTTCAACACAACTTCTTCAGTTATTTTGGCCAATGGCTCGGCTTCCACCCACTTTGAAAAATAATCCACCGCGACAGTAGGAACTTCTTTTGATTTGGCTCAGTTGGTAGTGGTCTCACTATGTCCATTCCCTAATGGTCGAAGGGGCATGATATCACTGACGCCTTAATAATTTGGTCGACTGTTGAGAAAAATTCTGATGCTTCTGATAGCTGAGACATATACGTACAAAGTGGGTAGCATCATTCTGGAGGGTTGGTCAAAAATACCCGACCAATATGATCTTTCGGGCTAGGGATGTTCCTTCAGAATGATTTCCGCAACAACCTTCATGTACTTCTCTCATGACATAATCGGCTTCCTTAGGGCCGAGACACTTAAATAATGGACGAGCGAAAGTCCTCTTGTAGAGGGTATCTCTGATTAAGACGAAGCGAGTCCCTCTCTTCTTGATGATATGCACCTCAACTCGATCATCCGGTAATATTCCTTTCTTTAGATAATTGACTAAAGGATCTCTCCAATCTGGCAGGTTTCTCGGCACATTCTGATTTTGATCTATATGTGCCACAAGCTGAGTTTTAGCCAGTGAATCCTCCAGACTCCAAGTAGCAAGTGCACTGGCCATGTGAGCTAATTCGTCGCCCTTCTGATTATCTGCCCGAGGGATCTTATAAAGGATTACCTCTTGAAATTTTGCCGCCAGCTTGCGATAAGCTTGTATGTAGAGCTAGAGTCACTGGTTGTTGGTGTCGAATGACCCTTTAACTTGCTCAACGGCTAACTGTGAGTCAGAATATAAAGAAATCTAAGAGGCCCCCAACATGTCAAGCCGCCCGCAGACCAACCAGTAAAGCTTCATATTCAACTTCATTATTGGAGGCTCGGAAGTTAAGTTGCACCGCCATTCAGATCATATCTTCTTGAGGAGATATCAACATCACTCCTACTTCACTTCCTTGTTTAGTAGTCGAGCCATCAACATATATTTTTCATACTTCATTTCTTTCAAAAGCTAAGAAGTCCACTAATACTTGTCCTTTGAGAGACGTCCAAGGTTGGTACTGAATGTCACACTCAGCTAGTTCTGTGGTCCATTTAATTAGGTGGCCGGATGCCTCATGGTTGGTTAATATTTTTTCGAGACCACTGTTGGTCAATACTATGATCTGATGAGATAAAAAATATGGGTGAAGCCTCCTGACCGTTATAAACAGAGCAAGGGACAATTTCTCCAATGTTGTATATCAGCTCTCGGTAGCTTTTAATAAATGAATAATAAAATAGATAGGTAATTGTTTACCATCCTCCTACTGAATCGGGACAGATGCCACAACCTCTTCAGATGTGGCCAAGTAGAGCTGCAAGCTTTCTCCTACTATTGGCTTTGCTAGTGTAGGCAACTCGAATATATATTGCTTTAGCTCCATGAAGGCTAGTTCACATTTTTCATCCCATGAAAACTGAGATGACTTGTAGAGTATCTTAAAAAATGAGAGACTCCACTCAGCTAACTTAGGGATGAACCGTGAGAGTGTTGTTATCCTTTCGAGCAACCTTTGCACTTCTTTGATATTCCAGAGGGAGGTCATATTTTGCAAGGCATGCGCTTTATCCGAGTTGACCTCACTCCCCCTTTTGGTCACAATGTATTCGAGAAACCTGCCATTTTGCACGTCGAATATACACTTGTTGGGATTTAGTTGAACTCCATACCGACGTAGTGTGTCAAATGTTTCCGTCATATCTTTAACAATGTCCTCGGCTTTGGCAGACTTGATGAGAATATTGTCCATATATACTTCAATGTTCCGACCTATTTGTGACCGAAAGACCTTGTCTATTGGCCTATGATAAGTGGCGCCAATATTCTTTAATCCGAATGATATGACCTTGTAGCAGAAAGTGTCATTTGCCGTGACGAAACTGACTTTTTCTTGGTCCTCTTGAGCTAAGAGCATCTGATGGTACCCTTGGTATGCATCTAACATGTAAATTAGCTCACACTCTGCTGTGGAATCAACTAACTAATCTATTTGAGGCAAAGGGTAGCAATCTTTAGGGCATGCTTTATTGAGATCTCGAAAATATATACATATCCTCCACTTCCCTCCTGGCTTAGGTACCAGTACAATATTTGATAGCCATTCGAGGAACTGAACTTCCCGGATATACCCAACTTACAGCAATTTCTATACTTCGGCTCGGATGATTTGATCTTTGTCTAAGTCAAAGTCTCTTCTCTTTTGCTTCATCGGTCGGGCTTTGGGGAGAATATTCAAACGATGCTCCATTATAGCTCAAGAGATGCATCGATTTCTCTCCTC
The DNA here is from genome assembly GCA_025175895.1 of Wurfbainia villosa. Taxonomy (NCBI): domain Eukaryota; kingdom Viridiplantae; phylum Streptophyta; class Magnoliopsida; order Zingiberales; family Zingiberaceae; genus Wurfbainia; species Wurfbainia villosa. The sequence goes on from JAKLTH010000147.1 coordinate 2,936,045, forward strand.
GAACCAAGTGAAGACGTCTCGGTTGTCTGCCAGACAACTGACTACCTTTTGCTTTATCTCGGATGGTAGGTCGACAGCCACTCGGACCACACGGCTAGGTTGGTCTGTCCATACAGGCACAACTTCTTCTCCTCCCAATGGCTCTTCTCGGAGAGTGTAAACTTTTGCAGCTTATATCTTTCGGCTCTTCTTGGGACCCATCCAGACCTCCTCCACATAACACATTAGAGTCGTCTTTTGGTCCCCCGCAACTTTTCCCACTTGATTATTTACAGGGAATTTGATCTTTTGGTGGTAGATGGACACTGCAACTTCAAAGTAATGCAATTCTGGCCTCCCCAAGATGACATTGTAAGTAGAGGCAGCATCTACCCAGGGATAGAGGTAAGTCAATCCGGCTAGGTGGGGATACTTCATGGCCCGAAAAATCGAAGAGGGTATTCATTGGTTGAAGATGAGTCGAGTCAAGCTGCATGTGGACAAAAGCTTCTTTAAATAAAATATTAACCGAGCTATCTGTGCCCATGAAGATTCTGGCCACATCATAATTGGCTATGGTGGCTTGGATCACCAAGACGTCATCATAGGGAATAGAAACTCCTCATGGGTCCTTGGGGCTGAAATTTATTGAAGGTCCTTCAGCACATCTCTAGTTGGTGTTCACCTTTATTTTCTTCAGTCGCCTTCCATGAGCCTTCCTAGCTCGGTTTGAGTCTTCACCCATGGTTCCACCAGTGATCATGCTGATGGTACCTCGGTGGGGAGCATTAGAGAGGTCTCTCAGCGATTCTAGTCGGGGAGCTAGTTGCCTTAGGGAAGCCTCCCTGGTCCTCTATGGAGCCTGAGCTCGTCTGTTCACCCCCCCCCCCCTCGGTGAGGGTTGGCGAGCCCACCTTAAAGGGTCCCGCCAGGCATGGTTCCTTGGCTCAGGCCTTGCCTCTATTTGTAGAAATCTGGGCTAGTATTATAACTTTGATGTTGCTCCCACATTACTTGTCTGATTTCCTCGGTCAAGTTGCAGCACTCTCAGGTCGAGTGATCATATACTTGATGAAAGACATAGAAAGGGTTGTGCTGACCTGTCATCATTAGCGGTTGAGGAGTCTCCTATACAGCATGAATTACTTATCCTGGGCCAACTGTGGCATATAAGTGGGCGGGACTCGGGGAGGACGAGCCGAAGCCGGAATGAGGGCTTTCTTGTTCAGCTTTGGGGGTTGAGGCTTGCTAGACTCCCCTATGCCTTTTTGTTCATTTGCTGCTCTCTCGACCTCCTCCAAATTGATGTAGGCCTCTGCTCATCCCGACAATGCCTCAAAATGAGATGGGGGTCTCTTCATCAAGGACTTTGAGAAATCCCCTCGTATTAAGTCTTGGGAGAAGGCGTTAACTATCATCTCGGGTGAGACACCCGAGACATCCACGGCTACCCGATTGAACAGGTGTATATAATCCCTTAAGGAGTCATGACTTTTTTGCTTTATGGACAAAAGGTATTGAGCAGTTTTACGGTACCTTTTACTACTGGCGAAGTGTTGGAGGAAGAGAACAGATAATTCTTGAAAGGAGCCGATGGATCCTTCAGGAAGCTAGTCAAACCACCTCTGTGTTGAGTCCACTAGATTGAGAGAGAAGACTTTGTACTTTGCCCCGTCAGAATAATTATGCAGCAGAACAACTTTCTTGAATTGCCCTAGATATTCCTCATGATCGACAGAACTGTTATATTTCCCGACAGACAACATTTTGAACTTTTTGAGAAGTCTCTCGGCTATAATGCTAGAAGAGAGGGGAGAGTCTATACTGACTGATGGAGCTTTTCCCTTTTTGGGATTTCTTTCGGGCAGCGTGTAGGAGGGCACCTCTTCAAAGGACTCCTGTAAATATGTCGTTGAAGATGACTCGGTAGACAGTGATACTATTGGAATTGTCTTGGGAGGGACCGGAGTCAATGGAGCAGGTGCTAGTGTCGGGCCCTGAATTGGGTTGGGGGATGCCGACATAGGGGCAGGACCCTTAGGAAAGTGCCCGCGTATGATGTCCTCCATGGAAGTTCTGACAGGGGTGATGATACTTTCCCTTGTCATGCTTCCTTCAGTAGAGTTCTTATTGTCGAAATTCGCTCCTTGGTCTCCCATCTCCATCTCAGTTGTGTTTACGTTCCCTGCATTCACACCAATATATGCGGTGAGGCCGGGATCTTTGAGGTGTCTAGTAGTAGCAGCAAAGGACCGGTGATTTGAATGGAATGATTGACGCAACAAGAATGTCGAATCAGAGGATGGGCTATCTCGGGTGTTTGCCGAATGACGCTTCACGGCCAGTCGAGATGAATCTTGTAGAGGAAAGAAGCGGTTAAGGGCGCCGAGAGAAATCTCGGCAAGGCCCCTCCGATGCTTAAGGAAAGAATCAATGAGTAGAGAGGAAAAGTAATGGAAGCAAAAGAGCAACGTAAAAGATGTCGAACCTCTCTTCTCCTCTTCAGGTGACCCTTATATAAGTGGAGACATATCTGCGGAGCGGTACAGAGGGACATAGGCAGTATGCCTTTATGACATGACGATGTCGATTTTTAGGAGTAATAGAGATCATTACCCTTATAAATGCGGCAAGCATATGATCGATAATTAATGCTCCCCGCGTGGTTGATGGGAGACAAATCCTCATTAATGTGGTTGACATATTTTTCTGAGATAGATATGGGCACATGTCATCCTGTGGAGTGAGCTCACTGACAAAAGATGCCCTGTTGTCTATTTTATCTTGAATGGATGTCATGTCACTTAATTCGAGTTGAGATATAATATATTGGGAAAGTCATATAGCAGAGAAAAAATATAATATAACCAGGATGTCAAGTATTACAAATGTCATACAACCGAGACAGGATATAGTAGTTGAGATATGATGCCTTAGTGTTTAGGACGGTCTTCTTTGTTCGGCAAGGTTGAGATATAATGTATGTGTCCTTCGGTCATTTGCCGAGATGTAATACCTTTGTCATTCGACAACTTGCCGAGATATAATATCTTTGTCATTCGGTCAGGTAAAGATGTGTTGCCATTGAATATCAATTGTACTTGATGCATAAGTAGTCATAAATATCAAACCCTTTTAATAATAAGTTAATTTTACTTGGTATCAATATATTGCGCTCTCGATAATCTTATAAATCCATTTGCATTCTTTTTTATTCGAATTTTAAGATTTTAAAAATCATTCATAATTTCAAAAGTAATTGACAGTTATAAAATAGTAAAACCCTCGAATAAATATAGATGATCCATCTTAAAAAGATTTTTAATTTATTTTCGATTTACATTATTGTATTTTTTTTATGATGCCCTAAATTCATCCGTGATAAATTTTGAGTCCTACAATTATCAATTACTTTTAAATAAGACATTAGAAGTGTAATTGTGTTTATTTGACATCTTTAGAACTATAAGAATATTTTTTTCAAGAGTGATTAGGTTTTTGAAGTATAAAGTCCTTGATGTGAAAGATGCAAAATGCAACGAATCGATAACGAATGGTGCATTTACAATATCTAGATATCATCAAATCCACGGTGAAAACATATTAAATATAATTGATGCAAATAGAAGCTTGTACTCAAGAGCTTGAAGAGTTGAGAGTCAAGATACTAGGGTCAAGAAGTGAAAGAATGGACAGATTTAAGTAGGTACTATCTTGACACGTGTGAACGCGATGACAAGCCCTATCGAAGTATGAGTAGGAAATGTCGTAAAAGATGTGCATTTATGACAACAGAGGGAAGCATCTACAAATGGCAATGATATGAACGGGGTGATACTAGAGGAGTACGGACAACGATGGCGGCGTACCACGAATAGGCATGCGGGGAGGGGCCATCGGTAAGGCGCTCATTAATGATGGTAATAAGTCGACCCCGTAAGAAAGGGAGAAGTAGATAATGGTGGGGGGCAATGTAAGACTTGTAAAACAAATTACTTTATCTCATTGCATTTAATTCTATTTTTTCTCCTGTTTGACTTAGGCATTTGAGGAGCATACCGGAGTACTATGCCCTCTGACATGTGTTTTATTTAGCAGGATTTAGATACGGATAGACAACCAAACTCTCCCTAGAAGACTCGGCACCAGAGGCCAGAGGATTGATCTCCAACTGCATCACAGAGTCACCCCTGGGGGAGGGATGTTGGGGCCCTTGCCCAGGGCTCAAAATTTGATCTTTCACAAAAAAGGATCCAAATTTTATAAAAGTATAAATTTTCACCATTAAAAGGATCCTTTATTATTGTTTCGCCCAAGGCCCATTAGACTTTTTACCATTTCAGGACCGACCCTGCTATATCATTGGCGTCGTCTGTGGAAACTTCTGAGTAAAGACGTTGATAATGCAATCACGAGTAGTCTTTTCTGTTAGTGTCTATAAGATTCATATATTTCCATAATGACATGATATTGTCCACTTTGGGCCTGAACCCTTATGGTTTTATTTTTCGACTTTATTCAAAAGGTCTCATACCAATGGAGATATTTTTTCATGTTATAAATACATAATCTTTTTCATATCTTATCAATGTGGGACTTGGACTGTATTCCCAATACTCCCAATGCCTTCTTCGCCCTCCACTTCAGAGGAGGCCCCCGTAACTTTAGCTCGTGTAAGCTAACTGCGATGTGCAAAAGGCAATGGAAGAGATGTTGGCCCAAGGCAACAAGAAGGCCAATTGACTATCACCCTCACTACGGGAAAAGGGAGGGATCTTGCCCCAAACAAGGGAGTAAGAATTTCCTCCTCCCATCGGCAGGGAAAAAAGGGAGGACCAAGAAGGGCACTGATCGACCAAATGTCGAGCCACAACTTGAACTATTTCTCGCTTCATTTGCGAGAAGCAAGAAAAAAGCTAACTAGTGGCATACAAGGTGCGAAGAAAGTCAATTCCTTTCATTAAGGAGATTGTGTTGGAAAAACTCCCCCATCGATTTTTTTTCCCCACAACTTGGGGAATACGATGGTTGTGCGGATCCAGAAGAACACTTATGCAAGTTTGAGAACACGATCATCCCGCATCAATACTCTAATTAGTGCAAATGTGGGTCCAGTCAGTGAACCTTGGATCTTTGACTTACTTTGAAGATTTGTCTGAGTGGTTCTTGCAACATTTTGTTGACTGCAAGAAGTATCAATGGACTACTTTTAGTCTGTTTAATCTGAAACAAGAGTCAGTCGAGTCTTTGAGAGAGTATATTTAGAAGTTCATTTGAGGCGCTCTAAAAAAACCCACACTGCAACTCTTGAAGTCCTTATGGCGATGATTTCTCAAGGATTGAAGGATGATATTTTATTCCGTTCTTTGGAGAAAAAGCTTCTGGAAAGCTACGATGAATTACTCGGTCGAATTGAGAAGTATATTAATGTAGAAGAGACTTAGAAGGTATGTCATACCTCAAAGGGACAAGGTGTAAGTACAAGCTCAATCGGAAAAGGCAACACATCTCAGTCGATATTCCCAAGATCAAGTGGCTTCAAGTCATTTTCAATAGAAACCTCCTGGGGAAAACTTATGAAAGTGATAATGACCGAGTACCCTTTCCTACCCAGAATTGCCCAGGATAAGAGGGAACGAAGGAGGTGATGTATTACTATAGTTTATTATAATGTTTGTGAAATATCATTTTTAATAAAGAAGTACATTCACTTGGTCCACCCAAAGAAGATCGTAAGTTCTTGATATGATCCAAGTGCTTTTTTATGAAGTAAGTCTTCCTCGAGACGATCAAACGAGAAGGAGAGATGATCCACTCAACCCCGCTAAGGCTGATAGTAAACCCTCAATCTAGTTGAGTGCATTTTTGAAATGTTGTTATAGAAGAGGTGTTCTCACTCGACCAGGTCAAGGTAGATTGTAAGCTCTCAGCCTTGCCGTGTGCATTTTAAAATGTTGTTATATGAAAAGGTGTTTTCACTTGACCCAACTGTGGTATATCGTAAGCCCTCAATTCAGCCGAGTGTATTTTTAAGTGTTGTCATAAGAAGAGATGTTCTCGCTTCGCCCAATTAAGACAATTCGTAAGTCGTAGATTTGGTTTGAGTGTTTCCAATTTGTCCAACAGAGGCAATCCGTAAGACCTTGGTCCAGCCTGAGTATTTTCACTCTGTCTAACTGAGACAATTTATAAGCTTTTGGTCCGGCCTGAGTGTTTCCACTTTGCCTAACTGAGGCACTTTGTAAGTCCTCAGTCTGACCTAAGTGTTTCCACTCTGCTCAGTCGAGACAACTTGTAAGCCCTCAGTCTGATCTGAATGTTTCCACTCCGTCCAATCGAGGTAATTTGTACGCCCACAAATTCGATATGAGTGTTTCTACTATGTCCAGCTGAGACAGTTCATAAGCAATCGATCTGACTTGAGTATCCGACTTAAGAAGAAGTAATAAGTACGAATACACTGACGTCAGACTTATGAGAATCGTCTGACTATTTCGCAGGGTGGGTGACTAATGATGTAGATATGTGTTCGGATACTCGAGGGCTCAGATAGTTGGAAGCTAAGTACTTGAGATCTCGAGCACTCGGGAGCCCGAGGAGTTGAGGGGTCCAAGGCATTGGGGTTGAGAAGTGAAGATATGGATAGACTTGGGCAAGTATTTGCGATGACAAGCCCTGTCAAAGTATGGGTAGGAAATGTCATAAAGGACACACATTCATGATAGTAGAGGGAATCCTCTCCAAATGATAGCATCATGGACAAAAATGATATTGGATGAGGACAGACATATTTATGAGAAATTATACATAAATTTATTGTTAGACAAATAAAGTCGAGATATACAATTCATTCAAATTTCATGGGGATATTTAACCTCATCAACCATCTAAAAATATATATATGAAAAAAAAACGATATTCCAACTAACAAATGTAACATAACAATGAAAAGAATAAGCTTGGACTAACTTAAGAATTGTATGGGCCATCCTGGGCTGAAACGGCCTAGGTACGAAATGCACTGAGGTCTCTATCTGGACAGCTTTATTACTTGGAAAGCGGAAGCTGCTTGCTAGGACATGTAATATGGCAAAAGGCAAAATAAAATAAATTTGTGTATTTATTTTTGAGAAAATAATTATTTTTATAACTATCTTAATTTTTTAAATAATTCAGATAATTCAATCTTGTGGTTTGACTAATTTTAGAAGAGATCGATAAAATCCTACAAAAATTTTATTGACTATTAAAATAAATTTAAAAAAATACAAATGAGCTAAAATTTAAAAGGAAGTTGTATAAAATAATGATTATACATACTATGTTATATAATACTAAATGTTGAGGTACGACTCGAGTATATGAATAAAAAATGAGAGTTGTAGAGACGAAGATGTCAAAATAAATATGTGGATATAAGAAGATAGATAGAATGAGAAATAAGAGCATTAAAAAAAATCAGGATTTTATTTATTGAAGAAAAGCTTCAAGATATATATTTAAAGTGACACAAATATATATTTAAATGATCAATAAATATTTCAGTTAGACAATATAAAACGATGATAAATACATACAATAAGAGGAAGATAAAAAAAATTGATTAGAAAAAATAAAATAAGATAAAATTTATTTAAATATAAATGATAATACAGTAGAAAATAAAATCTAATGATATATAAAAACGGTAAATTAGACTAAAATCCCTCTGCCCATGTTTATATTTGGATTCAGTCCCTATGTATTTTTTTTAGGATTTGATATCTGACAACCACCCAAATCTTAGTTTTAACTCTCTATAAAGTTGAAATTCCATTTTTACCCTTATTATTTACATTGTTTTGATTAAATTCTTTTTACCTATCTTCTCCCACTGATTCCATTTCTTCCAACAATTCATCTTCTTCTCTCCCCCAACAGAAACTCATCCTGACGCTCTCCTACTTTGACCATTAGCGATCTACAACAGTAAATGTGATAACATCGATTTTCTTCCCAACAAATCATCGTCTTCTCTCCCCCAACGGTAACCCTAAACCCTCGGTTCATCCCCCACTTGATCAAACCATTTGCTCACCCCCTTGAAAATCATTGTCTCCCTTATTTCAACCACTAGCGACCCACTGCAACAAGCAAATGCAATAAGAGCGAGCAAGGAGAGCAATGAGCAAGTGCGCAAAAAAGATTAAACAAGGTAAATATACTTGATTACATACAATTTTTGGTAAATTTTTTATGATAATTATATAAAAAATTTTATTGATACAAAGAGTATATAATTTGAGTCAATATGTATTTGATTTTCTGTCTAAAATATTCTGTTTTGATTTTTGGGGATGTAAAGAAATTATATCTTGAAGTTAATAATAGTGACTTTTGTTTGACGTTCATGAAATAAAAATATGATACCTAATGTGAGTTAATAAGTACTTATTTTGGCTCCAAATTATTTTACTTAAAATTCAGCCCCTATGTAATATATTTTATGAATTAGTATATATACCTAAATTTTACCAATAGTAACTTCATGGGGTATGTCACTAAAAATTTCATTAATTTAATTTCATAGCCTTTCTTAACTTTCCCTTTCAAATTCTAATGTTTTGAATTTTAATGGCAACCTATTCCATTTAAATTGGTTATATTAGCATATAAAAAATTTGTTTATGATTTTTTTAAGTTCAATGTTTGTTTGTTGAAGATGATGTTGTAGAAAGCATGATAAATTTTTAATTTTTCAGATATTCCACGGTCATTGTGTTGATGGAAGTCGGATCTGGGGGCGCTAGTTTTTCATTTATTGGAAGTTGTCGTTATGTCAATGATCTTTATTTGATTTCAATTCCTAATGGTGCAACTCTAATAGAGATATTCCAGAGTCTAAAGCGAAAATGTGATGCTATTAATCTCGAGTTAACGATATTGCAATACATAGCACCACATGAGAAGATTGCAGTAACATTAACCGAAGATGATGATGTCCGAAATATGATAAATCTTCATAGTTGTCTGAAATTGAATATAATCAAATTGAGAGCAGCTCCAAAAGATTATCATAGTCAGGTTAACATAAATATTGAAAGGTAATTTTTATTTGTAATGTTGTTTTAGTTTGAGTGCAAGATTCAGAATTTGCAATGTTCATATATTTTTTTGTACTAGTTTTTTTTTTGGCAACACATGACTATTATTTTTCATTATTGATTGTGTATATTAGTTAGTTAATAATTTTAAAATATCTATTATAATTTATATTGCAAGTTCAATTGTTATAAATTAAAAATTGAGTTGGTTGCTAATGTATTGTTTTGATTTGTATTAAAATGGTAAGGTTTGATTTTGATGATGAAGTTTGTTTGAACGGAGGCAATAAGCTTGAAGTTTGCACTATAAGTAATTCTATTGATTCTTGGATGCATTGCATATCCTATGAAGGCCAAACATTTAAAGATGCTACAGAGTTCAGGATTTATCTTAAAAATTATGCTATTGCTACTAGACGATTATTTTCTTACAAGAAAAATGATAGTGATAAGATCATAGTTGTTTGCAGCAAAGAAAATTGTGAGTGGAGAATTTATGCCTCCAAATATAAATCAGACAATTTATTCGGCATAAGAAAATACAATTTAATCCATAGTTGTGGGGATGATAATTTGAGAACTAGAGGTCACCCTAAAGCTGATTCAACTTCGGTAGCTAATGTGGTGAAGAAGTTAAGGGGAGAGCCATCATATCGTCCATGTACAATGATGAAGGACATTCAACGAGATTATGGAGTAGAACTTGAGTATCATAAAGTTTGGGCGAGCAAAGAAATGACAATGCATGATATTCATGGGACTGATAAGGGGGCATATGATAAGTTGCGATGGTATTGTCATGTTGTCAAAGAAACAAATCCGGAGAGTTATGCTGAATATGAAATTGATCCAATGACAAATAAATTTAGACGATTGTTCATATGTTTTCATGCATGTCTTATTGGTTTTATTAGTGGTTGTTGTCCATTAATTTTTTTGGATGGAACTCACATTAAGAACAAGTAAAAAGGATGTCTATTAGTCGTTGTGGCTAAGGATGTGAATGATGATATTTTTACACTGGCGTATGTAGTTGTGGATGCAGAAAATGATTCTAATTGGGAATGGTTTTGCTACCAGTTAAAACATGTCTTAGCTTCCCAATACATCATGGTATTTCGTAACTATACTTTTTTCTCTGACCGACATCCTGGATTGATCAAGGTTATTCAATTTGTGTTCCTTAGTAGTCACCATGCTTATTGTCTGAGACATCTGGTCGATAACTTTGTCAAACAGGTGCGTCGTATGTTGCTTTACCAATATGTTAGCCATTTATTTTTGTTTATTTTCTATCAACTAGTTATTATTATTATTATTATTATTATTATTATATATATATATATATACTTGTAGGTATTGCGTAAATACCCTCTCCATAACAAAAAACATTAGTCTTCTGTTTTGAAGAAAGCTGCATATGCCCCATCAAGATATGAGTTTACTCAACATATGTTAAGTATAACTAATTCGATGCCACTTGCCCAGGAGTTTCTTGTGAACTCGTCCCTTGAAAATTGGGTCAATGCTCTGTTTATGGGTGATCAATGGGGTGTCATTAATAATAATATTGCTGAAAGCTGGAACAATTGGATAAAACCTGCTCGCTATCTACCTATTGTGGCTATGGTAGATAATATACACATTCAAATTATGACCATGATGCACCAAAGGAGAGAAAAAACATTGGAGATGACACAAGAACTAAGTCCAAAAAAGGAGAAGGAAATGTCAGTTGCATATAGCAAATCTCGAACCTTAAAGGTGCACAAGTCTTGTGGAGTTCGATTTAAAGTCATAGATGGGGATAAAAGTTTTGCAGTGGATTTGAATTCATGGCATTGTTCTTGTCGAGTTTGGCAAATCTATAGACTACCATGCAAGCATGCTTGCTCTTGCATAGAATCAAAATCCATGTCGGTTTATCAATTCTGTGATGGATATTTTAAGATAGACATGTACCGCCAAGCTTACAAAAGAATTATTAATCCCATTCCAACATTTGACATGTACGAGAGCTATCTCGATGGTGGAGATACCATTTACGCTCCTACAACTCGTAGTCAACCAGGACGTAGAAGGACTAAGCGGATACCTTCTCAAGTTGAACAACGTGTGACAAGGTGTGGGAGATGTCATGGGCGAGGGCATAATAGACGAACATACAAAGAACAAAGAACCGTTGTATGAGTCACATAGACATTAATACTATATCGTTTCATATAATTAAACTAATTATGTCGTGTTGTTTGTTATTTATTTTCAAAATGTCAAACTAACATCTTATTTTTTTTGTTTTAGTTTCTTACAGGCATAAGAAATTGCTAAACCAATGAAGCAGTTTTGAAGGTTGTTAAAAAATATCTACAAGATCTAGTGACATTTTGTGATTTGTATTAAACAAAACTAGTGTTGGTATAAAACTTTGTTACTTATATATAAGATTTTAATGATCCATTTATGTGGTTAAAAGTGGTTAAAAGTTGGTTGTTGGTTATGTAATTGCAACTGAGAGATACTTTATGAAGTGATTTATACATTAATCATTAAAATGTTGTGTTTAATGGTAGTTTTATATATGTTGTTATATGTTGTGGTTTCATACAACTACAAATGCACCTTGACAAATTTTTCCTAGAAATGTTTAAAAAAGTACTCAATTTTAGGCTCTCGGAACTTAATTTACCTCAAGTGATACCCAATTTTATGATTATTTGAAAAAGTACTCAATTATTTAATTTTTAAAAGAAACATATTCTCCACTCACCATAGAATATAAGTACTTATTTGACATTCATAAAATAAACAATAGAATACCTAAAGTGATACAATAAATACATAATTTTTATCAAGTGATGTTTATTATAACCCTTTAACTACTTGAATTCGGTTAAAAAACTATACTTGAAATAAGTCATTCATCAAATAAACCATAGGATATCTAAAGTGATACAACGAGTATGTAATTTTTATCAAGTGCTACTTGACGTGACCCCTTAAACACTTAAATAATAATAGCATACCTAAAGTGATACAATAAATACCTAATTTTCATCAAGTAATACTTATTATGACCCTTTAACTACTCGAATTCGGTTAAAAAACTACACTTAAAATTTAATCTTGAATGACTTATTTGACATTCTTCAAATAAATTATAGGATATCTAAAATGATACAACGAGTATCTAATTTTTATCAAGTGCTACTTGATGTGACCGTTTAAATACTAAATAATAATAGAATACCTAAAGTGATACAACAAATACCTAAATTTTATCAAGTGATACTTGTTATGACCCTTTAACTACTTGATTCGGTTAAAAAATTACACTTAGAATTTAATCTTGAATGACTATTTGACATTCATCAAATAAACTATAGGATATCTAAAGTGATACAACAAATATCTAATTTTATCAAGTGATACTTGATGTGACCCCTTAAATAATTAAATAACAATAGAATACTTAAAGTGATACAAAAAATATCTAATTTTTATCAAGTGATACTTGTTATATTCCTTTAACTACTCGAATTCGGTTAAAAAACTACACTTGAAATTTAATCTTGAATGACTTATTTGACATTCATAAAATAAACCATAGGATATCTAAAATAATACAATAAGTATGTAATTTTTATCAAGTGCTACTTGGCGTGACCCCTTAAACACTTAAATAATAATAGCATACCTAAAGTGATATAACAAATACCTAATTTTCATCGAGTAATACTTGTTATGGCCCTTTAACTACTCGAATTCGATTAAAAAACTACACTTGAAATTTAATCTTGAATGAGTTATTTGACATTCATCAAATAAATTATAGAATATCTAAAGTGATACAACGAGTATCTAATTTTTATCAAGTGCTACTTGACGTGACTCCTTAAACACTAAATAATAATAGAATACCTAAAGTGATACAACGAGTACCTAATTTTTATCAAGTGATACTTGTTATGGCCCTTTAGCTACTCGATTCGGTTAAAAAACTACACTTAAAATTTAATCTTGAATGACTTATTTGACATTCATCAAATAAACCATAGGATATCTAAAGTGATACAACGAGTATGTAATTTTTATCAAGTGTTACTTGGCGTGACCCCTTAAACACTTAAATAACAATAGCATACTTAAAGTGATACAATAAATACCTAATTTTCATCGAGTAATACTTGTTATGACCCTTTAACTACTCAAATTTAGTTAAAAAACTACACTTGAAATTTAATCTTGAATGAGTTATTTGACATTCATCAAATAAATTATAGGATATCTAAAGTGATACAACGAGTATCTAATTTTTATCAAGTGCTACTTGACGTGATCCCTTAAACACTAAATAATAATAGAATACCTAAAGTGATACAACAAGTACCTAATTTTTATCAAGTGATACTTGTTATGACCATTTAACTACTCAATTCGGTTAAAAGACTATACTTAGAATTTAATCTTGAATGACTATTTGACATTAATCAAATAAACTATAGGATATCTAAAGTGATACAGCGTGTTGGAGTATAGGGAATACAATAAAAGTTCCACATTGGTAAGACATGAAAAAAATCATGTGCTTATAAGATGAAAAGATATCTCCATTGGTATGAGGCCTTTTGGGTAAAGCCCAAAAATAAAACCATAAGGGCTTAGGCCTAAAGTGGACAATATCATGTCATTGTGGATATATGTGAATCTTATAGGCACTAACAATTGGTATCAGAGTCATGGTCCATCTCAAGTCATGAACCTCGAACGAAGGAAGTTGAGCTCCCATATCCGGATCAAGAGAACCAGACATCAAGCAGAAAATCCAGTTGGATCGGGAGGACCGAACAATTGACAGGAAGTCCAGTTGGGCCAGAAGGGCTGGACAACTGACAGAAAATTCAGCTGAGTCAAGATGACCAGACATTTGGCAGGAAGTTCTGATGGGTTGAGGATCAGACATCAAGTAGAGGATGTCCTTCGAGGACGAATAAGCTTGAAGGAGGGAGGGTGTTAATGTGGTCCTTCGTTTGAGGGGGGATTGTTGGAGTATTGAGAATACAATCAAAGTCCCACATTGGTAAGACATGGAAAAGATCATGTGCTTATAAGATGAAAAGATATCTCAATTGGTATGAGACCTTTTGGGTAAAGCCCAAAAACAAAATCATGAGGGCTTAGGCCCAAAGTGGATAATATCATACCATTGTGGATATATGTGAATCTTATAGGCACTGACACGATGAATATCTAATTTTATTAAGTGGTACTTGATGTGACCCCTTAAACAATTAAATAACAATAGAATACTTAAAGTGATACAAAAAATGCCTAATTTTTGTCAAGTGATACTTGTTATATCTTTTTAACTACTCGAATTCGGTTAAAAAACTACACTTGAAATTTAATCTTGAATGACTTATTTGACATTCATCAAATAAACCATAGGATATCTAAAGTGATACAAGTATGTAATTTTTATCAAGTGTTACTTGGCGTGATCCCTTAAACACTTAAATAACAATAGCATACCTAAAGTGATACAACAAATACCTAATTTTCATCAAGTAATACATGTTATGACCCTTTAAAAGCTCAAGGGTTCATCGGAGAAGATCCCCTAAAATACTGGACCAAAAATCAGGTACTCTGCAAACTAGAAAGAGAAGACTTAAGTATTCATTCTCGGGAAAGAGTATGAGAAGACTCATACTCAAGTATGGAGTCTTGTACTTGGAAGAACCAAGTACAAGAGACTCGAAATTAGGAGTGTCGAGTACAAAAGCACAAGTAATGTTGGGTACTCAATTAGTCGGAGAAAACAGTATGTTCGCTGGACAATGGTACCCGACCAAGGTTCCTCGTACTCGGGAAATTGGTGGGATGCCTATAGAAGCATCTAGCCAAGTACGGAAACCCAAGATCTGAGTACGAGAGAATCAAATTTGGGAGTGCCGAGTACAAATGTTCTAGGCAATGAAATAAACAAAATATAATACCTAAATTATTTTTAAAAATACCAAATTTTAGTCAATGGATACTTATTTTGGCTTATTAAATACTCTGATTCAATTATTGAATGACTTTAATTTGTTTGTGGGATTCATGAAATAAACCTAAATATTAGTCAACCAATACTTATTTTGACTCTTTAAATATATATTGAAGTTAATATTAGTGACTTTTGTTTGACATTCATGAAGTAAAAATATGATATATAAATTGTTAAAAATGATACCTAATTTTAGTTAATGGATACTTATTTTATCCCATTAAATACCCTGATTCGATTATTGTGTGCGTAATTCATGAAATAAAAATATAATACCTAAATAGGTATAAGAAGTACTTAATATTAATCAATTGGTACTTATTTTAGCCCCTTAAATATTAAAAAAATCGGCATGATCTTAACGCACGAATAACATACCATCATTATAAAAGTAGAAGAAGAAAATGGCAAGACTAATACCATAAATCCAACACTCAAAGGTCAATTCATACATCAAACATGAAATTATCATCCCACCAAAATACTGTTCTACAAATTCATAATATCAGGATAGAAATTTAAAACATAATTATAACTCCATCATCACCAATACATAACAACTATCAGACAAGATCGTCGAAGCACTGACAATACACTGATAAGTCATTTCAATCCTTTGAACAAGCCTCGTTTATTAGACAAAATGGCCGAAGCAATCCGAGCTCTATACCCTTCGATTGATGTGTCCCATTCTTCTTTCCAAAATGTTGGATTATCTTAGGCAAAGCATTCACCCCATAGACAAATATAAACACCATAATTCAAATCATTTCCTTGTTGTCAACTCTTTACAGCAATTATTTCACCTATGCCAATATCATATTGTTCCACATTCCAAAGATATCTCGACAAAAATTTTGCCTGCACAACCAATTCAAATAAATATATTTATCAAATCAATCATAAAAGATGTGTACAAATTTTTAAAAAATAAAAGTAACTTATTTTTTTATCCAACTTACAAATTTCTTCGCTGCACATTTGTAAATAGGGCTACTAATAGAATTTTTCAGCGTGAAAGATTTTTCGCTTGGAGTATACACAAGCAAGAACCAATGTGTTTTATAATGCATAGGGAAAAGTATGTGTTTACAGTGTTCTAGGAGCTCTTTTTGTAGCTCTGACAGCTTGACCAATGAACTCTTGGTCAACTTTGATAAAAATACTGAAAAATTATTATCTGTAATCCTCTTATGCTTGGTATTTTCGAGCATAGTAATCACATCATTCTATAAAAAATTAAAAAATAATCATTAACTATCACTATGATGATAATATAAATCAAATACTATTAAGAGTATGTACCGGGACATTGGGAGACATGCAATATATTTCATGCCCATAGTTATTTTCTTTGTTGCTCAAAATATTGAAATAGGCATGAATGAGGTCAGATTGTAGTTCAGTGTCAAACAAACACTGCAATAACTCATACTCATACAATAATACATCATCATCTTACCAAACTACACCACTACAAAGCCAAAATACCAAACTTAGCAACTCAAAAAATAAAATAGCAAAATAAGATTTCAGAAACATTAAAGTAATATAAGATATTTTTACCCCAAAATATCCCCGCAGATGTACTTCTCAATAATATTTTTTTTCTTCTGTTGATATTTTATCATGCCCATGAAAGTCTAATCTTCCTCGGAACTCCTGTAGAGATTCCTCTACAGCACTATCAGTGATATCTTGAATATCTATACTCATATCATCCTATATAGAAACAACAAAATATAGAAGTACAAAATTCAATCAAAAAATTAAACACTGCAATACTCGTCAAATATATAAAATATATGCAGGCATTGTAAAAAATATTTACTGAAACTACCTCATTCACGACTTGGGTCAAATGTCGTTTACTCTTTCGCTTTGGGGCAGTACTAGGGGGTGTCATGTAGTCCGGATATTTCTTTTTTTTTCAATCTATCTGTTCTTCTCCGAACAGTCTTCACAATAAATGATTTTGGATTATAAACAATCATCTCTTTCCCTTTTTCGGTGTTGCTACCTACATTATCATTATCTCTAGCATTTGTGTTCATTTGCACTTCATCTATAACCACTTTGAAAAAACTCCCCGACTTAACTTTATCGTCTGTGTTCATTGGCACTTTGTCGTCAACAACTTTGTTCAAACTTTCAACACTAGGATTAACATCCACAGCTACATCTTTCTTGGTATGACCTTCATCATGCATATGTGGGGAATCCTTAAAGCCATATTGGGTTGTATCCTCTTCAACCACTTTATTTTTTTCCTTCAACACTTTAATCTCATTCTCAAGCCTTTTTATGTGATCTAACAATTTTGAATCACCGAGTCAAGAATCAACCTGGAAATAGAAATGTTAATTAAGCATGCTAATTGATTGAATAATAGACTCTTAATAAATTTGTTATCTTGGATTAAAAATTGTTACCTCACCAAACCTCTCTATATCATCAACAAGTATTTTTTCCTCTTGGAATGACTTGATTGGCACAATCTAACAGTAAAAAAGATAAAATTTTAGTTCAATAACACATTTAAACCAAATTATACAATGATAAAGAATAAATTGCACCAACCTTATTTGACCTCACCGCCATTAATGTAGCCTCTGCACCTTTAGGATTAATAGGAATTTTGCTCTCTCCCCACTTGAATAATCGAGGAAAGCAATGTAAAACACGAGGTTGACCAAACATAGAAACTCTTTCATAAACCCAACCCTATATAAATATAATGATTAACATTTACTCACTCAACAAATAACACATATATGCTGAAAATAATACCATCAGTCCAACTATGCAACCTCCCATATATGTTTTCTCTTTTTTGTCCACTTTGGAGTATCCAAGATGGTCTTCAATTTCAGCACGCAAAAATCTAAAAGTTGCATCTCCCCAACCATACTCAAAAAATGTTTCCAAATTGTCTAAGTATGGGAAAATAAAACTAGGTGTACCAAAATTGCTAATAGGAAATATAACATAATTAAAAAGTAGCAAAATAAAAAACCTAAAAAAATCATCAATTTCTAATTCTTTATCCGCCAACACAAATAACTTCTCTATGATGACATTTCTCTTAATACATTTCATCCCCTTGAAATGTCACTCAAAGAAGTTAGAATCCAATTTCAAATTGATGTTAACCGGTTGACCAATGCTAGGTAAACCGATAACGGTTGAGAACTCCCTAGAAGTGAATGACACCATGATATTGTTTCCAAAATAAAAGCTGCATGTCTATACTTTAGAGCGTTTAAGCATTGCATAAACTCTTGAGGTGCTTATAGAAAGCTTTTGAATCTTCAACCAAGGTGCAAGAGGTGAAACCTTGATCTTCTTTAATTGTAGTTCACCTAGTTTGGGAACCAATTGTTCCATGACTGACATAAATTTTGTTGGGGAACACCTTGAATAACCTTCTTTTCCACTTGGTCAACATCTCCATCATTATCATCTGTGTGTTTTTTAGTCCTTGTCATTTCTAATTCACAAAAAACTTAATTAGCAATAATTTCAATAAATATTTCCATAAAATAAGTTAATAAGAAACACAACATGACATATTAATCTAGATAATACATTAAGCAATATAGGGCAAAATCAGTATCACAATAAGTATCGATTGACGAAAGCCACAAACATATGCCACTTAATATTAACTTTTGAATAATTTTTTTGACATCCTAAGATAATCGAATTTTGGTAATTAAATGACCAAAACAAGTATCGATTGACTAACATTAAGTACTTTTTCTATCAATTTAGGTATCATTATTTTATTTCATGAATAACACAAATAATAATCGAATAAGGGTATTTAATGAGCCAAAATAAGTACATATTGACTCACATTAAATATAAAATCTTTTGTAGCAATTTAGGTATTATATTTTTACGTCATGAACGTCAAACAAAAGCCAATATTATTAACTTCAAAGTATAATTTATTTACAACACCAAAAATCGATTCAGAATATTTCAGACACAAAATCAAATATCTATTGACTCAAATTAGATGATCTTTGTACCAATAAAAAAAAATGTAATTATCACAAAAAATTTACCCAAATTGTATATAAAATCAGTACCACAATAAGAATTGATTGATGAAGGCTACAAACATAAGTCACTTAATATTAACTTTTAAATAATTTTTTTTGACATTCTTAAATAATCACATTTTGGTATTTAAATGGTCAAAACAAGTATCAATTAACTAACATTAAATACATTTTCTACAAATTTCGGCATCATTATTTTATTTCATGAATAACACAACTAATAATCGAATCAGGGTATTTAATGAGCTAAAATAAGTATCATATTAGGTATCATATTTTTACTTCATGAACATCAAACAAAAACCATTATTATTAACTTCAAAGTATAATTTTTTTACATCCTCAAAAATCAAATCAGAATATTTCAAGCACAAAATCAAATACCTATTGACTCAAATTAGATACTCTTTGTATCACTAAAAATTTTATGTAATTATCATAAAAAAAATTATCCAAAATTGTATGTAATTAAGCATATTTATCTTGTTTAATTTTTTTTACGTACTTGCTCGTTAGTCTCCTTGCTCACTCCTATCGCATTTGCTTGATGTTGTGGCGCTAGTGGTTGAAATTAGGGAGACAAAATGGTTTTCAAGGGGGGCGACTAAACAGTTTGGTCAAGTGAAGGATGAATAAAGTGTTTAGGGTTACCGTTGGGAGAGGGAAGACGATGACTTGTTGGAAAGAAAATTACTGCTATCACATTTGCTGCCTCAGGTCGCTAGTGGTCAAGGTAGGAGAGCCGATGATTTTCAAGGGCGGAAGCAAATGGTTTGGTCGGGATCAACCGAGAGTTTCTGTTAGGGGGAAGGGAAGAAGATGGGTTGTTGCAAAATGAATCGGTGGGAGAAGATGGATATAAAAACTAATCAAATCTATGTAAATAATAAGGGTAAAAATGAAAATTCAGCCTTATAGGGAGTTAAAACTAAGATGAGATGATTGTCAGGTATCAAATCTTAAAAAAAATTATATAAAGACTGAATCCAAATATAAACAAAAACAGAGAGATTTTACTCTAACTTACCCATATAAAAATTCATATAACAACCATCGTACATATACAAAAGTCATACTATTGAAGGACAAAAATTATTATTTTAATCCAGCGAAAACGGAGCTATGCACTAAGGCTTTAACCTTTAGGGTGCATTTGATTGGGAGTTTTTGTTGATAACCTTGTTAGGTTATCAACAAAAATCTTATTTGGTTTAGGTTATAAATAATTACCTGGTAATTGATCATTACCAAGTTATGAACAAAAACCTTTTTATGGGGAATCGAAAAACCTTAGAGAACCAAAGTTTTTGTTGATTCCGGGGATTAAGGAAACTTTTTTGCAATATTACCCCAAGCAATATATTAAATGACAATTTGTCAAAGCCATCGACCTGGGCCACGCCGCCGATCGCGGCCGCATTATCGTTGCCGCCGCCGGACGCTGGTTGCCGCTCGTTGCCGATCCGCTGCCGGCCGCTTCGCCATCCGCTGGCCGCCGTCGGGCGCCGCTTATCGCCGGCTTGCCGCCAGCCGCTCCGCCGATCGATCGGGTGATCCGCTGCGCCGGCCATTGGCTTGGCCTACCGATCATCGCTATCGCTATTAATATTTCTGTCATTGTTGTTGAATTGATTGAGCAAAGACAAAGGATAATTTAGTAAAATGTTAAACTAAATTATATATTAAAACCTCCAAACAAATAAGGTTTTTATCTAAGATTATACTTTATTCGTTATATTTTATTCTCTGATAATCACGTAACTTATTCTAAAATTATGTATAATTACTTGAACCAAAACTTTATTTCCCTTTGGTCAATTACTGGACAAATCGGACGCGATCCAACTCAGAGTTAGTTAGTTGTGCTCACGTTGACTCTATCAAATCAGAACTTAAATTATATATATATATATATATATATATATATAACGTGATGGATCAAAATTGAAAAGAAAGCATTGGCATTAGCAATAATATTTTCATATATTAATGATTAGTAATAATATTTGTTTACAAAAAAAATCTCGACAGTGTCAAATAAATGCATAACGAAAATAAATAAATATATAACTTAGCGGCAACTATCAAATATAAAATTAATCATAATTACTTAACTCAAGAATAATACTATGTTATACTAGCAAATTTATCAATATTTTCTAAATGTGAGGATCAATAATTTTTAGATCGATTAAGCGTTTGTAATGTTAGACAAATATTTGATTATATATATATATCTATAGAGTAATCTTCTCCAGCGCGATGTCACGTTGCGCGCTCGTGCGCGCAGCGATCTCGGCCGTCCATCGTTCGCCGAGATTAAGAAATGCACTGTCGACCCACGCCCATTGCCGACGTCGCCGCCGCGTCGTCCGACCTCCTTCGGCCACCGGCGATGGGCGGCAGAGGTGGCCGGACGATGCGGCGGCAGCGTCGAGGGGTCGGGCGCGGAGCACTGAGCAATTCCTCAGTCGCGCACGGATGCGCAACAGAAGGATTTTCTATATATATATATATATATTTGAATGAGATTTTGATATTGGATTTGAGTGATTGGGATAAATATTTGAATGTCATATCTTAATATTGGTGGTGGACATATATATGATTATCGTAATATATTTGATTATGTTGTATTGGTTCGAACTCGATTAAAGTGATCTAATTATTAAGTTTTGATTAACGAGTTTGTGTTATTGGATGTGTATTAATATATTTTAGATCTATATGAAGGATCGAAAACACGCTAGAAGAAGGGGGTGAATAACATTTTAAATCTTTCTTTTTATTTTGTTTTACAACCAAAGCTTGCAATGGAAAAACAAAACTAAAACAAAACCAAGGGATAGAAACACACAAGGACACAAGAGCTTTTACTTGGTTCACAATTGAATAGTTGCTAGTCCAATGTTTGTGATCCCTGATCAATTTTGGTGGGCAATCAACTAATTGATCTCTTCTTCGTTGGACGTAAGAGACACGAACTTACAAAAAATAAAGGAAGTGGTAACAACCTTATTACTCCTTTTGAAAATTAAGTACAAGTAAATCAAAAGATAAATGAGGCGGTAACAATCTTAGACGGTAACAACCTTACCACTGCACTCCTTTTAGAAATCAAGTACATGAAAACCTAAGTAAGAATATATCGACAATTAAAGTAAGAAGACGAAGCACGGGCAGAGTAACATTGTAGCGTGAAGGAACACTATCAAAAGCACTCGAGAAATTATTAATTGCTAAGGTTTGTGTCCTCTCTCCTTTTATATATATTCCTAAGCCTTTGAAACAATCCTTTTCGTCTAGACCTTCGTAAAACTCTATCCAAAAAGTTTATCTCTGAGGTGACATTTGGCTCTTCACACGTACACCAATCGACTGCTCCTATTGCCAGTCGATTGGCCTCAGTCGACTGTTAATCCTCCCAGTTGACTGTTGTATTTGAGTTTCCATTCTGTCATCTGCATTACAAGATTAACACAAGATATACAATAATAGTGATTGTAACTGTATAATACCGGAAAAATAATAATAATAGAAAATATCCTTGTTAATTAAGAAATTATCTTATAGAATTTTTCAGGAATTTTTCTGAATTTAAACGAAAGTTTTATGGACATTTCATGGGGATAAAGCGGATAGGCTTTTGTAAAGTGTGTTTAGACTATCTGCTATTAAGAAATTAATGGGTTTAAATGCTAAACGTTTAATTTTTCTCGCTGATTCCCTTCCATTTTCCTTTGATCGATGTTTTCTTCTCCGCCCGATCCTCTTCTTCGCCGATCCTTCTTCCCCGATCTCGACAGCGCCGATCTCTCCTCCCTTGTTTTGTTTCATCGCTGTCTCCTCCTTTTCACTGCCGCCGGTGTCGATCGAGCGTTCTCCATGAGCTTGTTGCCACGCCATGGCCGCCTCCCGAGTCGCCCAGAGTTCTCTCGCCGCCCACGCGGCCGACTCGCTCGCCACTCGTCGCCATCGATCGTCCGACGCCGCTCCATCACCGCTTCTGGCCGCTTTCTCTTCTGTGTATTTTCTCTCAATGCCACCCTCTGTCGATCCAAGCCGCAGCGAACTCAGATCGGCAAGATCTACGTCGTGTCTTCTTGCTATGTTCCACTGATTGTGCATGACTATTGATTTCTAATTTGTGAGCCAGTACGCCATCTCTACCCTTCTTCAACCCGATCTTCTCCGTTGTCGGATCCTTGGCTTTCGTCGGCTCTTTATGCGAGCAGATCGGCTACAACATCGCCGTGGATGAGAGATGTTGTTGTCAACCTCTTCCTGATCTCTACAGCCCATTTCCCCTTTATGTCTGCAACCTATCCTTCTGCCACCGCGAGCTCGAGTTGCCATCTTTGTCGAGAGGAAGAACAACCATCACCTCTGTTTGTGTCCAGAGAGCCATCGATCTCTTATTCTGTTGCTGTTGAGCCCTTGATATTGCTAAACTGTATCACAACTTCCCTCCTAATTGGTGATTCAGGAGTTGCAAAGGATCTGTGATGTTGGATAGGTTGCAATGATTGATGTTGTCGATACGAAGCAAGCTGCTGGAGAAGGCGATTTGGGTAAGGAGTATTCCCAAATCAACTTGTTTAGCTCCGATGTTAGATTGAAGGGAAACTTATTTCTTGCAA
The DNA here is from genome assembly GCA_025175895.1 of Wurfbainia villosa. Classification (NCBI taxonomy): domain Eukaryota; kingdom Viridiplantae; phylum Streptophyta; class Magnoliopsida; order Zingiberales; family Zingiberaceae; genus Wurfbainia; species Wurfbainia villosa. The sequence goes on from JAKLTH010000147.1 coordinate 2,959,866, forward strand.
TGACAGATTATGGGGTTATCAAATTGGGTTTATATGGTCAATAATTCGACGGGCGAGTTAGTTTTGCAACTTGAATTTGGATCAAGAAGCTCTTACCATATATTTGAAACTAGGTAAGTTTTATGGATTGTTACTTTAACTATAGATGTTTATTTAGTTAGTTTGATTAGCCATGCTTAAATTAATAGTTTGGTATTTTGATTAAGTTAATGGAAGAAGTTGATATAGATGTTTAATTGGGTTAATTGGATAAATGGATCAGCTGGGTGAGAAGATAAATCATAATCCATTGGAAATGAATTGATGAGCTGATCAAGGGGTTAATGAATTGGTTTGATTCTATTGTAGGATAATAGTGGATCTTAGTTATTTTCCTTGCTCCTTGTAGGACCTTGAATCAGAATAGGATTCCGACCGTGGGGATTTATTTGGATATTCTACATATCAGGTGGATAATTTCCTATCCTGGTCAGGTAGATGTCGTTGCATGCAGATTTAGATATATGATCATATTATATATTCATATTACCTTGACTCCGCTCTTATTTATTCTTGTACTTGATACTTTGTCTTTGGCCTATATGCTCTATTGTTGTTATCACATTTCCTTCATCATGATTAGGAGTTATAGATGTGATGTAGGTAAATCTATAAATGCTTAGTTATGTGTAACTAGTGAAGTACAGATGATGACCTGATTTATAAATTGGGAAAAAGGTCATCCGCGGATAGGTAATGTTCTGAACGTAGGGTTGATTCCAATACTCTTAGGTTGCATGTTCACTACTGATCATGTATCGTATAAATGGTCAGGTAAATCGTGATTAGTGTGTCGCTACGGACCGGTGGTCCTAGCTTATTATGATCAGTTGAGTATGACTCTCTGCAGGATAGAGAGTGTGTCGATCAAATTGATTCTACAGGATAGAGAGTGTTATGATCAGTTGAGTACGACTCTCTACAGAATAGAGAGTGTGTCGATTAGATTGGTATGACTCTCTGCAGGATAGAGAGTGTTATGATCAGTTGAGTATGACTCTCTGCATGATAGAGAGTGTGTTGATCAGATTGGTAGGACTCTCTGTAGAATAGAGAGTCTGTGGAGGATGTCTATATGTGTGACTGTGCATTCATGTCATTTGTATACATGCTAGCGACGTGGTCTCCCTTATGATTGAGAGGGTCGTCAGTCATCCTGACTCCACAATTACTCATAGGAGGAGTAACCGGTGTGAGGGTAGAGCATTGTGGTGCCACACTCTACCATTATAGACGGCGGTAGTTGGATTTGCGTGTCATTGTCCTACGTGTTGGTGCAATCGGCCCAGGTTAACTCGAGTTTGGCTCGAGCAGTACCTTGATAGTATTTTGATGATAGACAAAACTCATGACATAGGATTGTCATGGGAAAGTCCAACATGGGGTTGGCATGGAAAATCCAAGCATGGAGCTTGGTGTGGAAGTCCAAGGGGGAAGCCTTGGCATGGGAAAGTCCAAAGCATTGCGAAGCCGTGCGCTTGGTGCTTGGCATGGGAAATCCAAAGCATTGCGAAGCCGTGCACTTGGTGCTTGGTGAGAAATGCATTGCGAAGCCGTGCGCTTGGTGCATTTGGGAAGTCTTGAGAACTTGGCAAGTTCACTAGGCTCGGGTCCTTGAGTCGGTGAAGGATGACATTGCGAAGCCGTGCGCTTGGTGCATCCGAGGGACCGCCGGACGGAGAGCGAATGGAGTGAGCCCAAAGGGAAGCATACTTCTAGGGCATGAGATGCGAAGGATGGCGTTGCGAAGCCGTGCGCTTGGAACATCTGAGGGACGTAGGCCGAGGGAAGAGAGCTTCGGTGGGGAACTCCATGTGGGATAAGGTGGACTTGGCCAAGTGGCTAAGACTGAGTGTCGGAGGCTCAAACATCGTTATGTTTGAGGTTTTAGCCGACATCAGTCGACTGACATAGGTGTCAGTCGACTGCTCTAGGTCGTATGGGTTCGACCAGTGTTCGACTGAACCAAGTCTGGCTAATCAATCGACTGTCGAGGGAGGGCAGTCGACTGTTGGGAGGATCAGTCGACTGCCGAGGGATGGCAATGATCGATGACACCGCACGGGCACAGAATGGAGTCGAGCTCGCCAGCACTCGACTGATGGATGATCATTCGACTGATGGGTGTCATCAGTCGACTGATGTGTGATCCGTTGGAACTTAACCAACGTGGATCGGGCCATTGTGAGACAACGGCTACGGGACCAGTCGACTGATGGTCACGATCAGTCGACTGATGGGCGCGAAAATAGCTTGATGCAGGTTATAAAAAGAGCACGAGTTGGAGGATTTCGCCATGGTTTTTGTGGAGCTATTAGAGGGGAATTGTTGTTGCATTCCAGACCTTTAAGAGCAAGCAAAAGCAAGCAACAAGAAAGCGATCAAAAGCAATCGGTGTAAAAGTTCTCTTTTGTATTGTCTTTGTATTTCTTGTTGTATTTCATTACTTAGTGTAATAGCTTGTGAGAGGTTTCTCCACCTCCGACGTGTAGTCGATAATGAGTGTTGTTAGTGCCGTGCGCATAACACGAGCTCGTTAAGCTCACCCCGTGGAGTAGGAACCATTCGGTTCTGAACCACGTATATGCTTGTGTATTGATTGTGCTTGTATTGTTGTTATTTCTATTGTTATTCCGCTGCGTATTAACAACAATTGTAGACGAGCACGTACGACGAACGAACGAATTCCGACATCCAACGAACGAGGGCTATTCACCCCCCTCTAGCCGGCCAATCGATCCCCCAACAAGTGGTATCAGAGCGAGGTCGCTCTTCAAGGACTAACCGCCGCGAGAGCACTACAAATGGCCGGCTTCATCCATCCACCGAAATTCGATGGAGATTTTGCTTGGTGGAGGAAACGGATGGAGGTATATCTTGAAACCGATTTTGATTCTATGTTAATTATAGAAAATGGTTTTGAGATGCCTAGGGACAAATACAACAAGCCCATTGAGAAGTCTAGGTGGACCCAAGACCAAGTCAAGGATTTCAAGACAAATCTTGAGGTAATCAAATTGATTAGTGATTTGTTACCTAACACTATTTGGTCTAGATTGGGTAATTTTAGGGATGCAAAGGAATTATGGGAGAAGATAATGAAATTTCAAGAAAGTTCCCAATCGGCACAAGTAGAGGAAGATGCCGTGGAAGAAAGCCCATCCACATTTGAAGATGTTGATGATTTGGTGGAGACTTCCACCTCTAGCATTGAGGGGGAGGAAAGAATTTCAACTCCGGAGCCAAGCCAAAATGAAGCATCCACCTCCGGAAGAAGTGAAGAGGCCTCCACCAACTCCCTAGGTAACTCAAGTGTTATTATTTTAAATAAAAATCGCATAATATGCTTTGAGTGTAGGGAGAAAGGGCATTATAAGAGTAAATGCCCTAAATTGGCTAAGAAGAAGGCATCGACACCAAAAGTCAACCCAAAGTCAAACGATGCCGGTGTTCCCAAAATCAAGAGCAAAGAGCACATTATGTGCTTCAAATGCAATCAAAAGGGACACTACCGAAGTCAATGCCCTAGGGGGAGGAAGAAAGGGCAAGAAGGTGCAATTCATGTAGGGGGAGCTCCTAAAGCTAACCCTAAGGTACATTTAGTTAATGCACCTTTAATTCCTAAAGTCAAAAAGCATGCTAAAAATTATTTTAGTTCTCTTGCTATTATCAATGAAAAGCATGCTAAGAGAAATAATAAGGTGTATTGTCTAGGTGTCAAGCATGTTCATATAACTAAGGACAAACCTAGGACTCAAAACTCTAGACCTATTTTACCTAAGGAGTCCATTAGGAGAGTTGAAAACCATCTAGGCATTAACCCTAAGAAGGGTAGACACATGCCTAAAAAGAAAAATATTTCCCAAAAGATAAATGAAAATTCAAAATTGGGAAAATTAGAGTTAGAAAACCAAGTCTTGAGGTCAAGGCTAGAAAAATTGGAGAAGACCCTAGCAATAATATCAAATTCGGTTAAGGGGTCTAATGTACAAAAGTCAAGACCTAGAAAACAAGAAATGTCTAAGGACAAGAAGGGTTTGGGTCATAAACCTATGTCCTACCATAATGTTCCATTTGATTATGGAACTATTTCTAGGTCTAGAAAAACCAAGGCTAATAGGGAAGCTATCCCTAAGACTAGCCATGGTATTTGCTTAGTGGCTAAGGACTTAAGAAAAACCAAGAAGGCCACTAGGAAGGTCAATGGAGGAGTCACCTCTAGAGTTGACCTAGGAAAGACCCAAAAGACTATGGCTTCAAAGCCTAAAAGGGTCATTAGGAAGGTATCTAGGGAAGTTATCCCTAGAGAATACCTTGTTAACCCAAGGAGCTCCAATAGATATTGGGTTCCTAAAAGCGTGATCGATTCACGCTAAATGGGTTATGGTGTGTCAACCCTAAGTGGATGGGTAGTTAACCTAACCATAGTAGAGTTGACATATTAGGGTGTGCCAATATGGTTTGAGAAGTTAAAAATGATTAAATTGGCACAATTAGGTCTTAGAGGTATTGGTATGCCATTTTGGGTTTTTGGCACACTAGGGAAATGAATGGCATTAAGGCAAAATGAATTTAATTCCTAGAAATGACAATTTAATTTTAACACTTAGGTATTCTATACCTTAGTATATTTTACTTGCCATGCTTTATTTGTCCCATGTCATGACATCATTTTCATTTTCATCTATAAAAATGTCATGATCATGTTTCGATTTATGTTTAGATGTCATGTATGCTTAAGTTTCATTCACATGCCATGACATCATGATATTAACATATATTTTTATCTAAATCATATTTATGTCATAATCATATCATGCATAGTTTAAAATGGAGTTAAGGACTATGGCACAATTTGAAGGGAATCAAATTAATGTTGCCTAGAAATATGCATGAGAACATAAAGAAAACAAAACCCACATCTCACTAAAAACTTGACTTGTATGTGTTTTACACATCTAGATATTGGTGAGATGTTTAGGAAAAAGAAAATAAAAGTTTGAAAAACATTTTGAAAACATTTTGAAAAACCTTGGTGAAGCCTATCTTTTGATAGCTATCACCATTGAATGTGATGATACAAAGAGGGCTCCTTATTGAAGTTGTTCTTAAATTTTGAACTTTGTATCAATCTCCTAATTTAATGGGTAAAATAAATTTCCAACATTTTTCACCCATAGTGTTTAGGATAAGTATTATACGTATGAATTTTCAAGATTTTTAAAATTACGTATATTTACTTATGGATTTCGAAAATCCATTTTCTTTCAAAAGCTCAAAATCACGTGATCGATCGACCACTGTAATGGCAATGATCGATGGTAAGTCCAATGATCGGTATCCGACGGAGTCGATCGGCTGATTTCGGGTAAACTTGATAGTTAGACCCATGTTTAGCCATGTTTTGGTACCCTAACCACTCCTAACCCTAGGATATGCTTGGGAGAGCATTAGAGAGGGTGGAAATCCATTGGATATGGATTAGGAGTTGGGTTGAGGGTGAGTATCAATTTTAAGGTGGAAGAGAGTTCATTGTTGAACTTTGTCTTAATTTTGATTTGGTTAATGTTCCTATTGGCTTAGGGACTCTCCAAGGACATTGTTGGTGCAATGGTCAAGGGGGAGCAAGCCTCTAGGGGGAGGTATCCATCATGGGAAGATGGATGTGTATTTCCTCATGGGAGGAAAATTGGGTTGCCTCTCTTTAAGTGATATGGGATCACTAGAAATATTGTAGGCATGTGTTCCTCCAAGGGAGAGATTGTAAGATCTCATTGGGATATGAGACATTCATATCCTTGGGGAGGACCTTTTTGATATAATGTCAAAAAGGGGGAGAAGTTACCAAGTTACCAATTAGGGTTCGTTGGAATTCTCATTGGGATATGAGAATTGCCAATATGGGAGAATTGGTAGACTTGAGATGGTAGTTTTGTCAATCATCAAAAAGGGGGAGATTGTTGGTGCAATCGGCCCAGGTTGACTCGAGTTTGGCTCGAGCAGTACCTTGATAGTATTTTGATGATAGACAAAACTCATGACATGGGATTATCATGGGAAAGTCCAACATGGGATTGGCATGGAAAATCCAAGCATGGAGCTTGGTGTGGAAGTCCAAGGGGGAAGCCTTGGCATGGGAAAGTCCAAAGCATTGCGAAGCCGTGCGCTTGGTGCTTGGTGAGAAATACATTGCGAAGCCGTGCGCTTGGTGCATTTGGGAAGTCTTGAGAACTTGGCAAGTTCACTAGGCTCGGGTCCTTGAGTCGGTGAAGGATGACATTGCGAAGCCGTGCGCTTGGTGCATCCGAGGGACCGCCGGACGGGGAGCGAATGGAGTGAGCCCAAAGGGAAGCATACTTCTAGGGCATGAGACGCGAAGGATGGCGTTGCGAAGCCGTGCACTTGGCGCATCCGAGGGACGTAGGCCGAGGGAAGAGAGTTTCGGTGGGGAACTCCATGTGGGATAAGGTGGACTTGGCCAAGTGGCTAAGACTAAGTGTCGGAGGCTCAAACATCGTTATGTTTGAGGTTTTAGCCGACATCAGTCGACTGGCATAGGTGTCGATCGGTCTAGGTCGTCGTATGGATTCGACCGGTGTTCGATCGAACCAATGGTGATCGTCGATCGCCGAGGAGGGCGATCAGCGTTGGGAGGATCGATCACCGCCGAGGGATGGATCGGTGATGACATCGCACGGCGCACGGAGTCGAGCTCACCGGACTCTCGTGATGGATGATCATTCGACTGATGGGTGCCATCAGTCGACTGATGTGTGATCCGTTGGAACTTAACCAACGTGGATCGGGCCGTTGTGAGACAACGGCTACGGGACCAGTCGACTGATGGTCACGATCAATCGACTGATGGGCGCGAAAACAGCTTGATGCAGGTTATAAAAGGAGCACGAGTTGGAGGATTTCGCCATGGTTTTTGTGGAGCTATTGGAGGGGAATTGTTGTTGCATTCCAGACCTTCAAGAGCAAGCAAAAGCAAGCAACAAGAAAGCGATCAAAAGCAATCGGTGTAAAAGTTCTCTTTTGTATTGTCTTTGTATTTTTTGTTGTATTTCATTACTTAGTGTAATAGCTTGTGAGAGGTTTCTCCACCTCCGACGTGTAGTCGATAAGGAGTGTTGTTAGTGTCGTGCGCATAACACGAGCTCGTTGAGCTCACCCCGTGGAGTAGGAATCATTCGGTTCCAAACCACGTATATGCTTGTGTATTGATTGTGCTTGTATTGTTGTTATTTCTATTATTATTCCGCTGTGTATTAACGACAATTGTAGACGAGCACGTACGAAGAACGAACGAATTCCGACATCCAACGAACGAGGGCTATTCACCCCCCTCTAGCCGGCCAATCGATCCCCCAACACTACGTGTGCGACACTCGACCACTCATGGATAGTGACTATCGGAGTGGCCAACAGCAGGGACCCCCGTCGTGTAGCTCTTTATGCTTATATGTTACTCGATCATACTGTCTACTCGACCACTCAAGAGTAGTGGTTGGTGTTGAATTGGGATAATTGTCATGTCGAGCTATCGAGGTCACACCGGGGTCGTGATAGCTTTAGGGTGACCCGACATGACCATGCATGCTGTATTGCCGTGACTTATGGTGTGTGTGTGTGTGTGTGTGTGTGTGTGTGTGTGTGTGTGTGTGTGTGTGTATATATATATATATATATATATATATATAGATGATTGTGATTAGCATATATATATATGCAGTCTATATGTATGTTTACTATGATGTTGCATTTGATTGTACTATGCTTGTTGTATTTGTTTGTACATCATCTTCATACATGCTACTCACATCGGTTATACAGTTGTGTCGGATACCTGTATACTTGTTGGTCAGACCATTAGATACCTTTGACCAATATTCATGATGTAGTATGAGTTAGACTAGATTTCATATTATATATTGTGGATGTATGCTCAGGTTGGATCAGAGTTGCATAGCGGACGTTCAGGTATGTCTGCATTTTACGTTGTTTATTTGGTTAGATGGTATATGCATGTATATGTTTATTATACTGGTATACCTATTGTACCTCTAGGTTATACTGTTGAATTACATGTGATATTTGATATATACATATTCTCTCATATTACCGCTGAGTTATACTCACCACCACAGACCCTGAGTTTTTTCTGTCGCCCAGGTAATAGGTAGAAGTCTTCGTGACTGCTTGGAGTATCGCCGGCTGGCATCGTCTCATCTCAACTCCGAGCGGCCGAACTTTTGGGATTTATCGTTGGTGTTTCGATATGTCTTTGATTTTATGTGAGGATTTGTAGTGTTGGACACTATTATTGTTGTACCGTGCTTTCTGTTTTTGTTACGACATTTTCTTAGTTTGGTGTTAGTCATACCGATATGTATGTTGATGGTGGTTTGTATTATAGTTGTGTTAGTTCCGTTGTGTTTTGTGTATTTGTTGTATTTACATTTATATGTTATGGTTATTGTGGGCCCAAGGGCCTTGTATAAACAGGATATGTTACCATGTACAGGAGAGATGCTGTCCGTTTGATTTTTGATTCGGCATATTCTCGGGGCGTGACAGTAACAGTCTTTGACCATCTGATCTCGACTTTGACATTCCTCCGAAAGTCTTAGTTGGATCGACGCCTAATGTTGTCCCCATACCAAGGACGTGACCTTACCACCGCTCCTCACACAAAGCTTACCTTTGCCAAACCCCTGATCCATTGACCTATCAGACTTCTCTTTTTATCTTATGATCCTGCCAACTTACTAAGTCATACAAGCTTGACACAGAATATAAGACCATAATATAACTTAACTTTGAACCTTTGTCATTATCAAAATACAGGTTCCATTATCTAGTCCCCCTACACCAACACTATATGTACAGAACCTATTAATCTGTATCATTAGCATTGATGGGTTGTTAATGGGTTTGAGTTAGCTCTATATATAGGGTGTGATCCCCGTAGGAGAGAAGATCGATCGACCGTCTCTTTTTTCCCATCGGACAGAGCATACAGGTTCGTCACTCTCAACCTATGGAAGATCAACCCCTACAACTCTCTCGGCATCAGATCTTCAAACTCTTTCAGCGATGATGTCTTCGGATTCAGGTGCATGGTTATTGCTTTCGATTATGCTTCAGTTTTTGTATTTTATTTCACATACTTGTAGATCATTCGACAAGATCCTGTGTTCGGATCGTTCTATTTTCGTTTGTCTTGAATACATATGCGGATGCATGATCCATTGATGGATACAAAAATTCCATCAATTGATATCAGAGTACAGGTTAAGTGTCGCTGATCGTACATCATTAGGATGTAATTTTTTGATGATTTTCATCCAAATGTGTATGCTTTGTGTTAGATCTTCATTTAACGCATTTAAACAAGCATAATTGTCAAAGCTAAGGGTTAGGAGTCCTATGTTTAGCGTCGGATCGAAGTTTTTTGTATTTTTCCATAAAGAACATGAAGAACGACAGTGTAACTGTGGCCATTTTTGTCGAAATCGTCGCTTAGATTCGCAAAAATTAGGTCACAAGTTGACTGATGTGGACCATCAGTCAACTACTAGTCAAAATTTGACGCACAAAAACTATTTTAGTCGACTGGGGCACTTGATTGATCTTCATCAGTCGATTGGTGCACGAAAAATTTCGAACAGAATATTTCTGAGTCAACTGCGAAACTCGACTGGGATATGCCAGTTGACTCGTTGACTTAAATTTTGACACAGAATAATTTTTAGCTAATCAGTCGATTGCCATCAAGCACCAGTCGACTAATGTACCTTAATTTGAGCACAGAAAGGTTGTTAGTCCACCGAAGTAATCGACTGGTGATATCAGTCGACTATTGTAAGGAAACAATCAATTGGTGATGTAGGGAACTTCTGGGGGCCATAATTTTTCGCTCAGAATGAATTTTGAGGTGTTCTCAATTGGGTTTCGAAGCTCATTCAGATCTCTACGTTTGTTACGGTGGGGTAAAACTCCCGTAACACTTTGTTTCAGACATTAAAAATATCATTTAGTACCTTTTTGGAGGCTTCGAAGTTTTTGAGTCTCATATTATAGTCATTTTGCATTCCCTATATCATTTAATAACAATAATACAATCGAGCTACCTAGGATTTCATCTGTATCCATTATCACATGTGTTATTAAGTTGAACTAATACTATCGCTAAAGTGAGAACTATTAGCTAAACTCAGTGCATCATTGTGTGATTGGATGTATATCTCTAATGATAGTTGACCCAAAGGAAAATCATCTTTATGTCAGATATATGTTTAAAGGTGGTTCACTATAAACATCATACATGTAAGATGTCGACCTAAAAAAATATATGTTATGTGATTGATTAAAGGAATAGTGAACTGTGGTTATCAAACCTGACTCATATTGAGTTATCAATCATGCACATATTATATCAGCCCAAAGGAAGTCACATTATGTGGATGATTACAATATTTTAAGTCAGGATTAGAGAGTACTGCTAATAAGTTACAAATTAATTCAAAGATTAATTGTAATATTATATTAGGTATCTCATAAAGGGATCCATTGTATGTGTATATATTTCTAGCTCAGTGTTTACTTTATATTATTGTTTATATATATGCATGTTTATGATTATTAATGTGAGCATTTGTTCTATTCTTTCTTTTGTCTTATAACATAAATTATATTCGTCAATAAAAATAATATTTCAATAACTTTTAGAAACCACTGAACATAAAAGGACCATTAGAAGTAAGGTTACTAAAACTGCAGTGTCTGATAATGAACTTTTCGACTTAATTAGTTTAGAAGTCAATTTTGTTACTGTACCTACTGACACTTGGTGAATAGATGCTGGGGATACCACTCATATTAGTATCACTGAGCATGGTTATTGACGGTGAAGATACATTTATACTGATAATGGCAAGAAGGCCAAAGTAACTGCTATAGGTATTTTAGGCTTTGTCTAGGGACCGATATATTTTTGAATTTGGAGAATATATTTGTAGTTCAATATTTTAGGAGGAACTTAATTTTCATTTTTTTTTGGACAAATTAAGATACACTTGTCCATTTTGAAATGAAATATTTAGTATTTTTCAAGATTCAAAACTCATTGGTACTGATTTCCTATCGATAAGCTATATAGGTTAAACATCATAGCTTTTACAAACAACATAATAATGCACAATATAAGTATGAAGCGTAATTTGATTGACGAGAATTCATCTATGTTGTGACATAGACATCTATGACACATATCCAAACAATGTCTAGAAAGGTTAATGTCACAATGAATTCTCTATTCTCTCGATATGTCAGACTTTGATGTTTGCATATAGTGTATCGAAGGGAACACAACTAAGAAAAGGAATAAAGGTGCAAGTCGGTGTAATAGCACTTTAGAACTAATACATACAAATATATATGGATCATTCCCTAAGGCATCTTGAAATGAATAAATATATTTTATTAGTTTTATAGATGATTACTCTCGATATGACTACTTGTACCTTTTGCATGGAAGTCATAGTCCTTGGACATGTTCAAGATTTTCAAAGCCAAGGTAGAAAATCAACTAAGTAAGAAGATCAAAACTGTCAGATCCGACCGTGGAAGTGAATACTATGGTCGTTATGATGGATCAGGTCAACAATGTCTAGGACCTTTTGTCAATTATCTATCTGAGGTAGTTTGTGGCTCAATACATCATGCCTAGTACTCCTCATTAGAATGGTGTAGTGAGCGAAGGAACCGAACCATAAAGGACATGGTGAGAAGCATGATGTCTTTCACTTCTTTATCGGAGTCCTTGTAGGGTGATGCACTCAAGACTATAGTGTATTTACTCAATAGAATTTCAAGTAAGGCAGTGAGTAAAATCTCATATGAGCTATGGATGAGTAAACAACCTAGCATTCGACGCTTACACGTTTGGGGTTGTCCAAATGAGGTTATACCTTATAGGCCTAAAAAAAAAATTAGACTCAAGGACTATTAGCTACCATTTTCTATGGTATTCTGGAAGGTCAAGGGGCTTTAAGTTTTATGACCCCTCAAATAGGTTCTTTTTTGAAATGGAAAATGCCAAGTTCATTGAGGACAGTGGGAGAATAAACCTAAGGGACATATCTTTTGAGCAGAATAACACTCACTATCCTACCTCAGTTACTACAGGCGCAACTAGTAGTGATATGGTCACCATACCCTATGTTATTGATGTTACACATTGATAAGCGGTGAATTGTCGCAATATCGTTCCCAAATTATTTACCGAACCCCCTAACTACACTAATGCAGTATAGGACTGACTCGGGTCATCTCCCAACGAACCTAATGGCTGGACGTTTGTTTTTAAACAGAAGTAAATACTGGGGGTTTTTATAATTATCAAAACAATTATTCAAAGCTAATCTAATGTAAGAACGATTCAACCTTGCACCGCACTGTCACTATACGATGCAATGTTGAATCAATTCTGCTAAACAGACATAGAAATTAAATCTGCAGGAAGTAAATCTAACTAATGCGCAAAAGTAAGTAATCACGCACCGTATTGTCACTATACGGTACGATGATCACGAAACAAAGGTGAACAATTTAACCATGTATTGCACTGTCACTATACGACACAGTAGTCAAACAGTCACTAAAAATTGCAATAAACGAAAGCAATTCGACCAGGCACCGCACTGTCACTATACGACAACTGGTCGAATGTAAATGAAATCTAATCTAATAATGAAAGCACTCCAACCAGGCACCGCACTGTCACTATACGATGCATGAATTGGACAATTTTAATTGATGGGGTTAGTACGTCAGCAACAAGAAATTAAACTAACCTACAAATGCACGACGAATAAAATTACACAACTAAGCAATAATCAAACCTATAGAAATAACATTGCAAGTAAACAAACAAACATAGCAAAATAAATATCCAATTAAATGGACTGAATCAAATATAAGTAATCGGTAACCCCACGATGGCGACAATAACCTGAACAACCCTCTCCGACGGTGAATGTGAAGCTGCCCAATCAGCGCAGTAGGAAGGACGGACATACGGAGGAATGCGATCACTGTTTCGGCGATCTGGAGTCACCGGACAGTGAAATGGAATCTTCACCGGCGATGGAGATGGAGTGGATTCGCCGGAAAAGTGAATCACCGGAATCCTGCCTCGCCCCGCTTCGGATCAGCTGCCGCAATCATCGCATCTGGATCTGCCGTCGAGGATCGGTTGGGATTGCCGCCGGATCTCGGAAGGGAGGTCGCCGGAAGAAGCTGTCGGATTGTCGTCGCTGCTCGTGGGGAAGAAGACACTCTGCCGCGCGTGAAAAAGGGAAAAAAACACTGAGGCTCGAGTTGCACTGCTCTTCGCGATGTGGAAGGACCTCCTTCTGCGCGTCACCGCCAGCTGCCTGTGCGATCCCGCCGCCGCTCGCACGGAAGCGGAAGAGGACGCCGCCATCGCTCGCGAGGAAGAAGACACCGTTCTTGTGAAGTTCTACTGCGATCTGTCTTCTGCGCGTCGCCGCCGGCTGCCTGTGCAATCCCGCCGCTGCTCGCACGGCTGCAGAAGAAGCCGCCGACGTTTGCTCGCGAGGATGAAGACCGCCGTCGCGCGATTCTACACTTCTTTTCTCTTCTAAGGTAGGTTATTAAATGAATTCTTTGAGTCGTCCGATCATTTCGCCCTTTCAATCTCAGTCGTTCCTTAGAGCTAGGGCTTGATTAATAAATTAAGTTGGCTTCATTTGGTGCTCGAATCCAACTATGTCAATCTGATTTCAAACGGACGGATCTGATCCATCTGAAGGGATAATTGAAATCCAACGGTCCGGATGAACAGACAAGATGTGTAGATCACAATACATGGGCCGGATCGCTCCAGATTCAGATTAATGGCTCAGATCGAGCCATCACATTGGACGGTCCAGATTGCTCCGATCTCTAATGAATGGAACTAATTGAATCTGAATGGAAAATCACGATCGACCGGATCTAAATGAAAGGATAAGATGTCCAGATCTAAATGTACGGATCAGATCTCTTCAGATCTAGATAGATGGCTCAGAATCGATCAAATCTCATCGGACGATCAGGATTGACTAGATCTGAACTCTTTGATTAAGTTGCTTCTGATATTGATGAAATGTCCAGATTAATCACGTTTGAAATAATCCTTCTAGTCCTAGATGAAACCATATTTGATTCAACTTGAGTCTAGTCCAGTGGCTCATCTCGATCTCCTACAAACGAAGATAAAATTTGCATATAAGTCCAAAAATTAGGAGAATTTACAATAAGGTCCAAAAATATATCCAACTCATAAAACATGATAATAATCAATAATAAATCACTCGAGAGGATAAAAATAGTGATATTAAGGACCAAAATAATACAACAAAATGACAGTTATCAATTCCCCCACACTTATTTTTGCGCGTCCCGTGCAATAACAAAAATAAAGAAACTGACTCACTAACCCATTCCCCAAACAATACCCAGATCAATAATTCAGAGATAGGAGAAATAAGTTACTTAGGATCACCAAATAGGTCCGAACCTTAGGTAGTCAAAAGATCCGACTCCTACAACAATCAACATGTATGATGATTTACAATCAAATCAAATAGACTAAGCCTGATACAAAACCTCCCAAAATGGATAAATGCACTGATGCTCACATAATAATGTAGGAGTGGGGCGCCCTCAAAACAACATGCAATTTTGTACTACCATATGCTTGCTTATCATCTACTTCTCTACTGCTATCAATACATTCCATACATGAATCAAAAGGATTTATCAGGAATTAGAATGAGATAAAAAGTAGACAATATATGAAGTATGCAAAGAGTAATACAAGACAAAGGTACAAATGAATAGGGAATAAAAGAAGAATTGGAGAAATAAACCTGATGAGTTGCTCTATGAAATGCTCAGTAACCAGCAATATGGGAAGAGGCTAAGAAAATTGAAAACTTTAGAATTAGATTCATGATCAAATGGCTCTATCCAACACATTACAATTCCATTTGCCTGCATTACAATTGCACTTCTTTTTTTTTTTACAAAAGAAACATCAATGGCGCCAATTTTTTTTTTTTTTTTGTGTGCAGAAAATCAAGTACTAATCACAGGCAAATATATCTTAGGACCAATGACCTCTGAAAATTATGTCTTCCATATCATGTTTCCAACAAAAATAATATAGCTCCTCCCCCACACTTAAAAATTTTGTCCATCTCGGACAATACAACCCATCAAACTATTCCTCCAACATGGGAAACAATAGATATACAAAAGATAATCCACAAAGATACAAAGACAAAGGATAACAAATGAAGAGATAAGACAAATAAGACATGGAAGATGGAAGTATCAAGTGGATTAGACAATCAAACTAAGTCAGGAAAAGAGTCAAGAATGAAATTCTTCATCATATTCATGCCAGTAAATGTTACTGCAGTTTTGAAAAGACTCAAAGCAAGTTCTAGAGTAACAAGAATCACATGTGTTATCACACAAAAGTGAGTAAATGATAAGAATGGCTTATAACCTCACTAGGTGAATAAAACATCAAGCTTAATCTATCAATAAAAAGTTCACCATCATAACAAGTGACTGCATGCAAGTGAAGTCTCCTATCATACACAAAAATCCATAATTTGATGATCAAACTTAACTAATTTTTACCACCTCTGAAATGATACTAAGGCATGCATAGAGAATATTATTTGACTCAACAACAGACAAACAAACCTAGGTAAACAGGCAAACACGCAATCAACCACACAAATTATTCCGAACATGAAAGGAAGAAAATAAATACAGTAAATAAAAGAACACACTCCCCTTTTATGTCGGAGAAGAAGTATCATCATGTCTGACCCCATCGTATTCTCCAGTATAGACTTGATCTCTTTGCTCGACACTTCATGAGTCTGTTGCAAAAGTGAGACCCTTGATCGCTAATGATCGCCCTGGGAACTCAAAATCTGCAAAATATGTGAGACCTAACAAAATCCACAACTAGAGAATCATCAGTCCTGGTGGGGATGACCTCCACCCATTTAGAAACATAATCATATGCCAAAAGAATATATGAAAATCCAAAAGATACAGGACACGGACCCAGAATCAATACCCCAAATATCGAAAATCTCACAGAATAACAAAAGTTGTTGAGGCATTTCATTTCTACGTCCTATATTCCCTGTTCGTTGACATCGCTCACAAGACTTGTAGAATTCAGAGACATCATGAAATAAGGTGGGCCAATACAAATCAGACTCTAAAACTTTCCTAGCAGTTCTTTGGGGTCCAAAGTACCCCCCACAAGTTAGAGAATAACAAAAAGTAAGTACGTATGAAATGAAACTCATAATCAAGTCCACATCATCTAATAATCTGATCTCTACAAAATTTTCAATGATAAAGATCATCTCATACATAATACTTAGCATCACTTTTCAATTTCTGGACTTGTGCATAAGTAAAATATGAAGGTACAACACGACAACTAAATAAATAGCAAGATCTACATACCATGGTGTCTTACTCGACAGGTGAAAAATTTGCTCATCTGGAAAAGAATCTGCTATGGGGGTGGGCTCGATCTCCATCACAATCCTAGTTAAGCTGAAATACCACCTCCTTTTGCAACAAGTTGGTCAAGGGTAGGGCAAACTAAAGTCTCTGATAAAATGTCTGTAGAAACCTGCATAACTTAGAAAAGCACAAACTTTCCGCACAGAAGCGGGGTAAGATAAAGAAGATATAACATGAATTGTAGCAGAATCTACTTCAATACCATACACAGAGATAATATAACCTAAGACTATCCCATGCTCGACCATGAAATGACATTTCTTACAAACATCTGATGGAAGTGATCCTTGGGGCGTCACCTAAAGCGTGCAAGTCCCTACACATTCCATATCCCTGTCTACAATAAAGAGGGCCCACAGATAGGTCCTAACAACAAATCATTATCAACATCAGAATCAACAGAATCAATAAAATCATAATAAAATATAGAAGGTGCAGAGATATCCAAATGAAAAACAGACTAAGAAATAAAGTTCATGCAGTTCAGCTCATCAGCTATATCCACGCTAAGAATAGAATGATCATCCATCGGGTGCTTCAAAGCGTCCAAAATACTGAACCGAACTACAGTATCTCCTACCTCCATAGAAAGAGTACAACTTCTCGTGAACACACAGATCTTTAAAAAAAAACTTGGCATACTTGGGAATCTGTTAGCTTTTGGAATTTCCTAGCTTTTTCTTCAACAACCCCCTT
The DNA here is from genome assembly GCA_025175895.1 of Wurfbainia villosa. NCBI lineage: Eukaryota > Viridiplantae > Streptophyta > Magnoliopsida > Zingiberales > Zingiberaceae > Wurfbainia > Wurfbainia villosa. The sequence continues at coordinate 2,977,239 of JAKLTH010000147.1, forward strand.
CCTAGGCTGGGCCTCTGAGGGAAGAGAAAAACTGCTGCAAAATTCAAGTAGATTATCACCTGAAGACCTAGTCATCCACACAAACAAATAAAATGAGAAACAAATATAGATAATAAGAAAGACAATATAACAAAAGAAAAAGAAAACAAACAAACAAACTACAGTTTAAAGACAAACGAACCCATTAAAGTTCCTCGACAACGACGCCAAAATTTGATAAGTGGTGAATTATCGCAATACCGTTCCCAAATTATTTACCGAACCCCCTAACTACACTAATGCAGTATAGGACTGACTCAGGTCATCTCCCAACGAACCTAATGGCTGGACGTTTGTTTTTAAACAGAAGTAAATACTGGGGGTTTTTATAATTATCAAAACAATTATTCAAAGCTAACCTAATGTAAGAACGATTCAACCTTGCACCGCACTGTCACTATACGATGCAATGTTGAATCAATTCTGCTAAACAGACATAGAAATTAAATCTGCAGGAAGTAAATTTAACTAATGTGCAAAAGTAAGTAATCATGCACCGCACTATCACTATACGGTACGATGATCACGAAACAAAGGTGAACAATTTAACTATGTACCGCACTGTCACTATACGACACAGTAGTCAAACAGTCACTAAAAATTGCAATAAACGAAATGCAATAAATGAAAGCAATTCGACCAAGCTGTAAAATGAAATCTAATCTAATAATGAAAGCACTCCAACCAGGCACCGCATTGTCACTATACGATGCATGGATTGGACAATTTTAATTGATGGGGTTAGTATGTCAGCAACAAGAAATTAAACTAACCTACAAATGCACGACGAACAAAATTACACAACTAAGCAATAATCAAACCTATAGAAATAACATTGCAAGTAAACAAACAAACATAGAAAAATAAATATCCAATTAAATGGACTGAATCAAATATAAGTAATCGGTAACCCCATGATGGCGATAATAACCAGAACAACCCTCTCCGACGGTGAATGCGAAGGCCTTAATCGCCAGGGGAAGGACACATACGGAGGAATGCGATCATTCAGCGATCCGAGTCACCGGACAGTGAAATGGAATCTTCACCGATGATGGAGATGGAGCTGTCCAATCGGCACAGCTTGTGGGTGACTCCGGTGAGATGGAACGGCCTATCCCAGCCGCCGGAATGGAGTGGATTCGTCGGAAAAGTGAATCACCGGAATCCTGCCTCGCCCCGCTTCGGATCAGCTGCCGCAATCAGCGCATCTGGATCTGCCGTCGAGGATCGGTTGGGATTGCCGCCGGATCTCGGAAGGGAGGTCGCCGGAAGAAGCTGTCGGATTGTCACCGTCGCTCGTGGGGAAGAAGACACTTTGTCGCGCGTGAAAAAGGAAAAAAAAAACGCTGAGGCTCGAGTTGCTCTGCTCTTCGCGATGTGGAAGGACCTCCTTCTGCGCGTCGCCGCCAGCTGCCTGTGCGATCCCGCCGCCGCTCGCACGGAAGCGAAAGAGGACGCCGCCGTCGCTCGCGAGGAAGAAGACGTCGTTCTCGTGAAGTTCTGCTGCGATCTACCTTCTGCGCGTCGCCGCCAGCTACCTGTGCAATCCCGTCGCCGCTCGCACGACTACGGAAGAAACCACCGGCGTTTGCTCGCGAGGATGAAGACCGTCGCCGCGCGATTCTACGCTTCTTTTCTCTTCTGCCGATTCTGTCGAGTTTAGGAAAGGTAGGTTATTAAATGAATTCTTTGAGCCGTCCGATCATTTCGCCCTTTCAATCTCAGCCGTTCCTTAGAGCTAGGGCTTGATTAATAAATTAAGTTGGCTTCATTTGGCTGCTCAATCCAACGGCTGTAATCAATCTGATTTCAAACGGACGGATTTGATCCATCTGAAGGGATAATCGAAATCCAACGGTCCGGATGAACAGACAAGATGTGTAGATCACAATGCATGGGCCGGATCGCTCCAGATTCAGATTAATGGCTCAGATCGAGCCATCACATTGGACGGTCCAGATTGCTCCGATCTCTAATGAATGGAACTAATTGAATCTGAATGGAAAATCACGATCGACCGGATCTAAATGAAAGGATAAGATGTCCAGATTTAAATGTACGGACCGGATCTCTTCAGATCTAGATAGATGGCTCAGAATCGATCAGATCTCATCGGACGATCAGGATTGACTAGATCTGAACTCTTTGATTAAGCTGCTTCTGATATTGATGAAAGGTCCAGATTAATCACGTTTGAAATAATCCTTCTAGTCCTAGATGAAGCCATATTTGATTCAACTTGAGTTTAGTCCAGTGGCTCATCTCGATCTCCTACAAACGAAGATAAAATTTGCATATAAGTCCAAAAATTAGGAGAATTTACAATAAAGTCCAAAAATATATCCAACTCATAAAACATGATAATAATCAATAATAAATCACTCGAGAGGATAAAAATAGTGATATTAAGGACCAAAATAATACAACAAGATGACAGTTATCACACATCCGGTGGGGGTAGAACTTCATGATGTCCCTATGTCCTCCTTTATACAAGTAGAGGAACCATCTACTCAAGTTGAGATATAACTTCCTATGGCTGAGCAGGTTACTCAAGCACATTAAATGTTTCAAGTACAAATGCCTCCAAGACGATCCACTAGGGAAAGACAATTCACAGTTTCACGTGATTATGCTTATCTCCAAGATCATGAGTTTGACATTGGGCTGGAAGATGATCTTTTATCTTTCCAAGAAGTCAAATATTGTTCTAATCCTGAAAAGTGAATTGAATCCATGAAAAATGAGATGAAGTCTATGACAAACAATGACATATGGAAACTTATCGAATTGCTTGAAGGGGTGAAACCTATTGGTTGTAAATGAGTATTTAAAATCAAACGGGATTCAATAGACAATATCGAAAAGTATAAGACACGCCTTGTAGCTAAGGAATTCACTCATAAGGAGGATATCGATTACAAGAAGAATTTCTCACATGTATCCATGAAAGACTATCTAAGAGTAATCACGACACTTGGAGCTCATTATGATTTAAAGTTGCATCAAATGGACATCAAGAATGCATTTCTTAATAGAGACATTGAGGAATCGATATATATATATATAGTACAACTAGAGAACTTTGAATTTGATGATTCAAAGCATCTAGTATATAAATTAAAGAAGTCCATAAAGCATCTATCTTGTCAGTAGTACAAGAAATTTGATCAAGTGGATACTTCATTTGATTTTAAGAAGAATCCAATTGATCAATGTATATATGTTAAGTTCAGTAGGAACAAATTTGTAATACTTGTACTATATGTGGATGACATATTGTTGGCAAGCAATTATAAATAATTATTGCATTAGACCAAGTCATTTCTATCAAGTAAATTTGAAATTAAAGATCTTGGTGAAACATCTTTTATATTAGACATGCAGATATGTCATGATAAATCCAAGGGTATACTTGGATTATCACAAAAGACTTATATTGAAAATGTGCTCATATGATATGACATGTAGAATTGTATGCCTGGAAACAGACCTGTATCTAGAGGCGATAAGTTTAGCTTGCAACAATGTCCACAATGTGAACTTGAAATAAATGAGATGAAGAAACTTTCTTATGCATCGACAGTAGGGAGTCTTATGTATGCTTAAGTTTGTACACATCCGAACTTAGCGTATATAGTTAGAATATTAGATAGGTATCTAAGTAACCCTGGACTAAGGCATTGGAAAGCTATAAAAAGGGTAATGCGGTATCTACAAAGAACCAAAGAACTCATGCTCACATATCGAAGATCCAGTTAGTTGGAGGTGATTGAATATTCAGATTTCAATTTTGCTATATTCTTGGATATAAAAAGGTCAACCTCAGGTTTTGTCTACATGCTTGCTAGAGGAGTTATATCATAGAAAATCATCAAACAAATACTTATAGCAACTTCAATGATGGAGGCAAAATTAATGGCCTGCTATGAAGTATCAAATCACAGGATATGACTATGTAATTTTATCACAACATTACAAGTCATCAATGGTGTTAATAGTCCATTAAAAAATTTCTGTGATAATAAAACTGTAGAACTCTATTCCAAGAACATGCAACCGCAACTCATCGAAGTCAAAACACATCAACATCAAGTATCTGGTAGTTAAGAAAAGAGTCCAAAGTGATCAAATAATGATAGAGCATATTCAGATAGACTCAATGCCGACATATCCGCTCATAAAAGGATTGTTACCTAAGGTATTTCATCAGCATATATTGTATATGAGGATTCTTCATATGGATGAAGTACTTGTTTAGTGGGAGTCTATATTTATTTGTTATTTTGAATACTCTATGTATATAATGGACACATGAAAATTTTAATTATTGTACAAATAAATTCTTTTTTTTACATGTGTATTTGAGAAACATCATGATTTACTAATGCGGTTTGCATATAATGATTATAAATGTGATGTAAGACTCAATATTGAGTTATAAGGTGATCATGATTTGCTAATGTAGTTTAGCATATGATGCTTGCAAATATGATCGAGATCCGATATTGGATCATAATTAAGGAGGATCAGTTGAGAATAAGCATGTGGAGATTACATTTCATGCATTTCTCATGCTACACATCCACAGTAGATCTATGTCATTGACGATATTGATATTGTGATTATTGATGGGTCATGCTACCAATTATATATATGAAGTAACAACGATTACTTTAGTCATATACTAATAAAGTTGATGGACCAGATTGTTTCAGTTTAATATGACATGATGTGCGCAACTAAGGAATTTGATTGTGTTACATTTAAAATCACATATATCCCCAAGTGGAAAATTATTGGTGGTGAGCTTACATATGATTACCGTAACACACTCGATTGTGTCATATTGATTTGAACCCGATTAAAATGATCTAACTATTATGGTTTTGGTTAACGAGTTTGTGTTATTGGATGTAGGTTAATGGATTTTAGATCCATATGTGTAGAACCCATTAACCCATACCATTAGTATTGATGGACTGTTAGCTTTATATATAAGGTGTGATCCCTGCAAGAGAAAGGATCAATCAACCATCTCTTTTTCCCCTATCGAGCAGAGCATACGAGTCCTCACTCTCGACCTATGGAAGATCAAGCCCTATATATGACTCTTTCGGTGTCAGATCTTCGGACTCTTCAAGCGACGATGTCTCCGAATTTAGGTGCATAGTTATTGATTTCAATTACGCTTTCACTTCTGTATTTTGTTTCACATATTTGTTATAGATCATTTGATAATATCTTGTATTCGGATCATTTTATTTTCATTTATCTTGAATACATATGCGGATGTACAATCTATTGACGGATCCAAAAAAAAAATCCATCACTTAATCCACATCTTATCTTATAAATAAAATTTCCATCGTGATTTTGTTGATATGAAACAAACAAATCTCATTATGATTTCTTTCAACTTAAAAAACTATTATTATATTTCATCGCAATCCGACACCTTTAAAAATTATTATACAATTTGACCTTTTTTTCACCTAATTATTCATCATGCTTATTGGGTATAAATAAATATAATTTTGAGCTTTTTGTTATAATTATCGTATTTATAAAAATTATGTAAACATAATAAATTAAGTTTTTTCAACATGTAGAAGTTTTTCCTCTAAAATATCTCTATCGTCTTGGAGGATTATATATAAAAGACGAGCTCAATTGAATAAATAGCACTTTAGGATTTTTTTTAAATGTGCATTAATAGCATACCACATCACTAAACATTCAAGTATTATATCTTAATGACCATTAGCATTGACTATAACCCACTTAGAGCAATTATTTCATGATAGCTCTTGTTGATCTCATAAATAAATCTATAATCACCATAACTTCCAATTAATGACGGGTCATCATTTGTTTAATTTGGTTTTGTTTCAAAAAATTTTGCCCTTATTTTGAATAAGTCAAGTATTTTGCCCTTTTTCAATTCCACGTGTTTAAAAAAAATTAAATTAGTCAACGCCCCATCCTATAAAAGTGATTTTTACGCTACTAAGATATAATAATTATATTCGTAAAAATTCATTAGTTGAATTTAGACCAATTCGACTTGTAAGACTCATTATAAATAAAATTTAATAATTATGTAGACAATCTTATTTTTAATTTATCAAAACACATATTAATTTTTCAAAATCTATTTTTTTAATCAGTGCATATCTTTCTCCGTACTTTATCTAATAAATGATCGAGCAGCAAAAAAAAAGAAAAAAAGAGACAAAATAAAATTAATTTTGCACGTGGCGCGCTTCTATTCGCTAGGCTTAAGAAAATCGGTCGAGGGTTACGATCACCGCCACTTGTTCTAACGTACGACGAACGAAGTCTATGCCAATTTTCAACTTTTTTTTTTTTTTTTTTTTTTTTATCTGAGTTTGAACGGTCGAATTGCTGCTCCCAACATTCAAACCTAATCCTCCATCAAAGTCAAAGTCAAAAGAAGACAAACAAATAAAAAAGCTTTTGAAAAAAAACAAAAACAAAACCGGAATAATTTTATAAATAAATAAATAAAATTAACGATAATTACTAATTACCCAGTTTAATTTTATTATTCTTCGAAAAAATGTATTTTAAAATATATAAATTATAAAACAAATCTAATAAATAAGAAAATCGGACACTAACCTGCACGACGTGACGCGTTTTGGATAACGAAAAGTCAACAGCGACAAAATTTAGAATAATATTTTTAATAGTTAATTTTAGCCATCAACTTGATTTCGTTTCGATTATACATTGAAAAAAAAAATTGTATTTTTTTACTGTGAGAAAAATTTTCCAGCTAAAAGTATTTTTAAAAAAAAAATAGTATTATAAAAATATATTTGCTTGATGCGTGTCGATTAATGAAGCTATTAAATGCAGCTGTTGCCGAAGTCTTAAAACTCTAAATAAATAAATAAAGTAAATAAATAAGTGTAGAGTGGGATTCGTGAATCGTGATGAAATACGATGGCAGCGGAGTAATTAAGGGCAGGCCTCGTCCTCGGTAGACGCGTCAAGTGGTAATTCTTAATTAAATAAAGCCAGAGGGACGAAATCATAAAAAATGCAAATTGTATTTCGAAGCGAAAGTCAAATCTCTGTCTCTGTCTTTCGTCTTCTACAGTGTGAGAGCCCGCCAAAAGGAAAATTCCCGAGCAGATTCTCGAGCTGCCCATAATTGTACCTTCATCGTGATTGCACACCGTCACGGTGAGGCCCAAAGTGGGAAAGAAGAGGCGGGAGGATTTAGTTAGTCAATGGAGCAAAGGAGTACCCGTCACGACGGACATGTGTGTTTTGTCGCCATCCCATTGGGTCCCACTCGACCTCGCTCCCTTACCAGGTCTGTTATTGGGACCTCCGAACAGGGCCGGCTTGGCCATCTGCTGTGTACGCGAAATAGGTTCACTTTACCAAATCGAATTTGAGACGAACAGTTTGTCGACTTAAGTGCTCACACCCATCAACTCACCTGCCTTACAACAGGTGAAAAAGGTCGGGCCCACGCATTTGAACCAATAGATAGGCGGGTGAGGTGACGAATACGACGAGAGGGAGGAAGCGGGAGGCGATCCCGATTCGCCGAGGTCGCGCGGCAGCGGTTACTTCGCGAAACTGCGCGCGTCTCGCAGGTTCGCGACGAACTCCCTTCGTCTAATTTAAATTTTAAATTAATACATAAATTTTATATATTATATAAAAAAAAAGACATTGGAGAAGGCGAAGAAAAGAGCAGCACGCCAGCCGACTCTCGATCTGATGACTGTTCCCTTCACCAACTCTGTTATTTCGGTGCGCTTACCGTCGGGAAGTGGCTCCACCTGTCTCGTCACGTACTGTTTCGTGGTCGTTGTTTATCTTCACCGGACGCGTTGCTCACTCGCTACCTAAAGCATGAGTTTTTACTTGAATTATTATACTTACTTAGAATATTTAATGCCTTTATTTGATATTTTTATTCTCTCTTTTTTTCTCCCTCGAATTTGTTGGTCGCAGTGCTCGCATCTTGATTATTCTCGATGCTTTGGCGTGGAAAAAGCGAGTCAAGGAGAGATTTTTCCTCGTCGCCTGCTTGAGCGCCGAATGCCGGTAATGGTTCTCCTGCTCCCCTACGGTCGATCTTGCTTCTTTACCTTGTGCATCAGTCAGATTTGGCGCGGAATGCTGCGTCGTTTTGCAGGCTTTGCAAATTTTTTCCTAATTGATGCGCTATCCGTTGTCCGATCTGCGCATTTTGCTAAATCTACTTCGTCATCGCTTTACTGTGAGTTTTTCCGGTCGATGGATTTCACGAGGTGTGAAATGTTAGCTTTGCTCGGCTCTGGCCTTTTCAAATTAGTTTTTTGCGGAAGAAGAGCTCGTCTGATGTGTTTTATCGGCTCTTGATCTTAGTTTTGGCAGTTGCTTTATGCCGTCAAGACACTTACGGCCTACGAGCTCGAGCCTTCTTGTTGTAATTTGCTTATTTTGGCCACTGATTGTGTCAGATTCCGACGTAGGATTACCTATATCTTCCTTTCTCTTGGAGATCGGTGTTGCTTTTTAAGAGAAAGGAAGGGATATCGGTGCTGCTTATTATTTATTTTTATTTATTTTCAGTTGGTTCTATATCAGCACATACATGTGATGTTGCATCTAAGAGAGGAAAAGGGGAAAAAAGGTACTGAAGACGTATAATTTTAGTGTCAGGAATGCATTATGTTGGAGCTACGGAAAACGAGGGATTGGCGGGCAGTAGGTGGTGGTGGGGTTTCCTTCTGCACTGGAGTCTCCCTCCTAAGTCTTAGCTTTTGCGGGATCTTTAAGGAACTGAGTAAGTTGCGGGGAAAAGATGAATCCAACAGTCACCTAGATGTAACGAAATGTGTTGCGCTTTTTCACTGTAGATGAAAATGGATAATAAGTTCCAAGTTCGAAGTTTGGATTACTATATAAAAGGAGGTCTTGGCATTTTACTACTTAGAAGTAATGGAAGAGGAGGATGTTTAACAAGCGGAGGCCTTGGCATTTTATTTCTTACGAGCAATGGAAGAGGAGGATATTTAACAAGTGTTTCATGCTTCCTATGCGGGCACAAAGTCATTATTGGTCCATGGTTGTTTCTACTATTGAGTTGCAAATATATTGGTGGTTATTGTTTGGGAACATTTTTATTTTCATGTTATGGTTTTTGGGTAGTTATACAACTTATGACTACTTTTATAAGGTTTTGTAAACAACTAGCTATTTCTGGAGATTATTGTTCTGTCTGGCTATTTAACTTTTATTTTTAATTTGAGTCTACTTTGATTTAGTTCCTTTTCAATCATAATGAGTATAAGTTACCACTTTGTTTTATGGTTGTCAACATCAGTTGATCTTGTTTCTGCTCAGCTGAGTTTGGCATTAGCAAAGGTCGTTACAAACTTTTGATATTTTTTGTGAGATTGAGCGTTTGCCAAGAACCCTTAGTGGTTCCTTGGAATACCCTAGGGAATGGTCCCAAGAAGCAACTAGATTTGCTAAAAATCGGCTCGATGAATTAACTGATTTTCAAGAAATCAGCTGCGGTATCATGCAATTCATTATATGGAGGTGAAAGGGAGAGAGTGTAGATTTACAACAGAGAGATTCTTGCATGCTCTTAAACACAAGACACAGCAATAGCGAAGCAATAGATGATGGGAGAACAACACCACCAGAGGAAGATCATTGTTGAAATTGATTGCTAAGCAATTATGTCAAAAACTTGAGCTATTAGGGAGTGACTAATTTTAGATTTATATTTTAGAAGGGGAGGCTTGACGCAACGATAAAGTTGCTGTTGTATGATCTAGAGCTCACGAGTAAGAGTTCGAAAAATAATCTTTTGCAAAGCAGGGTAAGACTGCGTATAATAAACTCTTCTTCAGGATCCCATATTGATGGAAGCTTTGTGCATCGGGCTGTCCTTATTTTATTTTTTATTTTTGGACCACCATACTTGGTTATTTAAGACTAATGAGCATGGAGAAAGTCCTTCAATATGCCACTCCACATCTATCTTTACTCACAAGTACAATTTTTTTTTTCAAGGGACGAGTAGGTTTTGAACCTTTAGTTCTTTACTTCCTAATCTGGTATCATATTGAAATTGATTGGCTAATCACTTATCTCAAAATTTTAATTTTTTAGGAAAATAATTAGTTTTATATTAAATGATCTCACTTGTTTTTTGAGACTAATGGACGGGGAGCATCTTTTGCCTTCAACAATCATCACTATAGCAATTGAGCAATTAAGAGCTACGAAGGCAGCAGTTGACGCAGTCAAGAATTTAATTTATTAAAAGCTATCTGAGTTGTTAATTTTTATAATTAGTTGAAACTTTTAAAAAAATTTAGTATTTTTTTAAGAAAAGCTTGTTAGATTTTTATTAGATAAATTATACTTTTTTGTTCTTGTTATTTTATAAAGAATAGGTCGTGTTTTTGGGGCAAAAGGTGATGTGCTCATCCCAGACACCCCTCATTGTTGGTCCCACAGCTAAATGAAGGGCAGTAAATCATGAGGGACATTTTTGCCTAACCAAAAACTAGCACAGCGGGAGGGTAGACACCCCGAAAAGTTTTGCAGCTCTTGAGAATTGATCCTTGCTCCTTGAGACAATTCTACCGTCTACGCTAGCTACTTGTTCATGCACTCAAACTATAAAAAGGGTATTAGGATCTCATGGTTTGATCACATTTTGAGTGAACAGAATTTATTTCCTTTTTTGTGGATAAGAATTGGTAAATTTCTTATAGGTGAGGATCATATTCTTGTTTGCTCTGCTGTGCTGCATCGGTAGACGGTAGTGTGCTTGCCTTTTGGATAAGCCTGATGATGGAGTGTCTTTTCACCTTAGGACGAGGAGAAATAGATAGCTTTTAATTGGATTGGGTTTATCACATCACTACGAAATATTGACTTATTATATAATAGAATATTAACTAATAACTTTTCGGTAGGGTTTAACTATATTGTTAACTATATAGTAGTTATATGGTTTAAATATGTACATATTAATGATATAAAGCCATTGAATTAGATTAGGACTATGTATTCTTGATATATATTAAGTAATTTTATATTCCTTAATATTGTTAATTTAGTAAGTATACAAACAATACTGTTAACTTTTGTAATACTATTAATTTTTTATCTTTTAATATACGCTAATATACCATTTGTTGGTTTTTGGACAGTTTTTTTCTTATTTATTTTCATTTTCTTTCTTTCCTTAATTTTTTAATTGATGCTGTATGCACCATTCCTATTGATTTGATATAGCCATCACTTCATTTTTTGATACATATGATGCCTTTTCCGATTCCTACTTTGATAATTATGCTATGTTTTTTGAGGACTCAAGAATTCAGAACCCAGTTATCTTCAATTGTTATTGTTTTTTGCTTGGCGTTAAAAAATCCAGATGTGATTTTCTGTATCTTTTGTCTTCATTGACGTACAAGTCTGTGACTCTGTGGTAACTCCAAGATATAGTGTTAACATTTGTCTTAGTGTTCTGCTCGTCTTTGGGTCTGTATGTACTAAATTCTATCTTATGCTAAATGCAGATGCTTTTACTTTAAACCATAAATGTGCATGAAAGAGAATTCTAGATTTGTAAAGGGCGAACATCTGCCTTTTTAAAAGTGTTCTGCTCGTCTTTGGGTCTATATGTACATTCTAGATTTGTAAAGGGCGAACATCTGCCTTTCTAAAAGTGTTCTGCTCTTGTCTTTGGGTCTACAACAACAACAACAACAAAGCCTTATCCCACTAGGTGGGGTCAGCTATATGGATCCTTCTACGTCATTGAACTCTGTCCCCTACTATATCATCATCAATATTTAAATAAATTTTATCTTGTTTTATTGTTGCTAACCAAGTCTTTTTTGGTCTTCCTCTTCATCGTTTGATGTGTATATTTGACATCATTTCACATCGCCTAATTGGAGCATTTATTGACCGTCTAAGTACATGTCCGTACCACCTTAAATGTGTCTTTCGAAACTTTCCTTCAATAGATGCAACATCAACTTTTTCTCTAATACTCTCATTTCTTATCCTGTCCATCCTCGTATGTCCGCACATCCACCTTAAAATCCTCATCTCTGCAACTCTCATTTTTTGCTCATGTGCTCGAGTTGTAGCCCAACATTCAACTCCATATAACATAGCAGGTATAATCGCCGTTTTGTAGAACTTTCTTTTAAGTTTTAGAGACATTTTACGATCACATAAAACACCCGACGCTTTCCTCCATTTCAACCATCCTGTTTGTATTCTATGTAAGACATCTCTCTCAATCCCTCCATCATCTTGTAAAAATCATTCCAAATATTTAAAACTCTCAGTTCCAGATAACTTATCATCTCCTATCTTAACACTTGTCTTATTACGTCTAATATTGCTAAATTTAAATTTCATATATTCTGTCTTTATTCGACTAAGCTTAAAATCTTTCACTTCTAGTGTTTCCCGTCAAGATTCTAGTTTAGCATTTACTCTTTCACGTGTCTCATCTACCAAAACAATATCATCTGCAAACAACATACACCACGGTACTGTGTCTTGAATGTGTCCAGTGAGTTCGTCCATGATTAGTGTAAAAAGATAGAGACTTAAAGTTGATTCTTGATGTAACCCTATCTTTATTGGAAATGCTTCAGTTAATCCACCTGAAGTCTTCACTCTGGTCGTTATTTCCTCATACATATCCTTAATTAGTTCAATATATGTTACACTAACACCTCTTTTTTCTAAAATTCTCCATATTATTTCTCTTGTCTTTAGGTCTATATGTACTAAATTCTATCTTATGCTAAATGCAGGTGATTTTACTTTAAACCATAAATTTGCATGAAAGACAATTCTAGATTTGTAAAAGGGTGAACATCTGTCTTTTTAAAGGCATGGCTATGGGTTTGATAGTTTGATAATATATTAATAATTTGCATTTTGTGAAAGATGAAGATATGGTCCGGAGGTGTTGTGTTAGGTTTTTTGTTCACCTTGTTGATTTTACGATATGGGATATTGGAGAACCCCCTAGCTGAAAGATTACTTCAAAGTCGCCTGTCTCATAATTCTTCGGAACATCTTGAGTGGGTGGCTTCTGAAAATCCACCTGCAATACAAAATCCGGGGGATGGTTATTCCGTAATCTCAGCCAATGTGATAGCCCGGCATCTTTTTACACAAAGGAATCTCTCTGAGACAGGGAAACAGTCGCTGCAAACATGGTATCATTTGTATCACCTAGCAAATCACTCTATTGGGTTACCTCAAGCTGTTGAGGCACTTGGGGAAGCTAGTTCTGCATGGGAAAGTCTTATGGCTGTAATTGAGGGCAAAAATTCTAGCCAAAGTAATCTGCAGAAAGACAAAGATAAACAATGCCCTTATTCTATTAAAAACATGAATGTTTCGGGATTTGCCGATGGTACATTCAAATTGAAAATACCATGTGGCTTGATTCAAGGTTCTTCAATCACTATCATTGGTACTCCTGGTGGCCTCGTTGGCAATTTCCGCATTGATTTAGTAGGAACAGCTCTTCCTGGGGAACCCGATCCTCCTATAATTTTTCACTACAATGTTCGGCTTCAAGGTGATAAATTAACAGAGGATCCAGTGATTGTTCAGAATACTTGGTCTGCAACTAATGATTGGGGTGAAGAGGAGCGGTGTCCTTCTTCAAAGACTGACAGTAGTAAGAAAGGTAATCGTTTTGAGCAAGTTGAAAAATTGTATTTTAAATATTCATGTTAATGATCTGGTTTCATTTAAGTTTCTAAGTTCGAGCAATCATTTCATAAGAGCAAAGATGAATGGATGTTTGTTTCTAGTTATCATGCATATATTTCCTATCCCTTTTCACTAGTTTGATGCAATTTACCTCTTGATTGTTCCTATTTGTTCGATCCACAAAAACTATTAGTCAAATATGCAGATTACTGAGTTTCTCTTTACTTTAGTGACCTTGCTAGATTGTAGAAATTACTAGTCAACTACAACAACCAAAAGCCACATTTATTTGTTCAAGAATCTTGGATTTGTGCTGTAAGGACATGCAAATATTCTTTACAATCTTCCTGTTACTGTTACTGGTGATAGACAGTATTACGACTTTGATGATTGTACCCGTTGGGGTTGGTTGAGTTACTGGGAGATTTAAATTTGTGAGATCTAGTAATGCAGTTTATACTCAATTGCATTCCTTTTTTCTAAGTGTTCCTGGTTTTTTGTTCATTGCAGTTGATGATTTGGAACAATGCAGTTCAATGGTTGGTAATGATGACAAAAAAATTTTCACATCAAATGGACATCACAATATTTCTAAACCATTTCCACTCAATAAAGAGGGAGATAAACAGAGAAAATATTTTCCCTTCAAGCAAGGATTTCTTTTCATTGCTACTATTAGGGTGGGAATTGAGGGAATCCAGATGACTGTAGATGGAAGGCATATAACTTCGTTTGCATTCAGAGAAGTAATTTCTACCTAGAATCAAGTTGTATATTAATTTTTAGTTGTTTATGTAGCTTCTGGAAATTGTCTAATTTTTTCTGTTATCATTTTTTTTTTTGGCTTGTCAGAGCTTGGAGCCATGGCTTGTTAGTGAAGTAAGAATTTCAGGAGATATAAAATTGATATCTGTCCTTGCCAGTGGGTTACCTACTTCTGAGGATTTTGAGCATGTTATGGATTTAGAATTGCTGAAGTCAAATCCTATAACTATGCACCAAGCTGTCCATCTTTTTATTGGCATATTTTCAACTGCAAACAATTTCAAACAGAGAATGGCTGTTAGAAGGACGTGGATGCAGTATGATGCTGTGAGGACTGGAATAGTTGTAGTACGTTTTTTTGTAGGCCTGGTGAGCAAGAAAGCTTTATTATTTCTTAATCTAATTGATATGCGTAGATGCATTTAGATCTCTCATTGCTCTCTCTCTCATCTCTAGTCTGTATCATTAAGAAATAGCCTATTATTTTAAGTAATGAACGGAAGTGAATGCTATATCATAATACATATCAATGTTATCTCAAAGGTATTGCACATCTTTTATAGATCTACTTTTCCTTTCCAAGGGCAGGGAATTTAATCGCAAATTGCGTAGATGTGAGAAGTGACACATTAACTTGTTAGAACCGAACCAATGGCCATTGGCTTAAAATGTTGAGACAATTAGGCAAGTTAATAGGAACTCACTTATCTAAAGTTATAAAATTTCTTTGTTAATCCACAATTCAAATTGTAGTGCTAAAATTGAGTGTGACAAATTTTAATTCAATAAATTCAGTAGGATATTGTTGGAATATTACATATTACTTCATAATCTAGAGATTGAAAATAAGAGAGAGTGTGATATGGAGTTAGGGACTTGGGTCTGGCAAGAAAGGCATTTGTTGCTATCAGGCGTTGGTCCATACAATCTTGGTGCTTGACTAATGCCATCTGTTAAATTGTCACCATCTTGTTCATTTCATCTCAGTTCTATACTTGGGACCTAGTCCATAGGTTCATGGGAATTTATTACTAAGGGTTATATGAAGAAAATTTGGATCGGACTACAATCTCTAGCTTGGCAAGATATTTCTATTATGATGGCAAAAGTTACTGAACCTGGAGTGCCTTGTGTTATTTTTCTTGGTGTTACTACTGTAGCAGTATAGACTAAATTTTAGGCTCATCTTTAGTTTCCTCCTTTTCACTGCAAATGCTTTTACTTGATTAAGAATAGCATGAATAGCTTTTAGAATAAGAGTAATTCAGATTGGGTTTATTGTTTCTCTTGAACCACAGAGTTTACTTCTGAAGTTGCATACTTGCTTTATCAATTTTTTTTCCTCTGGTAGATTTGTTGCCTATTATTTTAGAAAAAAAATTCAATGTAGCCCTAATTTCAGGCCGTGTTAGTGAGTTTTGTTTTTGTTTTGTTGAGAGTTTGACTAAATTAACCACTCTTTAATTCTCCTGGCTTCCATGATTGTAGTTTTTGATGGTTTTCATTTTTGTGTTACCTAAATCATGTGGTATGATTATGCAGCATAAAAATCAAATGGTCAATGAGGAGCTATGGAATGAGGCAATTACATATGGAGACATCCAATTGATGCCATTTGTGGATTATTACAGCTTAATTACGTTGAAAACAATTGCTATTTGCATATATGGGGTAAGTTTGAACCTTTGTTTCTGAAGGTCTAACTTGTTAACTTGATATTTTACTATCTAAAACCTATTAATTGTTTGGACAGACAAATGTTTTATCAGCCAAATACATAATGAAAACAGATGATGATGCTTTTGTCCGTGTTGATGAGGTGCTTTCTTCATTGGCGGGAGCAAATATCACAAGTGGACTTTTATATGGCAGAATCGACTCAGATTCACAACCTCACCGAAATGTGGAGAGCAAATGGTACATTTCACTTCAGGTAATTTCTCTGCTTATTATTATATACCGATATTATTATATACCGATATGTGTTTGATTAAGTGGTAGATCCTATAAAGTGTGTTCTAACTGGCATCGCTATTGTATCTTTCCTTGCTTATGTTTTGTCTTCAATATTTTGGTGACTTTTGATACACATTATGCCCTTTTGATTATTCTATTAAAAGGTCAAAAGTGTGGGGTTAGATGGCAGGATATGCATTTTCTTGAGTTGTAATAAAAAAATCTATAATGTGAAAAAAAAAGCTAGCCATTGAAGTCTTATCGTGGCCTTTTAAGATAAGTTTTTAGTGTCAGTGACTGACTAAGGTTGCCATCCCGGATCAAGCTTGAGAACCCTAAAAGTGAAAGTTAATATGGCTTATACACCCTCTCAATTTTGCTAATACACAGTGATATTGGGGTCTTGCACGAAATCCAAATTTATCTTAAACAAGGTGGTTTGTACTTTTGTAGATGACCATTTGATTGTATGTTGGTTTTACTTTATGAGAGACATAAAGTGTTTGAATTTACAGTGTAGATTCATATCCAGTCCGTTACTAAACACAAAAAAAGGCAAAAAAAAAAAAAAAACAGTATCTTTCTTCAGTATTCTTCAAAGCCAAAAGAATACAAGTGCTATTGGAAACTATCAATACAAATTTTTGCATTGCGGGATGTAACTTTCCTTGCGGATCATCTGTTTTATGAAAGTCTCTCTTCATAGGGAGATACAATGGGAAGAGTGTCTTTGAAATCCTGCTATTTCACTTCCTATATCACTTCAAACTCTCTCTCTCTCTCTCTCTCTAATCCAAGACCCGTAGTATCTCAACCAACCTCAACAAAAATTTCCACCTACCATATTATGAGCGATGGGAAAAGTTGGACCTCATCAACAAGGGAGCCATTTGAAAATCAAATAATAATTCTGATGTAATCATTGGTAAATACAAGGGAAGGTTGGTAATTCAAAGGTTTGCCTTGCATGGGACTACTATATTTCCATACATTATGGCGATGTGTTAATCTATGTTTTCTAGTTTATGTAACAAGTTGGACATTTATAGTTTTAGCTTGCAATATTTTTCCATCAACCACAAGTTTACTTCTTTGGATATTTAGTGCATTATTTCTCCTCCTAAGACAATATCTGTTAGGATATTATAGTAAATATTCAATTCTTATGAAGTAACATTCATTTTAAAAAATACAATGAGATATATGGACTCAATCAATTATTATAAGCATAGTACTAGAATTGAGATTAAGATGAACTGGCCGTTGTCTGTCTCAAGGTAAAATTTCCATGTGTGGTTATAATTCTTACTCTGTCTCCGTGCTAGCACAGATGGTCTGTTTGCATGCCGTTTCCATATTGAGCAACAATACTACAAATTAACATGTCTGAAATTCTTAAATAAAAAAGTAGATTACCGTATTGTATTTTTATTGCACTTGAATGGTTTTTGATGATCTAAACCAATTAGACAGATGTTCTTTTGTACTATATGGAGAAAGTGTTCCTTAAAACTCTTCAAGGCACCCATTTACTTAAGAATGTGTTTTTTTAACATTGAATTTGAATTAAGAATGATAAAAGAAACCCAAATCCGTCTACTTGGAAATTTGGAGTTTTCTTAATATGGAATTCCAACAATAATCAACATCTTCTTCTAGGTGATTAGCCCATATTTAAGTGATTTGATGGTTATGTACTATTTAATTATACAAATATTTAACTTGAGCTTCCATTTTCCTTTCAGTTTTAATTTGAAACTTGGTTATTTTACCCTCAAACTAAAGTTTATTCCAGAAACTAATTATCTGATTGCCTAAGCTTGCTTTCTGCATTCTTGTATATTCATTCAACTGATTACGATCATGTAGGAATGGCCTGATGAGAAGTACCCGCCTTGGGCTCATGGTCCAGGGTATGTAGTTTCCCATGACATTGCAGAGTCGGTGTACAAGCGGCACAAAGAGGGGAGTTTAAAGGTACTGGTTCTGACTTTTAAGATTTTATTTGTTTCCTTAAAATATTGGAATACTAGGGAAAAAATTGTGCACCTAAATGAGGCATGCAGAATGTCTCATAAGCTCATAACATTCTTATTACAGATAGGATTCACTGATTGATAAGACCTTAACCTGCAGATGTTCAAGCTAGAGGATGTTGCAATGGGTATATGGATAGAAGAGATGAAAAGGAAAGGATCAGATATTAAATATGTGAATGAAGGAAGGATTAATATTGATGGGTGTGAGACTGGTTATGTCCTTGCTCATTACCAGGAACCTCGGGAAATGCTATGCCTGTGGCAGAAATTTCAGGAGACGAAACGAGCGAGATGCTGTGGAGATTAGGTTGGCTCTGAACAATGTTTTATCTTGTCTGGAAACTAACACGCATTCCTCGAGGAAATTTACTAACTTGGATGTAAAGCTGAGAACTCTAGTACGAGTTGCTATATGGCCTAAACTAATCCTCTTTAATGGTTGGCTAACCGAGGAGTTCAACACAGCTGATTGTTGTCTAACCATGGGATCCAGCTGGTTAATGGTTTTTCGAGATATTTACACAATAAATTTCTTTAACTAGGGTTTTAGACTTTAATGGTGCTCTACTCAACTTTGAGGGAGGGAAGAAGAGAAGAGAGATTGTTACTCCAGTTCGAGATATCTTTTAGAATACTCTCCTGTATGCTATCAATGGGAGATGCCACTTATGCTACATAGAGTTGAATGAAGAGAGATCACTATGGTTGTACCTTTCATGTAAATGTAATTATTGTACAATTATTTTATTTTTAAAGGAAAATTCCAGAAAGGGTTACTGAAGTGCATTTCGCGTTTCTTGTTCAAATACTCGTCGAGGAGCTGCAGTGAGGATGTCATAACTTAAACTTAGTTCATTCTTAATCATCAGTGTTTGACAGGTCTACTTTGTTACTTTTGTGTCTCTTCTTTCATGGGTGGCAATACTCTTGCTCAATATTTCATCTCTTGTAATGCTTCATAGTACCTGAACTAACACAACTAAAAATGATCAGTGTATTCATCTCTGTGATGCCAAGTTCATATAGGCATGTTAAAAATCTCAATCCGTTATGATCTTTACATGTATTGTTATTGTTTTTGCAGTAAAAAACACTGTTGCCTTTTCACTTTTTTGAGAGAATTATCATGCTTATTTCTCTGATGGTGCACTTAACAAATTTACTGTCTAAAAAGATGAGCAGAATGCTTCACTAACCAGGTCATGGAAGCTTCAAAACAGATATGCAAGCAGCGTGGGGAAGCAAATTAGCCAACCCTCTTACGACCATCAAACGAAGCCTGTGTGTCGAACTGGTAAGTGGCAGTTGGAATTGTATCTATTTGGTGCATCCAATTTATCTTTAATGCCTCATAAAGAATCTCTTATAAAGTAGGATAAAATTATATATAATGAATTCTTTACTTTCTTGTTTCAGAGTTTCTTACTTTCAGATATCTCAGACAGCATCACAAGTTCCTATGACACTGCTCGGCCGCCACTGGAATCCACACAGATTGCAACTACTTCACCCTACTTGTTTCATTGGTTCATCCTTTTCGAAATACCTTTGAAGCTTCGTCAACGTCACACAGCTTGTGGTCATCTAGAAGGCCATCCCTACGGAGCGAATGGTGCTACGATGTAATCTATGGTTATTAGTTTTGGAAATTGTTTTTAGTGTTGGGAACAAGAGAGTCTCTTGTGCTGTTTTTATTTCATTTTTGGAGGCCTCTTTTTTTTTTCCTAATGTGGGAACAACTTCCTCCTTATGGAAGCCAAATGCAAGGTTACCTATTTGTTCATAGATTGATTTACTCAGGTCGCAGATAATCCATTTCTCCTCTCAAATATTCAATTGTAATCGGGCACATTTGCTGATCATATAACTTTTGAATTGTAATTGATGCCAATAGAAATATCCTCAGCCAAGTAGTCGAGTTAAATCGATGGCCAAGCTGAGTGAGAGCCAGAAATGATTCGATCAAGAGCGACAAGTTAATTTAAATCAGCTAGAAGACCATTATATCTCGACCACAAGTTTTTCAGTCACAAACTTGTCTCGGTTATATCTTATCTCAGTCATATTTTATCTCGGCCATAAGCGTATCTCGGCCATAGCTTATATCTCGGTCTAACTCGACCATAGCTTATATCTCGGCCTAAGTTGGCCATAGCTTATATCTCAGCCTAACTCGACCATAGCTTTTATCTCGGCCTGACTCAGCCATAGCTTATATCTCGGTCATATTTTGTCACGGCCATAAGCATAGCTCGACCACAACTTATATATCAGTCTGATGATTCAGCTTCATGTCTCATCCCGATTCAACTTCATATCTCAGCCTGATGTCTCAGTCTGATGATTCAGTTTCATGTCTCATCCTGATTCAACTTCATATCTCAGTCTGATGATTCAGCTTCATGTCTTATCCTGATACAACTTTATATCTTAACTTGATATCTCAGCCTGATGATTCAACTTCATATCTTATCCTGATTCAACTTCATATCTCAACCTGATGTCTCAGCCTGATGATTCAACTTCATGTCTCATCCTGATTCAACTTCATATCTCAACCTGATATCTCACTTTGATGATTCAGCTCTATGTCTCATCCTGATTCAGTTTCATGTCTCAGCCTGATGTCTCAACTCGACCTATCACATCAGCTTAGTTTGTACCTCTATCTGGAAAATATCTCTCTAGTCTCCGCTATTAAGTCACGTCTCCATCATAATGAGGTCATGCCTCCCAAGATCCTCTCCGAACAATCACATCTCCATCATAATAATGAGGCTATGCCTCTATGAATTTCTTGTACGGTTACGTCGTCCTCTTTAATGAGACCATGTTTCTCAAGATCCCTTCTGTACTGCTACCTCTCCATCAAGCCATGCTTCCCATGATTCCCTCTGGGAATCCACGCTAGTAGGTTTGCTTATATAAAGGTACAAGGGAAGCTTTTGGGAAGACTCTCTTCTCAAGAACTTCCGGAACTCCCTTAATTCTCTACTGCTTTCGTCTCCATATTTTCCACGATTTGACTTGGGCGTCGGAGGGGCTTGGCCAAGGTCCCCCTCGACCCCCTTTTTTTTTATCTGTTTGTGAGTCTTCTCAGGTTCCGGTACCTATAACTCCGGTGACCCTCGCCATCTCGGCCGTGGTACAAGACGAAGCTCCGGAGGTAGTTGATCTAGTTAAGTCAACCCACGTAATCTCCCTCAGCCTGCATTCAGTCGATCCTGCCCATCTCAACTGTGCACACCTTGCCGAATCACCACTCCTTGCAGACTGTGGGAATATATCTCGACAAGCATTACATCTCGGCTACATTGTGTCTCGGCAACATTGCATCTCAACACCATTGTATTTCGGCAACATTGTGTCTCGGTAGAATCACCATCCCTGGCTGACTCGTCTCTCGTCTCGGTGTCTCAGTCGCAGCATAATTGGCATCGTCTGTGGGAAACGTTGAAGCTGAGATGTTGAGATGAGAGACACCTTAATGCCAGATGATCTAAATGTGTCTCTTCTAAGAGCTCCTCTCAAAGCTCACTCATCCAAGGATGAGTCTTCCAAGAGCTCATCTCAAAGCTCTCTCATGCAAGATCACTCTTCCAAAATGACTCTTCTCAAAGCTTTCTCATCCGAAGATGCCTCTTCCAAAGATGACTCTTCCCAAGTCATAGCTCTTCTTGAGCTCTTCCCAAGTCAGATGTATCTTTCGAAGTTCTTTCAAGATGTCTCTTCTAAGGTGTCTCTGTCAAAGTTAGCTCTTCCAGAGCTCTTCACAAGGAGTTCTTCCAAGATGTCTCTTCCAGAGCTCTTGCCGAGTTACCTCTTCTCAAGATCTTCCGAAGATAACTCTTCTCAAGTTATATCTGCCAGAGTTGAATCTTCACAGGTCAGCTGGATTTTTTACTTTGTTTTTTTCTCGTCCATTTATGTTTTGCAGAACTACATTACTTGGTCAAATGGAGGGTCATAATTATTCATGAATCTGTGGGGAGAATTGCTTCTCCTTCGATTGCTTGTGCATGGCGATCCCATCTACGTCCCCGGATTAAAAAATTAATCCAAGACGATCACAGATTACCTAAGCAATCGATCCCTTATCGTGCTATTCGATTAGAGTGGTCTCTTGAACAAACTTGTTGTTCAAGCAACCTAACTCTTTTCCTCGATTAGCCGCAGAATAGATGATGTATGGATCGCCGGTTTTTGTGTTTATCTTCGGGGTCCAAGTAAATTAGCCACATGCAATTACATACATCATACAAAGAAACAAAAGGAAACTAAAACAAGAATTATACCTCTTGTTTACCTCTTGGTCTTTTATCGTATGTCCTATCCTCTTCTTGGACATTGTGTGGGCAACGATCCTCCAAGAGATAAAGCCTCCTAGATCATGTATCTTCCTTTTCTTGTTTGCTCCGAATAAAGGAAGATAATAAACTCCCTTCTTTTCCTATCTAGTTCCGGACACAAACCCTTTGAAGAAAGATCAAGTCACCTTCTTCTCTTTGTTGTTGTCGCCGACCACCAAGGAGAGGGAGAAGGAATAATGGGTGCCAGCCAAGAGCTCCAAAGGAAGACCCTTCACCCTTGTTGCTGCCGGCCAAGGAGAAATATAGGAAGAGGTATGGGCGCCGACCAAAGTGAGGAGGAAGAGGATGGGCACCGGCTACACCTTAGGAAGAGAAGAAAACAAACCCTAACCCTTCCACTTGTTGCCGCCCAAGCCAAAACCCTAATCTCCAAAAGATTATTCACGCCCAAGCCCTTAGCCCTCCTTTTATAGAGTTAGGCTTAAGCCTCCTTTCAATTTCCACCGTCGAATCTAGAGATTCAATCTCCACCGTCGAATCTAGGGTTTCATTTTTCACCGTCGAATCTAGGCTTCATGAGGGTTTTAATAAGCTACAATAGGGATCATGAGGAGGAGTTGGATCTTGGCCACCCAATGGATCCGCCCCACATAAAATTCGATCCATTAATGATAATTCATTCCACTAGAGGATTATCATTGATCTACCTCACCAACCCCATAAATGAATATGGACTCAATATATTAATTGTACAAATATCTCCTCGTGTTTAAGATCTAGAATGTCCGTCAATTAATTAATTTACTGACAATTAATTAATTAACATCTAACTCTATGAGTAGTACCACTCAATCTTATTATCATATCGGATCAAGTCCACCTGCAGAGTTTACATGATGATCCTTATGAGCTCCTCAAGGGGACATCATCATCCTAATATATAAGACACAGTTTCCTCCTATAATCAACGACACACCATGTAAATAATATCATTTCTCAACTTACTGAGCCTATCGATTTACTCTATAAATCTCGCCCATTGATAAATCAAAGAAATAAATACTAAGTAGATGTGCCCATTATTATATCAGAATTAAGAGCATATACACCATAATATCCGAGGTCCGATTCAATTATGTAGTCAGCAATAAATTGAATCACCTCTAAGTCGGTCTTGCTCAATACACACAAAGTGTACTAGTGTAATTCTATGGTCAAGACAAACCAATACCAAATTACACTATAACCATACCAATGGTTTGTCCAAAATCATCTCGGTTGTGAGCCTTTACTTATACTCTACAAGGAACTGATAACATGATCTCCCGTGTGACACTACACACCATGTTATCTACAATGTAATGTATCAGACAATATGCATAACCATAAATATGCAAACAATGATCATGTGATTCTTATTTCAAAAATAAAGATGTTCATACAAAAGATAGACTTTTCAATATACATCCTAACAATCTTCCACTTATACTAAAAGATTATGCTGTCTTCATACTGCCATACATCGGATTCCCATTCCCTCCACATGCCTATCAAAAGCTCTCTCTTGAAGGGCCTTAGTGAAACGATCTACCAAGTCATCCTCTGATGCAATCTAGGTGACAAAAACTTCTACCCGCTTTACGATCTCTCGTATCAGGTGGTACTTGTGATCTATGTGTTTACTTGCCTTATGGGCTCGTGGTTCCTTCGAGTTTGCAACTGCACCACTGTTATCACAATAAATTGTGATAGTTTTGGGCAAACTAGGAATCACATCTAAGTCCATCAAGAAGTTCCTCAGCTATACAACTTCTTTTGCTGCCTCAGAGGCTGTCACATACTCAGCTTCCATGGTGGAGTTCGCCACGCATTTCTACTTGACACTCCTCCATACAATGGCTCCACCTCCCAAAGTAAACACAAAACCCAAGGTAGACTTACTGTTATCCCTATCTGATTGGAAGTCGGAATCTGTGTAACCCACAGGGAGTAATTGATCTGCCTGATATATCAGTATATAATTCCTAGTCCTTCTCAGGTACTTTAATATATGCTTTACCGCAGTCCAATGTCCCTGTCCTGGATTACTCTGATATCTGCTAATCATGCCAACGACAAAGCAGATATCCGATCTCGTACATAACATAGCATACATGAGGCTTCCTATTGTCGAAGCATAAGGAACCACCTTCATTTCCTTTATCTCCTTTGATGTTCTAGGACACATCTCTTTAGATAAAGGTACTCCATGCCTAAAAGGTAGAAAACCTTTCTTGGAATTCTACATGCTAAAACGAGCCAAAATGACATCTATGTATGAAGCTTGAGATAAGCACAACATTTTTTTCCTGCGATCCCTTATAACCTTGATCGCAAAGATGTGTCTCACTTCTTCCAAGTTCTTCGTATCAAACTGTTTGGACAACCATACCCTTACGTCCAATAACACCTTGACATTGTTGCCAATTAACAAAATGTCATCTATGTATAGTACAAGAAATACCACTACGTTTCCGTCACATCTCTTGTATACATAAGACTCATCTGGACTTTGAATAAATCCATAATACTGGATTACCTCATCAAAGCGGATGTTCCAAGATCTCGAAGCTTGCTTCAATCCATAAATGGACCGATTAAGCTTGCACACAAGATGCTCTTTGCCCTTTGCAATGAATCCCTTTGGTTGCTCCATATAGATGTTTTCCTCAAGACTTCCATTAAGGAAAGCTGTCTTGACATCCGTCTACCACACCTCATAATCCATATGAGCAGTAATACTTAAGAGAATCCAGATAGACTTAAGCATGACTGCCGGTGAAAAAGTCTCCTCATAATCGATACCCTCTTTTTGAGTATACCCTTTCGCAACAAGCCTTGCTTTGAAGGTGTCAACCTTCCCATCTATTCCTCTCTTTCTTTTGTAGATCCACTTGCATCCAATGATTTTTACACTATTGGGTGGTTCTACTAGCTCCCAGACTTGATTTGAATCCATAGATTCTATCTCAGAATTCATCGCACTTTGCCAAGACACCGCATCTTTATCTTGGATTACCTCGTCATATGTCCAAGGATCAAGTTCATGTTCACCATGGACCAAATCAGAAGATTCTCCCAAGAACATAAATCTATCAGGCTGTCTAACAATCCTCCCACTACAACGAGGTATCACCTGTATATCCTCTGCGACACGCGGTGCAGTCACTTGTGGTATATCCTCTTGTACCGATGGTACTGAAGTAGTGACTTCCCCTCAATTCCTCCAGAACAATCTTACTCATGGGCTTGTGGTTCATCACATAGTCTTCCTCTAAAAATCTGGCGTTCGTGCTAACGATCACCCTCTGATCTCTAGGACTATAGAACAAACCACCTTTCGTTCCTCTAGGATAGCCTTCGAACATGCACACTTCTATACGAGGTTCCAACTTACCATTATCTGCCTTCAACACATGTGATGGACTCCCCCAAATCCGAATATGTCTCAAACTAGGCTTTCGTCCAGTCCACAATTCTGTGGGAGTAGAAAGCACTGATTTAGATGATACCAAGTTTAGAATATATACTGTCGTTTCCAAAGCATACCCCCAGAACGAATCTGACAACTCAGAATAACTCATCATCGATCTAACCATCTCCATAAGAGTCTTATTCCTTCGCTCCGCTACACCATTCTACTGGGGTGTGCCCGGTGCAGACAATTGAGATTGAATCCCAGCCTCTGATAAGTAATTCCTAAACTCTCCCAAGAGGTACTCACCATCACAATCAGATCGTAGTATCTTGATACTTATATCTTGACGTTTCTCCATATTAGTCTTGAATTCTTTGAACCTGTCAAAGCATTCAGACTTGCAGCGCATCAAGTAAATGTATTCATATCTTGAATAATCGTCTATAAAAGAGACGAAATATTCAAAATCACCTCTAGCCTGGATAGACATAGGACCACACAAATCAGAATGAACCAATTCCAACACATCTTTGGCTCTACACCCCTTGGCCTTAAAAGACCTCTTGGTCATTTTACCTTCCAAGCAAGATTCGCAGGTTGGGAAATCTTTCACCACTAATAAACCCAAAGGTCCATCAGCTATCAACCTTTGAATTCTACTTAGGTTAATATTGTCACGCCCCGAGGGAGTCTCCGCCAGACGAAAATCCGGCAGCACCTCCCCTGTACGGGTGACAATACCAATTTTTATACAAGGCCTACATGGCCACTATACATCGGTCAACACGACCGGAATCCAAACAACACACGCAGATAATAATAAGGCCTCAGGCCAACAAATCTAGGTAAACAAAAGTCTACACTAACTAGACTTACCCCTTCTGCCATCTGGGCAGGAATACCCACCAAACCAATCAAAATAAGATCCGACCAATGGTCCACAAGAACCCCAAAAATCCACAAGTACATAAATCCATTTCCAAGCCTAAACATATCTTCTATACAAAATTCAAACCATAACTCAAACAACTAAGAAACTGTCACTACAAGGGGGGGGGATATGGCAACTGGACTCTCCTGACAGCTTCATTCTGAAATAAATATAAAACCACGGGGTAAGTTCAAAGACCTTAGCTGATATTAGTCGATATGAATAGCAAGATATAGCTAACAATACTAATCATGCCAGTACAATCTCATATATATGGTAAGCAAGAAATAAATGCAAAAGAACTGTACTCACCTGAATCTTCTACCCTGATATAGGAGCAAGTGCCCTACAATAAGAGTCATCACCCTATACAAACATGTATCCTGTATGCATGACAATCATATGCAACATCCAAGGCATCAATACAATAATGTAGCAAACACAATACATATGCAATCCGTGCAAATATATGCATGTCGTGCAAATGACATGGTCACCCCTGACGCCAGTTAGCTGCCTCACACGCGATGGTGAAGCCGAGTGGGTAGGGCTATGACAACTGTGCACTCTGCCATCACTGCTCCTGAGTGACCGAGTGGACAGGATGCTGTCGGAGTACACATATCCTCCTGCCTCAAATAGAGTGGGGGAGCTAATCTCTCATCTCCCGGTGTCATAGACCAGAGGAGGGATCCCTGCCCGCTACCACGCTACCTCATCGCTACCCATGAGCGGACCAGCGGAGCCTGACAGAGCAACTGTACACACCCTCCTGATGTACCACTAACCCATGAGTGGCAGTGTGTGCAGGCCATGTAACTGGCTGCAGGCTCAACAATAATGGAACCCTGTCCAACCAGCATGCAATCATGCAAAAATGGTGCATGATACTAAAGCATGTAAATCCTACCAAAAAATACCTATCCGTATAATACACACAGTCAATAAGTGTGTATCTATGATCCAAGGAACAATGATCCAAATAAATCAGGGAAGATAGAAATCATATCCTATCCAATACATGTATCAATAGGCACAAAAACATACTAGGCATATAAGCATGAAAATTATTGAAAGCTATCCTAACTAACATATCAACTTGACTATATCTAAAAGATAAGTCAAAATACCCGCCTGATAAAATAAATGTCCGCAAGAATGAAATTGTCACGATCGGGGACCTGCCTCGTGACTGAAACCTGCATACAATATAATATACTCAGATTATATTGCCAACCTCAATATCAAGTCCAAAACCTAATGGATTAAACTATCCACTTAACCGATCACTCGCTGCCGTATCCAAAATATAATTCATCATAACCAACTTAGGTAATCAACTTTATTAACCCCAAGTTTAATTACTACTTGTTTAATATCAGTTTACTCCAAAAATCCAAACCATACTATCTGATTAAACATATTAATTAAATCCAATTTCATCCAATTACTCCTAATAACAGATTAATCAGATTAACTCCATTGTTTTAAACAATTAATCCCTTACTTTGATTAACCAAATTAGTTAATTAGCTAAATTGACTAATTAACATGAAGTAGCAACCATCGATTAATCTTACTAGCACTTGAGACAATGTTCCATCCCATTGGTACTTGTTTCTGAATCCCAATAGCCTAATCGAACAAAAGGAAGAAACCGTAATGGACCTCGTGACTGAAGCTTTTGAGACAAGAGGGGGAGATCTGCCTCGAAGAAAAATCCACCGATTGTAGGTACTGGAAGCCTAATAGGGTAAATGCCTTCCATCATATTGATGTCCGAAGGATTGATTGGAGTTGCGATGACACACACATCATTTTCCTTCAGTTCCACTGGTGGTAGATCAATCGACTTGGTGGCCTGTTCTGGCGGCCTGTGCTGCTCGTAGATGATGGCCTTTGACGACAACGGTGAAAGGGAGAACAGAAGGCAGCACGGTGGCTTGCTGGCATTGCATGCGGGGCGGCCGCAGTGCCACCCGCAGCGGTGGAGGCAACATTGTTCTCTTTGGTGGAAGAACTCGACAGCGACGGCGACCTGGGCACCGGAAAAGGCTGCGGCATCAATGACAGAAGAGCCGGCGAGTGTGCGACACGAGCGAGTAGCGACAGAGGGAGATTTAGCCGCCGCCGTCTGCCGCGAGGAGAAAACGGAAGGAGCGACATCGGACGGCGAAGGGGAGCACGCGACGCGTCGGGCCGGTGGCAGCGGTTACGACGCAAGGAAGAGGGGCTCGCGAGTGGAGAGGAGACGGCGCTGGGTCGGGGTGGGGAAGTCGCGAGAAAAAGAAGAGCTTGGGCGCGGCTGTGAAAACCTGGGGAGAAATAGGAAAAACCTAGATCTATAACCTTTGTTAATTAATTTTATTAACTCATCTAAACAGGCCCTTTAAAAGCCGATTTTCCTTATCTCCGTAAATACTCTGTAAATATCATTTGCAAGCTCCATTAAATTCCAGAAAAATTCTGAAAATTTTTTCTAAAAATCCCTAAAAATCCCGAAAAATATCTAGGATTATTTTCTTAAATTTTTTGCCATTAAATTTAGTATTTAAATTTTCCGTATT
Source organism: Wurfbainia villosa (assembly GCA_025175895.1). Taxonomy (NCBI): domain Eukaryota; kingdom Viridiplantae; phylum Streptophyta; class Magnoliopsida; order Zingiberales; family Zingiberaceae; genus Wurfbainia; species Wurfbainia villosa. Next base: position 3,007,064 of record JAKLTH010000147.1, read on the forward strand.
TAACAAATATGACCTAACCTTAGATGCCAAAGATATGTTTGGTTCATTTTCAAAGGTTCTTTTCTCTTATTAGAATTAGAAGATGAGTTATTTACTTCTATTTGCATCGTGAGAGCTTTTGGTTCAAGGGTATATAAATTTCCAATCAATGCACCAGAACAGATAATCTCCCTATTCCTTTTTATAAGAACTCTGTCATTAAAAGAAATAGAATATCTATTCAAAAATAATTTAGAAACCGAAATCAAATTCTTTCTAAATAAAGGTACATAAAGGTAATTTTTTAAAACCAAAATATTATTCCTCTCAAAAGATAAATAAACATCTCCCACTGCAACAACCGCCACCTTCGTAGCATCGCCCAAGTAAACGGTAATCTCCCCCTCAGCTAGTCGTCTGGTTTCCTGGAACCCCTACAAAGTATTGCAGAAATGATCAGTGACTCCCGTATCTACACACCAGGTGCCGATAGATAACACGGCTAAACATGTTTCAACGACTAGACCAAAAGATATACCTTTGTTCTGCTTCCAGTTGGGGCAGTCCTTCTTCCAATGTCCAGTCTGCTTGCAAGTGAAACACTTGCCTTTTGGCTTCTTCACTCCTCCCTGAGATCTTCCCACCACCTTTGCTCCACCTTGTTTCTTCTCCTTCTTTCCTTTCGGCTTAGAAGTCGAAACCTTCTGAGCAACCATGGTCTGAGACTGAGCACTCTGACGAAAAAGCCCCTCTGCCGTCCGGAGTTCTGTCAGAAGCTCCACCAACGAATACAACCTTTTATTCATGTTGTAGTTCAGGCGAAACTGCTCAAAACTCCTAGGTAGAGACTGGAGTATGATATCGACCTGAGTTTCCCCATCGATCTCAGCTCCAAGGACTTCCAGCTCATTCAAATGAGCCATCATCTTGAGAACATGATCCCTCACGGGTGTTCCCTCGATCATGGTGGTCGCCATCAAGTTCCTCATGGCTTCTTGCCTAGCAGCCTAATTCTGGTGTCCGAAAAGCTCCTTGAGATTGAGCATCATGTCATAAGCAGTGGGCATGACTTGATGCTGATGTTGCAATACATTTGATATAGAAGCCAAAATGTAACACCGCGCCATCTCATCAGCCTTAATTCACTTTTTATAACTCTCTTTATCCTTTTTCCCAGAATAATCCGCAGACTTAGGAGGACACTCTTTGAAGAGTACATACTTGTACTCCTCAGCAGTCAAGACAATATCAAGATTCCTTTTCCAATCAATATAATTGGGTCAAGTAAATTTATTCTCTTTTAGTATCACAGCAAGCGGGTTGAAAGTTATTTTTGAAAAACCTAAGAATCACATAGATCAAAATATTATATTTTAAAAAATTATTGATTCCTCAAACAATAAAATTTTCAAATCAACCAACACCTCAAAACACCGAGAATATCGTATGTCACGATCGTGTGGACGTATACGAATTCTATATTTGTGAGAGGAGGTTTTACCCATTAATTTTATTATCCTGTCAACTTTACTTTTTGACAAATAAAATTAATAACTGGTTCCACTTCGGCCTTACAAATAAAAGCAGTGACTCCGATGGGGAGGATACTCCTATTAACATCTAAGTGTTCACCATTACTTGATACCAAGATAATTATCTCGGATTATGTGCCTTCCGATGGGAAAGTACACACGCTCCTAAATAATTTTCTATAACCATATTTGACCCTGTGATCCGCAAAACAAACTCATCCGATGAGGAGCAAGGCACTCAGAGTCGACGTGCAAGTTTGTTTGCATCACATGTCAAATCGTAATGGAGGCCGTGAGAATTTAAAAAAATGTCCCTCTCCCACTTAGTAATTTAAGATTGAGGAATTTTCCAAGCACACGACATGCATATCAAACAAGAAGCAATAAATATGAAAAAAAAATATTTTCTAAGTATTATGGCTTTTGTTTTCCAATATGTCTCCCGTCATATCGTCATCTCGTTCACTCCTCCCTACGTCATGTACAAGCCATCCGGAGATCCGAGCCAAGAAAAATTATTTTAATTTACATCCATCGATCCTATACTCTACGAAGGAGTGTACATTAAATCTAGATCGAAAGTAAACTAAAATAAAAGAGTGGCTAAACAATGTTGTACTTAATTACAAAAATTAAATACTAGTCTTGTCAACCCCGAGGATTCAAATAATAATACAATTACACACATCCAATCACATACACACAAATATGACCATAATAGTTGGATCTTATGTTTGCAACCAAAAAGTTAGCCTACGCACATCCTACTATCATCCGGCACATACAATATATGATAAGTGCATAAAAGTAATCGAATCCTAAACACACAAAATCGAAAACCATGGCTCTGATACCACTTGTGGGGAGAATTGCTTCTCCTTCGGTTGCTTGTGCATGGCGATGCCATCTACATTCCCAGATTAAAAAATTAATCCAAGACGATGACGGATTACCCAAGCAATCGATCCATCATCGTGCTATTCGATTAGAGTGGTCTCTTGAACAAACTTGTTGTTCAAGCAACCTAACTCTTTTCCTCGATTAGCCGCGGAATAGATGATGTATCGATCGCTAGTTTTTGTATTTATCTTCGGGGTCCAAGTAAATTAGTCACATGCAATTACATACATCATACAAAGAAACAAAAGGAAACCAAAACAAGAATTATACCTCTTGTTTACCTCTTGGTCCTCTATCGTATGTCCTATCCTCTTCTTGGACGTTGTGTGGGCAACGATCCTCCAAGAGACGAAGCCTCCTATATCACGTATCTTCCTTTCCTTGTTCGCTCTGAACAAAGGAAGATAATAAGCTCCCTTCTTCTCCTATCTAGTTCCAGACACAAACCCTTTGGAGAAAGATCAAGTCACCTTCTCCTCTTTGTTGTTGCCGCCGACCACCAAGGAGAGGGAGAAGGAATAATGGGTGCCGGCCAAAAGCTCCAAAGGAAGAACCTTCACCCTTGTTGCCGCCGGCCAAGGAGAAATATAGGAAGAGGTATGGGCGCCGGCCAAAGTGAGGAGGAAGAGGTATGGGCACCGGCCAAAGTGAGGAGGAAGAGGATGGGCACCAACTACAACTTAGGAAGAGAAGAAAACAAACCCTAACCCTTCCACTTGTTGCCGCCCAAGCCTTTCCCCAAACCCTAGCCGCCCAAGCCAAAACCCTAATCTCCAAAAGATTATTCACGCCCAAGCCCTTAGCCCTCCTTTTATAGAGTTAGGCTTAAGCCTCCTTCAATCTCCACCGTCTGATCTAGAGATTCAATCTCCACCGTCGGATCTAGGGTTTCATTTTCCACCGTCGGATCTAGGCTTCATGAGGATTTTAATAGGCTACAATAGGGACCATGAAGAGGAGTTGGATCTTGGCCACCCAATGGATCCAACCCACATAAAATTCGATCCATTAATGATAATCCATTCCACTAGAGGATTATCATTGATCTACCTCACCAATCCCATAAATAAATATGAGCTCCATATATTAATTGTACAAATATCTCTCCGTGTTTAAGATCTCGAATGTCCATCAATTAATTAATTTACTGACAATTAATTAATCAATATCTAACTCCATGAGTAGTACCACTCAATCTTATCATCATGCCGGACCAAGTCCACCTGTAAAGTTTACATGGTGATCCTTATGAGATCCTCAAGGGACATCATCATCCTAATATATAGAACACGATTTCCTCCTATAATCAACGATACACCATGTAATAATATCATTTCTCAACTTACCGAGTCTATCGATTTACTCTATAAATCTCGCCCATTGGTAAATCAAAGAAATAAATACTAAGTACATGTGTCTGTTATTATATCGGGATTAAGAGCATGTACATCATAATATTCGATGTCCGATTCAATTATATAGTCAGCAATAAATTGAATAACCTCTAAGTCGGTCATGCTCAATACACACAAAATGTACTAGTATAATTCTATGGTCAAGACAAATCAATACCAAATTACACTACAACCATACCAATGATTTGTCCAAAATCATCTCGGTTGTGAGCCTTTACTTATACTCTACAAGGAACTGATAACATGATCTCCCGTGTGACACTACACACCATATTATCTACAATGTAATGTTTCAGACAATATGCATAACCATAAATATGCAAACAATGATCATGTGATTCTTATTTCAAAAATAAAGATGTTCATACAAAAGATAGACTTTTCAGTATACATCCCAGCAAAATCGCTCCTCGGCTCCGTGGGTCTTCTGGAGTTGAAGGATCTGTATTTCGATCGAGGCAATTTGTAAGTCCTTGCACCGACCTTCTCAGTGTTTCTGTCGAGGCAATTCTAAGCCCTCGTACCGACTTCTCTCTTTCAGCAAAGCTGCCTATCACGACACATTTCTTCAACAAAGCCACCTATTACGGTTGATTCCAAGTATTTATCATTCGACTCTTCCTTGGATATCGCCTATCACGACTGGTCTGGTTTCAAGTATTTATCATTCGGCTCTTCTTTGGATATCACCTATCACGACTGATTCTAAGTATTTATCATTCGACTCTTCCTTAGATATCACCTATCAAGGTTGGTTCCAAGTATTTATCATTCAACTCTTCCTTAGATATCGTCTATCACGGCTAGTTCCAAGTATTTATCATTTGACTCTTCCTTGGGATTCCAAGTATTTATCATTCAGCTCTTCCTTGGATATCGCCTATCATGGCTGGTTCCAAGTATTTATCATTCGACTCTTCCTTTGATATCACATATCACGACTGGTTTCAAGTATTTATCATTCAACTCTTCCTTGAATATTGCCTATCACGACTGGTTCTAAGTATTTATCATTCAGATCTTCCTTGGATATCGCCTATCATAGCTGGTTCTAAGTATTTATCATTCGGCTCTTCCTTAGATATCACCTATCACGGCTGGTTCTAAGTATTTATCATTCGACTCTTCCTTGGATATCGTCTATCACGATTGGTTCCAAGTATTTGTCATTCAACTCTTCCTTGGATATCGTATATCACAGTTGATTTTAAGTATTTATCATTCGACTCTTCCTTGGATATCGCCTATCACGGCTGGTTTCAAGTATTTATCATTCGACTCTTCTTTAGATATCGCCTATCACGACTGGTTACAAGTATTTATCATTTGACTCTTCCTTGGATATCGCCTATCACGATTGGTTCCAAGTATTTATCATTCAGCTCTTCTTTATATATCGCCTATCACAATTGATTCCAAGTATTTATCATTCGACTCTTCCTTGGGGTTTCAAGTATTTATCATTCGGCTCTTCCTTGAATATCGCCTATCACGGCTGGTTCTAAGTATTTATCATTCAGCTCTTCCTTGGATATCGCCTATCACGACTGGTTCCAAGTATTTATCATTTCGCTCTTCCTTGGATATCGTCTATTACAGTTGGTTCCAAGTATTTATCATTCGGCTCTTCCTTGGATATCGCATATCACAGCTGGTTCTAAGTATTTATTATTTGACTCTTCCTTGGATATCGCCTATCACGACTGGTTCTAAGTATTTATCATTCAACTCTTCCTTAGATATCGTCTATCACGACTAGTTCTAAGTATTTATCATTCGACTTTTTCCTGGATATCATCTATCACTATACATTCTTATTAAAGGCGCCTATCACGATGCACTTCAGCAAAGTCGCCCATCACGGCGTATTTTTTAAGTCGCCTATCACAACGTATTTTTTCAGCAAAGTCACCTATCACGGTGCATCTCGGATAAGCCACCTATCACGATGCATTTCTTCAGCAAAGTCGTCTATCATGACGCATCTCGAATAAGTCGCCTATCACGGGGCATTTTTTCAGCAAAGCCACCTATCATGGCACATCTCGAATAAGCCACCTATCACGACACATTTCTTCAGCGAAGTCGCCTATTACGGCGTATTTCTTTAAGTCGTCTATCACAGCATGGGTTATTCCTTTATGTCTTCGATCACATCGTCAAGTTATTAAACATATATATAGTGACTCTTGACATTTTCTCCCTTAGTAATCCCTCTGATCTCCATTTCTGCATCTTCACTAAGCTTCACTTCAGTAACAAAGGTCAACCTTACTTGTTTTTTTTATGTTCGACACAAGTCTAGTCAGTCGGACTTATGCCTCCTTCGACTAGACAAGATGGGGATGCTTATGATGCCATTAGAAATATCCTTGGCCAAGTAGCCGAGTTAAGTCGATGGCCAAGCTGAGTGAGAGCTAGGAAGAATCCGATCAAGAGCGACAAGTTAATTTAAATCAGCTAGAAGACCATTATATCTCGGCCACAAGCTTGTCTCAGCCATATTTTATTTCAGCCATATTTTATCTCGGCCATAAGCGTACCTCGGCCATAGCTTATATATCGACCTAACTCAACCATAGCTTATATCTCGGCCTAAGTCGGCCATAGCTTATATCTCGGTCTAACTCGGTCATAACTTATATCTCGGCCTGACTCAACCATAGCTTATATCTCGGTCATATTTTATCTCGTCCATAAGTATAGCTCGGCCACAACTTATATATCAGTATGATGATTCAGCTTTATGTCTCATCCTAATTCAGCTTCATATCTCAGCCTGATGTCTCAACCTGATTCAATTTTATATCTCAGCCTGATATCTTAGTCTGATGATTCAGCTTCATGTCTCATCCTGATTCAGCTTCATATATCAGTCTGATGATTCAACTTCATGTCTCATCCTGATTCAGCTTCATATATCAGTCTGATGATTCAACTTCATGTCTTATCCTGATTCAGCTTCATATCTCAGCCTAATGTCTCAGCTTGATAATTCAGCTTCATGTCTCATCCTGATTCAGCTTCATATCTCAACTTGATGTCTCAATCTGATGATTCAGCTTCATGTCTCAACTCGGCCTATCACATCAGCTTAGTCTTTACCTCTGTCTGGAAAACATCTCTCCAGTCTCCGCTATTAAGTCACGTCTCTATCATAATGAGATCATATCTCCCAAGATCCTCTCCGAACAGTTACATCTCCATCATAATAATGAGGTCATGCCTCTATGGATTTCTTGTACGGTTACACCGTCCTCTTTAATGAGACCATATTTCTCAAGATCCCCTCCGTACTGCTACCTCTCCATTATGCCATGCCTCCCATGATGCCCTCTGGGAATCCATGCCAATATGTTTGCTTATATAAAGGTACAAGGGAAGCTTTTGGAAAGACTCTCTCCAAAGCTTCCGGAACTCCCTTAATTCTCTACTGCTTTTGTCTCCATATTTTCCACGATTTAACTTGGTCGTCGGAGGGGCTTGGCCGAGGTCCCCTCTCGACCCCCCCCCCTTTTTTATCCGTTTGTAAGTCTTCTCAGGTTTCAGTACCTACAACTCCGATGACCCTCGTCATCTCGACCGTGGTACAAGATGAAGCTTCGAAGGCAATTGATTCAGCTAAGTCAGCTCACGGAAGCCCCCTCAGCTTGCATTCAGCCGACCCTGCCCATCTCAACTGTGCACACCTTACCGAATCACCACTCCTTGCAGACTGTGAGAATATATCTCGACTGTATTACATCTCGGTTCCATTCTTTGATGAAGCCGAGATGGTCGATCGCAGGGAGAATTATACGTCTAGAGAGACATGCCCAACTTTTTAATAAAAGAATTGAAATATTTTATAAGTACACAATAATTAGGATAGAGTAACCTTTTGATATTTTTTTAACATGTCATAAAATCTCTTTTTGATTTTGCCCATATATCTTCTCCCACTTATCTTTGCCGTTCATCACATTACAAAAAAAAACAGTCATTAGCGACGAATTTAGCGACGAATTTTAAAATAAAATTCGTTGCAAAATAAATTAGCGATGAATTTAGCGACAAAAATATTTTTGTTGCGAATAAAGCGTCGCAAATAATAGCGACAAAATTAGCGACGAATTTTTGCGATGAATTTTAGCGACGAAAATTAGGGACGAATTTAAAATTTCGTCGCTAATTTTGTTGCAGAAGTCATCGGGATTTCAAAAATTCGTCGCAATTTTCGTCGCAAATTTTTGCGACGAATTAAAAATTCGTCGCAAATTTTTGCGACGAATTAAAAATTCGTTGCAAATTTGCGACGAATTAATTGTTTCGTTGGTAATTTTCGCGACGAAATAAGAAATTCATTGGTAAATTTGCGACTGATACAAATTCGTCGCAAATTTCGTCGCAAAAAACCATATTTTCATGATTTAATTAATTTTTCGTTAGTAATTTTTTGACGAAATAAGAAATTCGTTAGTAAATTTGTAGTGATACAAATTTCATAAATTTAAATTTCGCTAAATTCGTCATAAAGTTCAATATTTTTGCGAATTCTTTTTCGTTGCAAAAATTTACGACGAATTTAATTTTCGTTGCAAATTTCGTCGCAAAATTCGTTGCAAAATTTGTCGCAGGTTGGATTCGTTGCTAAATTCGTCGCTAATTTGCGACGAAAATTTAATCCATCGCAAAAGTCATCGTAGATTTCTCAGAATTTAGCAACGAATTTGTAGTTTTGTCGCTAAATTTATCGCTAAATAAAATTTTTTTTAACAGATTTCATCCGTTTCGATATTCTATCGTATATACAAATTTTCACACACACACAACAAAACACAATAAGTTCTAATATCCAAATAAATACATTCAATATAAATAAAACACACACACATTCAATACAACAAAATAATATTCAATCATATCCAAATAAATACAAAGCAACACAATCGATACAACATTCCAAATAAAAAGTTATATCCTACAACATTTCAAACATCAACATAGTTCGATATCAAAATAACATATACGATGGGAAAGAAAAAAGAAAAGAGAATCTGGTAAGCAATCGCCGACATTCTTCTACCTGCATTAGAAAAGAAACAAACAAAAAGTATCATACATTATTAAAAACTATATACTAACACGAAAATAAATATACAAAGACTTACAATGATGTGCATGTTCAACCGCCATAAGGATTAATTTCATCGATCATTCCTGTTTAAAGCAAAATAAACAAACTCAATAAACTAAAAAATTTTAAAAGTACTAATTAAAAACATGCATACAATATCATCATCGTCGCCACCATCATCGTCATGACTCGGAGGAATATGACTTGGACCAGAACTAAATTGCTGAAACTGTCGCATAAGAAAGGCTTGTTGTCGTCGCATTTCTATCATTTCTTGATCCCTTTGTGAGTTTTGTTATTGTATTTCTAGAATTTGCTGATCTCTTTCATGTATTATACCCTTCAAATTGCTAACCTCCTCAGTTAAGTTATGTATCATGCCCTCTTTGGTGGAGTAGAAGAAATATATCTACGAGGAGCATTATGCATTCTGCTCAGAGAACTCATACCTAATATCCTTCCCCCTTTTGATCCTCCACTCGCCTCAAGCCATAAATCCAAATTATTACTAACAGATGGCTCAGATCCCTCAGTATCACCGTCATCTCCTGAAATTCTCTGAGATGAGGATAACTGATCATATCTCTCCTACACAAAATTAAAATTTTAATCAGAGCATTTACATAACTAACAGAATTAAAGTTATAAAGTAAGTTTAAAGATTAATTCAAACCTTAATTGCTCGAGCTCTATCTCCACTCCAAGTCTTATCTCTTTTTTGGAAAGTGCGAACGAAAGTATCTATAAATTCTCCTTTCCCAATTCCTTAGACTAAATATAAGAATGTTAGAAATAAAATAATAATCTAAAATATATTTAAAAACTAATTGTAGAATTTAAAATTACCAATCTACGTGAATGCTCCTCGATATTTATAGATCCTCCGCGTATATTTGCGAGATAAGTCTCGAATTACATGCTTGATTTAATTTATTCTTGACTTCTTTTTGCTCTCATCAGTTGCCAATAATTGGAGATTTTACTCCAATTTTCGACGTGACAGTGGGTTTTCGATACATTTGGCATGACTCAATACATGCCGGATATGATCGCCACATTTTTTTTTTAATTCTTTTAACTTCGAAGTCTTGAGTAGGGTCCCAAATAAATCTCCGCTGAGATGGAAAAAAAACAATTGATTATATAATCACTTATTTAATATATAAAATGAATCAATTATACCTGAAACTCGCACCACCATAGTTCTTTTGTAGGTCCTGGCGTGCTTGAGTATGACAAAGAGTCTCCTCTCCAATAGTTATTCACGATTTTATTGATCTCGCGAATAACAGGTACAGAATTTTCAAACTTACGATAAAGTGAAAAAAAATTGAATAAATAATTAAGATAGTTTAAAAATTATAATACTTATATTACTTACGAATCTCCAATCGGAAATATATACGGTCGACTTTCGATGTTCTCGATGAAGAGTGTCCATGTCATTGAATCGAATGGGAAGGCGTGCGTAATGAGATGGTCTTGGCGTGATCATGTGAAGGTCCAGCGGTCGGGAGGACAAGTAGGTATAGTCTTTGTGCGGTGGTGGATCAGTCTGGCCACTACTAGTACTCTGTCGTCTCTGTCCACCACGTCGAAACTATCAACCAAAAACAAAATTAGAATAAAGAAAATAAAACTTTTATGCTTAATGAAGAACATGAAAAACTTACAATATACATAATGAAGAGATGAGAGACTGCGACTGCGCTAAGCTACGATGATTTCACCACTGATAACCTATAAGAACAAAATATACACAACATACAGAGACAAAAGATATAAATTTAACAATGAGACATTATATAAACAAATAATTGAGCTGAGAAAATTTGTAAAATTATAGTTTAAAACTAAAATTATATATAAAAAAACTTATCCTAGACGTCAAATTTCAAAGTCCTCATTATCATCTTCCTCATCCTCATCAGTATCCTCATCCTCGGTCTCCTCTTCCTCCTCGTCCCCCTCCTCCTCCTTCCCCTCCTCATCAGTATCATCAATTTCAGTTGCATCCACGTTTATCACTACTCCGCTAGGATCTCGTAACGTTGGAATTATATATTCCTCGGTATGAAACATATTTGTAACTTTGTCTTGTTGATATGCAATGTCTTGCCAGCGCTCTTCAATTTTTTTCCGTGCTTTTGTTTTACAAACAGCCCACCATTCATTTTTATCACGCCTCGGTCTTAACGAGGACATCAATAAGATGCTTATAATTACTCAGGTAGATGTGCATGATTTGCTCATCTAAGTCTTATCAACTGCTTGTTTTATCCCATAACTTCCTATATGTGACTAAACAAAATCATAAAATATTTCTTCCAACTTAGTACTTAGCATTATTTGGTATGTGTATCTCTATGGCAAATTAAGCGACTTAAAGCTTACGTAGTTTCTGATTAACTATATGAATTCTGAGAATAAGTAGGATAGCGACATAAAGCACGTAGTTAATTATGGAGTTAAATATAGGAAAATAAATAAATTTATACCCTTTGGTGGTCGCGGCGTCTCGGCCGTGATTGATGGTGTTCGGCGGCTACTGGCGGCGGCTAGGACCTCTCAGACGAGAACCTAGCCGGTGTACTATCTGCGGTGGCGGAGTGGACTCGTGGCGGCCAGTAAGCGATCTCAGACGGTGGCCATTGGCGCGGCGTGGTCGCGTCTGCAGCTCCCGACCATCGGACCAACCGGCGGCTTTGGCCGTAGCGAGGCCAGCGGCCATTGGCCATTGCCAGTGCCGGAAATGTCGGAACAATAGCCAGCGAGAATCGCAGTCTTGGCGGAAGCGGGCGTCAGCGGTTAGCGAGGCGGCCGGCCAGTTGATTAGCGAGAAAGCGAGGCCGTGGCTGGCGAGGCCCGGCGGCAGTGGCGAGGAAGCGAGGCCCTTGGCGAGGCGCGAGGCGCGAGGCGGCCGTAGTGGCGAGGCGAGAACCGTGGCTAGCGAGCGGCCGTGGTGGCGAGGAAGCGGGCCGTGAGCCGGCGAGAGGCCGGCCGTAGCCGTAGCGCCGGAAAAGCGAGCCCTTGGCCGAGCCTGTGGCCGGAGAAGAAAGGGTTTTAGGGTTTGATCGGAAAGATTAGAGGTAAAATTAAATAAATTTTGCAGCGAATCTTTGGATTCGTTGCAAATCTTTATAAAAAATAAATTTTTAAAGCGTTAAGGGTGTTTGGTTGGGGTTATTAGGAATAACCTTAGTTATTCATCGATCCAAAGTTATCAACAAAATCCTGTTTAGTTTAAGTTTTAAATGATTACCAAGTAATGAAGAATACCGCCACGTCGACAAATAACTACATGCAATCCGAATTGAAAAACCTAAGAAAATATTCGGGGTTAAGGCATTTCTTTTCGATATTAGCCTTTTACTTATTGAGACAAAATATCATTGCCCATTGATTAAATTTCAATGCCCGAATATTACACGACTTTTCCTCTCGAATCACATGCAAAATCATTTAAAAAATGAGAAATAGGTCGACACGCCCATGCGATGGGGCATGGGCGTGTCGAATGATGTTGAAAGCAGCGTGTTGAGGCGTTAACATGGGCGTGTCGAGGCGTTAACATGGGTGTGTCGGCTAACATGGGCGTGTCGAGGCGTTAACATGGCGTGTCGGCTAACACACCCGAGGCGTGTTGAAGTGCGGAAGTTACGGTTGTTGCAAATTTTTGCAACGAATCCACGAATTCGTTGCAAATTTGCAACGAATCCGTGGATTCATTGCAAATTTTTTATAAAAAAATAAACGATTATTTTGTATTTTTAATTTAGCAACGAATCCCGAATTCGTTGCAAAAATCTGCAACGAATCCCGGATTCGTTGCAAAAATCTGCAACGAATCCCTGGATTCGTTGCAAATTTCCAACGAATCCACGGATTCGTTGCAAAATTTAAAAAAAAAAAAATTAACCTTTTTAAAACGTTATTTTATTTTTTAATATTAATATTAATTTTGCAACGAATCCGGGATTCGTTGCAAAATTAAAAAAAAAATTTAACCTTTTTAAAACGTTATTTTATTTTTTAATATTAATATTAATTTTGCAACGAATCCTGGATTCGTTGCAATTTTTGCAATGAATCCGTGGATTCGTTGCATTTGTTGCAACGAATCCTGGATTCGTTGCAATTTTGCAATGAATCCAAGATTCGTTGCAATTAAAAAAAAAAATTTAACTTTTTAAAATGTTAATTTATTTTTTAATATTATTTTTGCAACGAATCCTGGATTCGTTGCTATTTTGCAACGAATTCATGAATTCGTTGCAAAATATTTAAAAATAATCTCGTTCAGCAGAGCTTGTTTTCTATTTTTATTTTTAATAAATTAAATATCTACGACGAATTCAAAATTCGTCATTAAATTCTGATTCTGGCGAAAATAATTAGATTCAAAATTTAAATCCAAAACAATTTTTTTTGTAGTGTCAACACTATCTTAAAGCATATATATCACTTCCTCCACGCTCGACGCAGAATCAGTAGGCTTCCATGCACCGTTACCCTCTCCTTGCCTTGCTCTGGTCAGGGTCGGGCCCACGTTGTTTACCAATTGAGAGACGGGCTGTGAGGGCAAGAGACAATGAGCTCAGCCTTCTGGAGTCTTCTAAACGCATGGAATGCCCTATCCAATCGAATAGTTAGAACAAAAAAAAAAAAAAAACCCTTTGGAGGTGGCGAGCGATGGCGGCGGCGGCTGAGGATCGCCTAGAGAGCCGCATAGGTGCCCTCAGCGACGGAGAAGAAGGTGACCTATCTCGCTTCGTCCAGCTCATCCTCCGAGTGACTGGTTCACTGCTGCTGGAATCGGTGGCGGACGATTACCAGCCGGCGTATCGGATCGTGCTCTTCGACCCCGTGACTCAGAGCATGGTGGTGGTGCGGGGGGACGCCTCGCTTGTGGCGGAGTTATTGTCTGAAAGCGCCGGGTTGGGCGGAGGCCCGACGCCGGCGTCCAAGGCGTCGATCGAGGCGATGAGGACGGTAGAGGATGTTGCGGGAGAGGAGGATCGAAGGCTGCTCGGTGTGCTTGGACGGATTGGTGGGCCGTGGGCGGAGGAGACGCGCCCGATGCCGTGAAGGAGATGCCGTGCCGGTGCCGGCATCGGTTCCACGAGGGATGCATCGTGAAGTGGCTGGCGATGCATGGGTCCTGCCCCTTGCGCCGCTTCCGGATGCCGACCCAGGGCGATTCCGGATCGAAGATGGCTGGCAGTGAGGAGGAGGGCATTGAAGCGGAGGGCGACGAGGTGGGAGCGAGCAGGAGCAGGAGCAGAAGCGGGATCTGAGTCATGATCGTCTACCGAGGCCATCGGAATAGCACACGAATCAATCTCGGTCAACCCTCTTCATCTTCGCTGGAAAACGGAGGAGACGGCGGCGGAGATGAGTAATCAGGTCGGTCAAAATCATTCTTTCTTCTTCAAAAATTTCCCGCTTCTTTCGTGCTTTGCTTGGAATAAAATCCGTCCTTTTCTTGCACATAAACCGAAGCAGCCTCGTGTTTCGATCTGTTGAGCGATTCTTTCAATATAAATAAATAAATCAATATTCCAATTGATAATTACAAGGAAAAAAATTTAAAATCATAATTCGATTTCTATCACAAGATCCTTTTCGCTTCCCGGAGCTTTCTTTGATTCGTTTTCAGATATCCGAATTGATCGATGAATTCGGTATTAGAATTATTTTTAGAAGGCATTTAACAATCTTCTGCCATCCGTAGCACCCAAAAATTAAATCTATCAACTATTCTTCCTCTGCTCATCTGCTCACAGCTCCTAGCTGCCTTAGAAAGTCCTTTGTCGCCGCGGGGTACGGTCCGGCGGCAAGCTGCAAGGCGAAAAGTTATCCCATAGAAAATATGTTCAGGGGTGAATTTTAAAAAATTTATACGGACGATCATTTATCTTCGACGGTCCTAGTAGTGGTTGTAAGAATTTACTTTCGAAAGTATTGAACGATTTTACAAAGACATTGCAACTGCGCGGAAGTTGGATTAGACCATTGAATTATAAGTATTTTTAGATTTATTCTGATGGTTTAAGAGAATTATGAACTCTCAAAAAAAATTCGTAAGATCGAACTGATCATTTTTAGGATTAATCATGCCGAAAAATTACTCGTTGATTTCACAATGCCGCCAGTTCAGCTGAATTACTCGTCGATTCCACTGCATTCTCTTGGATAATATTCATGAGGCAAGGATCGATACATCTTTAGAATCAGATTCGTAAGACATGATCAGTATATATCTAAGATTAATCAATCGGATCTAAAATTTAAATACCAAAACATAAATAAATAAATTAGAAAATCCTTTGCCTTCTCAGGGCAAGTTGTCACTCCTAAATCAATTAAATCACTCTTAAATAAGACAAAAAAAAAAGAGAAGGAAAATGTGTATATAAAGAACACTTCTACTTGCAAATGGATTTTTATTTTTTTTTAATCTAGTCTTGCAATCAAATTAAATTTTAAATAGGGATGAATTCGACCTCACAAAAAATTCCAATCGATCATTAGTATAGATTTTAAAAATATATAGTTAATCCTAAACGAATAGTTCAACAACATTAGAGTCCGACGCCTAATTTATTCTGTGTGAAATTCAAATTTTAATTATTTAAAAAAATGATCTTACTTGTATCTTTATTAATTATTCATCGGATCAATTGGCATGAACAAACTAACCGTACAAAATTATTCACAAATCTATTTTTCTTTGTTTTAGAATTTCTCAAAGTGTTTCTCTCCGACCAACAGCGGCCACTAGAACCCTAAACCTTGCTCAACCCTCGTCGACTTCGTTTAACCCCAGCACAAAGAGAGATATGGCAGCTAGTGGGAGGAGGGTTAATCAAGGAGTCCAAATGAGGCGTTTGGTTCAGCAGTTTGAAAACGAGAAAATAGAATGATTTTTAATTATAGTATTTAATTAATGAGTTTGAAAATTAAGGGAATAGAATCACTCTCAATTATTTAGAAATGAATAAAATTTAAGGAATGATGATTTATAATTCATTTTTATCTGCTACTATCGTTTTCATCGTCGTAGTCACCGCCATCGCCTATTGCTCATCGTCTATCGATGTCGCTTGTCGTCATCGACCGTTGCTGTCCACTATTATCGTTGTTGACAATCATTTCTAATCTCAATTTATAAATCAAACAACAATATTAAAATGACTAAATTCATTTCCATTTCAATCTACTGTCAAATCCATTTCCAACATTCTTATTCCCGAATTCAAATCAAACCCACCTCGATCTAAAATTTGAAAACAAAATTTAAATACAAATTATTCGACAAATGAAATAAGCACGTGTTAATAAAACGCGGTTAGTTTAATATTGTTTAAAATATTTTTAAGTTGTTTTTGTTTGGCGGTAAATATTTGCCAGTGTGTTAGGCCTCGACAAAATCATTATCTTTTCTCTTTTTTCAGAGATAAAGAAGGAGAGATTTGACTCACGAAAATAATATACACAAATAAGAAACTTCGCTTCTGGTTGTTCTATTTGAATAAATTTGACTTTCTTCAAAATATCACTAAATAGTAGTCCCTATGGGATAGCGCGATAGTAAAACAGAGTTGTCGCTTTGGAAATGGATTGGGATCGATTTCGGATGAGGGATCTAAAATCTCTTATGGCATCAAATGACCCCTCCTCTGCCTTGTCACCGTGTCCAGGGACAAAGTCTCCCTCGTGATTTATCCTCTCTCTCGCCGCAGCCCTGGGACGGATGACAAGGAACTGCTAGTTGGACAGATTTCCAATTTTTTTGAAAATATCACTAAATACGTTAATTTCTTCATAATGGCCTAAATATGTTTTTGCTCTTGACCTATTTAATTAGATTTCTCTTCAGTTAAGATTTTCTCGAATTTCTCCTTTACCAATTAGATATTTCTCTATTTAAGTATTTGATTGACCTTAGCACAGTTAGACTTTTCCATCTATTGAGCCTCTAATAATTTGTTAAATATCCTACAACCACACGCTTCAAATTTCATAAGCAAACACAAGCTATCTAGCTAGGTTAACTTTAATTAATTCTTTACTAAACACATCAAAATTACTCTTTTAAAAACACAATGAAGTTAATTCGCTATATGCATGGATTCTCTTATCTCTTTGAACTCTATTTTTTATTATATCATAATCTATATTTAAATAAATTTTATTTTATTTTTCTACTATTGTTGCAAGAAATTAAATAAGTTTTATCGTTGATAATCAAATCTTATTCTTTTTAGTTTGATTACTGATTGTCTAAGTATATATTTGTACCATTTGAAATGTATTTTCTAGTGTTTTTTTCTTAATAGATGCAATTCAAACTTTCATTTTAATGTGTTTATTTATTTTATCCATCCTCATATGTTCACATATTTATTTATTTTAACATTTTCATCTCTATAACTCTCATCTTTTACCTATGTTCTCATGAAAAAATGGAACCACTACATTAGCATCTCTCTCAGGCTGCCCCTGCCGATCGAGGAGATAAATTAGAATCTCAATTGGTAAGTGCAAAGGAAGGAGGTCAGTCGATAGCCTAGGATGATGAATTCCTCGAGAATCGACTCCTGTCTACTACGAATAAACCTTTTTGCACTTACTAACTAGGTTAGCCCTAAAAGCTTTTTACTTATATTCTCATGTTACAAGCCAATATTCAGTTCTATATAATATAACAAGTCTAATTGACATTTTATAAAACTTTCATTTAAGTTTTAAGGGTATTTTACGATCACAAATAACATCCGATGTTTTCCTACATTTCAACTATTCTATTTGTATTTTAGGTAAGACATCTCTTAATCCCTCCATCCTTTACCAAAAATAATTTTAAATATTTAAAAATTTCAATTACTGACAATTCATTATCTCGTAAGTTAATAATTATTTTATTATATCAATATTGTTAAATTTAAATTTTATATATTATGTGTTTACTCTATTAAGAGTAAGACTTTCATATGTATTGTTTTTCTTGGAAATTCAAATTTAATATTTACTCTTTTATGTGTCTTATCTATCAAAAGAATATCATTTACAAATAATGTGCACCATAATATCATATCTTAGATATGTCTAATGAGTTTATCGATGATTGATATAAAAAGATAGATACTTAAAATTGATCCTTGATGTAATCCTATTTTTATTACTCATTTTTATGTTTTCACTCTTATCGTTGCATCCTTATATATATATATATATATATTATAGAATTCTCCATATAATTTCTTTGGAACTCTATCATAAACTTTTTCAAGGTTAATAAATATTATGTGTAAGTGTTGCTTTTGTTTTCGATATTTTTTTATTAGTTGACTTGAAAAGATGTATAAATTTGAATTGATTTTCGATCACTGTGCTCTCCTTCTATATTTTTGAATTATTGTTTCTCATAATTTTATGGTATGACTTATTAGTTTAATATCTCTCTAATTTATACAAATTTATATGTCTCATTTGTTTTTATATAAAAGAACTAGATAAAATATTTTTTATTTTTAATATTAAATTGAATAATTGTATAAGTTATCCAATACTTTACTATTTATATTTAAATTATTGAGTGACTCATCTTCCTCTATAATTTATATTTATAAAAATTAGAGAACCTTAGGTAGTGTTTGGTTGGCAGAAGAATTTTCTATTTTACTTTTCTAGAAAATAGAAAATAATTTTTTAGTATTTTCTAATTTTTCAAAAAATATTTTTTTATTTTTTAGAAAAAAAAATAGAAACAGAAAACGATTTTATGAATTTTTTAATTTTTCAGAAAACGCTCTTTTATTTTCTAAAAAAATGGAGATAAAAAACGAAAACCAAATGTGTTTTTTTATTTTCTCAAAAAATAAAAATAAAAAATGAAAAATTTTCACCTTGACCTCTTTATTATATATATATATATATATATATATATATATATATAAAAGTATATATATATATATATATAAGTTTTTTATTTTCTTTTAATATAAGACATATAATTCATTCAAGAATTAAGTCAGATTTTAATATCAATTGAAAAACAATAATTATTAATTCTTTTTTAAATGCATCAAGTATTCCAGATCGCTGGAGGATAGAGGGGATAAAGATTGATGATATTCAAAAACTGAAAACTTTATTTTATTTGTGATATTAAAAGTCCAAAATAATAAATATCTTAACCATGATTATTCACTTTCCTATTATATTAAAACTATTCCTCATTTAGGGTAGGAAAGGCAAAATCAAACATATACACGAATTTAAGCCCTCAAACTATAGCCGAAAGTCTTCCATAACCATATCTAGTTTACTTAATCCTGGACCCCAGCGCCTTATTCTAATTAGAATGTGGGTTAGAAAGTGGGCCGGAGACGGACGCCGGATAAAGCGTTGACAATTAAATTCACAAGTCAGCTATAGAGTCGAAAAGGTTTTTAAGAAGAAGAAGAAGAAGAAGAAGAAGAAGAAGCTGTTTAATTTCACGCCTTGGTCGATAATATAAACAATTTCCAGACATTATTAATCATAATAAAAATAATAAATAAAATTGATGCCCCTGAGACATCGAAAACCCTGCTTTCATCTTCTCTGTCAGTGCTCTGAAGCAGGGCACTTCTCTTCGTCTCCCACCCGCAACGGATACAGACTGAACAAGAACGAAAGATGGTAATCAAACTAGGCAAAATAGCAGCGCCGCGAACAGAACGCAACCACTTTTTAAGGCAGGAGGAAATTTCTGAACAAGAGATTTGCATACTCTTGTACGTTCGTATGGCTTCCGTCATCAAGATTTCATCTTCGGTCCAGCAAGAGAAGGAGGAGGTGAACTCGTAGCCAAAAACGACTTGCCGGCCGGATTCCTCAAAATTAGCATCAATGTGTCGCCGGCAAGTCATCCTTGGCTGCGAACTCTGCCCTCGTCCTCCCATGCAAGACCTCAAATGATCCAAAACACAAACACACTCAGAGAGAGAGAGAGAGAGAGAGAGAGAGAGAGATGAGAATGGTGAAGAATCTGTGTGTCGTTTATTGTGGCACAAGGAATCATTGCTGGAAAGGGGAAAGAAAAGTGTTGGAAAGGGGGAGATGCAGATGCCATTGGCGAAGAGGGAGGAAGGTTGTGTGACATAGAAAAGGAGGAGGATGTGGAATGGAGTTTTGGTTGGAGCAGGCGAGCAGCCAGTGAAGAAAGAAAGCTGGTGATTCTCTGGTTGTTTATGGTGCTTGGGGATGTCCTAGGATTTGACATGGCAGAAGCAGGAGAAACCTACGAACAGTGATATGCTCGGGCCACCTTCCGAGTCCTGCTCTATCTCATTGACACGTCGATGCTCTCTGTTCAAATCATGACCCAGGACCAGCCCGGCCGGTCAGGAGAAGATGGTTTTGGAAAAAAATGAGTGGGGGAGATGGATGGACAGTACTGCACGCTGAATTCATGACTAATTAATTTTCTTTAGGCTTGTTGTTGTACTGTTTTTTATATTTTAATTTTTTTTTGTTTTTCCAAAACTCAAAAGGCATTTTTTTTCCCGTTACCATCATTAAAAAAAAAGAGCATTATTTATTTATTACTATTAAAATAGTATCTCATCCTGTTTTTTTTTAATTCTCAGAAATACTTTTATTTATAATGTAACATAGTGTTATTAATGCAACATAGTATTTATATTGTATTATTATACTGTAGTTAATGTTAACCAGAATTGAAATATTTATACTGTAGTTAAACCTGACCATGATTTGAAATTGTTAATTCAATGATCCGTGAAAAAGTTAATCTTTAATCTTAAACATTCGAAATGATTATAATTCACGATTTTAAAGCTGTTGATTATGATTTAATTTTGATACAGTTCGAAATTATAAATGCGAAGAAAAATAAAAAATATAGAATATAAGCTTATTTAAATTGTGTCCACAGGAATTAGAGAATATAAAAGATTTTGATTGCATCCTTTAAAAATTAAACATTTTTATTCATTTTTAATTTTTCAAAAAGTTGAACGCTAATATATATATATAATCATTCGTGAGGATTTTCATTATTCATCGTATGATCATTTAAGATTAAGGATTGAATTATAGTTTTCATCCGATCGGACGGCAGATAACGAAAGTGCTCATGGATGAATTATGTAACATAACATATATATATATATATATATATATATATATATATAATTCATCCGTGAACATTTTCATTATTCATCGTTCAATTTCTTAGGATTTAATTATTGAATTACAGTGCACATCCGATCGGACGATAAATAATCAAGAAACTCACAAATGAATTGTATAAATTTATTATTAATAAATTATATTCCTCGACAAATTTATTATTAGTTGTATCATATAATTTAAATAATCTCTATAAGTTTAATATTGAATGAATAAAAAAGATAAAATAAAATTAAAAATAATTTATTAGGAAAGTTAAATGAGTTTAAGTTTAATAACTTAAAAGTAAAATAGTCATACGTTAAAAAAAATTTAAGATAAGTAATTAAAAATTTTTGATTTAAATCAATTGGTATAATAATCCTTGACAAAATTTAAAACAAATGAATCAAAAAATTTAAATCAAATTAATTAATTTATATTGAATCATACTACTAAAATTATTAAAATATTACAAATATAAAATTACTATTTAAAAAATTAAATAAAATAAAAATAAATAATATTTTGAAATTATTAATTGGGGATAAACAAAACGGATCAAATTATATTGAACAACACAATTAATATTATTAACATATTATAAACACAAAATATTACTATAAAAAATAAATAAAATAAAAATAAATAACATTTTGAAATTATTAATCGGTGATTTGTATTCTTGTTGTGGCGGTTACAATTCAACATCGAATCAGAGTATTTTTGGAAGAAAAAAAAAAGAAAGAAGAAAAATATAAAACCGTTACATTAGTGATCTCCATCGTTGTCCCTACGTGTGAGGGAGTAAATCAAGAGGTCAGATGACTAACACAAAAATACTGAGTCATCGATAGTCTGACTGTCAACCTCATGAATCAATCTCTTGCCCTTTCGAACCTTAACACGACTGTACTAGTCATCTGAAATAGTCCTAGGGCTAAAGAAAAAAGAACAGAGTCATTGCTTTGATAATAAGAGCATCCATAATGCTCATTAATTGAGTGTGTTATAACATCCCATTTGATATTAATAGCATTGTGACACTGCTTCAGTTTGAACGCGTTCAAACAAATGTGAGGTGGGCCAGGGGTCACTACAAAAAATGTAGTCTTTGACGACAAATTTTGAATAAAAAATTTAATGCGTTCAAACAAATGTGGGGTGGGCCAGGGGCCACTACAAAAAATGTAGTCTTTGGCGACAAATTTTGCAACGAATTTTGAATTTATTACAAAATTTGTTTGCAACGATTTTTTTTCGTTGGAAATAATTCGCCGCTAAATTTGACAACAAAAACAAAAAATTCGTCGCAAAAATTGCAATGAATAAAATTTTCGTCGCCTCGTTGCAAAAATTTGGCGACAAAAATAACTATTCGTCGCTAAATTTGACGACGAAAATAATTATTTGTCGTCAAATTTGACAACGAAACATAATTAGTTGCCAAATCTATGACGAAAAAAATAGTTCGTCGTCAAATCTGCGACAAAAAAAATTCGTCGCAAAAATTTGGTGAAGAAAATAACTATTTGTCGTCAATTTTGGCAACAAAAATAATTATTCATCGCCAAATTTGGCGACGAAAATAAATATCATCACCAAATTTAGTGACGAATATTTATATTCATCGCCAAATTTGCGACGAAAATATAGTTTGTCGCAAAAGTCTAATAAACATATTTTCATGAATAAAAATAAATTTGGCGATGAATATTTTTTCATCGCCAAATCTACGACAAAAAAAAATTCATTGTAAAATATTCATTCCCAATCGACTGAAGAATACCATCAGTCGACTGACGTGTGACCAGTTCGACTGGTCAGTTGGCTACCAAAGATTCTGTAAGATACTATAGTAAATCAATCGACTGATAATGTTCCATCAGTCGACTAGTGGATTTTCCAGTCGACTGGCATTGCAAATTTTGTAACAAAATTATATTTTCGTCGCCAAATTACAGACGATTTTTTTTCTAGGCTAAATTTGCGATGAGCCTTATTTTTATTGCAAATTTAAAATAATATGAAAAAAATACTAATTTATTGTTTTTACCTGTTTTTACAATTTGTACTCTAAACACATATAACGATATATAAAAATTCACATATCAAATTTGATAAACATGTCTAATCATTCAAAATGATTCATCAATACAAATAATAAACTATTAATCTTATGAAATTTATAATACAAAAATATCGAATGTAACCAGTCAAGAAACATTTAGGTATATAATTAAAACATAACTATCATCCTCAACTCTCGCGTATCTTCTCTCTCAACAATTGATCTTTACTAGAGAAGGAGATCCTGTAATTGGAGAACTAAGATCCTGCAATTGGAGAAGGAGATCTTGTAGTTGGAGAACCAGAAGATCCTGCAACTGGAGAAGGAGATCCTACAGCTGGAGAAGGGCCCGAAGACACATGTCCTACCGATACAAGGGTTGAAGCAGAGAAAGAGAATATTCTTCCATCACTATTTCATCTATAACTGTTACGCCGAAACTATCAATCATAATTATTAGAATAATAAAATAAAAAGAATCACATCTTCATCGAATGTATAATGAATAATATGATAAAACTTATCATATTTTATCTGTAATATTAGACGCCGAAATAATCTACCAATATATTAAAAAAATTCTCTGACATCTTATAATTTACAATTTTTTTCTTCGCTCGATTTGCATCCCTATCTATATGTGGTATCTTAACTTCTCTGGTCGAATTCTCAGCTTCAACTTTCCTCTGGCTTAGACTCGGAATCATATTTAGTAACATAACACGAAAAGAATCTCCCAAAATTGTTATAACTTCTTGTGTCGTCCTGAAGTGACTCTTGTGTCCTGGACGACATAAGAAGTTAGAACAATTTTGACAGATCCTCTTCATGTCATGTTACTAGATATGATTCCAACCCTAAGTCAGAGGAAAGTTAAAGCCGAGAATTTGACTGGAGAAATTAAGATACCACATATAGATAGCGATACAAATCAAGTGAAAAAAAAATTGTAAGTTATAAGAAACTACTGGTCATCTTCTCAAAGACCGACGATATCCTATAAATATATGGATCAACATAGGTACTTATTGTATCATAAAATTTGAAACCTACAAAAAGTAATGTAAAAGAAAAAAACAACAATAAAATCTTCGAAGAAGAAATACATAAAATCAAACATTAATTATATGTAGTATAAAATAATAATGCTATAAATTTTAGAATATATAATATACCTGCCCTATGGAAGCAACGGATGAGCTCACAGCAGAAGACTTTACAAACTCATGGATCACATGAAAAACGAAGTACGATAAACCTATGGAAAATAAAACATTAATTTTTTATTTATATTACACATTACATAATTTAATTTGAATAATATGTTGACGTTTTGTGCGCGATCCAAAGTCAACACAATAGTTATGCCGATTCAGGGGCGACGATGAACTACCCACGCGCCTAGAATAACATCCTAGCTGGGTGAACGACCCAGCCAGACCATTAGCACGATAAAATTGTCGATCCTAACTGCGCGAACGACGCAAAAGGGTTGACGTGACAGGCCGTTGGCCACGCGAATGACGCGGTAGAGGGCACCGGTGCGGCAAGAGCATCACCCCTACCGCGCAAAGGACGAGGCAGGGGCGTCCTCGCGGCGGCTGCCGCGCCACCGACGAGGCGGCGATGCCGTGAGCTCGCTCACGCGGTACCGCTAGCTCACGGTGCATAACCGCGAGCTCGCGGCGGCGTGAGAGGAGAGATGTGAGTTACGCACGACACGCTGACAAGCGCGGACGCCAGATCTGCTCCGACCGGAAGAGCGGGGAAGAGGGGAGAGATGCGTATTGAAAGGGATTTCGGAAGGATTGATCGGATCGGAACATGAGAAAGGGAAAGGGAGGAGATGATTGATAATTAGGAATTTGGCGACGAATCAAATATTCATCGCCAATTTTACGACTAATTTAATATTCGTTGAAAAAATTTGCAATGAATTATTAAATCGTTGTAAATTCAACGATGAATTCATATTTCGTCGCAATATTCTACAACGAATTTTATTTTTCGTCGCAAAATTAGCAACGAAAATAAAAATCGTTGCCAAATTAGCGATGAATACTAAATTCGTCGCAAAGTTATCCCGCCGTTGTTTTTTCCAAATAATTGAAAATGTCCGATGAAAATCTTTCGTTGCCAAATTTATCGAAAATTTTGCAACGAAATCAAGATTCGTTGCAAAATTTTGCAACGAATTCGGGATCTGTTGCAAAATTTTGCAACGAATTTGATTTTTCATCGTAAATTTGCAACGAAAAATCATTTTCGTCGCAAATTTGTGACGATATTTGGGACGAAAATGAATTTGTTGAAACTGTAAATAAACTTGCAATAAAAAAATTTTTGTTGCAAATTTCGTTACTAATTTGCGATGAATTTTAAAATTTATCGCAAAATTTATTACAGATTTACATCAAATTATTTTCGTTGCCAAATTTCAGGGCTAAATTGATGCATTTTTGTAGTGGGCTTGTCCACCCCTAGTGTATTTTTATTTTATTTTTTAATTATATTTATTAAAAAATTATAAATATAATTTTTAAAAAATAATAAAATTATTTTTAAAAAGTAAAATTATTATTAAAAATAATTTTAATATTTTAAAATATTTTTATTTAATATGATATAATTTTAATATAATTAGGTGGACTATGAGACCCATAACTAATGAGTGTTAATGTTAAAAGGAATGTGGGTGAAAGAGATATATTGTTATAATAAGTATCTGACAGTAGATCCCATGCTTTTTAATGAGGTGGAAGATGTTATAATAAAAATGGGTTGTGGATGCTCTAAAGAATAAGGGCATCCACAATTCACTCTCATTATAACACTCTCCATCTCATTAAAAAATATGGGATCCATTGTCACTTATTTATTATAATAATATATCTCTTTCACTCACATTTTTTTTAACATTAACATTCATTATTTATAGATCTCACAGTTCACTCAATAATCTTAAAATTATATCATATTAAATAAATACATTTTAAGAATATTTTAAAAGTATTATTATTATTTTTAATAATAATAATATTTTTTTAAAAAAATAATTTTATTGTTTTTAAAAATTTATTCAATTTCTTTAAACTTTATTCAAATTTTTAAAATCTGTAATTTTTTAATAAATATAATTAAAAAAATAAAAAAAATACACATGGGATGACGTAGCCAAGACTAGCCCACTCCACGTTCACTTGAATGTGTTTAACGTGTTCAATACATTAAACACATTCAAGTTGAAGTCAAAATGGTGTTTAACACCATGGGACATTATAATACCCCTGTAACGCATCATTGTGGATGCTCTAAAGAGATTTTTTTTGTTTTTTGTTTTTGACAATTTCAATAAAAAAAAGAGTCCTCATTTGATTTTTTTTATCTTTTTTTTTTTCCCAAACAATTTTGCAAACTACTTATGGCTGATTTTTCCATGACTGAGTCGAAAACATACTAAATCAAGGCAAAAAATAAAAAGTAGATTATTTCATTAAAAGTTATTAATGACTTCAAAAATCTTAGTTGGTTTGTTAAACTATGGAAGTCCATTAATAAATTATAATTAAAAATTATTAATGATTTCAAAGAGCATTAATTAATAATTGCAAAAGTATCATTTTTTATGTCAAAAGTATTTGATAGCCCTCGTGGCGTCGTCTTGGCGTCCATGGTACCTCAAAAAAAAGGATAATAAGATTTTGACCTAGCATTATTACAACACAAACAAATACCCTCTACTATGATTTTATCCAACCCGACAAGGTGTAAATGTTCCAACGAGGCCACTAATCAAAGAGAGGGAGAAAATGTTCATGATCTAATAAAAGGAGCAGATTATTTATTGTTTCAATAAATACAATTATTAATTTAATGAAGACAAACCCGCTTCAATCCTTAATCATCATTATCTGAGGATGACCCATGACCATATAAATCGTTTGGTGTTTCATATTCTAATGTTATATATATATAGGAAATTCTTTTCCTGCACGATCGATTCGTCCGCACCACACCGACCCCGCGCCCGTCCGCTCCCCGCTGTCGTGCCGTCTGATCACCGCCGACCGCCGGACAAGGCGCAATCGACGCGCGACTCACCGACGGTCTAACGGGGCTCGAATTCCGACCGGTTTACGCCCGAAATCCGGTGCAAATCGGTTTGGCCATGATCGGACCGAATTCCGATCGAATTGCGACCGGAATCCGATGGCAGACGGACCGACGTCGGCTACCGATTTCGGCCTTAATTCGACCGATCGACGGTCGAATCCCGAGCGACCGAGTATATCGGACAAACTGACATCGGCTACCGATCCGTCCGACGCCGGATTCCGACCATGATTCGATCGATCGGAATCCAGCCCGATCGCACAATTCGATCGTTTTCGACTGATTTGCGTCGGATTCCGAGTGCTAACCGGAAAATTTGAGCCATTGATCGCCGAAGTCGCGCGTCGATCGCGCCGTCCGATGGTGACCGGCCGCGATAGCAGCGAGCGACAACGCGCGACTCACATGTGGCGCGAACGAATCGGTCGCGCAGGAGAAGATTTTTTTCTCTCTCCCTATATGTGGCGCGGGCGAATCGGTCACACAGGAGAAGATTTTTTTTTTCTCTCTCTCCCTATATATATATAACTTCTCATCTGTGCGCTCAAAAGTTCCACGCCCCCACACATGAACTCACCGTTCATGTGTGGGGGTGCGCACAAGCGCGGAACTGGTGGGTATATATATATATATATATATATATATATATATATATATATATATATATATATATATATATATATATATATATATATATCACCTATCTGCGACGCATAGTAAATAGAAAATATATAATGATTTCGTCGCACGATTTCTTCTCGCAGTTATTGTTCGATCATAATTTGATCGTGGTTTGATCGACATCAGAATTTGATCAAATCACGATCGAATTCCGATGGGACATCATGTCCGATCGAATTGCGATCGAATTTCGATCGGATTCAACCGTAGTGTTGGCGACCACAATTCGATCGCAATCCAATCAGAATCCGACCGAGATTTGATAGGCTGATCGACCGATTGACGGCGACGATCTCGATGGATTCAGAGATTGAACTATAACGTTCACTGAAAAATGAAGTCACGGATAAACACACTATACATTTCCCATTACTATGCAATCGCAATGAATTAAATGGTGAAGAACGCATCACACACGAATCTACTATATATATATATATATATACACACACTAAAATATTATCCTACATAATTCATCCATACGTGAGCATCAGTAAACACCTTTATTATCCATCGTCTAATCTCCTAGAATTCAAGGATTGAATTATAATACGCAAACGATCAGATGATAGATAATATAGATACTCACGGATGAATTAGATAGGATAATATTTCTTTACTTTCTAATATGGAATAAAATGGTGTTTTCTCCTCTTATATATTTTTTTTGTATTTAAGATATTATTTTAATTTGGATTAAATTATGAACCTAAAAAATTAAATTTAAGGGATGAATTAAAGCGAAACCCGAATGAGATAAGCAAGGTGAGTTTATAACCAGTAATCTATAAGTCTATAAATGCAAAATTATAGAAAAATGTGTCCAAAACATGAATTTATGCCTAAGGTCACACAATGAGCACAGTTTCCAAACTATACAAATATAAAAATCTTGATTATTTCATAAGCAATCAATAAAATTTGCACAAAAGGTGACACTTACATTTGTACTACCAAAATTATTCATCAAGGAAAACTCACATATTTTAAGGGCCATACACAATTAAATTCTACTTTTCCTACCTTTCTATTTTGCCCCACAATTGACTATGGAGGGGTGCCCCAATAAAGAGGGCTGCTTCAATGTCTCATTCTTTAAAATTTGGCCTTTTCCATACATTATTACCCCTTTTTTTTTTTCTCTCACTCTCTCTTTCAAGGGAGACTTCCACTACCCATAAGAATTACAGAGATTAATTGATTCCTAAGAAGACATTTTTGATGCTTTTTTTTTGATAAATTTAAACAGCTTTTAAGATCACAAAGCTATGAAACAAAGACATCCTATCAATATCTCAGTAAAAGTAGATTTCAATGACTTGTTCAATACAGTATGGATGTTAATCTCGCATGAGCTCGACCCTAAGCTTATGAACATCAAAATATCCTAAATAACCACAAAAACAAATCAGAAAATGGAATTTAAATTTCCACAAAAAAATAATCAAAAATCACACTGAAGCTTTATGAAACAAATAAATGACCCAAAAAACTTCCCCCCTGTGTATTCATGAAGGAAAAGGTTGGACAGATGTTTTCCTTTACTTTGCTAATTTACCTCAGCCTTCCTTTTAGATGGAAAAAGTGAAAGATATTTGTGCTTTGGGTTTGTAGAGTATGGTGGGAATGGGAATTGTTGGTCCACTTGGCTTTGAAGTGTAGCCATAACTATGAGCTTGAAGCTTAAGCAGAGAAACAAGCCAAATTATTCACAATCCATAAATACATTAGACAAAGGTTGTCACACTGGCCATGGCTCCACCCAAATCCACCACCTTTCATTAATCTTTTGGGGGACCAACATTTCTTTTCAATCCCCATAATGCATCAAAATGAAGACTTATGAACGTTACCATGTAAACATTACTAGAAGAGTCAAAAAAGAAAAAAGCGAGGTACCTTTTCGACCAGCAAAGGCTCGGACAAAGCTTGCACTGACTTGATCAGTGTAGGAACCTAACCGAGGAGTCCCAAGCCATTTTATGTTCCAATTCTGTGCAGGCTCTGGACAATGAGTTCAATCAATCCTACATGATTATATATATATATAGAGAGAGAGAGAAATGCATACCTTTTGGAATTTACTGTGCGAAATTGAGACTGGAAAAGAGAGAGCTGCAGATGAACCTTTCAGCTGATCTCACTTGTGATTTAAGCAACTTGGCAGAGAGAGAATGATGTTCGGATGTCATTATTTTGCCGGTTTAATCTTGAAGGTAAACGATCTTTGGTAAACTCGGAACACAGGTCAGTAGGATTCAAACTCTTATCCTTTTACAGTTTACTTATTCCTTGAATGTATTGGCACTGTACCACACCGGTGAGGGCGTCTGGATGTCATTCTTGTGCATGTGGACGATGAAGCTCATTCAGTGATCCAGGTGAGAAACCACACGGGCAAATGATGCACTGACTTGTACGTGGCATCCTGTTCTTCCGTTTCCAGTTCGCCATTGGTAATGAAAGCTTCAGTAAAAGAGAGCTCTGAGGACACGTTGAGGTTACAAAAGGATTAATGTGCTGCTAACCACCATTGGGTTATTTATGTCAGTGCCATTTCTGCATGCTGACCCTCTTGTGCTACTCTTCTCTCTCCCCCTCTCTCAGCAATAAAGGCCACAAGGCCTTTTGGTGTAGCACACTAAAACTTGAGCAAGCCATGAGAAGGACAGCTCGATGGAATGAGAGCTTGAGCGTTTTGCAGACTGCAGGTTGAGTCTCAGTTGTGATGGGCCGGTCGCCGTGCTGCGAGAAGGTGGGGTTGAAGAAGGGGCCATGGACGCCGGAGGAAGACCAGAAGCTGCTGGCCTACATTGACAAGCATGGACATGGAAGCTGGAGGGCTTTGCCGGCGAAAGCTGGTGAGCTGAATTCTTCTTGTTTGGCTGCAAAATGTACGAGATGGCGAGGGAGAAACTGTGAACTGTGACTCTTTGCTGTGTTTGCAGGACTCCAGAGGTGCGGGAAGAGTTGCAGGTTGAGGTGGACAAACTACCTGAGACCGGACATCAAGAGGGGGGAATTCAGCATGCAGGAGGAGCAGACCATCATCCAACTCCATGCTTTGCTTGGCAACAGGTTCACTCTGTTTCTTGCTTCGTTTGCATGCTTCAATTTTCGGGATAGAGATTGACAGAAAAGGCACAGTTCGTATGGTTTCACCCAAATCGAAAGGCAATTGTTGAAATGTTGCATTAGAACAGAAGATGATTTCTTGAAGAATTTTCATTGATCTCCTCCAGCTCTGTTCCAGATGGTCTGCAATCGCCACCCATCTGCCCAAGAGAACAGACAATGAGATCAAGAACTACTGGAATACACACCTCAAGAAGCGGCTGGCAAAGATGGGCATCGACCCCTGCACGCACAAGGCCAAAAGTGACACCCTCAGCTCTGCCGACGGCGACTCCCGAAGCTCCACCAACCTCAGCCACATGGCACAGTGGGAGAGTGCGCGCCTTGAGGCCGAGGCGCGCCTTGTGAGGGAGTCCAAGCTCCGTGCAGTTTCCAACCCCTCCGCCATTCTTCAGCACCAAATGGGTACGGCATCACCCTCCGCGTCCAAGCCCAGCCTCGATGCGATCCGAGCATGGCAGGTGAAGCAGCCCGCGGAGCAAGGCGAAAGGTCAGACCTCGAGTCACCCACCTCCACGTTGACCTTCACAGAAAGCCACCTGCTGATGGCGGCAGCGGCTGGCAGAGTACCGGGCAATGCGACAGCCGGCAGCTACCAAGGAGGTGAGAACATGGAGCCAGAGATCGCAGATTGGAAGTGCATGCCGAAGGATAGGTTGGACAGCTTTGCGGGCTTCTCTACGGAGCATTTCCTCGCCAGCAGCAGCGATGGAGAAGCACCGTGGCTAGCGGAGGCATGCGGATGGAGCCAATTCGGAGCAGGATTCACCGGAATGCTTCTAGGTGATAAGAATTCGAATTGCTGCGGTGATTCTTACCCGAACAATGGCTGCGTTCCAGAGGAAGAAGAAGAGCAGGTGGATAAGGAAGAACTAGTGGAAGGAGGAGAGAACAAGAGCTACTGGAACACCATTTTCAACTCGGTCAACTCTTCGTCGTCTTCTACCTCCCCGCCAGTGTTCTACAACTGAACTCAATAGCTTTGACTGCAAATCTTCGCTGCGATTAAGTTCCTGGTCGATTCAATAACTTCACTGCAGTGCTTCCCTCCAACTGAGTCTACAAGAAACAGAAAAGAACAATAATAATAAATAAATAAATATCTATATCTATATCTATATATATATATATATATATATATATATATATATATATTAGGTGCTTGAATGTTTCTAGATTCTGATTCCTGTCCTGCTCTGTTCTGTTTTTGTTCAGATTTGGGAGTTTGTAGCGTTTGAAGGATACAGTTATAACAGTTTGAAGCTAGCTAATATATCACTTTGCTCAAACTTTCATGTACCATGCTATGGATAAAGAAATTCGATGTTAGAGAGAAATGGTTAAGATTCAGAAATGCAGACCTCAAAGAGCTGAATAAGCATGTAAGAACAGTTTAAATGCTGATTCATCAAAGTTACCTTTGGAGAATAAGTATTCTCCTTGAAACTCTGGATTTTCAAAACTTCAAGATTGAAACAAAGCATGTCTCTCAGCTACAAGGCTTTCTGTGCTTATCAGTCACTCCAGTACCCCTTAAGTTGCAGCTGTAACGCAGTTTGGCCATGACAGTAATTAATTGATGCTGCAGTATTCATAATCTAATGTGATATAAAACATAGCTGTAAGAGGGAGTAGTCCCAGGCAATCTGGGCCTGCCCCACAGAGATGAGTGTGGTGTACAAGGGGCATGAAGAGAGACAAAACCCACATGGTCATAACTGTCTCTGTTTACATAAAAGGAGTGAGAAGAAAGAAACAACTTTTAAGTGAAGTGCTTTTTTACAGTAAAAGTTGTCTGATCCAATGAGCTCAAAATAATTAGAAACAAGCGATAACTGCTAAATTTATCATAAGTATTTGGATTTTTGATTAAACTAGCAGGAGTGATTTTAATAGATATACACAAATACTTTGAACTTCACAACAAACCTAGGGCTTGTTCTTAATATTTTAACTTCCTTGCCTTTTGCATCATCCACTTTCCATACATCTGCATTACCGCTGTGAAAAGCATGTTGGTAAGGGGAAAAAAGGGCATGAAAAATATGTTGATAGAGAATGGGTATGGTCCACTTTGAGCTCATTTATGCATGAAAACACAAACCAGCAGTGCCATATTCGAACTGAAGTTATTCAAAGAAGTTACAACTCGGTTTCTTTTCTGGTAGAGCTTCTCACTGCAGTTGCAGTTGAAACATGTATAAAAGGTTAAACTACTGCACAACAAACAAAACGATCTGAAAAGAAATACCAAAAGAGGAGCTATAGACCAATTAAGATGGTTTATAGACCCAAATTAGGGTCTTAGTCAAAGTGTAAATTGCTGAACATCTACTTGGATTTAGTGAGGTACAAATATTAGTGTAGTCTGCTCTATTAAACACCATTAACTAAATTTAAGTTTGTTTTTGGTAAGAAACATAAATGAAAGAAAAAAAAACTTTACATTAGAAGAGCAAGAAACATGAACCTGCAATCTTCAATCTCAGCACAATTATATTAATTCGCATGATTACGCTCGTTGGTAAAATTATCCTTCATCTCACACTGGATTAACATTTCCTTTCACTGGAACTATCAAACAGCTTCAGAACATGAACAAGTCAAAAGGCATTTATGACAAGATTGCATCTATGTAATTCATAGCAAGGTAGATCTGAGCAATGTACTGATTTCCCTAGGCAATATATTTCTTTCCTTAGAATAGATTATGGAATGTTACAACAATAGCCACTCATGACATCAACACTGACTGTCTCCTGCAATAGATCTTGCAGATGATAGTCAAGAGTATGTGGTCCACCAGCGAGCAAATCGACCACAGTAAAATGTAGTTGTTTTCTTCTTTTTCTTTTGCTTTGCTAAGGTCAGTTCAACAGTCAAACCAAATCAATCATCCAAGCAAGATGAGATATGAAAGCCTATCCTAATCTACTGTCTTGCACCAGAAAAATTGTTATAAGTCACTTTCGCCTCATTTAAGTCTGTTGCTGTTAACACCACAAATTAAAGGCTAGTTGAATCATGGATGGTTTTACCACAAGGAAGATTTTAGCATAACACAGTTGCTGAATTATGCTAGCTCCCTTGGAAATGCCTTGCATTTAAATAGACAAACTTCTACAAGTCAAGGGAAAAAGGTGAATAGGATGATAATGAGTAGAATTCCAGATTATCCATCCCCAGCTTGAAGAACAGAACTTATTGCAGTGTACGCTAATCGTACCCAGCCACCCACGTTCTTCTTTCATACCCAAAAACTTATAGCAGAGTTTGCTAATCGCTATCTAGTAGGTCTTATCATTCAACGGGAAAAAAATTGATATGCAGACTTATTGCATGCATTTTTTGGCAACCCATCTAAAAGGGTTTTTGATAGGTTAACATTCTAATGAGGAAACAGATAACAATTTTTGCCACTATGCTACCAACGAGAAATAGGTACGGGAGAAAAATTAAGAAAGGAAAATGAATGTGCAGTGAAAGTGAAAGTGGAGCCAAGGTTTGAAGCAAAAGAGCAATATATTAGTAAATCCGAATTTCAAAAGCATGCAAATCTAAACAAATAAGATATGATGAAATATCACCTTGTACAGAAAAGAATTATGTTTTACAGACAAACATAAGAACAAGATCACTCTCTGCCAAGCCAACCAGCCATTATCATATGCATAAGCATTCCAAAAGCCATTTCCACAGAAAGTTTAAATAAAAACAAACAGCAGAATATATAACTTTGAGGGGAAGGCATTGCAGATAAACAATATTGCAAAAACAAATGAGAAGACTCAAATTGGAGGTAAACCAAAATTTTGATAAAATCATGCATGTGTACCTCAACAGGTAATTTTTTTTTTCTATTTAAAATGAGCCAGGTTGATTCTGCTGAAGCTAAAAAAAGCAACTGGAAAATGCAATCAGTGACATTCTAGTTGTCGTAGAGCATGAATCATATCTAGTTAGTTAACATATGCAGACATAGCATGCAAACAGTGATCAAATAATCGATTTGAACAGTACATTAATATATTCTGTACATTACCGTCTATATGTGGCCATTAATTTTGATACTGTTTCGGTTTCTCTGTACATTTGCAGGTTTTTATTCATATGAATGTTACCAGTAGCTTTACTTAAAGCTCAATGGAGAGAGAAAATTCATGTAGCTGGTCCTAAATAGTTGAGACAAGCATAGCTTGCTTATGATTATGAATCATAGTACTTGAGTGTTTGATGGAAAAACTTTCAAAGTCATCATCTTTTTGAAGAGAAACAAATCTTAAGCAACCTTATTCTCATAAAATGCAGCAAACAGTCTCAAACCAAAAAGATTTTTTTCATGATGATATAATTATCAAATGGTCAATTGTCATTAGTCATTGAACTTGCAAGTATCACCAAGACATTACACAAGTGTATTTCAGGAACTAACATACCAGCAAATTGCATAAGATTAGTGAAGTGAGGATGATCTCATAAATTACATATATGTGGTTGGCAGTTTAGGCCCTGGAAAACAGAAGGTGACTGCTCCTTGTGCAGCCAAAAAAATGTTACCATTGGGTTCTTGATAGAGGAGCACAGTTACTCAACAGGAAGGACCTGAAGCTCAGTACTCAGTAATTGATTTTGATCTTTGGTCAACAGAATATCAAATACCACTTGCGCACAACACCTTTCAAAGAAGACTGCACTTAACAATTTCCAATTTGCATAGGACACAACCTTTCAAAGATTAACTTACTACAAAGATTTAACGAGAGATCTTTAACCAGTCTAGCCATGTAAAAATTGTTTCTCGCAGCACGACTTGAAGGATCAGAGTACAGGTTTGCCAAATGCTGCGCTCTTCATATAAGACTGGACAAGATCGAACCTTCCCCATTGCAGAACTTGTGAACATACTGTTCATTGAATTTACTCTGGAAGAATGGCGAATGCTCTCTAAAATTTGAATTTTGGGGGATAACAATCCCTTCGATTGCAGACCCCACATCAATTCATATCTCGTAAGTATTCTAGCCACCAGGATAAACGGCAGCAGCCTTGCGTTTGACAAGAGGCCTGTCTTCAATCTCAAGGTTCAAACGAGAAAATCCAGTTTCTTCCATATGTGCTCATTTGCCAGATGCATCCAGTTTCTTACGTATGTGCTCATCTGTCAGATCCAGAGAGAGGGCATCTTCGGAGCATGGTGAACACTAGACGGATACCGAGTCCATAGCTCCTAAAAATATGCAGCTCTCTCAGAAGGTCCTTCTCGGGCAACATGGAGGACAGATGTAGGGCATCAAAGTATCCTTCCGAGGAAGCGCGTACACGCAGCTCATCCTCGGCGATGCGGAACCCAGTCCATCTTCGCCGGAATGAGCGTAAGAGCCTTGTAGACGAGGGTTTAACTTCAGGGTTTAGCCCTCTTTTGGTTTAACAGGACCAAACCGCTTTCCATTGAGATTAATCCGGGTTTTTTGAATTTTTTGGCTAAACTTCCGAACCGGTCTATCAGTTCAGGTCGAACTCAACCGACTTCGGCCGAATTGGACGACCCTTTTATAGTAATTTTCATTTATATATATATATATATAGAGGCACGTTATGCCGCACACCTCCCCTGTGTGACAGTCATCTGCACGTGAAGAAATTGTTGACGTGACATTTGATTATCATGTCAACAGTTTCCTCATGCACGGACGAAAAACGCACACAGTAGGCACGCGACAGAAGAGAAATTCGACACAAGGAAGGCGCACAATATATATATATATATATATATATATATATATATATAGTCGTACCTAAAATTTAAAGGGTCTGAAACGAATTTTAAAAAATATATTGATGAATTATTTTTGGACCGTTTATATATTTTTTTTAGGCCCTTTTAAAGAGGCATTTAACCTATTTTAAAAATAGGTCCGAGACGATCGCCTCTCTGGCTTTACATTAGGTACGGACCTATATATATATATATATATATATATATATATATATTCGAAATCTTGTGTGTCCGTACACTCCACAGTTCGATCCACGTGCGGTATCGGCATTGCCGCCGCACCGTCTGACCATCGTCAAACCGGGTGCGATCGACGCAAAACTCGTCGACGGTCCGATGGAACTCGGCTTCTAACCGATTAGCATCCGAAATTCGGCACAAAACGATCGAAAATGACCAAATCATATCGTCGCCCGACGAAATAGTGGCCGAAATCGATCGTCAGAATCGGGCGCCCGATTTCGACCGTCACACCGCTGGATTTTGGCCGAATTGCGATCGGAATCCGCGGCAAATGGACCATCAGGCAACGCCGACCCATCGGGCGTCGAATTCTGGCCGTGATTCTACCAGAGTCCGACCCGATCGGCGATCGCGTGATTTGGTCATTTTCAACCGTTTTGCTTCGGATTTCGAGCGCTAATCAGTCGGAAGCCGAGCCCAGCTGGATCACCAACAAGTTACGCGTCGATCGTGCCTGGTCCAGCGGTCTATGGTGACCGGACGGTGCGGCGGCGACGCCGACACCACACGTGAGTTGGATAGTAGATCACATAGAATACACGGGTACACAGAATTTCAACACATAGGAGATTAGTATATATAATCCTCAGGCCTACTCGTAAATCCGGAGCTGAATGTTCGATCGCCGGTGGCATTACCAGCAAGCATTGGATGTCAGCAGATTTTCTCCCATGCTTGCTGGTATTAGCATCTCCCATGCTTCCTGGTATTAGCATCTCCTAAGGAATCATGGCCCCGTGGAAAGAGACTAGTGGCCAGTGCATATAGAAAATTGTACA
This sequence comes from Wurfbainia villosa, assembly GCA_025175895.1. Lineage (NCBI taxonomy): Eukaryota > Viridiplantae > Streptophyta > Magnoliopsida > Zingiberales > Zingiberaceae > Wurfbainia > Wurfbainia villosa. Next base: position 3,044,987 of record JAKLTH010000147.1, read on the forward strand.
AATGAAAAACGGATTAATCTTTTGCAAAAGTGAGTTCCGTTTCTTCATGTGTCAGTTACTAATCTCAAGAGTCAAAGGTTCATCGTGATTTATCTCCCTTACGATGGTCCAGAGGCAAACTGATAGGGACCGCTAGATTGACAATTCCAACCTTTTTCACAAATGGGAGAACTTTTTGTGGTCTTGTAATGCCACATTAATATCACGTAGTAAAAATTCATCTTCTCATTATATATTTTTTTTCAACAACTCTTTATGAATCCCACTATTTCTTAAAAAAAAATATTTATTTAATATAACATAACATAAGTAAATATATCACCATTAATATATTATTTTTTTACATATTTCAACCATAGCAAGATCAACTAAGTCTGTTCGAAGCTGATGATATAATTGATTATCACATATCTCATAATTTCTCCAAAGATATTCTTGAAATTTTTAAGTGCAACTCTGAAATATTTGTGATGAAGAGTCTCTTTCTTCATCCGGTCAATTGACAACTGCACCTCCCTCCTTCCTAATAATCATATTGTGCAAAATAATATATGTACATATGATATCCTTTAAATTATCTTTGTACCAAAATCGTTTTAGATCTCTGATCATTCTCCATTGAGATTGAAGCACCCTAAATGCTCGTTCAACATCCTTTCTCACAGTATCTGGTCGTTCTTTAAACATCTTTCTCTTGGGATCTTGGGGACACATAAAGCTTTTGATGAAAGTAGCCCATTCTAGATAGATTCCATCCGTTAGATAGTATATTTTTGTATATTGTGTATTGTTGACCATAAAATTAACCTTTGGTGCATTTCCTTATAAGACGTCGTTGAATTAAAGTGATTCGTTAAACACATTGATATCATTACGTGATCCTTGCAATTCCAAAAAAGACATATCATATCCACAAAGACTGCAGGTCCGACTGCTTTTGGCATAATTATCGGGACCCTATAATCTCTTCAAGTGAACTGGTCTTTCCAAACGATAAGACAATTTTTCCATTGTCAATGCATACAATTAAGACTACCCAACGTATCAGGAAAGTCATGTCTTTGTTCATGCATTGATAGTATTATAACAAGCATTGGATGTCAGCAGATTTTCTCAAGTATTGAGCCTCAAACACTTAAATCACACATCGACAGAAGTTGAACAAGCATTCAATGATAGTTGTTTCAACAACTCGTATGTAGTCATCATAATTGTTGGCAAGTATTCCATATGGCAATTGCCGGATAGGCGTCGTGCATTTTTGAAGTGGCGATAAAAATTTTTTCTGTGCCATCAACCCTCCATTGAAAATATTCTGAATAATTTTTCAAAGCATCGACTATGTAAAGGAATAACCCTTTTTGTATTCGGAATCGACATTGAAATATGTCATCAGAATATACCGGCTCATAAAAAGTAATCATTAAAAAGACGAGAGCATGTCTAACTTCTCGATCCCGATTCAAATGCCTCCTTCTCTGTGTTATGCCGGAAGAACTTTAAGCCCTTTGATGTATCATTTGTTGTTGCTGATATAATCGGAGCATTATTTGCTCATCTATATCTTTCGTATCTTCCATGAAATCATTTGTCCAGAAATCACGGATCATAGATTTATTAGATCGATCTTGATTTTTCAGACATTTGAAATAAATAAAGATATTTGTGCGATTGGAAAGATAATATTTATAGAATAGAGAAGCTTAGAATGAGAAAATAATATCTATGTTATTATACTTACTTGTATATATAAATAATTTTTTAAAATAAAAATAAAAAATTAGTCGTTGTACCATGGTTCCTATTCGATTTTAATTAATTCATTTTTTTTACCACGAATAAAATTATTAAAAAGGAAAAAAAAAGAGAGGTAGGAGCGACTCCTCAGAGCATCTTCAATGGTGGGAACCATTGGAGAGCTCCTCTGTGGTCCCTATCATGCCACATCAGAAATAGAAAATCATATTTATTTCTCCACCATAAAAAAATCTCTCAACAACTCTTTTATGAGACTCACTCTTTTTTATCAAATATTCATTTAATATAACATAAAATAAATAAATATAACACAATTAATAATTTTTTTTACTCATTCCAACCATAACATGTCCAAATATATTCAACTAAATCGGCTCGAAGCTGATGATGCAATTGACTATCACGTATTTCGCAATTTCTCCGAATATATTCTTGAAATTCTTGAGTGGAGCCTTGAAAAATTTGTGATGGAGAATCTCCTTCATCATCTAACCAATTTACTATTGCATCTCCCTCATTCTCAATAATCATATTGTGCAAAATAATGCACGTATACATGATGTCCTTTAAGTTATTCTTGTACCAAAATCGTCCTAGATGTAACGTCCAATATATATATATATAAAATAATAAGAATAATAGGAAAATGTGATAGTCTCACATCTAAAGTTTAAAAGACAAAGAAGAGTAGTAAGGCTATAAAATAAAGAATAATAAGAAGAATAATAGGAAAAATGTGATAGCTTAGGGTTTGAACCTTAGACCTCTAGGATATAAAGAAGGCGTGATACATCACACCAATTGGACATTTCTTATGTGAAACATAAGAACTTTAAGGACATGTCTTCGATAAGTATCCAAAGAACAAGTGGTTCAAGTCTAAACATGTATTAGTCCCACATCTAAAGTTTAGAAGACAGAGAGGAGTAGTAAGGTTATAAAAGAGTCTCTCCCTTGGTCTTAAAGGGTGGTAGGTTCGGGGCTATTCAAGGGGATTTGGCGAAAAGGGTTTTTTCGTGAGGGCGTGTGCACATGCGTGGGAACCTTGGTTTTCACAATATCGCCTAGTGAGTTTGATAAGAAACTGTAAGTATATGTCTCTCACCTACAGTAAGGGTTGCTTTTATATGTTGTTTTGTTTTTTTGTTTTGCTTAAGGATATGTATGTGATAGAAGAAACAAGATTTAGGCTTTGAGGCGGGCCCCAATTTGAGTCAGACATATAAGGTGTTTGACAAAATGTCAAGCTATTATGAGAATGAGTATGAGTATTTAAGTTACAAAACTATATTACTTTTAAGAGGCATGTACCTGGGCTCCGAGAATGCCCTTAGGCCCCTAGATTGCCTAGTAAGAAGCTCCAATAGGATTCGGTGGCTGGCTAGATGCGCACATTTGGTACCATGCTGGGCCCAAAGGAGGATGTTTATTATTTTGAAGTATAAGTAATGTAAGTGTAGATCTGTAAGTCATACCACATGTTTTCCAATATATGCATTTAGATTATGATTGCAAGTGATTCCAAGTGCAGAGTATTTAGAAAGGTTGAGCATGTCTTATCATGAATCACTTATATTGATTCTTACGACGATTTTGTGAGATTATGATATACTTACTAAGCCCTTTGCTTATGAGTTTTATTTACCTCTTACTGCAGACAAGGGGAAGGAAAAGACATAATGCAAGGAGGCGACTGGAAGGAAGTTTGGTGTGTGTGGCGGCGGAACAAGGGAATATCGATCAATAGTTGTGTGCTAGTTTATCATTCATGTTTCTTTGATAGACGAGTTGAATTATATTTTTATGCCTGTGAGTTAGATTTTACATTGTTAATGCTTGGTTTTAGAAACCATCGTTGACATTAGGCAAGATAGGGAACCCAAGTGTGGATTGAGTTTCATGGTATTATCTTGGGTCATTAAATTGATGGTGTTGGAATGGAGACTTAGTTAGTAATTTAGGTTATGATGGTTGGCTTCAGGGTTATAATGTCTGTTCAATTATTGAATGTTTAATTCTATGAAAGTTTTAGATCCTACCAACATGTTAAAGATTCATTGATTTGAACTAGTAGAATGAATGTCCGTGACATCCCCTGAGGGGGGGGGGTGTTACAATATGGTATCAGAGCCAAGTTCCCGCCCTTCCGCCACACTCACATCAAACATCAGTCTGACCACCTCCCAAGTAAGAAAGAATGTATATATATTTTCTTCTTTTGTTATTAGTATAAAGAGAGATTCCAATTAGATATATTATATATGCGTGATGTGTTAATAGAAGGGTAGTCTTATATTGGCTTCGTTTGTCATTTATAAGAAAATAGAAAGGAATGGCTAGAAGACATGCCAATACTCGACAGGATGACTGTCACGCCCCGGGAGCATGCCGAGCCGAAAATCAAACGGACGACATCTCCTCTGTACGTGGCAACATTTCGGGTTAATACAAAGCCCGTAGGCCACAACAACAACATAACATATAAAGTAAATACAACAACTACTCAAAGAACAGCGGAAACATAATACAACAAGCTACACACATGCATACCGGTATGACTAACACATCACAACAGCACGAAACCTCGACAAAATCCGAATCTACAACATAGTACATCACGAACTCCAAATACATAACACAATGTATTAAAAGACCAAAACAAACATGGGAGCCTCGGAGGTGAGATGAGACGTGCTCCAAGCCATCACGAAGACTTCTACATGTTACCTGGGCGACAGAAAAACCCAGGGTCCATGGTGGTGGTGAGTAAAACTCAGCAGATAATAGAAAAACATGTATATATGTAATATCACATGTATTTCAACAACACAATCTAGAGGTACAACAGGTATATCAGTATAGTATATAAATACAAGCATATACCATCTAACCAAATGAACAACGTAAAATGCAGACATACCTGAAGTCTGCTACGCTACTCTGATCCAACCTGAATATATATCCAACATATATATAACAGAAAGAGTAAGATCAACTCACAATATACTCAAGCTAAAAGTCAAGGTATCTAATGGTCTGTCCTACATATATACCAGTATCCGACACAACCGTATAACATATGCAAGAAGCATGCATGAATATGATGTACACCCAAATGCAGCAAGCATAGTACAATCAAATGCAACATCACAATAAGCATATATATATATATATACTGTATCTATATATATATTAATCTCAACCATAAATATATATATATATATATACACACATGCATATATGTATATATATATGGTAATATGCAAAGCGCCATCAGATACGGTAATGCAGCATGCATGGTCATGCCTGCTCACCCCTACTCGCTACCACGACCCCAGTGTGGCCTTGGTGGCACGACATAACAACTGTCCCAACTCACACCAACCACTGCTCTAGAGTGGCCGAGTGGGCAGTATGATCAAGTAGCATATGAGCGTAAAGAGCTCGCTATACAACGGGGGTCCCTACTGCTGGCCACTCCGACTGACACTACCAATGAGTGGTCGAGTGCAACGCACCCAGGACAACTGCACGCAACTCCAACTACCATCGTATATAGTGGTAGAGTGCGGCACAACAGGTGCTCTGCCCTCACACCAGTTACTCCTTGGGGAGTAACCTGGGAGGCAAGATGACTGACGACTCTCTCAACCCCAAGGGAGACAATGTCGTTAGAATGCATACAAATGACATGAGTATGCTGTCACACGTACAACCATCTACCACAGACTCTCTGTTCAACAAAGAGTCGTACCCATCTGATCAATACACTCTCTATCCTGTAGAGAGTCGTACTCAACTGATCGACGGACTCTCTATCCTGTAGAGAGTCATACTCAACTGATCATAACTCTCTATCTAATAGAGAGTCGTACTCAACTGATCGACACACTCTCTATCCTGTAGAGAGTTGTACTCGACTGATCATAACTCTCTATCCAATAGAGAGTCGTACTCGACTAATCATATCAAGCTAGGACCACCGGTCCGTAGCGACACACTAATCACCCTGATATCAACAATTGAGCATAAATACATCCAACGATAAGTTCAAGCATAAGATAATAAGAGCAGGGTCAAGGTAACATGATCATATAAGATGATCAAGCATCTAAATCTATATGCATTAAAACTACCTGACCAGGGTAGGAATTACCCACCTGATACGAAGCTCGAAATAATCCTCACGGTCGCGGACCTGCTTCGTATCCCAAACCTGCACATAATAGCAACTATGTTTAAGCACAAGCGTTAAACAAATACACAACTTAACTACTACGTCATTTCTAGGTTCTCGTTCTTTCCTCGTCTACGAGTTAGAACTTCGAACACACACACCTCTTGTAACCCCAGATCTACATCCATCCTGGACCGATTCTCCCAATCCAATTCTCTCTATCCACACAACATAACCAATGTTTCACCAATAGAACATCACCAATAACCCATACATTACCACACTTACCTCATATCCACATCCAACAGCTAGAACAAAGGATACAAATCTTACCTCTTCGTGGCCAAAGACAACCCTATTTACAGCTATTCACAACCCTTTAATCCATCGTTCACAGTCTCCCAAACCTCCAATAGGTCTAATATCAACTGAATCCAATAACAACAAATTGGAAAATACCTAGACTCAAAATTGTAAATACAACTTACCTTCTCTTCTCCCACCAATCGGACACCACACCAACAGCGCACGGGCGTAGATCGGCTCCTAGCAGTGCAAGAAAGTCATTTCACTGTGAGCAGCACACAAAAATCACGAAGATACACCCAAACCTACCACACGACGCAACCCCTCTTTCTCAATCTAAGTAGTTCACCGTGGACAGCTCCACCACCGAAACTGTTGTTGCTCTTCCCCAAATCCTGTTCACCGGAGAAATTGGCTTTCCATGGACCCTCTGCCCAACACGACCCACAGTCAACCAAAGAAGATTACCGCAAGAGTTGATTTCATCCAAGACAAAGAGAAATTCGGCTTACCAAGCTCTGACGGAGATCGCGAAGAGCACTTCCGATCAAGGCACAGTGAAGCTGCCGCCGACCCGAACCCCTTGTCGTGCACCCACCACGCTGCTCGCCGAGTTCGTGGACACCGACGAAGACACAAAGAAGCTGCCCCGACCCGAACTCTCAGCCACGTGCCCACTTGTCCGCAGAGATCGTCGAGGGGTCCATTCGCCGGTCACTGCTGCTGCCCTTCACCACTTGTCCGCGAAGATTATCGAGGGGTCCGTTCGCCGATCGCTGCGCCGCCCTCTGCCGCCCTTCACATGCTTTGCTCGCGAGTTTGCAGAAAGCGAGCTATGCCGCCAGCCGAACTCTCGGCCAGCCACCCGCCCGTTCGCGAGATCGTCGAGGTCCAGTTCGCGTCATTCTTGCTTCCCTTCACCACAAAGCCCGATTGTGGTGAAGCTTCTGTGGCGGTGGCGCCGGCCGATCGATGAGATCCCAAGAGAAGGGAGTCAAGCGATACTCTGACCGGAGCGACCAGCCGTGGCGGCAAGGTCGTCGAGCTGCTTGCGCGAGGAGGCCGACGGGTTGGGATGGGAGAGATCGGTGGAATCGCTCGCGTGCGTGCGGTGAGGAAACGATGAAGTCGCGGAGAGATTGCGGTAAGGAAACAGACGAACGGAAGAAAATTAAAAAGGATGGCGTTAAGAAAAGAAATCGGATAAGGTTTTATGATAACGGGTTGGGTTTACAATCCTATAAGACTAAACCTAGATCCACTAGCATCCATTTAAATTAAGCAAAGGTTAGGTTTAATTAATCTCTAACCATGCTTTATCTATTTAATTTAATTAATTTTTTTTAGCCATTTATTTATGATATTTTACATTTTCCCCCACTTAATAAAATTTGGACCTCAAATTTCGTACTTAAATACGAGAACCAACTCAAGAAATTTTCGGAACCATCACATACCCTAAGTGAAAGGATGAGGATGTCGAGCTCGGATAGTATCTTTCAGCTCCCATGTAGCCTCCTCATCCGGTATGATGCTGCCATCCAACCTTTACGAGTTGGATGGTTTTGTTCCACTACTGTCGCTCCTTGCGACCCAGGATCCACCCTGAAATCTTCTCGTAAGTCGCATTAGACTGAGGTAGAATTCGGAAGGTAAATCGCGGGACTCTATCAAACATGATACTTAAAAGTACTTCATGCAGTCTGATAATCTCTCGGCAGTACAACTCTGCTAGACGATCCAATGGATCTGACCTACGAATAGACAGACAGTAAGCTGATTTGGTCAGTCGATCCACAATCACTCAAATTGCATCATGTTCTTTACGGGTTCTAGGCAATCTCGTAATGCAATCAATAGTGATATGCTCCCACTTCCATTCCGAAATCGGAATTTTCTAGAGCAATCCAGCGAGTTTCTGATGTTCAACCTTCACCTGCGGGTATACTAAATATCCAGCAACAAAGTCTGCGGTATCTCTCTTCATACCGTTCCCACCAGTATAAACATCTTAAATCTCGATACATCCTAGTACCACCAGGATACATAACAAATCTCAAATGATGTGCCTCCTGTAGCAACTCTTTCTAAAGTGGATGCGTGTCCAGAACACATATCCATATTGGAGACGGAAAATTATCTTCTCACAAGAGAAGTCCATCTACCGTCTAAAATCCACTCTACCACACACTCTGTAAGTGCATGGAAGATTATAGCGATCAATCTCACTGGTTACAACTGTTTGCGTACCAGCAACTCTATAGTAGCTACCAAGTAGCTAGTCAAAACTCCATGAGCACTTCTGCTTCATATCACTACAAATCCAAATAATAACCTATCTCGTAGTTTCTTAACTGTCGTAAGCATAAGGTACGTCTCATTCAACTGCATCGGAATCGCTCCGATCCCTGAAACGATGCATCCGCGTACAACCTCCTTTTTATCCACTCCGGAAGGATTAACTAATACTTGCGTAAAAGTTAACCGTCATCTAGGTCCTGTAAACTGGTTTCACCAGCTTCCGACTAAATGATTTCTAACATCACCTTTGTCAAACAAGTCTGTGGTATAGTAATGCTAAGACATTCTATCCACATCTACAGTACTAACCAAACCATATAAGGTAAACCACCATCTACGGTGGTCGAGTGCGCAACTCCAACTACCACAATCAATAGTGGCCAGGTTACGCAACTCCAACAACCATAAACTGATCCAATCATGTCCAGGATAAACGATTCTCAAATTCATGGACGACTAAATCGTTAAATATGTCTAATATCATTAACAACAACTCGTAAATTCATACTAAGTGTGAAATGTCGTCCTTCATACACATGCATCCTATTTACTCTAAGATGATGATATATCAATCATCACAACGACCATGATAATTGTATGACATCACGTCACCACAATATCAATACTCAAGTCGTAAATCGATCCTAGAGTATACACAGGTATCCTTAACTGATCTAAACAGATCGTCTATCAACAACGAAGGATATTCATTCAACAACTAACGCATTTCATCATCGATAATCGATGCATAATCTCAAAGGTTCATCTCTCTCTCAACAAAGAGTTCTGGATCTTCTCAAGGAGGAATACTGGGATAGATAAATATCCCTTCCAACTTCTCCTATAATTACAACTTACATTCTTCCAATTTCTATAGTGTTTAGCAACACTGATACCAACAAAATTATCACTCGATATGTGATCTTCGATACGTAACTATTTGTAATCATTTCGACGACAAGCCTTGGAGTTCATCTGAAACTACATCCGAACTCTCAGATTATACACACATCCGAGAGACATATCGTACCATACTTCCAACAATTTGACCATCCGTAAGGATATGTCTACTGTAAAAGTATGTCTATCAAAGTCTAAGGGCTTCCCTTGACTTCTTAATTGTTGGTCCACCTCTTACCTGATGGTAGAGATACCACCGACCCACAAGTCGATGTATAGGAACCCCTTCTTATCCAACTGAGAATGTTCTAGACAAGGATACTTGTAAACTACAAGTATCTCTCAATATATTCACCGAGAGGGTAAACTAGGGTAATACCCTGAATGACTAATTATCTATCGATCTGATCCAAAGGCTCTCCATAGATCTTGGCCTTTCCCCGAAGGGAACCAGATCAGATCCACAACTCGCGACAAAGCGGTCGCATTTCTGCGATGAATGATCCGAGGATTTTTCCTAGATCATCCGATCCTATCACTTAAATCTACGAGATACTGTTGGATCGATGCGGTTCGCTAGAGGGGGGGGTGAATAGCGAAAAGCCTTTTTCTTTCGAATTCGTTTCAAGACAAATATACGCAGCGGAAATGTAAATAAAACAAAAAGAGACAAGTTTGTTTTTTTACTTGGTTCGTAGCCTTCGGCTACTATTCCAAGGCCTTAACGGTCCTAGACCGTGTACGGAGGGCAATTCACTAAAACACTCCTCCTCGTTGGAGGTAGGAGTTTGATGATTACAAAAAAAAACTTCGAAGCAAAATGATAGAGAGACAAACCCTCTCTTCTATTAAAGTAAAATGCAACGATAGAAAAACCTCGAGTAAAAGAGTTGCAATATTGAAAACAATAACAAGGATTATACCAACAACTAAAAAGAAAGACCTTAAGCTAGGGTTGTTGGCAGCACTTCGTTGTCGTAGAGTCGTCGGAGAGTTGCAGCGTTGCGGAAGCTTTTGAGCACTTAGAATTCTTGTGAAAACCCTAGGTTAGGACCTCCTTTTATAGCCTTTAAGCCCCTTTTCGAGAGGAACCCTAGCCAATCATATTTGAGCACCACTCCCCTTGAAATTTGGTGATAAACTTGACTCCTCGAGGCTGATCCTTTGACGGCTGATGAGATGGCCATCACGATCATCGGCGATCGGTTGAGTGCTAGCCGTAGTCACCCGACCGATGGGCGCAATGAGTCCTTCAGTTGGCTGATCCGATCTTGTTGCAAGGCAATGTTAGCTTAAAGAAAACATTATTTCGACGGTTGTCGGCCGTCCGATCTCGACCTAGACCACCTGAGATGTCTTGGGTCGGATCTACGCTAAGTCTTTCCCGTGAACGAGGATACGACATTACTTACACTCGCACACACGAGCTTAACTCGACATTTACGTGTTGCTTTGCTTCCGGCCTTCCACTCAATTCCTTGGCTCCTCCAAGTCACTTGAGTGTCGCCCGACCACCGCGGCTTCCTCCGGTGTCGCTAGCCTTCACTCGGCTATAGCAATTTTACGACACTCGATTCAGCTCGTGAGATAACAACATGAGCTTAACTTTGTATCGTTTGCTATAATCAAAACTCAGGTTCCACTTAGGTGCCTACTGCACCAACAATCTCCCCCTTTTTGATTTATGGCAAACCCACATACAAAGTTAAAAAAAAACAAATTAAGTGCATTAAGTAAAATGAGCAAGAGATATGCATGAATGTGTAGGAGTATATAAAAACTCTTTTTCAAGTGCTCCCCCTTGAGGAATCCTCCCCCTTGACCGAGGGTGAGTACTTGAGAAAGAGTTTTAACTCTCCCCCTTGATATTTGCTACTAAAAAAGAATTAAGTAATCGAAATTACTTAATATTGGCCATAGTATTTAAAATAAGTTTTAAGTTAAGAAAATGATTTCTTAACCTTGGCCTTTACTTTCGTTTTGTTAACAAGTTAACTTAAAGTTAAGTAAATTATTTGTTAACAAAAACAAGTTAACTAAATATGTTTAAGTTAAGAATTCCCTTAAAACAAGTTAACTAAATATGTTTAAGTTAAGAATTCCCTTAACTTGTAAGTTAAGAATTCCCTTAACTTGTTTTGTTAACTTAAAGTTAAGTATGTCTTGGCCAAAAAAAAAATAAAAAAAAATTGATCCCTTAACTTTGGCCTTTTTCTCCCCCTTTTGCCATATATCGAAAAAAGCGAGGGTGTGTGTGGAATAAGTATTAATTTTAAAGTCCAAGCATGTTCCACATTATTTCGAAAATAATATACTGAAAATAATTTCATCTATAAAATGTTCGACTCATATTTGGCTTGATTGATATGAAAGATCAACCAGTCCTGGTCAGAGTCGGTTAGTATGTATGATTATACTCCATGGTTCATGGCGATGCACTAGCTCTACATCTGGAACCAGGAGTAAGGTCCTAACATCTCACGCCCATCTACGTGGCTAAGTACACAAACACATTAGTCCTATGTGTTGTGAGATGTACTGGCTCCTTAAATCTATAGGTGCATGATATCTAAGGTATGTCCTATGCTAGTTCCATAATAATGAAAAAGAAAGAAATAAGAGTAAGAACATATAATTTGCAAGTACCTATTCTATTATGCACATGCCCAATTTTCATCTTAATAGACTAAATTCGGCTTCGGGTAGGGGTTTAGTAAATCGGCCTGCCAAGTTGGACTTCGATTCGACGTATTCGAGTTGTATGGCTCCGTTGGTCACATGTTCTCGAATGAAATGGTGTTTGACCTCTATATGTTTGGTCCTAGAGTGACATATCGGATTCTTTGTAAGATTAATTGAACTAATGTTATCTACGTGAAGTTTAGTATTCGTAAAGTCTAACTTAAAGTCGTGGAAAGTGTGCTTCATCCAAAGAAGCTGCGAGACACACTCACCCATCGCAATGTATTCGGCTTCGGTGGTAGATAAAGCAACACAGTGTTGCTTCCTACTGCACCAACTCACTAGACTCGAGCCGAGAAGTTGACAACAACCACTCGTGCTCTTTCTATCCATAGTCTGAATCGGAGTAGCCGGCTAGTTCGAACTCGGTAGATCTAGGATACCAAATACCGACATTAAGTGTACCCTTTAGATATCTAAGGATACGCTTAACTAGGGTTAGGTGAGACTCCTTAACACAGGTTTGAAACCTGGCGCACATACTTACTGCGAATAGGATGTCGGGTTGACTCGCAGTTAAGTATAGGAGACTTCCTATCGCGCTCCTATAGTACTTTAAGTCAATGGACTTACTTTCTAGGTCTTCCCCTATGTTAACATTTATTGCCATTGGGGTGTTTATTACCTTAGCGTCTTGCATTCCAAATCTTTTAATTAACTCCTTAGTGTATTTTTGTTGATATAGGTATATACCATCCTTAGTTTGTTTAATTTGTAGACCTAAAAAGAAACTTAACTCGCCTACCAAGGTCATTTCGAACTCACTTTCCATGAGCGAAACGAACTCGCTTTAGTAAGTGAGTTAGAGGTTCCAAAATTATATCTCACGTAAATTTGAGCTATGAATATTTCTTTACCTAAGGTTTTTACGAAGAGAGTTGGGTCAACTAAGCCTTGGTTAAACCCTTTTGACTTAAGATGGATTGAAAGTCTCTCGTACCAAGCTCGAGGAGCTTGTTTAAGTCCATAGAGAGCTTTCTTAAGTTTTAGAACATGATCGGGTTTATCTAGATTTTCGAATCCGGGGGGTTGGCTAACATAAACTTCTTCTTTAATATATCCATTTAGGAATGCCGACTTAACATCCATTTGAAATAGCTTAAATCCTCGATGTGCGGCATAAGCTAGCAACATTCGAATGGATTCGAGTCTAGCTATTGGGGCATAGGTTTCATCGTAATCTAAGCCTTTGACTTGACTAAATCCTTTGGCGACTAACCTAGCCTTGTTTCTAACTACTTCACCTTTATCATCAAGCTTATTTCGAAACACCCACCTTGTTCCAATTATCGTTTTGTCTTTAGGTGGTGGTACTAATTCCCACACTTCATTCCTAGTAAATTGAGCTAGCTCTTCTTGCATTGCAATAATCCAATCGGGATCAAGAAGAGCTTGTTCAATTGATTTGGGTTCTATCTTTGAAATTAAGGAAATTTGACTAAGGTTCCTATAGGATGCTCTAGTTCGAACTCCTAGATTAGGATCTCCTATCACTTGATCGATAGGGTGGGTTAGTCTGAATCCTAGATTGGGTTGGGTTTGTGTCACCTAATGCTTGATCAATGGGGTGACTTGGTTGAACACTAGTTTGACTCGGATCACTTGTCACTTGGTCAACAAGAGAAGTTGGTTGATGTGGATTAGACTCGATCTCAGGGTCGGAGATGAGTTTGGTATCAGTGGGCTCAACACTTGGGGTCATTAAGGGTTTTGTAGGTTCGGGTACTTCATCGAACACTACATTAATAGTCTCTTCGACTTTAAGGGTATCGTGGTTATATACCCTATAGGCCCTACTCGTGGTTAAGTATCCTAAGAAGATTCCGGTGGAGGTTTTGGATTTGAATTTCCCTAGGTGGTTCTTAGTGTTTAAGATATGTACTTTATATCCAAATACCCTAAAGTACTTGATGTTGGGTACTTTATTATGATAAATCTCGTAGGAGGTCTTAAGGTGCCTCTTTACCATAAGGATCCTATTCTGGACATAGCAAGCTGTGCTAACGGCTTCTGCCCAAAACCTATCAGGTAGGTCGTATTCATTCAACATGGTCCTAGCGGCTTCTTGTAGAGTTCGGTTTTTCCGCTCCACTAGGCCATTTTATTGAGGGGTCCTAGGGCAAGAGAATTCATGGTGGTATCCGTTTAGGTTACAGAAGTCGGTGAACCTTTGATTTTCGAATTCACCACCATGATCGCTTCTAAGTCTTTTAACCTTAAGGTTTTTTTGATTCTCGATTAATTTGAATAGATTGATTAATTGATCTAGGGTATCATTTTTATGTTTGATGAACCTAACCCAGGTAAACCTGGAGTAGTCGTCAATTATGACTAAGCAAGATTGACTTCTATTGAGTGACTTGGCTCCATGTGAATCGAATAGATCCATATGCAGGAGCTCAAGTACACTTGAGGTTCGTTCTTGGTTAGTTAACTTGTGTTGTGTCCTAGGTTGTTTTCCTTGTTGACAAGCATTATAGATTTTATTAACAGTTATTTGAGGTTGGGTAAGCCTCGACTAAGCCACTCGACTCATCTTGTGGACGAGTCTTGGGTGCAGTGACCAAGTCGTCGGTGCCACAACCATGATTCCTCTTCTGTGTCATAAGACATTTGGTCGAGGATTTGATTAAGTTAATTGTATAAATGTTATTTGTCCTAGTTCCTTTGAGTATTGTTTAGCTATTTTATTTGTTTTAATTACACATTCATTTTCTAAAAATACGACCTTATAGTTATTGTCACATAATTGACTTACGCTAAGCGAGTTATATTCAAAATTCTCTACAAGTAATACATTTTGATAACAAAATTGAGTTAAGCTCGATATTACCCGATCCGATGATTTTGAGCTTGCCGTTATTCCCAAAGGCTACCGATCCTTGTCGTTTGAATCAAGCTTTGTGAATTTGAGTTGATCCCGGTCATGTGCTCGAGCAACCATCGTCCAACATCCATTGATCCTACACACAAGGTGGTTGGATTGGATGTTAGATTTTTAAAAAATTGGTTGCGAGTTGTTAAACCTAGGTCATTTCAATGTGTCTATATGATCAACATGTTATACTTATGTGTTTTTGTGAGATGACTTCCAATTAAGTTGATTAAGTGCATTTAGGTTCAAGTAATTTTATGTTAGATTTGGATTTGACCTAGGCTTGTCAAGTTTACCTTTTCAAGATCATGACTTCCGTGTCGTGGCGAGGCACAGGGCCTTCTTTATCGGATCATCGACCACTTCCTTAGACAAAGCCATTTTCAAGAAAATGATGACTTGACTCACCTAAGATTATTTCCTAGTCTAACTGGTTATTTTTGAAAAGAGGCTCCCCGAGGCTCAATCTTTTCGAAGAATTTTAGTTGGTTATGTTTTTGAAAAGAGGCTCCCCGAGGCTCAATCTTTTCGAAGAATTTTAGTTGGTTATGTTCATGTTTTAAGTGAGTTCACAAGTTTTAAAGCACAAACTTTCTAAGTTAAAGCATGCAATTTCTAAGTTAAAGCACAAACTTTCTAAGTTAAAACATGCAATTTCTAAGTTAAAGCACAAACATGTTTTGTACTGGCTCCCCCTAGACCGTTGAATCGGTTCGGTCTATCCACATAGTGGATTTGGTCCTTGGGTATCCAGTACGGGTTGGATCCTAGAGTTGAAATCAAAAGGTTCTTAGGGACCCATGCTTGGACATGTTTCCTATGTCGACTTACAATCGACATATACGACCTATTAGTCGTGTTTGAGTTAAACCCTAGTCCAGCCTTGTTGTACACGGCCCTTTGAGATCCAAGTAGGAGGTCAAGTCCTTTGGATCCCGAAGTGAACCTTTCCAACGTGTTCCTAAGATCTTCGACTTGACTTTTCAAGAGTGAGTTCTCAACTTCGAGTTTTTCAACCCGAGTTGAGTCCTTCTCTTGAACTCGACTAGTCGAAGAGGTTAGGGAGACCTTGTGTTTGAGGAGTTTGACCTCCTCAACCAGGGTCTCGACCTTGGACTCAGATTTAATTAATTTCCTAGACAAGAACCTAACCGTATTTTGTAAAGTATTAAATAAAGTTCGACTTACTTTAAGGGTATCTTTTGAACCAGATGCATATCCGTGGCTTGACTTGAAGGTAGCTTCATAGTCCGAGTCATCCTCAGGTTCTGACTCAAGTTCAGGTTCGGTCTCCGTGTCTGACTCAATTGATTTCGCCATGAAGACGTGGTCTTCGTCTTCTTCGGATGACACTTCTTCCCATGTCGCGTTGAGGGCCTTCTTGTGCTTAGGTGCTTTGTGGTTGAGCTTGGGGCACTCGGACTTGATATGTCCAAACCTGTTACACTCATAACACCTAATATTAGAACTTTTAGGCTTACCTTGGTTGGGTCGAGTTGTGGTTCTCTTTCGTCCCTTGGCTATCCTTCGAGCTAGGTTCATTAGCTCGGCAGTCAATTCCGGGTCAACTTCTTCTTCGGACTCATCTTCCTCCTCGGTTGGTGGTGGCTTGCTTGCGATTTTCTTCTTCTTTGAACCTGCAAACAAGGCTATACCCCTCTCGGGTTCCGAGTTGGACTGCTCATGTAATTCAAAATCGGAAAAGAGTTCATCTAATCTAAGTTTAGAGAGGTCCTTGGAGACCTTGTAAGCATCGACCATGGATGCCCACAAGGTAGTCCTCGGAAAAGAGTTTAGAACATACCTTATAAGGTCACGGTTTTCGACCTTTTGCCCGATTGCGTGTAGGTTGTTGACTATGTCTTGGATACGGGCGTGGAGTTGCGTCGCGGACTCGTGTTCCTGCATTTTTAGATTATATAATTTATTGAACAAGAGGTCGCGCTTACATACCTTGGCTTCATCGGTCCCTTCGTGTAGCTCCACTAGTTTTGTCCAAAGATCTTTTGCGCTTATGAAGGGGCCGACGCGATTTAGCTCCTCTTTGGATAGGCGATTGGAGGATTTGTGTTGCCTTGGCGTCGGCCCGACTTGTCGTTTTGTCGCAATGGTCCATTGATTGTAATCCAAGGATTCACCTTCTTCATTAGTAGGAAGGGTGAACCGGTTTGGATCACAATCCACATCTCTATTGGGTTTTTAGGAAGCATTCCATCCCCTTCCAATAACGGAAGTCATCTCCGTTGTAAAGCGGAGGTCGACGGTGCTAAAACCCTCGAGATGGGCCATTAGAACAAAAGACACAAGGAGGACGAAGAAACTAGCAACGACAAAAACACAAAAACAAGTGCCAAGACTCCCGTCTTGGATTAGTAGTGCGGATAATAATTAACAAAGCGAAATAAATCCAAAAAAAAAAAGAAAAAAAACAGAATTAAAAGAAACAAAAAAAATAAATCTGTAAAAATGGCTAGATTGGTGGTTTCACCAAATCTTAGCAACCCCCGGCTCTGATACCAATTGTTGGATCGATGCGGTTCGCTAGAGGGGGGGGGGTGAATAGCGAAAAGCCTTTTTCTTTCGAATTCGTTTCAAGACAAATATACGCAGCGGAAATGTAAATGAAACAAAAAGAGACAAGTTTGTTTTTTACTTGGTTCGTAGCCTTCGGCTACTACTCCAAGGCCCTAACGGTCCTAGACCGTGTACGGAGGGCAATTCACTAAAACACTCCTCCTCGTTGGAGGTAGGAGTTTGACGATTACAAAAAAAAACTTCGAAGCAAAATGATAGAGAGACAAACCCTCTCTTCTATTAAAGTAAAATGCAACGATAGAAAAACCTCGAGTAAAAGAGTTGCAATATTGAAAACAATAACAAGGATTATACCAACAACTAAAAAGAAAGACCTTAAGCTAGGGTTGTTGGCGAAAGACTTCGTTGTCGAGAGTCGCTGAGAGTCGCAGCTTGGAAGCTTTTGAGCACTTAGAATTCTTGTGAAAACCCTAGGTTAGGACCTCCTTTTATAGCCTTTGAGCCCCTTTTCGAGAGGAACGTTAGCCAATCATATTTGAGCACCACTCCCCTTGAAATTTGGTGATAAACCTTGACTCCTCGAGTGAGCCATCACCGATCATTCTGGCGGCGCATCGATCGAGTGCTAGCCGTAGTCACCCGTGATGGGCGACAATCGAGTCCTTCATGTTGGCGGTGATCGATCTTTGGCTGCAAGGCAATGTTAGCTTAAAGAAAACATTATTTCGACGGTCGTCGACCATCCGATCTCGACCTAGACCACCTATGAGATGTCTTGGGTCGGATCTACGCTTAAGTCTTTCCCCGTAACGAGGATACGACCTTACTTACACTCGCACACACGAGCTTACCTCGATACTTACGTGTTGCTTTTGCTTCCGGCCTTCCACTCAATTCCTTCGGCTCCCTCCGAAGTCACTTGAGTGTCGCCCGACCACCGCGGCTTCCTCCGGGTGTCGCTAGCCTTCAGCTCCAGCTATAGCAATTTTCTGCACACTCGATTCAGCTCGTGAGATAACAACATGAGCTTAACTTTGTATCGTTTGCTATAATCAAAACTCAGATTCGACTTAGGTGCCTACTGCACCAACAGATACAACTGTAGAATACAAAATAGATACGACCACCGTCGTATACTCTCTCCTCTGTACCAAGTCAATCCACATCTGAGGGTAACTGTTATTGTTGTCATCTGCATGAATCTTCTACGATGTCTTCAGCTGATGCTGCTTCTGTGTTGATCTCTGCTAAAGGGGAGTATCAAGGAACTCCAACCATGCCTGAGGTAGTAGGTTGTTGCTGATGAGATAACCCAATCTTCTGTGTTAATCTCTGCTGTCGAGACAATGCATCATCCTCCCGGAATACCATCGATAGTCTTCAACTGAGTCTTCAAAGTACACCTCTTCCACTGTACTGGTTGCTCATAATAGCAACAGCTGAACTGATCCAACGGATAATCTGACTTTGCGTGTCTTCATGATCCGCACTGCATGCAAATAATCCCTCCGGAGTCTTTGTTCTGATTTTTGCTGATATGCACGAGAACATCCTAATGATCTGCGGTTGGTCTTTTATAATCAAAAAATAGCTCAAAGCCTATGACTCTGATCTTGCTCCTTTATCCAACAGTCGGAGACTTCTGACTCTATTAAGTTGACCTGCAATATCTGCTTACCAGTCTCCAACTTTTAAACCCTTGTACGGAGTCATTTCTAAACTCCTGTCTCAATCCAACGTCTTCTGGCAAGATCTGGTAGAAGATCCCGACATCCTAATCCAACAATAAGCCAATAACTCTGGGTGGTTTAAATCATCTATTCATCTTCTTGAGCTATTAGGTGGCCGTAACCTCCGCAAGTCTCACGACTCTGCACAGTACACTATTACTAACCGATCACCCTTTCTTGAAGCTCAAGAATTCCTTACAATGTGTCACTAAAAGTGACACGGGGAAATACTCTCTTTCAACATCACTAAACCATGATTAAGTGATATATTATTTCCCGAAGATTATTTTCTGCATTTATCACCAAATACCGACTTGATCCCGATAATGGTATGCCAACAACTCTTCTTTCTCGGTATAACATGAGTTAGGTACTCAAAAGTACTCTCAAAGTTATACAACTCAGTACGAACAACTCAGGGATAAAATCCCTATGAAACACTGTAACCTAGCCTTCCGTTATCTGCATCAACAATAGTCTACTTGTCTTGTCCATTACCCAACAAGTAATGATTTGACTAGTACCGTTAGTGAAAATCCCTAAGACTATATAGTCTTTGATTTCCACAAGAAATGTGACGACTTGACCCCTGTTTTCCGACTTGGTATCAGTTGGCTCAGGTAAATCACCTTTTCGACACAGGTTCAAGACTCACAGACTTAACAGGTCGTTTCTGGGGTCAACTCATACTACGGTTACGAACAATAACCAACACACTACAGGTTATTCCCTGTTATTAACATTAAAAGCATAGTCAACTAAAACTGGGAGTATAAACCCTAAAGATAACTCCAGTTGGCCACCTCGGTGGACGACCCCTACTACAAGTCTACACAGGTGTCATAACTCTACGGTATACACCTACTGATCAAGTTTAGATAAATATCTACTAAACCATAAGTTTTTCAGGAATTCTTACCTCGTGCTGCTTGAAGCTCAGGCCGCTGTCCATCTCATCTCGAAAAACCAAAAACGAATAAATCGACTCCCGAGAATCCAAGACTCGACTCAAAAACAACATTGTATGGCATCGCAGAACCTAGGGCTCTGATACCACTAAAGTTGTCATGCCCCGAGAGCATGCTGAGATGAAAATCAAACGGATGACATCTCCCCTGTACGTGGCAACATTTCGGGTTAATACAAGGCCCGTAGGCCACAACAACAACATAACATATAAAGTAAATACAACAACTACTCAAAGCACAGCGGAAACATAATACAACAAGCTACACACATGCATACCAGTATGACTAACACATAACAACAACACGAAACCTCGACAAAATCCGAATCTACAACATAGTACATCACGAACTCCAAATACATAACACAATGTACGGAAAGCCCAAAACAAACACGGGAGCTCATAGGTGAGATGAGACGTCAGCCAACGGTGCTCCAAGACGTCACGAAGACTTCTACCTGTTACTTGGGCGACAAAAAAACTCTGGGTCCGTGGTGGTGGTGAGTAAAACTCAGCAGGTAATAGAAAAATATGTATATATATAATATCACATGTATTTCAACAACATAATCTAGAGGTACAACAAGTATATCAGCATAGTATATAAATATAAGCATATACCATCTAACCAAATGAACAACGTAAAATGCAGACATACCTGAAGTCTGCTATGCTACTCTGATCCAACCTGAACATATATCCAACATATATATGACAGGAAGAGTAAGATCAACTCACAATATACTCAAGCTAAAAGTCAAGGTATCTAATGGTCTGTCCTACACATATACCAGTATCCGACACAACCGTATAACATATGCAAGAAGCATCCATGAATATGATGTACACCCAAATGCAGCAAGCATAGTACAATCAAATGCAACATCACAATAAACATATATATATATATATATATATATATATATCTATATATATATTAATCTCAACCATAAATATATATATATAGTAATATGCAAAGCGCCATCAGATACGGCAATGCAGCATGCATGGTCATGCCTGCTCACCCCTACTCGCTACCACGACCCCAATGTGGCCTAGGTGGCACGGCATGACAACTGTCCCAACTCACACCAACCACTGCTCTAGAGTAGCCGAGTGGGCAGTATGATCAAGTAGCATATGAGCGTAAAGAGCTCGCTACACAACGGGGGTCCCTACTGCTAGCCACTCCAACTGACACTACCAATCAGTGGTCGAGTGTCATGCACCCAGGACAACTACACGCAACTCCAACTACCACCGTATATAGTGGTAGAGTGCGGCACAACATATGCTCTGCCCTCACACCAGTTACTCCTCGGGGAGTAACCTGGGAGGCAAGATGACTGATGACTCTCTCAACCCCAAGGGAGACTATGTCGTCAGAATGCATGCAAATGACATGAGTATGTTGTCACACGTACAACCATCTACCACAGACTCTCTGTTCAACAAAGAGTCATACCCATCTGATCAATACACTCTCTATCCTGTAGAGAGTCGTACTCAACTGATCGACGAACTCTCTATCCTGTAGAGAGTCGTACTCAACTGATCATAACTCTCTATCCAATAGAGAGTCGTACTCAACTGATCGACACACTCTCTATCCTGTAGAGAGTCATACTCGACTGATCACAACTCTCTATCCAATAGAAAGTCGTACTCAACTGATCGACACACTCTATATCCTATAGAGAGTCATACTCGACTAATCATATCAAGCTGGGACCACTAATCACCCTTTACTTAACCATTACACAACACATGGTTGGTAACAAGTATGCAACATACGGGTATAGGAAATAAATCCTACATTTAGGGTATTACCTACCCACGGATGACCTTTTTGCCAATTTATAAATTGGGTCATCACCCGTACTAACATTTACACCCTACTAAACATCTAGGCCAATTTACATTACATCTATAACTCCTAAATCATGATAGGGAATATGTGATATCAATAATTGAGCATAAAATACATCCAACGATAAGTTCAAGCATAAGATAATAAGAGCAGAGTCAAGGTAACATGATCATATAAGATGATCATGCATCTAAATCTGTATGCATTAAAACTACCTGACCAGGGTAGGAATTACCCACCTGATACGAAGCTCGAAATAATCCTCACGGCCGCGGACCTGCTTCGCATCCCAAACCTGCACATAATAGCAACTATGTTTAATCACAAGTGTTAAACAAATACACAACTTAACTACTACATCATTTCTAGGTTCTCGTTCTTTCCTCGGTTGCGAGTTAGAACTTCGAACACACACACCTCTCGTAACCCCAGATCTACATCCATCCTGGATCGATTCTCCCAATCCAATTCTCTCCATCCACACGACATAACCAATGTTTCACCAATAGAACATCACCAATAACCCATACATTACCACACTTACCGCATATCCACATCCAACAGCTAGAACAAAGGATACAAATCTTACCCCTTCGTGGCCAAAGACAACCCTATTTACAGCTATTCACAACCCTTTAATCCATCGTTCACAGCCTCCCAAACCTCCAATAGGTCCAATATCAACTGAATCCAATAACAACAAATTAGAAAATACCTAGATTCAAAATTGTAAATACAGCTTACCTTCTCTTCTCCCACTAATCGGACACCACACCAACCGCGCACCAGGACGTAGATCCTAGCTCCTAGCCCGACTTCAAAACAGAATCATTTCACTGTGAGCAGCACACAAAAATCACGAAGATACACCCAAACCTACCACACGACGCAACCCCTCTTTCTCAATCTAAGTGGTTCACCGTGGACAGCTCCACCACCGGAACTGTTGTTGCTCTTCCCCAAATCCTGTTCACCGGAGAAATTGGCTTCCATGGACCCTCTGCCCAACACGACCCACGATCAACCAAAGAAGATTACCGCAAGAGTTGATTTCATCCAAGACAAAGAGAAATTTGGCTTACCAAGCTCCGATGGAGATCGCGAAGAGCACTTCCGATCAAGGCACAGTGAAGCTGCCGCCGACCCGAACCCCTTGCCGGGCACTCACCACACTGCTCGTCGAGTTTGTGGACACCGACGAAGACATAGAGAAGCTGCCCCGACCCGAACTCTCAGCCACGCGCCCATTTTTCTGCGGAGATTGTCGAGGGGTTCGTTCACCGGTCACTGTTGCTGCCCTTCACCACTTGTCCGCGGAGATCGTCGAGGGGTCCATTCGTCGGTCACTGCTACTACCCTTCACCACTTGTCCGCGGAGATCGTCGAGGGTCGTTAGTCATCTGCTGCCGCCCTTCACCATCTTTGCTCGTGGTTCGTGGACACCGACGAGAAGGCTGCCCACCGAACTCGACCACGCACCCACTTGTTCGTGGAGATCGTCGAGGGGTCCATTCGCCATCCGCTGCTTTGCCCTTCACCACAAAATCCCGATTGGCCACTAAAGCTTCCTCGCGACAGCGCGACGCTTCGACCGTCGATCGCGATGAGATCCCGGAGAAGGAAGTAAAGCGATACTCGGCCGGAGCGCGACCACCGGTGTGGCCGAGTCGTCATTGCTGCGAGGAGGGAGAGATCGGTGGAATCGCTCGCGTGCATGCGGTGAGGAAACGATGAAGTCGCGGAGAGATTGCAGTGAGAAAATGGACGAACGGAAGAAAATTAAAAAGGATGGCGTTAAGAAAAGAAATCGGATAAGGTTTTATGATAACGGGTTGGGTTTACAACCCTATAAGACTAAGCCTAGATCCACTAGCATCCATTTAAATTAAGCAAAGGTTAGGTTTAATTAATCTCTAACCATGCTTTATCTATTTAATTTAATTTAATTTTTTTTAGCCATTTATTTACGATATTTTACAATGGCGACCTCAACCTTAGTGAGATCTGAAACCAAGTCAGAAGAGGTAGAGGACAGAGGAAAAATGCAGAAGCACCATCACCCAATCTGTTGGAAGTAATCACTCAACTTCAACAACAAGTAGCAACCCAGCAGCAGGCTATCAACACTCTGATGGCTAACCAGCAAGCCAATCCTGCTGCTCCACCAGTTGCTAACGTGGTGGCAACGGATGTAGCTGAGGTCCCACCAGCTGTACCAGTAGCCTCAGCAGTAGGTGTAAGGCCAGAGTCGTACCTAATCCAGTGGCAGAGATTGAAACCAGAAGGTTTTTCTGGCGCCGGTGAACCATGGGATGCTCAGGCATGGTTCAAAACTCTAGAAAGCACTTTGGAACTACTGGATTGGCCTGAGATAGAAAAGATTAAGTGCGCCTCATTCTGCCTTACTGGTGATGCAAGAATGTGGTGGGAGAGAGTGAAGGCAAAGAGAAATGTCAATAAGATGACTTGGGGCAACTTCGAAACGGAGTTTTACAAGGAATTCTTTCACATGAAAGTTACTAATAGGCACTATGACGAATTCACAGAATTCCGACAAGGAGATTTACCGGTTGAAGAGGCAGTAAAGAAATTCAATAGGCTTGCTAGACTATGCCCAGAGCTGGTTAGTACGGAAAGAGAACGAGTCAGGCTAATGCTCAAGATGCTACGACCTGAGATAGCCCTGAATGTGGCTAGCGGAGTTAATCAACCCCAGACCTCAGAGGAATTAATTAGTAGTGCGTTGATCGTGGAGCACTACCTGAATAGTATGAGGACTGGCAACACGCAGCCGAAGCAAGTCACAGGTGATCAAAGGAATGTTGGAAGTTCTGGAGGAGAGAGGTCTCAGGGTAACTCACATAATTGTAAGGGTAAAGGTAACAAAAGAAAGCATTGGGAGTAGAGAACCTCAGGAAGCAACCCAAAGGGAGGGTCAACCAATAGGCAATTTAAGTATCCTCCTTATTCACAGTGTGGGAAGATGCACTTGGGAGTTTGTCGCCAGGGCACGAGTGGGTGCTACATCTGTGGGTTAGAAGGGCATATGACCAGATTTTGCCCTAACAAAACCCAGCAGCAGCCTGGGGGTAAATCTGCCCAGTTACATCAGATGCAAGCACATCAGATGGCAATGACACTAGAGGGACCCCACATCAGTCAAGGGAGGCTGGAGGCCCCACCAGTTACTACTAATGCTCGAGTCTTCACCCTCACAAAGGAGGAAGTAGCCAGTGCCTCTACCGTGGTCACAAGTCAGATGCTCATCCTTAGACATTATGCCATTGTATTGTTTGATACTAGGGCAACGTATTCCTTTATATCGGTTTGCTAAAAAGTTAGACATACCTCTGGATGTTCTAAATCTAGAATTCTTAACAACACTACCTTCGGGGGAGATAATGGCATCCACACATTGGCTATGGGTTGTGCCAATCAGGATTTCCAACAGAGACCTTTATAGTGATTTAGTAGTACTTGCTATGCAGGACTACGATGTCATTTTGGGTATGGACTTCCTAAGTAAGTATAGTGCCTCTATTGAATGCCGTAAAAGAAGAGTAGTATTCAAGCCTAAAGAAGAATCTCAATTTGAATTTGTTGGAGAGTCAAAGAGAAAGACTAAGAAGTTCTTATCGGCCTTGAATGCTCAAAGGATGTTAGCAAGTGGATGTTATGGTTATCTGACACATGTAGTAGATGCAAAGCAAGAGAAAAGAGCAAAGATAGAAAATGTACGGGTAGTTTGTGACTACCCAGAGGTATTTCCTGAAGAGTTACCAGGACTACCTCCTAGCCAAGAGATCGAGTTTGAAATTGAACTGGTCGCCGACAGTAAACCGATTTCAAAAACACCTTATCGTATGACGCCAGCAGAATTGAAAGAGCTGCAAGAGCAATTGCAGGAGCTGCTTGACAAAGGATTCATCCGTCCTAGTCATTCACTGTGGGGAGCTCCAGTATTGTTCATAAAGAAGAAAGATGGGTCTATGAGAATATGCATAGTCTACTGAGCATTGAATAAGGTGACAATCAAGAACAGATATCCTTTGCCAAGGATAGACGACTTGTTTGATCAGTTGAGCGGGGTAACGATTTTCTCGAAAATCGATTTGTGGTATGGGTATCATCAATTGAAAGTCAAAGAGAGTGATGTACCCAGAATGGCCTTCCGAACAAGGTATGGACACTACGAGTTTGTTGTCATGCCCTTCGGAGTGACAAATGCTCCTGCAACATTTATGGATCTGATGAATCGGGTATTCAAGGACTTTCTTGACAAGTTTGTTCTTGTCTTCATTGATGACATCTTGATCTATTCCAAGTCTCTGAAAGAACATGACAAACATCTGAGAATAGTATTAAAGACCCTTCAAGAGAGACAGTTATATGCTAAATTCTCAAAATGTGAATTTTGGCTTAACCAGGTGGCCTTCTTGGGCCATGTCATTTCAAAGGAAGGGATCATGGTTGACCCTGCAAAGATTGAGGCAGTTAGTAATTGGAGTCGGCCGCAGAATGCTAGGGAGATCAGAAGTTTTCTGGGATTAGCAGGATATTACAGGAAATTTGTTGAGGACTTCTCCCGAATAGCTTCGCCACTAACAACGCTCACCAGGAAAAATAAGAAATTCGAATGGACCGAAGATTGTGAATAGAGTTTTCTTGAGCTAAAAAGGAGATTGACAAGTGCCCCAGTCCTTACTCTTCCAGAAGGTGAAGAAGCCTTTGATATATATAGTGATGCATCCAAGATGGGACTTGGAGCGGTACTCATGCAAAAGGGTAAAGTTATTGCCTATGCTTCTAGACAACTTAAAGACTACGAAAAGACTTATCCCACTCATGATCTGGAGTTGGCAGCAGTAGTCTTTGCTCTCAAAATTTGGAGGCATTATCTGTATGGGGTACAGTGTAAAATCTATACAGATCATCAGAGCTTGAAATACTTCTTTACCCAGAAGGACTTGAACATGAGACAGCGAAGATGGTTGGAGTTAGTGAAGGATTATGACTGTGAGGTCCTCTACCACCCTGGAAAAGCAAATAAGGTAGCTGACACACTAAGCCGAAAATCGTGCGCAATGTTGATGTCTTTATCTTCACTATCACAATCCCTCCAGAAGGAAGTGGCAGATTTTGGGCTTGAAATTATTTCCAGGCAACTCTCTGCTTTGATACTAGCACCGACTCTACTGGAGGATATACAAAGAAAACAGGAGGAAGATCCGGATGTCCAAAAGATCAAGTAGAAGATACAGGAAGGAAGAAGTGGGGGATTTCGAATCTCCGACAGTGGAGTACTTTATCTTGGGGACCGTTTATGTGTTCCCAATGATGACGGACTGAGAAAGGGAATTCTAGAAGAAGCCCATGGTACCCCCTACTCAATGCATCCTAGATCTACCAAGATGTATCAAGATTTGAAGGAAAGATTTTGGTGGTCTAAAATGAAGAGAGATGTCGCTAAATATGTCAGCACCTATCTGACATGTTAAAGAGTTAAAGCAGAACACCAGAGGCCAGGGAGAGTCCTACAACCCATTCAGATTCCAGAATGGAAGTAGGAAGATATAGCCATGGATTTCATAGTTGGTTTACCAAAAACGACTAATGGCTATGACTCCATTTGGGTGATTGTGGATAGATTAACCAAGTCTGTACACTTTTTGACAATTAAGGTGTCATATTCAATAGAACAGTTAGCTCAACTATATGTTAAGGAAGTGATCAGACTTCATGGAGTCCCAAAGACAATCATCTCAGATAGAGATGGTCGGTTCACTTCATATTTCTGGGAGTGTGTCCAGACAGCACTGGGCACCAAATTGAGATTTAGCACAACTTTCCATCCTCAAACAGATGGACATACAGAGAGAGTGAACCAAGTCTTAGAAGATATGCTGCGAGCGTGCGCGCTGGATTTTAAGGGTAGTTGGTGCAAATACTTATGCTTAGTAGAATTTGCCTACAATAATAGCTACCAAACCACAATTGGAATGACACCTTATGAAGCCCTATATGGAAGGAAATGCAGATCCCCCATATGTTGGCATGAGGTTGGGGAGAAGAAGGAAATGAAGGTAAAATTAGGACTGAAGACGGATTTTATAGATGAAACAACTCAAGCAATAAAGAAGATCCGTCAAAGAATCGAGACTGCACAAAGCCGACAAAAGAGTTACGCTGATATACGACGTAGGCCCCTTAGTTTGAGGTTGGGGACTTAGTATTTATTAAAGTGGCCCCAATGAAGGGGGCAATGAGATTTGGCAAGAAAGGCAAGCTAATTCCCCGCTACGTAGGACCTATGTGATCACCAAGAGGGTTGGCAAAGTAGCGTATGAGTTGGACCTACCTCCAGAAATGTCGGCTATTCATAATGTCTTCCATGTCTCAATGTCAAGAATCAGATTCATGACCCCAATGTAATTCACCATGCATACAAGATAAGTACAAGAAGATCTAAGCTATGAAAGTAAACCTATCAAAATAGTAGATCGAGAAGTTAAGAGGCTGAGAAACAAAGAAGTACCCCTAGTTAAGGTTATTTGGCAGAGTCAGCGTTTCGAAGAAGCAACGTGGGAACGCGAAGAAGATATGAAGCAGAAGTACCTAGAATTGTTCTAAGTTTCGAGGACGAAACTTTTATAAGGCATGGAGGATTGTAACGCCAAAAATAATAATAATAATAAGAATAATAGGAAAATGCGATAGTCCCACATATAAAGTTTAGAAGACAAAGAGTAGTAAGGCTATAAAATAAAGAATAATAAGAAGAAGAATAGGAAAAATGTGATAGCTTGGGGTTTGAACTTTAGATCTCTATGATATAAAGGAGTCGTGATACCATCACACCAATTGGACATTTCTTATGTGAAACATGTTGGTGCAACAATGCCCCAAGCATTTATATATGTTTTGATGTTTGGATAAATCATCTAAGTTAGGCAATATTTTGTGATCTAATTACGAACATGTTTAAGTGACAGGAAAATCCAAGGATGAAGACTTGGTAAAAGAGAAGTCCAAGTATGATCTTGACAAGGAAAGTCCAAGGGACGGACTTGGAAGCATAAGACCAAGCTTGTAGTCTTGGCAGCGTAAAGTCCAAGTGAACCATTGGCAAAGGAAGACCAAGTATGATCTTGGCAAAGGAAGTCCAAGGGATGGACTTGGCAGCGTAAGACCAAGCTTGTAGTCTTGGCAGCGTAAAGTCCAAGTGAACCTTGGCAAAGGAATTCCAAAGTAAGATCTTGGCAGCATAAGTCCAAGCTTGTAGTTTTGGCGGCATAAAGTCCAAGCATTTGGCAACCCAAGATATGACGAAACCGAAGGAAGCTCTTGGAAGCAAAGCGCAAAGGATGAACAAGTCGTGGACTCGGAGGGATCCTGGAGGCGCAAGACTTAATGAGGAGCTAGAAGGTTGAGTCTAGGTCTAGGGTGTAAAATCAAGTGTGAATTACTCATACTTGATGAGTATCACCGATCGGCCAGTCGGTGCTCGGCCCGAGTCGGTGAAACTCGACCATCGATCGCGCTTTGACATGGCGGTCGGTGATCAATGCAAATACGAGCACAGAATGTAGTCACACTCGACTGCAACCTACGATCACTCGACTGATCACTCCATCAGTCGACTGATGGAGGGATCAGTTGACTGATCACTTGGCCGTTGGAAATTGCGGCTACGTATCTCTGCGGATCTGCTTGTTCGTGTCGTTGGCGTGCTTCGATGGTGAGCATTGATCGAAGCCCAACGGGAAAAACAACCCCCCTTCTATAAGAAGGGGCCTTGGGGAGCTTGGTGAAGCTAGTGCTCTCATTTCTAACTATACTCTTGTGCTCACCAAGCTTTCTCTAAGTATTTGTGTGATTCTAAACCTCCTCTTCTAGAGTCTTAATCTTCCATCATTGTAAAGAAGAGGAGTGCATTGTAAAACAAGGTTTCTCCACCTTGGTTCATCCAAAGGAGATTTAGTGAAGCTTGGCTAGGGCTAATCCACCTTACGGATTGCCGTGGAGTAGGAGCGTCATCTCCGAACCACGTACATCGGGTGTTAGCATTGCTTTCATTATTTTCTTATTTGTATTTGTATTGCTTCCGCTAACATTCTTGTAGAAACAAAGAAAGGCTAATCACCCCCCCTCTAGCCATTACAAAGATCCTAACAAGTGGTATCAGAGCCCGGATAGCTTGGAAGATTTCACCATCAACCAAGGCATCAATGGCTCTTCAAGAGGGATATAGTACCGCTAAGCCACCGCTCTTCGATGGAAGTCATTTTGCGTATTGGAAAGGTAGGATGAAATATTATCTAATGAGTAATATTGAAATTTGGCATAGCATTGTAGATGGCTTTGAAGAACCGATGGATGAACATGGAGACCCTATTCCAAGCAAGGATTGGACAAGGGAAATGAATAGGCGATTCGAATCAAATGCAAAGGCGGTACTCACCATCCAATGCAGCATTACAATGGAGCAACTCAACAAGGTGGGGCCTTTCGAATCCGCCAAGGAGTTATGGGAAAAGCTCATTGAGATAAATGAAGGATCCAAGGAGTCAAAGAGGGCCAAGAAGGACTTGCTAATTGGATAACTTCAAGCCTTACAAATGAAGATGCATGAAACCATAAGCCAAATGCATGGAAGGTTCAAGGAGATTGTGAATGGACTCCATATCATAGGTGAGCGAGTTGACAACCGGGATTTGGTAAGATACATACTTCAAGCATTTCCTAGAAATTCTCTATGGACTTCTATAGTTGATGCTATTAAAGTAACTAGGGATCTTTCTCAAATTAAAATTGATGAATTATTTTGTGAGTTTGAATTGCATGAGCAAACTAACATGTCTTCTAAGGAAAAAGGTTTAGCTCTATTTGTTGAGAAGAAGGAAAAGAAGAAGAAAGAAAGAAAAGAAGTGTCATTATCATCCGAGTCGGAGAGTGATTCAAGTAGTGATGGAGACTCTTCTAGTGAGATGGCCAACTTTGTCAAGAAACTCTATAGAAAACCAAAGGAGTTCAAGAATAGAGAAGCAAGGAAGGGGTCTCATTCTTTAAGAGGTAAAATTAGTGGTAATTCGAATTTTAATAATAATGTGATTTGCCATGCTTGCAATAAGAAGGGGCACATAAAGCCAAATTGCCCGGAGCTAAAGAAGAAGGAGGAAAAAGAAAAGAAAAAGAAGGACAAGAAGGAGAAGAAGAAGAAGGAGGCCTTGGTGGCTCAAACCACATGGGACACACCAAGTGTTGAAGATTCCTCCGATGATGATGAGCTTTGTCACATCACACGCCATGTGACACTCATGACCCAAGAAGATGACTCTGGTACATCAAGCCAAGGAGAAGAGTCTTCAAGTGATGAATCGTCATCTAGTGATGATGAGGTAATGAACTCTCCTAGAGTTAAGCTTCTTTATAAATCAATTGCTTATCTTAAAGAGGCTCTAGATAAGTCTAAATCTAAGGTTAGAAGCATGAAGGTAGAACTAAAGGCCATT
This sequence comes from Wurfbainia villosa, assembly GCA_025175895.1. Classification (NCBI taxonomy): domain Eukaryota; kingdom Viridiplantae; phylum Streptophyta; class Magnoliopsida; order Zingiberales; family Zingiberaceae; genus Wurfbainia; species Wurfbainia villosa. The sequence continues at coordinate 3,076,660 of JAKLTH010000147.1, forward strand.
AGGAATGAAAAACCTTCACATGTTGATTCTTGCTTACTTAAGGAAGAGAATGATAAACTTAAGGATGAGGTTAGTGAATTAAAGGCATGCTTAGAGAAATTTACAAATGGCTCAAAATATCTTGACATGATCCTTAGCCGACAAAGAGCCGTTTACAACAAGGCCGGTATAGGATATAAGCCAAAAGAAAAAGAAGTTGCATATATTTCATTGATTAATAGGAAAGCAACCATTAAGGGTAAGGTCAAGAAAGCATGGGTACCTAAGAAGTTTTTACTTAATGCTACCGGTCCAAATGTTTGGGTACCAAAAGCTTATGTTTTTCATGTGATTTAGGTAGGTGAGCAAAGTATGTGGATTGTGGATAGCGGTTGCTCAACACACATGACTGGGGATGTGAGCAAGTTCTCCACAATTAAGTATGTGAAGAAGGGAGCGGTGTCTTTTGGAAATAGTGGAAAACTCAAGATATTAAGTAGAGGTACAATTGAGGTATCCCCCAAAATTATCATTCACAAAGTTTTACTAGTTGAAAATATGAAATTTAATTTATTAAGTGTTAGTCAACTTTGTGATGCAAGCTACCATGTTTCTTTTGAATCCTCTAAATGCATGATTAGACACAAGGAATTAAATGATTGTATGTTAGTTGGATATAGGAAATCAAACATTTATTATGTTGATCTTTCATATGCCTCTAACATTTCTACTAAGTGTTTTGTTGCAAAAGAAGAAGAAAGTTGGCTATGACATAGGAGATTGGGGCACATCAACATGAAAAACATAGCCAAGGTAGCCAAGTTGGAGTTGGTCAAAGGGCTACCAAAGATCAAGTATGTCAAGAACAAAATGTGTGATGCATGCCAAGAAGGAAAACAAACAAAGGCATCACACAAAGGTAAAACCCTAACTAATGCCTCTTTACCGTTAGAATTATTGCATCTTGACTTATTTGATTGTCATAGTACTCCCTCTTTAAATGGTAACAAATATTGTTTAGTTATAGTAGATGATTTTTCTAGGTATACTTGGGTCTATTTTATGAAACATAAGGATGATACCTTGAAAATAATCATAGGATTTAGTAAAAGGGTTGAAAATGAAAAGAGTCTCAAAATCAACCGGATCCGTAGTGATTATGGTGGTGAATTTGAGAACTCTAAATTCTCACAATTTTGTTTAGAGAAAGGGTACAAGCATGAGTTCTCTTGTCCTAGAACACCCCAACAAAATGGGGTGGTGGAAAGAAGAAATCGTGCCCTACAAGAGGCAACTAGGACTATGCTTAATGCATATTCTCTACCTAGCTACTTGTGGGCGAAAGCGGTTAATACCGCTTGCTATATCCAAAATAGGGTTCAAATTCATAGGTTTTTAGGAAAGACACCATTTGAATTATGGAATGGGACTATTCCCACAATTAATTATTTCAAAGTCTTTGGATGTAAAGTTTATGTTTTAAACACCAAAGATAACTTAGGAAAATTTGAATCCAAAGCGGATGAGGGAATCCTAGTTGGATACTCATCCACAAGTAGAGGATATAGAGTCTACAATAAGAGAACCCAAGGGATTGAGGAGTCCTCCAATGTTCAATTTGATGAAACCACTAGTACCTACCCTAGAAAGTCCTCCATTGATAAGGATATTAATGACAATAATCAAGACATTATGCAAAAACTTCAAAATTTGACCATAAGGGGTAATGATCAAGGGGGAGGAAGAGGAGATTCCGATGATGAAAGAAGGGTGGAAGATAACAATGATCAATTTGAAACCCCTTCTAGAACCCTAAGAATTCATCAAGATCATCCACTTGACCAAGTAGTAGGAGATATATCTCAAGGAGTAAGAACTAGGTCATTTCATAGACCTCCTACCAGTCAAGTTGCTCTTATTTCACAAATTGAGCCCAAATCGATCAATGATGCATTACATGATCCGGATTGGATCTTGGCAATGCAAGATGAATTGGCTCAATTTGAAAGGAGTCAAGTATGAGAGTTAGTACCTAGACCCAATGATTGCACCATAATTACTACAAGATGGGTCTTTAGGAATAAGCTAGATGACCAAGGAAATATCACTAGAAATAAGGCTAGGTTGGTTGCTAGGGGATTCAATCAAGTTGAGGGGCTTGACTATGATGAGACTTATGCCCCGGTTGCTAGATTGGAATCTATTAAAATTCTCTTAGGGTATGCTTCCTATATGAGATTTAAACTTTACCAAATGGATGTTAAATCGGCATTCTTAAATGGTTATATTAAGGAGGAAGTATATGTAGAGCAACCACCCGGGTTTGAGAACATAGATTATCCAAACCACGTATATAAGCTTAGGAAAGCATTATATGGGTTAAAACAAGCTCCCCGGGCATGGTATGAAAGATTGTCATCTTTCTTAATTTCTAAGGATTTTAGGAGAGGCCAAGTAGATCAAACCTTGTTTATAAAGTCAACATTAAAGGATATCTTTATAGCCCAAATATATGTTGATGACATTATTTTTGGGTCAACAAATGATGATCTTCTTCAAGACTTTATAAAAAACATGGAAAATGAATTTGAAATGAGTTTAGTTGGAGAGCTCAACTTTTTCCTAGGGTTACAAGTCAAACAAACCAATGAAGGTATTCATATTTATCAAACCAAATATGCAAATGAAATGATCAAGAAATTTGGTTTGGAAAATGCCAAAATTGTAACCACTCCTATGGCCACTAGCACTAGAATAGATAGTGATCATGATGGTAAATCAATTGATCTTAAACTTTATAGGAGTATGATTGGTAGCCTACTATATCTAACCGCTAGTAGACCCGATATCTTATTTGCGGTAGGTATGTGTGCAAGATACCAATCTTGTGCCAAAGAATCACATTTAGTAGCCGTTAAGAGAATTTTAAGATATATTAAAGACACCCTAAATGTAGGACTTTGGTATCCTAGGACTAGGTCCTTTGAGTTGCTTGGTTATACCGATTCCGATTATGCCGGTTGCAAATTGGATAGGAAGAGTACTAGTGGTGGATGCCAATTTCTTGGGTCCTTCCTAGTTAGTTGGAGTAGTAGGAAGCAACATTGTGTTGCTTTATCAACCACCGAAGCCGAATATGTGGCTATGGGTGGTTGTGTAGCTCAATTACTTTGGATGAGACATACTCTTGTGGACTATGAGCTACACTACTCTAACATTAAAGTTTATTGTGACAATGTGAGTACCATCAACTTGACCAAAAATCCGGTACATCACTCTAGGACCAAGCACATTGAAGTGAAACATCACTTCATAAGAGATCATGTGGCAAGAGGGGACATTGAACTTAATTATGTAGAATCTAAGTCTAACCTTGCCGATATCTTCACCAAAGCTCTTCCCGAAACCGAATTTTCATCATTAAGGAGAGAGCTTGGTATGTGCTTTGTAGAGTAAAAGTCTAGGTTTGCATGATCCCATATTCATATGTTAGCCTTATACCTTGATGCATCTCACAAAAGCCTTAAGAAACCTTGATTTTTGTATTGAGACACTTAGAAATATGTGAGATGATAGGGAAGGTGTACTTGGCTCATCATGCTTGTTATGATGCATTACTATAAGCCAATGACACACCTAGAGACATGAATACCTTATGGACCAATCATTGGGAAGGCTTGTATTCAAGTAATGAATACATAGCTCTAAGAACATGGTTGGAAATTCCAAATCATATATATTTTAAACTATATTCATCATATTTTGAAAAACAGTTTTCAAGTGAAACACAAAAGTGATACAAAGTTTACAAAATCTTCAGAACTTTTGTTAGGTTCCAAGTTTATATCAATCTTGAAATCTGGAAAACAAATATTTTTCAAACTATTTCCTTAATAAAGTATGTCCAGAAATGTGTATGCAAAATTTCGTGATTTTTCGAGATTTTTGGAATTTCTACCGTATTGGTTAAATTTGAAAAGGTTGAAATTTGGATTTCAAAGTAGCTGATCGTTCGTAAACCAATGATCGACATAATCGTATTTTCTGATAAATAGCTCCATTCTCTGATATTCAGTGTATCTTTGACGTCCTAAAACTATAGCATGATAATATTGAGTATAAACAAATTTTTAGGACTGTTTAATGCAGTGTTTTAGGGGGAGTGTCATAAAATATATCTTTTTCATCCCCAAACTTACATTGTTGGTGCAAAGTTAGGACTTAACCTTCTTAACTTTTGTATGCTTTGCTTCCAATGTTATTCACACATCATGAAGCATATCTTGAATTAAGGGAGAGTTTAATATCAATTTTATACCTTAGTCCAAGATACAACAACTTTAATTCCTTCTTGAAATTTATAAATCCTTCTCTTTTTTATGCGTGTCAAAGGGGGAGAAGGGATATTTAAGTTAGATTTCATATTATGATTATGTAAAGACCTAACTTAAGTGATTGTCAAACATCAAAAAGGGGGAGATTGTTGGTGCAACAATGCCCCAAGCATTTATATATGTTTTGATGTTTGGATAAATCATCTAAGTTAGGCAATGTTTTGTGATCTAATTACGAACATTTTTAAGTGACAGGAAAATCCAAGGATGAAGACTTGGTAAAAGAGAAGTCCAAGTATGATCTTGGCAAGGAAAGTCCAAGGGACGGACTTGGAAGCATAAGACCAAGCTTGTAGTCTTGGCAGCGTAAAGTCTAAGTGAACCATTGGCAAAGGAAGACCAAGTATGATCTTGGCAAAGGAAGTCCAAGGGATGGACTTGGCAGCGTAAGACCAAGCTTGTAGTCTTTGCAGCGTAAAGTCCAAGTGAACCTTGGCAAAGGAAGTCCAAAGTAAGGTCTTGGCATCATAAGTCCAAGCTTGTAGTCTTGGCGGCATAAAGTCCAAGCATTTGGCAACCCAAGATATGACGAAACCGAAGGAAGTTCTTGGAAGCAAAGCGCAAAGGATGAACAAGTCGCGAACTCGGAGGGATCCTGGAGGCGCAAGGCTTAATGAGGAGCTAGAAGGTTGAGTCTAGGTCTAGGGTGTAAAATCAAGTGTGAATTACTCATACTTGATGAGTATCAGTCGACTGATACGATGTATCACCGACCGTCAGCGACCGAGTCGAGGTGAAACTCGACCATCACGATCGCTGATGTGGCCGATCGATCAACGCAAATACGAGCACAGAATGTAGTCGCACTCGACTACGGCCTACGATCACTCGACTGATCACTCCATCAGTCGACTGATGGAGGAATCAGTCGACTGATCACTTGGCCGTTGGAAATTGCGGCTATGTATCTCCGCGGATCTGCTTGTTCAGAAGCCGTTGGCTTCGGCGGCAGTCGACTGATGGTGAGCATTAGTCGACTGATCGAAGCCCAACGGGAAAAACAACCCCTCTTCTATAAGAAGGGGCCTTGGGGAGCTTGGTGAAGCTAGTGCTCTCATTCCTAACTATACTCTTGTGCTCACCAAGCTTTCTCCAAGTATTTGTGTGATTTTAAACCTCCTCTTCTAGAGTCTTAATCTTCCATCATTGTAAAGAAGAGGAGTGCATTGTAAAATAAGGTTTCTCCACCTTGGTTCATCCAAAGGAGATTTAGTGAAGCTTGGCTAGGGCTAATCCACCTTACGGATTACCGTGGAGTAGGAGCGTCATCTCCGAACCACGTACATCGGGTGTTAGCATTGCTTTCATTGTTTTCTTATTTGTATTTGTATTGCTTCCGCTAACATTCTTGTAGAAACAAAGAAAGGCTAATCACCCCCCCCCCCCTCTAGCCATTACAAAGATCCTAACAAAACATAAGAACTTTAAGAACATGTCTTCGATAAGTATCCAAAGCACAAGTGGTTCAAGCCTAAACATGTATTAGTCCCACATCTAAAGTTTAGAAGACAGAGAGGAGTAGTAAGGCTATAAAAGAGTCTCTCCCTTGGTCTTAAAGGGTGGTAGGTTCGGGGCTATTCAAGGGGATTTGGCGACAAGGGTTTTTCCGCAAGGGCATGTGCACATGCCTGGAAACCTTGGTTTTCACAACATCGCCTAGTGAGTTTGATAAGAAACTGTAAGTATATGTCTCTCACCTGCAGTAAGGGTTGCTTTTATATGTTGTTTTGTTTTTCTGTTTTGCTTAAGGATATGTATGTGATAGAAGAAACAAGATTTAGGCTTTGAGGCGGGCCCCAATTTGAGTAAGACATATAAGGTGTTTGAGAAAATGTCAAGCTATTATGAGTATGAGTATGAGTATTTAAGTTACAAAACTATATTACTTTTAAGAGGCATGTACCTAGGCTCCGAGAATGCCCCTAGGCCCCTAGATCGCCTAGTAAGAAGCTCCAATAGGATTCGGTGGCTGGCTACCCCGAAACCTATTAGAGATGCGCGCATTTGGTACCATGCTGGGCCCAAAGGAGGATGTTTATTATTTTGAAGTATAAGTAATGTAAGTGTAGATCTACAAGTCATACCACATGTTTTCCAATATATGCATTTAGATTATGATTGCAAGTGATTCCAAGTGCAAAGTATTTAGAAAGATTGAGCATGTCTTATCATGAAGCACTTATATTGGTTCTTACGATGATTTTGTGAGATTATGATATACTTACTAAGCCCTTTGCTTATGAGTTTTATTTACCTCTTACTGCAGACAAGGGGAAGGAAAAGATATGATGCAAGGAGGCGACTGGAAGGAAGTTTGGTGTGTGTGGTGGCGGAACAAGGGAATATCGATCAATAGTTGTGTGCTAGTTTATCATTCATGTTTCTTTGATAGACGAGTTGAATTGTATTTTTATGCCTGTGAGTTAGATTTTACATTGTTAATGCTTGGTTTTAGAAACCATCGTTGACATTAGGCAAGATAGGGAACCCAAGTGTGGATTGAGTTTCATGGTATTATCTTGGGTCATTAAATTGATGGTGCTGGAATGGAGACTTAGTTAGTAATTTAGGTTATGATGGTTGGCTTCAAGGTTATAATGTTTGTTCAATTATTGAATGTTTAATTCTATGAAGGTTTTAGATCCTACCAACATGTTAAAGAGTCATTGATTTGAACTAGTAGAATGAATGTCCGTGACATCCCCTGAGGGGGGGGGGGGAGTGTTACACTATACCTCTGCTCATTGCCCATCGAGATTGAAGCACCCCAAAAGCCCGCTCGACATCTTTTCTTGCAACCTCCTGTCGTTCCTTAAACAACTTTCTCTTAGGATCCTGGGGACATGGAAAGCTCTTAACGAAAGTAGTCCATTCTGGATAAATCTCATCTGTTAAATAATAGTCTTTTGTATATTGTGTATTGTTGACTATAAAATTAACCTCCGGTGCATTTCCTTATAAAACGTCATTGAATAATAGTGATTCATTAAGCACGTTGATATCATTACGTGACCCTGCAATCTCAAAAAAGGCATGTCAGATCTATAAGTCCGCAGATGCAACAACTTCAAGCACAATTGTTGGGACACCATGATCTCCTCGAGTAAATTGACCTTTCCAAGAGACAGGACAATTTTTCCATTGCCAATGCATACAATCAAGACTACCCAACATACTCAGACGTTGGATGTCAATGGCATTAGGTCTTCTTAAGTATTGAGCCCCAAATATTTGAATCACACATCGAAAAAAGTTGAATAAACATTCTGTCATGCCCCGGGGGAGTCCCCGCCAGACGTAAATTCGACAGCATCTCCCCTGTACGGGTGACAATACGAATCTTGTATACAAGGCACACACGGCCCACTATACATCGGTCAACACGACCAGAACAAAAACCACACATACAGATCATATATAGGCATCAGGCCAACAACCAAAGTAAATAAAAAGACTACAATATTTAGGCTTACCTCTTCTGCCATCTGAGCAGGAATACACCACCAAAACGAATCGAATAAAAGTACATAAGGACATATCAAATACGACCAAAGCATCCACGAGCACATAACCAAAACACAAGTCCTACACATGTCTTCTAGTCAAAAACCGAAACCATAAGACCAACAAAAACAAATCCATTACGACGAGGGGGATTGACAGCTGGACTCTCCTAACAGTGTCAACCTGAAATAGATGTAAAGCAACGGGATAAGTTGAACGAACTCAGCGGGTAATAAGTTGACATGCATAGTAAGATATATCTAACAATAATAATCATGTCAGTACAGTCTCCTGATCAATAATAGAAAAATGCAAGGAAGAGATGCGAAAAGACTGTACATACCTAAATCTCCTATCCTGACATAGGAGTATGAGTCATACTTGCAGAAATAAGGTCGTCAGACCAAATACATAATGTATCATGTATGCATGTCAATCATATGCAATAACCAAGGCAACAACCAAAATGCAGCAAACATAAACAAATGTCATCCATGCAATATGCATGCGATGCAAATGACATGGTCACCCCTGACGCCAGTCAGCTGCCTCACACGCAATGGTGAAGCCGAGTGGGTAGAGCTATGACAAATGTGCACTCTGCCATCACTGCTCCTGAGTGAGCGAGTGGAGAGGATGCTTTCGGAGTACACCTATCCTCCTACCCCAAATAGAGTGGGGGAGCAAAGCTCTTATCTCCCGGTGTCGTAGACCAGAGGAGGGATCCCTGCCCGCTACCACACTGCCTCGCCGCTACCTATGAGTGGACCAGCGGAGCCTGACAGAGCTACTGCACACACCCTCCTGATGTACCACTAACCCATGAGTGGTTGTTTGTGCAGATCATGTAACTGGTTGTGGGCTCAACTACAATGGAACCCCGACCAGCCAGCATGCTATCATGCAAAATAGTGCATGACACTAAAGCATGTAACACCAACCAAAATACGTCTCCAAATAATATGCGCAAAAAAAATGAGTACATATCAATGACCTAGGTCTACAGGGAAGGTATATCTAAAAGCTAATCAAGTGCATGTCACAACTCCCAAAATAAGTATGTTGGAGATCATTTGGAAGCTAGAGGGGGGGGTGAATAGCACTTTTCGGTTTCTACAAAAAGATTAGCGGAAGCAAGAACAAATAATATATGTAAAAACACAAAAAACAATGCTAACAAAGCCTTTACGTGGTTCGGAGATAACGCTCCTACTCTACGGCGATCCTTAAGGTGGATCAACCCAAGCAATTTCACTAAGAAGCTTTCTCTTTACAAAGACCTCCTCTTCTTACAAAAGATGACAATGAAGATTTGAGAGGAGGAGGGAGATTAATACACTTAGAAAGCTTGGAAAACTTGTGGGAGCTTAGAAGGATGATCAGAATATATACATTAGCCCCTTCTTGCTCCCCTTGAGCTCTTTATATAGGAAAGAGCCTCTTTTTCCCGTTGGAGGTCCATCAGTCGACTGATGACTTACATCAGTCGACTGCCGCCGATTCTAACGGCACGACAGGATTCACGAGATTTGCCGTCGTCGCCATAACGGAAAACTATCGATCGCCAACATGGCGGTTCGATCGATCGCTAAATAACCGCCACGATCGGCTACGAGCCATTTTCGCGTGGCAATCGATCGCCAATAATGGCGGCCGATTATCTTTGTATGTGAAATAGTCGAGTCGACTCATCGCCTGACCGATAACTCCCTCGATCGCTAACGATCTTCCAACCTCTAATCTGCATTTTAAGGGCGACGTGACACCATGTTCCAATGATCGGCACACCCCAAGTATGACTAATTCATACTTGAAAACATAACCTAAGCCTAGACTTAACCTTCTAGCTTCTCCATCAGCCTTGCGCCTCCAGGATTTCTTTGAGTCCACAACTCTATCCATGCGCTTGCCTTCAAAAGCTTCCTTTGGTTTCGTCATGCTTTGATTTTCTTCTTTGCCAAAGTACGCTTGGACTTTACGCCGCCAAGACTACATGCTTGGACTTATGCCGCCAAGACTTTCCTTTGGTCTTTCTTTTCCAAGGACTGCTTGGACTTTACGCAGCCAAGACTACATGCTTGGACTTACGGTGCCAAGACCTTTCCTTTGACTTCTCTTTGCCAAGATCACACTTGGACTTGTCTTTTACCAAGTCTTCATACTTGGATTTTCCTGTCACTTAAACATGTTTACAATTAGATCACAAAACATTGCCTAACTTAGATGATTATCCAAACATCAAAATATATAAATGCTTGGGGCATTATTGCACCAACAATCTTCCCCTTTTTTATGTTTGACAATCATTTAAGTTAGGTCTTTTTAACACATACATATAAGCATATTTCAATATGAATTCTAACTTAAATATCCCTTCTCCCCCTTTGACATACAGCAAAAAGAGAAAAGTTAATCCAATAAGTGCAGGAAGAATTGACATATCTTTGAACAAAGGTATAAAATTGATATGAAGCTCTCCCTAAATCCAAGACATGTTTCATGATGGGGAAATAACATGTGAAGCAAGGCATAAGTAGTAGAATAAGCAAATATGTCATAGCCTTGCACCAACAATTTTAGAAATTAGGGATGTAGCTCCTCCTAAACCAGTACACCAAGAAAATCCGCCTTTCCATACAAGTTATCATGTATATACTGTGGAAATCATATAATGTCCAAAATTGAACCTTTTAATCGATGAAAAATCGTTTTCTATTCCAAAACAGTGTCACCGGTTCGACTGGAATATGCATCAATCTGGCCTTGCGATCGCCAATATGAATGATCGATATCGAACAAACTGAAAATTGAATTTTTCAGTCAAGGTTTGAAAAAACGTAGAAAATTCCGTGGGTGTCCAAAAATCACGAAACTCGTCATACACATTTTATTCGACTAATATGACATATGAAAAATATGCTCATTAGATTTATGGATTGATACGATATTCAAAATAACAAAATTACGACACTAAAAGTGTGATTGTATCGTATCAATAATCATAACTTCGTACTATACGCTCAAATTCTAAACTTGACAAATAACAAGGACACAATAGAAATGAATTAAAACAAGGACACAATTTCATTTCATTAATCAAAAGTTATGACACAAGTAGGAGTTTATGCCGCATATACTACCAAAAAGAAAACAACAAAACAACAAGCTTAACGATCGCCGCCTCAAGATCCATCGGTGCAGAAGACGATCCATCGTGGAGGTGGGTGTCCAGTGCGCAGGCGAGAATCGCCAAGATGTCCTCGCCGCAGATGCACTCTCATGAGGGAGAGGAGCTCCCGATGCTCTCGGCTCGGCTCAAGCAGCCTCAAAGCAGGTGTCTACCCGCTCGCAAAAGCATCAAACGGGCAACGGCGATGGATCCGCATAACAAGATCGTCGCATAGCCTCTCTCTCCCGCATGTGCTCCTCAAGAACACCCTCAAGAACACCTTCAAGAACTCCTTCCGCAGCGCATCCTCGTGCCGAGCGCCACCGCTAGCCGCGGTCGGGTCCTGTAAACGGATCCTCTGCCGGCCTTCAGCCCGCCAAGGAGAAACTCCGACGAGTCATCTCGATCATATTTTCTATTCATGACTCCTATATCGACATCAATGCCTACGGAGCTTAGCCATTGAGTAAGGACATTTCCAAAAGGAATATGAACCTTCCCATTGTTTGGCCTTATGAAATGAATGATGCAATGGAAGGTATTGAGGCCAATATTGATGTCTAAGTATGAACGAAAGAAATGCATGAGAAGTAAGTGTGGAGGGCGAACCAAAGCCAAACCACGAGTAACTATAGGGAGAAGACAATGAGCAATGACCTTATAAAGGACATTGTCAGAGGCAGAAAGTTCTTGTGATTGAAATAGATTAGTGTTCAAAGGTCGAGGAGAATGATAGAAAGTAGTGTGAAGGGAATCCAAAGAAATCTCCTCAAAAGGAGGTGGAAGAGGTTCACTCCAAGATGGATAGAAGATGAAATCATTCTCGGAAGAGAGACAACCGAGAAAATCAGTCCAGATCTGGGGACTGAAATCCAGATCGCGCTGAGCAACGCGAGTCCGGTATCTCCCATCTCCAGCCGGTCGTAGGTTGTTGAAAAATTCAGAGAGAAGAGTGATATTAACATGATGTTCACAAAAGACTAAAGACTCAAGTTTGTAATGTTGAATGATTTGAACAATGTCAAAACAGTAGTTTTTAAGAAAATTGGGATCCATTGATCTAGGTGGAATAAGTTGGAATTTGTTTTTGTTGAAAGCACTTTCAAGTGCGGAGTTTGGAAATCGAGGATCGACAGTGGGTCGAGGGTTTGACGGGCCCTCGTTGGTCGGAGGTGCCCGAGTACGCTTAGTAGCAATGCGCTTAAGTCTAAATGTGGGAAAAGACAACACAAAAAAAATATGCACAATGTAGGTTGATGATGCATGGACAGAGACAACAAGACAAGCATGGGTTAGTGAAATACAATCATAGGAACAAACAACCATTGATCAGGAATGAAAATATACCTAGGCGACATGGTGAACAAGGAGCAAAGGTTTGACCACGGAACCCTAGCCGAGTGATCGAAACTAAAGCGCGAACGGAGTGACAAGAGAAGGTCCTCGAGTTGGAGAGCACTCCAAATGGGAACACCGAAGACGCGGAAAAACGAGGAGAACGGCCAAGCAAGGTGCGGAGGTTCGCTTAAGAGGAAGAGGAGAGAAAATCGGGATGGTTTGGCGAGTCGAACCGGCGGAAAGCCCTAAAAATGCGACATCAGTCGACTGCCGTTAGTCGGCAATGAATCGATGGTGATCAGAATCGAACTGCAGCGATACGAACGATTTCAGATGCGCCGATCGCTATAAATGGCAATCGATAGATACCGAATCACCAATGAATATTTAACGATTTCATATGTTGAGCTACCGATCGCCATAAATGGCAATCGACCGATAACGAACCGGTAAGCCGGTTCAATATCGTCATATATCAGAATCAAGGCCAGTACCAATGATCGATATCACCGATAAATTTTCGGCGATTAAAAAATCCATAATTAATTCAATAAAGATCAAAAAATCACGAAATTTTGTGGGTAATATTTTTAGAACATTTCCTATCAAGGAAAAATTATTTTAAAATTATATCACCTCTAGATTTTGATATTGACACAATCTTGAGATTTTGCAAAAGTTATGATATTTTTGCAAAACTTTGTATCACTTTGGCTTATCAATAGGAAATTGTTTCTCAAGATTTGATAGACATAGTTTAAATTTTATTTTATTTGACATTTCCAATCATATTCTTGGAGCTATATGCACATTAATTGTACATAAGTCTTCCCAATGATTGGTCCAATGAAGGATTAATGTCTCTAGATGACACTTTGGTTCATAGTAATGCATCATAATAAGCATGATGATCCAAGTGCATCTTCCTAACATCTCACATGTTGTCTAGGTGGCTCAATACAAAAATCATGGTTTCCTAAGTATTTTGTGAGATGGTTAAAGGTATAAATCCTAGTATTTCTATAGGATCATGCAAACCTACATTTCTATTCTACAAAGCACATTCCAAGTTCTCTCCTAAGTGATGAAAATTCTATTTCGGGGAGAGGCTTGGTAAAGATGTCGGCTAGGTTGGACTTAGATTCATTGTAATTAAGCTCAATGTCCCCCTTAGCCACATGGTCTCTAATGAAGTGATGTTTTACTTCAATGTGCTTAGTCCTAGAGTGATGCACTAGATTCTTGGTCAAGTTAATGGTGCTCACATTATCACAAAATACTTTCATGTTGGAGTAAGATAGCTCATAATCTTCTAAGGTATGTTTCATCCATAATAATTGAGCTACACAACCACCCATAGCCACATATTCGGCCTCGGTGGTGGATAAAGCAACACAAGGTTGCTTCCTACTACTCGAACTCACTAGGCAAGACCCAAGGAATTGACATCCACCACTAGTACTCTTCCGATCCAATTTGCAACCGGCATAATCGGAATCGGTGTACCCAACCAAATCAAAGGACCTAGTCCTAGGGTACCATAGACCTACATTTAGTGTGCCTTTAACATATCTTAAAATTCTCTTAACGGCAACTAAATGAGATTCCTTAGCACATGATTGATACCTAGCACACATACCAACCGCAAATAATATGTCGGGTCTACTAGCGGTTAAATACAAGAGGCTACCAATCATGCTCCTATAAAGGGTAAGATCTATTTGTTTTCCTTCACTATCACTATCTATTTTAGTATTGGTTTCCATTGGAGTTGACACTACCTTAGCATTTTCCAAACCAAATTTCTTAATCATTTCCTTAGCATATTTGGTTTGATAAATGTAAATTCCTTCACTTGTTTGTTTAACTTGCAATCCTAGAAAGAAATTTAATTCTCCAACTAGACTCATTTCAAACTCTTTTTCCATATTTTGAATGAAGTTTTGAAGAAGTTCATCATTTGTTGACCCAAAGATAATGTCATCAACATACACTTGGGCTACAAAGATGTCCTTAGATGTTGACTTTATAAAGAGAGTTTGATCTATACTACCCCTTTTGAAATCCTTAGAGATTAGGAAAGATGACAATCTTTCATACCAAGCCCGGGGAGCTTGTTTCAAACCATATAAGGCTTTCCTAAGCTTGTATACATGGTTTGGGTAGTCCATATTTTCAAACCCGGGAGGTTGTTCTACATACACCTCTTCCTTAATAAACCCATTTAGAAATGTCGATTTGACATCCATTTGATGGAGTTTGAAACCCATATAGGAGGCATATGCTAAAAGTATTCTAATGGACTCTAATCTAGCAACCGGGCATATGTTTCATCATAATCAAGTCCTTCAACTTGATTAAAACCCCTTGCAACTAATCGTGCCTTATTTCTAGTGATATTCCTTGGTCATCTAGTTTTTTCCTAAATAACCATATTTTAGTAATAATAGTGTTTTCACTTTGTCTAGGAACTAACTCCCACAATTGACTCATATCAAATTTAGTCAATTAATCTTGAATTTCTAAGATCCAATCCTGATCAAGTAATGCATCTTTAATGTTTTTTGGGCTCAATTTGAGAAATTAGAGCTATATGACTAGTGGGGTCCCTATGGAATGACCTAGTCCTAACTCCTTGAGATAATTCACCCACAATTTGATCTAATGGGTGACTTTGATGAACTCTTGTGGTTCTAGGAGGTGTATCAAGTTGAGTTTGATCGTGATTAACTTCAATCCTATGTTCATCATCGAATCATCCCTTACTCCCTTGATCCAATCCTCCCCTTGATTAATACCTCCTAAGTTTAAATCTTGAAATTGTTTGGTAATTTCTTGATTTTCATTATTTATGTCATCATCAATAGGGGATTTTCTAGGGTATGTACTTGAAGTTTCATCAAATTGAACATTTGAAGATTCTTCAATCTTTTGAGTCCTTTTATTGTAGACTCTATATCCTACACTAGTGGATGAGTATCCAACTAGGATTCCCTCATCCGCTTTGGACTCAAACTTACTTAGGTTGTCTTTGGTATTTAAGATATAGACTTTACATCCAAAGACCTTAAAATAATGAATTGTTGGAATTGTACCATTCCACAATTCAAATGGAGTTTTTCCTAAAACCTATGAATTAATACCCTATTTTGGATATAGCAAGCGGTATTAAGCTTCGCCACAAGTAGCTAGGTAGGGAATATGCATTAAGCATTGTCCTAGCCGCTTCTTGTAGGGCACGATTTTTTCTTTCCACAACCCCATTTTGTTGAGGTGTTCTAGGACAAGAAAATTCATGCTTGTACCCTTGTTCTAAGCAAAAAGTTGAAAAGTTAGAATTTTCAAACTCTCCACCATGATCACTATGGATTCAGTTGATTTTGAGTTTTCTTTCATTTTCTACTCTTTTGCTAAAACCTATGATTATTTCTAAGGTTTCATCCTTATTTTTCAAGAAAAACACCCAAGTAAACCTAGAAAAATCATCTACTATTACCAAGCAATATTTACTACCAATTATAGATGGGGTACTATGACAATCAAATAAATCCATATGTAATACTTCTAATGGTAAAGTGGTACTAAGTAAATTTTTACCTTTGTGTGATGTTTTTGATTGTTTCCCTTCTTGACAAGCATCACACATCTTGTCCTTGAGATATTTGACTTTAGGCAATCCTTTGACTAGCTTCAATTTTGCTATTTTGGCTATATTCTTCATGTTTATGTGACCTAGTCTCCTATGCCAAAGCCAACTTTCTTCCTCTTTTGCAATAAGACACTTAGTGGAAGGATTAGTAGCATAAGATAAATCAACATAATATATATTTGATTTTCTAAAGCCTACTAACATGCAATCATTTATAGTTTTGTGTCTTATAAAGCATTTTGAGGAATTAAATTTAACATCAAAATTTGCATCACATAATTGGCTTACACTAAGTAAGTTAAATTTCATATTTTTGACTAATAGAACTTTATGAATAGCAAGATTGGGAGATACCTCAATGGTGCCCTTTTCTAGAATTTTAAGTTTACCGCTATTACCAAATGACACTTTTCCTTTGCTAGTATGGTTGATAGTGGAGAATTTTCTCTCATCTCCGGTCATATGCTTTGAGCACCCACTATCAACTATCCACAAGCTTGGTTCTTCTACCTATGTCACATGAAAAACACAATCCTTAGGTACCCAAATCTTAGGACCACTAGCATCAATTATGAATTTCTTTGGTACCCATGCCTTTCTCCCCTTGCTTTTAATCATGGATTTTCTACTAACTAGGGATGCAAATGCTACCTCTTTCTCCTTAGGTTTATATCCTAAACCGGCCTTATTATAAATTGCCCTTTGGTCCTTAATAATCATATCTAGATATTTAGAACCATTAGTGAACTTTTCTAGGCATGTTCTTAATTTACTTATTTCTTTTCTTAACTCATCATTTTCATCCCTAAGAGTACAATCATCATCACTAGATGGTTTATCACATGATGCATCTATATTCTTAAATGATTTGATCTCTAATTTTAGATCCTTAATCCTAGTTTTTGATCTATTTAAAGTATTTTGTAAGCATGCAATAGTCTTATATAGTAAATCTACTTTGGGTGAGTCATTTACCTCATCATCATCACTTGATGATGATTCATCGCTTGAAGAGGAAGAAGACTCCTCGCTTGAGCTTCCGGTTTCTTCCAATGCCATGAGGGCTAAGTTCCGGGTTGTATGGCAAACTTCTTCATCGTCGGAAGACTCCTCCATACTTAGAGTATCCCACGTTTGTGCCATCATCGCCTTCTTCTTCTTCTTTTCCTTCTTTTCCTTCTTCTTCTTATCCTTCTCCTCCTTTTTCTTTAGTTCCGGGCAATTGGGCTTTATATGCCCTTTCTTGTTGCAACCAAAACACGTCACGTTAGAAATAGAATTTGAATTGTTAGAAGATTTACCTCTTGAGGATTGAAACATCCTCTTCACATCTTTCTTGGTGAGCCTCCTTGACTTCCCACCAAATTTCTTGACATAGTGTGCTACCTCACTTGCCGACAACTCATCCTCACTACTTGATGAGTCCTCCTCGGATTCGGATGAGGAAGACACCTCCTTCTTTTCCTTTTTCTTCTTCTCCTTCTTTCCTACAAAAAGAGCTATACCCTTCTCTTTGGGTGAAGTATTAGCTTGTTCATACAATTGAAATTCACAAAATAGCTCATCTAATTTAATTAATGAAAGATCCCTAGAGACCTTATAGGCATCTACCATTGAGGCCCATAAGGTGGTCCTAGGGAAAGCTTGTAGTACATACCTTACAAGGTCTCGGTTGTCGACCTTTTCACCTATAACGTGTAGTCCGTTGACTACTTCCTTGAAGCGCCCGTGCATTTGGCTCACGGTTTCATTTGTCTTCATAGTGAAGCTTTGGAGTTGGCCAATCAAAAGATCCCTCTTGGCCCTTCTTGTCTCTTTGGATCCTTCGTTGAGTTCGATGAGCTTCTCCCAAAGCTCTTTTGCGGAGTTGAATGGCCCGACCTTAGAGAGTTGCTCCTTGGATAGACCACATTGAAGTGTGGTCGTTGCTTTTGCATTTGCTTGTACTTTCTTGACCATCTCTCTTGTCCAATCTTTTGTCGGTAGTGGTGCTCCAAATTCATCGACCGGCTTCTCAAAACCATCTACAACACTAAACCAATTCTCAATATCGTTCATTAAATAATACTCCATCCTACCTTTCCAATATCCAAAATCGCTGTCCGCCAAGAACGGAGGCCTCGCCGTGCTATACCCCTCTTGAAATGCCATCTTTGCTCCGGTTGATTGCTAGATCTTCCGATGCGATCCGGGCTCTGATACCACTTGTTGGAGATCGTTTGGAAGCTAGAGGGGGGGTGAATAGCGCTTTTCGGTTTATACAAAAAGATTAGCGGAAGCAAGAACAAATAATATATGTAAAAACACAAAAAACAATGCTAACAAAGCCTTTACGTGGTTCGGAGATAACGCTCCTACTCCACGGCGATCCTTAAGGTGGATCAACCCAAGCAATTTCACTAAGAAGCTTTCTCTTTACAAAGACCTCCTCTTCTTACAAAAGATGACAATGAAGATTTGAGAGGAGGAGAGAGATTAATACACTTAGAAAGCTTGGAAAACTTGTGGGAGCTTAGAAGGATGATCAGAATATATGCATTAGCCCCTTCTTGCTCCCCTCGAGCTCTTTATATAGGAAAGAGCCTCTTTTTCCCTTTGTAGTTCAACCAGTGGACTGTTGACTTAAATCAGTCGACTGCCGCCGATTCTAACGGCTTCTGAACAGCCGGATTCGCGGGATTTGCCGTCGTCATCGCCAACGGGAAAACTATCAATCGATCGCCAACAAGCGGCGATTCGACCGATCGCTCGTAGCCGATCGCCACGGCTACGTATTTGTTAGGGGCGATCGGCCAATAATGGCGATCATTGCCCAGATCTTTGCGATGAGTCGAGTCGACTCTCATCGCCTGATGGATAACTCCCACGATCGCGCAAATCTTCCAACCTCTAATGCTGCATTTTAAGGGCTCGATCGACACCATGTTCCAGTCGACTGGCACACCCCAAGTATGACTAATTCATACTTGAAAACATAACCTAAGCCTAGACTTAACCTTCTAGCTTCTCCATCACTTACGTATTGCTAGGATTTCTTTGAGTCCGACTTTGAGTCCATGACTCTATCCATTAACTTCCTTAAGCTTCCTTTGGTTTTAAGTCATGCTTTGGTTTTTCTTTTGCAATGCGCTTGGACTTTCGCCCCTTGAACTACATGCTTGAACTTATGCCTTAAGACTTTTCTTTGGTCTTTCTTTTCCGCTTGGACTTTCTGACTAAAACTACATGCTTGGACTTACGCTGCCAAGACCAAGACCTTTCCTTTGACTTCTCTTTGCCAAGATCACACTTGGACTTGTCTTTTACCAAGTCTTCATACTTGGATTTTCCTATCACTTAAACATATTTACAATTAGATCACAAAACATTGCCTAACTTAGATGATTATCCAAACATCAAAATATATAAATGCTTGGGGCATTGTTGCACCAACAAAGTACACATGGCAGGTATCAAGATAATATCAACTAAGATAGAAATGAATGTATCATGTATGACACAGTGACATACAAGGCAGATAAGACATAAAAATTACTGCAAGCTATAACCAACTAAGCATATCAACATGACAATATCTAAAAGATAAGTCAAAATACCCGCCTGCTATAATGCTCTTAATAATGAAATCTTCACGCCCGTGGACCTGTCTCATATCCACGTCTTGCATACAACATAACTATTGTTAAGCACTAAGATACGATCCACCATCAAATCGAATCCTAAGACGATTTCGGACATAAACCAATTAACCCAAATGCTTAATAAAATCTCGGTCACATCCCACCTAATGTAACACCCCCCTAGTTTTTCCACTCTCTACCAGGGGAGATGTCACTACTTTACTGTCTCTATCTTCAATTCATGCAATATACTAATGCAATATGCTAACAACTAAAATAATCATAAGGACCTTTACATCACTTAAACAATAAGCAATTCAAGATCTTCACATAACGTACGAGTATTAAAACTAACCCAACATGACTCTAGCATTCTTTGGTCTCAACCATAAGCAATCCAATTGAACTCCAACAATATCAGAAAAAAAAACAATTAAAAACTTAAAATCTGGTTTAGACATCACTAGATCTTTTACTTCCGTTAAAATTCGCCACACCATCCACCATGCCACCTTCAAGCTTTTCTTTACCTTTATCTGCAGTATAAGGAAATGCAAACTATAAGCAATAACGCTTAGTAAGTACTTTCTATGCTCACAAAAACATGTACTGTATGAAATCATGCAACTAGTTCTCTTACCCTTGATACATTGATACACATGCAAGCAAATCGAAATCATAATTACGAATACATGTCTCTTGTATAAACCATGCTCTTAAGTATTTTAAAACTTATAAAGCAGATTAATATTATTAACTTTGAAAACTTTTACTTATACTTATCTTGATACTTCAAAATAATAATCATCCTGATATGGGCGGCATAGTACCAATCATGGCGCGATTCCTAATAGTAGGGGTGACCAACCACCGAACCTACTAGGGTAACTGAAACTGAGGGCCTCGGCCCGTGGGCGAAACTGATGCCCGGTACATGCCCTGTCAAAAAGTAAAATACTTCCTTTATACTTATATTCTTATACATACTGAAGGAAATGCTCTTAATCCCCTAAAGCACGAATGGGGAGCACCATAAAGATCATTATGCTCTTGACCCCCAAAACTGAAATGGGGAGCATACTGAAGATCGTTGTGCTCTTAATCCCCAATTCGAACGGGGAGCATTTTTGAATTTTCTTTATAAAGGAAATATTTTTACATCTTACTCTACATTATGTATATAATTGTAAGCTACAACTCATCTACAACATGGATGATCATAAATCACATTCTTATTATGGATCTAAACATGATGCTGAATTACCCATAACATAACGGTAAAATCACGTAACTGAAAACACCATGCATAACTGAAAATAACATGCACATAAAAATATATCAATGATATACGATAACTACTTATACTGCAGGTGAGCAATACTTACTTTCGATTGCTTTAACTTATATTTGTAAAATCTAATGAGATGCAACCTTCTATCCCGCCCTAGCAGCTGCCTTCTAAGGTCTCTTGAATCCCACATTTCCTTGGATTCGGCGGAGAAGACAACCCTAGGAGAAAATTCTCCTTGATGTGTGGTTCGGCGGTGGAGGGACCAAGAGAGTGTAGAGAGGTGTCCTCTAGGGTATTAGGGAGGTTAAATTTATAACCATCAAGGCTTAACCTATTCCCTTATAAATTTCCTAAAATTTCTCTCTTTAACAGAATTAATTCCTTCTTCAATTAAATTTGTGACTTCTCCCTAATCATATAAAATTTTTATTCCCTTATAAATTTCCTTAAATCTCTCTCTTTAACAGAATTAATTCCTTCTTCAATTAAATTCGTGATTTCTCCCTAATCATATAAAATTTTTATTCCCTTATAAATTTTCCTTAAATTTCTCTCTTTAACAGAATTAATTCTTTCTTCAATTAAATTCGTGACTTCTCCCTAATCATATAAATTTTTTTTTGGATTTTTGGTGACTCACCCCTTCTTGTCTGATTTTCTTTTCTTTTATCTTTTCTTTTATTTCCTTTAAATCAACGGTTCATGGTTCGAGCCTCATAGAACCAATTATTTCTTTATTATTATTATTATTATTCTATTCCTATTTTTATTACTTCTATTCTTATTTCTATTTTCCTCTAATAAAAATATAGGAATTAAAATTTGGGATGTTACAATCCCTTATACCTTAAAAAAGTTTCGTCCTCGAAACTTAGAAAAGCTCAGGGTACTTTTGCTTCATGTCATCCTCACGTTCCCAGGTTGCTTCTTCAACCCTTTGACTTTGCCATAAGACTTTTACTAACGGTATTTCTTTGTTTCTTAGTTTCCTGACTGCTCGATCTATTATCTGAATAGGTCGACTTTCATAACTTAGATCTGTCTGAATCTGTGCACTCGTGGCTCAATCACTTGGTTGGTGTCTGGGACGTGCTTCTTAAGCATTGAAACATGAAATACATTGTGGATAGCTGACATTTCCTGTGGTAGCTCTAGCTCATAAGCTACCTTACCAACTCTCTTGGTGATCAGGTAGGGGCTAACATATCTGGGACTTAACTTGCCTTTCTTCCCAAATCTCATTACCCCTTTCATAGGAGCTACCTTAATGAACACTGAATCTCCGACTTGGAACTCTAGGGGTCTGCGTCGGACATCGGCATAACTCTTCTGCCGACTTTGGGCAGTCTCTATCCTTTGACGTATGTTCTTTATCGCTTTGGTGGCGTCATCTATAAAATCAGTCTTGAGTCCCATTTCTTTCTTCTCGCCACCCTCATACCAACAGATAGGCGATCTGCATCTCCTTCCATACAAGGCTTCATAAGGTGCCATTCCAATTGTGGTTTGATAACTATTATTATAGGCAAACTCTGCCAAACACAAATATTTGCACCAGCTTCCTTTAAAATCCAAGGCACAAGCTCTGAGCATGTCCTCCAAAATCTGATTCACTCTTTCTGTTTGCCCATCTGTTTGAGGATGAAATGCAGTGCTGAATCGTAACCTAGTGCCGAGGGCTTTCTGAACACACTCCCAGAAGTGTGAAGTGAAGCGACTGTCTCTATCAGAGATAATGGTTTTAGGTACTCCATGCAGTCTAATCACTTCCTTGACGTATAACTGGGCTAACTGCTCCATGGAGTATGATATTCTGATAGGCATGAAGTGAGCAGACTTTATCAATCTATCGACAACTACCCAAATAGAATCGTAGTCATTGGTTGTTTTGGGCAGTCATACTATGAAATCCATGGATAGTTTCTCCCACTTCCATTCTGGAATCTGGATAGGCTGTAGAAATCCTCCTGGTCTCTGGTGTTCGGCTTTCATTCTCTGACATGTCAAACAAGTGCTAACATACTTAGCCACGTGCCTCTTCATACCAAGCCACTAGAATTTCCCTTTCATATCCTGATACATCTTGGTGGATCCAGGATGCATCGAATATGGGGTCCCATGAGCTTCTTCTAGGATCTTCTTTCTTAAGTCTGGGTCGTTGGGGATACATAGGCGTTCACCCAAATATAATACCCCACTATCAGAGACCCGGAATCCTTCATCCTTCCCTTCTTGGATCTCTTGCTTGATCCTTTGGATGCTAGGATCTTTGTCCTGTCTCGCTAATATATCCTCAAATAGTGTAGGTACTATGGTCAAGGCGGAGAGCTGTCCAGAAATGATCTCAACTCCAAAATTCATTATCTCTTTCTCCAGTGGTTGGGATAGTGTTGCTAGGGACATCAAGGTGGCGTATGATTTTCTACTCTACGCTACTTTGTTTGCCTTTCCAAGATGGTAGTGGATTTCATAGTCATAGTCCTTTACTAGCTCAAGCCATCTACGTTGTCGCATATTCAAATCCTTCTGAGTGAAGAAGTACTTCAGACTCTGGTGATCTGTGTAAATCTTGCATTGGACTCCATATAAGTAATGTCTCCAAACTTTTGAGCAAAGACCCATCATCAACTCAAGGTCATGAGTGGGTAATTCTTTTCATAGTCCTTGAGTTGTCTAGATGCATAAGCAATGACTTTACCCTTCTGCATAAGTCTTGCTCAAGTCCCATCTTGGATGCATCACTATATAGGTCAAATCCTCATTACTTCTCGAAGGGTAAGCCTTTGGAGCACTTGTGAGTCTCCTCTTTAATTCAAGGAAGCTCTTTTCACAATCTTGGTCCATTCAAACTTCTTATTCTTTCTAGTACGAACCAATCAGCGGTGAAGCTATCCTTGAGAAGTTTTCCACAAACTTTCGATAGTACCGCTAATCAGAAACTTCTAACTTCACCGGCATTCTTTGGTTGACCCCAATTACTGACTGCTTCTATCTTTGTCGGGTCTACCATAACTCCATCTTTTGAAATAACATGACCCAGAAAAGATATACGATCAAGCCAAAACTCAAACTTGTAAAACTTTGCATATAACTGTCTTTGATGAAGGGTCTGCAATACTGTCTTCAAGTGTTCGACATTTTCTTACTGTGTTCTCGAGTAGATAAGGATGTCGTCATGAAGCGACCACAAAATTGTCAAGATACTCCTTAAATATCCGATTCATCAAGTCCATAAACATAGCGGGTGCATTTGTCACTCCGAAGGGCTTGACCACGAATTCATAGTGTCCATACCTCGTTCGGAAGGCTATTTTCGGTATATAATCCTCTTTAACTCTTACTTGATGATAACCTTACCGTAAGTCAATCTTGGAGAAATCTGTGGCTCCCCTCAATTGATCAAATAAATCCTCTATCCTTGGCAGAGGATATCATTCTTGATCGTAACTTGATTTAAGGCTCATTAGTCTATGCACATCCTCATAGATCCATCTTTCTTTTCACGAACAACACCGAGCTCCCATGGGGAATGACTAGGCGGATGAATCCCTTGTCTAATAACTCCCGTAATTGTTCCTGAAGCTCTTCAATTCAAATTTGGAGCCATACGATAGGGTGCTTTTGAGATTGGGTTGGTACCAGAATAAGTTCAATCTCAAACTCAACTTCCCTTCTAGGTGCTAGTCACGGTAGTTCGTCAGAAATACTTAGGGTAGTCACATACGATTGGGACTTCTTCTAGCTTTTGGCTTCTTGCTTGCTTAGTATCAACTATATGTGCTAAATACCCCGTGCATCCACTAGCTAGCATCTTCCGAGCTTCCATAGCAGACAAGAACTTCTTAGTCTTTTTCCTTAGTTCTCCAATAAACTCAAATTTGGCCTCGGTCTCGGGTTGGAATACTACCCTTCGCTTACGACACTCAATGGAAGCACCGTACTTGCTAAGAAAGTCCATTCCAAAGATGACATCATAGTCATGCATGTCCAACAAGATCAAATCACTATAAAGCTCTCTGTCTGAAATTCTGACCGGCACGACATGCAACCAGTGTGTAGATGTCATTGTTTCACCCGAAGGTAGGGTCGTTAAAAATTGAATATCTAAGATATCCGGAGTTATATCTATCTTCTTAACAAATGTCATAGACATGAAAGAATGGGTTGCCCCAGTATCAAACAGTATGGTAGTATGCTGACTAAGGATAGGTATCTGACCTGTAACCACTGTAGAAGCATTTACTACCTCTTCCTTGGTGAGGGAGAAGATCCGACCATTAGGTGTAACTGATGGAGCCTCTAATCTTCCTTGGCTGATGTAAGGACCCTCTAGTGCTCCCTGGTCTTTGTGGGGCACTGTTTGGCGAAGTGTCCCTCGACACCACATATATAACACCCGTTCACGCCCTGGCGGCAAACTCCTGGATGCTTCCTCCCACACTTAGAACATGTAGGATACGTAGGCTGCTTACTGACTGAACCTCCCTTTGCATTATTCCATTGCTTCCTCTTGCCATTGTTGTTTCGCTTCCAATTCAAATTACCGCTCTGAGATTTCTGACCTCCTGAACTTCCCTGGCTTTTGCTTTCTACCGAGGCTAGCTTTTGGTTCTTGATACTATTCATGTAATGCTCCGTGATTAGTGCACTGCTGATTAGCTCTTTAGTGGTCTGTGGTCTATTAATTCTACCAGCTACATTCAGAGCTATCTCCGGTCTCAACATCTTTAGCATCAACCTAACTCTTTCCGTCTCAGTACTGACCAGTTCCGGACATAGGCAAGTCAACCTATTGAATCTCTTTACCGCTTTGTCTACTGATAAATTCCCTTGTAGGAACTCCGTGAACTCATCATAAGATGATCAAGTGAAACCACTATAAGGCTATTATCACTACTTTTTATCATCTTCACATACATATCTAGATGTGTTCTATTACTTACTGTCCATCATCTTTATATATATATATATATGCAAGCATGTTTAACTCAAAGAAAACATTCTAGGTGAGCATGTTTAACTTAAAAGTAGCATTCCTTACTACTCATAAAATAAATAAAGCAGATAAATACTTGCTTACTTGGAGGCAAGTAGGATCGATGCTCGATGTGTGTGTGACGGAAGGGCGGAACCCGCTCTGATACCATCTTGTAACACCCCCCTAGTTTTTCCACTCTCTACCAGGGGAGATGTCACTACTTTACTGTCTCTATCTTCAATTCATGCAATATACTAATGCAATATGCTAACAACTAAAATAATCATAAGGACCTTTACATCACTTAAACAATAAGCAATTCAAGATCTTCACATAACGTACGAGTATTAAAACTAACCCAACATGACTCTAGCATTCTTTGGTCTCAACCATAAGCAATCCAATTGAACTCCAACAATATCAGAAAAAAAAACAATTAAAAACTTAAAATCTGGTTTAGACATCTCGACTTAGATCTTTTACTTCCACTCTGCCGCCACACACACCCAAAGACTTCATCCGCCATGCCACCCATCAAGCTTTTCTTTACCTTTATCTCAGATAAGGAAATGCAAACTATAAGCAATAACGCTTAGTAAGTACTTTCTATGCTCACAAAAACATGTACTGTATGAAATCATGCAACTAGTTCTCTTACCCTTGATACATTGATACACATGCAAGCAAAACTGGAAATCATAATTCTGAATACATGTCTCTTGTGTAAACCATGCTCTTAAGTATTTTAAAACTTATAAACAGTGTATCTGAACTAGAATTATTAACTTTGAAAACTTTTACTTATACTTATACTGATACTTCAAAATAATAATCATCCTGGATATGGGCCCGGCATAGTACCAATGCGCGCATTCCTAATAGGCCGGGGTGACCAACCACTGAACCTACTAGGGTAATTGAAACTGAGGGCCTCGGCCCGTGGGCAAAACTGATGCCCGGTACATGCCCTGTCAAAAAGTAAAATACTTCCTTTATACTTATATTCTTATACATACTGAAGGAAATGCTCTTAATCCCCTAAAGCACGAATGGGGAGCACCATAAAGATCATTATGCTCTTGACCCCCAAAACTGAAATGGGGAGCATACTGAAGATCGTTGTGCTCTTAATCCCCAATTCGAACGGGGAGCATTTTTGAATTTTCTTTATAAAGGAAATATTTTTACATCTTACTCTACATTATGTATATAATTGTAAGCTACAACTCATCTACAACATGCATGATCATAAATCACATTCTTATTATGGATCTAAACATGATGCTGAATTACCCATAACATAACGGTAAAATCACGTAACTGAAAACACCATGCATAACTGAAAATAACATGCACATAAAAATATATCAATGATATACGATAACTACTTATACTGCAGGTGAGCAATACTTACCTTCGATTGCTTTAACTTATATTTGTAAAATCTAATGAGATGCAACCTTCTATCCCTTCTGGTGCCTTCTAAGGTCTCTTGAATCCCACATTTCCTTGGATTCGGCGGAGAAGACAACCCTAGGAGAAAATTCTCCTTGATGTGTGGTTCGGCGGTGGAGGGACCAAGAGAGTGTAGAGAGGTGTCCTCTAGGGTATTAGAGAGGTTAAATTTATAACCATCAAGGCTTAACCTATTCCCTTATAAATTTCCTAAAATTTCTCTCTTTAACAGAATTAATTCCTTCTTCAATTAAATTTGTGACTTCTCCCTAATCATATAAATTTTTTATTCCTTATAAATTTCCTTAAATCTCTCTCTTTAACAGAATTAATTCTTTCAATTAAATTCGTGATTTCTCCCTAATCATATAAAATTTTTATTCCCTTATAAATTTTCCTTAAATTTCTCTCTTTAACAGAATTAATTCTTTCTTCAATTAAATTCGTGACTTCTCCCTAATCATATAAATTTTTTTATTGGATTTTTGGTGACTCACCCCTTCTTGTCCGGTTTTCTTTTCTTTTATCTTTTTTTTTATTTCCTTTAAATCAACGGTTCATGGTTCGAGCCTCGGCTAACGAACCAATTATTTCTTTTATTATTATTATTATTATTCTATTCCTATTTTTATTACTTCTATTCTTATTTCTATTTTCCTCTAATAAAAATATAGGAATTAAAATTTGGGATGTTACACCTAATATAACTGTCATTTCGTCCAATTAATCGAATATGATTTTACAACCCCTATTCATAACCGACAATTCTCCAACACCAACCCATTCCACAAAATACACAACCCAAACATAAATATCAGAGCCAACAACTCCAATAACAACCCACCACAGCCATTTACAGTCGTTAACAACCGGCCAAAACCCTAATTCATAACCGTACAACACCCACAATCACGCGACATCTCTTCACAGTCCTCACCTACACCCTCCTCTCAAGCACAGTCTCAGACAACAAAGATTAACAACAACAACGAATAAAAGAGACAAATCAAACTTACCAGCGATTGGAACTCCACCAGCAGTCTCACGTCCTTACTCCCTGTTCACCGGAGAAATTCGCTCCAGCACACTGCCCAAACCATACACCCATGCTCAGTGAAGGAAAACCACCACTAGGACCTTAGATCTCGTCCAAGGAAAAAGGAAGTCGGCTCTTACCGTGCTTCGGCAGCGATCGCGATGACAGTTTGCAACTGAATCCAGCTTCCAACCCCTCGCTCACCGTCGGCTTGAGCTCGATCGGCGGCGTCGATGGAAAAGGAGGAGGCGACCGCAAGGGCTCGGGCGGCGGCGTCAGTGACTGCGGCTGCGGCCTCGGGTTTGACACGAGAGAGGGGAACCGAGAGGAGAAGAGCGAGGCGGTGGTGATCTGGTGGCTGTAGACGAGAAGAAGGAGAGGTGACAGTGAAAAGGGAAAGTTGCGCGAGGGAGAGATGTGGTCGTAAGAGGAAGCAGCGAGGGAGAGGAAATTCGGCGCGGGGGGGGGGGGGGGGAAGAAGTTATCGCGAGAGAAGAGGGAGTCGGGCGCGGCGGGGAAAGGAAAGAAGAAATAGAAAACCTAGGTTTTCTATTTAAAACCTTAGGTTAATAAAATTTATTAACTCCTCAATAACAGATAATCCAAACAGACCTTGTAAAAGCCTGTTAAATCTTTCCATATATAATATCATCAGAACTCCATTTAAATCCAGAAAAATTCTGGAAAAATTCCTAAAATTCTCCAAAAATCCCGAAATAATTCCTAGGATTATTTTCCTAAATTTTGGCCATTTAATTTAGTATTTTAAATTTCTGTATTTAATATTCTCCCCCCCCCCCTCCCTAATAAAAATTTGGTCCCCAAATTTCGTACTAACATGAAAAAATAATTCAAGCAATTTACGAAATGACCACGTACCTCAAGTAAACAGATGAGGGTATTAAGCTATGATCTTTTCCTCAAGCTCCCAAGTAGCCTCCTCATCGGTGTGGTGACTCCACCCGATTTAACAAGTCACACAGTCTTGTTCCGCAATTGTTGTTCTTTGTGATTTAGAATTCGTACCGAAACCTCTTCGTAAGTAGCATCAGGTTGAATGGAACCTGACACATCCGACAAAATATGTGTAAGGTCTGGGACATAATTCCTCAGCATGGACACATGAAACACATCATGAATACTCGTCAAAGATGGTGGTAGCGCTAGGCGGTAAGCGACTGCTCCGATCCTCTCCAAAATCTCAAACGGACCAATGTACCTAGGAGCTAGCTTACCATGAAAGTCAAATCTCTTCACCCCTTTCGTGGGTGAGACTCGCAGGAATACATGGTCACCAATAGAGAACTCCAGAGGTCTCCGTCTTCGATCTGCATAACTCTTCTGACGATCCTGTGCCTCTGCCATCCTTCGTCTGATAGTACAGACCAACTCTGCCTCATGCTGAGCTCTCTAGGGTCCTAGTAACTGGGCCTCCCCAACCTCCTCC
Source organism: Wurfbainia villosa (assembly GCA_025175895.1). Lineage (NCBI taxonomy): Eukaryota > Viridiplantae > Streptophyta > Magnoliopsida > Zingiberales > Zingiberaceae > Wurfbainia > Wurfbainia villosa. Next base: position 3,106,520 of record JAKLTH010000147.1, read on the forward strand.
TAGAGGGTGGGTGTACGACACTGTCTACCATCCAATGCTTCAAACGGGACCATTTGGATAGCCGAATGATAGCTATTATTGTAGGTGAATTCCACTAATGGCAAGTGGTCCTCCCAGTTGCCCCCGAAATCTATAACACAAGACCTCAGCAAGTCCTCTAGTGTCTTAATGGTCCGCTCAGACTGTCCATCTGTCTGCGGATGGAATGCAGTACTAAAACGAAGCTGTGTACCTAAGGCCTGCTACAGACTCTGCCAGAATTGAGACGTGAACCGGGGATCTCTATCTGATATAATGCTCAAAGGAACACCATGCAACCTGATGATCTCCCGAAAATATAACTCTGTCAAACGATCCAAAGAGTCGATCTTCCGAATCGCTAAGAAGTGCGCGGATTTGGTTAGTCGGTCAATGACTACCCAAATCGCGTCATGGCCTTGGCGTGTCCTAGGCAAACCCACCACAAAATCCATGGTAATGTGATCCCACTTCCACTCGGGAATAGAAATCCTCTGAAGTAGTCCGGCTGGTCTCTGGTGCTCAGCCTTCACCTGTTGACAAACTAGACATCTGGCTACAAAATTTGCGATGTCTTTCTTCATGCTGTTCCACCAATACAAACGCCTTAAATTTCGATACATGCGGGTTCTGCCTGGGTGAATCGCAAATCGAGAGCGATGAGCCTCCTAGAGTAACTCCTCCATGACCGGTGAGGCCCGAAGTCTGCATGTCTGCCAGAAATAAATTATACACCTTCGTCGTCTCGGGTGAACTCGATCTGCGTCGAGGAGGTTATCAGGTTTGCCAATGAACTAAATGATCAGCGGCTTTGAGCCTCTCGGACTCGTCACGATAGATGGTGAGCAACCATGGTAACAAGAATGCCCTGCTCCTCAAGACCCAACTCGGAGAAACCTTGAATCAAATCCATGACTAAAACTCAGTAGCAAACTAAACTTCCTCGGGACTTCCGGCTAAGTGCATCAGCAACCACATTGGCTTTCCCTGGGTGGTAGCTAATGGTACAGTCATAATCCTTCAAGAACTCCATCCATCTCCTCTGTCGGAGATTAAGTTCCTTCTGCATAAATAGATATTTGAGACTCTTATGATCAGTGAGAATCTCAAATGTAATATCATACAGATGATGCCTCCAAATTTTTAAGACAAAGATAATAGCAACTAACTCTAGATCATGTACTGGGTAGTTTTTCTCATGCTCCTTCAACTGGCGAGAAGCATAAGAGACCACCCTACCGTGCTGCATCAGTACTGCGCCTAAAGCCTGGAGAGACGCATCGGTATAAAGGACGAAATCATCGTCCCCTGATGGCAATACCAGAATCGATGTTGACACCAGTCTCTTCTTCAACTCCTGGAAGCTGGTCTCACACGCCTCTGACCATGTGAACTCCACACCCTTCCTGGTAAGGCGTGTCAACGACATAACAATGCTCGAGAAACCCTCAACGAACCATCTGTAATATCCAGCTAAGCCCAAGAAACTACGAACCTTCTGAACTGATTTCGGCTGCTCCCAACTGGTGACAGCCTCAATCTTCTGGGGGTCAACTGAAATGCCTCTACTAGAAATCACGTGTCCCAGAAAACCGATTGAGGATAACTAGAATGCGCACTTACTGAACTTCTTATATAGTCGCTTCTGTCGGAGCCTATCCAAAACAAGGCGAAGATGCTGCGCGTGTTCCTCTTCGAAACGAGAATAGACCAGAATGTCATCAATAAAGACAATGATGAACCGATCTAGGAAATCCATAAATTCACGGTTCATTAAATTCATGAATACTGTCGGAGCATTGGTAAGCCCAAATGGCATTATCAAAAACTCATAGTGTCCATATCTGATACGAAACGTTGTCTTCTGAACGTCTGAGTCTCTAACCCTTAGCTGATGATATCTGGACCGCAGATCAATCTTAGAATACACTGATGTACCTCTGAGATGATCAAACAAGTCCTCAATACGTGGCAGGGGATATTTATTCTTGATGGTGATGGCATTCAATTGCCTATAGTCGATGCATAATCTCATCGAACCGTCTTTCTTCTTTACGATGAGAACCGGAGAACCCCAGGGAGATACGCTAGGGAGAATAAAACCTCTGTCCAAAAGCTCTTGGAGCTGGACCTTTAACTCGTCCAACTCTCTCGGGGTCATACGATAAGGAGCTTTCGATGCCGGAGACGTCCCTGGAATTATCTTAATCGTGAACTCCACTTGCCTTCTGGGAGGTAGGCCCAGTAACTCCTCTGGAAAGACATCCGGATATTCTCGGACAATAGGAATGTCCGAGATCTGAGAGTCACCACTGCCCTCTACATTGATCAATGATAATATAAAACCCTGGCAACCATGTAATAGAAGCTTCTGAGCCTGAATCGTATAAATGGTCGATATGTCGTCGTCCCGGATGCCAGTGAAATCCCACGAGGGTTGGTTCGGAGGTCGGAATGTGACCACCCTCGTTTGGCAATCAACTGTGGAATGATATGCTGACAGCCAATCCATGCCAAGGATAATGTCGAACTCGATCATTTCCAGTACCAATAAATCTATAGTAAGTATAATGTTACCGAAATCTAATGGACAACCTCGTACCTCCTTGGTAACGTCCAACGTATCACCGGACGGTAGGGAGACGGTTAGTTGTTGTGATCTAATAGTAGGTAGTCTACCAATCTCCCTCATAAATGCTCGAGAAATAAATGAATGTGAACTGCCAGTATCAATTAGCATATTAGCTGAAATTGCATAAAGTGAAACCGTACCGTGAAAAATGGATTCATTGGCTCGCTGCGCATCCTCTCTAGTAACCGCATGAATCCGCCCAGTCTCCAGCGGAGGTGGAGGTGATAGCACTGCCAGAGGTGGCTGTGATTGGGCTGGTGATCTGTGCGGTAGTATTATCACCGTAGCGTGGTCAGTCTGAACGATGGAAGGGGTTGTAGCGATCTTGAATCGTGGTGAGTGCGGTAGTCTTGTACTAGTGGTTGGGGCTGCATTTGATACTGAGGTTCTGAAACAGAACCCTATGACATTGTACGGGCACTGGAGTACTCCTGTCCATGCATGTCATATGTGACTACTGTAGGGGGAGCTGTCCTTTGCTGGCGTTGTGAAGATTTGGCTGTTTGCCCCCCTCTCTGAGTCCCGGACTGACGGAACTATCCTCCCTGGATAGAAACCCCGGAAGCCACATGCTGAGCCTTCAACGAACAATCTTGGCTCAGGTGTCCAAGAAGTTTGCTATAATAGCAAACTGACTGTCCCAGGGTGCAGGCTAGGATGGTATGCTCTCTGGACCCACAACGAGTACAGTAAGTGTCACTAGTGGGCGGCTTCCGGTTCTGCTGAGAAGACCGGGAGGAGCTGAAGATCATCTTGATTTCTGAGGCCGGCTAGATGCCCCAGAGTTACTGGGACCCGACTTACTGCGGCCACTTTGCTGCTGTCCAGTAGTTTGTGGCTACTGGGTCTGTCCTGTGGTTCGTTCTGTCTGTTTCCTCTTCCTGTTAGAATTAGTTCTCTGTTGAGCCGACTCAATCAACAGAGCTCTATCCAATGCCTCTCGGTAGGAAGAAATGCCAAAGCCTTCCATCTTAACCTGAAGATGCCCATCTAGTCCTTGAACAAATTGAAGCATGCGCGATCTGTCCTCAGCGACTAACTCTGGACAAAATCTGGCTAACCGATTAAATTCTGCATGTACTTCATCACTGTGTGATTATTCTGTCGAAGACTCCGAAAATCCTGACGGCGCATCATCTGATATAACCGTGGGAAGTACTGACTCTCAAAGGCCTCCCTGAATCTCACCTAGGTAATCTGATGCTCGTCGATGGTCGAGCGTTGCGTGTCCCACCAAACCTCGGCCTCGCCTCGTAAATGGAAGGCCGCCAACTCTGCCTTCTCCCACTCGGAGCAAACCATGTAGAGGAAAGTACGCTCCATAGTCTCGATCCAAGACTGAGCCATGCTCGGATCAATCTCTCCGCAGAATAGTGTGAACTGGCTTTTCATCGACTTGGCTAAAATGGGAATCCGAGCTCGTGCCACAGTTACATCAGTAGGATGAGTAGGGGTCATCGCAGGAGCTGGCGGAACCACTGTAGATGGTGTCGCTGCATAAGCAAGGGAAGATATTGAGTAAGGGCACCAGCACCCGGTGGGTGCAGCCGGATATGCGATGCGAGCACTTCTTGGCGGGTGCACGATGTGTAGCGGCGAGGACTACGATGGTACCTCCGGGTATGAGTGGGTACCACCAGTGGTACATCGGATACCACAGAAGTGAGTATCTCTGGAGGAGGAACCGTCGGGGACTGAGGACCCACAACACCCGCGACACCATGTGGAAATTGACCCTGATCAACATGCTCATCCTCAGTAGATCTTTCTGGCAACTCCGTCGCCAGAGATCTCAATGTCCTCTTGCGTGGCCGCTCCGCACCACGTCTCGGCGCAATAGCATGCCCACCTCGTCTCATATCTGTTAAATTATTACGATGTTATTACGAGTAAATATATATAAAATTTATCATCTTACCTATTTGCCACCAGGAGAGGTCTCGTCGCCTCAAAATCCCCAAATTGACCTCGTCAATAATACCTCGAATATCCGAAACATAAAAATCGTCGGAAATCCATACAAATCCGAAAATCCCCAGATTGACTCGCAAAAACCTGTCAAACGTGGCAAACTCCGGAAAAAAAAATCCAAAAACCCCTAGGAACTCGAAAACCTAGGCGCTCTGATACCAAATAAATTGTCACGCCCCGGGGGAGTCCCCGCCAAACGAAAATCCGGTAGCATCTCCCATGTACGAGTGACAATACAAATCTTGTATACAAGGCACACACGGCCCACTATACATCGGTCAACACGACCGGAACAAAAACCACACATACAGATCATATATAGGCCTTAGGCCAACAACCAAAGTAAATAAAAAGACTACAATATCTAGGCTTACCTCTTCTGCCATCTGAGCAGGAATACACCACCAAAACGAATCGAATAAAAGTCCATAAGGACATATCAAATACGACCAAAGCATCCACGAGTACATAACCAAAACACAAGTCCTACACATATCTTCTAGTCAAAAATTGAAACCATAAGACCAGTAAAAACAAATCCATTACGACGAGGGGGATTGACAGCTGGACTCTCCTAACAGTGTCAACCAGAAATAGATGTAAAACAACATGGTAAGTTCAACAAACTCAGCGGGTAACAAGTCGACATGCATAGTAAGATATATCTAACAATAATAATTATGTCAGTACAGTCTCCTGATCAATAATAGAAAAATGCAAGGAAGAGATGCGGAAAGACTGTACATACCTGAATCTCCTATCCTGACATAGGAGTATGAGTCATACTTGTAGAAATAAGGTCGTCAAACCAAATACATAATGTATCCTGTATGCATGTCAATCATATGCAACAACCAAGACAACAACCAAAATGTAACAAACACAAACAAATGTCATCCATGCAATATGCATGCGATGCAAATGACATGGTCACCCCCGACGCCAGTCAACCGCTTCACACGCGATGGTGAAGCCGAGTGGGTAGAGCTATTACAACTGTGCACTCTGCCATCACTGCTCCTGAGTGAGCGAGTGGATAGGATGCTGTCGGAGTACACCTATCCTCCTACCCCAAACAGAGTGGTGGAGCAAAACTCTCATCTCTCAGTGTCATAGACCAGAGGAGGGATCTCTGCCCACTGTCACGCTGCCTCACCGCTACCCATGAGTGGACCAACGGAGCCTGACAGAGCTACTGCACACACCCTCCTGATGTACCACTAACCCATGAGTGGCTATGTGTGCAGATCATGTAACTGGCTATGGGCTCAACTACAAAGGAACCCCGACCAGCCAGCATGTTATCATGCAAAATGGTGCATGACACTAAATCATGTAACACTAACCAAAATACGTCTTCAAATAATATGCACAAAAAAAATGAGTACATATCAATGACCTAGGTATACAAGGAAGGTATATCTAAAAGCTAATCAAGTGCATGTCACAACTCCCAAAATAAGTACACATGGCAGGTATCAAGATAATATCGACTAAGATAGAAATGCATGTATCATGTATGACACAGTGACATACAAGGCAGATAAGACATAAAAATTACTGTAAGCTATAACCAACTAAGCATATCAACATGACAATATCTAAAAGATAAGTCAAAATACCCGCCTGCTATAATGCTCGTAATAATGAAATCTTCACGCCCGCGGATCTGTCTCATATCCACGTCCTGCATACAACATAACTATTGTTAAGCACTAAGATACGATCCACTATCAAATCGAATCCTAAGCCGATTTCGGACATAAACCAATTAACCAAATGCTTAATAAAATCTCGGTCACATCCCACCTAATATAACTGTCATTTCGTCCAATTAATCGAATATGATTTTACAACCCCTATTCATAACCGACAATTCTCCAACACCAACCCATTCCACAGAATATGTAACCCAAACAAAAATATCACAACCAACAACTCCAATAACAGCCCACCACAGCCATTTACAGTCGTTAACAATCGGCCAAAACCCCAATTCATAACCGTACAACACCCACAATCACGCAACAGCCCTTCACAGTCCTCACCTACACCCTCCTCTCTGTTGGCATTGCTTCGGAGGCACATTGGCTCCCATATCTCCGGATTAAAATTTTCACTAATGAAAACTAATCCGGATGGGATGAGTTTCCTAAGCACAACTAATTCGTCGTCGTGCTAACGACTTGAGCGATCGCTTGAACAAACTAGTTGTTCAAGCAACAAAACTCTTCTAGTCGGTTAGCCGCGAAAGAGACGACGGACGGATCGCCGGTTTTTGTGTTTATCTTCGGGTCCATGATTATACAAATATATATGGATGTAGACATGTATAATCAACACATACAAACATATTAATAAGAACATGCAAAGATCAATAATAAAAGTTGTAAAACTTTTATACCTCTCGATCTTCTATCGTATGTCCTAACCTCCTTGTAGACTTCGTGTGGGCGAAGATCCTCCACAAGTTGAAGCTTCCTAGATCATGTTCTTCCCTTCCTTGCTCGCTCCGAACAAAGAGAAGAACCAAACAAAACTCCTTCTCCTATCTAGAACCGACCACCAAGCCAAGGAGCTTGATATAGCCGCCGGCCAAGGAGAAGAGGAGGAATAGGTTGAGCGCCGGCCAAGGTAAAGGGGAAGATGGAGTGGGCGCCGGCTACACCTTAGGAAGAGAAAGGAAGCAAACCCTAATCTCCCACCTTGTTCCCGCCCAAGCCAAAACCCTAACCTTAATCCTTTGGGCGCCGGCCAAAGCAAGGAGGAAGATGGAGTGGGCGCCGGCTACACCTTAGGAAGAGAAAGGAAGCAAACCCTAATCTCCCACCTTGTTGCCGCCAAGCCACAAGCCAAACCCTAGCCGCCCAAGGGACAAACCCTAATCCCTCCTTGGATTTCTTGCCGCCCAAACTCTTGAGAGGCAAAACCCTAATCTTCCAAGCATTAGTTTGCCGCTCAAGCCTTAGCCCTCTATTTATAGAGTTGGGCTTAAGCCTCCTTTAATCTCCACCGTCGGATCGAGGGATTTAATCTCCACCGTCGGATCTAGGGTTTCATCCCAACCGTCGGATCTAGGGTTTCATCCCATCCGTCGAATCTAGAGATTTAATCTCAACCGTCGGATCTAGAGATTTAATCTCAACTGTCGGATCTATAGATTTAATCTCAACCGTCGGATCTAGAGTTTTATATTCCATCATTGGATCTAGGCTCCATGAGGTTTATGTTAGGCTACGATAGGGACCATGAGGAGGAGTTGGATCTTGGCCACCCGATGGATCGGAACCACACAAACTTGATCCATCAATGATGTTCCATTCCACTAGAGGATCATCATTGAATTACCTCACCAACCCCATAAATTAATATGAGCTTCATATATTATTTGTACATCCGTCTCCCCGTGTTTAAGATATCGAATGTCCGTTAATTAATTGATTTACTGACCATCAATCAATTAACATCTAACTCCTCGAGAAGTACCACTCAACCTTATCATCATGTTGACTAAGTCAACCTGCAGGGTTTACATGATGAACCTTATGAGCTCCTCAAGGGGACATCATAAACCTAATATATAGGACACAGTTACTCCTATAATCAACGACACACCATGTAAATAATATCATTTTCCAACTTACCCGGCATATTGATTTAATCCATAGAAATCTCACCCTTTGGTAAATCAAAGAAATAAATACTAAGTACATGTGCCCGTTATTATATCGGGATTAAGAGCATGTACAATATAATATCCGAGGTCCGATTCAATTATGTAGTCAGCAATAAATTGAATCACCTCTATGTCGGTCCTGCTCAATACACCTAAGTGTACTAGTGTAACTCTATGGTCAAGACAAACCAATACCAAGCTACACTACAACCATGCCAATGGTTTGTCCAAAACCATCTTGGTTGTGAGCCTCTACTTATATTCTACAAGGGACTGATAACATGATCTTCTGTGCCACACCAAGCACCATGTTATCTACAATGTAGAGTATTAGATAATATGCACACATATAATAAATATAAAGTGCAAACAATGATCATGTGATTCTTATTTCAAAATAAAATGTTCATACAAAAAGAGCTAGGCTTTCAGTATACATCCCAACAATCTCCCACTTATACTAAAAGACTATGTTGTCATCACACTGTCATACATCTGATTCCCCTTCCCTCCACATGCCTATCAAAGCTCTCGCTAGAAGGGCCTTAGTGAAAGGGACTATCAGGTCATCCTCTGATGCAATCTAGGCGACAACAACTTCTACCTCCTTTACGATTTCTCGTATCAGGTGGTACTTGCGCTCTATGAATTTACTTACCTTATGGGCTCGTGGTTCCTTCGAGTTTGCAACTGCACCATTATTATCACAATAAATTGTGATATTTCTGGGCAAACCAGGAATCACATCCAAGTCCATCAGGAAGTTCCTGAGCCACACAGCTTCTTTGGCCGCCTAAGAGGCTGCCACATACTCAGCTTCCATGGTGGAGTCCGTCACGCATTTTTGTTGGACACTCCTCCATACAATGGCTCCACCTTCCAAAGTAAATACAAAACCCGAGGTAGACTTACTGTTATCCCTATCAGATTGGAAATCGGAATCCGTGTAACCCACAGGGAGTAATTGGTCTGCCCGATAAACTAGCATATAATCCCTAGTCCTTCTCAGGCACTACAATATATGCTTTTACCGATCCAATGTCACATCTCTGGATTACTCACGATGTCTGTGACCATGCCCATGGCATATCGGTCTCATCATAGCATCGTATACATGAGGCTTCCTACTGCTGAAGCATAAGGAACCACCTTCATCTCCTCTATCTCCTCAGATGATCTAGGACACATCTCCTTAGATAAAGGAACTCCATGCCTGAAAGGTAGAAAACCTTTCTTGGAGTTTTGCATGCTAAAACGATCCATTATCGTGTCTATGTATGAAGCTTGGGATTAGCACACTAACCTTGATCCCAATGATGTGTCCCACTTCTCCCAAGTCCTTCATATCAAATTGTTTGGACAACCATACCCTTACTCAGTTACATGTTGCTTTTAATTAATTCTCTTGCATATTATTTGGGTATGAGTATAAGAAATAAGCTACGTTTCTGTCACATCTCTTGTATACATAAGACTCATCCGAACTTTGAATAAATCCATAAGTCTGGATTTACCTCATCAAAGCAAATGTTCCAAGACCTCGAAGCTTGTTTCAATCCATAAATGGACCGATTAAGCTTACATACAAGATGCTCTTTGCCCTTAGCAATGAATCCCTCTGGTTGCTTCATATAGATGTTCTCCTCAAGACTTCCATTAAGGAAAGTTGTCTTGACATCCATCTGCCACACCTCATAATCCACATGAGTTGCTATGCATAAGAGCTCCCAAACCTGATTTGAATCCATAGATTCAATATCAGTATTCATTGCACTTTGCAAAGATGCTGCATCTATATCTTGGATTGCCTCGTCATATGTCCAGGGATCAGGTTCATGTTCGTCAGGGACCAAATCGGAAGATTCTCCCAAGAACATAAATCTATCAGGCTGTCTCACAACCCTCCCACTACGATGAGGTATCACCTGTGTATCCTCTGTGACACGCGGTGCAGTGACATGTGGTATATCCTCTTGTACCGGTGGTACTGAAGTCGGGACTTCCCCTGTCAACTCCTCAAGAACAATCCTACTCGTGGGCTTGTGGTTCATCACATAGTCCTCCTCTAGAAATCTGGCATTCGTACTAACGATCACCCTCTGATCTCTAGGACTATAAAACAAACCACCCTTCGTTCCCCTAGGATAGCCAACAAACAAGCGCACTTCTGTGCGAGGTTCCAACTTACCAGCATCAGCCTTCAGCACATGTGTTGGACTCCCCATATCCGAATATGTCTTAGACTAGGCTTTCACCCAGTCCACAACTCTGTGGAAGTAGAAGACACTGATTTAGATGGAACCAAGTTCAGAATGTACACCGTCGTATTTAGAGCATATCCCCAGAACGAATCTGGCAAGTCAGAATAACTCATCATTGATCTAACCATCTCCATAAGAGTCCTATTCCTTCGCTCTGCTACACCGTTCTGTTGGGGTGTGCCAGGTGCAGACAATTGGGATTGAATCTCAACCTCTTATAAGTAGTTCCTAAACTCTCCCAAGAGGTACTTACCACTACGATCAGATCGTGGTGTCATCCGTATCTTGAATAATCATCTATGAAATAGATGAAATATTCGAGACTACCTCTTGCCTAGATAGTCATAGGACCACGTTCAGTTACGTGTTGCTTCCTAACACATCTTTGGCTCTATACCCCTTGGACTAAAAAGACCTCTCGGTCATTTTACCTTCCAAGCAAGATTCGCAGGTTGGGAGATCCTCCACCACTAATGAACCCAAAGGTCCATCAGCTATCAACCTTTGAATTCTACTCAGGTTAATATGACCAAGCCTTAGATGCCAAAGATATGTTTGGTTCATCTTCGAAGGTTCTTTTCTCTTATTAGAATTAGAAGATGAGTTATAAACTTCAATTTGCATCGTGGGAGGTTTTTGGTTCAAGTGTTTACAAATTTCCTATCAATGTACCTGAACAGATATTTTCCCTATTCCTTTTTATAACAACTCTATCATTAAAAGAAATAGAATATCCATCCATAAATAATTTAGAAACCGAAATTAAATTCTTTCTAAATAAAGGTACATAAAGGAAATTTTCCAGAACCAAAATTTTATTTTTCTTAAGAGATAAATAAAACTTCTCCCCCTTTGATAGCGCCACCTTCATGGCATTGCCCAAGTAAATGGTAATCTCCTTTAGCTAGTCGTGGGTTTCTGGAACCCTAAGTGTTGCGAGACATGATTAGTGGCTCTCGTATCTACACACAGTGTGCGATAGATAATGCCTCTAACCATGTTTCAACGACTGGACCAAAGGATATACATTTGTTCTTACTTCAGATTGGGATAATCCTTTTTCTTATGTCCAGTCTGCTTGCAAGTGAAGTACTTGCCTTTCGGCTTCTTCACTCCTCCCTGAGATCCTCCCACCACCTTTGCTCCACCTTGTTTCTCCTTCTTCTAGCCTTTTAGAAGTAGAAACCTTTTGAGCAACCATGAGGACACTCTTTGAAGAGTGTATACTTGTACTTCTTAGCAGATAAGACAACATCTAGATTCTTTTCCAATCAACATTATTTGGGTAAGTTTATTTCCTTTAGTATCATAGTAAGTGGACTGAAAGTCATTTTTGAAAATCCTAAGAATCACAATGATCAAAATATTAGATTTCAAATATTATTGATTCCTCAAAACAATAAAATTTCGAAATCAACCAACACCTCAAAACACCAAGAATATCACATGCCACGATAGTGTGGACGTATACGAATTCTACATTTGTAAGAGGAGGTTTTACCCATTAATTTTACTATCTTGTCAACCTTACTTTTTGACAAATAAAATTAATAGTTGGTTCCTCTTTGGCCCTACAAATAAAAGCAGTGACTCCGATGGGGAGGATACTTTTTATTTGCATCTAAGTGTGCACCATTACACGATACTAAGGGAATTACCTCGGATTATGTGTCTTACTGATGTGGAAGTACACACACTCCTAAATAATTTCCTATAACCATTATTTGACCTAATGATCCACAAACAAACTCATCCGATGGGGAGGAAGGCACTCAGAGCCGACACGCAAGTTTGTTGCATCACACGTCAAATTGTAATGGAGGCTACGGGAATTAATTAAAATATCCCTCTCCCACTTAGTAAATTGAAAATGAGGAATTTTCAAGCACACACAACATGCATATAAAATAAATCAGCAATAAATATGGAAAAAATCAGAATTTTCCCAACTATTATGGCATTGTTCTAAATCAACCAACACCTCAAAACACCGAGAATATCGCATGCCACGATAGTGTGGACGTATACGAATTCTACATTTGTAAGAGAAGGTTTTACCCATTAATTTTATTATCTTGTCAACCTTACTTTTTGACAAATAAAATTAATAGTTGGTTTCTCTTTGGCCCTACAAATAAAAACAGTGACTCCGATGGGGAGGATACCTTTATTTGCATCTAAGTGTTTACCATTACTTGGTACTAAGGCAATTATCTCAGATTATGTGTCTTACCGATGTGGAAGTACACACGCTCCTAAATAATTTTCTATAACTATATTTGACCTAGTGATCCGCAAACAAACTCATCCGATGGGGAGGAAGGCACTCAGAGCTGACACGCAAGTTTGTTGCATCACACGTCAAATATTAATGGAGGCCACGAGAATTAATTAAAATATCCCTCTCCCACTTAGTAAATTAAAAATGAGGAATTTCCAAGCACACACAACATGCATATAAAACAAATCAGCAATAAATATGGAAAAAACAGAATTTTTCCAACTATTATGGCTTTGTTCTCCAATATATCGTCCGTCGTGTCATACCTCATCATCAGCTCCATCTCTTCCGTGAGTCACCAAAGAGATCCGAGCCGAGATATATCATTTTAATTTACATCCATCGATCCTATACTCCATGAAGGAGTGTACAAACTATCTAGATCGAAAGTAAACTAAAATGATCGGCTAAACAATGTCGTATTTAATTACAAAAATTAAATACTAATCTAGCCTCGTCAACCCCGAGGATTCAAATGATATACATACAATCACACACAAACAATCACATACACACATATAGTCATAATAGTCGGATCTTATGTCTGCAACCAAAAAGTTAGCCTACGCACATCCTACTATTATCCGGCATACACAATATATGATAAGTGCGTGAAAGTAACCGAATCCAAAACACACAAAACCGGAAACCATGGCTCTAATACCAATTGTTGGAATTGCTTCGGAGGCTCATTGGCTCCCATATCCCCGGATTAAAATTTTCACTAATGAAAACTAATCCGGATGGGATGAGTTTCCTAAGCATAACCAATTCGTCGTCGTGCTAACGACTTGAGCGATCGCTTGAACAAACTAGTTGTTCAAGCAACAAAACTCTTCTAGTCGGTTAGCCGCGGAAGAAACGACGGACGGATCGCCGGTTTTTGTGTTTATCTTCAGGGTCCATGATTATACAAATACATATGGATGTAGACATGTATAATCAACACATACAAACATATTAATAAGAACATTCAAAGATCAATAATAAAAGTTGTAAAACTTTTATACCTCTCGATCTTCTATCGTATGTCCTAACCTCCTTGTAGACTTCGTGTGGGCGAAGATCCTCCACAAGTTGAAGCTTCCTAGATCACGTTCTTCCCTTCCTTGCTCGCTCCGAACAAAGAGAAGAACCAAACAAAACTCCTTCTCCTATCTAGAACCGACCACCAAGCCAAGGAGCTTGATATAGCCGCCGACCAAGGAGAAGAGGAGGAATAGGTTGGCCTTGGCCAAGGTAGAGGAAGAAGATGGAGTGGCTGGCTACACCTTAGGAAGAAAGGAAGCAAACCTAATCTCCCACCTTGTTGCCTCCCAAGCCAAAACCCTAACCTTAATCCTTTCGCCGACCAAAGCAAGGAGGAAGATGGAGTGGTGGCTACACCTTAGGAAGAGAAAGCAAACCTAATCTCCCACCTTGTTGCCGAGCCACAAGCCAAACCCTAGCCAAGGGACAAACCCTAATCCCTCCTTGGATTTCTTGCCGCCCAAACTCTTGAGAGGCAAAACCTAATCTTCAAGCATTAGGTTGCCTTAGCCCTCTATTTATAGAGTTGGGCTTAAGCCTCCTTTAATCTCCACCGTCGGATCTAGGGATTTAATCTCCACCGTCGGATCTAGGGTTTCATCCCAACCGTCGGATCTAGGGTTTCATCCCATCCGTCGAATCTAGAGATTTAATCTCAACCGTCGGATCTAGAGATTTAATCTCAACCGTCGGATCTAGAGATTTAATCTCAACCGTCGGATCTAGAGTTTTATGTTCCATCATTGGATCTAGGCTCCATGAGGTTTATGTTAGGCTACGATAGGGACCATGAGGAGGAGTTGGATCTTGGCCACCCGATGGATCGGAACCACACAAACTTGATCCATCAATGATGTTCCATTCCACTAGAGGATCATCATTGAATTACCTCACCAACCCCCATAAATTAATATGGGCTCCATATATTATTTGTACATCCATCTCCCCGTGTTTAAGATATCGAATGTCAAATCGATTAATTGATTTCGACCATCAATCAATTAACATCTAACTCCTCGAGTAGTACCACTCAACCTTATCATCATGTTGACTAAGTCAACCTGCAGGGTTTACATGATGAACCTTATGAGCTCCTCAAGGGGACATCATCAACCTAATATATAGGACACAGTTTCCTCCTATAATCAACGACACACCATGTAAATAATATCATTTCCCAACTTACCGGGCATATTAATTTAATCCATAGAAATCTCACCCTTTGGTAAATCAAAGAAATAAATACTATGTACATGTGCCCGTTATTATATCGGGATTAAGAGCATGTACAATATAATATCCGAGGTCTGATTCAATTATGTAGTCAGCAATAAATTGAATCACCTCTATGTCGGTCCTGCTCAATACACCTAAGTGTACTAGTGTAACTCTATAGTCAAGACAAACCAATACCAAGCTACACTACAACCATGCCAATGGTTTGTCCAAAACCATCTTGGTTGTGAGCCTCTACTTATATTCTACAAGGGACTGATAACATGATATTCTGTGCCACATCAAGCACCATGTTATCTACAATGTAGAGTATTAGACAATATGCACACATATAATAAATATAAAGTGCAAACAATGATCATGTGATTCTTATTTCAAAATAAAATGTTCATACAAAAAGAGCTAGGCTTTCAGTATACATCCCAACACTCTCAAGCACAGTCGATTCCACAGATCAAAAACCCATCCACAAACAACAAAGATTAACAACATCAACGAATAAAAGAGACAAATTAAACTTACCAGCGATTGGAACTCCACCGGTAGTCTCATGCCCTTACTCCCTATTCACCGGAGAAATCCGCTCCAGCACACTGCCCAAACCATACACCCATGCTCAGCGAAGGAAAACCACCACTAGGACCTTAGATCTCGTCCAAGGAAAAAGGAAGTCGGCTCTTACCGTGCTCCGGCAGCGATCGCGATGACAGTTTGCAACTGAATCCAGCTTCCAGCCCCTCGCTCGTCGTCAGCTCGAGCTCGATCGGCGGCGTCGATGGCAAAGGAGGAGGCGATCGCAAGGGCTCGGGCGATGGCATCGGTGACTACGACTGCGACATCGGGTTGGACACGAGAGAGGGGAACCGAGAGGAGAAGAGCGAGGCGGTGGTGATCTGGTGGCTGCAGACGAGAAGGAGAGGTGGCGGTGAAAAGGGAAAGTTGTGTGAGGGAGAGATGTGGTCGTAAGAGGAAGCAGTGAGGGAGAGGAAATTCGGCGCTGGGGGGGAAAGAAGTTATCGCGAGAGAAGAGGGAGTCGGGCGCAGCGGGGAAAGAAAAGAAGAAATAAAAAACCTAGGTTTTCTATTTAAAACCTTAGGTTAATAAAATTTATTAACTCCTCAATAACAAATAATCCAAACAAGCCTTGTAAAAGCCTGTTAAATCTTTCCATATATAATATCATTAGAACTCCGTTTAAATCCAGAAAAAATCTGAAAAAATTCCTAAAATTCTCCAAAAATCCTAGAATAATTCCTAGGATTATTTTCCTAAATTTTGGTCATTTAATTTAGTATTTTAAATTTCCGTATTTAACACATTCAATGACAGTTGTTTCAGCAATCCGTAGGTACTCATCGTAATGGTCGGCAGGAACTCCATACGACAATTGACAAATAGCTGCCATGCATTTCTGAAGCGGCGATAAACCCTTTTTTCCTGTGGCATCAACCCTCCATTGAAAATATTCAAAATGATTTTTTAAAGCATCAACTATATAAAGGAATAACCCCCTTTGCATCCAAAATCGACGTCGAAATACATCATCAGGATTTACTGGCTGGTCGGAGAAGTAATCGTTGAAAAGATGAGCATGTCCAGCTTCACGATCTCGATTCAAATGCCGCCTTCTTTGTGTTCTACTAGAAGAACTTTGAGCTCTTTGGTGTCTCAGTTATCATTGATCATATAACCGAAGCATTATTTGCTCATCTATATCCTCCGCATCTTCCATCAATCCATTTCTCCAAAATTCACGAATCATAGATCTGTTAGATCGATCCGGATTTTCAGACATTTGAAATAAATGAAGATCTCTAGAAAGAAGGACAAAATGACAAGATGACAGGAATGAAAAAGAAAAGATTTATAGGAGAGTTGTAAAAGGAATGAGTGAATGAAGGTATATTTATAGAAAAAAATTATTTAAAAAAAAATAAAAAATAATCGTTGAACAACGGCTAAAAAATCCTAGATTTTTTTTCATTAATCAATTTTTTTTAACTAAAAACCAATATATATATATATATATAAAGGAAGGAGCGGTTCCCCAATTGGGGAGCCGCTCCCGGTCCCAAATGGGGTCGCTCCCGGTCCCAAATGGGGTCGCTCCCTCCCATTGTGGGAGGGAGCAGTCCCTCCATTGCCAACTCACCCCAGTGGGAGCTCAAAGGAGCTCCCACTGGGGATGCTCTCAGTTCAATAAAAAGCTCCTTCTTGGGATGGACCCCTCCTCCGTGCCATGTCAGTGCTCCAAGGATGCCCTGAGTCCTTCCCTCCTGCACCACCCTATTTACAGTATTTGGCCAGTAAAAGGGTAGGTAGAGCTAAACGTTGCGAAGGGGGTGGATCCGATGGCGGGGAGCATCCACCGGATGAACCTTCGTAACCTGGGGGAAGAGATCCTCAACTCCAAGATCTACCAGCACAACTACTGAAAGGAGCAGTGCTACTGCCTCACCGAGGACATGGAGCTTGACTACTTTGGTGGCACCTGTTGGAAATTTTTATTCCACAATCAAGCTGGAAATACAGGGAGTAGTCCGAATTTAAATTACAAGAATACAATTTGGATTTATCTGTTGAGATGGTATCCGTCACTCGTGTAAGAATGAAGACGTCGAGTCCTGCAAATGTAAGGGATCGGATGGCCGGCTAGAGGGGGGGTGAATAGCCCTTTTCGTTTGGATGGCGGTATTTTGCTCGTCTACAAAACGTTAGCGCAAGCGGAATATACAAATATGAATAGAGACAAGCAAAATAGAAACAAGCAATACAAACACCAAGATATAACGTGGTTCACGGCTACGCCGCTAATCCACGGTCCGATTCGTCCACGGTGAATCACTCCGCCAAAACCAATCACTATCGGTCTCTCCTTTGCACAAAGCTAGGTGGAGGTAACCTTTACAACCAAGATCACTCTTCTTACAAATGGAATGGAGTAAAAGCGAGTAAGAAGAGTTTAGAGCTTGTGGGGCACTAGGAAGATTGTTTGGAACTTAAGCATTAGCCTCTCAAAGGCTCACACCCTCTCTTTTTATAGAGAGCTAGCATTTCTTCCGTTAGCGCCATCGATCATTGCGCCCATGGCGATCGGCATCCTCTGACGGCCTCCGAACACGTCGGATCTGCCGGCCGTTGTTGTCAGCGGAACTCTTAGCGATCATTCTTGGACCTCACCGATCATTCGCGACCATCATCGGCGCCGATCGGCTCTGGCGGTCTGGCAAAACCCTATTGACGATCATTCGCGCCTTGATCGATTATCTAATCTTGGCGGTCGGCCCAGCGTATGGCGATCGGCGCCCCACAAACCGATCGATCGTATACGGTCGAGCTACACTCGCAATAGATACTACCGAGCTACATGACATGGCCCGACCGTGTCGGAAAACCTATCCGACACTTGGCCAAATGGGCCAAGTTTCACCTAAGAGCTACCTTCCCCGGGTTACAATCGCCACTCTCATTTCTGAGTCCTCGCCGGGTTCTTCTTCGCTCGCCACGCCCCTGCAAAGATCAGCGACGGCCTCGCAATGCTCCTTCGCCTCTTGCCTCAAGTCTACTTCCTCCGGCTTCACTCCAAGCTTCTCGTCCGGCGGTCCCTCGGATGCTCCAAGCGCACGGCTTCCGCAAAGCTATCCTTCACCGACTCAAGGCACGAGACAAGAGATGAGACACTCGCCACGGCTCCATGTGCTAATTACTAAGTCCTGCATGAATACAACTCACATATCACATCAAAATATCAAACTAACTTAAACCCTTTGCCACACCATCAAAACCAAATAAAGGCAAGAGATTGCCCTAACAATCTCCCCTTTGATGTGTGGCAATCCGCTTAAGCTAGGTAAAACATTTGATATAAATTCTAAGGTAAGAAAGCATGTAAAGATAAACATGATATAGCAACATGCAATTCCCCCTTAATCCATGAAATTCTCTATGCAAATTTTCTCCCCCTATCATATATTTTCTCCCCCTATCATATATTTCTCCCCCTAAAGTGATTAACTTAAACATACTTATTTCTCCCCCTTTGACACCATCAAAAAGATTAACACTAAGTTATAAGCTCATGGCATCAAGTATAATGGAGGAAAATATGTCAAGTTGATTTAAAATTGGGTACCATTTGTTGATGGCATCAAGTATATTTCTACCACTTGTAGGAGGTTTACAAACTGAATTCGCCTTCAATATTCTGATTTATAGGCCACCAATGATGCTATCGATATAGCGATCGGTAGCACAAAATGAATCCAAATTTACGATTTTCGATGAAATTGAGAAATATATTAAAAATTACAGAAAATTCTAAAAATCATGAAATTCGAGGAACATATTTCTCTTAAGTATATCTATCAAGGAAAAATAGTTTTTCATGAAAAATCATTATATTTTACAAGATTTGCTAAAAATCCAAACACTTGAAAAACTACTAGTTTTGAGCATGTTAGTATCTAGTTAGCTACCTAGTTTTGCATCCAATTGTTTCAAAACATGATTACATGTATTTTAAGGTAAGAAATTGTTTTGAAAACATTTGAAATATCCAACCATGATCTTTGGGCAATATGTCTATTAATTAAACATAAGCCTTCCCATGATTGGTCTATTATTGATATTTTGATACTTTAAATGACCATCTAAATGCCATAGGCATTAGTGGACATTTGTATCATCCTAACATCTCACCCATGCTAAGTTTGCAATCAAGTTAGCCTATAGTGAGTGTGAGATGCATCCTAGGGGGTCTTTGTATATACTTAACCAATATATTCATGCAATTCTATCATGGTTAAGTATCAATCTAACAACCTACATGATCATAATGATATATATGATTTAATTTCACATTATGACCATGAAATACATGTTTTCATTAAATTATAACCATGCATTAGGCATTATATGATGATAATAAATAAGTTATCACCTAAAGCATGATTTAAACCTATTTCTCATGATGATGTGCCCAATATCAAAATCATAAATCATGATTACACATATGCATAGAAATTACATTAATCATCATGATTTAAGCATTATTACCTATTTATGGGCACGTTATCATCACCCAACACTATCTAAAAATGTTGTCCCGTCATCCTAAGTCAACCAAAATATGATATAGATTAGGTTCATATGGTTGACTACCCTAGGGGTTTTCTAACCCTTAAGGATGGATTTTGGAACCCAAAATAGATTTTTACCAATGGGGTTCACTAGAAATTCCTTGGGGATCCATTTCTTAGCTATTATTTTGTTTTTGTCTTGTCCCCTAGCTATTAGGCATCTATAGGCCTTCTCATTTTTCTTCTCTTTATATCCTAGGCCCTTTTTGTTAAGCTTGCCCTTTGGCTCCCAATGATCATATTAAGGTGTTGGAGCCAATTGTGAATTTTCCTAGGGCTTTGGTTAAATAATCTACCTTTTCCTTAATGCCCTATTTTCTTCTATGCATGCATCACTAACATCTAAAGGCAAATAATTATCATTTGATCATTCATCATCATGTCAATAAGAATTATCATTATTATTTAATCATGCATTTTATAGCTTATTTTCTAATTCCTTAATTTGTTAAATAATGAATTTATTTTTCTTATTTGCTCTATTCAAATCCCTAGTTAAACTAGAAATCATAGAAACTATTTTACTAGTTGAGAGATTTGTTACCATAGTTTCCATGTCCTATTCTTCTTCTTGGATGATGAGGAGGATGATGATGGAGGAGGCTCCCCCTTCACTTGAGCTCTCTCCTCTTGTGCTTGATCCTTCATTTTCGGAGGAGGAGCAATCCAAATCATCAAAGGCCATCAAGGCCAAATTGGAAAAGGCATTCTCCTCATCCGATGATGAGGAGGAGGATGAGGAAGGATCATCCCATGTCTTGGCCTTGAATGCTTAGGCCTTCCCGTTTTCTTTTGTCTTCTTCTCCTCTTCCTTCTTTTTCTTGGTCCCCTTGTTCTTCTTCTTTTCTTGTTTCTTTTTCCTCTCTTCGTTGCTTTTGTTTAGGAGAGGACAATTGTCCCTTATGTGTCCCTCTCCTTGGCAATTGTAGCATATCACCTTCCCCTTGGTCTTCTATTCCTATCATTTGATTTATCAAATCTAAAATTCTAAATACACGCCTCACCTTCCTTACCATGTAGGCTTCCTCTATCCATGGAGGAGGAGGAGGCTTCATCAGGGAGGAGGAGGGGACTTCCATCTTCTTCTTCCCCTTGTTTGCCAACAATGCTACTCCTCTTGAGGGTTGAATTCTTGGCTCTTCTTGAATTCCCGCAAGCCTAGGTTCGTGGAGTTCCATCGTTGAGAAGAACTCCTCCAAGGTACTCACTTCTAGGTTCTTGGACATGTAGAAGGAGTCCACCATGGAACTCCACTTTGAGGGGGGAAAGGCATCTATAGCCTTCATGAGCATGTCCTCGATAGCTTCTCACCTACACTTGTTAGCCCAATTAAAATTTCTTTAAACCTAGAGTGTAGTGAGGTTACCTTTTCTCCTTTTCTAGTTTTATATTGGATAGTTGGGAGCGGAGGAGGTCTCTTCTTGCAAGCTTGGCCTCCGAGGTGCCTTCATGAGCTTCAGCTTCTCCCACATCTCTTTGGCGCTAGTGCATTCTCCGATCGGTTGATCTCTTGTTGAGGAGCACATTGAGAAGATGATGTTTTGCCTTTGAGTTTGCAAGGTGCTCCTCTCGTTGCTTCTTATTCCACCTTGACTTCTCTATTTGGCTCACCCTTCTTCATCCCTAGGCAACTCGAAACCATTTTCCATTATAAGCATAATATCAAAAATCGGTTTCAAGAATACCTCCATTCTCCTTTTCCACCAAGAGAATTCACAAACTTCGGTGGGTGGATGTTGAGCCGCCATTTTGATGTAGGGCTTGTTGCGGCGGTTAGTCCGTGACAAGCAACCTCGGCTCGATACCACTTGTAAGGGATCGGATGGCGCTAGAGGGGTGAATAGCCCTTTCGTTGATGGCGGTATTTTGCTCGCCTACAAAACGTTAGCGCAAGCGAATATACAAATATGAATAGAGACAAGCAAAATAGAAACAAGCAATACAAACACCAAGATATAACGTGGTTCACTACGCTGCCGCTAATCCACGGTCCGATTCGTCCACGGTGAATCACTCCGCCAAAACCAATCACTATCGGTCTCTCCTTTGCACAAAGCTAGGTGGAGGTAACCTTTACAACCAAGATCACTCTTCTTACAAATGGAATGGAGTAAAAGCGAGTAAGAAGAGTTTAGAGCTTGTGGGGCACTAGGAAGATTGTTTGGAACTTAAGCATTAGCCTCTCAAAGGCTCACACCCTCTCTTGTTATAGAGTGGGCTTTTTTCTTCCGTTGCCGCCATCGATCGCCGATCACGCATGGCTGATCGCCGTCACTACAACGGCCTCCGAACACGTCGGATCCCGACCGTTGTAGTCCAACGGAACTCTTGGCAGTCGACTGCTGGACCTCACCAGTCGACTGCTGACCCCGTAGTCGACTGCCCAGTCGGCTACGAGCGGTTCTGTGGCCAAAACCCTATTGACACCGATCGGCCGCCTTCGATCAATGTAATCTTGGCGGCGATCGCTAACGATGGCGGCCGATCCGCCACAAACCATCGATCGATACGGTCGAGCTACACTGACTAGCGATCGACCGCCATGACATGGCGATCGTGGTGTCGGAAAACCCATCCGACACTTGGCCAAATGGCCAAGTTTCACCTAAGAGCTACCCTTCCCGGGTTACAATCGCCACTCATTTCTGAGTCCTCGCCTGGGTTCTCTTCGTTCTCGGCCACGTCCCTCGGCAGCATCAGGCGCACGGCTCTGCAATGCTCCTTCGCGTCTCTTGCCTCAAAGTCTACTTCCTCCGGCTTCACTCCAAGCTTCTCGTCCGGCGGTCCCTCGGATGCTCCAAGCGCACGGCTTCCGCAAAGCTATCCTTCACCGACTCAAGGCACGAGTCATGAGATGTGAAACTCGCCACGGCTCCATGTGCGAATTACTAAGTCCTGCACGACTTCAACGCACATATCAAATCAACATAACACACTAACTTAAACCCTTTGCCACACCATCAAAAGCTAAGGCGGGTCATAGATGATACATCCTCGTTTTCACATGTGCAGTGATCTGTACTAAGAAAATCATACATAACACACTACTTTGGCTCACAACAATCAAATACTTCCATAAACAATCTGATTGAGCAATCCTAAGCAAATATAGGTAAACTTTGATATATAATTTTAAAGGAAAGAAGCATTTAAATATAAACATGATTACCTTTCTCCTCCTTATCCATGAATAACTCTCCCTTATATTTCTCATATGGATAATGCATTTCTCCCCAAGAACTATGATCCCTTTATAAAGCTTTTCCTCCCCCTTTGGCACATCTAATTAATCTAATGTGGCTATAAACTCATTTACCAGTATAGTTAGAAGAAACCTTCATGAACCATGATTGGATTCAAAGCTTAATTGATGGATTATGACCTTCTTTTGCATAATACAACCGTCAATCTACATATGTCGAATCTAACATTGATTACAATTGTAATTGATTTTAATTAAGTTATATGGTAGAAGTAGTTTAAAATATACTAAGGTAATAGATACCTGTATTTTAGTGCACTTTCTTTTAAGTATACTCCTCAACAAACAATCCATATCTTTCTTGAACTATCATTATTCATTTCTTGACACTATTTGTCAACAATCTCTGTACGAAAACATTATCAAGGTTCCTACAGATCAAGATAAAAATACCATTTGCACCCTTCTTCATCAATTGATTTCAAGAACCACAATTCTGTATTCTCCCAAAGTAAATTGTTTTGCATATACCACAAATCCACCATGAGATCTTTTGACCCAATATTAGTTCCTAATGTATGTAAACATGACAGCCTTCAACCACATGGTTGGTTCTTCTATTAATGATAACAACTTACATCTTGATTCATAGGCATTTTGATGACATTGTATCATCCTAAACATCTACTTCCATCTATATGCAATCAATTACCATAACTAGTCATGAGTAGATCATTGATACCTTTCCCAATATTAAGCCCATTATATTCATGAAGCTTCTATAATACTTTCCTAATAATCAATCTTGATCAAGATCCTTCATACTATAGTTAATACATCTATATCTTAGATATGTATTATATTATAAATCACTTACATCTAAGGAGTAGATACAATAACCAATCGATCACTTAGATTATAAATATTTCTCACTTGTTCAAATTTCAGAATACATACTCATGCATTTTTGATAAACATAGTTAATTAAAATCATATCAAGGTACATTGATTCTATTTCTGGAGACATTATCATCACAACACTATGCTAGAAAATGTCCTCCAATGTACAATCATAATCACATATGATATATTCATCCATGTATTCTACCATCGATATCCAATTTCAAATCCATTGTACTTTAAATAAGTTCTTATGATTTCCCATAAATGAGCATTTCCTTGATAATATTTCTTCTTTAGCTTACATACTCATAATATAATTCTTTGGCATCCTGCATTTGTAGTTTTCTAGGTATCCCTTTTTGACTTGTAAACTAAGCTCTTATATCTCCTAAGTCCTGTTACTATATTGGAATAGATTATTTTTCTAGGGTTTCAATTAGAATAATCTACCTTCTTCCTTAAGAGTTTTCTTTATACATGATCACTTAACAACAATCAATACTTTCCCGAGGAAGATTATATCACTTGAAAAACATGATCATTGTAGACTCATTTTCTAATATTCATAATAAACAGTAAATTACATTTGAATTTATCCATACCATATGACAATAGTCTTGATTAAACTATGAGCATGGAAACTATTATTTCTTAGAATTCAAAGTTTCCATGTTTCTTCTTCAATCTTTTGTAAGTGTTTCAATTTTGATCATGCCACTTGCCTTCATTTTTTAGAACAATCCAAGTATCAAAAGATCTTCTAAGCATATCAAAGGCACTCCTTCATGAAAGTTCGATAAAAGATCCAGAAGTATCAACAAGCTTGCCAGAGACCTCCTTCAGATACTTACATAAGATTCTTTCCGATCTTCCTTTTTCTTCTCTTTTCTTCTTCCCGGTCTTTTTCATTCTCTAATGGTGCTTTTTTGAATGGATATTGTCATATGCATTCCTTGGCTCAGCATATGACATATGTTCACCAGAATCTTCTATCACTTATTAATTTATCAAATCTAAATCTAAACCGCCATACCTCCCTTGTGTAGGATAAATTTCAATAATGATATAAGAAAACTCCAGATCTGTCTTATCATATGAATAAATTATAACTTAAACAATTCTTTTGTTTGATAAGGATCCTTAATAGGTCATCATGAAAAGCTTCTTATTTCTAACCTATTTATTAATCTTGTTAATAACATTTCAAATCTACTTCATTCTATCAATTGTAAAATAAACAATGCTCCATTTTGAGGAAATAAATTTTTTACTTGGTTCGATTACCCATATCTTTGGACTCTCACCTACATTATTCCATGATTTCTTATAAATATTCTAAATGTGAAGTCTT
Source organism: Wurfbainia villosa (assembly GCA_025175895.1). Taxonomy (NCBI): domain Eukaryota; kingdom Viridiplantae; phylum Streptophyta; class Magnoliopsida; order Zingiberales; family Zingiberaceae; genus Wurfbainia; species Wurfbainia villosa. The sequence goes on from JAKLTH010000147.1 coordinate 3,132,219, forward strand.
TTTCCCTTTGGTAGGTAATTGCAACTGTTCATACAATGTGAGGAAGTAAATATTTAGTTCCTCTTAGCGACTCGATGACCTTATAAAAACTCACACTTCATAATTGAAGGAATTGTCGATTTTGTGCATCTATGGTTTACTATCAGTGTCAGCCAATTGAAAGATGATCTTCCTTACTGATTTCATTCTTATTTTCTTTAGTCACTAGATTTTCAAATGCTTTTCTTCATATAAGGAAAATACATTTCCTGCATTTACAGTGTCATAATCTTCAAAATCTCGTTTAAAAAATCAATTAGCTCACATGATTCTCATGTAAAATATATTGCAATACCATGCGTTGTGGATCCTAACAACTTTCCTTCTTGATACCACTTTGCAAGGGATCAGATCTTTGCCAAGATAAGGCCCATTGAATCCCATGATTGTCTTTGATTTCTTAAAGTTGTGGAGTAGCTAATATTGTAAATGATGGAGCCGAATCAATCCACAAGTATGTTCATTTTTTACTCCGTACCAATGAGATTATTAGAGTCTCTCCTCGTTCAATCACTATTTCTTCTAACTTTCGTCTCTATAGTAATATCCGAGAACCAAAGAGTTTACTCCTTTAGGGTGATTAAAAAACATACCAAAGTTTTGAGCTTTAGTAGGCTAGAGATCACTTTCTTGAAGCTTAATACTACTGAGAAACACTTCCTCTTGTAGAGGCTATTTCTTCGTTTCTGAACGTTATTTCGTTCGCTTATTTGGATCAATAATGATCGAACCATTCAAAGATCTTTGATAAAGATTTAATCGTATCATGATCTGAAATAAAATTTCCTCTCTGTGCATATCTACACGAATGGATACAATTTTGGAATACTTTATAATGACAAATCTATTTTGTTGTTCTAGGCGGTCATTCTATACTCAATGAAGTAAAAATGGCTGAGCCTGATAATTACAACCAGATATGAGAATGATTTGAAGCATTACCCTCCGATAGATGGTTTTATAACAATTGATTTGGGAGGTTCTTGTCAAGAAGAACCCATCGATCACTTGGTAATGGATCACTCTTAAAATTCCCTAAACTTGACTGTGATTACTTCAGATCAATCCTGATTACTCTTGATTTTGTTATCAATCGAACTTTGAATCGTGACTCATAATCAAGTCCTGGGTTTCTTGATCGAAACCGATACCATAGTTACTGAAATTTAAATTATAAGAATACAACTTGATCTAGGTCGGTTCGATGGTATCTTATACCACTGAAGAGAATATGAGAATGCCAGCTCCTCAAATGCAGATCACTTAATTTGGAGATTAGGACAATCAATCACATAACACATGGAAAATATCTATTGTACCAATAAAAGATATTCTCTATTGGATAAAGGTACTTTTGGAAACAAAAAGGTAAAAGTAAACAATATAATAAAATTGTTTTATGGAAATCTCTTGTCAATTTATAATGTTAGCAAACCTATTGATCTATGCTCAGGAGTCAAGATAATCTCCTTCTCATGATGGATTGGAGAAGTTCTTGGCCATGTTGGTCTGATGATTGATAATAGGTTTATTAACGAGTATATTTTATGATGAGACAAATACATAACTAGGGTGGCATCCTGCTAGTCAACAATATTATAAAAGACAAGCAAGGATTGGTGTGGAAAATTAAGCATCATGATGAAGACTGGTGAAGACATTCGATCATGGCTTATTCACCTTTATCTTTGAAGTATTGAGGATTGCAGGATATCACATTGGGCTCAAAAGATCATATGTTTATAAGATGAAGATGACATTGGTATGAAGTCTCGAGATACTAAACTTCTAACACAATATAGATCTTAAGGGAGATAGCCGGGCAAGAGACACTATGCACATCTCATCTTACGTAGGATGTCTACAGATAAGTTTATATCCGAGCAAAAATTTGGACTATAGACCAAGATCTAATCCAATGTTGGATCATCAAACTTAGTATATACTCGATGACAATGCATCAAGTGAGATACTTTCTTCTTTACAACATTGGAATCATTCCTTTTTGGTCTTACGATGATTTTCTAATTTGTATTTGAGCTTTTTCAACCTCCATCGATGGTAATCAAGAAAGGAATGATCACTAATCTCTCATTCTACATAAGAATAAGTCATGCATGTGCATTTTAGAGCAGGTTTTCATGATTAATGCTCGCAACTTTCTATGATATTCTGATGCATGATGACCAGATGATGGCCTTAGGCTTTATAAGTGCAAAGTTCTTAATTAAGACTTAAATCATAATCACTTCAATGGTTATTGAAGATCAATCCTTCTAGCAGTCACGAGGTTACTCGTGAATAAGATATTTTATGATCTTATAATATTCTGGAGATCGCTAATCATAGATGACAAAGCAAACAGCAAACAATGATCAATAAAAGACTTACAATTTTTCTTAGCACATTGTAATATTGTTTCTATTTAATAATTATTTGTTTTTATGCAGATTTCTTTGTTTGAATTCCTATAAGGAATGTAATAGTCTATGTCGATCAACACTAGACTCTGTTCGCTGGACAAGTTCTCCTTGATTCCGTAAATGCCAGAGTTATCTTGATTTGTTCAAGAACTAAAGTATCAAAGTTATTATTTTTGTCTATAATCGATCGCTAACAGCAATCATAAGTTCGGATGACAAACTTTAGCTGAGCTTTCGTAAGCCATTGTGCGCTCGATTGAGGTTGATTACGCAGCCAAATTTAACGAATCAAATTGAGTATGATGCTAAGTTGGTGATTAATCGTTGATTTCAATCACCAAATCGAGATACTCGATGAATAAACTACATTGCCTCCAAAAATTTAGATTTTAATGATTACAGACTGTGATTGATCTAGAAAATGAGGATTACCTTATTATACTTAGAACAGTAGAATCCAATGGCATCCTGGAATGATAAGCAAACATCAAAAGAAATTGATCGAAATTACCATAATCATAGACTTTCAATGACATCATGAAGAACAAGTCTAAAATGATCTCTTTCTGCAGTCATTTGTTTTAGAGGAATTTTGTTCTTTGGACAATGAAACTGAAAACTCAGATGACAAAGGTCATAGGAATAAGATCAATCATACGATGGTTTTTTTAAAGAAAATCTTTAGTAGTTTATCTATATTTGTACAATCAATGCATCTTTAACATTCAAAATGCAGTTTTAACTCGGTCTCCACTTGCAATTTGCAAAATCCAATGAGTGGATAAAAATACTTACTTTGCTAAGATTTCTTTTTTTAGGGGGGGGATCAAATAAGTGGAAGCCTCTGTTGTAACACGTTTGTTGTTTAAAAGCCTTATCTATCTTTCATGGCATTGCATTTTGTTGCATTGGTTTGCTACCATGGCATTTAGATTCACAACCTTTGGTAGCACAAGATGCTTCGTAAAGTGACTATTGATGACTCTGCCACATTTCTATTCACTGATAGTGTGCAGTTAGTGGTATGACGGGTCAAACAAATTTCAAAGTCAAAATTGTGCAATAAATAGTTGGTCTCCCTTCCTGTTCCAAGATCAAAAGAAAATCTTATTTTTGTCTGCATGATTTTGGCTCAAAACTTCCATTTAACAAGATTATTCATGTAATCTATGAAAAAAGCTGTTCGTAGATTTTTTCTTTTTTTGTGAAATCAATTACAAAGCTCTTAGATAGTTATTCAACTAAAGTAACACGACAAGAATGTGGTGTGGTGGTCCGGGGAAAATTTGATGTAAAACTAGTCTATTGGAATTAAGGGAAGAGTGTAACTCCCGCATTCATTTGTACTTGTGTCATATAAGATTCTCCCTACAGGATTTCCTACTGTGCCTTTTAGAACTCGAACAATAAACTACTACTGCCAATTTTTTTACTTGCGCTTGAGTATGAATGTTTGACATGGGTGAAATTCCAAGTGTTTGACATGACTCTTTCTTAAAATTTGTTGATAAAATTAATATTAATGTTATTTAGTTAGCGAGTTAATGGGTTGATGAGTTGGCAAAGAAAATTATTATGTTTTAATTAGTGGTTTTATAAAATTATCCATGTTCAATATATTTGGGTCAATGGATGAGAGGTAATATTGGGATAATAGTTGTATTGTGGAGTTAGTGGTTAGTAAAGGAGGAATTCTTGGAGTCAATGAGTTAGTATGTTATGAATTAGCCTATAAATAGGTAGTTTGCTTATCAATGAAACTTATTGAGAAAATTTTATATCCGCCTTGTCTATCCTCCACCTTAAATTATTCTACTATTATGTTTTTTTTATTATTTTCTTAATAATGGTATCCGAGGCAAGTTTCAAGGAGAGTTACTTCCGAAAGTTTGGTACAACCGGTCATTCCCCAATTTGATGGTCATTATGGTAATTGGAGCATGTTTATGGAGAATTTTTTGAGGTCCAAATAATATTGGATGAAACCATCAGGTGTCCATGAGCTCGTATGCCACAGGTCATCCGTCACCCTGATTTATCCTCATCAACCGGTGGAGACTCTAGTTGAAGGCCTTGGGGCGGGATCGGTTGGCCCTGTGGATTAGTGGGCGCAAGTCCAACACCACATGTTAATAAAAAATAAAAAAATGGATGCGCAGAAGCTGGAGCATGAAGCATCGAAATTGAAGAATCTTAAAACAAAGAATTATCTCTTATAAGTTATTGATTGTCGAATATTGAAATCATTCTCTGCAAGGATGCTCCAAAGATACATGGGATTTCATGAAGAAGTATCAAGGTACAAAAGAGCTAAGAGATAACTTCAAGCGCTTTGTTCAGTGTTTGAATGCTCCAAATAAAATCAGGGGAATCAATTGATTATTTTCAAGAATGATGACAATTGTCAACAAAATGTGAATCCTTAGTGATAAAATAGAGTATATTCTCATTGTCGAGAAAAATCTTCAATCTAACATCAAAATTTAATTTTATTATTTGCTCCGTTGAAGGAGCAAATGATGTAAATTTATTTTCAAATTAATCAACATGGAAAAGAGGAGCAAATGTTGAAGGCTTTATCAGAAAATCCCTCTACAAATGGTAGAGGTGATAGAGGATGAGGAAAGGTTGAGAGGTAGAATAAAGTCCACTATTGAATGCTATAGATGTCATTATAGGTATACTATTATAGATCATAATGTTATGCTAATTTAATGAAATAAAATGGAGATCAGACTAACTTTGCATCAAAAGAAAAAGAGGTATTTCTTTTAATGGTATATCATGAGAAAGAGAAAGTTCAATAAAATATATGGTATTTAGATATAGACTATAACAATCACATGTGAGGAGAAAAGGAGGCATTTTTTTTTTTTTGACTTGGATGAATTATTTCGTAGTTCTATCAAATTTGATGACAATTCTATAATTTCTATTATGGGAAAAAAGAAAAATAACAATCTAAGCAAAATGAAATTTCATCCGTACTTATATTAAAAAAAAACTTAAATTGATAACGAAACAAGAGTGCCAAGTTGATATCAGATTGAATCTATCAGATAGACGTGGAGATAAGGATTATGCAGGTTTAAATCGGGATTGATTCGGACTTGATTTGATTAAGGTATAACTGAATCAAGTTTTAAATGGGTTAAATTGGAATTAAAACGAATTTGGTAATTTTGAAAAAACCTTCTCTTTCCTCTTTTTCTCTGCTCTGATCATCTTTTTCCCCAACCACGCGTACAGCAGCAGCCGATGTTGCATCTCCTTTTTCTTTCCCCCGCGTGGAACTCTTTCCCTTTCTTCTTCCTTCCCCTGATTTCTTTTCTCCACCTTCTTTCCATTTTCTCCAACAAGAGCAGCAACTCTCTTTTCTTCTCCAGCAACAAATTGCAGCCTCCTCTTCACTTCTACAGCTGCCGCTCCTTCTCGTTTTCCTTTCTTCTTCCAACCACCCAAGCAACAGCAACAGCCATGAAGACCAGCAATAGCTTCTTGCTGTCTTTTTTTTTTTACAATTTCAGCCATGAAGACCAGCAATAGCTTCTTGCTGTCTTTTTTTTTTTACAATTTCAGCCATGAAGACCAGCAATAGCTTCTCAACTACAACCACTATTCACAGCAACCCTGACCCTTCTTTTTCTTCTTTAATCCACTAAGACCAAGCAGTAATCTTCTTCATTAACTGCTGCCCTATATCCGCAAGAGCAAAAGCTAAGTCAGCCTCCAACAAGAGCAGCTACCAAAGGCCGCCTAAGCTAATCGAGGTCATTGCTAAGGAGGAGAAAGGTTCTCCTCCCTCCCTTTTTATTGTTTCGGCAGTTTTATTTTATTTTCAGCAACCATCGAGTTGCCCTTTTGTTATTATAACTTGTACGGCTATCAATTTAAAAAATATGAAACCGTCACATTAACATCCCCTCCGATTGTCCCTATCGGTGGAAGAGGTAAATCATGAATCCAATTGCCAAGTACAGAGAAGGAGGTAGGTCGATAGTCTAGGACGGTAAAATTCCGAAGGAATCGATTCCTGTCTACTTAAGAGTTACTCCTGTGCACTTACCAACTGACCTAACTGGCCTGGGGGCTCTATCAATTAAAGGTTCAACTAGATTGAGGTTTTGTATCAACCAAATATCTTTTAGGGTGCATTTGATTTAAATTATCATACGTAACTTTGGTTATGTGATTATCAGGTAATCACATAACCAAAGTTATAGAGAATGAAACATAACTTATGTTATTTGGTTCAATCCTAAGTAATGCAATAAAAACTTATTTGTTTGGAGGTCTTAGTGTATAACATAGTTTAATATTTTACTATATTATATTTGATTCAACTCTAAGGTTTTATTTACATTGAAAGATGATGATATTGGTATCGGTTTCGGTATCAACGGTGGCAACTGACGACCGTTGATGACACTGGATGGCAATGGAGGTGATGGCGAGCGACGACGACGATCGATAACGACAAGCAGTGGTCGGCGACCGACGGCGGGTGACGAGTGGTGGGTGGCGATTGATGGTCGACAATCAACCACGGCTGCTAGAGACGATCGACGATCGATGGTCGGCGACCGACGACAACGACGGTGGCGGTCAACGGTGGTAGCGATGAGCGATCGACTAAGGTTTTGATATATTAGGACGAAATTGAGATTCGATAAAATTTAATGGATAATTTTGGGGAAAAAATATTTGTTAATTCCGGAATCAAGAAAAATCTTACCCTCCTCTAAGTAACGTGATTCCGGATTACATGTCGCTGATGTGGTGGACATGCTTCATTATTAGAAAATCACTTATCCCTTGAACCAAACAAGATTATTATGGATAATCTTAGATGGATAACCGATCTATGATAATCTTAAACCAAACACACTCTTATTATTTTATTGATTACAGGAAAATTACAAGGTATATTTTATTTTAATTGATTTCTATTTACGTTGGTTAAATAAAATTGTTATTAGATAGTACTGGAAGTGTTGTTTAGGAATAAGGAATATTACGAGGGAGTGAGATTAAAAAAGAAAGAAATAATCTATCACCTTTGAGGTTTAGATAATTTTCAAAGTTTATATTATTATTCTTATTAGAGATATTCTTTTCAGTGACCCGTCCTTCAAAACTTTTGTTGTAAATAGAGATGACTATATCTATCCTTTGACTTTCATATATTTGTCCTTATATATATGAATAAATAGATGAAACGAATTATATATACAATGGTAGCTAGAATTTTCAAATAAGGGGAGCAATTCAATAAATTAAAAAAAATACAATATAAAATATATAATAAAAGTTATATATATTAATTTTATATGTTTTTACAATAATATTTTTTGAGATTTCATACTTTGAAAATGCTGAATAATAGTTCAATTATCAATTGTATCAAGTACATCTCGCTCAATATATGGGACCAAACAATCATTTAGTATATCATCTCCCAATCGATTAAGAAATAAGATTTTGATTATTTTCATTGTTGAAAATATTCTCTCTATAGTTGTAGTTACAATGGATAATAACAATGTAAATATACCAAATGATACAATCAATGTTTCATCATTTGAACCATCCTTTTAGCAAGCTCGCTAATTTTTGCAATCTCAGAGAATTAATTGTTACTTTGCATGTCAAAAATAAAGTTATCAAGTTGATGCTCAAAATGCATTAACTTCATCGGAGAGAAATCGAATAGATAAAAACTGAGTAAACTGAAGTAATGTTCTCTTATCATAAACAGAGAATGAATTTGATGAATCAAGATAAGTCATACATAATAACTCTGTGTTCACCTCGTTAAAGCGACTATCCGAATCTTGATCTTGCAAATCTATCACTTCATAAAAAATTTCAACGCGATAATAGTGAAGATTTATCTTTCCTTTAATATTTCGTTGTGATCTCTCATGAAAAACAAATAAATCTTCCATATGTGGAGTGACTATCTTATATTTAACACAAATAAAGAAATTTCATTCAATAATAAATCCCAACAATCATCTCTCATGTTTACTTGATCTTATAATAATCATGACATTTACGATGTTTTGATCTTTTTTTGTACAGCTTGCGATAAATCATTCATGACTCCTAAGATATTCTTTAATAAATGCATCTGAAATACAAATTTATATTTTACCATCAATTCCAATAGATTATTTGCTTGCACCATTTTCTTATGATCTTTTCTCTCATCTTCAACAATTGAAGGATACAAAGTATATCAAACTCAATAATATATGATAATGTGAACCCTAATGTATACTCCTAGCTCTTTTTAATTTCTTCTCTTGATTTATACCTCTTCCACTGAAGATATCGTCATTGTCAAATTTTCAATAATTTTTTCAATTGTTTCTCATGAAATATGTCTCTTTGCTCATATGATGTTTCAATAATATTATTCAACTATACAACCACATTAAAAAAAATAGAAATCCTCATGTGATTTTCATCAACAGCTACAAGTGTAAATTGCAGTTGATGAGCAGAATAATGAGGGAGGTTCAGAGATGGATCTTCGTCCTCCAATTGTCCTAGATGGTCCGGAAAAGATCGGTAGTAGTCCTATTCATTTTTTTTTCGTGGTAGGTTATGAATGAATATGATGAAGGTCTCCTTTTTATGATTCCTTCCGTTGATAGTTTTCCTAGGTCCTTGCTAAGGGTTTCGATTGACTGGTTTTAATTTTTTATATTGCCTATGTCGATTGTATTTCTTTCTATATGAAGGATCTTTGTTTCTAGGATTGTGATTCTATGGTGCAGTGATGTTAATCGTGTTATTATGGTGTTGTTTTGTTGTATCTGGATTTGGTTAGCTTTTCCTGGAAGGTCTACTTTTATATAGCCATCTTCTTTAGTTTTAGTATAGTTTTGTGAGTGTTCTAGGGCTTCTTCGTAGTACGTGTTTTCAAAACTCAATTTGCTCATTAAGTAACAGCTTTCCTAGTTGTTCTTGTAGCTCCTTAAACTAACATTCTATAGTTTTTAGAAAATTTTCTACTTTAGCTAGAAGGTCTTTGTGTTGGATTTCAAAATTCCTTGGTTGGTTTTCGTTTATTATTCTAGTTAGGCTTAAAATGTCACTCCTTTCAGGTAAATTTATAAAATTAACCTGGCTTACCTTCCTATTCAAATTTTCCTATGAATTATACAGATATTCGATATTTTATTTGATTTCGTTGAGTTGGCTTTGTTGTTTGCTTATAGTCTTGACTATTATGTCTGTGATATGATATAGATCTTGGAGTCTATTTTCTATTGACAGGTTGCTCGCTATCACAAGATCTGTTATAGTGTTTAGTTGCGAATGTTCTGAATGTACTTGGTGAGATGCGTATTTTGATTTGTGGTAGCAATTGTAAATCCTTAGATCTTGAGTTTGTACTTTCCGAACAGATGATATAGCTAGATCAAGATAATGTAGTTTATCGATCATTCATTCGCCTAGGGTCGAAAGCTCTTATACCAATAATTTTTTATTTTTATTTTTATTTTTTGGGGTTCCTCTAAAACTTTTTAGTGAGCCTTACCTCTATAACCACAATTCTATTGAGCTCTGGTTTTGAACCTTAAAGTTCTACCAACACAGGTCTTACTAGTTAACCTTTAGAGAGTTATCTCGTTAAGAGAAAAATGATTGAAGAACAGTCTTATGGAAAAAAAAAGATTGTAAAAGAGAAGCTCATAACAGTGCAAATTGACACATGCTTGACATAGGATAGTAGACAGAAATAAAACTAAACAAACAGATACATGCTTATTACAAGACAAACCAATAATTTTTCTTTTTCTTTTGGTTTCCTCTAAGACTTTCTAGTAAGCCTCACCTCTCCAACCACAGTTCTACTAAGCCCTAGTTTCTTAACCTTAAAGTTCTACCAGCACAGGTCTTACCGGTTAACCCTTAGAGAGTTATCTCGTTAAAAGAAAAAGGACTGAAGAACAATCTTAGGGAAAAAAAAGATTGTAAAAGAGAAGCTCATAATAGTGTAAATTGATACATGCTTGACATAAGATAGTAGACAAAAATGAAACTAAACAAACAGAGACATGCTTGTTACAAGACACAAACTAAGACATGCCAAAAAAAAACTTATAGTAGTGAGCACATAGGAAAGTTACAATAGTAAGCAAACGAGAGGGAGAACCGAGTAAGCGGAGACTACAGATGACTAGTAATGAGCAAACGGAGAAGGAATGCTTGTAGTCTGCCTCTTTGTGGAGGAGTGCCTCTCTTTTTATAGTAGAGGTTGCTTAGCAGGGAAGTCTTCTTTTCGGGAAATGGAGGTTGCTTTTGCATGTGAACGTATCTTCTTTTGAGTTGTGGAGGTTGCTTTTGCATGTGAAGGCATCTTCTTTTGAGTTGCCTTTGCATGTGAAGACATCTGCTTGCTTTAACTTTGCTTTTGCTTTATGAGTTGTCATTTCAACTTTCCATCATATTGTCTAAGTTCCTTGTCCTGTGTCGAAGTAGTTGGGTTGAGTGTGTCTAGTGCATATGGAATCGCCAAGTTGGCTCTATATTCTCTAGCTGTGATTTGGCTTGATTTTTTTAGTAGCCATTTAAAATGTTGCCTCTTATAATGTTCTACTAGTTCATTATTTTGGGTATGATATTTGAAAGGAAAAAATTAGTTTTGCATGTGGACCGGCCAGTATATTTTTTCGGTGAATGTTTCTGCTATTAGTATGTATTCTAGATTATCTCTGGATTCATCCCAGAGCCAACAGGTACCTTGGATGGATGCACGCCAATGTTTGACTTGTTCTAAGATGGGAGTTATTCCTCCTCAATTTTTGTCAGGATCTTTTGGAAATATGTCTTCGATATCTTCTGACTTGTGTATAATTTCTTTGGTTTTAAGCTTGATGACATGTCTGGCTGGCTCGATTTTATGGTCGATCCATTCTGTAGGAGTGCTTTGTATGGAGCAGGATACATAGCTTTCGAAGGACTCCATCTCTAGGAGAATTCCGATGGCACTCCCTAGTTTATAGGGGAAAGCGTTGGTGATATCATTGCTTTGTACCCACAGTTCATTTAGGATACCATGATCTAGTAGGATAAAGAGTGTTATGTTTAGGCTCGGATTTTTTGTGGGGTATAAATGCTTAAATCTATACTTGCTTTTCTATTGGCATGTAGCAGCTGACATCAACACCCTCTATTTCTTTCTAGGACACAATCCTTGGACTTGTTCTGGGACCGCGATTTGAAATTGTACTTAGTTTTATATAAGATTGTAATTCCAATATGAGGTTCTACTTGGAACCATTGTAGTGCTTCTTGCAAGATAATGAATATTCTTCATTTTGCATGTTCAGTCATATGTCTCATGTAGACTTCAAGATCTGGTGGCAGGCTGTTGAAATGTCCCATGTCAATTTTTGTATTTTCTTTTTGCTGAAGAATTCGTTTTCCTTTGTCCTGGGCGACTTCAGCATAAGTCTGTTGTGGTATAGTTTTGAGGAGGTGTTTGTTTTTTATGGTTGCGCTCAGGAAATAATTGAGCCCTACTTCCTTTCGGATAGTTTTGAGTGTTAGCTCTAGAGAATCAAATCCACCGAGCTCTTCGCCTTTGGCATCGCCTAGTAATAGTTCTTTGACTTCGTCCCATATATAAAGTTCAGCATGTTGTCCTATTAGGATACCATAGTAGGTGTACCTTCCCGTCTTTTGGGTTTCACTGTGGATCTCTTTAAGATGTAGAAAATAATAGATAAGGGCATTAATGACCCCTATCTTGTAATGAGTAACTCTTAGAACTGTGGGAATGTTCCAAATGTTGTCAATAATATTTGCTTGTATTTGTTCGAGTTGTGGTTGGTGTTCTGTCTGAAATTGTTCTTCAACACAAGAGTAAACTCGTATTTTTTGAGGGTCTACCTTTGTTGTTTTGTATTGTCCCCAAATTATGTGGGAAGGATCATATGTTTTCTTTTGTATCCTCTCTATTTGCAAGTAATAGTTCTTTGGCTTCGTCCCATATATAAAGTCTAGCATGTTGTCCTGTTAGGATACCATAGTAGGTGTACCTTCCTATCTTTTGGGTTTCACTGTGGATATCTTTAAGATGTAGAAAATAATAGATAAGGGCACTAATGACCCTTATCTTGTAATGAGTAACTCTTGGAATTGTGGGAATGTTTCAAATGTTGTCAATAATATTTGCTTGTATTTGTTCAAGTTGTGATTGGTGTTCTGTCCGAAATTGTTCTTCAACACAAAAGTAAACTCGTATTTTTTTAGGGTCTACCTTTGTTGTTTTGTATTGTCCCCAAATTATGTGAGAAGGATCATATGTTTTCTTTTGTATCCTCTCTATTTGCAAGAACATCATGTTAGTAACCTGGAAAGTATATTTGCCAGGGAGTTATTATTCCCTTTGACATGTTTCCATTGTATTTTTATGCCTTTATTTATAATTGTATTTGCAATCTTTATCCATCGTTTAGCATACATTGTTCTTTATTTCTTTACTTTGCTCATAGTATCTCACAATAGCTTCGTAATTAGTTTTTACAGTGATTTTTTTCTTGTCGCATACAAACTGATAAAATGCTTCTAGACAGTATATTACCGTTAGGATTTCATAATCTAATGATGTCAAATATCCTTTTTCATGGAATTTCCCAGATGCATATTTACATAAACTTTCTTGGCTTTTGGTATCATACTTGTTATGTTTCCTAAGCAAAACTCCACCCCACCCAGCTTCACATCCATCCGTTTCGATAACTAAATAATCTGTGTCTAGGGGTAGTGTTAGGGTTGACAAAATTTTTACTCGTTCTTTTATGGTTTTTACTAGCTCTATGTCCTATTGGTTGAAATGTCTTTAGCCTTTAGGGTGGTTTTATTATATAAGGGTCCACTAATTTTTCCCACGTCTTTTATGTATTGCCTAGCGTAATTTAAAAAATCGAGAAAAGCTCTTAGGTCTTTAATGTTTTCTATTTTGTCTAGTTAATTCAATATTTTTGTGGTAATATGGAATTGTAGGATAATTTTTCTTTTGCCTATTTCTGCTCACAAAAATTCATACTAGTAAATATTAAATTACCCTGCAATCCTATATTGAAATAGACAAAGGAAAAATTACCCTGCAATCTCATATTACCATAAAAATATTGAATTCCCAGACAAAATAGAAAACATTAAAGACCTTAGAGCTTTTCTTGGTCTTTTAAACTATGCTAGGCAATACATAAAAGACGTGGGAAAAATTAGTGGACCCCTATATAATAAAATCAACCCTAAAGGCCGAAGACATTTCAACCAACATGACATAAAGCTAGTAAAAACCATAAAAGAATGAATAAAAAATTTAGTTATCGAAACGGATGGATGTGAAGCTGGGTGGGGTGGTGTTTTACTTAGGAAACATAACAAGTATGACACTAAAAGCCAAGAAAGTTTATGTAAATATACATCTGGGAAATTCCATGAAAAAGGATATTTGACATCATTAGATTACGAAATCCTAATGGTAATATACTATCTAGAAGCATTTTATCTATTTGTATGCGACAAGAAAGAAATCACTGTAAGAACTAATTGCGAAGCTATTATGAGATACTATGAGCAAAGTAAAGAAAAAAAGAACAATGTATGCTAAACGATGGATAAAGATTGCAAATACAATTATAAATAAAGGCATAAAAATACAATGGGAACATGTCAAAGCGAATAATAACTCCCTGACAGATATACTTTCCAGGTTACTAACATGATGTTCTTGCAAATAGAGAGAATACAAAAAAAAAAACATATGATCCTTCCCACACAATTTGGGGACAATACAAAACAACAAAGGTAGGCCCTCAAAAAATACGAGTTTACTCTTGTATTGAAGAACAATTTCAGATAGAACACCAACCACAACTCGAACAAATACAAGCAAATATTATTGACAATATTTAGAACATTCCCACAATTCCAAGAGTTACTCATTACAAGATAAGAGTCATTAATGCCCTTATCTATTATTTTCTACATCTTAAAGATATCTACAGTGAAACCCAAAAGACAGGAAGGTACACCTACTATGGTATCCTAACAGGACAATATGCTAGACTTTATATATGGGATGAAACCAAAGATACTTGCAAATAGAGAGGATACAAAAGAAAACATATGATCATTCCCACATAATTTGGGGACAATACAAAACAACAAAGGTAGACCCTCAAAAAATACGAGTTTACTCTTGTGTTGAAGAACAATTTGAGACAGAACACCAACCACAACTCGAACAAATATTATTGACAACATTTGGAACATTCCCATAGTTCTAAGAGCTACTCATTACAAGATAGGGGTCATTAATGCCCCTATCTATTATTTTCTACATCTTAAAGAGATCCACAGTGAAACCCAAAAGACAGGAAGGTACACCTACTATGGTATCCTAACAGGACAACATGCTAGACTTTATATATGGGACAAAGCCAAAGAACTATTACTAGCGTGCAGGCGAAACTCGATCGAGGATTTGATTCTCTGAAAGGAAGTAGGGTCCAACTATTTCCTGAGCGCAACTATAAAAAACAAACCCCTCCTCAAAACTACACCACAACAAACTTATGTTGAAGTCACCCAGGACAAAGGAAAACAAATTCTTCAACAAAAAAAAATACAAAAATTGACATGGGACATTTCAACAGCTTGCCACCTGATCTTGAAGTCTACATGAGACATATGACTGAACATGTAGAATGGAAAACTTTCGTTATCTTACAAGAAGCACTGCAATGGTTCCAAGTAGAACCTCAGATTGATATTACAATCTTATATAAAGCTGAGTGCAATTTCAAATTACGGTGCTAGAACAAGTTCAAGGATAGTGTCCTAGAAAGAAATGGAGGGTGTTAATGCCAGTTGTTATATGCCATCAGAAAAGCAAGTATAAATTTAAGCATATATACCCTACAAAAATTCTGAGGCCTAAACATAACACCCTTTATCCTATTAGATCATGGTATCCTAAATGAATTGTAGGTACAAAGCAATGATATCATCGACGCTTTCCACTATAAACTAGGGAATGCCATCAGAATGCTCCCAGAGATGGAGTCCTTCAAAAACTATGTAGCTTGCTCTATACAAAGTACTCCTCTAGAATGGATCAACCACAAAAATGAGCCAGCCAGACATGTCATCAAGCTTAGAACCAAAGAAATTCTATACACGCCAGAAGCTATCGAAGACATACTTCCAAATGATCCTGACGAAAACTGGGGAGGAATAACTCCCATCTTAGAACAAGTCAAACACTAGCGTGCATCCATCCGAGGTACTTGTTGGCTCTAGGATGAATCCAGAGACAATCTAGAATACACACTAATAGCAAAAACATTCACCGAAAAAATATACTGACCATTCCACATGGAAAATCAATTTTTTCCTTTCAAATATCATACCCAAAATAATGAACTAGTAGAACATTATGCGAGGCGACATTTTAAATAGCTACTAAAAAAATCAAGCCAGATCACAACTAGAGAATATAGAGCCAACTTGGCAGTTCCACAAGCACTAGACACACCTAGCTCAACTACTTCGACACAGGACAATGAACTTAGAAAATATAATGGAATGTTGAAATGACAACTCATAAAGCAGAAGCAAAGTTAAAGCAAGCAGATTCCTTCACATACAAAGGCAACTCAAAAGAAGATGTCATCACATGCAAAAGCAACCTCCACAACTCAAAATAAGATACGTTCACATGCAAAAGCAACCTCCACTTCCCGAAAAGAAGGCTTCCCTGCTAAGCAACCTCTGCTATAAAAAGAGAGGCACTCCTCCACAAAGAGGCAGAATACAAGCATTCCTCCTCCGTTTGCTCATTATTAGTCATCTGTAGTCTCCGCTTACTCAGTTCTCCCTCCCGTTTGCTCACTATTGTAACTTTTCTGTGTGCTCACTACTGTAAGTTTTTTTTAGCATGTCTTAGTTTGTGTCTTGTAACAAGTATGTCTCTATTTGTTTAGTTTCATTTCTGTCTACTATCCTATGTCAAGCATGTATCAATTTGCACTATTATGAGCTTCTCTTTTACAAATTGTTTTCCCTTGAGATTGTTCTTCAGTCCTTTTTCTCTTAACGAGATAACTCTCTAAGGGTTAACTGGTAAGACCTGTGCTGGTAGAACTTTAAGTTTCAGAAACTGGGGCTTAGTAGAACTATGGTTAGAGAGGTGAGGCTTACTAGAAAGTCTTAGAGGAGACCAAAAAAAAACAAAGAAAAGAAAAATTATTGGTCTGTGTCTTGTAATAAGTATGTCTCTGTTTGTTTAGTTTCATTTCTGTCTACTATCCTATGTCAAGCATGTATTAGTTTGCACTATTATGAACTTCTCTTTTATAATCTTTTTTTCCCTAAGATTGTTCTTTAGTCCTTTTTCTCTTAATGAGATAACTCTCTAAGGCTTAAGTGGTAAGACTATGCTCGTAGAACTTTAAGGTTTAGAAACCGGGGCTCAGTAAAACTGTGGTTAGAGAGGTGAGACTCACTAGAAAGTCTTAGAGGAAACCCCCCCCAAAAAAAAAGAAAAATTATTGGTATCAGAGTTTTCGACCCTAAGAGAATGAATGATCGACAAACTAGACTATCTTGATCTAGCTATATCACTTGTTCGAAAAGTACAAACTCAGGATCTAAGGATTCACAATTGCTATCACAAATCATAACATGCACCAAGTAAAGATCTTGTGATAGAGAGCAGCCTGTCAATAGAAAATAGCCTCCAAGATCTACATCATATCACAGACATAATAGTCAAGACTATAAACAAACAATAAAACCAACTCAACGAAATCAAACAAAATATCGAATATCTGTATACTTCACAGGAAAATTTGAATAGAGGTAAGCCAGGTTAATTTTATAAATTTACCTAAAATGAGTGACATTTTAAGCCTAACTAGAGTAATAAACGAAAACCAACTCCCATCTTAGAACAAGTCAAACACTAGCATGCATCCATCCAAGGTACCTGTTGGCTCTGGAATGAATCCAGAGACAGTCTAGAATACACACTAATAGCAGAAACATTCATCGTAAAAATATACTGACCAGTCCATATGGGAAATCAATTTTTCCCTTTCAAATATCATACCCAAAATAATGAACTAGTAGAACATTATAAGAGGCGACATTTTAAATGACTACTAAAAAAATCAAGCCTGATCACTGCTAGAGAATATCGAACTAACTTGGCGGTTCCGCAAGTACTAGACACACCTAGCTCCACTACTTCAACACAGGACAGGAACTTAGACAATATGATGGAAAGTTGAAATATCAAATCATAAAGCAAAAGAAGAGTTTAAGCAAGTAGATGCCTTCACATGCAAAGGCAATTCAAAAGAAGATGCCTTCACATGTAAAAGCAACCTCCACAACTCAAAAGAAGATACCTTCAAATGCAAAAGCAATCTCCACTTCCCGAAAAGAATTACATAAGTAATGATTTTAAGATTCATATAAATAGGATGATAGAAGTCCTTAGCTCCAAAGGAATAAATTTCCTCAAACCTAGAGAGTACAATTCAAAAGAATTAGCTAGTCTAGAATGGACCATAAAATTAGAAGAAGAAACACAAATAACACATCCTACACAATCCATTATGTACAAAAATAGAAAATGAGAATTGAGTGTGAGATTTTCCGGATATTTAACAGACACAGAAGATAAAGAAGATTTACATGAAATCAATCTCATGAATAGAGAGATAGACTACTCAAAGATGCTCCAAACACTAGGATGAAAACATCTAAAAATGACTAAAAGAATAGTGATAGGAAAAAATTTAATGAACAAGGATTCCAATATAGGAGGAATATTCGATGACGTAGATGAATATATGTACATACCTAAAGAAAAGACCAATAACATAACGTTACAAGAAGTCAAAAGAATGGAAAACCAAGTCTGTTATTGTTCATGTCGACCTCTATGAGTCCTATGATTGTCTTTTCTTTATCTGAAAATCTGGAATTATATAGGACTAGTAGTACTTTTGTTTCGACTTTCATTCTTGTTAGTCCTCTAATTCCAAAAACTATCAACCCTAAGTGTATGTAATTATGTTGTTTAGCCATAAGTTGTCTTCCGACCTCTTCGGTCATAAGAGTAAGTCTTTCTTCACCATCATCAGGTAAGTGAAGGGCTTCAACTCTACGATGCCAATAGATAGAATTTGAGAAAGACAGCAAATTTTGCCCATATAATCTTCTAGGGTTTACTATTTACTTGACCTTCCATATTATGGATACTTTTGATACTTGTATAACTTTTACTTATAAACCCTATGAAGATCTAAATGAATTAACGTGTCATTAAAAAAATTAACTTGGGTTGGTCGTTTTGACTAACCAACAAGAGGTAAATTCAAAATTGAACAACGGTGGAAAAATGAATTAAAACGTAATAAGAATAGTAAATAGAGATAATAAAATACTAAAAAGTGAACTCTAAACCTAGCTTGATATTAGAGTACTAACTATCCACATGAGTTGTGGTAGTATAAGTCATCCATGTTCAATATTTATTTGCGCAATAGTATTATATTATTATAATCCACCAATGTGGGGGATTTTAGTTCATATATCAAATGACATTATTACACTCTGAAGACATTAGTTTCGGTGATTCATTTCTTAATTGATTTATTAGATTTTGACCATTGATGACATTTATACACATTAAGACTATGAGTTGCAACATTTATCCATATTGATATTATATTATTGATGACCTTTATACATGCTGAGTGAATAGTAAGAACTAAAATTTTATCTTAATTGATGATGACAGATGATAATAAATTATAAATCAAAATTTCAACTTAGAAATTCTATATGATTACAAATATATCTATAAACATATATTTATGTATAAGAACTTAAAGAAAATTTAAAGTTATATTGAGAACTTATAACCTACTTTACTTTTTCGTCTCCTGAGTAAGATTAAATTTATATACATCTTTTCTGATTGCACACATAGCGATTTATGTTTACTATCTGTTTTTCTTAACTTTCAGTTTTGCAGGTATAGACACTCCTTTTGATATTATAGTTGGTTTGTTGTATATAGAATCACTCCGATATTTTGATTTGTTGATTTCTAATTTAGTTTCTATTTTGATGTGCTTTTGTTTTATTTTGTTGATTTTCTATTTATATTATTTTGTGGCCTTTGTAATAAAATTTACTTATATGAATATAGATAATTTATCGAATTCTGTAAGTTGCCTTGATCATATGATTCTTAAGTCTTTTTTATTATATTGTCATCAAGCAGGGTATCTCTCTCGATTAGTGGAAATAATATTATGGGAGTGTGACATTCATACTATTTCTAATGTTCTATTGTGTCATATTTAAAGATTAATTTGCTCAGCGTGAGTCAATTACAAGAAAAAGAATATGAAATTTCTATCAAAGGTGGAGTTTGTCAGATTAAGTTGCTCAAGTTAACATGACAAAAAATTGTATGTTTCATTTTATCTCCACACTACATCTTATTCATGTTTTTCAAGAACATTAGATGATAAGGCATGATTATGATACTTTTGCTACAACATTTAAAGTTTGGCAGATTAAAAATATAATAACAAAAGAATGTGGTGGTTGGTTGTCTGCAAATTATAATGCTTTTTCAAGTTTGTGAAGAATGTGTTGTTAGCAAATAACATCATAATCAATTTCCATAAGAAAAATCTTAGAGAGCAAAGATGACACTGGAGCTTGTTCATTTAGATATTTGTGAGCTAATAACACCACATTCTAATGGAGGTAAAAAAAAAAGTATAATTATCTTCATTGATGATTTTAGTTGTAAAAGTTTATTTTTTGCAAGAAAAATCTGAAACCTTTGCAACTTTTAAAAGTTATAAAGTATTTGTTAAGAAAGAAATTGACAACTCGATTAAGGTTCTATGTACGGATTGTGATGGAGAATATAACTCATATGAATTTATAAATTTTTGCGAGAATTATGGGCTCAAGAGGCAATTTACAGTTGCATTTCCAAAAGTTTTTAACTAGAAGCAGTTAATTGAAACATACATATATTGAATAGAAGTCCAATATTATATGTTCAAAATATGACTCCAGAGGAAGTTTGAAGTGAAAGAAAATCTGTAGTTAATCATTTTTAAATTTTTGTGTGTATTGTCTATGCATATATTCTAGATGCAAGGAGAAAAAAACTAAACAACAAAGGTGAAAAATGCATTTTTCTTAATATGAGTAAGACATCAAAAGCTTATAAATTGTATAATCCTGGCACCACGAAAATTATTAGCAATATTAACACTACGAGAAAAAGGGAAATTAGCGATGAATTATTTTCGTCGCTAATATCAAATATTCGCTGCTAAATATATTTTACAACGAAAAACTTTCGTCGCTAGAGTCGTCATAATAAGCATGTCGCTAAGATAAGTTAGCGACGAATTAAAATATTTTTGTCGTTAATATTACCGATGGAAATAGAAACGTCGTCAAAAATAAAGATTTCGTCGCAAATTCTCGACACTGAAAAATAGGAAAATCATCGATATTAGCGACAAAATATAAATAATCGTCGCTAAACATCAGTCGTCCGCAACTCAACTATCAACTCGACTTGTAGTTAATGACGAAAACACCTTATTTCGTCGCTAAAATCAATTTTTTAGCTAGCCATAGAAGTGGGAGCCTTTCGATTGGCGCCTCGACTGGAGATACTTTTGCGACGATATTAATAAATTTCGTCGCAAATATCTATTTTTGGCCAGCCACAGAAGCGGGAGCACCTCGATTGGCGCCTCGCCTGGAGATACTTTTGCAACGATATGTATAAATTTCGTCGCTAAAGTCCTACACCAGTCGAACGCGTCGACTAGCGACTCGACTAATACTCTAAATTTAGCAACGAAATTTATAGTTTCGTTGCTAACCCTCAACTGCCAAACATTTGACCGGCTACAGAATCAAGTTTACTTGACTGTCGGCTCGACTGAATATTTTGCGACGAAGTTTACACTACAACAAATTTGACTTTTCGCAGCGCGCAAATATGCTATCCGCAGCGCGCATCACATGCTGCATAATTCTAAGCTGTTTAAAGTCATAAGGCATTCGCAGTGCGCGATCACGCGCTGTGGTTAAGTGCATTCGCAACGCGCGGTCGCACGCTGCAATTAAGTGCATTCGTAGCGTACGATTGCACGTTGTTGTTAAGTGTATTCGCAGTGCGCTATCACACGCTGCGGTTAAGCGCATTCACAGCACGCAATCGCACGCTGCAATTAAGTTCATTCGCAGCGCGCAATCGCACGCTGCGATTAAGTACATTCGCAGCGCGCAATCGCACGCTACGATTAAGTACATTTGCAGCGCGCAAACGCGTGCTATGGTTAAGTGCATTTGCAATGCACAATTGCACGTTGCGGTTAAGTGCATTCACAATATTATAATATCAAAACTCAAATAATTATAATCCAACCCATAAATACCACACAATTATAATATCACATACAAATACTATACCCATTTTTAACATCACATACACACAATTATAAAATCAAAACTAAAACAATTATAATATCATAAATAATCATCACCACCACACTTAAATAGTGAGTGTACTAATTATTCACTTAGTCACAGACAATAATTCAAACCAATAACATAAATTCACTTACATGATTTCTTTCCTACAAAATAATTATTCACTTAGTCACATAAACAATTCAACCAATAACACAAAATCTATATCAGTCACACAAAACTATACACTTAGAGAACCAAGCGACTGTGCTTCCTATTGCATCCTCAAGAAAATACATTTCATCATTGGGTCGAATTAGATCCACCTTCTCCAGCAAAACTCTATCAATCCAAACTTTCCAACAAGATCCACCAAGAGGAACGTGATGCACTTTTGCTTTTGGATATGTGGATGCAATTCGACCTTCTGCAACAACTCCATCACAGACCAATGAAGCAGCTTACATTTAGTATTAACACTGACACCTCCATAATTCACACTCTTCAATTTTTCCTGTATAACAATAAAAAATTATTAATGTTCCCAAGTATATTTTTATAACAAAACGGGTTATTAGTAATAAGAGAGAGATTCTATCATGTAAAAGAAACTACAATATTCCTCGTATCAATATGGTTACCTGAGTTGCCAATCAGATTTATCTTCAAGAATTCAGGTGGAGGAACAAAAGTTTCAGAGAATTGCCAACTAAATTCGTTAGTAAAGAGTAACCAACACAAAGGCATTATAATTCTTTCAAGTGGTCAACTATCATAATGCACTTCAATCTTGATTTCTCCTAAGTTCCTACCAATTATGGAACTATATAAGAATGGTAACAAAGCATGCATGTGTAGAGCTCAAAGCTTGATCAGAAAATAATGTTTTCCAGAATTTACTAGACACATAAGAATGCGAAGTTTTACCATTCAACCATGTAGAAGAACAATTTCAGGAGTCCACAATAAGGATGATATAATATAATAAGTTACTTGATCGGTGTGAAGAAGTTTATGCGAAACAAACATAATCTATGAATTCGCTTCAGCATCTTACAGTATAGTATCCCATTCCCATAAACCAAAACGACATGAAATTTAAAGAAACTTAAAGTGAAGCAGCTTAAGAAACAAACATCCAATGTGTATTCGCTAATCCATAATCTATATCGCCATTTCAAAATCGCAAGCACACTATTTCATTCATATAAACCAAAGGCCTTGAATCTTAAAGAAAAATAAAGTGAAGAAGCTCACATTCCTTGTGCCATTTTTGGCATACGTCACTAAGAAATAGTTTCAAAGAGTTAAGTGTCGGATGAAAGAACAAGAACAAGGTAAAGTTCTCTGACACGCAAGAGAAGTCATGCAAATTGTTCACTATCGTAATAAAAAAACAATCCTTTTCTGTGCATGAAAAATAATCTTCATCGACCAAATCCAAAAAAAAAACTTAAGTTTAAAACAGAATTCTCAAGAGCTGCAAAAAAAAAAAAGCACAGGAGACTAGCAGCACTAATAAGTGAAGGTAGGTAGAGGAATCAAAAAAATGGGACAGAAACAAAGCGACCTTAAGAATAGAAATAATTTCTAAACCAAAAAAGAAGCAACTTTTTCTACCTGTGTCTAAAAACAAACACCTAATTTAGCTTGAAAGAAACTGGACAAGATCGGAGAATGAAGGCAGAAAATTCAGATATTGTTGGATTCTACCACGAACTAGCGATTTGGAAGACTTCTACGTCGAGGAATCTAATCGAGGAGTCAGAAAGCAAGAAGGGGAAAGACCTTAGCTTGCTTGCTTTGCAGAGAAACCCTTCAGGAAGGCATCCAAAATCCGGCGTTGTGAGTCGAGGATGAGTTCGGTGCGCTTCGTATCCATCTCCATTCTCGCATTCTCCATCTCCCTCGCCTGATCCCCACGACAGGCTGAGCGTGGAGAAGGTTTTGCGGCAGAGTTCGGCGGCGCTTGGGAGAGGGGAGGTGCACTCACCGACGAGAAGCGATGGCGACGCTTGGAGAGGGAAGGCGATGATTTTCGTCGGGCGCGAGAAGAAGCGACGGGATGAGAATACGGATCGGTCGGGAGCGAGAAGAAACGCCGCGGAAGAAGAATAGGGATTTGGGGAAAAAAAATATATTTTTTAAGTTTATTAAACCCATTAAAAACACCGCCGACATTATATATATATAAATCTGATATCCTGCGCGATTGATCGTTGCGCATTCATGCACGACACATTCCCAACCGTCCGATCTACCGCGAGCGCGTTCACAGCCGTCCGAGTCGCACGCGTGGCCGCCGTCCGGCCACCGTCGCCGCCGTCAGCGTGATCGACGCGCTTCACTCGACGGCGGCCGGCGTGAGAGTTTACCGGCCAGAATCCGGCGCTAACCGGTCGGAATTCACCAAAGATCGCGGTCAGCGGGTCGCGCATGGCCGGATTCCGGCCGCTAATCGGCCGCAGAACTTCCCGGCGAAAAGCCGCGTCGATCGCGCCGGCCCGGCGGCCGTGGCGGCGGTCGGACGGGCGGCCGGGCGATGGCGGCAACGCGCGCGACTCGGACGGCTGGGAACGCGCTCGCGGTAGATCGGACGGCTGGGAACGCGTCGCGCACGGACGCGCAGGGAGCAGTCGCGCAGGATATCAGAACACTATATATATATATATATATATATATATATATATATATATATATACACACACAAAAACCTGCGCGATCAATTTCTGTGCGCCTATGCGCTCCATGTTGACCCACATGCACTGTCGGCATCGTCGCTGTGTCGTCCGATCACCGTCGCCCATCGGACCGGGCGCGATCGACTCGCAACTCGCCGATAGTCCGACGGGGCGAGTTTCCCGACCGGTTAGAGTCCGGAATCCAGCGCTAAATGTCCGGAAATTACCAAAGATCACGGGCGAAATTGGGTGGTAGATTTCGGCCGCCATTCGGCCGGTCGGTGGCCGAATCGCGGCCGACCGAGTATAGCGGATGGACCGACGTCCGCTGCCGGTCCATCCGCCGTCGAATTTCGATCGCGATTCGGTTGGAATCCGGCCCAATCGCAACCAGCAGTGAGCGCGTCATTGTCGGCCGCGATCTTTGGTAATTTTTGGCCATTTAGCACCGGATTCCGAGCAATAACTGGCCGGAAAACTCGCCCCGTCGAACCGTCGACGAGTTACGCGTCGATTGCGCCCGGTCCAGTGGTCGATGGTGATCGGACGGCGCGGTGGCGACGCCGACAATGCGCGTAATTAATTGGTCGTCGCTAAGTTATTTACGATGAATATTTATTTATTCCATCGCTAAATATCATTTTACGACAAATATGTTCATATCGTCGTAAATATATATTATATTAACGATGAAAATTTAAAATTTCGTCGCTAATATATCATTATTTGCGATGATAAAGAAATTCGTCGTAAAGTGTAAGTTTTAGCAACGAATTATTCATTCGTCGCTAATATTTCGTCCTTATTTTTCAATTTTCTTGTAGTGTAAAATGATGTTAAAGAAAATGTTTCTATAGATTTTGATTATTATGAGAAAGTACAACAGCCTATAGAGAATGAGCAACATGAGAAGTCATTCGAAATGTTCTAACTGCTAATCAAAATCACTACATGTTGGAAGAAAACTAACATGAATGTCTAATTATGAGGTGATTGGAATTTACCAAGATGATGATCGAGTTACACATTTTATGGCCGTCTCTCCATGCGTTAATTACTAATTTAAAGGGCCAAAGGTCTACCGTGATTTACCTCCCTTACGATTGTCCGAAGTCGGACTGGTAGGGGCCGCTAGGTTGACGGATTTCAACCTTTGTACCAGAGTTACACATTTTATTTTGTTTTCAGATTGTGCCCCTACTATCTTTGAAATTATTGTCAAAGAATCAAAATGGAGAAAGACTATGAATGATGAAATTGTAGCAATTGTAAGAAATATACATGGGAGTTATGTAATCTTCCTAAAGGCCAAAAGACGGCGTAATTAAAGTGGGTTTATCGGACAAAACTAAAGAAAAATGATGAAATCGATAAATACAAGGCACGCATGGTTGTAAAGGGCTATGAGCAAGAGTTTGATGTTGATTATAATTAAAGAAGTTTTTATTCCGGTGGTAAAGCATACAATCAAATTAGTGATAGCGATATGACAATCCGAAACTCATGAACTATTTTTCAGTTGAATGTAAAATTAGTATTCTTCCATAGAAATTTAAAAGAGGAGGTATTTATCGATAAACTTTGGTCATGTGAAATTTAATAATGAGCATAGAGTCTATTAATTAAAGAAAGTTTTCTATGGATTAAAACAAATCCCACGGGCTTAGTATAATCGTATAGAAATTTATTTCTAGGAGAAAAAAAAATAATTCAAAAATGCCCTTATGAATATACCCTTTTCATTAAGATTGAAGATGGAGGAAAAATATTGATAGATTGTTTATTTGTAGATGACTTGATCTGCATTAGAAATAATACATTTATATTTGAAAATTTTAAAATATCCATGATGATAGAATTTGAGGTGTCTGATCTGATGCATTAATTATTTCTTTAGTATTGAAGTAGTGCAAGCTTTTGTTGGAATTTTATTTAATTTCTTAATTAAAGAAGGTATGTGCAATTAAGAAATCTTGGATATGTTTCAAATTAAAGACCATAATCCTATAAACACCCCATCTAAATTTGGAGTGAAGCTAAACAAAGACATTAATGTACTTGACGGCAATAAGATATGATATAATGCATATTATGAGTATGATTAGCACGTATATGAATTGTGCTACAGAAATGCATCTCTCGATTGTAAAGAGAATTTTTGTTACTTGCAAGGTACTAAAAAATTTGGGTTGTTTTACAAAAAGGGAGAAAAATCACATCTGTTTGGTTATATATATAGATTGTGATTATGGAAAAGATCTAGATGATTGAAAAAGTACATCTTAGATATATTTTTTATGTTGAGGACAAGAGTCATTTCATGATTATCGAAGAAGCAATCTATTATTACATTATCATCCATTAAAATTGAGTTTGTTATTGTAACATCTTGTATCTGTCAAGTTATTTGACTAAAAAAAGAACTAGAGGATGGATTTACTCAACATTTCAGCAATAAAGCTTTCCAAAAATTTAGGAGTCTCACAGATGATGAAGTCATTAATCATGGTTACTGCTGAAGCGAGGATCAAATTGTTAATATACTAATCATGCCTCTCAAATTTCCTTTATTTCAGAAGCTCTGAAACCTAGTTGGCGTACGTTTCTTCATGGAGTTTTAATATTTGAACTCTTATTAAATTGATTAATTGTTGCATTTGGAGCATCAGTTTAAGGGAAGGATTGTTGATAAAATTATTATTATTATTATTATTCACTTAACGAGTTAATTAGTGAGTTGATTAGTTAATTAGCGGTGAAAATGAATGATTTTAGAAAATTAATTGTCCTTATTTAATGTACGTATTTGGGTAAGCGGATGAGAGGTAATTAATGAGATAATGATTGTATTGTGGAGCCAGTGGTGGGTGAATAAGAAGCTAGCGGAGTTAATGGTTTAGTAATTAAGTATATTATGAATTAGTCTATAATTAAATTAACAAGCGATTTATTTATCCAAATGAAACGTATTGAAAAATTTTTATATCCTCAACCTTTCTATTGTTCCACCAGTGTGCAAAAATCCATCATTATTTTCTTAACAGAATAGGGGCGACAAGTTCATGATGCTAGTTCATCTCTCAAAAAAGTCTATTTAATTATGTGCAATTTTTTTATTAACATCAAAGTATCCGAATCTTTGGTCCGACTAATCTCTGAGAATGATCGATTATGTCTCACAGACATTTGGGACACCTCGTCAATAGCTGAATCGAATAAAGTCGGAGTCCAAGTGCTCTCCATCAACCATCAAGGATAAATCAGAAAAGCACTCGTAGCTTTTTACTATTCAGTCTGGACTTTGCAATCGCACCATCCCTAAACAACAGTTCAATGTCGAAGTCGTACTTCGTCTATCGAGTAAATTTCTGAGTTCCAGAGCCATCCGAATGTATTTTTTTTTGAATTCATTATCAAATAATATTCCAGCAGAGGATCGAACTGAATTCTCCTATGAAATGTCTCTTTATTTTTATCATTGTACCGTACCCACGGGGGCAATTACGTTACAATTGCTTGGGCGGAGTGTGGAGTTGTATTGTGTATATTATCCTCAATATAATATATAATTAACCTTCATTTAGTGTTGGTCATATATATTTTTCCCTAAATATATATATGCTGTTATAATTATAACTAGATTATTTAGTCTCAAATTGATAGCATGCACGGAATTCATAAAATAATAATACTCGAGTTTTATTCTTTAAATACAACATATATAACAGAAATTTAGCAGCGGCCACCCATAAATAATATATATAATTAAATAAGTAAATAAACTATTCTTTAAAACTTGTTAAATTTGGCCAAGGCCAAGACAGTGAGCGAGGTGACTGAAGGGATGAGTATGTCTTCAGAAACTGATGCACCTCCAGGGATGAATCTTTTAGCTAATGTGGCACCAATTGGGACCCCAAACAGGAAGGCCAGGATGTCGAGGGCTCCCCTTCCCACTGTGAAACTCTCAAACGTGATGACCTTCCTCACAATTTTGTTGAAGTCATCCTTGCTCAATGTCTGCCCCACTCTGGGTTTATTTTCTTCATATGCATCGTTTAGTGTTTGTCTGTTAGGCAATTTGATCAGCATTGCCCCTTTCTTATCACTAAGCTTTCTGTCGTACGTACGTCAATATTAATTTGATCATATATTCAGGAAAACAAAAAAAACAAAATATATGAGTGAATTAGATAATATAATTAAGCAATTAATATTAATGGAGAAGTAATTACTCTATGATTTCTTGAATAGCATGATAAAAATCATCTACGGTGACTTCCTTCTTGTCGTCTTTCTTTCCAAATTGTTGTTCATAGCTCTCATCTATAAGATCTTCCAATTCCTTTTTAAGAGCTTCTGTTTCATGTCATAGAAAATCAAAATTAATCAGAGAAAATAAAAAATCAAATAGATAGTCAATTAAAGTACGTACATGTAGTAATTAATAAGAAAGATATATAATTAGCATGTCGATCATGAATTAATTAATATATAAGCATATATATGAGATCTAATCTGAAGTATATATATATTGCACTGCTAGCTAGCTACTTACCTTTCTTGCCATTGATGGACATTTCTCGATCGAGCTTCTGATGATCTTTTTCAAATGTGTATTGTTTCTTCTTCCCTTTTATTATTAACTAATTTTCTTTATGGGACTTAATCGGTGTGCCATAACACGCAATTATATATACATACACACAGAGAGAGAGAGAGAGAGAGAGAGGATTGAAGAATGAGAAGGGCACGCAAGTTAATTCTTTGGTTGAGGTGGTGACCATGGCATTGCTCTCGGAGGAAGCAAAGTTTAGAATTAAGCAATTAGAGAGAGAAAGAACAAGCAAAGGTTTAAGCTCTTGGCTTTGTGCATGCATCTATTACATGGCTTTGAGCAATTACTGAAGCAAGCACAGATTCTTTAATTAATGGACTGACCAATACTGAATCTTTGCTGCATGCATCTGACAGATATATTTTATGTTTTATAAATGAATTAATAGGAAGAAAGGCATGACTTATGCGTCGTTCCATCCATTTTTGTCACAATCGATCCTTAATTATTTGCCTAAATTGCACTGGTCAGTTGTTGGAGCATATATTGATATACACGGGTCGTCTTAGCATCTAAATAATCTTGTCGAACAGATTACCTGAGGTCAATTAATATGTAAGGACTCGAATTAGTTAGAAGGAGATCGAGGGTTGCCTCAGTGAAACCTCTTGATGTTCAAATCAGAAAGGAGAATTCGAAAATCTAGAGTTTTAGCTAAAGAGCAAATACTGTTTTCCTTTCTACTGTTTGAATATTTATATCTGAAAAGAAATAGAGATATGGAGGAGAGCATTTTTTTTTTTTTTGATGAAAGAGGACGATCAGTAATATGATTGGGATGTTAGGGGTTAATCTTAATATATAAGTCTAAAAATCCATGGCTAAATTTCCTTCTTTTTTTTCCTTCCAAATACTTTTACGAATATTTTTTTATATAGAAGTACTTTTTTTGAGAACTGCTATTAAAAAAAAGAGAGATTATTTGTTTTTATCATTGTAACCAAAAGATGTGTGTATTCACTACAAAAATACATTAATTTAGCAACGAAATTTAGCGATGAAAATAATTTTTTGTAAATCTGTAATAAATTTTGCGACAAATTCTAAAATTCATCATAAATTTGTAACGAAATTTGCAACAAAAATTTTTTTATTGCAAACTTATTTACATTTCCAACAAATTTATTTTCGTCGCAAATATCGTCGCAAATTTACGACGAAAATGATATTTCGTCGCAAATTTACGACGAAATATCAAATTCATTGAAAATCCAGGATTCGTTGCAAAAGTTTGCAATGAATCTTGGATTCGTTGGAAAAGTTTGTAACGAATCCAAGATTCGTTGGAAAAGTTTGCAACGAATCCAAGATTCGTTGCAAATTTTGTGATAAATTTGGCAACGAAAGATTTTCATTGGACAATTTCAATTATTTGGAAAAAACAACGGCGGGATAACTTTGCGACGAATTTTATATTCATCACTAATTTGGCAATGATTTTTATTTTCGTTGCTAATTTTGCGATGAAAAATAAAATTCGTCGTAGAATATTGCGATGAAATATAAATTCGTCGCTGAATCTACAACGATTTAATAATTCGTTGCAAATTTTTGCAACGAATATTAAAGTAGTCGCAAAATTAGCGACGAATATTTGATTCGTCGCCAAATTCCTAATTATCAATATCCCCTCACTTTCCCTTTCTCATTTCCGTTGATCCGATCGATCCTTCCGAAATCCCTTTCGGTACGCATCTCTCCCCTCTTCCCTGCTCTTCCGACCGGAGAAGATCTGACGTCCACGCTTGTCCGGCAAGCCGCTCGCATCTCTCCCTCGCTCCTGCCTGCCGCCACGAGCTCGCAATTGTCTGCCGCCGTGAGCTCGCGGTGGCCTGCCGCGCGAGCATGCATCGCAACCACGCGTCGTGCTCGCGACCGCCTGCCGCGAGCACGCATCGCGACCATGCGTCGTGCTCGCAACGGGTGGTCGCGAGCACACGTCCTGCTCGTAGTGGGCGACTGCGAGCTCGCGGTTTGTCCAGGTAATGCGTGCGAGCTTCATGATCGCGCAAGCTGATCGGCCTACGCGTGAGCTCGTGATCCGCCACAAGCATGCGTCGTGCTCGCGGCCCACCGCCGCGAGCTTGCGGCAGGCCCGCATCATGCTCGCGGCAGCTCGGCGCATCTTTGCCGCGAGCACGTGCGTGCTGCGGTCGTGATCGCCGCCGTAGCGTCGGTGGCGCGGCGATCACGCCTGTGGCGAGGATGTCGCCCTGCCGCACGACATCGCTGGCACGCCCGATCGCGTCGCATGTACGGCAGCGGTGGCGCGGCCTTGATCGCGATGGCACGGTACGGCGGCAGGTACGCGGCGTGATAGCCGTGATGGTAGTGGCA
Source organism: Wurfbainia villosa (assembly GCA_025175895.1). Lineage (NCBI taxonomy): Eukaryota > Viridiplantae > Streptophyta > Magnoliopsida > Zingiberales > Zingiberaceae > Wurfbainia > Wurfbainia villosa. The sequence goes on from JAKLTH010000147.1 coordinate 3,163,886, forward strand.
CGACGTCGGTGGCATGGCGCGGTGGCACGACGTCGATGGCACGTCGCGGTGGCATGGCGTTGGTGGCGCGACAGTCACACGCGCGGCAAGGGCGACCGCGTGGTAGGGACGCCTCTACCTCGTCCTTTGTGCGACAGGGGTGATGCTCCTGCCGCACCGATGCCCTCTACCGTGTCATTTGCGTGGCTCTGTAACGTCGATCCTTTTGCATCATTCGCGCAGTTAGGATCGACGATTTTATCGTACTGATGGCCTGGCTAGGTCGTTCACCCAGCTAGGACGTTGTTCTAGGCGCGTGGGTATGTTGGGATGTATACTGAAAAGTCTATCTTTTGTATGAACATCTTTATTTTGAAATAAGAATCACATGATCATTGTTTGCATATTTATGGTTATGCATATTGTCTAATACATTACATTGTAGATAATATGGTGTGTAGTGTCACACGGGAGATCATGTTATCGGTTCCTTGTAAAGTATAAGTAAAGACTCACAACCTAGATGATTATGGACAAACCATTGGAATGGTTGTAGTGTGATTTGGTATTGGTTTGTCTTGGTCATTGAATTACACTAGTATACTTTGTGTGTATTGAGCATGACCGACTTAGAGGTGATTCAATTTATTGCTGACTACATAATTGAATCGGACCTCAGATATTATGTTGTACATGCTCTTAATCCCGATATAATAACGGACACATATACTTAGTATTCATTTCTTTGATTTATCAATGGGTGAGATTTATAGAGTAAATCGATAGGCTCGGTAAGTTAGGAAATGATATTATTTATATGGTGTGTCGTTGATTATAGGAGAAAATCGTATCCTATATAGGATGATGATGTCCCCTTGAGGAGCTCATAAGGTTCATCATGTAAACCCTGCAGGTGGACTTGATCCGGCATGATGATAAGATTGAGTGGTACTACTCATGGAGTTAGATGTTGATTAATTAATTGTTAATAAATTAATTAATCGGCGGACATTCGAGATCTTAAACACGGGGAGATATATGTACAAATAATATATGAAGCTCATATTAACTTATGGGGGTTGGTGAGGTAGATCAATGATAGTCCTCTAGTGGAATGGATTATCATTAATGGATCGGACTTTATGTGAGCTTGATCCATTGGGTGGCCAAGATCCAACTCCTCCTCATGGTCCCTATCGTAGCCTATTATAATCCTCATGAAGCCTAGATCCGATGATGGAAAATGAAACTCTAGATCCGACGGTAGAGATTAAATCTCTAGATCCAATGGACGAGATTAAATCTTAAGATCCGACGGTGGAGATTAAATCTCTAGATCTGACGGTTGAGATTAAATCTCTAGATCAGACGGTTGAGATTAAATCCCTAGAACCGATGGCGGAGATTAAAGAAGGCTTAAGCCTAGCTCTATAAAAGGAGGCATAAGGGTGGGCGGAAAGAATAATAAAAGGGAGATTAAGGCCAAGGCTTGGGCGGCTAGGGTTAGGGTTTTGGTTTGGGCGGCAACAAGGTGGGAGATTAGGGTTTGCTTCCTTTCTTCTTCCTAAGGTGTTGCCGGCGCCCATCTTTCTCCCCTCTACCTTGGCCGGCGCTCAACTTATTTCTCTTCTTCTCCTTGGCCGGCGGCAAGAGCTAGGTCTTCTTCCTTTGGAGCTTTTGGCCGGCGCCCACACTCCTTACACCTCTCTTTGGGCCGACGGCAAGCATCAAGCTTGGAGCTTGATGGTTGGTCCTAGATAAGAGAAGAGTTTCGTTTCTATACTTCCTCTTGTTCGGAGCGAGCAAGGAAAGGAAGATCGTGATCGAGGAGGCTTAATCTCTTGGAGGATCGTTGCCCACACAACGTCCAAGAGGAGAATAGGACATACGATAGAAGACCTTGAGGTAAACAAGATGTATAAATCTTGTTTTGTTTTCCTTTTGTTTCTTTGTATGTTGTATGTTTTGTTATGTGGCTAATTTACTTAGACCCCGAATATAAACACAAAAACCGGCGATTCGTACATCGTCTATTTCACGGCTATTCGAAGAATAGAGGTAGGTTGCTTGAACAACAAGTTTGTTCAAGTGACCACTCTAATCGAATAGCACGATGATGGAACGGTTGCTTGGGTAATCCATCTTGGTCAAGGATAAATTTTTTTTATCCGGGGACGTAGACGGGATTGTCATGAACAAGCGACCGAGTTGAAGTGAGAAGCGAAGTTTCCTACCTTCAAGTGGTATCAGAGCTTCGGTTCCGTAAAACCATCAAGTGGTATCAGAGCCACGGTTTTCGGTTTTGTGTGTTTAGGATTCGGTTATTTTATGCACTTATCATATATTGTATGTGTCGGATGATAGTAGGATGTGCGTAGGCTAACTCTTTGGTTGCAGGCATAAGATCCAACTATTATGGTCATATGTGTGTATGTGATTGCATGTGTGTAATATTGTTTGAATCCTCGGGGTTGACGAGGCTAGTATTTAATTTTTGGTAATTAAGTACGACATTGTTTAGCCACTCATTTATTTTAGTTTACTTTCGATCTAGATTTCATGTACACTCCTTCGAGGAGTATAGGATCGATGGATGTAAATTAAAATAGTTAGTCTCGGCTCGGATCTCCGGATGGCTCGTACATGGCGTAGGGAGGAGCGGACAAGATGGTGATACGACAGGAGACATATTGGAGACAAAAGACATAATAGTTGAAAAATATTTTTTTCATATTTATTATTTTTTATTTGATATGCATGTTGTAGGCTAGGAAAATTTCTCAATTCTAAATTACTAAGTGAGAGAGGGATATTTTTATAAATTCCCACGGCCTCCATTATGATTTGACATGTGATGCAAACAAACTTGCACGTCGACTCTGAGTGCCTTCCTCCCCATCAGATGAGTTTGTTTGCGGATTACAGGGTCGAATATGGTTATAGAAAATTATTAAGGAGCGTGTGTACTTCCCCATCGGAAGGCATATAACCCGAGATAATTACCTTGGTACCAAGTAATGGTGAACACTTAGATGCAAATAGGAGTATCCTCTCCATCGGAGTCACTGCTTTTATTTGTAGGGCCGAAGAGGAACCAACTATTAATTTTATTTGTCAAAAAGTTAGGTTGACAAGATAGTAAAATTAATGAGTAAAACCTCCTCTTACAAATGTAGAATTCGTATACGTCCACACTATCGTGGCATACGATATTCTCGGTGTTTTGAGGTGTTGGTTGATTTTAAAATTTTATTGTTTGAGGAATCAATAATTTTTTGAAATCTAATGTTTTGATCTATGTGATTCTTAGGTTTTTCAAAATATCTTTCAACCCACTTGCTGTGATTCTGAAAGAAAATAAACTTACTTGACCCAATTATGTTGATTGGAAGAGGAATCTTGACATTGTCTTGACTGCTGAGGAGTACAAATATGTACTCTTCGAAGAGTGTCCTCCTAAGCCTATGGATGATTCTGGAGAAAAGGAGAAGGAGAGTTATAAGAAGTGGATTAAGGCTGATGAGATGGCACGATGTTACATTTTGACATCTATGTCAAATGTACTGCAACATCAGCATCAAGTCATACCCACTGCTTATGACATGATGCTCAATCTCAAAGAGCTTTTCGGACACCAGAATCGGACTGCTAGACAGGAAGCCATGAGGAACTTGATGACGACCACCATGATCGAGGGAACACCCGTGAGGGATCATGTTCTCAAGATGATGGTTCATTTGAATGAGCTGGAAGTCCTCGGAGCTGAGATCGATGGGGAAACCTAGGAGTTTTGAGCAGTTTCGCCTGAACTACAACATGAATAAAAGGTTGTATTTGTTGGCGGAGCTTCTGACAGAACTCCAGGCGGCAGAGGGGATGTTTCGTCAGAGTGCTCAGGCGCAGGCCATGGTTGCCCAAAAGGTTTCTACTTCTAAGCCGAAAGGCAAGAAGAAGAAGAAATAAGGTGGGGCAAAGGTGGTGGGAGGAACTCAGGGAGGAGTGAAGAAGCCGAAAGGCAAGTGCTTCACTTGCAAGCAGACTGGACACTGGAAGAAGGACTGCCCCAATCGGAAGCAGAACAAAGGTATATCTTTTGGTCTAGTCATTGAAACATATTTAGCGGTGTTATCTACCGGCACCTGGTGTGTAGATACGGGAGCTACTGATCATGTCTGCAATACTTTATAGGGGTTCCAGGAAACCAGACGACTAGCTGAAGGGGAGATTACCGTCTACTTGGGTGATGCTACGAAGGTAGCGGCTATTGCAGTGGGAGATATTTATTTGTCTTTTGAGAGGAATAAAGTTTTGATTCTTAAAAATTGTCTTTATGTACCTTTACTTAGAAAGAATTTGATTTCGATTTCTAAATTGTTTATGGATGGATATTCTATTTCTTTTAATGACAGAGTGTTGGTGCAGGGGCACTAGATAATCGAACCTGTGTTTTGATTATGGCAAAGACACAAAGTTAAGTTTATATCGTTATCTCACGAGCTATCGAGTGTACAGAAAAGTATTAAAGCTGGAGCTGAAGGCTAGCGACACCCGGAGGAAGCCGTGGTGGTCGGGCGACACTCGAGTGACTTCGGAGGGAGCCGAAGGAATCGAGTGGAAGGCCGGAAGCAAGAGCTACTATCGAGGTAAGCTCGTGTGAGTGAGAGATTGTAAGGTCGTGTCCTCTTTACGGGGATGACCGTAGGCGACGATCCGACTAAGACTTCCTGTGGAAGGTCTAGGTCGAGATCGGACGGTTAGAAACCGTCGTATTTATCATTTTTCGAGCTAACCTCTTACTGCAGGGAAGTGGCCAAGGGGCGATCATGTTGGACATGGAGCGATCGTGATGCCCATCGGTCGATGGGAGGCATCAGTCGACTGATGGCGACGATTCAGCTTTTGCGCTAGGTCAAAACGGATAACGTTTGACGCGGCCACTTCGCGATAAAAATTTGGAAAAATTCATGATCCGTTCCAAAGAAATAGGAGACAAATTCAGAGGCTAAAGTCTATAAAAGGAGGGGAGGATTCATCTCCAAAGAACATCAAGTTTATTCATCAAGTGCTCCTACAACGCCAACGCTCCAACACCGTCATAACGCCGACGCGACGACAAGTTCTGTTAAATACTGGAAAATTTAAAATATTAAATTAAATGGCCAAAGAATTAAGGAAATAATCCTGGAAATTTTTCGGGATTTTTAGGGAATTTTTAGGAATTTTTCTGGAAATAAACGGAGCCCGTACGAGATAATTACGGGGATGAGAAAAATAGGCTTTTAAAGGGGCTTGTTTAGTCTAGTTAATGGGGTTAATTAACCTAGGTTATAAATCTAGGTTTTAACTTCCTAATTTCCGCGATAACTCCTTCCCCCGCCGCGCCTGTTCTCTCGCGAACCCTTTCTTCCTCCAACAGTTCTCTCGCGCTCCCCTCTTCTCCCCGGCGACGAGCGATCTCTTCTCCGTCGGCGATCGGGCGCCGCCACTAGCGGCCTCGCCACGGTCGGCGCTTCCCTCCTCTCGCAAGCAACGGCCGCCGTCGCTCGTCGATGCCCAGACGAGCCACCAGCGAGCTAGGGTTGGCGGCAGGGAAACGCTTGCCTTCGCCCTTCTCACCTCGGACCGCCGCTGGCGCGTCAGCGTCCTCGCCGTCCACAGTGACACCTCCTCTGCGCCCTTACGGTCGAGTATCGCGGCGAGTTTCTACGATAGCAAGTGATCGTGGCGTCGGATTGCTCGGTGAACAGCGAAGATAAGGAAGGTTGCTGCCCGTGAGGTTCCACCCATAGGTAATCTCGATCTGCTTCTTTTTCCATGCTGTGGTTAGATGTTTGATATGTGGAGTTGGCAGCGATGTTTATGTTTGGAGATTATGCTGGATGGTGGTTGTTGGGGATGTGTGATTTGTGAACATTGGTTGGTTTGAGGAGTGTGTTGTTGTCTTGTGTGATTGGAGTTGTGGTTGGTTAAGAGATTTGCTATAAGAGTCCATTTGGGTGAGCAGTGTGCATGAGCGGTGAAGGTTGTGCATGAGTGGTGAATGGTTGATAGGGATTAATATGGAGGATTGATTAGGTTAATGGGATAACTAGATCAATCTAGTTGACCAGGATTTTTATTAAAGTCTTTGGGTTAATTGGTTATGTAAGAAATCGATTAAGTATTCGATTTGTTTGTGGAATGCATTTTTGAGCTTAACAATAGTTATGCTGTATGCAGGTTTTGGTCACGAGGCAGTCCGTGCGTGACGATTTCATTCTTCGTATATTTTATTCAAAGTGTACTTTGACTTATCTTTTAGATATAGTCAAGTTGATATGTTAGTTAGGATAGCATGCAATACTTTTCATGTTTATATGCCTAGTATGCTTAGTGCCTACTTGTTACATGCATTTGATCGATATGATTATATCTTCCTGTTTATTTGGATCATGGTTGCTTGGATTAGTTATATGCACTTATTGATTTTGCATATTATTCGGATGGATATTTGTAGTTGGATTTACATGCTTTAGTATCATGCACCATTTTCGCATGATTGCATGCTGGCTGGGCGGGGTTCCATTATTGTCGAGCCCGCAGCTAGTTACACATGGCTGCATACATACCGCCATCATGGGGGTTAGTGGTACATCAGGAGGTGTGTGCGATTGCTCTGTCGAGCTCGCTAGACCGCTCATGGGTAGCAGCAGCGGCGTGGTAGCGAGGATCCCTCCTCCGGCCTATGACACCGGAGAGATGAGCTTAGCTCCCCACTATGTTTGGGGCAGGAGGATAGGTGTACTCCGGCAAAGATCCTCGTCCACTCGGCCACCAGAGGCGATGATGGCGAGTGCACGGTTGTCATAGCCCTACCCACTCGGCTTCACCATTGCGTGTGGTAGATAGCGTCGGGGGTGACCATGTCATTTACGGCATGCATTTTTGCACGGATTGCATTTGTATTGTGTTTCTTTGCATTATTGTATTGATGCCTTGGATGTTGCATATGATTGACATGCATACTGATTCATATTCTTATATATGTGATGACTTTATCTCTTATAGTAGGCACGTGCTCCTATATCAGTAGGAGACTTCGGTGAGTCTGATCCTTTTGCATTTATTTCTTGCTTACCATATATATGAGACTGTACTGGCATGATTAGTATTGTTAGCTATTTCTTGCTATTCATATCTATTATACCCGCAGAGTTCTTTGAACTCACCCCGTTGATTTATATCTATTTGTGATGGAGTCACAGGAGAGTCCAGCTGCCAAACCCCCTCGTCGTGGAAGTGTATTTGGTCTTATGGTTTTGGATGTTTGTATAGAGGATATGTTTAGGTCCTGATGTTTTGGTTATGTACTTGTGGAAGTTTGGGATTAATTGTGGTGTCCTTATGGACTATTCAATTATTTGGTTGTATGTTCCTGCTCAGATGGCAGAAGGGGTAAGTCTAGATATGATAGACTTCATTTATTTACTATGATGGTTGGCCTGAGGCCTTATGATCTGCGTGTGTAGATGTGGTATGTTCCGGTCGTGTTGACCGATGTATAGTGGCCGTGTAGGCCTTGTATAAAAATTGGTATTGTCACCCGTACAGGGGAGATGCTGCCGGATTTTCGTCTGGCGGAGACTCCCTCGGGGCGTGACAATTTATTTGGTATCAGAGCGTAGGTTTCCGAGTTCCTTAGGGTCTTTGGGTTTATGGAGTTCGCGAGTTTGGTAGGTTAAGCTGGGTATTTTCGAGTTATGCAGTTTACGATTGTTATGTTTCGGAAATTCGAGGTATTATTGACGAGGTCAATATGGGGGATTTGGCGGCGACAGGACATCTCCAGACGGCTAACAGGTAAATAAATTCTAGAAAATTTTCTAGATTTGGTACATATTTATATTGGTTATATTTGGTTATGCGGTGATATCATGTTTTATCTAGTATTGCTTTAACTTGATATCTGTTAGATCATTAGATTTTTAGGTTCTTTGGTTTATCGTTAGCATATGGTTATTAACTGCTATTACTGCTATACGTAGTTAGTTATCATTGTGATATAAATGATTAGATTGGTAGATGTTTACATCTTACTTTTTGGACTAGTATTTGGATTGGACTAGTATTAGGATTAGACTTGAATAATATGACTAAGATGGATAAATTCATGAAGGTATACATAGAGGTTCGACTTTCTAGATCCTAGTGCATGAGGACATGATTACATAGCTTATGTAGTTTAGAGTATATATAAACATCGATGCTTTATTTATATATTGCCTTGACTTTGTTACGGCATGACCCTTTAGTAATACCTAATTAATTTCAGCCATTGATTCCCATTAGTAGGACTATGCTGTCGTTTATTAGACAGCTTGTTATATGTTTATATGGTTATGTGTTTTGTGGTGGATACCATAATTAAGACTGGTAGAGGTAGAATAACTTAGATGAGGTTATTCTGTAGGAGCGGATCTCAGGAATGAAACAACATTAGTGGAACCCTAGGTGTTGGAACCTTAGGCGTAATAACCGGATGTGCATATTGGTATGTGATTACCCATTTACTGTTTCTGTGATATGGTGATCGGAGGTCGAATGATTAGGATGCGATTAATCCTTACTATATCTCCCATTCTTGGTTGAGAGAGAGAGTCTGCAGTAGAGTCTCTCTATAGGTAGGTGCTTTGTATACATGTGGTCTCTCATGCATGGTTGAGATGATCTACTGCAAGATATATTCTTGCGTTATTCGTTCGGAGTTGGTAATAATCGGATTTGTATGACGCTTTGTAGCTAGATAGCTACTTACATCTTAAGTAACGTGGTAGCATGTTATATGTGAACATGATTGAGCTGGTAGGACGATATAATTTGGGATTTAACCCTCTTGAAGGGCTTGATAGTAGACTTGTGGCCCTTATTGGCCTTGATAGGCATTTCCTGTTAGTTAGGGCGAACCCTATGATTAATCGTCTCGACGTGATTATTAGTGGATTTATGATTTTGATCGACCTTGATAACCGATCATGTTAGAAGGGTTGGAACCCTAGAATTAACCATCTCGACTTATTTATTTATAAGTTGATGATCTTTACCGAATTTGATAAACATTTCATATTAGAGGTGTTGACCGCCTTCAGGGGCTTAATTATAGATCGATGATATTTGTCGACGTCAATGGTCGTTTTATACTGGATGTATTGGATAACCCGAGGTTTAACAACCTAGGATGATCAACTGCTCACGCGACCTATTGGTGATAGTATGCTAATGCCTGCAGTCGATAATTAGATATTTATATACAATCTGTCTATCCACGAGTCTCATTCGTGGTAGCATATAGTTGCGCGTAGACCGTGCTATTGCTTGTCGGCCCATGGGTTACGTTCGCGGTAGCTCATAGATAGTTTCCTTTTTGTGCGAGAGCCACGAGACTTTGTCGTGGTATCCGGATGAGCATTGCTTGTTGCGGTGGTTATGTATGTTGCGGGTATATTTGATATCTGCGATCGGGATAATTGCGATCGATATTGGTACTACGAGGTTGGGGTTACTCTAGCTTGTTCCCTGTGACTTCCAGTAAGTGCATTATGATTATGCACTATTATCTATACATCCACAGAGTGGTTGTACTCACCCCTCCTCACTTATCCTCTAGGTTAACTGATGGAGGACGTGTCCTGTTGACCTACCTTTGTGTCGCTCGAGAGAGTTTCCTTGCTGCTTGTCCCTTTGCATCGTCGAGATGCCGCTTTGTTTACTTTATTGGTATTGCATTTTATTTATGCACTTTGGATTTTTCAATTGGATTTGGGGTCATAAAACTATTTTACTTTGATTGATATATGTTTAGTCGTATGCATGCGCTATTATTGAAATACTTATATTTCTATAACTATTTGAGGTTTTACTAGATTTGGTCCATGGATTGGATATTGTCACTAAGGGGCTCCTTGTCATTTGGATGACGGATATGCCCCAGACGTGACCATTTTATTCGTTTGCGGTTTTGGTTTGGTTTGGTGTATCGAGGATTTTCTTTTCCTTGGATTTTTGGGAGTTCTCGTGTTTTGGGACCAAAGTTTGAAGGATATCTCGAGCTATAGGAAAAGTATTGTCTTTAGTAGTTCTGACTTTTGTGGCTAGGAAAACTATTGACTTAGTGAAATTGTCCCTACTCATGGGGGACGAGGTCGATAACGTATTGATCTTGAGGAATCTAATGATGATTTCAGAGGTCGGATTCTTTAGAGGTGCCGATGATGTCGAATTAGGAAGCTAGGATTTGGCACGCTAGTCACCCATTTGAAGGTCAAGGAGTAAACCCTCGAGAGTATCACCTCCTACTAATAGTGATTTGGTTATGGATAAGGCTTGTATGCCTACCTTTGGTTAAGACGATGAAAGCTCGTTTTACCTTATTATAGGAGGTATTGAGCGGACATTTATCTGTCCCAGAATTTCTTCCAGAAAAGATCCGGAACTCTTTGTTAAAAGAGAGATGGACCTTGGAGGTTATGCAACGATTATCGCTGATAGAATGCGGTAGTTGTGGAAGGAAATGAATATCCTTCATTGTGGATAGAGGATCTATTTAGATCATCGTGTATGCTCTAGGATTGATTTATGATTGATGGGTTGATATTGTAGTGACATGGTGTCATATAATTATCATGAGTCGTTGTGATGATTGTTATATCATCAACCTAGAGTAAAGAGGATGCGATTGTATAGCGACAATTTCATACTTGGTATGAATTGTACGAGGTTTGTTTATCTTGTTTGACTTATGACGACTTAGTCGTCCAGGGATTTAGGAAATCGTGTATTCTGGACACGATTGGATCATTTATGATGGTGGCAGTTGGAGTTGAGCACTCGGCCACTGTAGATGATGGTTTTTTTTGGTGTTTAATTTGATTATTACCATAGATATAGATAGGATGCTCTATTGGTACTACACCGCTGACGGGTGATGGAATTTATTTAGTCTGAAGCTTGTGAACCTAGTTTCAGGGGCTCAGACGATGATTGACTTTTACACCCGTGTTGTTTGATCATTCTCGGGTGGAAGGGTATTGTATGCGGATGCAATGTTTGAGAGAATGGGCGTTTGATTTAGTTGATCGAGACGTATCCGTGTTACGTCGAATGAGGAATCGAGATAAGCCGCCGTCATATATATGGCGTGGACTTTGATTATTATGTTGTTTGGTAGAGGTGAGGAGTTGTAATGCTCATGGGGTTTTGGCTAGCTCTTTGGATAGCTACTATAGAGATTTGGAACACGAACAGTTGTAACAAGGAAGTTTGGTCGCGATAGCCTCCCATGCACTTACAGAGTGTGTGGTGGAGTGGATTTTGAACGGTAGATGGACTACCATCTCTGACTCCGAGGAGGATAATGGTTTTCGGAGTTGCATCAGTTTAAGGAATAGATGCTTCAGGAAATTCCGAATCCGGAATGGAAGTGGAAGCGTATTATTATAGATGTTGTGATGGGTTTGCCTAGGACACATCAAGGTCATGACGCGATTTGGATAGTCGTTGGACACTAACCAAATAATCACACTTCTTAGCGATTCAGAAGACCGACTCTTAGGATCGATTGACGGAGAGTTATATCGTCGGGAGATCATCAGATTTCATGGTGTTCCTTTGAGCATTTCATCAGATAGAGATCCCTGGTTCACGTCTCGGTTTTGGCAGAGTCTGCAGCAGGCCTTAGGCATCTTGACCGTTTAATCTTGCATTCCATCAGATAGATGGATAGTCGAGCGGACCATTTAGATACTAGAGGATTTCTTTGGGGTCTGTGTTATGGATTTGGGGCAAGCTGGGAGGACGGTTGCTAGGACCCATAGAGCTCGATGTATGAGGCGAGTTGGTCCGTACTATCGGGACGTAGGATGGCGGCGAGGATCGTCGAGAAGAGTTATGCAGATCGGAGACGGAGACCTCGGGAGTTCTCTATTGGTAATCAGGTATTCTTGCGAGTCTCACCCATGAAAGGGGTGAAGAGATTTGGACTCCGTGGTAAGCTAGCTCCTAGGTACATTGATCCGTTTGAGGTTTTAGAGAGGAACGGAGCAGTCGCTTACTGTCTAGTGCTACCACCGTTTTTGGCTGGCAACCAGGATGTGTTTCAAGTGTTAATGCTGAGGAAGTATATGTCAGACTCTACACATTCTAACAGATGTATCAGGTTCCATTCAAACTGATTCTACGTACGTAGAGGTTGTGACGGATTTTGGATTTCAAGAGCAGATTGCGGAACAAGGTTGTGCGACTTGTCAAGGTCGGGTGGAGTCACCTCAGCGATGAGGAGGCTATTTGGGAGCTTGAGGAAAGATTCAAGCTCGATTACCCCACTAGTACTTGATGTTTGGTTTTCCCCAAGTACTTGAGTTGAGCAGTGTGACATTGCTTGTTAGTACTTGAGTAGGAAATTTGGGGACCAAATTTTAATTAGTGGGGGAGAATGTTAAATACTGGAAAATTTAAAATATTAAATTAAATGGCCAAAGAATTAAGAAATAATCCCGAAATTTTTCGGATTTTTAGGGAATTTTAGGAATTTTTCGAAATAAGCGGGCCGTCTGAGATAATTACGAGGATGAGAAAAATAGGCTTTTAAAGGGGCTTGTTTAGTCTAGTTAATGGGGTTAATTAACCTAGGTTATAAATCTAGGTTTTAACTTCCTAATTTCATGATAACTCCTTCCCTTTCTCTCGCGAACCCTTTCTTCCTCAACAGTTCTCTCGCTCCCTCTTCTCTCCGCCGGCGACGCGATCTCTTCTCCGTCGGCCGACGATCGGGCCGCCTGCGGCCTCGCCCGCGGTCGGCGCTTCCCTCCTCTGCAAGCAACGACCGACCGTCGCTCGTCGATGCCCACGGACGAGCCACCGCAACGAGCTAGGGTTGGCGGCGCCGGGAAAACGCTTGCCTTTCGCCCTTCTCACCTCGGACCGCCGCCTGGCGCGTCGCGTCCTCGCCGTCCACAGCCGACACCTCCTCTGCCCTTCTGGTCGAGTATCGCCGGCGAGTTTCTACCAGTAGCAAGTGATCGTGAGCGTCGGATTGCTCCGGTGAACAGCGAAGATAAGGAAGGTTGCTGCCCGTGAGGTTCCACCCATAGGTAATCTCGATCTGCTTCTTTTTCCATGCTGTGGTTAGATGTTTGATATGTGAGTTAGCGTGATGTTTATGTTTGGAGATTATCTTTGGATGGTGGTTGTTGGGGATGTGGTGTGAACATTGGTTGAGCATTTGAGGAGTGTTTGTTGTATTGTGATTGGAGTTGTGGTTGGTTAAGAGGGTCGCTATAAGAGTCCATTTGGGTGAGCAGTGCATGCGATGAGGTGAAGGTTGTGCATGAGTGGTGAATGGTTGATAGGGATTAATATGGAGGATTGATTAGGTTAATGGGATAACTAGATCAATCTAGTTGACCGGGATTTTTATTAAAGTCTTTGGGTTAATTGGTTATGTAAGAAATCGATTAAGTATTCGATTTGTGGAATGCATTTTGAGCTTAACAATAGTTATGTTGTATCACGAGGTTTTGGTCACAGCGGTCCCGGTCGTGGCGATTTCATTCTTGCGTATATTTTATTGATGGGTACTTTGACTTATCTTTTAGATATAGTCAAGTTGATATGTTAGGATAGCATGCAATACTTTTCATGTTTATATGCCTAGTATGCTTAGTGCCTACTTGTTACATGCATTTGATCAGTATGATTATATCTTCCCTGTTTTATTTGGATCATGGTTGCTTGGATTAGTTATATGCACTTATTGATTTTGCATATTATTCGGATGGATATTTGTAGTTGGATTTACATGCTTTAGTATCATGCACCATTTTCGCATGATTGCATGCTGGCTGGGCGGGGTTCCATTATTGTCGAGCCCATGACTAGTTACATGCTACACACCGCCACTCATGGGTTAGTGGTACATCGAGGAGGTGTGTGTGATTGCTCTGTCGAGCTCATTGGACCGCTCATGGTAGCAGCGAGGCGGCGTGGTAGTGGCGAGGGATCCCTCCTCGGCCTATGACAGGAGATGAGAGCTTAGCTCCCCACTATGTTTGGCGGGAGGATAGGTGTACTCCGGCAAGATCTGTCCACTCGGTCACTCAGGAGCAGTGATGGCAGAGTGCACAGTTGTCATAGCCCTACCCACTCGGCTTCACCATTGCGTGTGAGGCGGCTGACTGGCGTCAGGGGTGACCATGTCATTTGCACGGCATGCATTTTTGCACGGATTGCATTTGTATTGTGTTTGCTGCATTATTGTATTGATGCCTTGGATGTTGCATATGATTGACATGCATACAGGATTCATATTCTTATATATGTGATGACTTTATCTCTTATAGTAGGGCACGTGCTCCTATATCAGGGTAGGAGACTCAGGTGAGTCTGATCCTTTTGCATTTATTTCTTGCTTACCATATATATGAGGTATCTTGGCATGATTAGTATTGTTAGCTATTTCTTGCTATTCATATCTACTATACCCGCAGAGTTCTTTGAACTCACCCCGTTGATTTATATCTATTTCAGGATGGAGCTGTCAGGAGAGTCCAGCTGCCAAACCCCCTCGTCGTGGAAGTGTATTTGGTCTTATGGTTTTGGATGTTTGTATAGAGGATATGTTTAGGTCCTGATGTTTTGGTTATGTACTTGTGGAAGTTTGGGATTAATTGTGGTGTCCTTATGGACTATTCAATTATTTGGTTGTATGTTCCTGCTCAGATGGCAGAAGGGGTAAGTCTAGATATGATAGACTTCATTTATTTACTATGATGGTTGGCCTGAGGCCTTATGATCTGCGTGTGTAGATGTGGTATGTTCCGGTCGTGTTGACCGATGTATAGTGGCCGTGTAGGCCTTGTATAAAAATTGGTATTGTCACCGTGCGGGAGATCTTTGCCGGATTTTAAATGCAGCGGAGACTCCTCGGCGTGACAAGTTCCGATCTTCTTCGTCGGCAGCAGTAGCAAGTAACATATTTTGATATTGTATTCTTTATTTTTATTCGTAACGAGGTGAGGTAGGCTTGTTGCCTCATCCTCATAATTTCGGTTTTGTGATCGTTGTCTCCTACCTCCAACGAGGAGGAGACGTTATAGTGATTTGCCCTCCGTACGCGGTCTAGGACCGATAGGGCCTTGGAGTAGCAACCGCTGGGTTGTGAACCAAGTAAAATAAACGTGTCATTTTATTTTCCGCTGCTTACTCGCTTACTCGTGCCTTAACGAACGATTACGAATGAAAGATTTTCGATCGCTATTCACCCCCCCCTCTAGCGACGCTTCTCGATCCAACACAGAGTTGTTATAAAAAGGAATAGGGAGATTATCTGTTCTGGTGCATTGATAGGAAATTTATATACACTTGAACCAAAAGCTCCCACGATGCAAATAGAAGTTAATAACGCATCTTCTAATTTCAATAAGAGAAAAGAACCTTTGAAGATGAACCAAACATATCTTTGGCATCTAAGGCTTGGTCATATTAATCTAAGCAGAATTCAAAGGTTGATAGCTGATGGACCTCTGAGTTCATTAGTGGTGGAAGACTTCCCAACCTGCGAGTCTTGCTTGGAAGTTAAAATGACCAAGAGGCCTTTCAAGGTCAAAGGGTATAGAGCCAAAGATGTGTTGGAATTGGTTCATTTTGATTTGTGTGGTCCTATGTCTATCCAGACAAGAGGTGATTTTGAGTATTTCGTCTCGTTCATAGACGATTATTCAAGATATGGATACATTTATTTGATGCGCCGCAAGTCTGAATGCTTTGACAAGTTCAAAGAATTCAAGGCTGATGTGGAGAAACGTCAAGGTAAAAGTATCAAGACACTACGATCTGATCTTGGTGGTGAGTACCTCTTGGAAGAGTTTAGGAATTACTTATCAAAGGCTGGGATTCAATTCCAATTGTCTGCACCTGGCACACCCCAGCAGAATGGCATAGCAGAGCGAAGGAATAGGACTCTTATGGAGATGGTTAGATCAATGATGAGTTATTCTGAGTTGTCAGATTCGTTCTGGGGGTGATCGTTAGCACGAACGCTAGATTTCTAGAGGAAGACTATGTGATGAACCACAAGCTCATGAGTAAGACTGTTCTGTAGGAATTGATAGGGGAAGTCACTAGTTTAGTGCCACCGGTACAAGAGGATATATCACAAGTCACTGCACCGTGTGTCACAGAGGATACACAGGTGATACCTCATCGTAGTGGGAGGGTTGTTAGATGACCTGATAGATTCATATTCTTGGAAGAATCTTCTGATTTAGTCCATGGCGAACATGAACCTGATCCCTGGACATATGACGAGGCAATCCAAGATAAAGATGCGGTATCTTAGCAAAGTGCAATGAATGCTGAGATTGAATCTATGGATTCAAATCAGGTCTGGGAGCTAGTAGAACCACCCAATGATGTAAAAACCATTGGATGCAAGTGGATCTATAAAAAAAAGAGAGGAATAGACGAGAAAGTTAAAACCTTCAAAGCAAGGCTTGTTGCAAAGGGGTATACTCAGAAAGAGGGCATCGATTATGAGGAAACCTTTTCGCCGGTAGTCATGCTTAAGTCTATCCGGATTCTCTTATATATTACTGCTCATATGAATTATAAGGTATGACAGATGGATGTCAAGACAGCTTTCCTTAATGGAAGTCTTGAGAAAAACATCTATGTGAAGCAACCAGAAGGATTTCTTGCAAAGGGCAAAGAACATCTTGTGTGCAAGCTTAATCGATCTATTTATGGATTGAAGCAAGCTTTGAGATCTTGGAACATCCGCTTTGATGAGGTAATCCAGTCTTATGGATTTATTCAAAGTCCGGATGAGTCTTGTGTATACAAGAGATGTGACGGAAATATAGTGGTATTTCTTGTACTATACGTAGATGACATTTTGTTAATTGACAACAATATCAAGGTGTTATCGGACGTAAGAGTATGATTGTCCAAACAGTTTGATATGAAGGACTTGGGAGAAGTGGAACACATCCTTGGGATCAAGGTTATAAGGGATCGCAGGAAAAGGATGTTGTGCTTATCTCAAGCTTCATACATAGACACCATTTTGGCTCGCTTTAGCATGCAGAACTCCAAGAAAGATTTTCTACCTTTCAGGCATGGAGTTCCTTAATCTAAGGAGATGTGTCCTAAAACATCTGAGGAGATAGAGGAGATGAAGGCGGTTCCTTATGCTTCGACAGTAGGAAGCCTCATGTATGTTATGCTATGTACGAGACCGAATATCTGCTTTGTCATTGGCATGGTTAGCAGATATCAAAGTAATCCAGGATAGGGACATTGGACTATGGTAAAGCATATTGAAGTACCTGAGAAGGACTAAGGATTATATGCTAATTTACCAAGGCAGATCAATTACTCCCTGTGGGTTATATAGATTCTGACTTCCAATCATATAGGGATAACAGTAAGTCTACCTCAGGTTTTGTGTTTACTTTGGGAGGTGGAGCCATTGTATGGAGGAGTGTCAAGTAGAAATGCGTGGCGGACTCTACCATGGAAGCTGAGTATGTGGCAGCCTCTGAGACGGCCAAAGAAGCTGTAAGGTTCAGAAACTTCTTGATGGACTTGGATGTGATTCCTGGTTTGCCTAGAACTATTACAATTTATTGTGATAATAGTGGTGCAGTTGCAAACTCGAAGGAGCCACGAGCCCATAAGGCAAGTAAACACTTAGAGCGCAAGTACCACCTGATACGAGAGATCGTAAAGTGGGTAGAAGTTGTTGTCACCTAGATTGCATCAGAGGATGACCTGGTAGATCCTTTCACTAAGGCCCTTCAAGCGAGAGCTTTTGATAGACATGTGGAGGGAATAGGAATCAGATGTATGACAGTATGAGGACAGCATAGTCTTTTAGTATAAGTGAGAGATTGTTGGGATGTATACTGAAAAGTCTATCTTTTGTATGAACATCTTTATTTTGAAATAAGAATCACATGATCATTGTTTACATATTTATGGTTATGCATATTGTCTAATACATTACATTGTAGATAACATGGTGTGTAGTGTCATACGGGAGATCATGTTATCGGTTCCTTGTAAAGTATAAGTAAAGTCTCACAACCTAGATGGTTATGGACAAACCATTGGAATGGTTGTAGTGTGATTTGGTATTGGTTTATTTTAGCCATTGAATTACACTAGTATACTTTGTGTGTATTGAGCAGGACCGACTTAGAGGTGATTCAATTTATTGTTGACTGCATAATTGAATCGGACCTCAGATATTATGTTGTACATGCTCTTAATCCCGATATAATAACAGACACATATACTTAGTATTTATTTCTTTGATTTACCAATGAGCGAGATTTATAGAGTAAATCGATAGGCTCGGTAAGTTAGGAAATGATATTATTTATATGGTGTGTTGTTGATTATAGGAGAAAACTGTATCCTATATAGGATGATGATGTCCCCTTGAGGAGCTTATAAGGTTCATCATTTAAACCCTGCAGGTGGACTTGGTCCGGCATGATGATAAGGTTGAGTGGTACTACTCATGGAGTTAGATGTTGATTAATTAATTGTCAGTAAATTAATTAATCGACGGACATTCGAGATCTTAAACACAAGGAGATATATGTACAAATAATATATGGAGCTCATATTAACTTATGGGGGTTGGTGAGGTAGATCAATGATAATCCTCTAGTGGAATGGATTATCATTAATGGATTGGACTTTATGTGGGCTTGATACATTGGGTGGCCAAGATCCAACTCCTCCTCATGGTCCCTATCGTAGCCTATTATAACCCTCATGAAGCCTAGATCTGATGATGGAAAATGAAACTCTAGATCCGACGGTGGAGGTTAAATCTCTAGATCCAAGGGAGGAGATTAAATCTTAAGATCTGATGGTGGAGATTAAATCTCTAGATTCGACGGTTGAGATTAAATCTCTAGATCTGACGGTTGAGATTAAATTTCTAGAATTGACGGTGGAGATTAAAAGAAGGCTTAATCCTAGCTCTATAAAAGGAGGCATAAGGGTGGGCGGCAAGAATAATAAAAGGGATATTAAGGCCAAGGCTTGGGCGGCTAGGGTTAGGGTTTTGGTTTGGGCGGCAACAAGGTGGGAGATTAGGGTTTGCTTCCTTTCTTCTTCCTAAGGTGTTCCCGGCGCCCATCTTTCTCCCCTCTACCTTGGCCGGCGCTCAACCTATTTCTCTTCTTCTCCTTGGCCGGCGGCAAGAGCTAGGTCTTCTTCCTTTGGAGCTTTTGGCCGACGCCCACACTCCTTGCACCTCTCTTTGGGCCGGCGGCAAGCATCAAGCTTGGAGCTTGATGGTTGGTCCTAGATAAGAGAAGAGTTTCGTTTCTATACTTCCTCTTGTTCGGAGCGAGCAAGGATAGGAAGATCGTGATCGAGGAGGCTTAATCTCTTGGAGGATCGTTGTCCACACAACGTCCAAGAGGAGGATAGGACATACGATAGAAGACCTTGAGGTAAACAAGAGGTATAAATCTTGTTTTGCTTTCCTTTTGTTTCTTTGTATGTTGTATGTTTTGTTATGTGGATAATTTACTTGGACTCCGAATACAAACACAAAAACCGGCGATTCGTACATCGTCTATTTCACGGCTATTCGAAGAATAGAGGTAGGTTGCTTGAACAACAAGTTTGTTCAAGTGACCACTCTAATCGAATAGCACGACGATTGAACGATTGCTTGGGTAATCCATCTTTGTCAAGGATAAATTTTTTTTATCCGGGGACATAGATGAGATTGCCATGAACAAGCGACCGAGTTGAAGTGGGAAGCGAAGTTTCCTACCTTCAAGTGGTATCAGAGCTTCGATTCTGCAAAACCATCAGGGTAGTTCATCATCGTCCCTGGATCGGCACAACTATTGTGTTGACTTTAGATCGCGCACAAAACGTCAACATGTTATTCCAATTAAATTATGTAATATAAATAAAAAATTAATGTTTTATTTTCCATAGGTTTATCGTACTTCCATTTTTCAAGTGATCCGCGAATTTGTAAAGTCTTCTGCTGGGAGCTCATTCGTTCCTTCCATAGAGCAGGTATATTATATATTCTAAAATTTATAACATTATTATTTTATATTACATATAATTAATGTTTAATTTTATGTATTTCTTCTCCGAAGATTTTATTATTGTTTTTTTTCTTTTACATTATTTTTTGTAGGTTTCAAATTTTATGATAAGTACCTATGTTGATCCATATATTTACAGTATAACATCAGTCTTTGAGAAGATGACCAGCAATTTCTTATAACTTACAATTTTTTTCTTCGTTTGATTTGTATCGCTATCTATATGTGGTATTTTAATTTCTCCGGTCGAATTCTCGGCTTCAACTTTCCTCTGACTTAGACTTGGAATCATATCTAGTAATATGACATGAAGAGGATCTGTCAAAATTGTTCTAACTTCTTATGTCATCCAAGACACAAGAATCACTTTAGGACTACACAAGAAGTTAGAACAATTTTGGTAAATTCTTTTCGTGCCATGTTACTAGATATGATTCCGAGCCTAAGCCAGAGAAAAGTTGAAGCTGAGAATTCGACCGAAGAAGTTAAGATACCACATATAGATAGCTAGGGATGCAAATCGAGCGAAGAAAAAAATATAAGATGTCAGAGAATTTTTTTGATATATTGGTAGATTATTTCGACGTCTAGTATTACAGGTAAAATATGATAAGTTTTTTCATATTATTCATTATACATTCGATGAATATGTGAATCTTTTTTACTTTATTATTCTAATAATTATGATTGATAGTTTTGACGTGACAATTATAGATGAAATAGTGATGGAAGAATACTTTCTTCCTCTGTTTCAACTCTTGTATCGGCAAGACATGTGTCTTCGGGCTCTTCCCCAACTGCAGGATCTCTCCAGTCGTAGAATTTTCTAGTTCTCCAACTACAAGATCTCCTTCTTCAGTTACAGCAGGATCTTCGGTTCTCTAGTTGCAGGATATCTTTCTCCAGTAAAAATCAATTGTTGAGAGGAAATATACACAAGAGTTGAGCATAGTTATGTTTCAATTTTATACCTAAATGTTTCTTGACTGGTACGGTTACATTCGATATTTTTGTATTATAAATTTCATACGATTAATAGTTTATTATTTGTATTGATGAATTATTTTGAATGATTAGATGTGTTTATTAAATTTGATATGTGAATTTTTATATATTGTTATATGTGTTTGGAATACAAATTGTAAAAATAGGTAAAAACAATAAATTATATAATAGTATTTTTTTCATATTTTTTTTAAATTAATTTGGTGACGAAAATATAATTTTGTCGCAAAATCTACAACATCAGTCGATTGGAAAATCCACCAGTCGACTGATGGAACATTATCAGTCGACTGTTCATGAGTATCAATCGACTGATTTACTGTAGCACCTTACAGAATCTTTGGTAGTCAATTGACGAGGCTGAATCAATACACGCCCGATCGTGATGGTATTTTGATCAATGAAATATTTTTGCAACGAATTTTTTGTTTTCGTCGCAGATTTGGCGATGAAAAAAAATTCGTCGCCAAATTTATTTTTATTCATGAAAACATGTTTATTAGACTTTTGCGATGAACTGTATTTTCGTCGCAGATTTGGCGACGAATATAAATATTTATCGCTAAATTTGGCGACGAATAATTATTTTCGTCGCCAAATTTTTGCGAAGACCTTTTTTTCATTGTAGATTTGGCAACGAACTATGTTTCGTCGTCAAATTTGGCGACGAATAGTTATTTTCGTCGCCAAATTTTTGCGATGAATTAATTTTTCATCGCAGATTTGGCGACGAATTATTTTTTCGTCACAGATTTGGCAACGAACTATTTTTTCGTCGCAGATTTGGCAACGAACTTTGTTTCGTCGCCAAATTTGGCGATGAATAATTATTTTCGTCGCCAAATTTGGCGACGAATTTTGCAACGAAAATTTTATTCGTTGTAATTTTTGCGACGAATTTTTTATTTTCGTTGCCAAATTTAGCGGCGAATTATTTCCAACGAAAAAAATTCGTTGCAAATAAATTTTGCAACGAATTTTTATTCAAAATTCGTTGCAAAATTTGTCGTCAAATACTAAAATTTTTGTAGTGATTATTCAAAATGAATTGTTCTTTTTTATTTGTTCCGTAATATAATATAGCAAAAAAGCGCTGAATTTTTCAATTAAAAAAACCTATGAAAACATAAACATATAATAAAATTTATATTGATAAATTGAAATATACACATTAATTTAAATATAATTTTAAAAGTATATATATGGATCATAGTAATTATACATACCCTATGACATATACGGTAAGAAAAAAAATAGTTGATTATTTTTATTAATTGATTAAGGTAAGAGTCCTAGTTGAAATTACAATTCGAATATGTTAACTAAAATATTTGATTACTCGATAACATTGCCCTTATTCTTTTTTTTTTTAATTTTAAATTTAAATTATGGATTATATTTTCTATATTCGAATTAAGTTTTTTTTAATATAACTCTTTTTCCCTAATATATTATATATTATATAATATTCATATAAATTATCAAGATGGAATATTGTATTATTCTAGTTTTTAGTAGAATGATTAAAAATTTCAAAAAAAATCATGAAACATACATATCAATATACATAGATAATATTTTTTTTTTTTCAATTTTTAGAATTTGAACTTCTATTCATTCCGGGCAGCAATGAAATAATCTCAGTGGTGCATGGGTGTTTCCTAACATTGTGAAACTATTCCATTATATATAAAAAAAGAAACCGTTATATTAGTTACATAAATCAGAATTTCAATTGATACGTATAAAGGAGAGAAATCATCGATATTCTAAAATGATTTCTTCGAAAATTGATCTTTATCCATTGCAAATAAATTTTTTTATACTTATCATTTGATTTAGACAGGAAGTCTAACTATATAAAAGCATCTACATCACAGTCACAAAAGAACAAATTGCACAACGCGACATTTTTATAGCATTGGCTACGTGAATAAGACATGATGATTTAGTAGTCAGGATCGGAGAAGTTGAATGTGGAAGGAAAGGAAGCACGAACTGTATGATAAGCCAAGGATATGTTTCCAATGTCCTTGTGTTGGATATTTTAAATATTGAAAATGAAATGGAAAATTCATAATTTTTATAAGGGAAAAGTTACAATCTTTTGATAAAAAAAAATCACAACTTTTCATCCAAGAGACATAACTTCCAACAAGGATAAAAAGACTAAGGTGGATCCAATCTTTTATTTCTTTTGTTTTTGTATTGTCGTTTGTTAGTGCAAACATTTAGATAATTGCTTCATCTAATCTTAAAAGATATTTGGTCATGAGTAGTTGCACAAAATAAAGATCAAATAAAGTCTTAAGGAGAGTTTGTAATACAATTTGAAGTCCTCATTCTAATACAATATTTCATTTCCTATAGTTTCTATTTGAGTTGATTGTTTGTGTAGACTCCTATCAACAATCTTAAGACTTTATCCCCACCAATCAAATGACAAGTGCAGTAAAAAATCTCACCTCTAGTATAGTCAAACTTGATATGTTTGATAGCGACAACTTCACCCGCTGGAAAAAAAGAGTCCACTTCCTTTTGGTGGCTCTCAAGGTGGTGTACATACTCAACACACCTAAGCTAGTGCATGAAGAGGAGGACGAGACGCTAGATGAATACTAGGCCAAACAAAAGTGGGAGGTATATGAGGAGATATGTCAGGGACACATCTTAAATGTGATGTGTGACAATCTCTTCGACATCTACCACAAGGTACCAACTGTCAAAGAGCTATGAGAGAAATTAGAGGCAAGGTATATGAGGGAAGATTCTACAAGTAAGAAATTCATAGTCTCTACTTTCTTTAACTACAAAATGATAGACAATAGACCCATCATGCAATAATTTTCTGAATTAGAAAGAATACTTAATCGCTTTTCTGAACATAACATGTTTATGGATGAAACTATAATTGTTAGTGCTCTCGTTGATAAACTCTCTCTATCTTGGAAAGACTTCAAGAGAGATCTTAAACATAAAAAGAAAGAGATTTCACTTGAAAGTCTAGCTAACTCTCTCTGTGTTGAAGAAGAGTTAAGATGCAGGAAAGCAACCCTCAATCAAAAGAAAATGGAAAAGGTAAAGAGTCAACCACTAAAGTGAATGTCATTGAGGCAAGCTAAGGAAGCAAGTCCAAGAAAAGGACTTTTCATGATAAAGACAATGACAAGAACAAAAAGAAGAAAGGCAAGTGTTATCATTGTAAGAAGGAGGGACACTATAAGTATGAGCGTCAACTTCTTATGAAAAATGGAAATACTCCAAACAACAAAGGCAATGATGAGAGGCCGCTTGTGGTCATGATTTCTGAAATCAACATAGTTGATGAAGAATTCACCTGGTGGATTGACTTGGGAGTCACCCAACACATATGCAAGAATAAGGGCTTCTTCAAGTCCTTAAGGAAAATTGAAGATCCAAACTCTGTTGTCTATATGGAAAATTCCTCAACGGTTCCTATCAAAGGCATAGGGGAGATAGATCTAAAATTCACTTCTGAGAAGGTTGTAACTTTAACCAATATGTTATTTGTTCCCGAAGTTAAAAAGAATCTTGTGTCGGGTAGTCTTTTCAATAAGTTTGGATTCAAACTAGTTTTTGAGGCTCATAAGTTTGTGCTTTCCAAGGGAGGGATGTTTGTTGGGAAGGGCTATCATTGTAATGATATGTTCAAGCTCAATGTTATGTCTATCAATAAGAATGCATCTTTCGTTTACTTATTGAGTCTTCAACTATTTTGTGGCATTCTAGACTAGGTCATGTTCATTATAAAAGAATTTATGACATGATAAAGTTAGACCTTTTGCCAAAATGTGCACAAAATAATGATGAAAAATGCAACACTTGCATGTTAAATAAAATAACAAAAATGTCTTTTCCACAAATAGAAAGGAAAACCACTAAGTTAAAATTAGTACATAGTGATGTATGTGATTTGCATGCAACTCCAACTTTGGGAGGAAACAAATATTTTGTGACTTTTATAGAGATGATCGCACAAGATTTTATAAAGTGTTTTTATTGCGTTTTAAGGATCAAACCTTGTAAATGTTCAAGTCTTATAAACAAAAAGTTGAACTTGCAAATGACATCTCTATAAAATATCTAAGGATTGATAGAGGTGGAGAATATTATGATAAGTAAAGAGTTCTTTGAGTCAACTGGTATCAAACACGAGTTGACTGCACCTTATACATCACAAAAAAATAGTGTGGCTGAAAGGAAAAATAGGGTGCTAATAGAAATGGTTAATTCCATGATGACTAATGCAAGTCTTAGTCAAGGATTTTAGGGTGAAGCTGTACTTACAACTTGTTATATACTCAATAGAGTACCAAATAAAAAAAAAGGTTCAATAGCAAGATCTCAAACACTTAAGAGTGTGGGTCGTAGAGTCATTGTAAGAATTCTTGAACCCAAAAAGAGAAAATTGAGAGAGAGATATTGAATGCATCTTTATAGGCTATGCACAAAATAGCAAAGCTTATAGATTTATGGTAATTGGACGCAATGATTCTATAGGAATTAATACAATTATAGAATCAAGAGATGCAATCTTTGATGAACAAAGATTTAGTTTCATTTCCAAGAACATAAATAATAACTTGAGAAATGATGATGTTGCTAACTCAAATGACAAAAATGAGGTCATTGAACTAAGAAGAAGCAAAAGAGTAAGGAAGGCCAAATCATTTGGTCCAAATTTTATTACTTATCTTGTTGAAGGAATAAGAAGTATGTTAAGTAACAAAATAGCTTACTATTTTAATATAGAAGATGATCCTAAAACATATGATGAAGCTGTGAAATCGCAAGATGTATCATTTTAGAAAGATGCAATTAACGATGAAATAGACTCAATGTTGTCAAATAATACTTGTTCTAGTGGATTTGCCTCCCGATTCAAAGTCAGTGGCTTGTAAATGGATTTTCAAAAAGAAATTGAAAGTCGATGGAACCGTAGACAAATATAAGGTCAGATTAATAGCCAAAGGCTATAACCAAAAATAGGGCATTGATTATTTTGATACATACTCACCAATTACAAGGATACCCACCATAAGGGTACTACTTGCAATTGCATCAATCCAAAAGTAGATGATTCACCAAATGGATGTTAAGACTGTATTCTTAAATGGTGAGTTAGATGAAGAGGTGTACATAAAACAACCCGAAGGGTTTGTAGCACCTAGACAAGAGCACAAAGTGTGCAAGCTTGTGAAATCTCTATATGGACTTAAACAAGCTCCAAAGCAATGACATCAAAAATTTGATCAAGTAATACTTGCTAGTGGATTCAAGATCAATGAATCAGATAAATGCATATATAGTAGGTATTCAAATGGCAAAAGTGTCATAATATGTTTATACGTGGATGACATGTTGATCTTTGATTCAGACTTAGAGCAAGTCTTAGAAACTAAAAAGTTGCTATCAAACAAGTTTGATATGAAAGATATGGGAGAGGTTGATATCATCCTAGGCATAAAAATTAAAAGAGAATCAGAATTAATCATACTTTTGTAGTCTCATTACATTGAGAAGGTTCTCAAAAGGTTCAATCATTATGATTGTGAACCAACCCAACCCTAACTCCCTTGGACCCTAAAATTGAACATGTCAAAAATGAGGGTTCGACAGTATCACAATTAGAATATTCACAAGTGATAGGTAGTTTGATGTATGTCATGACTTGTACATGCCCGGATATTACTTATGTAGTGGGGTTGTTGAGTAGGTATACAAGTAACCCTAGTAAACAACATTAGCTAGGTGTTACAAGAATTTTGAGATATCTCAAAAGCACCATAAATTATAGTTTAAGCTATAAGGGAGATCCTTCAGTGCTTGAAGTTTACTCGGATGCGAGTTGGATAACAAATAAAGATGATCACTCTTCAATAAGTGGTCGGATCTTTATTTTAGGTGGTGGAGTTGTTTTTTGGGCATCCAAGAAACAAACCTGTATAACATATTCCATTATGGCAGCTGAGTTTATAGCTTTAGTTGCAGCTAGCAAGGAAGTCAAATGGCTAAGAAACTTATTGTATGAGATACTTCTATGGCCAAAGCCTATCTCTCCTATTGCTATCAATTGTGATAGTACAAGTATGATTGCCAGAGCTTATAGTGAAGTTTATAATAGCAAATCAAGACATATTGGAGTGAGACATAATATGGTTAGAGACTTAATAAAAAATGGAGTCATAACTATAGACTATGTTAAGTCTAAAGACAATTTAACTGATCCTTTGACAAAAGGATTAACTAGAGATACAGTTGAAAGAACCTCTATTGAGATGGGGTTTAAGTCCATAAAATAGACCTTCAACAATAGAAACCTCAATCCAACGCTACCATATTGCGTTGTCTTGGATTCAATGTAGTAAAAAGTACATTGTTTAAAGATTAGAACACTATATAAATGATGAGTGTTCGTTTTTCCACTAGTAAAATGAGGATGAATTTGGTGTTCTTAACAAGTCACAGAAAGTGCTACAAATGGCGGGGCATTTGAGAACTTGTGTAATCGCTGCAGCGTGCACACATTTCCTTTTGGCAACGTGAGCACGCGCTGCACGAAGTATAGTTTGCGCACTTCGTGCAGCGCAGCAATGATACACCCCCTTTATAAGGGGGTGTGCATCCAAAGGCAAAGGCTGCTGTGAGAGAGGAGATCAGAGGAGCACTGTGTGTGCGAAAGTTCTGTTGGAGAGAATAACGAGAGTAAAGAACACCAAGGCGCGGCTACGATCTTGGCTCATGAAGGAGGAGAATCTTTTCGGTGTGATTGACCCTCAAACAGCAAACAAATCCTTCTTCCCGACACCCCTACAATGCTAACGTGATCACTGTAAGTTTTATTTTATCTTCATTTCGTTTCTTTTGTTTTATCGCTTAAATTAGGTTAAACAAATGCTTTAAACAACTAACATTGGTATCAGAGCCCAGGGTTGGTAAAGCGTCTGTTCATTTTTTTTTTCTTTTTTTTCTGCAAAATCACTGTTCATCATGAAAGAAAGTCATGAGAATGAATAGCAGTGATTTTAACGAGCAGTTTCCAATAATAGCCCTAGTGAAACTGCTATGTTATGAGCAGTTTCCAATAATGGCCCTGGCGTAACTACTCTGTTACGAGCAATTTCAGATCGGTCTAAGAATCAGACCGGTTGCGATGGTGGTAACAATTCCCTGGGGGAATAGTTCCCTGTGAAACTGCTCTGCTTCCTGAGTAGTTTTTCAGACCGGTCTGGTAATCAGACCGATTGCGATGGGAAAAGTTTCCTAGGAAAAGCGCCAAAAAAGTCCGATGGGAACAGCTTCTCTGGGAACAATTCCGAGGACAATCGCTTCCGGCGGTTCCACGGTGGGAATAGATTCTCGACAGAGCGATTCCTTGGAAAACTACCAGAAAGTAGTCTCGATGGGAATTCCTGAGCATTATGGAAACTGTTTCGAGCAATTTTAGAGGTCTAGTTTATAGGTTTAGTTTCCGAATAGTTCCTGGAGGAAAGTTCAAAACTATTCTCAGCGAGAGTGCTCGGATTTCGACGGTCGATGAGGAGATGTCTGGATTAAAAATAGCTTGGGATTACAGACTGGTCTGGAGAATAAAGATTGGTTTAGTTTCTTGAATCGGTTTGGAAACTGGCCTAGTTTCCTGAACTAGTCTGGAAACTAGTTTGGTTTCCTAAACAAGTCTGGAAACTGGCCTGGTTTCCTGAACCAGTCTGGAAATTGGTCTGGTTTTTTGAACTAGTCTAGAAACTGGCCTGGTTTCCTAAACCAATATGGAAATTGGTCTAGTTTCGTAAACTAATCTGGAAACGAGTCTGGGTCATGCCAAACCAGTTTGGAACTAGTCTGGACATGAAACCAGTCTGAAGACTGGTCTGAAATTTCGGAAACTGGTTTGAAATTCATCAAATCGGTCTGGATTGACATCGAACCGATCTGGATTGACATCAAACCACCGAATTTCAAAATCACCAAATTCATGACCGCTCAATTAATGACAAAGTGGTCCGTCGGTCAACATCAATTGACTAAGTTGACTTTGGTCAACTTAACTCATAACTAGATCGTCGAGTATTTGTTTGGAACAAATAGAACTCGAATAAAACAACTTATAGATAGGTTAATAAGAACTAGAGTTGATGGCTAGGGACGATGTGAAAATAAACTACCATTCATGTTACTCGAGTGCCTGGGGTGCTTGGAGAAAAATGGAAGGTGTTTAAGTTTTCGCATTAATGGTCTTGTCAAGTCAAAATAGTTTAAAACGATTGGACTTAGATAATAGTTGATTGAAAAAAATATCAGTCGACTGTTCTCCAGAGAATCAAGGAAATTTATCCTTGGTTGAATGTGTTCATTCTATGCCAATAAATAAATTGAATTAAGACAGTATTTATACTGGTTTGTCAGTATTGTACTGACTTAATTAATTTCAATTTTTTCAGATGACACGGATAACTACCACGATGACTAGACATGATGTGTTGCATAACTGGCTAAGGGAGGCTATCCAGGGGATAGAGTATGACTCAACATATGGAGTCGGGTGGCACATAGGGAGACTAGACGGACTGTTTTGAAGACTCAAGATGCAGGAGTTTCCAATTCTGGATAACTACAAAATCTGGGCTCTGGTCCGTTCGTTGTCTTAGCACCTTAGTGATATCGCGCATCAGATCGGGGGGCGCTACGAGGGGCGCGTTTCCTATATCCAATTGTACGCTAAGTTACTTCACTACGAGGATTGTGAAGTGCAATGTGAAAAGGATCCAGAGGAAGATCCGGAGGAAGACCTTGAAGAGATTTTTCCTATAGGATCTCTACAAAGGTGTCCTTCAAAGATTCTACGTCCTGGCATCATCTGGAGAGTATCTCAGCTGAAGGTGTTCCAGTTTAGCCCAAGAAAAGTGGGCTTGTTTGGATTATTGTTGCGCTAGTGCTTGTACTAGTGGGAGTAATAATCACCTATCTAGTTTGTTAGAGTTGCTTTTCTTTTTTTTTTTTAGTTATGAGTCAGAAGAATGTTATGTGTAACATTCTTAGTAGAGTCTTCTTTGTTATATATTAACAATGTACAATATGTTTAGTTTAAATGAATGTTTCATTTTAATGTTGTTTACTCTACATGATGCATGATATTTCATTACTCTTTGATTTATTCATAATGAGTATAATTTAAATGACATGTTCATTTAATATGTAATATCATATTTAGATGGGATGTATGTAATATAATTGATCAAAGTCGATTAGATTGGAACATACAAATGATGAGTGAGAATTTGATTGCCAATTGATTTTGTAAACCAAATCAAATTTACATTGAGTCAATTTAGAGATTACATATATAAATGCATACACTGAATAACTAAATAATATGTTTATTTATGTTAGGTTATGGCAACCAAAAACATTATAGCTGAACTCAATAAGGGTGAGAAACTGAATGGGGATAACTACAAGATATGACACCTCAGGATACAGTATGTCCTAGAGGAACAAGAAGTTCTTGAGACTGTAAATCAGGACTTGGTAGAACCTGTAGATGGTCCCACTGCACAAAAAAAGCGAGATCTTGATGCCTATAAGGCATGGAAGAAAAAGGACTTCACTGCTAAGGGAATTTTGATTAGTTCAATGGTGGATGACCTAGCATTTGAGTATGAGTCATATTCTTCGGCTCATGCTGTCTAGGTAACTCTTAAGAATAAGTATAGTGGAGTTGGTCTGAGCAAGCTTCGACAACTGACAATCAAGTTCGACAGCTATAAGAAGCGTCCGAATGTCACGATGGCTCAACATCTAAGGGAGATGTCGAACATGATTCGGGAGCTTAAAATTGCAGGTCATGAGTTGACTGACGAATAATAGGTTCAAGCAGTTATTCGATCCCTTCCAGATTCTTGAGAGACCATGAAGCAGATCCATACTCACAGTGAGAGTATTAAGACTTTCACTGACGTCTCACGCCATGTTAAACTGGAGACGGAGAGAGTAAAATCCGCAAGGATTTCTGACCAAGCCTTTTTGACTTCCGGTTCTACTAGATCATCTGGATCCAAGAAAAAGAGATGGTTTAAGAAAGGGAAAAGAAAGAAGAAAGAAGTTGCTGCTACAGATGGGACAGGCCCAATCAAGAAGAAGAAGAACAAGAAGACAAGAAAGAAACCTAAAAGCAACGTGACTTGCTTTAATTGTGACAAAAAGGGTCACTATACTCGGGAATGCACTGAGCCAAGAAAGGTAACTTCAAGTCTATCTTCTGAGCATTTTATTGCTAGTTCTGTGTTGTTGACTGATTCTTATCTTTTGTGGATTATAGATTCGGGAGCAATCAACCATGTAGCTCGGGAGCGAGTTACATATGTGGAGTACCACAGAGTACCAGCTGACAACAAATAGATATATATATAAAACAACGCAAGAGTCGAAGTCAAAGGAGTCGGCACTTGCAAACTTAATCTTCGGAGTGGAAGTACTTTGTTTCTACATTGTAAAATACCGAAAAAAATAAAAAAATTAAAATAATAAAATAATAATAATAATAAATATCCTTATTAATTAAGAAATTTTCTTATGAAATTTTTCAGAAATTTTTAGAATTTTTTCTGGATTTAAACGGAAGTGTTATAGACATTTCATGGGGATAAAGCGGATAGACTTTTGTAAATCCTGTTTAGACTATCTGCTAGGAATTAATAGGTTTAATAAAACCATTTAATTTCTCCCCCGATTCCTTTCATTTTCCCTCTTCCTCGATCGACCGATCCTCTTCTTCTTCTTTTTTTCCCGATCGCGCAACCTTCCTATTTCCCCACCGCCGCTCCTCCTTCTCACCGGATGCTCTTCACCGTTGTCCCCTCTCCCGAACCCATACGAGCTCCGGCCGCTCCCCCACTCTTCTCCCGATCCAACTGCAGCAAGGTCATCGCCACCCAACTACCGATCGCGATGCTTCTCGATCGATCCGGCTGCTGCCATGCTCGAGCTACTGCAGCCGCGAACCTTTTTCTCCCTTCCGATTTCTCATCGTCGCCCCTGTGCGTCGTGCTCTCACCGTCCACAGCTGCACCTCCAGCCGCCGCAGTTGCCTAGCCGTGACACGAGCCAACCATGGTCAGGCACGCGAGCACCATTGCCAACTCTTTTCTCGATTTCCTTGCTGTCGATTTCTTCGGACTCGATTTCTAGGGCTGGAACTCCGCCGCCCGATTCAATCCCTCGATCCCGTGAGCTCGAGCCACCGCTGACTCAGATCATCGTCGATCCCTTTCTTCTTCTGTTTTGACAACAACAAGCAGTAGGTGCCACTGACCATTTCAGTTGCAGCTTCACCGCCTTGCGTCCAACGTCTCTGCTTCGTGGCCATTTGCGATCACCCCGAACGACCACCACTGTCCCCTCCGACACGGGTAGCAGTATTCTACCATTGCTGTGTTCGCCCTTTTCCCTATCCTCCTCAATGAATCATAAGCTTTAGAAACCTACCAATACATCACGAACGGCCACAACTCCACCATCCTCTCTTCTCCGTCGAGGGCATTGCAACCGTGAACCGATCTCAGGGAGCCGACAGTGTTCATCTTAGTGGAAACTTTGATTCGAAGTACAACTCATCTCATCACAGTTGATCTGGGAGATCAAGGGATTTCTGGCTGTGAATGGGAAAGGAAAAGCTAGGTAAGTTCAGGTTATAGAAATTTGGTATATGGATATTTTGTAGCCAATATGATAGTGATTTCAGGGATGGTGGTGAACAAGGGGAGAATATTTCGGATGGGGATGTGGAAGCTGAGATTGAGATAAATTTTAATTTGTATGAATTGTTAGTAATATATGAGAGATGTCCTAAGGCAATCGCCTTATGTTTGAACCATTTATATGATAAATGAAGATTCATTATTTGAGTATACATGTTTTCATGTATTTGATTAGATCTTAAACTCATTTACTGAATGTCCATGATACGATTCATAGCATAAGAGAATTTGTGATTGGATCACAACTAGTGAGTATCTCTACATGTGTAATTATGATGTATCGGAATTATCCCTAGTCGATGAATTGATGGATTTGGACACCATCAATTCTGTCGAGACTAGCATAAGGTATACTCCTTGGTGTATCCAAGCAATTGATTCTCACTGGCTGGAGACATTGTGATGTTCGGAGTTAATCGTGGATGCTAGTTATGGTAACTAGTTCATTGGAGTGACCAACCGTAAGACTTCATGTGGTTCTCTGCATATATAGATATGTCAATGAAGTTCTTACTGCAACTTAAGTGCGATGTTTTTTTGACTTGTGGTATTCAAGTCATCTTGATCATAAAGACTTATGCTTTGACATCTTAAGCAAGCATCTCTGAGGAGATGTGGACCCGGGATGATTAGGTATAAGTCGAAGTGATCGAAGGTGTTTGAATAGCCTATAAAGGATTCACCGCTCCTTGCGAGGAGATGTATATCCATGGCCTCTCGTCGGATTGTTACTAAAGTCTTTGGCCAAAGCATTATATGTTTAGACTAAGGTACTCTTGGATACATGTGCAGTAACTAGAATCCGTAGGACGAGGAAATGATACTTGGGCTAGGTGTGACGTAGTCAACCTAGTGGGGACTGACACTATAGACCATGTCCTGAACCAAGTGGGTATAAGATGAGTGAAAGGAATGGGGCACGATTCATTGTAGCTGCTGAAGGGTTTCAGAAATAGTTCTGGATCAACCGTTGATCTTTTCGGTTAATTGGGGATCATGATGTACTATTAGGTGTCACTCATGATCGTTCTATAATTAATGGTTAATTATAGACGACCAACATAAATCGAGAACCTATTTGGTCACACGTACAACGAGCGTAATCCGAAGGATTTAAAACGAGCTTGAGAATGAGATTCTCAGACCGAGAGAAACTAGGTTTGGTTGGACCAAACAAGGATCGAGCATGAAATCGTTTCAATCGCAATGAAAGCATGGATGGGCCATGTCTTATGAAGACATGATGGATGAACCAAATTGGTTTGGTTCTAATCCAATGGTGGAGAATAAACCAAAGGGGTTTGGTTTGTTTTAAACGAATGAACCAAAGTTGGTTCGGTTCGTTTTAACTTAAAATAGACCAAATCGGTTTGGTTTATTTTAACTTAAATTAACGGAGGGGGTTAACGGGTTTTTGGTTATGAACCAATAACCATTAGGAGAATTTGTTCTCTATAAAAATAGGGTTTAAGGGCTTTGTGAAAACCTAATCTAATCTTGCCGCCCCTCTCCATCCTCTCCTTGTAGTCGGCACCCAAGCCCTTGCCGCCGCCCACCCCTTGTGTCACCATCCAAGTTGTTGTCAGTGTCCAAGCTCCTACCGGCGATCCTCCGACGACCCTCCGGTGATCTTCCTTGGCTCCGGTGACAAGGTGAGCATCTAGCTTTCCTTATTTGGGCGGCGCAACATCCTCCGCCAAAGCTGTCCAGTTTTCTAGACAGCTTGTTTCTTTCTTGTCGGAGCATCGTTTGGACGATGTTTGGAGCTCCAACAGTGGCTTCCTTGCCGGAGATTCGATCTCTGGTAATCTTCATAGGTGGAGGACGAAGGATTCATCAAACGGTTGACGAATATCTCTCCGGAGAAGCGAGTTTTGGGGACTCAGTTTTGAATCCGAATTTTGATTCGGATTGTGATCTTCTCTCGATCACATCGTCTTCGACACAAGGCTAGTGACTCGTACGAAGATGAGGCTCGTGACTTTGTGAATTCATTCCGAAGATACTCGACATGGATACGGATAGAGGTGATTCTAGTGAGGGTCACTCCGGTTGATGTCTTTCCCGCTACACGTGATACGTCAGGTATATGTAGAATAATTTTCTTTTATTGCAAAATTTGAATTTACGGTTATGTCTACACATGTTGTACTATGCATGCGTGTGGTGTGTGTGATGTAATAAATTAGATTTATTGCCTTTTATTTATTCCGCTGCGCACATATTTATGAAACATGTTTGAATACACACTCGTCGCGGTGCCAGAAACCCGACAGTGGTATCATAGCCCAGGTTGTGTTTCGACATAATCGTAAAATTATTTTGCGATAGTCGTAATTATATTTATGGAAATTTCTACTTTTGGAAAGTTAAAAGTATTTATGGAAATTTTCTAATTTTGGAAAGTGTAGAAGTATTTATGGAAATCTTCTTCTTTTGGAAAGTTAGAAGTATTTATGGAAATTAGTATTTTCCATAAATAAAATATTTGATTAGATTTGGAAATTTATTTTCTAATTTAATCATGATTTGATTTGGAAAATCAAATCTAAAATATATTTTATTTCCATAAATAGTTTTGACAATTTAGGAAATTTATTTCCTAAATTAAAATTTGACTTTCCTTAATTGAGACCTTCCATAAATAAAATATGTGATTAGATTTAGAAATTTATTTCCTAATTTAATCATGATTTGATTTTGAGAATCAAATCTTAAACATATTTTATTTCCATAAATAGTTATGACATATAAGGAAATTGTGTACATGTCATAATTGTATGTCATGTAATTGCATTAGATGCATATCATTATGTCATGCGTGTCGTGACATGTAGATGTATGTCATGTATGTCATGTCATGTAGATAATAGTTATTTGCATACAAAGAGGATGAGATATAAAAACCCTTACTCAATATTAAATCCTACACCTTCCATTAATATGGTTAGAACCAGAGTTTCGTTTCTTGTTTGGGTTGTTAGACTCTCTCCAAGCTCGGCTCGAACCCGAACATGTTCAAACCATGGAATAGTTTAATACTAATATGGTAAGAGTCAGAGGTCAATCGTTAGCTTTGGTTGTTGGACTCTCTCCAAGCCGGGCTAATTGGTTGAATGTACTCTAACCATATTAAAACTATGTCTTGATTAATGGGTTGGCTTTAACCTGGAACATCGACTTGTTGGACTCTCTCTAAGGTCGATGTGAAGGGAGGTGAAGTTGGGTGCTATGCATATGATGCATACTTGTTAATGAGTTAACAACCCGATGTATGTGTGAACATTCAATTAGTTGATAGCACATTGTGATAGTTGCATATATGTGATATGCAATCGGTATATTTGATACCTATCATTGTAGCTATGAATGGCTTGTTGGACTCTCTCCAAGGTTGTTCATATCTATAATGGATATCAACCCATTCGGAGATGGACCTACGATCTCCCGAAGTGATTTTGGGGTTTTTGAAATTCGAAAAATGAATGAGATTTATGAATGTATATTGATGCATTTTAAATCATCTTTCTCATATATGCTCGTTTTGTATTTCTAAGTTAATCTATTGATAATGATGTCTTTGAATTTGCGTTCCATTTTGGATTCGAATAAATTGACTGGGCCGAACTTCTTGGACTGGCTTAGAAACTTGAGAATTATTCTCAAGGTTGAAAAGCTTGCAAATGTCCTCGAAGTGCCTCTTCCCGCCCGTCCTAGTGACAATGCAACTCTGGACCAATTGTTGGCCTATCAGAAACATGTGACTGATTCTGAAATGGCGAGTTGCATCATGCGAGCCACGATGGTACCTGAGTTGCGGAAGAAGCGTGAGCATATGGATGCTCATACCATAGTCTTTCATCTTTATGAGTTGGTTGATAAGCAAGTGAGATTCGAAAGGTTCAAAGTCTCCAAGCTCCTCTTCACCTTTGAGATGCAAGAAGGTTCATCTGTGGTACTGATCAACATGCTGAAGACTGTGGAGTCTTCTGTGAAGCATGAGCAGGGGACGGTGTTGTAAGTTGATTCCTCGAAGAAAGGTTCTAAGAGAAAGTCAAAGGAATAGCAGAAGGGGAAGAAAAAGGCTAAAAAGGCAGAACCAGCTCAAAAGGGCACTTGCCATCATTATGACAAGGAGGGCCATTGGCGAAGAAATTACAAGATTTATCTTGAGTTCATGAAGAAGAATAAGGCATCGGATGCCCCATCTTCTTCAGATATCTTCGTTATTGATTGTCATTCTATTTCCTCAAACACTTGGATATTGGATACTGGGTGTGGCTCACATATATGTAATGGCATACATGGGTTAAGGAATAGAAGAAGACTCGTCAAGGGAGAGTCAAATTTACGTGTTGGGAATGGAGCAAAGGTTGCTGAACTCGCCATCGGAACGTATTTGTTGAAACTCCCTGCAGGACTTGTCTTAGAACTGGACAATTGCTTTTATGTTCCTTCGTTGATAAAGAACATCATTTCTATTTCTTGTTTAAATAGAAATGGGTACAATTTGACTTTTAGTAACAATTGTTGTTACATAACTTTGAATGGAGTTCTTTATGGGACTGAACTTTAAGCAATGGTATTTATACGTTGGACGTATCTAGTGACATTTTCAATATCGAAGTGAGCAACAAGCGTGCTCGAAAGAATAATCAATTAGACTCCTACATGTGGCATTGTCATCTTGGCCATCCAAGCAAGAAACGCATGTCCGAATTACACCGATGTGGAATTCTGGAATTGTTTGAATTGGATTCATACGATACATGTGAATCATGCTTAAAAGGTAAGATGACTAAGCTACCTTTTACAGGAAAAGGTGAACGAGTGGGAGAGTTGCTAGGTCTAATACATACTGATGTATGTAGATCTATGTCAACTCAAGCTTTAGGAGGCTATAACTACTTCATTACCTTCACCGATGATCACTCACGGTTTGGATATGTGTTCTTGATGAAACACAAGTCTGAAGCCTTTGAAAGGTTCAAAGAATTCAGAAATGAAGTAGAGAAACAACATGACAAGAGTATTAAAATACTTCGATCGGATCGATGTAGTGAATACTTAAGTCAAGAGTTTCTAGATTATCTAAGAGACAATGGTATATTGTCTCAATGGACTCCGTCATATACACCACAACATAATGGTGTATTTGAGAGGTGTAATCGGACCTTGTTGGACATGGTCAGGTCAATGATGAATCATGCAAATCTTCCCAAGTCCTTTTGGGGCTATGCACTTCAGATAGCTATTTACTTGTTAAACAGAATGTCAACCAAGGTAGTCTCTACTACTCCATATGAGATATGGAATAGTAAGAAACCTCATGTATCTTACTTGAAGATATGGGATTGTCCTGCTTATGTGAAGCGGACTGTATCAAACAAATCGGATGTTAAGTCTGATAAATGTCTATTTATTGGATACCCTAAGGAAACAAGGGGTTACCAATTCTATCATCCTGTGGAACAAAAGGTGTTTGTTTCAAGACATACTGTGTTTCTAAAGAAAGAATTTCTCTTGCAAGAAAACAGTGAGAGTGTCGTCGAGCTTGAGGAGGCTCGAGAGACTCAAATAGACATTGATGAAATACCTGGTGAAGCACAAAAGCCAATAACTCATAGTGATGAGTCATCGGCTGGACCTATTGAGACACCACATCTTCATAGATATGGTAGAACACGCAATATTCCTGAGAGATATGGATTTATCGTAAGTGAATCGAACGACGTGTTACTCATTGATGATGAGGAGCCTACCAGTTATGAAGAAGTTCTGACAAGTTCAGAAAGAGATAAGTGGCTTGAATCCATGAAGTCGGAAATAGATTCCATGTATGAAAACCAAGTTTGGAACTTGGTTGACCTACCTGAAGGCATAAAGCCTATAGGGTGCAAGTGGGTTTTCAAGAAGAAAACCGACATGGATGGTAATGTGATTACCTATAAGGCTAGATTGGTGGCGAAAGGATATCGTCAAAAGCAAGGTGTTGATTATGAAGAAACCTATTCGCCTGTTGCTATACTTAAATCCATTCGGATGCTCCTGGTCATAGCGGCTCATTATGATTATGAGATATGACAGATGGATGTGAAAACAGCTTTCCTTAATGGAAACCTGCTCGAGGACGTGTATATGATACAGCCTGAGGGTTTCACATCGGTTGACAAAACGAAGGTATACAAATTGTGACGGTTCATATATAGATTGAAGCTAGCATCCAGGAGCTGGAATATCCGTTTTGATGAGACAATCAAAAAGTTTGATTTCTCACAAAATCCAGACGAACCTTGTGTGTACAAGAAGGTTACTAGGAGTGCAGTCGTGTTCCTAGTATTGTATGTCAATGACATATTACTTATAGAAAACGATGTTTCAGTCTTACAGTCAGTTAAGATTTGGTTGTCCAAGACATTCTCCATGAAAGACCTGGGAGAAGCAACCTACATCCTCGGGATTAAGATCTATAGAGATAGATCGAAACGGTTGCTTGGTCTTTCGCAGTCTACATATATAGACCGAGTGCTAAAGAGGTTTAGCATGTCGGAATCCAAGAAAGGTTTCCTACCCATCAGGCATGGGATACACCTTTCGAAGTCTATGTGTCCGCACACAGAAGACGAGAGGATTTGCATGAGTAAGATTTCCTATGCATCCGCAATAGGATCTATCATGTATGTTATGTTATGTACGAGGCCCGATGTATCGTATGCTCTGAGTGTCACGAGTAGATACCAGTCTGATCCAGGAATGGATCATTGGGCGGTTGTTAAGACGATCCTTAAGTACTTAAGAAGAACTAAGGATGTGTTCCTAATATATGGAGAAGGGGACATGGTGATACGCAGGTATATGGATGTCAGCTTCCAGACAGACAAGGATGATTCCAGGTCTCAGTCTGGGTACGTGTTCACTATAGGGGACCGTTGGAACGCTAGAGAAGGGGTGAATAGCATTGTGCTCGTACGATGGAATTCGTTCGCATTTTCTTGTCTACAATCTTGTTAATACGCAGCGGAATATACAATAAAATACAACAAGAACAAACACAACACGATAGACACGAGATGTAACGTGGTTCGAAACCAAATGGTTCCTACTCCACGGATCGAGCTCTAAAGAGCTCTAGTGATACACACGCACTCACTAATCACAAATACTCCTTCTCGACACAAGTCAAAGGTGGAGAAACCTCGTATAAATGATTACAACAGTAATACTAAATACAACAAGCAAATACAAGTGAATACAACAAAAGAAATGCAAAGAAAACTTTACAATTGATCTTTTGAGAGCTTGCTTGTTTGGTTGGTTGAGTGGCACTTGGAGACCCTGAATTACACCAGCAATTCGCCCCAAAAACTCCTCAAAGAACCATGGCTTTTTCCTCCTTCACGAGCTCCATTTAAAGCTTCAACCTGTGCTGGAAAACATCGATTAGTCAACTGCTCGGGACCATCAGTCGACTGTTGCCACTGTTGTCGTGAGACAACGGCTAGATCCACGCTGGAAAAATCCAACGAATCCATCATCAGTCGACTGATTATGATCATCAATCGACTGATCAAGCCTCCACTCGACTGCTAGACCCAGCAATCGAGTCAGACTCCATTCTGTGCCCGAAAAACCGCACGGTCGATCACAAGATCACGATCGCTCGATCATTATCGATCGCCCACCTCGCGATCGCTGGGATACTTTCCGCAATCAAACCCTAGTTGACTCTCACCAGTCGACTGTCATATGACACCAGTCGACTGGCACACCTCAAACATGAGGTTTTAGCCCAAGTATGGTTCCCCCATACTTGCTAGACCACCCTTAGCCTAGACCTAAGCCTTCTAGCCACCTCCATCAGTCTCATGCCTCTCAGATCCCTCCAAGTCATCCATGACTCGTTCATCCATTACGCTAGTATTCTGGTGCTTCCATTGGCTATGTCATGCTAATGGTGTCTACACCGCCAAGGCACATTGGACTTATGCCGCCAAGACTCCGCTTGGATTTTACGCAGCCAACCATTGGACTTATGCTGCCAAAACTCCCGCTTGGACTTTACGCCGCCAATATAAAACCCCTTGGACTTCCCAAATGCCAAGACTCAAGCTTGGACTTTCCCTTGCCAACCCATGTTGGACTTTCCATGCCAAGACCCATGCTTGGACTTTTCCTTGCCAAGACCCATGCTTGGACTTTACATGCCAAGTACTCAAGACTTGGACTTTCCATGACATGGTCAACTCCAGTCAACCATCAAAGTCTCCCTCGAGTCAAACTCGAGTCCGATTAAACATAACCTGGGTTGATTGTATAAACAATCTCCCCAAAATATCAACAGACATTAATGTCAAACATCAATGTCAACTCACTTTGTCAAACATCAAAACATCACTCGAGTCCTGGTCAATCGTGACCTGGGCCGATTGCACCAACAATCTCCCCCTTTTTGATGTTTGACAAAAACCAAACAAACCATTGAGTTAGACCATCTAACTCAAACCAAACATCCCCATCAATTTTCTCAATTGATGTCATTTGCCCAATAAATTCTCCCCCTTTTTGACTAACATCAAAAAGGTTTTCTCCAAGGAGGTCAATGTCTTATGTCCCAATGAGATCTTACAATCTCCCCCTTGGTTCAAAAATACCTAGGATGTCTACCATCTTCCTAGTGATAAGTCTCATATCACTCAAGAGAGACAATCCTATTCACTCTTCCAATTTCTAAATTGGGTATCTCAAAATCTCATTTTCCCCCTCATGAGGAAAAATATCATCCATCATCCCATGATGGATACCTCCCCCTAAAGGCGTGCTCCCCCTTGACCATTGCACCAACAATGTCCTTGGGAAGTCCCTAAGCCAATAGGAACTCTAAACCATCAAAAATAAGGTTCAAAGTTCAAACATGAACTTTTCAACCCTTAAATTTGATACATCACCCTAACACCTCTCCTAATTCATATCCAATGGATTTTTACCCTTTATAATGCTTCCCAAATCATATCTTAGGGTTAGGAACCTTAACCGTAGTTGAACACGGGCTAAACATATCTTATTTTCCCGAAATCAACATTGGCAGTCGACTCTCTCAACTACCAGTCGACTGCCACCCTTATCAGTCGACTGCCACCCAGAGCAGTCGACTGATAACTGAAATATCAGAATTTCAATTATCAGAAATGAAATTCGAAAAATCATAAGTAATTCTACGTATATCGAAAAATTGTGAAAATTCATACGTATATTACTTATAGTCAATACAATGGGTAAAAAATAATAGAAAAATATTTTACTCATAAAATATCGAAATTGATACAAAATCCAAAAGTAAAGAAAAACTTCAAAGTTTTAGCTCACTTTGTATCAATCTCATCAATGGTGATTGCTATCAAAAGATGGACTTCACCAAGATTTTCTAAAGTGATTTTAAAATATTTTCAAAACCTCATTTTGGATCATATTCCTTGGGCTCAATGTACATGACTTGTACACAAGCTTTCCCAATGATCCACAAATCATATAAAATGAGTTTTAGTTCATCTAGATGCAAAAACTATGCAACTTGAACTTAACTCATATCTTAGCATCTCACATGTATCTAGGGTGTATAAATACACATACATATCAATGTAATGTGAGATGTGACTTTTGTTCTCCCTAATCTAGGGTTTCATGCATTTTTCTAAGGC
The DNA here is from genome assembly GCA_025175895.1 of Wurfbainia villosa. Classification (NCBI taxonomy): domain Eukaryota; kingdom Viridiplantae; phylum Streptophyta; class Magnoliopsida; order Zingiberales; family Zingiberaceae; genus Wurfbainia; species Wurfbainia villosa. The sequence continues at coordinate 3,206,465 of JAKLTH010000147.1, forward strand.
AGCCCTACTTGATTCCCTTATAAATGGGACTCCAAGTTATGCCAAAGTTCTTAAATCAATTTTAATCAATTTAAATGCATGAAATGATCATAGCATAATGATAGCAATAATTAATCATGGCTAATGATCATGATGTCATGATATATGATTAAATCTAAAAACACATGACATTTAATCCTTAATCCTAAACATGATCATGACATATAAATGATAAAAATAAATATGATGTCATGACATGTTATATGGCAAACAAAGCATGGCAAATAAAATATATAGGTGTAATAATACCTAAATTTTAACATTAATTATCATTTGATATAATTAAGTATATTTTGTCATATTGCTACTAATCTCCCTAGTGTGCCAAAACCCCAAAATGACACACTATGACCTCTAATCCTAAATTGTGCCAATTTAATTGATTTTTTTTTCATAATTCCAAAAATGTATTGGCACATACTAAAAAATTTTAGGATATAAGATCAAACCTATTTTCAAGGTATCCATAACCTTGAAAATAACCTAAAATGTCAACTTTGTTATGGTTGAGTTAACTACCCATCCAATCAAAGTTGGCACATCCTAACCCATTTAGCGTGAATTAATCACGCTCCTTGGAACCCAAAACTTATTTGAGCTCCTAGAGTTTACTAGGTATTCCTTAGGGATGACCTCCCTAGATATCCTTCTAATGACACTCCTAGGCTTGTTAGCCTTGGTCATTGTGGTCTTACCTAGGTTGACTCTAGGGGTAACTCCCCTTGCAACCTTCTTAGTGGCTTCCCTAGGTTTCCTTGAAACCCTAGCCACTAGGTACATACCTTGGTCAACTCTAGGGATGACTTCCCTATTGACCTTGGTCTTCCTAGACCTAGTTTGTGTTCCATAATTAAATGGAACACTATGATAAGTCACCTTAGGCTTAGGTTTGTGACCCAAACCTTGCTTGCCCTTGGTTGACTTTTGTCTCTTAGGTCTTAGATGTTGACTTTGAGATCTTGACCCTTGACTTTGACCATTAGACCCTTGAAATTGATTTTGTATCTTATTTAGGGTCTTTTCTAATTTCTCAAGTCTTGATCTCAAGGCTTGATTTTTCATCTCCAATTGCCCAATTTTCAATTTTTGATTAAGTTTTTGGGCATTACCATTTCCTCTAGGCATATGCCTAGTCCATTTAGGATTAAGACCTAGATGTTCTCCTATTTTCTTGATAGATTCCCTAGGTAGAATTGGTCTAGAGTTGTTTGATCTAGGTTTGTTCTTAGATAAATTATTTTTAGGGACATTAGTCCTAAATTTCTCCTTATTTCCTAAGTGGACATTCTTAGCTCTTAAACAAAAATATTTATTATTTCTAGCATGCTTTGATTCATGGGCAATAGCAATTGAATTGAAATTCCTAGCATGCTTTTATTTATTAACTAAAGAAGGAGAATTATTAAATGGAACACTATGATAAGTCACCTTAGGCTTAGATTTGTGACCCAAACCTTGCTTGCCCTTGGTTGACTTTTGTCTCTTAGGTCTTAGATGTTGACTTTGAGATCTTGACCCTTGACTTTGACCATTAGACCCTTGAAATTGATTTTGTATCTTATTTAGGGTCTTTTCTAATTTCTCAAGCCTTGATCTCAAGGCTTGATTTTTCATCTCCAATTGCCCAATTTTCAATTTTTGATTAAGTTTTTGGGCATTACCATTTCCTCTAGGCATATGCCTAGTCCATTTAGGATTAAGACCTAGATGTTCTCCTATTTTCTTGATAGATTCCCTAGGTAGAATTGGTCTAGAGTTGTTTGATCTAGGTTTGTTCTTAGATAAATTATTTTTAGGGACATTAGTCCCAAATTTCTCCTTATTTCCTAAGTGAACATTCTTAGCTCTTAAACAAAAATATTTATTATTTCTAGCATGCTTTGATTCATGGGCAATAGCAATTGAATTGAAATTCCTAGCATGCTTTTATTTATTAACTAAAGAAGGAGAATTATTAAATTTTACCTTAGGGTTTGCCTTGGAGGCTCTCCCTACATGTATAGCTCCCTCTTTGACTCTCTTGCTCCCCCTAGGTCATTGATTCCTAAAATGCCCTGGTTGTTGGCACTTGAAGCAAATGATGTGCTCTTTTCTTCTTTTAGTGGGGACACCAGCATCTTTTGATTTTTCTTGAAGTTTTGGTGTCGGAGGAGTCTTCTTGACTTTCTTTGGGAATTTGCTCTTGTAATGCCCACCTTCTCTACACTCAAAGCAAATTATATGTTTTTTATTTAAAACCAAATTGCTTGAGTTACCTAGTTCGATGGTGAGGGTTTCTTGAGCTTTCTCTTCCTCTTGACCGAATGTGGATGGCTCCTCTTGTTGCTCCGGTGTTGAACATGCTCTAATCTCCTCCTCCTCAATCCTAGAGGTGGAGGTCTCCTCTGATTCTACTTCCTCTTCCTCCTTGGATGTTGACGGTCTCTCAACCTCCAAGTCTTCACTTCCTTGTGAGGATAATGTGTTTGCCTCTTCGGTCCCTTCCTCTTGGACCGGTGATGGACTTTCATGGAGCTTGACCACTTGGCTCCATAGCTCCTTGGCATCTACATAATTACCTAATAAGCATAAGATATTGTTAGGTATTAAATCAATTAAAAACTTTAATACCTTATCATTTTTCTCGAAGGCTTGGACTTGCTCTTTGGTCCATCTCTTTTTCTTGAGGAACCCTCTCTTTGGTCCTATTGGATAGCTATATTCCTCCATTAAAATGGACCATTCTTCGAAGTCCCTCATCATTAGAAAGTCTTCGATCCTTGTCTTCCATTGTCTAAACCTTTTTTGTCCATAGAAGGTATAAGGGATAGGTGTGTTGATATCCCATCCTAGTTGCTCTTGAACTTCCATCTTCACCCTCTAGCGTGCTCTCGTGGTGATCAAACCTTGAAGAGCCCCAGGCTCTGATACCACTTGTAGGGGACCGTTGGAATGCTAGAGGGGGGTGAATGGCATTGTGCTCATACGATGGAATTCGTTCGCGTTTGCTTGTCTACAATCTTGTTAGTACGCAGCGGAATATACAATAAAATACAACAAGAACAAACACAACATGATAGACACGAGATGTAATGTGGTTCGGAACCGAACGGTTCATACTCTACGGATCGAGCTCTAAAGAGCTCTAGTGATGCACACGCACTCACTAATCACAAATATTCCTTCTCGACACAAGTCGGAGGTGGAAAAACCTCGTACAAATGATTACAACAGTAATACTAAATACAACAAGCAAATATAAGTGAATACAACAAAAGAAATGCAAAGAAAATTTTACAATCGATCTTTTGAGAGCTTGCTTGTTTGGTTGGTTGAGTGGCACTTGGAGACCCTGAATTACACCAGCAATTCGTTTCAAAAACTCCTCAAAGAACCATGGCTTTTTCCTCCTTCACGAGCTCCATTTAAAGCTTCAACTTATGCTGGAAAACGCAGATCAGTCGACTGCTCGGGACCATCAGTCGACTGTTGCCACTGTTGTCGTGAGACAACGACTAGATCCACGTTGGAAAAATCCAATGGATCCATCATCAGTCGACTGATTATGACCATCAGTCGACTGATCAAGCCTCCACTCGACTGCTAGACCCAGCAGTCGAGTCAGACTCCATTCTGTGCCCGAAAAATCGAGCACCAGTCGACTGATCACAAGATCAGTCGACTGCTCGGTCCATCAGTCGACTGCCCACCTCTGGCAGTCGACTGCTGGGACACTTCCCGCAGTCAAACCCTAGTTGACTCTCACCAGTCGACTGTCATATGACACCAGTCGACAGGTACACCTCAAACATGATGTTTTAGCCCAAGTATGGTTCCCCCATACTTGCTAGACCATCCTTAGCCTAGACCTAAGCCTTCTAGCCACCTCCATCAGCCTCATGCCTCTCGGATCCCTCCAAGTCATCCATGACTCGTTCATCCATTGCGCTAGCCTTCAGGTGCTTCCATCGGCTATGTCATGCTAACGGTATCTACACTGCCAAGGCACATTGGACTTACACCGCCAAGACTCCGCTTGAACTTTACGCCGCCAACCATTGGACTTATACTGCTAAGACTCCCGCTTGGACTTTACGCCGCTAATATAAAACCCCTTGGACTTCTCAAATGCCAAGACTTAAGCTTGGACTTTCCCTTGCCAACCCATGTTGGACTTTCCATGCCAAGACCCATGTTTGGACTTTTCCTTGCCAATACCCATGCTTGGACTTTACATGCCAAGTACTCAAGACTTGGACTTTCCATGACATGGTCAACTCCAGTCAACCATCAAAGTCTCCCTCGAGTCAAACTCGAGTCCGGTTAAACATAACCCGGGTTGATTGTATAAACAATCTCCCCAAAACATCAACAGACATTAAGCTCAAACATCAATGTCAACTCACTTTATCAAACATCAAAACATCACTCGAGTCCTGGTCAATCGTGACCTGGGCCGATTACACCAACATTCACCTTGAATGGGGGCGCAGTGAGTTGGAAAAGTTCCAAACAAGATACTGTAGCGGATTCTACCACTGAGGCAGAAAACATTGCAGCTTCGGAAGCAGAAAAGGAAGCGGTTTGGATCAAGAAGTTCATCTCTGAACTTGATGTGGTCTAATCAATGATCCAAACATGTGCTTCGCTGCTATCATTTGATCAGAGAGATCATAAGTAGGAAGGAAATACAAATCGAGAAGATTCCCACTAAAAGGAACTTAGCGGATCCTTTAACTAAGGCATTATCTCAAAGTAAGTTTGAGGGTCATGCTAGAGCTTATGGTATTGGATACCGTAGCGATTGGCATTAGGCCAAGTGGGAGTTTATTAGTAATATATGAGAGATGTCCTAAGGCAATCGCCTTATGTTTGAACCATTTATATGATAAATGAAGATTCACTATTTGAGTATACATATTTTCATGTATTTGATTAGATATTAAACTCATTTACTGAATGTCCACAATACGATTCACAGCATGAGAGAATTTGTGATTTGATCACAACTAGTGAGTATCTCTACATGTGTAATTGTGATGTATCGGAATTATCCCTAGTCGATGAATTGATGGATTTGGACACCATCAATTCTGTCGAGACTAGCACGAGGTATACTCCTTGATGTATCCAAGCAGTTGATTCTCACTGACTAGAGACATTGTGATGTTCAGAGTTAATTGTGGATGCTAGTTATGGTAACTAGTTCATTGGAGTGACCAGTTGTAAGACTTCATATGGTTCTCTGCATATATAGATATGTCAATGAAGTTCTTACTGCAGCTTAAGAGCGATGTTCCTTTGACTTGTGGTATTCAAGTCATCTTGATCATGAAGACTTATGCTTTGATATCTTAAGCAAGCATCTCTGAGGAGATGTGAACCCGGGATGATTGGGTATAAATTGAAGTGATCGAAGGTGTTTGAATATCCTATAAAGGATTCACCACTCCTTGCGAGGAGATGTATACCCAAGGCCTCTCGTCGAATTGTTACTAAAGTTTTTGGCCAAAGCATTACATGTTTAGACTAAGGTACTCTTGGATACATGTGCAGTAACTAGAATCCGTAGGACGAGAAAATGATACTTGGGATAGGTGTGACATAGTCAACCTAGTGGGGACTGACACTATAGACCATGTCCTGAACCAAGTGGGTATAAGATGAGTGAAAGGAATGGGGCATGATTCATTGTAGCTGCTGAAGGGTTTCAGAAATAGTTCTGGATGAACTGTTGATCTTTTCGATTAATTGGGGATCATGATGTACTACTAGGTGTCACTCATGATCATTCTATAATTAATGGTTAATTATAGATGACCAACATAAATCGAGAACCTATTTGGTCACACGCACTACGAGCGTAATCCAAGGATTTAAAACGAGCATGAAAATGAGATTCTCAGACCGAGAGAAACTAGGTTTGGTTGGACCAAACAAGGATCGAGCATGAAATCGTTTCAATCGCAATAGAAGTGTGGATGGGTCGTGTCTTATGAAGACATGATGGATGAACCAAATTGGTTTGGTTCTAATCCAATGGTGGAGAATAAACCAAAGGGGTTTGGTTTGTTTTAAACGAATGAACCAAAGTTGGTTCGGTTCGTTTTAACTTAAAATAGATCAAATCGGTTTGGTTTATTTTAACTTAAATTAATGGAGCGGGTTAACGGGTTTTTGGTTATGAACCAATAACCATTAGGAGAATTTGTTCTCTATAAAAATAGGGCTTACGGATTTTGTGAAAATCTAATCTAATCTTGCCACCCCTCTCCCTCCTCTCCTTGTAGTCGGCGCCCAAGCCCTTGCCGCCGCCCACCCCTTGTGCCGCCATCCAAGTTGTTGTCGGCGTCCAAGCTCCTGCCGGCGACCCTCCAGTGATCTTCCTTGGCTCCAGCGATAAGGTGAGCATCTAGCTTTCCTTATTTGGCCGGCGCAACATCCTCCACCAAAGCTGTCCAGTTTTCTGGACAGCTTGTTTCCTTCTTGTCGGAGCATCGTTTGGACGATGTTTGGAGCTCCAACAGCGGCTTCCTTACAGGGATTCGATCTCCGGTAATCCTCATAGGTGGAGGACGAAGGATTCGTCAAACGGTTGGTGAATACCTCTCCGGAGAAGCGAGTTTTGGGGACTCGGTTTTGAATCTGAATTTTGATTCGGATTGTGATCTTCTCTCGATCACATCGTCTTCGACACGAGGCTAGTGACTCGTACGAAGACAAGGCTCGTGACTTTGTAAAGTCATCCCAAAGATACTCGGCGTGGATACGGATAGAGGCGATTCTAGTGAGGGTCGCTCCGGTTGAAGTCTTTCCCGCTACACGTGATACGTCAGGTATACGTAGAATAATTTCCTTTTATTGTAAAATTTGAATTTACGGTTATGTCTACACATATTGTACTATGTATGCGTGTGGTGTGTGTGATGTAATAAATTAGATTTATTGCCTTTTATTTATTCCGCTGCGCACATGTTTATGAAACATGTTCGAATACATACTCGCCGCGGTGCCGGAAAGCCAACATGAATGATAGTTTTGATTTGTTGAAAGGTGGTCTACCTATAGCTTATGCAACTTGTATTGTTTCGATTTAGGATTATTGGAATTATGGTGGATGCAGTTCACAAAGTGGATATGGATTGATTTGTTGTAGAATTGTAGCTATGAATTAGTGTGGTGGTTAATTATATCAAGTATCTCATCGTGGTGATGTAGTAGATATTATGTAGGATGGGGGAACGAGACTTTAGTTAATATTCATTTCGTAGGTTGGAATATGAAGTCGATGTAAGATTTGATTCGATTATTGGATGTATGATAAAACTTAAGTATGTTCTATGTTGTGTACAATACGTTGATACGAGATGGAATCTCGGATGTGAAGACGAACAATGTAGTTGGCATATCAGGTGGGTAATTATCTACCCTGGTCAGGTAGTTTTAATGCATGCAGATTTAGATATATAATCATCTTATATGATCATGTTACCTTGACTCTGCTCTTATTTACTCTTGCGCTTGATACCTTATCGTTGGTTGTTAAACTCTATTGTTGTTATCATGTTTCACTTCATCATAATTAGGAGTTATATATATATATGTTGTCACGCCCCGAGAGCATGCCGAGCCGAAAATCAAACGGACGGCATCTCCCCTGTACGTGGCAACATTTCGGGTTAATACAAGGCTCGTAGGCCCACAATAACAACAATATATATATATATAAAATCAAAAACTACACAAGACACAGCGGAAACATACTACAATCTCACAAACGACAACACACAGCATACCGATATGACTAACACCGACTCAGGACACCATAATAAAACCAGAAAGGAAGAAAAGGGGTACAACATCAATAGTCACAACTACAATCATCACATAAAACAAATCCATAACGGAATACAAATGAGAACACCAAAAATCCGGACTCTCGGAGTTGAGATGAGATGATGTCAGTCAGCGGTGCTCCAAGTCCATCACGAAGTCGGCTACCTGTTACCTGGGCGACAGAAAACCCAGGGTCCGTGGGGGTGGTGAGTAAAAACTCAGCAGGTAATAGAAAACATGTATATATGTAATATCACATGTATTTCGACAACATAATCTAGATGTACAACAGGTATATCAGCATAGTATACAAATACAAGCATATACCGTCTAACTGAAATGAATAATATAAAATGCAGACATACCTGAAGTCTGCTACGCTACTCTGATCCAACCTGAACATATATCCAACATATATATAACAGGAAGAGTAATACCAACACATAATCTACTCATGCTACAGGCCAAGGTATCTATGGTCTATCTAACACATACCAAAATCCGACACAACTGTATAACATATGCAAGAAACATGCATGAATATGATGTACAATCAAATGCAGCAAACATAATACAATCAAATGCAACATCACAATAATCATATATATATATAGACTGTATTCATATATATATATTAATCTCAACCATCTATATATATATATATATATATATATATATATATATATATATATATATATATATATATATATATATATATATATATATATATATATATATATATATATATATATATATATGGTAATATGCAAAGCGCCATCAGATACGGCAATGCAGCATGCATGGTCATGTCGACTCACCCTAAAGCTACCACGACCCCAGTGTGGCCTCGGTGGCTTGAGCATGACAACTGTCCCAACTCAACACCAACCACTACTCTCGAGTGGCCGAGTGGGCAGTATGATCGAGTAGCATATAAGCGTAAAGAGCAAGCTACACGATGGGGGTCCCTGCTGTTGGCCACTCCGACAGTCACTACCCATGAGTGGTCGAGTGTCACACACGCAGGACTACGGCACGCAAATCCAATTACCACCGTCTATAGTGGTAGAGTGCGGCACCACAATGCTCTGCCCTCACACGGGTGACTCCTCCTATGAGTAACCGTGGAGGCAGGATGACTGGCGACACTCTCAACCACAAGGGAGACCTCGTCGCCAGCGTGCATGCAAATGCATGAATGCAATGTCTCACATACAGACATCCACCATAGACTCTCTATTCTACAGAGAATCATACTCACCAGATCAACGCACTCTCTATCCTGCAGAGAGTCGTACTCAACTGATCATAATACTCTCTATCCTGTAGAGAGTCATACCAATCTAATTGACGCACTCTCTATCCTGTAGAGAGTCCTACTCAACTGATGGACACACTCTCTATCCTGTAGAGAGTCGTACTCATCTGATTATAATAAGCTATGACCATTGGTCCGTAGCGATACCCTAAGTATCATTCCTCTAACCATTTACACAATACATGTTCGGTGGTAACATACAACCTAAGGGTACTAGAACTAATCCTAGGTTAAAGACATTATTGTTAGGGCAATCTCTTGCCATGATAAGGTTTTGATGTGTGTGGCAAAGGGTTTAAGTTAGGGTGTTATGTTGATTTGATATGTGCGTTGAAGTCATGCAGGACTTAGTAATTCGCACATAAAGCCGTGGCGAGTTTCACATCTCATCACTCGGGCCTTGAGTCGGTGAAGGATTGCTTTGCGGAAGCCGTGCGATTGGAGAATCTGAGGGACTGCCGGACAAGAAGCTTGGAGTGAAGCCGAAGGAAGTAGACTTCGAGGCAAGAGACACGGCGAAGCATGCAGAGCCGGCGCTGATCGCGAGGCGGGTCGAATGAAGAGAACTTCGAAGGCGAGGGACTCCGAGGGATGAGAGTGAGCGAATGTAACACGGGAAGGGGTAGTAGCTCGTAGGTGAAACTTGGCCATTTGGCTAAGTGTCGGATGGGATTTCCCGACACCAGTCGACTGCTCTGAGTCGATCGGGTTCGACTGGTGTCTGACTCATGGGCATTTGGCCCAGCGACCGCTATGGATCGGCAATGATCGTCATGATCGACATCGATCGCCTGCGGACGATAGTCGATCGATAACACGCGGCACGGCAGCAATGGAGTCGATCTCGCGGAGCACTCAACTGATTGACATCAGTCGACTGATGGGCGCCATCACGATCGATGCGATCTGGATGAAGTCCAACGTGAAAGCGATGTTATTGGGCAGCGGCTACGGACCGGTCGGTGATCGAGGCATCACCGATCGATCTTGTGTCAACGGGAAGAACCCCTCTTCCTCTATAAAAAGGAAGGGGATGGGGCTTTGGGAGGCTAATGCTTATGCTCTAATACTCTCCAAAAGTTCCTTAAAGCTTTCCATCCTCTTACTCAAGCTTATTTCCATTATATTTGTAAGAGGAGTGTTTTTGTGTAAAGAGGTTACCTCCACCTAACTTTGTGCAAAGGAGAGATCTAGTGGATAGATTTGGAGGAGTGATTCACCTTGGACGAATCGGACCGTGGATTAGCGGCGTAGCCGTGAACCACGTTACATCTCGTGTTTGTATTGCTTGTCTATCTTTTGTGTTGTCTTTATTTGTATTTGTATATTCCGCTTGCGCTAACGCTTTGTAGACGAGAGAATTCCGACATCCATCGTAAGAGGGCTATTCACCCCCCTCTAGCCGGCCAATCGATCCCCTACAAGTGGTATCAGAGCAAGGTTGCTTGTCACCGGACTAACCGCCACAACAAGCTCTACATCAAAAATGGCTGGCTCAAACATCCACCCACCGAAGTTCGACGGCGAATTCTCTTGGTGGAAAAAGAGAATGGAGGTATTCTTCGAAACCGACTTTGAAATATTGTTAATTATGGAAAACAGTTTCGAGTTGCCTAGGAACGAAGATGGGGAGCCATTGGAGAAATCGAGATGGAGCAAAAGACAAAGAGAGGAGTATTTGGCAAATTCAAAGGCCAAGCACCATCTCTATAATGTACTCCCCCAACAAGAAGTCAATAGGATAGGGGAATGTTCTAGTGCTAAGGAGATGTGGGAGAAGCTAGTTGAACTTCATGAAGGCACTTCGGAAGCCAAGCTAGCAAGAAGAGATCTCCTCCGCTCCCAACTATCAAATATTAAGCTTGAAAAGGGAGAAAAGGTAACTTCCCTACATTCTACATTTAAAGAAATATTAATTGGGCTAATAAGTGTAGGAGAAAAGCTCTCCAACCGGGATATGGTAATGAAGGACATAGATGTCTTTCCCCGGTCCTCAAGATGGAGCTCCATGGTGGATTCATTTTACATCTCCAAGAACTTGGAAGTAAGTACCTTGGAGGAGTTTTTCTCAACAATGGAGCTCCACGAAACGAGGCTTGAAGGAATACAAGAAGAGCCAAAAATCCAACCTTCAAGAGGAGTAGCTTTGATAGCGAACAAGGGGAAGAAGAAGATGGAAATCCCCTCCTCCTCCGATGATGAAGCATCCTCATCCTCCTCCATGGATAGCACCGAAGAAGCATATATGGTAAGGAGGGTAAGACGTGCTTTAAAGGGTTTTCATTTTAATAAATCTAATGATAGGAATAGAAGACCAAGGGGGAAGGTCATATGCTACAATTGCCAAGGAGAGGGGCACATAAGGGACAATTGTCCTCTCCTAAACAAGAGCAAGGAAGAGAAGAAAAAGAAAGAAGAAAAGAAGAAGAAAAAGGGGAGCAAAAAGAAAGAGGAGAAGAAGGCAAAAGAAAAGGGGAAGACCAAGACATGGGATGATCCTTCTTCTTCTTCCTCATCCGATGAAGAAGAGCATGTCTACTCCAACCTAGCACTAATGGCTCTTCATGACTCGGATTGCTCCTCCTCTTCCACCGAAAATGAAGAATCAAGCTCAAGTGGGGAGAGCTCAAATGAAGGGGGAGCTTCTACATCATCATCATCCGAAGAAGAAGAGGACATGGAAACTATGGTAACCAACCTCTCACCTAATAAAATAGTTTCTATGATTTCTAGTTTAACTAAGGATTTATTTAGAGCAAAGAAGAAAAACAAATGCATGCTTGAACAAATTAAGGAATTAGAACAAAAATTAGAAAAAGCATGCTTAAATGAAAATGAAAATATTTCTTCTTGCCATGATGAAGTATGCTCACATGATCTTTATGTGCCATTAGATGTTAGTGATGTATGCATAGAAGAAAATAGGGCCCTAAGGGAAAAGGTAGACTATTTAACCAAAGCCCTAGAAAAATTCACAATTGGCTCCAACACATTAAATATGATTATTGGGAGCCAAAGAGATAGCTTCAACAAAAAGGGCCTAGGATACAAAAAAAAGAAAAATGAAAAGGCCTATAAATGCCTAATAGCTAGGGGACAAGATAAAAAGAAAGTAATTGATAGAAAATGGATCCCCAAGGAGTATCTTGTGAACCCAATAGGAAAAAACTTATTTTGGGTTCCAAAATCCATCCTTAAGGGTTAGAAAACCCCTAGGGTAGTCAACCATATGCAATTGACCTATATCATATTTTGGTTGACTTAGGATAACGAGACAACATTTTTAGAATAGTGTTGGGTGATGATAACATGCCCATAAATAGATAATAATGCTTAAATCATGATGATTAATATAATTCCTATGTATGGTTGCAATCATGATTTATGATTTTGAAATTTGGCACATTATCATAAGAAATAGGTTTAAATCATGCTTTAGGTGATACTTATTATCATGATATAATACCTAATGCATGATTATAATTTGATGAAAACATGTAGTTCATGATCATAATATGAAATTAAATCATATATGTCTCTATGGTCATGTAGATTGTTAGGGTAATACTTAACCTTGATAGAATTACATGAATATATTGGTTAAGTATATACAAATACCCCCTAGGATGCATCTCACACTCATCATAGGCTACCTTGATTGAAAACTTAGCATGAGTGAGATGTTAGGATGATACAAATATCCACTAATGCCTATGGCATTTAGATGGTCATTTAAAGTATCAAAATAGCAATAATAGATCAATCATGGGGAAGGCTTATGTTTAATTCATAGACATATTGCCCAAAGATCATGGTTGGATATTTCATATGTTTTCAAAACAATTTCTTAATCTAAAATCTATGTATTCATGTTTTGAAACAATTCAAAGCAAGACTAGGTGTTAAAATGGATACTCTTATGATAAAAAACCTAGTAGTTTTTAAAGCTTTTGGATTTTTGGCAAATACATAGAAATATAATGATTTTTCATGAAAACCTATTTTTCACTGATAGATATACTTAAAATAAATGTGTTCCCCAAATTTCATGATTTTATGAATTTTTTAGAATTTTTAACGCATTTCTGAAATTCGGTTCGAAAATCAGGAAATCCTGAAAATCATGTGCCAGTCGACTGGTATCTGAACCAGTCGACTGATGGCCTGTAAATCAGACTAGTTGAGGCCGAATTCGGGTTTTAGAGCAATTTTTGTTATTTTTCCTTCTAATATACTTGATGCCATGAGTTTTTAACTTAGTGTTAATCTTTTTTATGGTGTCAAAGGGGGAGAAATAATTATGTTTAAGTTAATTATGATAGGGGGAGAAAATTGAGAATTTGTAGAGAGAGTTTCATGGATTAAGGGGGAGTTGCATGTTGCTATATCATGTTTATGTTTACATGCTTTCTTTCCTTTAAAATTTTTATCAAATGTTTTTACCTAACTTAAACGGATTGCCACACATCAAAAAGGGGGAGATTGTTAGGGCAATCCCTTGCCATGATAAGGTTTTGATGTGTGTGGCAAAGGGTTTAAGTTAGGGTGTTATGTTGATTTGATATGTGCGTTGAAGTCATGCAGGACTTAGTAATTCGCACATGAAGCCATGGCGAGTTTCACATCTCATCACTCGGGCCTTGAGTCGGTGAAGGATTGCTTTGCGAAAGTCGTGCGCTTGGAGCATCCGAGGGACTGCCGAACGAGAAGCTTGGAGTGAAGCCGGAGGAAGTAGACTTCGAGGCAAGAGACGCGAAGGAGCATTGCAGAGTCGTGCGCCTGATGTTGCCGAGGGACGTGGCCGCGAACGAAGAGAACTTCGAAGGCGAGGGACTCCGAGGGATGAGAGTGAGCGAATGTAACCTGGGAAGGGGTAGTAGCTCGTAGGTGAAACTTGTCCATTTGGCTAAGTGTCGGATGGGATTTCCCGACACCAGTCGACTGCCATGGAATGACAGTCGACTGCTCTGAGTCGATCGGGTTCGACTGGTGTCTGACTCATGGGCATTTGGCCCAAGCAGTCGACTGCCATGGACTGGCAGTCGACTGTTGTCGACATCAGTCGACTGCCAAGGGACGGCAGTCGACTGATAACACTGTGCACGGGCACATAATGGAGTCGATCTCGCAGAGCACTCGACTGATTGACATCAGTCGACTAATGGGCGCCATCAGTCGACTGATGCCAGTACCGTTGGATGAAGTCCAACGTGGAAAGTGGTCGTTATTGGGCAACGGCTACAGGACCAGTCGACTGATCGAGGGCATCAATCGACTGATCCTGTGTCAACGGGAAGAAACCCTCTTCCTCTATAAAAAGGAAGGGGATGGGGCTTTGGGAGGCTAATGCTTATGCTCTAATACTCTCCAAAAGTTCCTTAAAGCTTTCCATCCTCTTACTCAAGCTTATTTCCATTATATTTGTAAGAGGAGTGTTTTTGTGTAAAGAGGTTACCTCCACCTAGCTTTGTGCAAAGGAGAGATCTAGTGGATAGATTTGGAGGAGTGATTCACCTTGGACGAATCGGACCGTGGATTAGCGGCGTAGCCGTGAACCACGTTACATCTCGTGTTTGTATTGCTTGTCTATCTTTTGTGTTATCTTTATTTGTATTTGTATATTCCGCTTGCGCTAACGCTTTGTAGACGAGAGAATTCTGACATCCATCGTAAGAGGGCTATTCACCCCCCTCTAGCCGGCCAATCGATCCCTTACAATTATCTACCTACGAACGACCTTTTTGCCCAATGTACAATCAGGTTGTCATCCAGACTTTACTATTTGCACTTAACTTAAATAAATTCTAAGTTACTTGCATCACCTATATGTATAACTCCTAATCATGATAAAATAAACATGATATCAACAATGGAGTTAATAGCCAACGGTAAAGGATCAAGCATACGATAAAAAGAGCAGGGTCAAGATAATATAAACACCTAACATGCTCATATCTATGACTAAATCTGAATGCAATACATCTACCCGGACCAGGTAGGAAATTACCCACCTGCTACTAAGATTCCTCTGAGAAGCTCCACCTCCAAATAGGAAATGACAAGCTTATCCCCGTTTGTCTTCATCACCTGCACAAAAAGGCAGTTTAGAAGCAACCACCATATCTGTTAACAAAATAACATTGGTATACATCCAAAACATTCAGGTTTGGACTTACCAAGCCTAACTTTCTTCACAGCTTCTTGTTCCATGTTTGAAATAGCAACTTATATCAACCAGATGAATTTACCCGTAACTGCCATCTATCATCATAACCATAACACAGAACCTAGCTGTCGAAACATATATTTGTTGATAAAGTTTTCAAATCTCAAATTACCCAGCCCGGCTTTAATTCCAAAGCTTCTGATCAGCGATCTTAGATTTAAATCCAAATAGCTTCTTGATACCTCTACACATATACGATCCAAATGAATCAGTTAAACTGCAACCAAAAATGTTGTTGTAAATGATATGCAAACCCATTTCATTAGCTGCTGTGAACAAAACTCACCCAAACCTACCACAAACGCAGCCCCTCTTTCTCGATCTAAATGGTTCGCCGTGGACAGCTCCACCACCAGACCCGCTACTGCTCTTCCCCTCCAAACCACTATCTTCAAAACCCCACGAGATATGTGGCAGCCCCTCTCTGTCGCGGCAGCAAGGACAAGGATCGGACGGTGGCGGGAAGATCGGGCTGAGGAAGGGAGGAGATGATGAACTGGCTAACAAATTAGAGATCAACGTGTGAGGGATCGGATGGCCGGCTAGAGGGGGGTGAATAGCCCTTTTCGTTTGGATGGCGGTATTTTGCTCGTCTACAAAACGTTAGCGCAAGCGGAATATACAAATATAAATAAAGACAAGCAAAATAGAAACAAGCAATACAAACACCAAGATATAACGTGGTTCACGGCTACGCCGCTAATCCACGGTCCGATTCGTCCACGGTGAATCACTCCGCCAAAACCAATCACTATCGGTCTCTCCTTTGCACAAAGCTAGGTGGAGGTAACCTTTACAACCAAGATCACTCTTCTTACAATAGGATTGAAGTAAAGACAAGTAAGAAGAGTTTAGAGCTTGTGGGGCACTAGGAAGATTGTTTGGAACTTAAGCATTAGCCTCTCAAAGGCTCACACCCTCTCTTTTTATAGAGGGTCTTTCTTCCGTTAGCCGCCATCACGATCATTGCCGCCCATGGCGATCATTGCCTTACTACAATGGCCTCCGAACACGTCGGATGCCGACCGCCGTTGTTGTCCAACGGAACTCTTGCGGCATTCACTGGACCTCACCGATCATTCTGCGACCGTAGTCGACCGCCTATCGGCTACGAGCGGTCTGGCAAAACCCTATTGACGATCGATCACGCGCCGATGATCGTTATCTAATCGGCGCGATCGCTAACGATGGCGATCGCGCACAAACCGATCGATCGATACGGTCGAGCTACACTCGACTCGAGCGATCGCCATGACATGGCGATCGGCGTGTCGAAAATCATCCGACCCTTGGCCAAATGGCCAAGTTTCACCTAAGAGCTACCCTTCCCGGGTTACAATCGCTCACTCTCATTTCTGAGTCCTCGCCTTGAAGTTCTCTTCGTTCTCGGCCACGTCCCCCAGCGGCATCGGTACGGCTCTGCAATGCTCGCTTCGCGTCTCTTGCCTCAGTCTACTTCCTCCGGCTTCACTCCAAGCTTCTCGTCCGGCGGTCCCTGATGCTCCAAGCGCCGCGGCTTCCTAAAGCTATCCTTCACCGACTCAAGGCACGAGTCATGAGATGTGAAACTCGCCACGGCTCCATGTGCGAATTACTAAGTCCTGCACGACTTCAACGCACATATCAAATCAACATATCAAACTAACTTAAACCCTTTGTCATACCATCAAAACCATATCACGGCAAGAGATTGCCCTAACAATCTCCCCCTTTTTGATGTGTGGCAATCCGTTTAAGTTAGGTAAAAACATTTGATATAATTTCTAAGGTAAGAAAAGCATGTAAAGATAAACATGATATAACAACATGCAATTCCCCCTTAATCCATGAAATTCTCTATGCAATTTCTCCCCCTATCATATATTTCTCCCCCTACATATATTTCTCCCCCTAATGTGATTAACTTAAACATACTTATTTCTCCCCCTTTGACACCATCAAAAAGATTAACACTAAGTTAAAAGCTCATGGCATCAATTATAATGGAGGAAAAAATATGTCAAGTTGATTTAAAAAGCGTAGGAGGCATCAAGTATATTTCTACCACTTGTAGGAGGTTTTATAAACTGAATTCGCCTTCAATATTCTGATTTAGCCACCACGATCATCGCTATCGATGGCAATGATCGGTAGCACAAAGCCAATTTCGATTTTTGGATGAAATTCAGAAATGCATTAAAAATTCCAGAAAATTCTAAAAATCATGAAATTCGAGGAACATATTTCTCTTAAGTATATCTATCAAGGAAAAATAGTTTTCATGAAAAATCATTATATTTTACAAGATTTGCCAAAAATCCAAACACTTGAAAAAACACTAGTTTATTGAGCATGTTAGTATCCACCTTAACACCTAGTTTTGCATTCAATTGTTACAAAACATGAATACATGTATTTTAAGGTAAGAAATTGTTTTGAAAACATTAGAAATATCCACTCATGATCTTTGGGCAATAGGTCTATTAATTAAACATAAGCCTTCCGATTGGTCTATTATTGATATTTTGATACTTTAAATGACCATCTAAATGCCATAGGCATTAGTGGACATTTGTATCATCCTAACATCTCACCCATGCTAAGTTTGCAATCAAGTTAGCCTATAGTGAGTGTGAGATGCATCCTAGGGGGGTATTTGTATATATATATACTTAACCAATATATTCAAGCAATTCTATCATGGTTAAGTAACAACCTAACAACCCACATGATCATAATGACATATATGATTTAATTTCATATTATGACCATGAAATACATGTTTTCATTAAATTATAACCATGCCTTAGGCATTATATGATGATAATAAATAAGTTATCACCTAAAGCATGATTTAAACCTATTTTTCATGATAATGTGCCCAATATCAAAATCATAAATCATGATTACACATATGCATAGAAATTACATTAATCATCATGATTTTAGTATTATTACCTTTTTATGGGCACGTTATCATCACCCAACACTATCTAAAAATGTTGTCCCGTCATCCTAAGTCAACCAAAATATGATATAGGTCAAGTTCATATGGTTGACTACCCTAGGGGTTTTCTAACCCTTAAGGATGGATTTTGGAACCCAAAATAGATTTTTACCTATGGGGTTCACTAGAAATTCCTTGGGGATCCATTTCTTAGCTATTACTTTGTTTTTGTCTTGTCCCCTAGCTATTAGGCATCTATAGGCCTTCTCATTTTTCTTCTCTTTATATCCTAGGCCTTTCTTGTTAAAACTTGCCCTTTGGCTCCCTATGATCATATTCAAGGTGTTGGAGCCAATTGTGAATTTTCCTAGGGCTTTGGTTAAATAATCTACCTTTTCCCTTAATGCCCTATTTTCTTCTATGCATGCATCACTAACATCTAAAGGCACATAATTATCATGTGAGCATGCATCGTCATGGCAAGAAGAAGTATCATTATTATTTAAGCATGCATTTTCTAGCTTATTTTCTAATGCCTTAATTTGTTCAAGCATGCATTTATTTTTCTTCTTTGCTCTAAACAAATCCCCAGTTAAACTAGAAATCATAGAAACTATTTTACTAGGTGAGAGATTGGTTACCATAGTTTCCATGTCCTCTTCTTCTTCTTCGGATGATGAGGAGGATGATGATGTGGAGGAGGCTCCCCCTTCACTTGAGCTCTCTCCTCTAGTGCTTGATCCTTCATTTTCGGAGGAGGAGCAATCCAAATCGTCAAAGGCCATCAAGGCCAAATTGGCGACAAAGGCATTCTCCTCATCCGATGATGAGGAGGAGGATGAGGAAGGATCATCCCATGTCTTGGCCTTGAATGCTTTGGCCTTCCCCTTTTCTTTTGTCTTCTTCTCCTCTTCCTTCTTTTTCTTGCTCCCCTTTTTCTTCTTCTTTTCTTCTTTCTTTTTCCTCTCTTCCTTGCTTTTGTTTAGGAGAGGACAATTGTCCCTTATGTGTCCCTCTCCTTGGCAATTGTAGCATATCACCTTCCCCCTCGGTCTTCTATTCCTATCATTTGATTTATCAAATCTAAAATTCTTAAATACACGCCTCACCTTCCTTACCATGTAGGCTTCCTCGGTGCTATCCATGGAGGAGGAGGAGGCTTCATCATCGGAGGAGGAGGGGATCTCTATCTTCTTCTTCCCCTTGTTTGCCATCAAAGCTACTCCTCTTGAGGGTTGAATTTTAGGCTCCTCTTGTATTCCCTCAAGCCTAGTTTCGTGGAGTTCCATTGTTGAAAAGAACTCCTCCAAAGTGCTCACTTCTAAATTCTTGGAGATGTAGAAGGAGTCCACCATGGTGCTCCACTTTGAGGACCGGGAAAGGCATCTATGGCCTTCATTACCATATCCGGTTGGAGCTTTTCACCTACACTTGTCAAACCGTTAGAATTTCCTTAAATCTAGAGTGTAGAGATTTTACCTTCTCTCCTTTTTGAGTTTGATATTGGACAATTGGGGCGAAGGACATCTCTCCTTGCTAGCTTTGCCTCGGATGTGCCTTCATGGATCTCTATTAATTTCTCCCACATTTCCTTGGCGCTAGCACACTCTCCTATCCGGTTGACTTCTTGTTGAGAGTCGTTGTATAGATGGTGCTTGGCCTTTGAATTTGCCAAATACTCTTCTCTTTGTCTTTTGCTCCATCTCGATTTTTCCAAAGGCTCCCATCTTCATTCCTAGGCAACTCGAAACCGTTTTCCATAATTAACAATATTTCAAAATCGGTTTGAAGAATACCTCCATTCTCTTTTTCCACCAAGAGAATTGCGTCGAACCGGTGGGTGGATGTTGGAGCACCATTTTAAATGTTGCTTGTAGTGGCGGTTAGTCGACAAGCTTTCCTTGGCTCTGATACCACTTGTGAGGATCGGATGGCGGCTAGAGGGTGACTAGCCCTTTTCGTTTGGATGGCGGTATTTTGCTCGTCTACAAAACGTTAGCGCAAGCTGAATATACAAATAGAAATAAAGACAAGCAAAAGAGAATCAAGCAATACAAACACCAAGATATAACGTGGTTCACGGCTACGCCGCTAATCCACGGTCCGATTAAATCCACGGTGAATCACTCCGCCAAAACCAATCACTATCGGTCTCTCCTTTGCACAAAGCTAGGTGGAGGTAACCTTTACAACCAAGATCACTCTTCTTACAATAGGATTGAAGTAAAGACAAGTAAGAAGAGTTTAGAGCTTGGGGGCACTAGGAAGATTGTTTGGAACTTAAGCATTAGCCTCTCAGCTCACACCCTCTCTTTTTATAGAGAGCTTTCTTCCGTTAGCGCCATCACGATCATTGCCGCCCATGGCGATCGGATCCTCTCGGCCTCCGAACACGTCGGATCTGCGGCGTTGTTGTCAACGGAACTCTTAGCGATCAGGCCTGGACCTCACCCGATCACGACTTCGTAGTCGATCGCTCAATCGGCCACGATCGGCTTCATGGCAAAACCCTATTGACGGATCACTGCGCCTTGGCGATCGGCTAATCTTCGATCGGCTAAGCGTATGGCGATCGGCTACGCCGACGATCGATCGTATACCGGTCGAGCTACACTCGGATTCGGAAGCGATCGGACCGCCATGACATGGCGGTCGGCGGTGTCGAAACCCATCCGGACACTTGGCCAAATGGCAAGTTTCACCTAAGAGCTACCCTTCCCGGGTTACAATCGCTCACTCTCATTTCTCGGAGTCCCTCGCCTTGAAGTTCTCTTCGCTCGGCCACGTCCTCGGCGCATCAGCGCCGCGGCTCTGCAATGCTCCTTCGTCTCTTGCCTCGAAGTCTACTTCCTCCGGCTTCACTCCAAGCTTCGTCCGGCGGTCCCTCGGATGCTCCAAGCGCCGCGGCTTATCGATCTAAATGGTTCGTCGTGGGCGGCTCCACCACTGCACCGCATCGCTCTTCCCTCGAGCCACTATCTTGAAAACCCCACGAGATATGTGGCCCCCTCTGTCGCGGCAGAAGGACAAGGATCGGACGGCCGGGAAGATCGGGGAGAAGGAGGAGATGATGAACTGCTAACAAATTAGAGATCAACGATCGCGCATGATGGGGGCTTGTGACGGCGGTTGATTGAACTCTCGATGATCAACCATCGATGGTCCTCGGCTCTAGGTGATCTCCGGTGACCAAGTGGAAGCAGAGATGCTGTCGTCGGGACAGATATGGCAGCGACAGCGGATAGAGCTCACGGCGGCGATGGGTGGCTCGAAGAGGCAACCAGGGGCAGCGGCAAGTTGTCCGGCAGCGGCGAGAAGATCAGGCTGAGGAAGGAGACGAGTTGCAGCTTCCTCCTCTCCAGTCGAACCGCCACCGGCCCGAAACCCTTGCTCCGACGATGGTCGGCTAGAAGGGCAGCAACCACGAGTTCGGTCGGCGATCACTGGATCAACACCGATGGAAATCGCTCCTTCTCTCGCGGCGACGACGATGGACAGGCGACGAGCACGCTGCAGAGATCCAGATCTGGAATCATCCCAGTGAAGAACAAATGGTGCGCGATCCGCCAGCTACTCCAGCGATACAAACGGCCGACGGCGGTGAGCACAGAAAGGACGAGTCGCGATCCAACGAAGGCAGCGATTTGGGGAAGAAGTGCGCGATTGTGGAACGCTCGGGTGGAGAGAAAAACGGAAGAAAATAAAAGGCTAGGCGTTAAGAATATAGAGTGGGTCGGGTTTTTATTAAGTGGGTCGGGTCCATTAACGGGTCGGGTTCACAAAAACGAATCAGGTTTAATCTATAAGCATTAAACCCAAACTAGAATCTCTTTATAAGAAGATAACCCAAACAGGCTTTCCCAAAACCTATTAAATTCTTCCCCTAGAAATACCGTAGAAACTCCATTTAAGTCCAGAAAAATTTCTAAAAATTCCTAAAAAATTCTACAAGATATTTTATCAATTACCGAGGAATATATTTTTTTCTTCGGTATTTTACATATGTGATGTAAGTAACCTAGAATTTATTTAGTTAAGTACAAATAGTAAAGTCCGGATAATGACCTGATTGTAAATTGGGCAAAAAGGTCATCCGTAGGTAGATAATGTCTTGAACCTAGGGTTAATTCTAGTACCCTTAGGTTGCATGTTTACCATCGACCATGTATTGTGTAAATGGTCAGGTGAATGGTACTTAGTGTGTCGCTACGGACCGGTGGTCCTAGCTTGTTATAATCAGTTGAGTACGACTCTCTACAGGATAGAGAGTGTGTCAATCAATAAGTACGACTCTCTACAGGATAGAGAGTGTGTCGATCAGTTGAGTATGACTCTCTACAGGATAGAGAGTGGGTCCATCAGTTGAGTATGACTCTCTGTAGGATAGAGAGTGCGTCGATTAGATTGATATGACTCTATAGGATAGAGAGTGTTATGATCAATTGAGTACGACTCTCTGCAGGATAGAGGGTGCATTGATCTGATTAGTATGACTCTCTGTAGAATAGAGTCTATGGTGGATGTCTATTTGCGACAGAGCATTCATGTCATTTGCATGCATGCTGGTGACGTGGTCTCCCTTATGGTTAAGAGGGTCATCGGTCATCCTACCTCCACGGTTACTCATAGGAGGAGTAACCGGTGTGAGGGCAGAGCATTGTGGTGTCGCACTCTACCACTATAGACGGTGGTAGTGGGATTTGCGTGTCGTAGTCCTGCGTGTGTGGCACTCGACCACTCATGGGTAGTGATTGTCGGAGTGGCCAACAACAAGGACCCCCATCGTGTAGCTTGCTCTTCACGCTTATATGCTACTCGATCATACTGCTCACTCGGCCACTCGAGAGTAGTGGTTGGTGTTGAGTTGGGACAGTTGTCATGCTCGAGCCATTGAGACCACACTGGGGTCGTGGTAGCTTTAGGGTGAGCTGGCATGACCATGCATGCTACATTGTTGTGACTTATGACATTTTTGCATATTGCCATATATATACATATATGCATGTATATATATATGGATGGTTGTGATTAGTATATATATATATATATATATGCTTGATGTGATGTTTAGTAGTGATTGGATGTTGCTAATGTTGTACTTTTTTTACTGGTTTTGTTATGGTGTTTCTGCATTCGGTGTTAGTCATACCGATATGCACTGTGTGTAGTTTGTGATGTTGTTGTATTATATTTCCGTTGTATTTTGTGTATTTGTTGTATTTACAGTTATATGTTATGTTTATTGTGGACCTAAGGGTCTTGTATTAATAGGATATGTTGCCACGTACAGGGGAGATGTCGTCCGTTTGATTTTCGGCTCGGTATACTCTCGGGGCATGACATACATGATGTCTTGTATGCTCCTGAGATTCGAAGAAATCTTATTTCTGTTACTTGTCTTCTTGATTTGGGGTATCATATTAACTTTTACAGTCGATGTGTGGAACTTAAGACTGACTCAGTGTCAATCAGATATATTTTTTTAACGAATGCTTTTATGGTTTTTGATGTGGAACCAAATGTCAATTGTGTGATTGATAATTATTTTTCAAGCATAGCTCTTACTAGTGATGCAGATATAACTGATGAAGTTTGGCATGCTAGATTAGGACATATAGGACAAGATCTCATGAATCGGTTAGCTAAAGAGGGCTTATTAGGCTCTCGTGATAAGATTAGCTTGTCTATATGTGAGCATTGTCTTGCTGGAAAAGCAACTAGAAGCCCTCTTTAGCTAACCATTGCAATTGATTCTTTCGGATATTTGTGGTTCAATGAATGTGAAGGCTAGACATAGAGCTTCCTATTTCATTACATTTATTGATAATTTCTCTCGTTTCGGTCATGTGTTTTTGATTTCTCACAAATCTGAAGCATTGGATTGCTTCATTCGTTATATGAACGAAGTTGAGAATCAAACGGAACGTAAGGTTAAGACTTTACGCACTGACTGTGGAAGAGAATATTTGTCTGATATGTTCAAGACAATATGTAATGATAAGGAAATTATTAGATAGCTGACAATCCTTGGAACTCCATGGCAAAATGGGGTTGCTGAGAGAAGAAATATGACTCTTCTTAAAATGGTTAGGTCTATGATGGCGCAGGCTAATTTGTCGATCTCCTATTGGGGAGATGCATTACTAGTTGCAACATATATACTTAACAAAGTATCTTCAAAGTCAGTTCCATCTACCCTATATGAACGTTGGACATGCAGAAAATCAGATTTGGGAAATCTGAGACCCTAGGAGTCAGCTACCTATGTTCATGATAGTTCTCACAAGTATGGAAAACTATAACCTAGAGGTAAGAAATGTACCTTTATAAGATATTCTGATACCTCCAAAGGTTATGTTTTCATAGGTGAGCAACAAGATGGAACAATCTCCGAATTTGATTCGAGAGATACTCCTTTTCTCGAAAATGAGTTCCCAGCTAGAGGTGAAGTTGATAAGATAATTTCTCTATTTGAGAAGGATAAGTCGTTGTCAACTAGACAGGTGTTTAGTGGGATACCTGAAATTAGTCAACCAGTGGGAGTATTTTGCCTAGTCACGGGGTGACTTCTCATGAGCCCAACTTATGGAAAAGTGTTCGTAAGATCAAAATTAAGAAGAGGTTTGATATTGAGAATTAGATAATGATGACACTCCCTGTTGACGATAAAGAACCTCAATTAGTTAAGGAAGCTCTGGGCTCTAGAGTTGGAGAGAAGTGGAGAGATGCAATGGTTGAAGAAATGGAGTTAATGAATAAGAATCATGTTTGGGAGTTAGTCGATCTTCCTCTTGGCCGAAGGGCTATTGGGAATAAATGGATTCTCAAAATAAAGAGGGAAGCAGATGGATTGATTAACTGATACAAAGCTCGTTTGGTTGCAAAAGGATTTACCCAATTAGAGGGTATAGACTTTGAGGAGACATTTTCTCCCATAATGAAGTTTGTGTCAATCCGAGTTATTTTGGCTTTAGTGGCGTATTATGATTTGGAGTTACATCAGATGGATGTGAAAATCGCTTTCCTTAACGGTGAGCTTGATGAAAAAATGTATATGGTTCAACCAGAAGGTTTCGTTGTTGAAGGTCAAGAAGATAAAGTATGTAGATTGAAGAAATCTATATATGGGCTAAAGCAAATATCAAGACAATGGAACATAAGATTTACGATGTGGTTTTATCTTATGGTTTCGAAATGATCAATGTGGATCATTGCGTTTTCCTGAAGAAGGACAAAGGAAAGTATGTCATTTTATCATTATATGTTGATGATATGTTGATTGCAGGAAATGACATAGGTTTTGTGATTGAAGTCAAAAAGTGGCTTTCATCACAGTTTGACACGATAGATATGGGAGAAGCTGAATACATCTTAGGAGTAAAGATCATCAGGGATCGATCTAAGAGACTTTTGGATTTGTCTCAAGAGTCTTATATAAATAAGATGTTACAACATTTCAGCATGTCTAATTACAACAGTGAACAGACATCTATTGTAAGAGGTACTATTCTGAGCAAGAGTATGAGTCCCAAAACTCCTGAAGAAATAGCCGAGATGAATAAAAAATCATGTGCCAGTGTTGTTGGTAGTTTGATGTACACTATGTTGTGTACTCGTCTCGATATCAGCTATGTTGTTGGCTTAGTCAGTCGGTTCCAGTCAAATCCAGGACCGAGACACTGGAAGGCAGTGAAAAGGATATTCAGATATCTGAAAGCGACGACAGGTTACAGTCTCTGTTATCAAGGATCATATATGAGTCTGAAGGGCTATTCAGATGCAGATTAGGCGGGGGACCTGGATGATAGAAAATTCACATCAAGCTATGCATTCTTGTTGAATGGTGGTGCCATCTCCTGGAACAGCAAGAAACAGGCATGTGTGGCCTTATCAACTATGGAAGCTGAATATGTGGCATGTTCAGCAGCTGTACAAGAAGCAGTCTGGTTAAGGAGGTTCCTGAAGCATCTGAAGATTGCTGAAGACAGTGGGAGTCCAGTGACTGTCTACTATGACAGTCAAGCTGCTATAGCTTTTTCCAAGGATCCTAAATATCACATCAAGAGCAAGCATATAGCTATAAAGTATAACTTTATCAAGGATATTATTGCTAAGAGGAAGGTGATTCTTAAGTATATCCCTATACGAGCTTTGTTTGCAGATCCTTTTACTAAGTCGATGACTAGAGAGTCATTTAATGAGCATATAAAGTCTATGAGACTTCGTAGAATGTAACAGTTTTGTAATGACGATCGGATATTGTAATTTGATTGTTTTAAATGCAAGTCATAATTTATTCAGTGTATGTGATGTTACATTCTGATAAGATCTCGGTGAGCATGTTGACATGTAGTGATTGATCCTCTCACACATACAATCATCTCTGTTTGTCATGTATGAATAGGGGTAAGACTATTACTTATAGGATAGCTTTGGAAGCTATATGTATTGGATACATATGTATAAGCTGGGTAGTCTCGATATGTGTATCAAGATAAGATCATTTAAGTAAAGTGATCGAAGTAAATGTTCCCACCATTTACTATACCTGTTTATGAGCCAGATTAGAATTCATATGTTGAATTCAGGATTAGACATTTGGAATGTCTGGATCAAAATATGTACGATGTTGAAGAAAAATATGCGCTCTTTATTGGTGAAGAGAATAACATCATAGCATGTGATTCATACCACATGTATTAAGGCGATAATAAGGGTAGTAGGAGAATTGATCTCTACTTCTCTACTATGTGAGCCCTTTGAGATTATATGTTAATCTCAACATTTGTCCTATGTGACTATTTAGGTGTCTGCTTGAAGTTTTAATCAGGGTCTGCTACTTTAACATGTAAACCTATTGACTATGGATGATTCGGTCTATGGAACATGACTAGGAATGCGACTGATTAATATGAATAGATTCACACTAAAAAGGAAGATTAAATATATTTACATCCTTTGAGAATTATTCACTGGTTAACCCATTTTTGTTATGTATGGAAATGTTTGTGAATATTAAAAATATGAAACATGCTCTTGACTTGATGGTCATTATGAGGGATTAGAGATGTTCATATTGATGTAAGTGGAGATTATTTAATCTGGGCAAATAGCAAGACATTATATTTAGGAAAACGGTTAAAGTACCACCAGGAGAATGGTTCAGTACCACCTGGCAAACGGCTGTGAGCCACTTGGAGGATGGCAATGGGCTATCAAGTGAATGACTATGTGTCATTCAGAGAATGATTATGTACTATTTGAAGAGCGGCTAAGTTAGGCATAATGACTTTTCTTAGCAATGATCGCTCTATGAGCAGCTATGTAAGGTGTAACAATTTTTTTAGCATTGGATTGCTCAGTGTGTTTGCTGTCGCACGAGCTATTTTTCTAAGTATGAATTGGTTGTTCTAATAGTCTTTGTGACTATTAATATCTGTTCTATTAGTCTTTTGGGACTATGGTCTCCAACTCGATTCTGGTCCATGTGAACGGATACTTCTATTAGTCATTTGGGACTATTAACACTGGCTATATTTAGTTTATGTGAATAAATACCTCTTATTGGTCTATGTGACCATTTGTCTATGTGACATGTTTTGGACGAGTGAGAGATGTAACCGCTGCAGCGATACACCCCCTTTATAAGGGGTGTGCGTCCAAAGGCAAAGGTTGCTGTGAAAGAAGAGATCAGAGGAGCACTGTGTGTGCGGAAGTTCTGTCGGAGAGAACAATGAGAGTAAAGAATACCAAGGCACGGTTGCGATCTTGGCTCGTGAAGGAGGAGGATCTTTCCGGTGTGATTGACCCTCAGACAGCAAACAAATCCTTTTTCTCGACACCCCTACAGAGCTAACGCGGTCATTGTAAGTTTTATTTTATCTTCATTTCGTTTCTTTTGTTTTATCGCTAAAATTAGGTTAAACAGATGCTTTAAACGACCAACAACTTGCCTATATGAATGTAGGATTTAATTATCCATAAAGTTTTGGACTTAAACTTTGACATATTTATGAAATGATTGTGGCATATCACAAAGTGTATGTTGGTTATAACAAATGGAAAGAAGTGAATTTGTGTGTGATAATTCATGTGGCTTATTACATAAACCTTTGGTTCAAAACTTAGCTACCAAAACGGTTTTACAAGTTATAAAAAAATATTAGTAAGATGATAGTTTAATCGAAAGATATCATTGTTAATGCATAAATTATTAAGATGTGTTTTGTAATCCATGAACAAAACATTTTCAATTATTGAAAATGACAGGGGATTGTTGAATATTTTAAATATTGAAAATAAAAGGGAAAAGTCACAACTTTTGATAAGGGAAAAGTTGCAACCTTTTGATCAAGGAAAAGTCACGATTTTTCATCCAAAAGACACAACTTCCAACAAGGATAAAAAGACCAAGGTGGATGCAAACATACCAACAATCTTGCTCTACTTTCCTTTGTTTTTGTATTGTCATTTGTTAATGCAAACATTTAGATAATTGTTTCATCTAATCCTAAAGGATATTTGATCATAAGTAGTTGCACAAAATAAAGACTAAATAAAACCTTAAGGAGAGTGTTAGTAACACGATTTGAAGTCCTCATTCTAATACAATATTTCCTTTCCTATAGTTTCCATTTGAGTTGGTTATTTGTATAGACTCCTACCAACACCTTGGCAGGTCATACTTCTATTGTTAGAGGCAGAATTTCTCCATGACAATCAATTGTTGGCTTCCACTTAGTTTTTCTTTTTGCTCGAGCATCAATCCAATTGTTACATCCACAGTAGAAACACTCATTTACATAGTTCAAGTCCTTAGCAGAAAAGATGATGTTGATCTATCGATGATGATGAAAGAAGATAAATTATAAGGAACTATGTCTTTTGATCTATTGGCCAAAAATAGTGAAGGGCTTCTGAGTTCAAATGAGAATTTTAGACCCCATGTCGAGATTCAATCTCTGTCCATTTGTAACAGCATCTATGCTGCTCTAGTCAACGGATCGTTCCAAGGAGACAAAATGAAACAATTCCTTAGGATTACTACATCCAAAACCTATATATGATGTCACCTAGGTCAAATTTATCTTCATTTCAAGCTTCAGATCACTCAAGTCATCACATAACTTTCCATGTGCATGTTTTCTCCTAGCTTTTTTATTTTTGGCTTTCAAATGCATTGAACCCTTCCTGTTCATTTTTCATGAGTCTTTCTCACTCTATCAGAGTACTCTTTCGCAAGTTCCTCATATCTCGGATGCACTGAATCTATCGATTTTCTTTCAATTGTTATCCTTTTCGCATGCTCGCATCTTTTGTCAGGGTTTTGCAATTTTTGATACTCTTCGTCCTTCTTAATCCCCCAGGTATCTTATACTATCCTTCTTCGTACTCCAACGAACCTTAAACTATATACTTATATGTTCTCCCAAGTCCTTGTACACTTAGACATAAAATACAAGATCTAACTTAAACTTAGTTGACTACATATCAAAATCATCGTTCACCACTTGAAATTCCAATGATATTCTCTTCAATTGCCCATGATATTAACTATATTGAGATTGATATTCTTTCGTTTGCTAATTAAACAAATTGTTTTCCTAATGTTTTTTATTTGTCTTAAGTAGGATTGTGTTGGATAATAAAAGAAAATTTTGAGGAATATAAATATTATATCTCAATTGATAGTCCAAAAGACTGGAACTATGTACTACGAATTCAAATCACAAACAATTCGTAATCGGATAATAGTCACGAATTATGAACTATCAATACAATATCAAAACGTCACAACTCTTAATCCGATTAAATATGACGATAGTTTTTCTTGTTCTTCTCGATAAGATTAAGAGTTTTTCTGTACTTTCTCTCTCAAAGAAATATGTATCATCGTTTTTCTACTTCTTACAAAAAGTATACGGTAATTTACCAAACACAGCTCTTAAAGTTCAGAATTGCCCAAAAAGCATACCATAGTTTCAGATTTACCAAATCGCGTACCTAATTCCCCTTTTACCCCTCCTGCCAAACAGACCTGCGACAATTTAATGATGAGAGAGAATTTTCATGCATCCGAGCCACTATTGGAAATTTCGAACCATCTAAACGTGGTGCTGGGAATTCAAATCCCAACACCACATTATTCCTGGGAATATAATTCCCAGCACCACCTTTTTTTATCTGATTTCTAATTTATATCGGTCTGATTTCTGAAATATTGCTGTGAATACCTAATAAAACCTCGAATATCAGAAATTTTGGTCACGGATACACAGAGGGACACTACTCAAACTCAATGGACTTGAATTGGATCGAAAAAAGGTAAATAGGACCATCAATGGGTTTTGACCGAAACCCATTGATGGACTTAGAATAGTCCAAATTTCAAAATCTTGACATAAACTGAAAGATCTTACAACATAAATTTTTAATATGTCGAGAAAACTTAGTTTTAATCCTCTTATCTCCCAATTTTAACTTGTATCGAAAAAAAGATGGTACTAAAAGTTGAGAAACTGATGGTAGTGGTGCTGGAATTCGCAATTCCAGCACCACAATGGTGGTGCTGGGATTGGAATTCCTAGCACCACAGTGTTGTTGCAATCCCTGCACCACCATTGTGGTGCTGGAATTCGCAATTCAACCCTGTGTCTGAAATTGAATTTCGACTACGCGGTGGTGTTGAATCGACACTACCAGCGTGGTCTGGAAATTCAATCTCGGCACCACTGATGGTGCCGAAATTCCAATTCTAGTACCACAGTGATACTGGAATTGGAACAATTTAGTAGCAGTATCAGAAACGAGATGAAGAAAGATTTTATCATCCAAGTTATAGAAAGGCCAACTCAAAATTAAATACTTTTATGCGATTTTTCTCATGTTAGAGGCTCGTATTAATTTTCGACAGCGATTTTTTTTTAAATAGAAACACACATCTATTGCAAAATATAAGGAAAATAAATAAATACTCATGTGATGTGACTTTTCCAATAAATTAAAAAGCGGTAATAAATTTACATTAGGTAAAACCACAAATAGTTTTTCGTGACGATATCGCTACTAAGTTATTCAATTCCAAAGACTACTGGTGCGAATTCATTCCAACACCACAGTGGTGCTGGAATTCGTAATTCCAGCACCACAGTGGTGGTGCAGGGATTGCAACACCACTGTGGTGCTGGGAATTCCAATCCCAAAGACCACAAGATGCTTGAAATTTCAATTCCAAGACCACGTCGAATCGAACAACTTGGAAGATTTAAACAGTAGCGATCTCGAAGCGAGATGAAGAAAGATTTTATCATCCAAGTTATAGAAAGGCCAACTCAAAATTAAATGCTTTTATGCGATTTTTCTCATGTTAGAGGCCCGTACTAATTTTCGACAATGATTTTTTTTTTAAATAGAAAAACACATCTATTGCAAAATATAAAGAAAATAAATAAATACTCATTTGAAGACACCGTGACAGCTTTTCCAATAAATTAAAAAACGGTAATAAATTTACATTAGGTAAAACCACAAATAGTTTTTCGTGATATAAAAATTGAGTCTTTGGAATTCGCGGTGGTTCTTCATCTCGTTTAAATCGCTCTTAAGTTGTTCGATTCGATCATGTAGTCTTTGGAATTGGAATTTCAAAGACTATGGTGGTGGTGCGGATTACAACACCGCGGTGGTTTGGGATTCGACAACGCGTGGTGATGGAATTTACAATTCCAGCACCACTACCACCAGTTTCTCAATTTTCAGTACAATCTTTTTTTCGACACAAGTTAAAATTGGGAAATAAGATGATTAAAACTAAGTTTCTTGGACATATCAAAAATTTATGTTGTAAGATCTTTCAGTCTGTGTCAAGATTTCGAAATTTAGACTCCTCTAGGTCCATCAATGGGTTTCGGTCAAAACCCATTGATGGTCTTATTCACCTCTTTTTCGATCCAATTCAAGTCCATTGAGTTTGAGTAGTGTCCTCTGTATCAGTAAAATTTACGATATTGAGGTTTTATTAGGTATTCTGATATTTAATCAAACTGATATAAATTAGAAATCAGATAAAAAAAGGTGGTGCTGGAAATTATATTCCCAAGAATACTGTAGTGGCTCGGAATTTCCAATAGTGGCTCGGATGCATGAAAATTCTCTCTCATCATTAAATTATCGCAGGTCTGTTTGGCAAAAGGGATAAAAGAGGAATTAGGTACGCGATTTGATAAATCTGAAATTATGGTATATTTTTTGGACAATTTCAAAGTTATGTTTGATAAATTACCGAAAAGTATATATAAGGAAGAAGTTTTATAAACATGGGATAATAAGATCACGTATATACTTATCGCATGACCCCCACTGTACATATCTCTACGTGGGCATTATCCATCAGATTGCCTTTGAGTTGGACCCATCAACAATAGTAATAACTCCTCTCACTTCCAAAGGCCACTATAAGTCGATTTTTTAAATTGCGCCTTCCTTCGTAATATTACATAGAGCACAATCTCCACCGCAAAACCATCATCCAACAAGAATTTTATAACAAAAGAACCATCTTTTATTTCAAACATATATATATATATATATATATATAGAGAGTTTTTTTTTTTTTTTTGGGATGCGATTTGATTTTTTATTAGGATAAATTTAATTCTAAATTTTAAAAAAATTTGAACAGATGATTCTGAGTCAGATGCGAAGTGAGAATTTATTTTTTTAAATAAAATATATCTTCAATGTCAAATCTATTTTACATGGCCGATACGATTATATCATTGGACTTAATTGTTGAATCATAAATACTTTTTTAATTTATTTTAATAGTTGATGAAATCTATCTCATATAAAAATTATTTAATATTCTATTAAAAATATGTAAAATTAAGTCAGTCACAAAATTAATCGGACGAATCCTTTACTCGAGCCAAATCCACCAGCCTAAACAACCAACTTCGTGGGCTCATTTTGTAAAGTTGAAGCAGTCAGCATCGCTATTAAGAGATGCATTAGTTGGACATCAATGCGCAGGCGATTAGGCAATCGACGATGAATGAGTATCCAAATCTCCATTCGGCATTTCGGCCAATCTCATGAAGCAACTATCAAGTTGGAACTTTTTATTATTATGGTAGATTTATATATGATTATCATAATGTATTCGATTATATTGTATTAGTTCGAATTCGATTAAAATAATCTAACTATTATAATTTTGATTAACGAATTTATATTATTGGATGTGAATTAATAGATTTTGAATATATATATATATAACTTTTTAATCTATACTTTAGTATTGATGGAATATTAACAGATAATAGAATTAACTTTATAACAGCGTGATCCTTGCAGGAGATAGAATAATTAACTGATTTTTTTTCCCCATCGGATAGAGCATATGACATTGACTCTCTCGATTTGTGAAAGATCAAATCCTATGGCATTTTTTTCAACTTCAGATTCTTCTGACGATGTTATCTCCGAATCCAAGTCCATAGTTATTGCTTTATGTACGCTTTCATTTTTTTCATTTTATTTTGTATATTTATTATAGATCATTCGATAATTTCCTGTATGTATTCAAATCATTTTATTTTGATTTATTTGATTATATATACGAACGACCAAAAACCCATCATTTATTGCATAAATTTCAACTTTAACACAATGAATTCAAGACCCTTTTTGTTTTGTTTTTTTTTTTTAATATATATTTTTATGGGAGAGTTGCATGTTCTGCGGAAATTTGGTTTGAATTAATTATATCGCTATGAATATTTCACTTGCATTTATAAACAAAACCAATACCTAAATATACGTTCAACTTTTATCCTCAAAACTTAAGCTTTTGGACTAAGATTAAACAACAATTATGATTTATGTTGATTTTTCAATCACAACGACGTCAATTAACTTAACTACAACGATTTTACGTCTAAATCCTATTATGTTTGGCCAAGACGACGGCAACGAAGGAAGTGACTGCAGGGACCAATATGTCATCGGGGACTAATGAGGTCCCTTCAGGAATGAGCCTCTTTGCTACAACAGCAGCAATTGGAGCCCCAAACATGAAGAAGATGGCCTCAAGGGCAAACTTTCTCCATGTAATTTTGTCAATTTTCAGGGTGTCCTTTGCAATTTTTTCGAACTCCTCCCTCGTCAATTGCTTGCCTTCTTCGCTGGACCCGTGGTGTTTCTGCAAACCAAAATGTGCATCATTTTCCAATTTATATACCTTCCAAACTGGAAATAAATAGTTTCATTTTTTATCTTGAATTTCGATTAACATATAATAAGCTAATGTCTAATTATATTGTCATTGTCACCCTGTCAATACCACATCTTCTTCGAAATTAACTTTAAATTATTATTCTAATTGACATTCAGTCTGCATACACGCATATATAAAGATCATGTTAATTAGTTTGAGGACTGAATTCAAACGGACAAACAAAAAAAATCTCACCTCATATTTGTTCTTCAACTCTTCTTTGCTTGGCAATCTGAATTGTATTGCTCTCCTCCTCTCATTGAGCTTTCTATCAATATTAAAATCTGTGACTTCTACTTAACTACCAAATAAAAATAATAATAATAAACAAAATGAAGAATTATCTTAAATTTAATTGATACTAGAAATCTTACTCTATGATCTCATAAATTGCATGATAGAAATCATGAGCACTGCCCACGGTTTTCCCATATGTGGTATGATACTGGTCATTTATGAGGTCTTTCAGTTCCTTCTCAAGAGCTGCAAAAGATTCAAAAATTATTTAGAAAAAATTGGATGAAATTAACTTCGATATGAATATGAATGAGAAAATTGTCTTATATTAAAAATTTTATGATAATAAGATTTTAAACTGAATTGAATTTTAAGATATTATAAATATAATTGGATGAGTGACTTTTTTCTTTGTATGTGCACCTGCAAAGGAGTGCAAATCTAAATTCTTATTTGTATTGAATCTAGATAATTCATATGCAAATGGAACTTGTGCAAGTTGAATGTTAAATCGATCGAGATAAAAATTATCCACTTGATAAACTTGTGTTTAACTACTAATTTTTTTAGTCACCTAAAACAAAGTCATGAATTTTTATTCATTTCAAATGAATAAAAAATGGCAAAACATGAATTGGTCTACATGGATTTCATCTATTTTCATTCACTTTCTTCGCAATGAATAATAATAATAAATATATGCATCTTAAAAGTGAGAAATCCCCTTTTATTTCTAATGATCAAAATGATTGTGATACAAACTAGTCTATAATTAAGATTAATAATCATACGAAAATTTTGGTGGAACGTACTTGCGTGAATTCCCATCTCTGTCCTCCCATACCCCATTCAACATTCAGCGTTTCTTTCCTTTCTCTGGAAGTAAACACATTGTGATGTAATTGCGCTCTTCCCCCACTAATCTAAATAATCATAATTTTATTGAAGCAAGAAAAACAATGATAAATTATACCTAAAGGGATTCAATAGTAACCATGTTGGTAGACTTTTTTTTTCCCCCAACCCACATATCAAGCATCACAACATATTTTATTTTTGGTTCAAACAATAAAATAAAATAAAACTTCACATTCTTCACTAGTTCAGATCATCAAATTGTACCTGTTACTTTTTTAGGCGCCAATTTCTTCTCCACTGAAAGCAGAAACTCACGTGCATTTGTAGATTCTGGTATAGAAGTTCGGAAATACTTCGCTATTTTGCTTTTGATAATCAAAAGACTCAGGCGATTGGATCGTTCCCATTTTTCGTAAAGGGATTTTTCTTCTACCGAGGCTGCATCTGTTGGTTTTGAAGGTTCATCAGCCTGAAGGCAAAAATCCAAATCTAAACACCCCAAGGTGATGAGCACTTGCTCATGCCAATCAGAAAAGTTTGATGCATTCAGCTCTGGAATGTTAGACAGCATGTATGCTGTGAGTGGAGCTGGAGTGAAAACTGCATAAACATGTAATAATTATGTTATTGGGGGCACACAATATTCAGGAAGCTGATAATTAAGTAACAATGGAATTACTTTACCTTTCCTGGCGAAGCTCATTTCCTCTTTTGTTGACTTTCTTGATGAGCTTCTGCCCTAATCTTGTGAATATATAGATAAAAAGAAGAAGAAATAAGTTCTTAGGGTACAAAAATGGCAATGGCATTACCCATTAATGAAGCAAGGTCAATTAGAGTGAGCAAGCAAGAAGTTCTTTCTCATGGAGGAAGGCATAGCTTCCTTTCCAGTTTCACGAACATATTCATATTTCCCCTACATCAGTCTCGTGCATAAGGGAAGTCAAATCAAACTAAAGCAAAGACAAGAATCTTGAATAGACATCATGAATGAAACACAACCAAACATAGCCCAAGTCAAGATGTTTGATTGCTAACATTTAAGAAAAAAGAACATCTAATGTAGGCCAAAACTGCCATTTACTTGGACTTGATAGTCTCTATAGCAACAGGCAAGTAAAAAATGTTCATATACTTGAAATACTAAAAGGAGAGGTAAATTTAATCTTCAATGGCGAAATGAAGAACAAATCATAAGTTTATAATGATGACTAACCAAAACCTCTCATAAAATCCCCAGTTTTTTGATTGAAAAAAAAAATGAACTAAGAGCAAGAAATGGTGTAGTAGAAATGGTGTAGTGTTCCTCCTTTTACAATCTACCTCACTCACAACCCAAAAACATAAGGCAAAGCAGCCAACACTGTAGCCACGACAACCCCCAATCCCTTGCTCAACCCTTCGGCAGCACTGCAATCATCATTATTGCCACTGAAACACCCTGGATGGACATCCTTCGCGACGCCTCCCTCGAGCAAAAAACTATTATTCCCCTTCGAACTACTGAACAACACACACCAAAAGTATGGCGAGCCCCCATCCGTGCCACTCACTGCAGCTCCTACCTCGGTGTGGTTCCTATCATGGAGAATTTGTAAGCTCCGAGCATCATCAATCAAAATGTTAAAGGCATCCTGGGGAGAAGCATAGGAGCTTTGGCAGGCAATGAGGCGGCCAGAGATTGGAGCAAGTGTTGCAACCTCAACACCACAATTGGGGGCGAAGGTGTCAGTGAAGCTGGAGTTAGGTGGCCTCATCATTTCACCTACCTCGTTGCATTCACCATGGTAGGCCTTGATGTACTCCAAGGCAATGCAGCCAAGGCCCGCATTGTCAACGAGTCTTGGTGAATTGGATGATGTTCGGTTGGTGTTGATCACTGCCACCAATTGATCTGCAGGATTGTCTGCACAAAAGAAATATCTCTTAAGGAAAATGTAATATAATAGGGAAAGAGAATTGATTTGAACCCCTTCAAAAAAAAAAAAAAAAATCCCGCATAAGTGTTCCAATTCTCTATCTGTCTTAAAAGAAATGAAAAGAAATCAAATTGCCAGAGAGGCATTCATATAATTTTAGTATACCAAGTTATAAAAGAGTCTGATCAAAATGAGAGAACTTGGATTCTTCATGCTTACCAAAATGAGATAACTTGGACCTTTCGTGCAAGGTATAATAAATTTATATATTTGGTTTCCCAGAATCTCACTCTTCCAGATCCTTTCATAAGGCGAAGAACTTAATCATGACAGAATGGTATAATCATTTTGCTCAAAGGAATCTCATGAGATTAAAAATCCAAATTCCTGCCAAATATTTTATCAAAATCTTCCTTTGGATTCACTCCACCGACAGAGAAGAGTGAGTCAAACGAGCAGGTAGAAAATAGGCATACAACAGTTCCTTTGATAAAAGAGATACTACATTGAGATCCTAGTGAAAAAAGGACACAAAATTGAACACTCGTGATAAACAATGACCTCCATTTATTCTCCAAGCCATCATGTCTTTTCCATGAAAGAGTAAAAAATGTGATGGATTTGCAGCAAACTTATTTACCATAATTTAACTCCGCTAAAAAAGGAACCTTGGAAGATGGATCTACTGAAAACTTCAGAGCAAACCCACAGATCTCAAAAAGACATGCACCTCTCAAGCAGATCTATAATGCAAAATAAATCAAAGAAGTAAAAGACTCACTTGTACTGTCAGAAGCTGAAGTGAGGGAGGAGGAGAGGAGGAGAAGGAGGAGAAAAGAAGAGAGAAAGGAGGAGCAGGTGGAGGAGGAGATCTCCATTTTCCTCGAGCAGCTCTGAGTTCGAGCTCCTTGTTATCTGCTGTTCTTGCCCTGGCGGTGTTTATTATACCGATCGATGTGACATTCTAGAATTTCTGGGGAAGTTTCATTTCACCCCTCTTATTTTTTCCATTTTAAAAATATCATAGTGATTTGGAGTAAAATAATTATTAATTTTAACAATATTAATAATTTTTAAAATTTCAAATATATGAAAAATAATTTCCTCTAGTGAAATATTTATTGATTTCACATTTAGCTACCCCCACCCCACTATCTATCTAATGCTAAAATTATTTTTCATATATTTGAAATTTATAAATTATAATGTTCAAGCTTATTTGATACCAAATCGAGCCGAGTCGAATCAAAAATTAATCAAATTATTGAAAAATTTATTCAAACTTAGTTTGATTTTTTTTTTATTTGAGCTTAATTTTATCTTGAATTGAGCTTGGTTTATTTAATAAGTATTAAACTTCTAATCAAGTTGGATTCAATTCAAATTTGAATCAAACTTTATTCAAACTTATTTAAATTTGACTTATTTAAATATTATCAAGCTTTTAAGTTTAACTTTGTTCATTTAAAATTTTAATACTTTAATCATGATTTATAAATGAGTATAAATAAGTCTATAAATAATTTTTAAATGAGTCTAATCATAAATATTATTCACAAATACTATTTACGAATATTAACAAGTTGAATACATCTGTGTTCAAATTTATTTATTTAAGTTATCAAACTGTTTAAGCTTGTTTATTAATTGATTTTGATGTATATTAAACTAATATAAATAAATTATTATCAAATCGAACACCAAATTTATTCATGGACATTTGGTTTGTTTACAACCCTATCTATAATTATTAAAATCAAATATTCCAACGTCACTTTTTTATTGTATGAGCATGGTGCAGCAATAAAAACGGAAGGACATCCCATAGGAGAATACAGTTTGATTCTCTGATGTGATATTTTTTGATGACGAATTTAAAAAAAATCTATTCGGACGGCCTTGGGGCCTAGAAGTTTGGCCAGCGGATGGAGTATGACTTCGGCATTGGACCGTCATTCAGAGATGACGATACTACGGAATATGGACTAAACCGTAAAAAAATTACAAGCTTTCCTGATTTTATCCTTGGTGTCCGGTGGAAACCACTTGGGTTTCGATCTTATCCGGCTCAATTATTGACGAGGTATTCTGAAGATCCGGATACTCTTAAGGATTAGTCTGATCGAAGATTTGAATACTCTCGTGCAAATAAAAAAAATAGAAGGTAAAAATTAAAAGGAAGCCTTTTATTATTTCCATCAAAAAAGAACTCCAATATAAAAATTTATCAAAATGATATTTCTTCACGGTTTTTTTGTCTTTATGAAAATTATAGCACAGCTTTAACTGCGTATTATACCAATTTTTTTTAAAAGTAAATTTGAATTATCTTAATCAAATCAAAACAATTTTGACAGTTTAGATATTCAAATTGAGAATAACATAAATATTAAAAACTAAAATGAATTGCTCTTTTTTTTTTTTTATCATTCGCTAATTGTTAGTGCCGTTGCTACCGACAAAGAACGATGCTAGACACCTTACCGACCTCGTGATGAATTTTTGAGTGCTTCATAAATTTTTATTTTTATTTTTATTTTAATTGTTGCTCAAGAGTTTGACCAAAAAAAGATTCTAGTTGAATTTTTAATAAACAATAATTTGTCAGATTTATACGTCCGGTTGTAATATTCCCGTGAATGAACATTTAACACTGCCATTAAACGGCGAGATTAATTTAAACATAAATGTTGGGAGTAGTTCAAACTAATCCAAAGATTGCATGTGAGAAATTAAAAGGAAAAAAGGGTAAAAAAAAAAATAAGTCCACTTTGCCTTTATATTATTTTATAGGAATGGAGAAAACTACATTTCTCCTTAATGATTTTGAGAACCCAACTAATCTTTTGACTGGGATGTATCAACAGATGATTATACAAACAAAAAAAACATTAAATTAAAAAAAGACAGCTTGGGCTTCATAATTGATCTAATCTTTTTTGGCTTGCTTTTCTCTTTTATAATTTTTTTTTGAAAAATATTTTTTTTTCTCTCATAAATCAAATTTCTTTTCAATAAAAATGAAGTATGGATATTTTGATTTTAATAAACTATTTTTTTAACACTAAATTGATTTTTTTTATTGACATTAATTTATTTGAATTTTCGGTCCGACTAATCTCTGTCCTATGGATATTCGGGATGTCTCGTCGACAGTTGAGTTGAATAAGACGGAGTCCAAGTGGTCTCCACCAACTACCAATAGTAAATCAGTGAAGCGCTCACTGCTTTTTTATAGTTTGGCTCGAACTCTACAGTCCATCCCTGAACGACGATCCAACGTCGAAATCATATTTCGTCCACCGAATAAACTCCTAACTTTAAGACTATTCGAATAGATTTTTTCTGAATTCCTCATCGAACAATATTACAATAGAGAACCAAATTATATTTTTTCATAGAATGTCTTTTCATTTTTAACCGTTGGGCACCATTTTTTTTTTTCCTTTCGATTTTGTTGAGTAAAATGCTAATATTTGTTTTAAATTAATTTAAAAGAATTCCTGGTTTGGCCTAGTGTCTCTGTATTGATAATAAAAGAAGTTACAGGGGGAAACTGTAAATCCGTCTTTATATGTACCCCTGCGTTCCGTCGCTGCTCGCTGCCAACAGCTAGGGTTTAGCGTCGCCGATTCTTCCTCGCTTGTCTTCGTCATGAGCCGATCGGGCCAACCCCCGGATCTCAAGAAGTGCGTTGCTCATCGATTTATTTTTCTTTGCATCTTTCGAATTGAAGTTTGATTGTTACTCCCACTACTTGGCTTCTTGTTTCAGGTACATGGACAAGCTGCTGCAAAGTGAGTTTTTTTTCTTCTTCTTCTTCCGTCTGCGCCATTGCACTCTGGATCTACTTTTTTTCCCGCCCTTTCCTTTTGGAAAATCGTAGAATCTGATTTCATGGCGTTTTGTTTAGATTCGAAAACTCGAAACTGATCGTTCTAACACTGTAGGTTTTTCCGTTCTAGGTG
Organism: Wurfbainia villosa; assembly: GCA_025175895.1. Classification (NCBI taxonomy): domain Eukaryota; kingdom Viridiplantae; phylum Streptophyta; class Magnoliopsida; order Zingiberales; family Zingiberaceae; genus Wurfbainia; species Wurfbainia villosa. The sequence continues at coordinate 3,248,047 of JAKLTH010000147.1, forward strand.
TTGACATGTCATTTCTGGACACTCTGAATATCTCCCAGGAATTCAATTTGCTTGTCATTACTTTTTCGTTGTTGCTCTTATTTTTCTTTGTTCAAACAAGTGTTTGATAATATCAGTATTACTTAAGTTTGCGTTTACGCACTATGTGCTTGTTGCATTTCAAATCTTACTGTTGTGCGTACAGTGACAGATCGAACTGTGTTGTCACCTTTCAGAGCATGTTTAGAATGTAGAACTCTGGTTAGGTTTTTCAAACTATTTTGCACGATAAAGCAAGGCTATGATTATTTTACTGATCTCATGCCATGTTGCACTCCCTTATTGTGGTAGCCTCAACTTTGGCTTTTCTTGTCATCCAAATGACAAGAAGTCAAAATATGAGGTCGTTTAAGATACATGTATGCTACTAGAATAGATTGATAAATAGTGATATAAATTAGTCGGTAGGAACTTCTGACAATGAAAGGAAACACATATGGTCTCTAGATCAGCACAGCTGTAAAGAATAACGCCACCCCAAGAAAATAGGTTATTTTTTTAATGTAAATGTAAAACTAGCAATAGTGAATGTACTAGGAAATTGAACAGAGACTAGAAATGAAACTATTTGTTTATTTAGCCAAAAGAAGTGATGTTACTTATTCCTCTTAATTGATCAATGATTTTAGTAACAGCAACAAAAAAGAGAGAATAGCATTGACGACTAATGTCATTACATGTTTTTAATTATCAAATTTTCAAATGTGGAAAGATGTATGGTTTCTTCATTCCTATAGAACAAACAGCTTTAAAACTATTAAATTCTGCTGATATCTTTCAAAATTGATAGTCACCAATATAGTCAGTCTCTTTATCTAAATAATAAAGCACATAAAAAGTATGCTTTTTTTATAAACGATGCCTAACTAATAATAGTGTTCTGATAAATTTGAGAATTTACATGCTTTCGGTTCAAAGTTGTGAAACATTGTCTAGGTGATAATGGGATTCTCCTTGCAAGGATTAGGCATTAGACCTATGCCATACTGAGCCTACAGAAGGCATTGGCTTACATATAAGTGCTCAAATAGGAACTTTACATAGGTTTATATATATATATTTTCGATTACTCTTAGATCTGTGGCATTTTTCATTGTGCAAATTTGCATACTTGAATGTTTTATAGTCATCACATATATTTTCTGCATAGATATAATCAGGAATAACAATTTATCATGTCCTCATCAAGACTAGCCCCAACTTGATTAAGGTTGCCCTGAAATATAAACATGGTGAGGATGGGATGAGAAAAGTAATCCCATACACACTGTGCGGAGTGGATATGGGATAAATTTTCATGCCCTAACCTATTCGCTTGCCCCACTTGAATTTAATTTAATGGATATATTCTATACATATTTGTATATTTTATTATTTTTTATTAATGGTCACTGAACACAAAAACCTAGCCGCATGAGAAGTTGGATGGGGTGGGACAAGGATGGGGAACAAAAATTCTTCCCTTGCACTGCCCCGCATCCCTATACATAATCAAGATGGTGTTCTCATCAACTAGTGTTTGATGTCATCTATTCCATTCATATCCATTATCTATCATTGGGCTGGAATGCTGATGGCATTTGATTTAAAACGTTTAAACACTGAAAGATTTGGGTTAGGAAGTTTTACATTTTATGAGCTTTGAAGTTGTAAGATTTATTATGATTTAAGGCATCGCAAACTAGGTACTTTAATTCTTGTTTTAAGAGAATATTTTGGAAGTCAGATCTATTTGCCAAAAATTAGGTGATATAACATTTCTAATCTAGGTTTTTAAGAAAATAGGTCAATGTCCAGGTTTCTTATCTAGTTTTTAAGAGAATAGGTGAATGCCCAGGCATTTAAAAGAGACCTAAGAGAATAGGTCAATGTTTGAGCATTCAAAAGAGACCTAACTCCTTGGTTTTGAGATTCTCCAGGTAAATAATATTTCTTCTCACGAGCTTATTGTTTGTGCGAGATTATTGATTTAGTGTGCAACATCGCATGCTTAATAAGGAGACAATTGTTAAATTTTATAGATTTCTTCTCGTCATCACGAATACATGATATCATTCAATTCGTTTGTTTTTTTTCAGTAAAACTGAATGCAAACCGGGTCGTGGTCGGCACACTTCGTGGGTTTGACCAATTTATGAACCTCGTCGTCGACAACACTGTGGAGGTGAATGGCAGTGAGAAGAACGATATTGGCATGGTGGTGAGTTCCTCCTTGCCCAAACAATCTTGTTTATTTCCAGCATTTCCTGTTTAACACTAACGATCAATTTTTTTTTTCTTTAGGTTATTCGGGGAAACAGCGTGGTGATGATCGAAGCTTTGGAGCCGGTCGCAAGAACATAGTTCATCTATTTTTAGCTACCTCTTCGCTGTAGCAGTCTAGTCGATGCAAGTTTATGAAGTTTTATCTCAGCTGTTACGCTTTCACAGAACCTGGTTTAAGATAGTATTTGTAATGTTTGTGACACTATCACTTAGCGTGTTAATCTTAGTGTTTCTTAACACGGTTAGCTTATAAAGCACTCAATGATGGTGTTAAATGATTTGTTTGCTGATGTGGATGCTTAATATTACTTGTCCATGTGGTTTACTTTGAAAGTTTATAAGGGGGCGCCAAAATTTCAATATTTTTGCTGAAATATCCTAATCTTAAAAGTGCATTTGTTCGAGCATCAAGGCTACTCCCTTAGATTGAGTTTGGCCCGAGGGCTTAACTGCTGTCGAGCTTTGGTCAGTGTTTATTTAAGCTTAATTTTATGCTGTTGATGCTTGTTCGATAAGCTAATAGAGTCGAGGACTAAATTGTTTGATTTTTTTATAAATATAAATTTGGTTTGAGTTTTTGATTTGATTTGAATTTGGTTCAGTTAGATGTTAAGCTATTTGTATTTTTAAATTTATTTAGTTGGTTAATGAGTTTGATATTAGAAATTTATTTATTCTTTTTAAAGGTTCTTTTCTCATAAACTCTGTTTATAAATAGCCTGAGCACTTGTATATATTCAATTTTATTTAATATGTTATTAAAATTTATTTATTTAATTGATTATATATATATATATATATATTGGACGAATTAGTTAAACTCTTCCGGGGTGATCAAACTCTTTATGCATATTGAACGAACTAGTTAATCTCATATTGAGTCATTAAATTCTTATTAAGCTGAACATTATGGTTATCACAAAGATTCATTTATAGCCCTTTTTATGGATGAGCGAGCATGACGAGATAGATTCGGTCAGGCTTAGCCCGACACGAGCCCAACAGAGACCAGGTAAGCTAGGCCCGGATCCGGTCTATTGGCAATACTGACGGTCCTGATTCTCTGGATCTCTGATCATCCGTCTCGATCGTTGATTTTATCAACCGAGCATCCTGACCGTATGATCATTCGACTAAATCCGTATTTAACATCAAAGCGCCCTGGCCGCGATATCTAGGGTTGCATCGAAGAGGAGTGTACACCAGGCCGAGGCGAGTAGGCGGCGGACGGAGTGCGGTTTGCCATGGCGACGCAGATGAGCAAGAAACGAAAGGTTGCTTCTCCTTTTCCGATTTAAGTTTCTCCTCTCCGCATGTCTTTTTGATTTACCATTCTCGTAAATCATCTGCTTTTGTGGAACCCCCCTCCGCTGCCACAGTTTGTGGCGGATGGAGTTTTCTTCGCCGAGTTGAACGAGGTCCTGACGAGAGAGCTTGCGGAGGATGGCTATTCGGGGGTCGAGGTAAGGGTTACGCCCATGCGAACTGAGATCATTATTCGGGCGACTCGCACTCAGAACGTACTTGGTGAGTTGTTTGTTTTCCTTTTTTTTTTTGAATTTGTTTTGGCTTGTAATTAATGATTACTGTTTGATTGTTCGTCGAATGGCGGTTTAGGCGAAAAGGGTAGGAGAATCAGGGAGTTAACGTCGGTGGTGCAGAAAAGATTCAAATTTCCTGAGAATGGCGTTGAGCTCTATGCAGAGAAGGTGAACAATAGGGGGCTCTGTGCCATTGCTCAAGCTGAATCGCTGCGCTACAAGCTTCTTGGTGGCCTTGCTGTTCGAAGGTTTGGAGTTGTTTCATTCCTCGTTTCAAATATAAGTTTGATTGCTGAAGTATTATTCGACCATCTCTCTGTTGTTGCATGTTTCCAATAAATCTCGATATAAGTTTATTGTTTTTTCCTAAGATATTACTTTTTCCTAGATGTTTGTTCAAACCATTCACATTATTTTACATAATTTTTATTTACGTTGTAAGCGAATCATAATCCTACTTCTCCTCTCTGCGATTCTGATGCTTGTCATCTATAAAGCAAATAGGTTAATAAATAACCAACTTTGTGTCGGATGGTGACGATATTGAGATTGCCATTGGTGCAGTTGTGATCATGATGTCACTTGATTTCATGTTAAAGGCTCCTGGCAACATGTTTTTGCAGCATTGCTAATCAAACATTTTTTTTATTTTTCATATTCAAATTGTGTATGCTTTATTGGCTTGTTTATTGTCCTGTAGATTCCTATCCGAATTTCAGCATTACATTATGCAAATTTTGTTCTTAGTTGGTTTTGTTTGTGATGTGTGTCATCTATACAGCAAATAGGTTTTCAGTGCCAACTTTGTGTCGGAAGGTGACTATATTGATATGGCCATGATGTTATGATCATGTTTTCTCTTGATATCATGCTAATAACTCATGGTGACATGCTAATGCTCTGTTACCTACCAAACCTTTCTTTATGATGATTATATTTTAAATTTTGTTTTTGCTTTCCAGCTTTTTATTATCCTGAAAAATTTCTACTTTTTATCCAAGTTATCTTGATTTTACTTTTTAGATGTCATCTGCTATTTATATCAAATATTTTTGATAATTTATGTGACCTTACTTGATTATGCTGATGTTATTTGTTTGTTGTGTTTTATCAACTAGTATAAGGCTTATTTTATATGCTTTCAAATTACTGTTGAATGATTCTTTGCTATGTGTATGTACTTATTTTGTTTTCTAAGATTTTATATTATTTTTGTTTTTCCTTGTAGTTTATGCTTCTGATATGGGATTTGATCTTAGGTTATATACTTGTTTAAACCTTATATCTTATGTTTATTGCTTCTGTACTTAACATTTTTATATTCCATGCTATCTTGTGTCAATATGAGTTGAAAGGTTTATAATTTCCTAGTCAACTTTGATGCTTTTTTAATAGTACAAGACCATGGCTCTTACGGTTGTATTTTCTTAATATGTGATTCATGAACTAGTTGAAAGCTGTCCATTTTTTTTTCTCCTTAAGAAAAGCAATATGGCTTCTTATATCCTTGATTCAATAAAAAAAAATGCTGCTTATCAGCTATGGTTAAACTTATTTAGCTATTCTGTCTTATCTGTGCTAGGTTCAGAGATAGAAGTTATTTGTTTATTTTTGTATTTCCTTCTCTTTGTCCTTTGATGTTGTTATTACTTTACTAATTATGTTACAATAGAAATGGTGCCTGATCTGCATAGTATTTGTTTCAGGGCCTGTTATGGTGTGTTGAGGTTTGTCATGGAGAGTGGTGCAAAAGGATGTGAGGTATCCTTCTTTTACACTTGAGTGATTGACAGTTCCTTGAATGAGGATATTGATTTCCATTTTTGTTTCAGGTAATTGTGAGTGGAAAACTTAGGGCCCAACGGGCTAAATCTATGAAGTTCAAAGACGGGTACATGATTTCTTCTGGTCAGCCAGTCAAGGAATACATTGACTCAGCAGTGAGGCATGTTCTCCTTAGACAGGTATGTATGTGGAATCCATGATCATGTTGTCTATCTATTCTTCTTTCAAAAGAGAAACCATCATAGTCTAATTTTATTCCTTGAAATAAATCTAAACCCCAATGCGGGATGGAGAGGCAAACATTTTTTACATACCTCAAAGATGACATCTCTGCAAGTGGCTTGAAGGTCATGTATATCTCTTAGCTTTAGTGGGAAGTGAATCAATCCTTGTTTAAAGTTGGTATAGGAGTGACATGGAACTACTTGAGGTTTTGCGGGCTGCTACTGTAAAAGGAAGTCTAGGAATGATTTTTGGGGAGAGGTTGAAGAACTTGGAAGTGCAATCATTTTGGAAGAATAGACCTATGATATTTAGACTGGGTGTTGTATCCCATTCCTTGCATGTTGACACAACACAGCATGGGTGTGGATAAGATAATAGTTCGGAGCAGCCACACTCACTTGTGAGAGCAAGAGGAAGAACTTCACAACAAAACTTAGTTGCATAAGGCGGTGGGAGCACCTCACATTGCCTTGGAGGAAAAGGACTGCCTTGCATTGTGTCCAAGGAAAGGGAGCACCTCGCATCAAGTGTCAATGGGCAATGCCTGTACAACTATGTTAAGTGCCAGGCGTGGAACCATATTCTCCAAGAGGCGACCCTGCCCAAGCTCACATTCCACTCGGTGCTATGTTCTATTTTTTTAAATATTAAAGTTTTTTTAGAATTACTAAAAAATTAGTAAAAGATCTAAAAAAATTGAAATTAAATTCTGTTAGAAGTGATACTTTTATAATTTTATTGAAGATATTTATATTAACAATTAATACTAATATCTTTGTATATAAAAAAATGGCTGTGCTGCTCATTTTACAGGCGGCTTGTGTTGGAGAGTTGGGTTAGGTTCTACGTTGCTTCACCTTGATTGCATCTGAGGACCCACTTTGGTAGGGAACGGGTGAGAGACTGAGAGTTGGAGGTGGGTTAGGGATACAAGGAAATCGAAAACTGACAAGTCAAGGAATAGCTGTCATAGATTATATTTTTCAGCTATAATATTGCAATATCCATATCTGAAATTTAGACTCTTATTGACAAGTGCCATGACGTAATTTTGAATAAAATCCTATGGACGGGACAGAGATTGAAAACAATGTAACAAGAGTTGACAAGGTCATGAAATTCTTTCACCAGAGGAAGCAGGGAAACAAAAAAAAGATGAATAGGGAGCTGTTTTGAGTGTGCCGAAGGATTTTGGGTGGGTGAGGGTGGTATCGTAAACACTTTTCAGAGCTGCTTCGTTTATTATTCTTAAAAATCTCAGTTTCATTATTGACTGCACCACTGTTTGTCGATACATTTTTTTTGTTTTGGAATGTGTTTAGCCCTCAACTTTTATGCGCCTAACCTGTTCCGTCGATCACACAGGGTGTTCTTGGAATCAAGGTCAAAATTATGTTGGATTGGGATCCGAAGGGGAAGCAAGGCCCCACCACACCTCTTCCTGATCTCGTCACCATCCATCCACCAAAGGATGAAGAGGAATACGTCAGGCCAGCACTGCTGGTGCCTGCAGATATTCCTGTTGCCTGATCATATCTCCTCTCCCTTTCCCTTTTACTCTTTAGAGATCTTCACTTTCTCATGACTTGTAATGAGAAAGGTTATCTTTGCTTTAGTCTTGTTTTTTATTTTCAGGACTTCCGACTTATTCTAAGTCAATTTTGCTGGTTCTTTTGCTTCTGTAATTTCCTTTTAATGAAAAGTAGGCTTTCAAATAAACTTTAAAATATGGATATTTGTTGTATTTGTCGGATAGGACTGATGCTAAATGTTTTTCTTCTTGTGTTTAATTGTGGTTGGACTGGTGTTAGAGTGACTAAAGTAAAGCTTGTGATTGGCTTATGACTCTTCCTCGCCTTCCTGACTTGATTATTTAAGAAGTGCCCTTTTATTAATTAATTTTTTTTAAAAAAAAATCCATCCATTTAGTAGTGCATAGCTTGCCAGTTTTGTTCCTCGGAGAGATTGCTCCTTGTCCTGTTTTTCAGGCCAAAAAATTATTGCATGGATATTTCTAAATTTATTGTTCATCAATTTTATTCCTCGAACGAGCATTTTAAAAAAAATCGACAAACAGCTTTTCTATAAAGAAATACATAATAGAATCTCTCGAACCCCTTATTTCTTTAAGAAAATACAAGTTTTAAATTAGAATTCGAGCAATGGCATCTGAATACCACCAGAGCTATTTGGTATTCCCAACAATTAGGGTTGAGCATAGTTAACGTCGAGTAGAACCTAATTCATTGGAACTGAATTAAATGAATTGTTTTTAGACATCCTTAAAAGATTAAAATCGTCAATTTGATAATTTTTATCGTTTTATGATCATTATAAAAAAGATAAATTTTGAAAAGTATTATGGATCTTGATGTAATAGGAGATAAATCTTAAAGAATCCTATGAATCTTGATGTGATAAGAGATAAATTTTGAAAAGTCCTATGGATTTTGATGTAATAGTCAAGACACATGGAATGATCCGAATTAAAAAAAAAATAAATTTTTTTATGAATCAATCCATGTCATATCCATAAATATTACCGTATTTTAGTCACTCATTTTCGTGAGGACAATTATTTTTAGACATTGCTATCATTCAAATCGAACAAATCAAATTAAATTAAATTAATAGTAAATTATTGAACCACGTAGCTCTTCCTGCGTCAATCGATTCTTTATTATACTCTTTGGTATATATTCAATTGACTAATCCTTGAAATTACGCTATTTCATCCAACTATCGTGTAAATCGAAATTAACAGTCGAATTACAAAATTTTAATTGAGTCCATTTAGTCAGTTTTTTGGGTAAATATAGAAATGATATAACAAGCTATTAATGTGAATGAAATGCTAATAAAAGAGTGTGAAATACCGTCGGAGAAACTGTAGGCATCTGTCTAGCATATGCCCAATCAATTTTTTTTTTTTGGTTTTTTTTAGTAGATCTCGCACCGTTTTCTTTTTTATGGTGCTCAAATCTCAATCAGCTTTGGATTTTTTTTTTCTTTTTCCACTCGCTTTTTCTCTTGTGCTTCTCCAAACCCACAGGCTGACGACGACGGTGGTGCCCACATGCTAGCGGCGATGCTCGGCGGTGCCCACAGGCTCACGGTGAAGGACGACAATACCCACAGGCTCACGGCGAGAGACGACGGTGCCTGCAGGCTCGGGCGAGAGACGACAGTGCCCATGGACTCGCGGCGAGGAATGACGATGCCCGCAGGCTCGCGGCGAGAGACGACGACTCCCTGCTAAAGACGACGTCTCGGCGAAGAAAAACCTATGTTCGGAGAAACACCGGAGGGAAAACGAGAGAGAGAGAGAGAGAGAGAAAAACAATAAAAGAGAAAACACAGTAAAATTCCAAAAAATAAAAATAAAAAATTGATCGGCCACGTTTATGAACGAAAAATTAAAGTGAAAAAACTTACGTCGCCTGAGAGATTCGAACTCTCGCGGGGAAACCCCATGTACTTAGCAGGCACACGCCTTAACCACTCGGCCAAAGCGACTATTTATATTCAGAATAATATAGTATTAAAATTTATAAATATACATAGATTTAAAAATGGATCAATTAATTTCCTTTTTGTTTATTTGTGATCCTCTTACATGTATTTGGATAGGTTTTTTTTCCCCTTTTCATTCGACGTCATCAATATGTCGGACCATCTTAGTTCACTAAACACACTCATCCATTAGACCTTCTTAAAGTTCTACCCAAACAATTACTTCTCATTATTTTGGAGTTGGACAGATCAGATCAATTGATCAAAATGAGTGAGTCGGATGAATAGTTGTAGTTGGTGCCTTGGCGGTTGATCTTAAACATATTTTATCACTTTGAAGATTATTTCTTTTTAATCGCTCATAATTTTACAAAAAATCAAATACATAATCCATATGAAAAACTTGTTATATTCCATAATCTAATTACAACATGGACGTTTCTATTTTCTTTTTAGTGCTATAGCAATATTTTTTTCCATTCTTTACCAATGCCACGAAATCAAATACACTCCAAAATTAAAGGCAAGTAATGTTAAATCATCCTTTTTTTTCAGTAAGGTTGGCAAATAATATATCATTATTACCTTGGAGATATGAAAGAAATAAGACAATTTCTCATGCAGCAAAGATTCGATCTCTCACGGAGAACCTCTTGAGAGGGTCAAACCATTTATGCCGCTAAATTATACATTGATTTTGTCTGTGCTGTCTAGATTTACTCCGATGATCGATTAAAAACTTTTATAAAATTAATCGTCCATCTTCGAAATGATCCGATCTTTGGATACCTAGGTCATTAAAAAAATATATATATATAAAATACCAGACCAATTAGAAAATAGCCACACAACATTCTACCAAGACAACCTTTTTCAAAGGAACAAAAAACATCATCATATCATTAAACCACACTTTAATTTCTTTGATGGTAAGAATGATCCACCAGGGAAATGTATATCCCTCAAAGTGCAAACTAAAACAGAGCGAGAATGAAATGAATTAAGCTTTAAAAACTCAATTGAGATTACACGACCGCCATGTATAAGTAGGAGGGTAACAAATCGAAACTACAACCAGAATGGACTGCACCAAAAAAAAAAAAAACTACCAAGTGTTGGTACAACAAGTGAAGTTTTTCTGCTCTAAAATTCACCCACTACCTTGAATGCTGGATGATTGAATCTAGTGAGAGACAGCTACATCAAAGACGGCCTTCGTCACATCATGTATAAACTATAAAGAGTCTTGTATGAGTATGGACGTAAAAACATTTGTAAATGAACATGAATAATGTTCAGCGACGAGGATGAGAACTATAACTATCAGATCAATTGTTTGGGGTACTATTCCGCATTAGACGCTTCTGCCGATATCTCCAAGCTACTTGAATGCGAGTTACAGCGATGTTACGCCAATATGGTGATTCGTACCTGGTACACAAATGGCAAGGCAATCTTAGATGTTTGAGTTACACAAAATGTAACCATAGGGAGCAATTTAAAGGAGACTGGAAGCGTTCAAATGATTGCAGTCAAATTGAAAAATGGGTTTCTTTTCTCCCAAACAGAATAAATAGATGGGATATGCCAATCTATCATGTCCACCACAAACATCATACTGGTCTGCCGAGTTGTCGAAAATGGAAGAACAGATTAGCATTTAAAACAAACAATTGCATTTTATGACCTAAGACAGTACAAAAAAAAAAAAAACAGAAAGAATTTTCGTTCACCAGTGTTTAGGAGGGTCAAATATGCAGCATGGCATTCATTAGCAGAGTGCATTGTGCTCCAAAGAAACTAAAATTTACCTGATAGCACCCTGCACACGTGGATTTCTCAAGAACCGGGAGAATAATGCAGTAACTTCTTCTAGATCAGCAGCACGTAGAACAAATGCTTCAACATTTGTTAGGCATCTGACAGTCCGAGTAGAAAACAATCGCGATCCATGGAACCTAATTTTTCCTCCCTCTGCACGGAATGAAATAACCAGAAAACAAGAATTTAGCATGCTTCTGTGAATCTATAGAATTATGATTCAAGACAATATATAAGGTATTTCTATACAGGGTACTCGATAATGTCATAGGTAGATTGCCCTCAAGCAGCTAAAACCATCTTAAGAATATCATAATGCAAGAATCTCAAGTCAATACTACCTCTATTTACTGAAGTGTGCTCGAGACACCATGTTAGAAGCTCCTCACCACATACATCTCCCTCTGCAAGGGGAGCTATGTTTCCATCTGTCCCAATACTTTCCAATTTACCACGGACTATAAAAACCATCTTCTCCACTGAACCTCCCATGTAGAAGATGTCACTTCCTCTAATATACAATTTTTGCTTCAACTTCTCGTACACAGCATCTAACATTGGTTCGTCCATTAGGGAGAAAATGCGGACCTTGAAACCAAATCAAATTCTTCATTATTGGATCTTTGATGAATATATAAAGTACAATGACGACAACATATGGACTTGCATTCAAAAGAAAATTATTAGGACATACTTCAAGATAAAGTCAAAGCAAAGTTTTGGTTAAAGCTATTAATTGCATCCTTTTCTCTACTTTTGATACAAGATTTGTAAGAGAACAAAGAATACTGAAATCTGTGAGACAGACAAATTACTTGCTGCAGAACCAATTGGCAAACTTGGTATGTCCTGAACCGAGTTGGACTGTATTGCATTTTATGCAGATCAATGGCATGGCCATTATACTTTTTTGCCACGTTAGTAGATTTACCAAGATGATCGTTTTAATTAGGAATAGCATTGTGCCTATCATAATGTGCCATGTCCTTATAATAATGTACCACACCTTGTTACAACATGGTTTCCATTATCCATATTGTAGTGATTTAATTCTAGTTTAACCAAAGGCTGTAATCTAAGATACGCAATGTTTTAGTAACTAACATTGTTGAGAAACCCAAAGAAATGGCGATGTATTTCTCTCTGTATGTCCTCTGGTAAATTTTCTAGTAACTGTTCTTCGTCAATGCCACGAGTAGCAGCCCAAGTAAATCTTTCAGCTTGTCTTACTTTCCTGCAATATCAAAGAACAGAGCTGTCAAACCAAAATTTCCAATACCAGTGGAACAGAGAAGCAATTAGTTATACAAAAAAAATACTTAAGAGAAACAGACAATACAAAAGGAAGAAAAATTCTCAACCTACACAATTACTTCAGATGCCAATTATTTTTCTTAATCAGTTTATCATGTATTATTATTCATCAAGTAAAATCTTGCTCAATGAACCATTTATTATCATGATATGTGACAATATAGAAAGTGAAGCGGGCAAACCGTCTCAACGCTTCAGGTAATCTCCGATGGCTCATCCATCTTTCAACATCACGCCGTCGAAGTTGCATTTCTACCCTCCTTGGATAGAAAACAAAAAGAATGAGAAGTTCTTGGATCAAACTCCAGAAACATTATTTATTGTATGCTTAAACATCCACAATTTTATAAAACCATTAACCATTTCTTAACTGCTAGAAATTTGAGCATCACAAATCAAAAAAATTACTAAATTAAGCCTTCTACGGTATTTATACAGGAGGTCAAAGAATGCATGTTGAAGAAACTGACAATGTTAGATTGCATGGAGTTCAATGGAGGGTACACCCCAAATATTTGGGACTAACAGAGATTGATACTTCAATGCATGAATATAGACTTCTTGGTGTGTATTGTTGAGTTCACCTTTATGAACTTTAATTCTTAATGATAATGTGGTAGTAACAGATAATTTGAAAACAAGATGACATAATAAAGTATCATACAAAATAAGAACAGCTATAAACGTGCAAATAGGATTACTATGTTTTCTGAAAAATGGTCTTCTTCAGTAAAATTTACCTCAATAGATTATCATAGGTAAATTCAAAATCTGTTTCCTCCAAAAAAAAAAAACCTTAATTATCGACCTGATCAAAATTGCAGAAACAACAGTTGGAAGATGTTTACCTTCTTCCAAGAGCTAGGAGAAAATTTTGCATATTGCCAATGAGCAGTGCAAAAAGCAGCAGTCCTAATCCAATGATTGCCATACAGAATAAAGTTTCCCATGGAAAATAACTCGGAACTTGATTGCCAGCGAAAGTACTGATTTGCTAGGAAAACAAATAAGTCTAAAAATTAAACATGTTGAAAACAATGAATGTTTTTCTGCTTATGATGATGAATATTCAGATTCCCAAAATAAATCATAAATAAAAATATTACAGGTTGTTCATGCATATATATATATATATATGTTGTATTGTTTGCAACAATTGAAGTTGATGAATGTTTTACAATACTAGCAAGTTAAACAAGGCAAATTTCTATTGATCATACCTTGCACATGCAAAATATAGATAAAGACCTTGGTCATTAGATGAGCTTACTAACTAAATTAAAAGCAAAATACATTTTCCATATAAGCTGAATGTTTGACATTTTATTGTTTTTATATATTTGCAATTTTGAAGAACTTATAACGTATGAAAAAGGTTTATTTCCTATTTCACGCATAACATTTAAGGTATCAAGACAAGCAAATAATCTGCTAAAATTCTCATTCCTGGCATCAAGATTTTTGATGTGCCAATGTTCATTTAGGTCAACACTACTGTACGTATGATAGGAAGAAAAAACAATATAATTAATTTTCATGTGCAAAAAGAAAGAACAATTGCTAGTCTTTGGCTATGATGCCAAGAAAAGTTCAAAATCACGAGATGTGACAGAGTTTGAAATTTCATTGGAACAACACTGTGTTGGCATTGTATTGGTGTTTCAATGCATGGTATTAGTGGAGAAGAATGGGAAAGGAAAAGGAGACAAAAAAGAAGAATAAGAAGATAGCACACGTATTTCTAACTCCCATTGGAATGATACAATTTTCACATTGAATTACATGAAGAAAAGCTAAAAAAATAACAAACATTATTTCAACACCTTGATGCGTTTTGAAGCATGTTAACGGGAGTCGAATGTTAGTATGACACGATATTCATGGACATGATTGACACAACACAAGATAGATTACTTGTGCTGAGTAGTTTTAGATAGTTTATTGAAATGATACATTTCGATCATGCCACCCAACACAATATGAGATTTCAAACCATGATGCCAGTGACCTAATCAAAAGTACATATCTCCTCAAAAATAGACTTTGCTTCATTAAATTCCCTTATCATTTGTGCTTCATAAGGTTTCATTTTACTTCCATCATGGGATGCATAGCTTTAGATTGATTTCAAAAGGTTTCACTATACATTGTAAATGCTATTTAAATTGATGTTGCAACATTACAATGAACATGATTGTCCCAATTATATAGTGTTGGAGTGATGGATTTCGTCTCTCCATTAAATTCTAAACGAAGTTATATTACTTGTAATATTCAAAACAATTAATTTTTTTAAATATGAACTAAAGTTTGTTTTTGTCTCCGACTAATTCTTGCACCTTCTACACTAATTGATTCAACTAATTTTAAATATGTTAACAAAATGACATAGGTCAATTTTTAAATGTATACAAAAAACACAAATAAAGCATTTTAAAAATGATTTAATTCCAAACACAGGAAAAATGCATGGATTATTTCAATTAAAAATAATTATATATATATTTTTAATCAAATATAAGCTTTTGAACACATTTCAATTATATCCTCTTGTTAGCCTTAGTTACAATCATTATTATGACATGTCACATGGCCTGGACAAACTATTGATGTGATTTGTAAACCCTTGGAAAACATGACAATCCAGGTTAGATTTACATTATATAGGCACAGTATAGATTTCAGATAATAAACTTTAGCAGTCACAACAACTGAGTTCAATTTTGCCCCAATTTTCCTATAATAATCTTTTGAACTTATTTCAAGTGTAACCTATTGTTAGTCCTAACTAAGCAAATTATTGTTCTTTTTTATATGTATTAACGCATGTTAGTTAGGTGCAATTAAATATTCTCTCTCTGACACACTGGTTATTTAAATTAATCAAACCCGTTGCAAAGAAGTGATACTAATGATACACTAGTATAAGTGGCATATCATGGAATGTAAGAGTACCTTAATATTAGGGCTAAAAGATCTTTTAGCATCATATGGCATTTGATTAGTGTCGACATGTATCCCACATCAGTTAAAGATGAGAGCTATCTTCTATTGATAAATGGACTCAACAGGTTAAAGGTCATTTTTGGAAAAACATATAAAAAAACCCTCGTAATCTGAGGCGCATTTTAAAATTTGATGGATAGCCATAAATACCAAAAGCCTATGGTTGTAGAAAAAACCAAGTTTAGATATTCATAATTTAACATATTCCTATCATCAGACAACCTAAACGAACCACAAACTGTCCGCACAAACAGGTGCAGGATGGATAAATTCTTCTAGACACTACCCAATAAAGAAAATCAAGGTCACAAAAAAAAAAAAAATAGAAGCTTAGCCAGTGTTAAACTCCTTTGCCTGTTCTTTGAATCATTAAATGACTGGATTGAGAACTAATTCCAAAAGCATAACCAAGTATTGATCTATGATTTAACGAGGCATCACAATTAAATAAAATTCCAACAGATAACTACTAGAAACTGGATGGATTATTTAAGGAAGAAACATAATATTGATTGTGGTAAAAGGTGAATATCAATACCTGAAAACCCCAAAATAAAGAGTATACATATCTTTTTACAGCACTAGGTTCCGTGGTCAGCAAAACTAAATTTTGGTAAATCCCATAATTAAAGCCTCCATTAGCAGAGTCAAAGCAAGCAGTAGAAGTGCTTTCATTTTTCCAACTATCCCTATCTTCTTGTGCATCAACTCCACGACCACAATCTATCATAATTCTACAATTTGTAACGTTTGATGAAGAACAAGCATCGTGTAAACATTGATTTACTCTCTGGAACAAAAAAGAAGGATTTTTAATAACAGTTAGGTTCATGACATCTAGGACAGATTTAAACATGCACAATAAAGCAGAAACTCACACCAATTTTATCAAGAAGATAGTGTTCAATTATGCAAAAAATATGTAGTAAACAAGGTTCTAAATAATAAAAGTATTACTTTTTTAAAGCAAGTGAACAACGATTGTAATATAAGTATTCACTATTCATACAAGAAATTCTACCCTAGAACCCATTTATGTAATTGTCAAAAAGAAGGAAGAAGTTGCACATGATTTTTTTACTCAATAAAAAGTCTCTAATAGAGTTCACAGAGATTTAATGATTTGGCAATATTAGAAAAAGAAAGGATCCTATAGATATTAATAGTGACAAAGCACTTGACCTCGCTTTAGCATTATTAGAATAGAATATCCAGAAAGTTCAAATGTTTAATTTGCACAAATTATTGGGAAATAAATCACTTATTGTTTTCTAAAACTACAGAAGTGAGAAAAAGTAATAAATTGAAGATTATGATTCAGAGTCAACTTTTCTCTGCAAGTCAAAATTCCTTCAGAGAAGTCTTAAAAATGAGACGGACTAGTAATCAATTTTGTTTTATACCTACAATAAAAAAAAGCTATTTCTCATGCTGATTACTAAAAGTCAGAAGAAGAGAGGCCTTGCACAAGGTTTTATCTTATTCAAAAGGCACCAATAGAGTTCCAATGAAACTGAATAGGATCTAACAGTTGTTAGGGAACAACACATTTACTTAAAAGTATATACATAGTTTGTCTGTGTCAATGTCATCAAAAGTCTATGTTGGGGAAATATTGAGGCATAAAAATGCTGCAAATAATGATACTTCTACTTGCATCATTTTCTAAAGTGCATTATCTATTTTGAAGTGATCGCTAAGCTTAATTTGTCATAATGTTCCTGCAACTATGCAATTTTATCACTTCCTGATATTTCTCATAAGTCCATTTTAGTGTACCCATGCAAGCCAAAAAAGAGTAAGGCTTGCTTTTGAATGATAAGCACAAAATAGCATTCAGTAGGTGTTAATATGAAGTTGGAGCAGGACTATTGTATCACAATTCATCATGAAATCTCAAGATAAAATTATCATTCTACAAAAAAAAGAGAAAAAATAAAGATGAAATAATCATGACAGCTTCATAAAGATAAAAAGAATTATAAATCACTGAAAATATCATTGTTCAAGGCCTAACAACCTGCAAGCCAAAAAGGTACCAGCATGAACCCACTACATGCCCAGCAAGAACAAACATAAAAAGGTTAACGACAAAGTTTGCCCATGCTGATTCAACGATGAAACCACTTGCAGACCGCCCACCGAGCAATGGAATAAATCTAATTAGTCGGGGGATATACTGAAGGAGAACTGTGACACGCAAAAGATTTTTGGCATAATTTGCTTCTGAAGATCCCACATAACTTGGCAGCACTGCTAATATCATTACCTTCATAACATGAAACATAAAAGGAGTGTGCATGAATAGCCAATAAATTTGAAGTACTAGACATCGAGATGTATTCACATCATTCTGTGTAAGAATTTAAACTGAAGTTCCATAAACAATCTGAAGAAGCTTATCAAAAGTCTCATTCAACTCAATTCAGTTGGAGTATGAAAACTGGTGTACCAGATTTCTTTTTTTATAAAAGATTGTCAAGTTAAGCTCTTACCAAGTTGGCTAGCCTTGAATTTACGAGCCTCTTAACCATGTTAAAAACAAGCTCCAAAAAAAAAGAGTAACCTTATTATATCTTCTAGAAAAGCTTATCTGCATGTTTGTTTTCAATTAGTCCAAAGACTCACTAATTTATGCATCTATTATTAAAATAACATACACAAAAGAGACTGAATAACATAGGTACCTACTTGTACCTATTAGGGACCTACTTGTACATACTGTATAACATAGGTACCAGAGACCTGATTGAAAATACTACTAAGGGACCTACTTGTACATACTGTATAACAAGGTGCAAAGTGTGATTTCATATTGACGAATAATAAACATAGGTAAAGGCGACTACCAGAGTATCTTAACAATTTCCCTTTCCACTGCAATATGGTATCTAAGCCTTTCTCGAAGTTGTGATGCCTGTGCCTTTCTCACACCAAAGATTCCATAGAGTGCAGATATAAAGTGTAAGTTTATGTTGTTGAATAATAAACATAGGTAGAGGAGACTATTTCAAATATCAAGCCTTAATCATTTCCCCATCATAATATGCAATCGGAGTAATTCTCATAGTTTTCAAATGAAATCTTCATTAATCAATTGCTGGCAGTCCTGCCACACACTTCTGTTTGAAATTTAATTGTTCACAGAAAACTGCTCCTGCTTGCAAACCAATCAAGCATCCATTCATTGGTAGCAAAAGTGACCCCTATTAAGCAACATTGTCAGACACTCAGCTCCCTCCAACTATCTCGAGGGCATCACACTATCTCGATTCATCAGTGATAGTAGTGCTTCACAGCATCAGCTCTCGACTCTGATGTCACCTCCTTTCCATGCAGAAGCAAAATGACAGTAATCCTGTTGCAAAGTAAAACCTCTGCCAGGATCTTCATTTGTTCAGCTTCCCTATACTCCCCAACACTCCTGCCACTAAATCACAGAGAGGCCCTTAGCTCCATGTGATTGTTCAAACAAGCATCCTACCATAGATCCATCTACAAAGTGAACTGGATTGATCCAGACCAGAATATTCTTCTATAGTGAAGAAAGATCCTCCACATTAAATCATTCATGCAATCTACTATGCCATGATCATCATTCATGCATTCAAATTAATCAAAATGAATTTAAGGATAAATGACATTGATTTGAAGTCCTAGATAAAGGAATCAAATTGAATATGTCTAGGTAATAATGCATGAACCCTTAGATTAGAGAAAAAAAACAAAACTCACATCTCACAAAGACTTAGGAAGATGTGTGTGTATTGAAATACCTAGACACATGTGAGATGTTAGGATCATGAGTAAGTTCATGTGCTTGCAATGGTACATCAATATGAATTAGAACTCTTTAAATCATAGGTATGAATCATGAGGAGAGTTAATGTACAAGTCATGTGCATTGAGCCTATTGACCATAATTCAATATAAGATTTGAAAATATTTTAGAAATCATTTTGAAAAACTTTAGTGAAGTCTATCTTTTGATAACAACCATTATTGAGAAGGTTGACACAAAGTTAAACAAAACATTGAAGTTTTCAATGTTTTTGAATTTTGTATCATTCTTTGAATTTAAAAGTTATTTTCATAAAAAAAACTATTTTTCCCCTATAGTGTTTGACATAAGTAATGTGTGCATGAAATCTCATGATTTTTCGAAAACCATAAAATTACTTATGCATTCCCAATGTCCAGTCTGAAAAACTGCAAAATTTAAAAATTCTAGAAATCAAATTTTAGTCGACTGTGAGGTCTTCCAGTCGACTGTCCAAACCGTTTTTGGTTGATTTAGCTCGAATTAGCCATTAAACTTCAACCCTATGTTAGTTAACTTTTCCTAACCCTATGATATGCTTAGACAAGCATTGGAAGGGTGAGATTTTCATTGAAAATGAAAGGAGAGTTATTTTGTAATTCGAACTTTTAAGAGATGTAAGCTCAAGATTAAACTTATATCCACAGTTTTGAAAATTTAGTTTTCATATAGGTTTAGGAACCCTCCAAGGACATTGTTGGTGCAATGGTCAAGGGGGTCGCATGGGCTGATTTTGGGACAAGAGAGATCAATGTATGGTTCCATCTCTGTAATAGTTTCCCACTGGTAAAAAACTCCATAATAGTAGTAGTAAAATCCCCTCCTATGATATCCCAAGTTTGCTTTAAAAACTTTGAGCTATAGCTATCTGAGCCTGGAGCCCTTTGGTCGCCAATGTCAAGCAATGCTCCTTTGATTTCCTCTACAGTCGGCAGGCGCACAAGCTACTTATGCTGGTCAAAACTGATTGAACGCCCAAATCGCATACAAGAGTGAGGAAAAACTGTGCGCTCTGCAATGGTACCTAGTTGCCTTTGATAATAATCGGTGAACGCATGCACAACTTCTTCAAATAACTCCGTTAAGCTACCATCCAGTCCCTCTACTGCAGTAATCTCATTTTGGCAATTGTTCCTCTTTACTAGGGCATGAAAGAAAGAGGAGTTACGATATACTTTCTTGAGGTATCCCATCTTAGCTCGCTGCATGCAAAAACTATACTCGACATTGTTTAAACAGATTGTAAATTGCTGAAGGTCTTTGTACTTGGCGACCATTCTACCTTGTGATAGACTAGCATCTTGCGCTTATTCCAGGCGTTGCTGAGCAACAGCAGCCCTCGCCAAGAAGTGCTGGAAATGATCTGCATTCGGCCCCTGAAAAACTACTTTCAACAACTTTAAGATTCAATCTAAACGAAATTGTCTTGTGCCCAGCCAAACCTACTGCATATAAGCTGTCCACTTGGTGTTTACGAGCTGTAAGAATGTTTTATGCATAGCCCACATGTTAAAAAACTTGAACGGCTTAGGTATATGAAAACCTTCCTCCAAGATAGAAATTAGACAAGATGAATGATTAGAAAGGCATCCCGGTAGGGCGAACTCCGCATAACTCCACAACTCAGCCTCTAACCAAAGCTTGTTGATGAGAGTACGATCTTGTTTGCTGCAAATAAGCTCATTCGTCCATGTGTATTGGTACCCCGTGTAGGTTAAGTCTTTCATACCAGCAATGGCCACAAAATTCTAAAAGTCTTGAAGTCGGTAAGGAGTAATCGGAAGACCTCCTTGCTTGACATCAGTTGATAGAAATGAATTAAAATCTCCCATTACCAGCCAAGGTAGCTCTATATTCGAGGAAACTCTATATTCGAGGATAGACATTGTAGAGTATCCCATAATGATTTCCTTCTCACCACTATAAACTTTCCGTACATGAAAGAAACGACACAGAGCTTCCGAGTTACCTTGCATTGGATCCTGCAATGAACCAATTGCTCATGTCATTCTACCACTCAAGATCAACCCTTTGAGCGTCCCAAATCAATAAGATTCTGCAACGACCTTCGGAAGTGCTATCTTGTTCAACTTGAAGACTGTGAAACTTCCGAGCTTTCAGTTGTTGATATGTTGCAGCCATAAGTTTGGTCTCTAGCACCCTTACGATGCTTAACCGCTTACTTCAGAAGAGGGACTCTAACCCCTTCTATTTGAGACTTCTATTGAGGCCTTAAATATTTCATATCGCGATCTTCATAACGTTTGGGGTAGTCTAAGCCACCCAATGCTACTATCAGTGTTCTTTATTTTACTTTGTGTGGCCTTGCCCTCCAATACGAAGGATGACTCCATGCATTATTACGGGTCTCTGATCTCTGAAGGGTCTTAAACTTCCTGTGAGGATGTATCTATCACTAAGCCTTTTCTCTTATTATTTAGAGCCCGATAATAGGTTTTCTGGGTCCACACCTTCGCAAGTAGGGCTAGCACAAGCTGCACCACCAATGTTGGTACTGTGACTAACTGCGGCAAATCTGTCCCATCATGTGCCAGGATTGATTTCCCCTGTAGTAATCTGCTCTGGCAGTCTTGCACCATCCTTGTCCTTGAGCTAGAGTTACCATGGTCAAAGACATGTCCCACCTTCACCCGAATGCTCAATAAATCCCCCTCGAGCCTCCTTGCATTCGGTACAATGTCATGTTGTCCAGCCCCGTTGGAGTGCTCTGCTAGCAGTTGGAGGTCCACATTTGGACCCACTGTGCATGGGAGATGGCCTCCTTTGAGCGTGAGCCAGCCACTTGCTTCGCTCCCGACGTCATGAAGGATATCCCTTGCAGGGGGTGGAATTGTTGTTGCAGCCTGCACGAGGACGCTATGGCAGGCAACCACTGCCCCCTTCTTCGCATGTGCAGCCAACTGTCTTGCCTCCACTTTGGTGCCCTACACCACCACAGGGGGGAAGGACTCCGCTATCTCCGCACGCTGCACCTCCCTCGGCACCATTTGTTGTATTGAACCATTCAAATATGGAAGACCATGGTTCTTTTCTGTATTCAATGGATCCAGCTGGATTGAGAGCAATCTATCATCTAGGTGCATATCCCGACAAGCGAGACCTTCGGATTCACATTTTGATTGATAATGCCTCATTGTTTGACATCCGATGCAGAATTTGAAATGTGTTTAAAAGAGGATATGTAAATCAACCTTAGTACCATCTGGAAGCATCATAGGTATTATGGTCGTCGGCTCCTCAGTGATGTCTACCTCTACAAGGACTCTTGCAAAGTTGATTCTACTCCACCTCCTTGTCAATTGGTCAGTGTACAGTGGTCGACCTACATCGAGACAAGTTTACTCAATGCCCGAACAGTCCAACACTCAAGGGGAAGGTTAGTGATCTGCATCTAGACTGGGAGACATTGTAGCTCTTCACATTGGAAAAGAAAACTCACGGAGAGTGGCTTGAGATAGAGTGGACAGTCATATGCCACATAAGGACCCCCTCACAAGACACGATCGCAATCCTCTGGGTTTTAGAATTTAAACAGTAGTTGTAATGTTTTATAGATTTGAACCTCATACTTTACTCACCATCGATTTGCCATAGCCTTGATTGCCGACCAACCCAGGAAGCGGCCAACAAATCGTCCCACCAAACAGTGGTCCATCGCTAATTTAATTGTATCCACATCTTCATCTCCCAACGCAATGTGTCCAACCTCAGGCTGGATGTATGAGAAGGCAGTTTCCTGCGAGAAAACACGATCGGTAGAGAATAGATCTACCTACCTCTTCTTGATGCTATTAGGGTTTGCCTGTGTAGAAGTCTCCATCCCATGCACCTTCTCGGTCCGATTTAGGCTACCTTATATAGCTAAATTTGTTGGAGGATTAGGGTCTATCATGATAAGTGATGTGGGAAGTCCTCATAACTTTTAGTGATAAAACATGTTGGCCATCAGTGAGATGTGCGTTAAGTTTTCCGTCTCCATCGAGATTAGTTGAAGGTGGGGTTGGTTTGCCACATCAGCCTATGGGCCATCTAGAATTGAATTTGTTTGCCCTCGTGTTGTTTAGTGTTGTCCCAGATGGGCCGCCTACATTTTTGGTCCCCACATCCAAAATGGCAGCCAGCATGCCGTCTAATTGCTTTGAAGTTTTGGCACATCTAGCTGCCCACTGCCCCGTTACCATTTAGATGACACAGACAACCTGCTGCAGCCTAATATGGCAAGCACTGATGGCAGCCTTCAATGCCCAATGAAGCTACCTTGTTTGGCTCGTTTCTCTCCGAAAAGGAAGGCCCCTCTGATAGGAA
Organism: Wurfbainia villosa; assembly: GCA_025175895.1. Lineage (NCBI taxonomy): Eukaryota > Viridiplantae > Streptophyta > Magnoliopsida > Zingiberales > Zingiberaceae > Wurfbainia > Wurfbainia villosa. Next base: position 3,271,702 of record JAKLTH010000147.1, read on the forward strand.
ATCCTTGACCGTCTTCAATGCCCAAAACAAATACCTTTTTTACAAGCACCAATTGTAGTTTCCGAAAAAATACTGACTTCCTTCCGGTGAGAAAAACCCTTGGAATTTCGATGATTGGCAGAGAGGTTCAAGCCACCTACAACGTACCTTCTGCACACCTTCACCCTTATCCTACTCTTGCCTACTGCACACACCCAAGGAGGGTGCACCACTGTGCACTCCTCACTCATTGGCCCTATAACACTAGATAACCCGCCTCGGTCGGCCCTCCACACACCCCAACAACCCACACTGGCCCTACAACGTAGCACCCCTCCGCCTATTGAAACCCCTGCATGTGCGCACTGCTTACACAGCCCACTGCTGCTCCAACCGCCCCACACACAGGCCACTAGCAGCAGCTTCAACACTTGATGTCCACCCCAGCTTGCTTGCTCTAGCCCACTACACAGGCCTCCGACAGCCACTGCACACAGGCCTAGCACGAAGTTGTCGTCACCTAACTCCCTACTCCCTAGAGATCCATCGATGTACGTACAAACAAGTGCTTTAGTAAAAGTCAGCCAACTTCTAATCACCTTCACTCAAGAAGAAATCTACAAAGAAGAGAGAGTTTCTCTCTCTAAATTGATTCCTCGTTGATGATGAAGACACTATCATTAGTGATTCACTCCTTAATGGATTTAACATACATATATTATTAGTGACATTATAAATAATGAATAATAATGATATTTAAGATTATTTTAATTAATGATAAAAGATGATTATAATTTAGAGTAATAGTAGTAACTCCAAATATTGAAAAACAATCGAAATGAAAAATAGTAGTTGATTATAAGTATATTTATATCATAGTTTTAAATCTCAACCCGTACTAAGATTTTGGTCAACAATTGAAGTGATGCGATTTCAATACTGTATCGTACCGTGCCGATACGATTTCGATATCTTTTAAATATAAAATACATTAATTAAAAATAAAAAACTTAAATATTAAAAAATTAAAAATACAAAAAAAAAAACACATGGCGCCTCCGCAACTCTGGGAAGGTTGCATCGCAATCCCACTGCGACCTCCACGGAGTTGCGATGACACCACAATCCCACAGCAATATCTATGAGATCACAAGGGTCCCCGTAGGATTGTGATAGTCTCCGCAACACCTTGGAGACTGCCACAAAATTGTGACAACCTCTATGATCCTATGGATCCACAACCCTGCGAAGTTGTTGTGGTGCCTCGCAGTGTCGGTGTTGGGTAGCGACCGAAACGACAAATTTCACCCATACAATCCAGCACACTATGAAATTTTAAACCATGATTTATATAACCGTATATATGTATAACTTAACAAACTCAAAGAAGCATTTAAAGTTACAATATAAAATTTAGACTTACCTATATTTTATCTCTTAGATTAGATATGTTTAAATTTATGCATATATTTCTTGATTACCCACTTAGCAAATTTGTGCTTAGTTTTTCTTGGCCTCCGGTTTTGCAGGCAAATGCATCCTTTTGATATCATAAATAAGGTCATCTAGTGGATACCATATGCCATGGGATGATAATGACAAAAATCTATCAGAGCCCAATATCCTAAAAATGGTTAATCACCCAGGGTGATGCCTTTTGTAATCACACCACAAAACCCTTGTTGGCCATGTGAGGCTATGGGTTCCACTGTTAAGGTTGTGGACCTGAGAATACAAATTTGCATCAATCTAGGCCCACAACATCTCCCCATTTTACTCTTCTACTTTCCTATATTATTACTGAATCCACGATACTAATTCTTAAAACAAGTAACAAATTACTAAAGAATTTTTTAATATTACATCAAATAAAGAAAACTCCACAGTGCCCTCTTCCAATAAAAAATGCAAGAACATTATTGCAAACTCTTAACCAGTAAAGAAAAGACCGAAAATAATTTCATACCTGAGGAAGTGGCAATAAAATAAAAAAATCCAAAGAAAAGTATCCACATAGATAATTAAGAGCAATTTTCTTTGGTTGATCCACTAGATCTCCAGCACCCACCACTCTAGATTCAGGAGCAACATATGCCAGTCTAAACTGCATAGATGGGTAGCAAAAAATGTCATTTACACATATTGAGTTATGGTATAAGTAAAAGAAAAAGGAAAATTTGATATTTTTTTCACACATTTACCATAAGGGATGTTTATTTTGTTGCAGGGATCAACAAAAGAAAAAAATACATATAAACATGAGAAGTTACTTTTGGTTGTAATACTGTTGCACATATTCAGGTAAGTCTAAAATTTATAAATTAGTAAATTAACATCATTGGATGAGGATAACAGTGAAAAAAGAATATTGTGACAATCAGAATTTTTTGTAACCCATACTTGTAGGTCTAACATAGGAATGCACAAGATGAGTTTGTTTAGCTACTAAAACTCATTGAGATCAACATCAAGTTCCATTAGTTCCAACTATTTTATGATCAACTACATGATCTCATAATTCCATCAACCTCTATAATGCTGCTTCACTACTAAAATTCATAAGTGGTGAATTGGTCACTAAAGTAGCTAATTGATGTACACTTTAAACAAGATGCTCAGTTAATAATGTATTACTAAAAAACTAATTAATCCTATCTAAAAAGTTTCGGTTTATGATGGAAAAATAATGGCAATTGGTGAGAAATTCTTTTAGTTCAGTATAGCATATTGCCACATCGAGATTTTACCTGAAGAATCATGTGTAACAAGTAAATGAAATCAGTCACACTCCGTACAACTGCAATTGAAGTTGCCAAAGACCAATTAAAAATTATACATTTGTTATCCTGCATAAAATGAAAATGGTATGAGATCTACATTCTCAAAGTTTCAATAAAATAACCAAAAACAAAAATGCACCTAATTTTAGATAAGTAAACATATAATGGATCCTTAGAAAATTCATTTTCAAGTAAATGGTAAAGAAACAAAAATAAAAATAAACAGTTATGCAATAAAGAAATCCTTCATCCTCCTTTATTGCAGGTTTGACTCAAAGTTAATCAAATTAAGGTTACCAAAAGTTTGATTCTGGGAGGCTTCGTTTAAGAGAGATCTAAGGTTGTTTGGCCCTTATAAGCCTAGGAGAATCATTGCCCTTATAAAATAAGGGGACTTAGCTATGTTTTAGACATCTCCCTGTAGGAGCCTCAGAATATAAGGACTTAACACTTGGAACTTTATTACCATTACTATTATTATTATTATTGAAGTGCTATAAAACACAATTGCTTAGGAGTGTGGTTCGCCATAGAGCCTTTCATACGTGTGTCTTGTTCATGACCTGTTAACCAAAAGTTAAATTGGGTGCAGTGCATTACTAATATTCTATATCTTCTCTTGTTCTCTATTCTGTGACCTTTATGAGCCTCATAGATTTAGAAACTCTTTCAATTCACCAAAGCAATGGTCTTTCTGCAACAGATCATGACCATCAAAAACAATAACATAATGCCTTCTGAAGTCCAATTGAGTATACATACAATGAAAACTTATCACAATAGAACAAAACTAGATTTGCATATCTAGTATAAAAAGGCACAAGGTACATAGTGGAACTCCGGAGAGACATAACTTGTTCAATGGAGTGTTAAATTGAATCCTAGAGATTTTTATAGCTTTAACTCAATGCTTAATGAACAAATACACTAGCTTTCAAATTTTTAATAGGGAGGACAAGGATAACATTAATTTATCAAAAACTTTGCAGTTAGATAAACTCAAATGATCTAAACCTAGATCAGGTACTCTAAAAGTAAATGAAATTATACATCTATGCAGAATTGGGATTTCTAATGCACAAAGATCAAATCTAGGGGGGGAATAATTGTTAGTAATATATGAGAGATGTCCTAAGGCAATCGCCTTATGTATGAACCATTTATATGATAAATGAAGATTCACTATTTGAGTATACATGTTTAATGTATTTGATTGGATCTTAAACTCATTTACTGAATGTCCACGATGCGATTCACAGCATGAGAGAATTTGTGATTGGATCACAACTAGTGAGTATCTCTACATGTGTAATTGTGATGTATCAGAATTATCCCTAGTCGATGAATTGATGGATTTGGACACCATCAATTCTGTCGAGACTAGCACGAGGTATACTCCTTGGTGTATCCAAGCGGTGATTCTCACCGGGCCGAGACATAGTGATGTCCGAGTTAATCGTGGATGCTAGTTATGGTAACTAGTTCATTGGAGTGACCACCATAAGACTTCATATGGTTCTGCATATATAGATATGTCAACGAAGTTCTTCTTGTGGCTTAAGTGCGATGTTCCTTTGACTTGCGGTATTCAAGTCATCTTGATCATGGAGACTTATGCTTTGACATCTTAAGCAAACATCTCTAGGAGATGTGGATCCGGGATGATTGGGTATAAGTCGAAGTGATCGAAGGTGTTTGAATAGCCTATAAAGGATTCACCACTCCTTGCGAGGAGATGTATACCCATGGCCTCTCGTCGGATTGTTACTAAAGTCTTTGGCCAAAGCATTACATGTTTAGAGTAAGGTACTCTTCGATACACGTGGAGTAACTAGAATCCGTAGGACGAGGAAATGATACTTGATAGGTGTGGCGTACGAAGTCGACCTAGTGGATGACACAATGATCACGAACCAAGTGGGTATAAGATGAGTGAAGGGAATGGGGCACGATTCATTCGAGCTCTTGAAGGGTTTGAGAATAGCTCGATCAACCGTCGATCTTTTTGCTAATCGGGATCATGATGTACTACTAGGTGCCACTCATGATCGTTCTATAATTAATGGTTAATTATAGACGGCCAACATAAACCGAGAACCTATTTGGTCACACGCACAACGAGTGTAATCCAAAGGATTTAAAACGAGCTTGAGAATGAGATTCTCAGACTGAGAGAAACTATGTTTGGTTGGACCAAACATAAAGCGAGCATGAAATTGTTTCAGTCGCAATGGAAGCGTGGATGGGCAGTGTCTTATGAAGACATAATGGATGGACCAAAATGGTTTGGTTCTAATCCAATGGATGAGAATAAACCAAAGGGTTTGGTTTATATTAAACGAACGAACCAAAGGTTGGTTCGGTTCGTTTTAACTTAAAATAAACCATCATGGTTTGGTTTATTTTAACTTATCTTAATGGAGCGGGTTAACGGGCTTTATGGATATGATCCATTAACCATTAAGAGAATTAGTTCTCTATAAAAATGGGCTTAAGGGATTGTTAAACCCTAACTAATCCGAGGAGTTAATCAACCCTAAAGCCGCCCTTAGCCACCAGGCCGCGCCCAAGACCTCTGCGGCCCAAGCTCCAAATGGTGAACCTCCGCGACCCTCCGTGATCTCCTATAGGTTCGCATCAAGGTGAGCTTTCTCTCCTTGTTTTGCCGGCGCTACTCTTCCACCAAGCTGTCCAGTTTTCTGACAGCCTCCTCCTCGCCGGAGCGCTGTGACGACGGTTAGTGCCCGGCCAAATGGCTAACTTACGGGATTTGATCTCCGTAATCCTCCGAGGTGGAGGACGGCGATTCGCCAAATGGTCGACGAACACCTCTCCGAGAAGCGAAGCTGAGAACTCGCTTGATCCGAATTTGGATTCGGATCGTGATCATCTCTCGATCACGTCGTCTTCAACACGAGGCTAGTAACCCATACGAAGACGAAGCTCGTGACTTAGCGAAGTCATCCCGAGGAGCTCGGCGTGGATACAGATAGAGACGATTCTTACGAGGATCGTTCCGGTTGATGCCGTTCCCGCTACACGTCATACGGAAGGTATAACGTAGTTTAATTTCCTTTTATTGCAAATTATAATTTACGGTTATGTCTACACTTGTTGTAATAGCATGCGTGTGTTGTGTGTGTTGTAATAAATATAGATTTATTAATTTTAATTGCTTCCGCTGTGCTCATGTTTACGAAACATGATCGAACACACACACGCCGCGGTGCCGGAAACCCAACAATAATCTCGCATCATTTTCCCAGATTGTGCTAGCCTACGCTTGCTGATTCTTTATTTCCCCAAAAAATGACAGCGTGAGATAGAAACTTCTTGGCTTCCTATACAATGGTAGTTAGTTAAAAGTGATTTCCACTTTTTTTAAGAGTCTGAAAAGTTGTAGTTTTTATGTAAATTGAAATACTGAATATGATAATACTCTGAAGAAAAAAAATTGTCCTGTACCTAATAATGCTCACTTGAGAAAATTGAGATAACTATATCAAACAATTTTTTTCCACATCGAGAGTGGAAAAATATGATAAAACCAAATGTAAAGCTTAGAGGTCAAAATAGATAATAGCGTACCCCCTCTACTGACAGTAGGAAGAAAAACAGCGGGTCGATGAAGGTTGCAACAAAGCAAGAAATGAGGAAGAATTTGTTCCACTGTTGCACAACTTTATTGTGAGGATTCATGATAGGGAAATATGTATCAAGACGAGAAGCCCATTTTTTGGTCCAGCTATCATTGTTTCCGTATAGAATGTCATGGAGCTGCTAGACCCAAGAACAAAGACAGGAGAATGTAAAAGGTGAAACTTAAAATGCAATAAGTATTTCTGAAAAAAAAAAACAAGTAGTCTGTTAAATACATGTGACATACATGGAAAACCAAGAGGTACAGATGTGCTGGAATTTCTAAACAAACAAATGAGAAGTTAATAATAGAAGTAACAGTGTCAACTACAGAAATCCACCCAAATGGGAGAACTAAGCCATCAACTTGATAGGACAACCTAATGTCCTTAAGATCAAATTGATGGTAGTTCAGTTGTCTAAATTCTTCATCTCCCCTTATAAGCTCACAACTTTTGACCTGGGACTAAACTAAAATGTCAGAACCACACCCACCTAGGACTTAAAGGTCCTCTTCAGATTTGAAATCTCTTTTATGTCTCAAGCTCCTGATCAACAGTATATAAGCCCCAACAGCTCCACCACACTGAGTTTTCTCTAATTGGACACATACCAAGTTTAGAACTAGATTTGATCAAATACCAAGAGACAATAACTCAACCAAATGAGAATATTGACCTATAAACTTTATAGACTTAACAATTAACCCAAAATACTTAACCTTAACCATAAGTTAATAGTAACTCATTTGATCCTTATATGACCATCCATGTGGGAATAACTTAGAGTGTCAATCCAACATTTCTTCTGTGCTGTTCTAATTTCCCTACCTCTTTCTGATCTTATTCAGGCTTAGTTAGCCATTTATGTTATAACACTTTGTTTTACTACTACTTTATTTCTTTTGTAGCAAATAAGCAAATTTTCATTCAAGTGTAACAATTGAATACAATCTGACATTCTTGATCAAAAGAGAATAAAGCTTTTATAGTCCTGAAATCTGTAATTGGTTATTTTCACCAAGGATCTTGCCGATTATCTACTAAATTGCTTTTAAAATTTTAATGTTGATAGCATGTAAGCAAAGCAAAGAAGTTAGTAATTTGGGCAAGGAAACAAATTACAAATATGCAGGAAAGTTTCAACATAAAGTGGAGTTCCAATTTTTATATCAACCACCATGTACTGATCAATACATACAGAAGCCTGTATTATGTTCTATTTTTTTATCATCCCAATTCAATTACAATTTTCCTTTTTGGCATCAAAGGCTAAGAGAGTCTCCAATGTCAGGATCTTGCAGTTGTGATTCAATTCCAATCAACCTTAAATCCAGATCAAATCTAACGATGAATTCTTATAGAAACTACACATAATTATATTCCAATCTGATTGGGGCACAAGATTTATGTTGACACTATGTTCTCATTCAACTTTCATTTCAACGCATCACGTTATAGATACTATGATCGTGAAGTAGAAATTTGATCCTGAACTAGCAAAACTAAAGCACATAATATTTTGAAAACTAAGGTTCTAACCTATCCTTTTCATACAAGAGGATGAAGCTTGAGCAGTTGGGCTTTGGGGTGAGAATTTTCTATGGAAGACAAAAGACACTTTTTCCCACCTATTTTCTTCTGGCACTTATGTATTAGATCAGGAAGGACAATTTCATCCAGACAGCATTTTGCAGCGGCAGTCTTGTCTCACTGGACCAGGTAACTTTCACGAGGCACACGAGGCACAGTGAATTCATAAAAATTGGGTTTGTATTGACTACCTAGTAATTCTAATAACATTTAGACTATGGTATAATCCATAATACCTTAAGGATCAGAATAATATGCTGTTGGAGAAAATCATACAAAAAAATAATGTAGCAAAAATACAAATCCTATGTTGGATGTGTGGATTTACAAGAAAATATTAGCGAGCAATTAGATGTAGTTAAAACAAAATGAAGTCAATTGAGATGATATGCACATATTCAAAGGCTATAAAAAACTTTAGAATTATAAGAATTGAATCAATTAGAAAGTGTATGGTGCAGAGGAAGACTAAAGAAAACTCTAGTTTTCTCCTAAAATATTGGATAGTTTAGAAAAAAGGTGAGGTTGGTTGTTGCAGGTTAGAGATGACTCAATTCTTTCTGATCAGCATTGACAGTAGGATGGAGATGGTTAGAGTAAAATGTGCCTGCAACATCCATATCCTAGCATACCAAGCAAGGCATGCTCAAAATTAGTTCTTTCTTCTTTGAACTAGTTCCAGGTATCTGATGAAAAAGATAAATATAGCAAGACAGTTCATTAGGCCAGTTCACTTTCTTCCCTTAATATTGATGGGTGATCTTGTTATTACCACATGTCATGTCTTGGCCGAATATTTATCACATCTAAAATAGAGTTCATTAGTTTCACATTTATAATGGGAGTCAAAAGCTGGAAACAAATGGCTGATTTAAGCATCATGAATAATCATCACACTCAGGAAAAAAAAAATCATTTTAACAAAAGGGAGGAAGTTGCACCTTTTTATCCATAGATAGTCCTCTTTTGGTTTTATAAGCTGAGGGGCACTCAGTGCAGTCAGGGTCATTGCATGATCCCAAAGGCCCAGACATCATCAGATGTTCACTTCTCTTGACATTAGTCCCATAATGTGGATAGTCTGGGTTAGCAAGATGTTTTACAGTTTGCATTCTTGTAAGCCCATGCTGCCAATGACCCATTTCTGGCCTTCTGCTCCTACTTGAAAGGCCACTTAAAGTTTCCCTCTGGGGATGCAAAGGACCAGTATGATACATAAAGGCACCTTCATTGTCAAAGGATGGTGGCAAAGACAGTGATGTACTCCTGGCCGTAGATCTAGGCAGCTTAATGTTGCTGAATAGCATGGGGGCATGATCATCATCGCAGTCAGTCATATCTCAAGAGAGCCTGAAACAAGTAAAATTTGAATAAAATCTTTTAAAGAATGCTGTTCTTTTTTAGCATATAAGAAGATTGAATTTTCATCTTTCAATTTTACTGTTACTCTTACATGTAGCCTTCATCCACTAGCATTGAGTAGGGCATATCTAATTATATTGACAAGAAACTAAAGGTAAGCAATAGAGCCTCTGCCAAACAAGTTGCCGTTATTATTCACAGTTATAGCACACATCATTGCTGGGATTGAAGAAAAATTGGAAAAGGATCAAATTAATAAAATTAGGACCCATTACATACTTATCCTCCCAAAATCAAGATTTTCTATCACAAAATTTACCATTAATATACACATTTATAATTTTTCGAATATACAAATCCCTTTCAAATTTCGTCAACATGAATTGAACCTAGATTGTTAATAATACTTTATTGATATTTGACTAAAATTATGAACTTAATTAGGAGATAATCATGTCATTTATTCAAATTATATATCTTCTCTCTCCATGACCTTCCAATATGGATTTTTCCTCTTAGCATCTTTCTTCGATATCAAATGACACTAATACTAAAAATCTACTAAATCGAAGACATGTAGTGGAAAAAATACGAGTCACTGATCAACTTGATACCATCACTTTCTTCATCAATAAACTGTGTTTATCTCAACTACATGAGGAACTGCATTAATTTCATAATTCCTTTGAACTTTTACAATACTATATCACTAACTCTATGCAAGGATCTCAAAGAGTAGTATTTTTACTTTATCTTCCCTAATAATCTCATGAATCCATCTTAGCATTTTGCTTTTTTACTTAAGCATGTTGTGTTTGCTAAATTAAATTCTCAAGGGGAAATAAACAAATTAGCATATTTTGAGGGGAATATGTTTAATTTTGTCAAGGAATTATGATCTCAAAGCAAGGTTTAAAGCAATCTGATTTGATCATACCGTATCGTCCGTGCCGATACTATTTCGGTATTTTTTTTTAACATTAATATTAATTATTTGATTTTTTTTAAATTTTAGTTAATTTTTAAAAAAGAATTTAAGATTTAATTTTGCCTAAATTATAAATTCGAATTTAGAATTTTAATTAAAATATCTTTTATTTTTTAATTTTTATTCAATATATAAATTAATTGATAATTTATTTAATTAAATTTTACAGTTTAATATATATATATAATTTTAATTATAATTTATATATTTAGAAATTTCACTACGATCGCGGTTTCTCACCGCGATCGCGCAGCGCGATCGACTTCCCGATCGCACTGCACGATCGCCTCTGCGTCGTCGCTGCCGCCTCCTTCCGGTACCGTGCCTCTGCGTCGTTGCCGTCGCCTCCTTCCGGTATCGGTACGCGTTCCGGTTTCGGTTGCTCGTCGGAACGAAATTTTTCGGCAATTTCGTCCGAAACAGCTCGGCATTTAAAATCTTGTCTCAAAGTTAGATAGGTTTCCAAAGAAATCTCTTGTACAGCTCAAAATCAATACCATGCTAATTCCTCCCTATCTTTTGAACTGTCTTCCATGCAGTGGTTTCAATTAGTTAAGAATGTGTTTCCTTACTAGTTTTTTTGACCTCTTTTCACTTAGTATAAAGTAGAGTTTTCAGAAAAATTAAAATAAAAATTGCAATATCTCATTTTTCTGTAATTACATAGGGTTGTTAAGATCGATCAGTCAAAACACTACAAGCTTTCATGTTTATCATTGAGAAAAGTGAAGCCCGTTTATCAACATCCAGAATATGTTTGTTAAACTAAAGGTTGTTAAGACTAGTGCCAGCATTAGAAGATTTCAGGTTTATTAACAACAGAAATCAAAGCCCAGGTATCAAAATAGTGATATTTTGTACTTCCTAAAGGAACTATATGGTAAAACTAAAAGAAACGTCCAAGTTACTCTACATGTATAACTACTTCATACTTTCATAAAATTTCAAAAAGTCCTGCCCACATATGACATATGTAATGAATATGACAGATGAGAGACATTAAATGATCCATTATTAGTCACTTGAAATTGACACTCTATTTTCATTTAGGTAACTCTGAAGACTTATGCTTGGCAGGATAATAAAATGCTGCACTGTCTCTAGGCTTACCACCTGGAAATCCACTAACACACACACACACACACACAAAACAACTTGTATTACTTGCATTAGCAAGGCAAATGATGACAAATAAGCTTCCAAATGTTACTGCAAGTTAGAATATCTATAATATTTGTTTCATTGTTGAACCAGTATTTTTTAAAGTCAAAACTTCATATGCTACTGCCAAAGTAACAAAGGCTTAACTTGAACAAAAATATCATATCAGGCAAGGTAGAATCATATTTTTGGTTATTGAAGTTTCCAAGTTTATCATACAAGTTAGCTCTTCCTCAAACCATCTACCATGTTGATTGAGTACATAGCCTTACAAACTGCTTCCTAATTCTCTAGGTGCACAGTCAACATATAAAGATAGAACTTCTAGATTAAGCATCCTACTGTGTCACCGTGCAAAGTGATCCTAAATATTTAAGCAGTCTTAAAAGTACTTGGAAAATTACTGTATAGTTTTGTGCAGCAATGTCATATTCCAAAATTGTCAATAGGGATTTTGTTCCGTTGCCACTTTTATACTACCCGAAGACAAAACTCAAAAGAAAGAAGAAAATAGGACAGGCGTTTCATTTCAGAAAGATGCAATTTGACTGCTTTACAGCACATCCTGTTAACATAAAAAATTCAATATGAGTCAGCATTAAGAAATGCCAACGCAAGCTAACTCAACCTTCCATTGTCAACGAGCACTGAAGCAAGTTTTTACCAAGAAGCAGTTCCTGATATAAGTCAACACTGCCAGAATTAAGAGACACATTGGCCAACAACTGCTCAAATATCATGATTAGAGAAACGCGAAAAAAAAACTAATGAACAAAGACCACAATTTTCCTTTTTTACTTAGAAACCCACATCAGCTTGCTACCAAACATAGAGAGAACTACTACATATCAATGTTACTTTGCATCCATTTCAACGAAAACATCTAAAAAAAAATACCAAACTAAAAAAACGAATTTAAAGGGGGAAAAAAACAGCTTAAGAACCATAGCCAAAAAGAATCATCGTGTTAAGCACAATATTCCCTCACAAAATCCCACCTGTGGCCGTAGCAACATATTTCTATCCATCTACTTTACAACTACACATTAAGCAACAGAAACAACAAGGAAATCAAGAAGAACAAGCTCTGGCGATCCCAATAGACACACCTCGCGGCGACCTAGCAGCATAGGATGTGCGGATCCCGATCAACCTAAGGCGGTTACAGCTACATTCGATCGCATGGCAGTGAAGGTGAAACTCCGGGGCGTCTCCTACCAAAGGCGGCGTCTCTCCGTTGACTCGAGGCGGGCGGGGACTAAGGACGCTCCTACGGGAGACGAAGAGTTTATATATTCCAAATTTTAATTTTTACTAAATTTCATTTTAGTACCCCCAACTGGAGGAAATTTTCTAAGTGCCCGCTCCCGTCTGTCAACCTACTCTAAAATATTTTATTAAAATTGACCTTCTCTGCGAGGTTGGAACTCCCAATCTAGAGTCTCCGACCCTCCGTCTCAAAGGGAATATATGAAGGCTATGTTTGGTACGGGGTAATATAATCAACCTTTAATGTAATCAAGTTTGTAATGTAATGTAATGTAATGTGTATTACATTACTGTATTTGGTTAGCGATTGGTGTGTAATCTTTGATTACAAAAGTGATTACATTTGTTTGTTTGGTATCCATATTTGTTATAAGGAATGTAATTCATATTATTATAAAATAATAAAAATAGCCTTATAGCCGGTCAGCCGGCCGGGCCGGCCACGCCGATCGCCGATCGTCGCGCCGCCGATCGGCCGATCCGCCACCGCCGATCAGCCGGGCCGTCGGCCGGCCCGCGCCGCCTTCGGTCAGCCGGCCGGCCGATCCGCCGATCGCCGGCCGGCCATGCGTCCGGCCGATCGCTGCCGGCCGTCGATCGGCCGCCGGGTGCCGTGGCCATTGCGGGCGTCGGCCGTCGATCGTGGTCACGCCGAGGGAGTCTCGCGAAAATCCGGCAGATCTTCTCAGACGGTGTAATACCAATTTTTATACAAGGCCTACACGGCCACTATACATCTGGCCAACACGATAATCATACCATCATCACGCAGATAATAATAAGGCCTCGTGCCAACAAATCTAGGTAAACAAAAGTCTACTCTAACTAGACTTACTCTTCCGCTTATCCGGGCAGGAATACTCAACCAAATCCAATCAAATAAAAATCCGATCCAAGGTCCTAAGGACATACCAAAACATCCACAGTACAAATATCCAACTCAAATTCTAAACATATATTCTAATCCAAATACCCAAAAACCGTAAACACAAATAACAAAATACACTTCCACGACGAGGGTTTGCAATTGGACTCTCTGACAATTTCATCCTCGAAATAGATATAATCAATGGGGTGAGTTCAAAGAACTCATGTATAGTAGATATGAATAGCAAGAATAATAGCAATACTAATCATGTCAAGATCTCGTATATATGGTAAGCAAGAAATAAATGCAAAAGGATCAGACTCACCGAGTCTCCTACGCGATATAGAGCACGTGCTCTACTATAAGAGATAAAGTCATCACATATATAAGAATATGAATCCTATGCATGTCAATCATATGCAACATCCAAGGCATCAATACAATAATGCAAAGAACACAATACAAATGCAATCCGGTGCAAAAATGCATGTCGTCAAAATGACATGGTCACCCCGACGCTCAGTAGCCTTCTACACGCAATGGTGAAGCCGAGTGGGTAGGGCTATGACAACTGCACTCTGCCATCACTTGCTCGAGTGGCCAAGTGGACAGGATCTTTGTCGAGTACACCTATCCTCGCCCCAAACATAGTGGGGAGCTAAGCTCATCTCCCGGTGTCATAGGCGGAGGAGGGATCCTCGCCGCTACCACGCCGCCTCTACCCATGAGCCCCAATGAGTCGACAGAGCAATCGACAGCACACACCCTCGATGTACCACTAACCCATGAGTGGCGGTGTGTGCGAGCCATGTAACTAGTCATGCGGGCTCAACAATAATGGAACCCGTCTCTCAAAGATGCAATCATGCAAGATGGTGCATGATACTAAAGCATGTAAATCCAACTACAAATATCCACCCGAATAATATGCAAAGTCAATAAGTGCATATAATTGATCCAAGCAACCATGATCCAAATAACACAGGGAAGATATAATCATACTGATCAAATGCATGTAGCAAATAGGCACTAAGCATACTAGGCATATAAACATGAAAAGTATTGCATGCTATTCTAACTAACATATCAACTTGACTATATCTAAAAGATAAGTCAAAGTACCCGCCTGAATATATACCCGCAAGAATGAACCAAATCGTCACGACTGGGACTCGCCGCGGATCAAACCTGCATAAGCATGACTATAGTCAAGCACAAAAATACAATTCACCGACAAATCGAATAACAAATCGATTTCCTTCATATCCCAATTAACCCAAACTATTTCCAATTTTCCTTATCCACAAACAATCCATACAATTAATTTAGCCCAAATCCCATATCCTCCGAATACCATACCGATCAACCGAATAACACCGGAATCAGCCCAAATCGACCAATCAAGCTCACCCGCCCTAAGAATTCCATCCACAACCAATCCTTCCCTCAAACACGATCCAATACTTGGATCCCACAACTTGGCACCTCTGATCCACTTACAACCCTTCATACCAACTATGATTTACAACCACATCGACACCCAATAAAACCTCACCACCCTCTCCACCTGTTAAAACCCTAAATCACCGATCAAACTGAGTGAAGGAAAATCTCACCTTAAACCTAAATCCCGTCCAAACCAAGGGAGAGGAGCAGAGCTTACCAGCCGTTGGAAATCTTACCGGCAGTATCCTTCCCAAATCTTTGTTCACCGAAATTCCTCTTGCTGCCCTAGCACCCCACACGAAGCCACCGTGACCCCCCCCCTATATCCGGCGGTGGAAAGAGCTGCAGCCGCGACAGTGGAAGAGGAGCCGGCGGAGGATGTCGCGAATGGGGGGCAGCGTGTGCGTCTCTGCGGCGCCGCGACACAGTCGCCGCATGCTAATCGACAACGGCGAACATCGGCAGGCGGCTCGATGGATGGGCCGGCGAAAATCCTGGCCGTGAGGCGGCCGCGTCGTCGGTGGCGAGGAGGCCGTGGCGCCACCGGAAGGGTGGCGGCCGAGTCGCTGTCGGTGGGCGCGAAGAAGAAGCGGCGGCGACGCGGAGGTAGAGGGAAGCGCGAGAAGGCGAAGAAGGAGATGGGGTCGCGAGAAGAACTGTCGGATGCGGCGGGGAAAAAGATAGAAAATAGAAAAATTAGGTTTTACCATCGCGTATTTATTTCCTTTAAATAGACCCCTCTAAAGCCTATTTATTTTATCCCCGTAAAAATCTCGTACGGAGTCCGTTTAAATCCAGAAAAATTCCAGAAAAATTCCTAAAATTCCCTAAAAATCTCGAAAATAATCCCTAGGATTATTTCCCCGAAATTCTGGCCATTAAATTTCGTATTTTAATTTCAGTATTTTACATTCTCCCCCACTAATAAAAATTTGGTCCCCAAATTTCCTACTCGTATATTAGTACGAGATGTCCCAACAACCATCTCAAGCATCTGGAGACAAGTCACACCTCAAGTGACTAAGTGGGGTTACTGATATCCCTTAAAATCAAATCACACTTGCTTCTAGTAGCTTTTCCAGAGTATGAATAGTATCTTCATATCGACCATCTATCATAAGTATCTAACTGTACCCGAGTGGAGCTCTATATCCGTGACCTGTTAAAGACTCTACCATAATCCTAAGGTAAATCCTTAATCGCTATCACATACGATACTCAAAGATCCTCCATGAACTGGAAATCGCCACAATATAACCTATCCAGCGATCCAACAAACTCCTCGTATGGATCGAATGAAAATGAGCGGACTTAACTAATCATACTAAGTCCTTTCCGAATTCCAAATAATCTCCCAACAACATCCATCATACTATGCTTTCACGTCCATCTCGATGCATGTAACCTTCCCGATTATTTATATACCACCTTTACTAATTGCACACCGCATCGCACAATCAACTATATCTGCATGTCGCTTCCACCATGGAGAACGTTCAACACTTACTATTTTCCGAATACAACTCGATACATCTGCAGCATATAGAACCTATTGCAATCTTCAAAGAATACTTATCAAAATATCATGACCAAGCCTCGTGGCTCTGAGTAATGTCAAAGGCACTACTTACGTGCAACAGCGACATGCTACCACAAGGGACTCGTGCGGTCAAGATGTCAGTAGCTATCTAGCCACCTACGACATACAAATTCCACTATCACTAATTCCAACCGGAGAGCAAGAGTACAACTCTATGGTAAATGCTCTCTAACATCACAACAGGAATCTATCTGTTGTTCCCGAATCAATAATAACTCTTCCGAAATTCAAATGCAACTACACAGTAGCTAGCTAAAACCTCATAAGCATATCTGCTCCTCACCTCTACAAAACAACATAATATCTGCTAAGTCCACGTCATATATATATATGACAACCCATCTCGTAGTTCCTCATTTGACGTAACCATGGGATACGTCTCAATCAACTAAAACAGAAACGCTCCATTCTCTGAAACATTGCATTCGCATACAATACCCTTCCTTCCACCCGAGAATGATCAAACAACTCTGGTGTAAAAGTCAACCATCGTCTGAGCCCTGAAACTAGTTTCACAAGCTTCAGACTAAATAAATTCCATTACCCGTCAGCGGTGTAATACCACTAGAGCATCCTATCCATATCTATGGTAATAATAAATCAAATCAATACCAGAAAATCATCATTTACAGTGGCCGAGTGCTCAACTCCAACTGCCACCATCACAAATGATCCAATCGTGTCCAGAATACACGATTTCCCAAATCCCTGGACGACTAAGTCGTCATAAGTCAAACAAGATAATCAAACCTCGTACAATTCATACCAAGTATGAAATTGTCATCACTATACACCTGCATTCTCTTTACTCTAAGCTGATGATATAAAAATCATTACAACGACAATGATAATTGTAGGACACCATGTCACTACAATATCATCACACCAATCACCAATCAATCCTAGAGTATATATAGGTATCCTATAGCTGATCTAAATAGATCATATATATCCACAATGAAGGATATTCATTTTCTTCTACAGCTACCGCATTCTATCATCGATAATCGATGCATAACCTCAAAGGTTCATCTCTCTTTTAACACAGAGTTCCAGATCTTCTCTAGAAAAATATTGGGACAGATAAACATCTCATACAACACCTTCTATAATAAGGTAAAACAATCTTTCATCGTCTTAACCAGTGTAGGCATACATGCCTTATCCATAACCAAATCACTATTAGTAGGGACTGATACTCTCTGAGGGTTTACTCCTTGACCTTCAAATGGGTGACTAGCAGGCCAAATCCCTAGCTTCCTAATTCGACATCAGTCGGCACCTCTAAAGAATCCGTACCTCTGAAATCATCATTAGATTCCTCAAGATCAATACGTTATCGACCTCGTCCCCGACCATGAGTAGGGACAATTTCACTAAGTCAATAGTTTTCCTAGCCACAAAAGTACCGTAACTACTAAAGACAATACTTTTCCTATAGCTCAGAGATATCCTTCAGCTTGCTTGGTCTCAAAACACGAGAACTCCCAAAATCCAAGGAAAAGAAAATCCTCGATACACCAAACCAAACCAAAACCGGTAAACGATAAAATGGTCACGTCACGGGACATATCAGTCATCCAATGACAAGGGAGCCCCTTAGTGACAATATCCGAATCCATGGACCAAATCTGGTAAAAACCTCAAAAATAATTATAGAAATATAAGTATTTCAATAGCTGCATGCATGCCGCGACTAAACATATATCAATCAAAGTAAAATAGTTTTATGACCCCAAATCCAATTGCGACCAAAATCCAAAGTGCATAAATAAAATGCAATACCAATAAAGTAAACAAAGCGGCATCTCGATCGATGCAAAGGGGACAAGCACGACAAGGAACTCTCGAGCGACTCAAGGTAGGTCAATATGACACGCCCTCCATCGCTTAACCTAGAGGATAAATGAGGAGGATAAGTACAACCACTACGGATGTATAGACAATAGTGCATAATCATAATGCATAATGGAAGTCACAGAACAAGCTAGAGTAACCCAACCCTCGGAATATCAATATCTCAACTAACCTAATCGTGGTATAATAAATATACCTGCAACATACACAACCACTGCAACAAGCAGTGCACATCCAGATACCACGATAAAGTCTCGTAGCTCTCACACAAAAAGGAAACTATCTATGAGCTACCTCGAACGTAACCCATGGGCCGACAATCAATAGCACGGTCTACGCGCAACTATATGCTACCACGAATGAGACTCGTGGATAGACAGGCTGTATATAAATATCTAATTATCGACTGCAGGCATTAGCATACTATCACCAATAGGTCGCGTGAGCAGTCGATCATCCTAGGTTGTTAAGCCTAGGGTTATCCAATACATCCAGTATAAAACGACCATTGACGTCGACAAAGATCATCGATCTATAATTAAACCCATTGAGGCGGTCAAGCGAGGGTTTCAACACCTCTAATACGAAATGTTTATCAAATACGATAAAGATCATCAACTTATAAATAAATAAGTCGAGATGGTTAAGTCCAGCATTCCAACCCTTCTAACATGATCGGTTATCCAGGTCGATCAAAATCATAAGTCCACTAATAATCACGTCGAGACAATTAATCATAGGGTTTCGTCTCAACTAATAGGAAACGCCTATCAAGGCCAATAAGGACCACAAGTCTACTATCAAGCCCTTCAAGAGGGTTAATCCCAAATTATATCGTCCTACCAGCTCAATCATGCATACTACAACATGCTACCAAGAACAGATCTCGTGGTTACTTAACCTGTAAAGTAGCTATCTAGCTACAGACGTCATCCAAATCCGATTATTACCAACTCCGAACGAATAACGCAAGAATATATCTTGCAGTAGATCATCTCAACCATGCATGAGAGACCACATGTATACAAAGCACCTACCTATAGAGAGACTCTACTACAGACTCTCTCTCTCAACCAAGAATGGGAGATATAGTAAGGATTAATCGAATCCTAATCATTCGACCTCCGATCACCATATCACTGAAACAGTAAATGGGTAATCACATACCAATATGCACATCCGGTTATTACGCCTAGGGTTCCAACACCTAGGGTTCCACTAATGTTGTTTCATTCCTGAGATCCGCTCCTACAGAATAACCTCATCTAAGTTATTCTACCTCTACCAGTCTTAATTATGGTATCCACCACAAAACACATAACCATATAAACATATAACAAGCTGTCTAATAAACGACAGCATAGTCCTACTAATGGGAATCAATGGCTGAAATTAATTAGGGTATTACTAAAGGGTCATGCCAGAACAAAGTCAAGGCAATATATAAATAAAGCATCAGATGCTTATATATACTCTAAACTACATAAGCTATGTAATCATGTCCTCATGCACTAGGATCTAGAAAGTCAAAGAACCTCTATGTATACCTTCTGCGAATTTATCCATCTTAGTCATATTATTCAAGTCTAATCCTAAGAGGTAAACATCTACCAATATATCTTATCATTTATATCACAATGATAACAAGCTACGTATAGCAGTAATAGCAATTTATAACCAAATGCTATCTATAAACCAGCAACCTAAAAATCTAATTGTCCAACAGATATCAGGTTAAAACAATACTAGATAAAACATGATATCACCGCATAACCAATATAAATATGTACTAAATCTAGAAAATTTTCTAGAATGTATTTACCTGTTAGCTGTCTGGAGATGTCCTGTCGCCGCCAAATCCCCCATATTGACCTCGTCAATAATACCTCGAATTTCCGAAACATAAAAATCGTCGGAAATCCGTACAACTCCGAAAATACCCAGTTAACCTACCAAACTTGGCGAACTCCATAAACCCAAAGACCCGGAAACCTCGCTCGATGCCAAATAAATTGTCACGCCAGGAGTCCATGAGAAAATCCGGCATCTTCCTGTGACGGTGACAATACCAATTTTATACAAGGCCTACACGGCCACTCTATACATCTGGTCCAACACGGCCAGGAATCATACCACATCACACGCAGATAATAATAAGGCCTCAGGCCAACAAATCTAGGTAAACAAAAGTCTACTCTAACTAGACTTACCCCTTCTGCCATCTGGGCAGGAATACTCAACCGAAATCCAATCGAAATAAAAATCCGATCCAAGGTCCCTAAGGACATACCAAAACATCCACAGGTACAAATATCCAACTCGGTCTAAACATATATTCTAATCCAAATACCCAAAAACCGTAAACACAAATAACAAAATACACTTCCAGGGGTTTGGCGAACTCTCGATGAACTTCATCCGTCACGAAATAGATATAAATCACGGGTGAGTTCAAAGAACTCATGGTATAGTAGATATGAATAGCAAGAAATAGCTAACAATACTAATCATGCGATGCAGATCCTCATATATATGGTAAGCAAGAAATAAATGCAAAAGGATCAGTACTCACCGAGTCTCTACTACGATATAGGAGCACGTGCCCTACTATAAGTGATAAAGTCATCACATATATAAGAATATGAATCCTGTATGCATGTCAATCATATGCAACATCCAAGGCATCAATACACTAATGCAGCAATCACAATACAAATGCAATCCGTGCAAAATGCATGTCGTGCCACTGACATGGTCACCCCTGACGCCAGTCAGCCGCCTCACACGCAATGGTGAAGCCGAGTGGGTAGGGCTATGACAATCGGCACTCGCCATCATCGCTTCCCCGAGTGACCGAGTGGACAGGATGTGCCGAGTACACCTATCCTCCCCGCCTAAACATAGTGGGGAGCTAAGCTCTCATCTCCTGTCATAGGCCGAGGAGGGATCCTCGCTCGCTACCACGCTGCCTGCCGCTACCCATGAGCGGTCCAATGGAGCTCGACAGAGCAATCGACACACCTCCCGATGTACCACTAACCCATGAGTGGCAGCGGTGTGCAAAGTTATGTAACTAGTCATGGCTCAACAATAATGGAACCCTGTCTCTAAAGATGCAATCATGCAAGATGGTGCATGATACTAAAGCATGTAAATCCAACTACAAATATCCACCGAATAATATGCAAAGTCAATAAGTGCATATAATCGATCCAAGAAACCATGATCCAAATAAAACAGGAAAGATATAATAATACTGATCAAAAGCATGTATCAATTAGGCACTAAGCATACTAGGCATATAAAAATTAAAAGTATTGCATGCTATTCTAACTAAAATATCAACTTGACTATATCTAAAAGATAAGTCAAAGTACCCGCCTGAATATATACCCGCAAGAATGAACCAAATCGTCACGACTGGGGACCTGCCTCGTGACCGAAACCTGCATAAGCATGACTATAGTCAAGCACAAAAATACACTTCACCGACAAATCGAATAACAAATCCATGTCCTTCATATCCCAATTCACCCAAACTCTTTCCAATGTTCCTTATCCACACACACTCCCTACAATTAATTTAGCCCAAATCCCGAATATCCATCCACAATAATCCTTATCCTCAAACACGATCCAATACTTAGGAATCGCCACAAATCGACCCAAACTCCACTACAATCAACCCTTCACAAACCCTTCACCAACCAACAGATTTACAACCACATCGACACCCAATAAAACCTCACCACCCTCTCCACCGTTAAAACCCTAAATCACCGATCAAACCGAGTGAAGGAAAATCTCACCTTAAACCTAAATCCCGTCAAACCAAGGAGAGGAGCGAGCTTACAGTATTGAAATCTTACCAGATCCTTCCCAAATCTTTGTTCACGAATTCCTCTTGCGCCCTAGCACCCTACACGGTTACCGCGTGACCCCCGATATCCGGCGGTGGAAAGAGCTGCAGCCGCGACAGTGGAAGAGGAGCCGGTGGAGGATGTCGCGAATGGGGGCAGCGGCGTCTCTCGCTGTGACTGTCGTCGCCAACCGCTAATGCGGCGACAAATAACATCGGGGCCAGGCCGACGATGCGGCAGAGATGAAATCTGTGGCCGTGGGAGGCCGGGCGTCGTCGGTGGCGAGGAGGCGGCGGCCCGCCACCGGGAAGGGTGCCGAGCTGCTGTGGACGCGAAGAGAAGGCGGCGCTTGCGCGACGCGGAGGTAGAGGGAAGCGCGAGAGAACTGCCGGCGAAGGAGATGGGGTCGCGAGAAGAACTGTCGGATGCGGCGGGGAAAAAGATAGAAAATAGAAAAATTAGGTTTTACCATCGCGTATTTATTTCCTTTAAATAGACCCCTCTAAAGCCTATTTATTTTATCCCCGTAAAAATCTCGTACGGAGTCCGTTTAAATCCAGAAAAATTCCAGAAAAATTCCTAAAATTCCCTAAAAATCTCGAAAATAATCCCTAGGATTATTTCCCCGAAATTCTGGCCATTAAATTTCGTATTTTAATTTCAGTATTTTACATTCTCCCCCACTAATAAAAATTTGGTCCCCAAATTTCCTACTCGTATATTAGTACGAGATGTCCCAACAACCATCTCAAGCATCTGGAGACAAGTCACACCTCAAGTGACTAAGTGGGGTTACTGATATCCCTTAAAATCAAATCACACTTGCTTCTAGTAGCTTTTCCAGAGTATGAATAGTATCTTCATATCGACCATCTATCATAAGTATCTAACTGTACCCGAGTGGAGCTCTATATCCGTGACCTGTTAAAGACTCTACCATAATCCTAAGGTAAATCCTTAATCGCTATCACATACGATACTCAAAGATCCTCCATGAACTGGAAATCGCCACAATATAACCTATCCAAATGATCCAACAAACTCCTCGTATGGATCGAATGAAAATGAGCGGACTTAACTAATCATACTAAGTCCTTTCCGAATTCCAAATAATCTCCCAACACTGTCCATCATACTATGCTTTCACGTCCATCTCTGCACGTAACCTTCACGATTATTTATATACCACCTTTACTAATTGACACACCACCGACATCGCATAATCAACTATGTCCTGCATGTCGTTCCACCATGGAGAACGTTTCAACACTTACTATTTTCCGAATACAATCTGATACATCTGCAACATATAGAACCTATTGCAATCTTCAGCAATACTTATCAAAATATCATGACCAAGCCTCGTGGCTCTCGGAGTAATGTCAAAGGCACTACTTACAGGCAACAACATGCTACCACAACCGGACTCAGAGGCCAAGATGTCGTAGCTATCTAGCCACCTACGACATACAAATTCCACTATCACTAATTCAACCCAGAGAGCAAGAGTACAACTCTATGGTAAATGCTCTCTAACATCACAACAGAATCTATCCGCTTGTTCCCGAATCAATAATAACTCTTCCAAATTCAAATGCAACTACACAAGAGCTAGCTAAAACCTCATAAGCATATCCGCTCTCACCTCTACAAAACAACATAATATCGCTAAGTCCACGCCATATATATATATGACAACCCATCTCAGAGTTCCTCATTTGACGTAACCATGGGATACGCCTCAATCAACTAAAATGTAAACGCCCATTCTTCAAACATTGCATTCGCATACAATACCCTTCCTTCCACCCGAGAATGATCAAACAACTCTGGTGTAAAAGTCAACCATCGTCTGAGCCCTGAAACTAGTTTCACAAGCTTCAGACTAAATAAATTCCATTACCCGTCAGCGGTGTAATACCACTAGAGCATCCTATCCATATCTATGGTAATAATAAATCAAATCAATACCAGAAAATCATCATTTACAGTGGCCGAGTGCTCAACTCCAACTGCCACCATCACAAATGATCCAATCGTGTCCAGAATACACGATTTCAAATCGACGACTAAGTCGTCATAAGTCAAACAAGATAATCAAACCTCGTACAATTCATACCAAGTATGAAATTGTCATCACTATACACCTGCATTCTCTTTACTCTAAGCTGATGATATAAAAATCATTACAACGACAATGATAATTGTAGGACACCATGTCACTACAATATCATCACACCAATCACCAATCAATCCTAGAGTATATATAGGTATCCTATAGCTGATCTAAATAGATCATATATATCCACAATGAAGGATATTCATTTTTCTTCACACTACGCATTCTATCATCGATAATCGATGCATAACCTCAAAGGTTCATCTCTCTTTTAACACAGAGTTCCAGATCTTCTCTAGAAAAATATTGGGACAAATAAACATCTCATACAACACCTTCTATAATAAGGTAAAACAATCTTTCATCGTCTTAACCAGTGTAGGCATACATGCCTTATCCATAACCAAATCACTATTAGTAGGGACTGATACTCTCTGAGGGTTTACTCCTTGACCTTCAAATGGGTGACTAGCAGGCCAAATCCCTAGCTTCCTAATTCGACATCAGTCGGCACCTCTAAAGAATCCGTACCTCTGAAATCATCATTAGATTCCTCAAGATCAATACGTTATCGACCTCGTCCTCACCATGAGTAGGGACAATTTCACTAAGTCAATAGTTTTCCTAGCCACAAAAGTACCGTAACTACTAAAGACAATACTTTTCCTATAGCTCAGAGATATCCTTCAGCTTGCTTGGTCTCAAAACACGAGAACTCCCAAAATCCAAGGAAAAGAAAATCCTCGATACACCAAAACCAAACCAAAACCGTAAACCAATAAAATGGTCACGTCCTGGGGACATATCCGTCATCCAAATGACAAGGGAGCCCCTTAGTGACAATATCCAGAATCCATGGACCAAATCTGGTAAAAACCTCGAAATAATTATAGAAATATAAGTATTTCAATAACTGCATGCATGCACGACTAAACATATATCAATCAAAGTAAAATAGTTTTATGACCCCAAATCCAATTGCGACAAAATCCAAAGTGCATAAATAAAATGCAATACCAATAAAGTAAACAAAGCGGCATCTCGACGATGCAGTGGGACAAGCACGACAAGGAACTCTCTGAGCGACTCGAAGGTAGGTCAATATGACACGTCCTCCATCAGTTAACCTAGAGGATAAATGAGGAGGATAAGTACAACCACTGGATGTATAGACAATAGTGCATAATCATAATGCACATAATGGAAGTCACAGGAACAAGCTAGAGTAACCCAACCCTCGGAATATCAATATCGAAGTAACCTAATCGTGATATAATAAATATACCGCAACATACAACAAGCAAGCAAGCACATCGAATACCACGATAAAGTCTCGTAGCTCTCACACAAAAGGAAACTATCTATGAGCTACCTCGAGCGTAACCCATGGGCCGACAATCAATAGCACGTCTACGCGCAACTATATGCTACCACGAATGAGACTGCGTGGATAGACAAATGTATATAAATATCTAATTATCATGCGGGCATTAGCATACTATCACCAATAGGTCGCGTGAGCAGTCGATCATCCTAGGTTGTTAAGCCTAGGGTTATCCAATACATCCAGTATAAAACGACCATTGACGTCGACAAAGATCATCGATCTATAATTAAACCCATTGAGGCGGAGCGAGGTTTCAACACCTCTAATACGAAATGTTTATCAAATCGATAAAGATCATCAACTTATAAATAAATAAGTCGAGATGGTTAAGTCCAGCATTCCAACCCTTCTAACATGATCGGTTATCCAGGTCGATCAAAATCATAAGTCCACTAATAATCACGTCGAGACAATTAATCATAGGGTTTCGTCTCTCAACTAATAGGAAAGCGCCTATCAAGGCCAATAAGGACCACAAGTCTACTATCAAGCCCTTCAAGAGGGTTAATCCCAAATTATATCGTCCTACCACCAATCATATGCATACTACAACATGCTGCCAGAGCAGATCTCGTGGTTACTTAACCTGTAAAGTAGCTATCTAGCTACAGACGTCATCCAAATCCGATTATTACCAACTCCGAACGAATAACGCAAGAATATATCTTGCAGTAGATCATCTCAACCATGCATGAGAGACCACATGTATACAAAGAACCTACCTATTGAGAGACTCTACTACGACTCTCTCTCAACCAAGAATGGGAGATATAGTAAGGATTAATCAATCCTAATCATTCGACCTCCGATCACCATATCAGCTGAAATAGTAAATGTATAAACATATACTAATATGCACATCCGGGTTATTACACCTAGGGTTCCAACACCTAGGGTTCCACTAATGTTGTTTCATTCCTGAGATCCGCTCCTACAGAATAACCTCATCTAAGTTATTCTACCTCTACCAGTCTTAATTATGGTATCCACCACAAAACACATAACCATATAAACATATAACAAGCTGTCTAATAAACGACGATAGTCCTACTAATGGGAATCAATGGCTGAAATTAATTAGGGTATTACTAAAGGGTCATGCCAGAACAAAGTCAAGGCAATATATAAATAAAGCATCAGATGCTTATATATACTCTAAACTACATAAGCTATGTAATCATGTCCTCATGCACTAGGATCTAGAAAGTCAAAGAACCTCTATGTATACCTTCTGCGAATTTATCCATCTTAGTCATATTATTCAAGTCTAATCCTAAGAGGTAAACATCTACCAATATATCTTATCATTTATATCACAATGATAACAAGCTACGTATAGCAGTAATAGCAATTTATAACCAAATGCTATCTATAAACCAGCAACCTAAAAATCTAATTGTCCAACAGATATCAGGTTAAAACAATACTAGATAAAACATGATATCACCGCATAACCAATATAAATATGTACTAAATCTAGAAAATTTTCTAGAATGTATTTACATTAGGTATGGAGATGTCCTGTCGCCGCAAATCCCCATTGACTCTCATAATACCTCAATTTCGAAACATAAAAATCGCGGAACACAACTCCTCGAAAATACCGGTTAACCTACCAAACTTGGCGAACTCCATAAACCCAAAGACCCTAAGGAACTCGAAACCTACGCTCGATACCAATAAATTGTCACGCCGAGGAGTCCCGCTGCATTTAAAAATCCGGCGATCTTCCCTGCACGGGTGACAATACCAATTTTATACAAGGCCTACCGGCCACTATACATCGTCAACAAGGAATCATACCACATCACACGCAGATAATAATAAGGCCTCAGCCAACAAATCTAGGTAAACAAAAGTCTACTCTAACTAGACTTACCCCTTCGCCATCCGGGCGGGAATACTCAATCAAATCCAATCGAAATAAAAATCCGATCCAAGGTCCCTAAGGACATACCAAAACATCCACAGTACAAATATCCAACTCCAGGTCCTAAACATATATGCTAATCCAAATACCCAAAAACCGTAAACACAAATAACAAAATACACTTCCACGACGAGGGGGTTTGGCAGCTGAACTCTCCTGACAGCTTCATCCTGAAATAGATATAAATCAACGGGGTGAGTTCAAAGAACTCTGCGGGTATAGTAGATATGCATAGCAAGAAATAGCTAACAATACTAATCATGCGATCTGATCCTCATATATATGGTAAGCAAGAAATAAATGCAAAAGGAATTTGTACTCACCGAGTCTCCTACCGATATAGGAGCACGTGCCCTACTATAAGAGATAAAGTCATCACATATATAAGAATATGAATCCTGATGCATATCGATCATATGCAACATCCAAGGCATCAATACAATAATGCAAAGAAACACAATACAAATGCAATCCAGTGCAAAATGCATGTCGTCAAATGACATGGTCACCTCGACGCTTGATCACCGCCTCATGCGAAGGTGAAGCCGAGTGGGTAGGGCTATGACTGCACTCTCGCCATCATCGCTCTGGTGGTGAGTGGACAGGATCTTTGTCGGAGTACACCTATCCTCCTGCCCCAAACATAGTGGGGAGCTAAGCTCATCTCCGGTCATAGGGCGGAGGAGGGATCCTCGCCCGCTACCACGCTGCCGCTACCGCTAGCGGTCCAATGAGCTCGACAGAGCAATCGCACACACCCTCCTGATGTACCACTAACCCATGAGTGGCAATGTGTGCAGGCCATGTAACTGCGGGCTCAACAATAATGGAACCGTCTACATGCAATCATGCAAGATGGTGCATGATACTAAATCATGTCAATCCAACTACAAATATCCACCGAATAATATGCAAAGTCAATAAGTGCATATAATCGATCCAAGCAACCATGATCCAAATAACACAGGAAGATATAATCATATCGATCAAATGCATGTAGCAAATAGGCACTAAGCATACTAGGCATATAAACATGAAAAGTATTGCATGCTATTCTAACTAACATATCAACTTGACTATATCTAAAAGATAAGTCAAAGTACCCGCCTGAATATATACCCGCAAGAATGAACCAAATCGTCACGGGGACTGCGTGGGAACCTCATAAGCATGACTATAGTCAAGCACAAAAATACAATTCACCGACAAATCGAATAACAAATCGATTTCCTTCATATCCCAATTAACCCAAACTATTTCCAATTTTCCTTATCCACAAACAATCCATACAATTAATTTAGCCCCAAATCCCATATCCTCCGAATACCATACCGATCAATCAATAACAGGAATCAAATCGACCAATCAAGCTCACCCGCCCTAAGAATTCCATCCACAACCAATCCTTCTCAAACACGATCCAATACTTGGATCCCACAACTTGGCACCTCTGAATCCACTTACAACCCTTCACACCAACTATGTATTTACAACCACATCGACACCCAATAAAACCTCACCACCCTCTCCACCTGTTAAAACCCTAAATCACCGATCAAACTGAGTGAAGGAAAATCTCACCTTAAACCTAAATCCCGTCCAAACCAAGGGAGAGGAGCAGAGCTTACCAGCCGTTGGAAATCTTACCGGCAGTATCCTTCCCAAATCTTTGTTCACCGAAATTCCTCTTGCTGCCCTAGCACCTTACCATGACCCTATATCCGGTGGAAAGAGTGCACGCGATGGAAGAGGAGCCGCGGAGGATGTCGCGAATGGGGGCAAGCGTGTGCGTCTGCGGCGCGGCACTGGTCGCCGTCGCTAATCGACAATAACATCCCGCGGCGGCTCGGCGAGATGGGCGGCGAAAATCACTGGTGGGGCGGCGCGTCGTCGGTGGCAGAGGAGGCCGGCGGCCTGGCCACCGGGAAGGGTGGCGGTCAGAGCTGCTGTCGGTGGACGCGAAGAGAAGGCGGCGCTTGCGCGACGCGGAGGTAGAGGGAAGCGCGAGAGAACTGCCGGCGAAGGAGATGGGGTCGCGAGAAGAACTGTCGGATGCGGCGGGGAAAAAGATAGAAAATAGAAAAATTAGGTTTTACCATCGCGTATTTATTTCCTTTAAATAGACCCCTCTAAAGCCTATTTATTTTATCCCCGTAAAAATCTCGTACGGAGTCCGTTTAAATCCAGAAAAATTCCAGAAAAATTCCTAAAATTCCCTAAAAATCTCGAAAATAATCCCTAGGATTATTTCCCCGAAATTCTGGCCATTAAATTTCGTATTTTAATTTCAGTATTTTACAGGTCGCCGGCCGCCCGTCGGTCGCGCGATCGGCCTCGAGAAGCAATTAGAAAAAATAAAAGAAGGACATATTTGTAAAGACAAATATTGAGTCTGTAATGTAATCGGATTATATCGCTTTTCCTTCATAATCGAGATTACGGATCTTGACTCTTATTTTGTAATGCGATTACATTACATTACATCTTTGAAATGTTAACAAACAAAGTAAATGATCTTGTAATGTAATTCGATTACATTACAAGCCTGATTACCCCGTACCAAACGTAGTCGAAGGGATTAATTGTGGGACGGTCCAACTGGAGACGTTGCCCCGCATGGGCTGAGCTTATGGTCTTTGACGGACTGGTACCAGCAGAGAATGGGGCTCTGCTACGACTGGGGGAGGATTTTAATCCTGTCACACCCAGGGATCGAACCCTGCCGTCATCTGCAAGTGTCCTCTGTCTTAACCAATCCGTCATTCTCGTGGGGACATTTAAAAAATTAAAATTGACCTTCTCCGATGATGATGCGTGGTTTGAATGATTTTTTTTTTATTTTTTTATTTTTGCTAAAATAAAGTATTTTAATAGCAAAATATAATTTATTTGAGAAATTTTTTGATAATCATGAAATTTAAAAGACATTGTAAAAAAAATTAATAATAACTTGGGAAAAAGTTGATAATCTTTTTAAAAGAATTACTTTAAAACTGTGTTTGATATGTCGTAATCTGCTTTGTAATATAATCCAGATTACATTATAAGGCAGATTCCTTTATTTGTTACTCTCTTAGAATTATAATATAATATAATCTAGATTATAAATGACACTAAAGTTTTGTAATCTAGATTACAAAACAAAACCCATGTAATACAGATTACATTACAAGCTTTCCATTTGCATGCAATAAATTACATTTGCATCAATGCAAATGTAATTTATTGCATGCATGCAAATGTGATTTATTGCATGCAAATGAGATTTAGGTTGCGTTTGGCGATCGACGGCGGTTGATCGACGGTCGGTCGGCGATCGCGGCGATCGGTCAGCGGCCACGGCGGTCGACGTCGGCGATCGGCAAGATCGATCGGCGGCAAGGCGATCGACGTTAGCGGCCGGCGGCGACTGGCGAGATCGGGATCGGCGACGGTGACGACGGTGGCGGCCGGCCGGCGACGGCGGCGACGGCTGACGATGACGGCGGCGGTCGGCCGTCGCCGGCGATCGACGGTGGATCGACCGATGATGACGGATCGTCGGTCGATCGTACGACCGATCGATCGCCGGTTAATGCCATTGTCGTCGTCGTCGTTGTCTACGTTATCGTCGTCGATCTATTCCTATCGTCTTTATAATGGACACCAAACAAAAGAATGTAATGACTTTTATAATCCAATATTATATATAATTTATATCCAAACATAGTAATGTAATTAAAATTATATTGCATTCCATTAAAACTTGAATTATATTATAACTTAGATTACATTACATCCTATCAAATCAACGCAGAGTATTATTTATTGTTTGAAGATTCTATGAAAATATCTTCGGCAATTATTAAAGAATCCTTCGATTTTTATTGAATATTTAATATATATAGGAGACTTTATATATATATTTTTTATCAAAGTTGATAAAAAAACATATTTATTGTCTAAAATTGGGATTTTTTTTAATAAAAAAAAAGTAAGGAGAAAAAGAACGGCATATTGTTGCCGCGGTCAACGTCTTGACTTTCGTCTCGTGAAGTGTTGGGTGAAAATTTGTATAGTTCCCAGAATAAATTTAGATGTTAATACAGCTTAAGATTTAAAAGGATAAGAGATCAGTTTTTAAAGATGACGATCAGATTATCGATGATTCTATATTTTTTTGTTAGCCACCTGAAATCTGATTTACTCCTCTCCACATATAGGAGCAGTGATGGAAGCCGTTAATGTGACGATTTCATATTTTGTTGGGTGAATATTTTTATGCAAAATTAAAACCCTTTTTTTATGTAATAAATATTTTAATATTTGAATGAATTAATTTTCAATTGTAGTTATTTTTAAATTTTATTGTAATAATACAATTTCATTCTTGAAATAATATTATTTTTCACTGTATAATTATTTTTGAATTTCAGCTTTAGAAAATTAAATGAATAAGTTATTTTATAAAATAATTTAAGTATAATATAGATATAATAGTCTATTTCAATTCAACAATATTAGTCTACAATAAATTTTTAAATTATCTTTATAAAATTGGCTCTCTTTTTCCTTCCTCTTTCTTTTGTATCTCTTTTGTACGTAATTTTTTTTTCTTTCCTCTTAAATTAATTTTTTTTCTCCTTTTATATGCATGCAACAATCACAGACAATATTAATCTTAAAAAATCAACATAATATCACATGATCAATATCAAACATTAGTGTTGATCTTGTAAAAATCAATACCAAAGCAAGCCAAGACTTTGGTGTTGATATTGATCTTGCAAACATCAGCATCACCCAAGATCAACACCAAGCTTCTAAGATAAAAATCAACACCAAGGAAAGGGACTTGGAGTCAAAACGTGATCGTGATGCATCTCGACATTGCGACCAAGATCGGATTGAATTTCGATCACGATTTGGTCGAAATCCAACTGCAACACATCTCGACATCGTGACCACAATTCGTCCTCTTTGGCCAAATTCTGACCATGATGGGACGACATCCGATTGAGTTCAAGGATTGAATTATAATTCGGATGGCGATCGATAGCGAGAAATTGAATGGTGGTGCGATGATCGACGATGAAAAATTGAATGAGTTATAATTTAAGACCAACACCAAATATTGATAGTACACCTTCGTATTGATCTTTGAGACTAGCACCATGCTCGTATTGGTCTCAAAGACCAACACCACAACACTTGGTGATGGTCTTTTGAGACCAACGTTAAAAGTGTATTGTTGATTTTTATCAGTACTATAGTGGTGCCGGTTTAATTTATATCAACATCAAACTAGCGTTGGTTTTTAAATATCAATACCACGATAGTGTTGATGTGTCAATCATTTGTTTCTAAAGATGATAACTTTTGACTCGAATATCAGAATGAGGTGCAATTTTTTTAAAATCAAAGATCATTCAACGATGTATATTTATTACTAGGTGAACTCTGTGATATCTCCGTTTTAAGTCTAAAAAATAATATTTAAAGTCTTTTTGGATTCATCAAGGGATTTCGGTCGAAACCTATTGATGGATCTAAAGAGCTCAGATCGGATCCATTCGAAGTGTTATAGGTTTTTGAAGTGTCATAGAGTCTATATATGTCTAAAAATATCAGTTCAAAGTCATTAACAGTAGTGGTCAAAAGTTTTTCAAATTTTATAACTTTAAAGTAATTGTCATATATGCATAACTTATCGTAGGGATGTCAAAACTAGACATTGACACCATTAATACCTTCACTATACTACCCTCTTTCATTACATGCCAACTGGTCAAAAATCAAAAAACCCTTAGATCTATGGATTTTGGTCAACATCCATTGATAGATTTAAAGAGATTTAATCGGACTCATTCGAAATGTTATAGGTTTTTAAAGTATTATAGAGTTTATATGTATCAAAAATATCAATTCGAAGTTATTAACAATAGTGATTAAAAGATTTTAAAGTTTATGATTTTAAGACAATTAATACATGTGCATAATTTATCGTAAGAATATTAAAACTAAATATGGACACTATTAATATTTTTACTGTACTATCTAATTTATTAATGAATTTCGATCCAAATTTATTTATGATTCTAACCAACTTCAATCGAATCCAACTCTATGAACTTTTACATTGATTAGCTCTAACTCCTATGTATATAGTACGTACGGCTAAAATAAACAGACTGATGCGGAACGAGTGAAAATCTGTTCACTCCTTTCCAATGCAGTGAAGTACGGAGGGAGATCTCAGAGGGTTCTCATGGGCCGCAATCAGTAAAGAAGAAGAAGATGAAGTAGATTAAACGCAAGAAACCGACGCCAACAATCGAGATTCAGACACAAGATGTAACGTGGTTCGGAATAAGGATTCCTACTCCACGGAGGTGAGTTTTTCTCACCGGATGCAATGCCTAAGCACTTTCACTATGAAGGTTCTCCTTTACGGAAAGTAAGTTTCCGAAGGTGGAGGAGAAAAACCTCTTACAGTAATATCACAAGACGAGAAAAATACAAGAGATATAACAACGACAGATCTCCGTCCTTCTTCTCCGAGGAGGCGGTTGTCGCTCCCCTTCTCCTCCTGCGTCTCCTTCTCTCTTGCTGGGTTGGAATAATTGTGGATCCTCTTTTCCTCCTTGCTTCCTCCCTTTTATCTTCCCCCTTCCGTCATTGTAACGTCGTGGGTTATCTCCATCGTACACGTGGCCACCACCTCCACCTGGGGAATAATTCTGTTACAGATATAAGGAGTGAAGACTCCTTGGAATATTGCGTGGGGCCTCCCCAGCCGTTGCCTAATACCTTTTCCTCTACTTTTCGGGAAAATAGGTTAGACTATTTCCCTCAACCCTCCGCTTTGAGTGAAGCTAGCTTAGGTCTATAGCCCACGGGTGCCCTAGCCCTAGGGTTCCTCATCAACCCGAACCAATTCCTCTTTTTCCCGTGCCAGACTTCCTTCGTATAATCGTATCGATCAGGTTAAGTCGACCCTCTATCCATCCCATCGGCTTCTGGAATTATCTAGCTGAACCAATTCTTGCTCCACTCTTTAGCGAAGTGCCTTCCGTCTCTTCTTTGCTATATCAATTACTTCTGCTGACTCTCCCGTGCCAATTGCTTTCGATATTCTCCCGTATCAATGGCCTCTGATATTCGCGCCCGAACCAATTCTTCCTTTTCTCCCTTCGCCGAGCCAAATATTTTGGATCGAATAATGGGTCCCCGCTAACCCTTCTATCGGGGATTATGTAGAAAAGGTACCAGCAGTATCATTAGTCAACCCCGAAAAATAGTCAAGTGAAGTTATAAGCTTGACTTTCTAAATGTGCATAAAGTTTCTGACATACTCTTCATTTCTCAACTTAAATCCATCCGTTCCCTTATACCTCCCTTAGGTATACTCAAGGAGGCCCGATGGGCTTATGGGCTCCGCTCCTCCTTCTCCTTTCGTGCAGTTGAATCATCACGGAAAACCCTATATAAACCCCTGCCTTCTCCTTTTAGGTATCATTTAGCATGCTTAACAATCCAGCCTGTTCTTCTCCTTCCGTGATTTTCACCGGCGGCGTTTCGGCGACCCAGTCCTTCCTTTCCCCACACGATTCTTCCTTAACCTCCAAGTAAGTGCTCTGCTTTGTTCACACCCATGGCTCCTAGGACCATCTCTTCACCCGCCTGGTATGAACATACCATAACCTAGTTAGATTGTAACCATTATTTCTTTAATATTAAGAACAACTACATAAACCCCTCTATAAAATGCTGTTTCACGACTAAACTGCATCGACCCCATAATCCTCCTCCCGGTTTGACATGCTTTTTCTCTGAACAATTTCTTAACGGCCTATCCCTGTCAGTACCATCGGTCTATTTGGACCTTCTAAACTTCTATGGACTACCCCTGAACCAATTCACCCCCAACTCCTTTCGAATTTTATCGGGAGCTCACATAGTGTTCCAACACTTGAACCTCTCTTTAACCCCCGAAATATTCCATTGCTTCTTCCAATTAAAGTCTTCCAAGGCGTGTCTCTTCTATTTATCTAGCCGTTCGATTGCCAATTTTGGTGAACTGCCCACTTCCCACAAGGGTTGGGAAGAATTGTATTTCTTTATCTGACTTCAGTCTCTACCCTATTCTGATACATGGAAGGTAGCCCTTCCCGAATTGCCTCCCTTCCGGGAAATGAGGACCAAATGTCCCTTCCCGGAAGTATATAGAGTATTAGGAGAGTTACATTACTGCTCAAACCATCTAATAGAAACTCCTCTTTTAAGCCATTTTGGATTGTCTCCTCTATCTTTGACGACTTCGGTTGCTGTAGGTAGGATGATACTTACCCTGCAATATAACTTCATTTCTATGTTATTCATCTTTCTTATCAGCATACCTTGCAGATAATCTAATGCAAAAGGCTTTAGTGGAAGGGGAGGCGATCGAGGCTGCCAAGAAGAAGAAAACCTCGACCAAAAGAGGCAAATCAGTAGCCGCTCCATCATCCCCCCGAAAAAAGCTGCGGCTTATCAAGAAAGGAGCCCCAAGTTCATCCAAGACGTCTCCTCGCCCTCGGACCAGCAGGTCTCAGCCCCTAACCATTTATGAGCCAAGAAGAGGAGACACTACCTCATCTGCCCTTTCTCCCTCTCCTCGAGGAGGGGATTCTCCCTCCCAGTTTCTTCATTCCTCCCTATCTGCACAAAATTCACCCCCACCTTCTCATGCGGAGTCCCTCCAAGCTCATATACCTTCCGACTCAAGAGCTGCTCCTACCCCCCTTTGTCGTCTCAGGCCCCATCTTCCTCGGAAGAGGAGGATCTTTCCCTTCCCGTTCCTCCGAAGGCCACGCTGGGATCCCTGCTGAAGATTCGACACCCCTCAGAGGTAAAATTCTTCAATCAGTCGGGCATACAAGGCCCGTGCGAACAAGTGAGTAAACTGTTGGCAGAGGTATCTACTCTTTCTTTTTCTCCTCTTCATTATGAGTATATCTCTATGCCGATATATACTGATAATTTTTCCTTCCATTTAGGCCTCCACCCAACATAACAAAATGGTGGTTCAGCTGTCCCAATTCTAATCTAGTGTGGAAACTCGCCACTTTGCCGCCGTATCACAACAAAAGGAGCTCGTTCGACGGTTAAACAAGCAAGAGGCTAAGGAGGCGGACTTCAGGGGCCAGTGTGAAGATGCCATGATACAACTAGCCCTGGTCCGAAGCGAGAAAGAGGATCTACAACGAAAAAATGAAGAACTTGAATAGCACCTCTTCTTACAGTCCAGCGAACTGCAATAGGTAGATGTCCTGACCCGTGAGCTGGGGGAATACAAGGGATATCTTGGGGACGCCGTGATCAAGGTTGCTGACTCCTCGACTACTATTATACAGCTTCAGCAAGAGCGACACCGGCTGGAATTGGAATGTCAAACATGGGAAACCACCAAGGAATCCTGTACAGAGAAATGTCAGGAGCTTTCCTCCATGGTGGCAGCTCTTTCTCACACCTTATCGCCGGTGGCTCAGCAACAGTCTACCCTCCACCAGGAGTACCTAGAAGCTCTTTCAGCCTTAGGGCAGCAAGCTATAAAGGCAGCCACCGAAAGAGATGTTTTGGCGGCTGAATTGGCAGAAAGTCAAGCTCAGGTGGTTCAATATCAAGACCAACTGAAGGAGCAAGAAGCCGACCTCAAAGGATGCTATGTCAAGAAGGGGGTAGATTTATTTATACTAGGTTTTGAGGGGTCCTCGGCTCAAAATGCCGAACAAGGATACCCGCCTCCTGGCACGGACACTAGCTATTTAGATCCCACGGAGGCGCTAGCTAAGTGTCACTTAGAACTTTTTGAGTTGTAATTTCTACTATTCTCCTTTTTGGTAATTTTTGTCAATAGCCTTTCTTTTGCTTCTGAATGATGAATTTGTCCATATGTTTAGCTATCATCATCTTGTCATATTTCTTGACGGATCGAGAATTCTGGACCTATTTTAAACTCCTCCCTCTTTGTACCGTCATCTCTTTCCCCGTATCATATGGCGCAATCACCTTGTTGGTTCGGGCTTATTTGAGGTATCTCGAATAACATTATTCACCTCTGTCCCAATTTTAGTTCGGGAATCCGCCTGAAGTATCTTGCCTGATTTTATGTACATTCGTCCCGATTTCGGCTCGGGGATTTACTTTAAGTGACTCTTACCTATTGGTTTTCCCCATTCCCATTACTGATTCGGAAACTGTATCAACCTCTTCGTCTTCTTCCCCTTTCTAAGAACCTTTGCTGTCGCTTTTCTTCCATTATAAATCATTGCCCTCAATGTCTTCGTCCTCCTATCTTACTATCATGGCTTCAGAGGGACACCCCATCGAAATTTCTTCCAATTCAGAATCTTTCGAGTTGCAGGACTGGGTTTCTGAAGACACTGAAGATTCGGAGACCTGCTCAACTGTCACTTCAGCTTTTCGTCCTCTTCCTTTTCCGCCTCACACTCCAACTCCAACCCCTCCTATAGGGAGGTCCTTTCGTGCTCCCTTCCCTTCCTTCCGCAATAGAGTGTGGAATCCTCCCTTCACATGGGAGTATCTGATGGGAGACCCCATGCATTCGAACTTTCTCCACTTCCACAGTGGCTTTCATCCCCGTCCCCGTGCTCATCCTCTCTGTTTGATGAAGGTCCATCCGCCATTCCTCCACCTCAGCAGCTTCAAGGTCATCTTGGCGCCCTCTCCCCCCAAAGAGGCCTCTCCCGCTTCGTCTGTTAGGAGTAATCAGAGAAAATCTGTATAGATCAATTTACTGTAATCATTTCAAATATATCAATAAAAAATGAGGGGGGGGGGGAACTTGATGTTTGCTTTTGTCTTTTTCTCGTAGAAGTAAGGTTTCTGTCTTCACAAGGACGGTAATCTGGTCCGAACATACCTTCTTCTATCCTCGCCCGGGGATTCAGACCCTCTTAATTGCAGTTATAGTCCCGTCGACCTTCCCCCTTACTGCCCCCACGTTTCCTCTTCTTTACTGGCATTTATTGTCCCTATTTCTTCTACCAATAAATGCACTTTCCCCCTTCGTCGCTATAAAAACCTCCGCCCCTTACCTGATAGCTTCCATCCTTTCCCTTTTCTTTTATTTGCCATGGACAGAATATCTGAACAGGGTAGCAGTTCCTCTCCTGCTGAAGAGCAGATAAACGAGCGTCGTTACATATCTAGTCTGGAGGAGCAAGTGAAGTATTTACAACAACAGCTGAAGGAAATTTCCGCCAGTAATCGCTCCCTGCGTCAACAACTGGTCGGGTCCCAAAAGGAATTGGCCAAGCAAATCTTCCTGCAACAATCTTACCGTCGGCAATTACTGTGCCAACCTCGACCGCACAAAGGAGCTCCATCCGTTCCTCCCAAAAAAAAGCTGTAATACCCTAGATGTATAAGGGTTTTCCTTTTGTTATTTCCCTCTTGTAAATGACTTGAAATATGTAATTTTTCCGCATCAATGAACTTTCCCCTGTTTATCTTCTTCTTCCCGTATCTCTTGAGCTGTGTCGTGCTTTACTTCTCTTCGTACTAACATATAGTTGAGACATATTTTGGTTCTCCTTCCTTTTCACCCTACCGGGAATATAGAACCGTTAAATGAATTGACTCTTCTATTTTACAGGAATAAAACAATATCAAATTAAACAAGGACTTCAACTTCTCCCCCTTTACGGGGACAAAAAGTAATATATAACTGAGAAGATCTCAGTTCTTCCGTTCCGCCACCACACGGGGATATCTTCCGCTTCGCGGGCATAAAATTTTTGAGTATAACCAAATGAATTTCGGTTCTTCCGTTCCGCCACCACACGGGGATATCTTCCGCTTCGCCTTGCGGGGATAGAAATTTATATATATAATACATAACCAAGGAATTTTGGTTCTTTCGTTCCGCCACCGCACGGGGATATCTTCCGCTTCGCCTCGCGGGGATAGAAATTTATATATATAATACATAACCGAGGAATCTCGGTTCTTCCGTTCCGCCACTGCACGGGGATATCTTTCGCTTCACCTCGCGGGGATAAAAATTTTGAGTATAACCAAATGAATTTCGGTTCTTCCGTTCCGCCACGATACGGGGATATCTTCTGCTTCGCCTCGCGGGGATAGAAATTTATATATATATAATACATAACCGAGGAATCTCGGTTCTTCCGTTCCGCCACCGCACGGGGATATCTTCCGCTTCGCCTCGCGGGGATAGAAATTTTGAGTATAACCGAATGAATTTCGGTTCTTCCGTTCCGCCACCATACGGGGATATCTTTCGCTTCGCAGGGATAGAAATTTATATATATATAATATATAACCGAGGAATTTCGGTTCTTCCGTTCCACCACCACACGAGGATATCTTCCGCTTCGCGGGGATAAATTTTTTGAGTATAACCGAATGAATTTCGGTTCTTTCGTTCCGCCACCACACGGGGATATCTTCCGCTTCGCCTCGCGGGGATAGAAATTTATATATATAATACATAACCGAGGAATTTTGGTTCTTTCGTTCCGCCACCGCATGGGGATATCTTCCGCTTCGCCTCGCGGGGATAGAAATTTATATATATAATACATAACCGAGGAATCTCGGTTCTTCCGTTCCGCCACTGCACGGGGATATCTTTCGCTTCACCTCGCGGGGATAGAAATTTTGAGTATAACCAAATGAATTTCGGTTCTTCCATTCTGCCACCACACGGGGATATCTTCCGCTTCGCGGGGATAGAAATTTATATATATATAATATATAACCGAGGAATTTCGGTTCTTCCGTTCCACCACCACACGGGAATATCTTCCGCTTCGCGAGGATAAATTTTTTGAGTATAACCGAATGAATTTCGGTTCTTCCGTTCCGCCACCACACGGGGATATCTTCCGCTTCGCCTCGCGGGGATAGAAATTTATATATATATAATACATAACCGAGGAATCTCGGTTCTTCCGTTCCGCCACCGCACGGGGATATTTTCCGCTTCGCCTCGCGGGATAGAAATTTTGAGTATAACCGAATGAATTTCGATTCTTCCGTTCCGCCACCACACGGGGA
Organism: Wurfbainia villosa; assembly: GCA_025175895.1. NCBI lineage: Eukaryota > Viridiplantae > Streptophyta > Magnoliopsida > Zingiberales > Zingiberaceae > Wurfbainia > Wurfbainia villosa. The sequence goes on from JAKLTH010000147.1 coordinate 3,312,604, forward strand.
TATCTTCCGCTTCGCGGGGATAGAAATATATATATATATAATATATAATCGAGGAATTTCGGTTCTTCCGTTCCACCACCACACGAGGATATCTTTCGCTTCGCGGGGATAAAATTTTTGAGTATAACCGAATGAATTTCGGTTCTTCCGTTCCGCCACTACATGGGGATATCTTTCGCTTCGCCTCGCGGGGATAGAAATTTATATATATATAATACATAACCGAGGAATCTCGGTTCTTTCGTTCCGCCACCACACGGGGATATCTTCCGCTTCGCCTCGCGGGGATAGAAATTTTGAGTATAACCGAATGAATTTCGGTTCTTCCGTTCCGCCACCATACGGGGATATCTTCCGCTTCGCGGGGATAGAAATTTATATATATATAATATATAACCGAGGACTTTCGGTTCTTCCGTTCCATCACCACACGGGGATATCTTCCGCTTCGCGGGGATAAAAATTTTGAGTATAACCGAATGAATTTCGGTTCTTCCGTTCCGCCACCACACGGGGATATCTTCCGCTTCGCCTCGCGGGGATAGAAATTTATATATATAATACATAACCGAGGAATCTCGGTTCTTCCGTTCCGCCACCGCACGGGGATATCTTCCGTTTCGCCTTGCGGGGATAGAGATTTTGAGTATAACCGAATGAATTTCGGTTCTTCCGTTCTGCCACCACATGGGGATATCTTCCGCTTCGCGGGGATAGAAATATATATATATATAATATATAACCGAGGAATTTCGGTTCTTCCTTTCCACCACTACACGGGGATATCTTCCGCTTCGCGGCGATAAAATTTTTGAGTATAACCGAATGAATTTCGGTTCTTCCGTTCCGCCACCACACGGAAATATCTTCCGCTTCGCCTCGCGGGGATAGAAATTTATATATATAATACATAACTGAGGAATCTCGGTTCTTCCGTTCCGCCACCGCACGGGGATATCTTCCGCTTCGCCTCGCGGGGATAGAAATTTATATATATAATACATAACCGAGGAATCTCGGTTCTTCCATTCCACCACCGCACGGGGATATCTTCCACTTCTCCTCGCGGGGATAGAAGTTGATATATATATATATAGCTGAGAAACCATTAACATAAAGGAGGCAACGTTTTCATATCATCCCTCTTTTGTGCTTGTCTTCCGAAGGGGAACGTCTATATCCGCCCCTTCCCATGCAAATGAAGGCTTTAGTACATAACGGGCCATTTAGAAAAAATAACCCTTCTTTCCCTTTCACTTAGGGCCTCCTTCACCATAGACGAGGAGCCCAATAATGGTTACAGGCCCACTCTCCTCCCTTTTATAGGGGATCCTTTTGTCTTCGTTTCTTTTGCTATCTTCATCCCTTTGCCTTTTCATCTCCTTCTTCTTCGTCTGTTCGTTCCTCCGCCACCATACTCCGTTGCCTCAATCCCTTTTTTCAGCCCTTTCTCTTTATTCTTAGACCCTCAAAATGCATTCTACCTTCTTCCAGGAGATAACGGGTCGTTATCCACATCGCAAGAGGAAGGCCGGTCAGCCGTCGACTTTGTCTTCTTCTTCACTTTCCCCAGTCACCACCACACCTGCTTCATCTCGTCTGTCTTCCTCTCCTCCCCCTGCATCCCTTGTTAATTCCGCCCCGGAGGAAATCGGGACAATTAGTCCTTCCTCGATTTCTTCGGCATTTACAAACCCTAGCTCTTATACTTTTTCTCCCTCTGCCACCAATATTCAGAAGTCGCCTTCTCCTTCACTGCGACCTGAGGATGAACCTGGGGAGGATGCACTTCCATGTCAGCCGATGACAGAGGTTGGCTCACCGCTGCCTTCTATCTCCCCTGAATACCATTCTTCCTCCGAACCCATGGCGGTTGATATCCCCTTACTGCAAACTTTCCCCTCCACTCATCGCCTGAAGGGCCCTTCTCCTCCCACAAATATCATCCCCCTTCTCCCCATCACCAGTGAACTTCCCACCTCAGTATCATCTGTCCCATCTTCTTCCTTTTCTCCCAGGAGTCTTCGGATCATGAACTTAGAGGAAGTGGTTCCTCGCATGGAAAGCCTATGCCATGCTCTGGATTTGGTATGTTTTCTCAATTAGCTTCCTTAGCTTTGTCTTACTAACCGATTTCTTTTTCACAACCGGCATGCAGGCCTTAACCAACCATCAAGAGTTGGATCGCTCCCTCCATCAATATCGGGCTCAAGCTCAAGAATGGGAGCGGCAACAACGGGAAGATTTGACGAATACTCAAAATCAAGAACGACTCCTGTTGCAACAATTGCACCTGTGTCAGGAGCAATTAGCCGAAGCTCGCCAACAAATTCAGAAGGATGCTGATACTATTGCAGCATTAAAGGAACAACAACGATCAGGTGTGGAGTCACCCGTCCCCCAGCGGGAAGTCCAATCGGCTCCTCTTGATAAGGAGTCTTCCTCGGCTCAAGAGTTAATATGTCTCCAAGGGCAAGTAGCAAAGCTCCTCAAGGGGAAGCAACAGGATTCCGACACCATCGCTCGCCTTCAGGTTCAATACCGGCAAGGAGGTACAAGAAAACTCATCCCTCATAAATTCCAGGGCGCATGCTCACGCCCGTCTACGCAGGCAAGAGACTTCCCTCCAGAGGCTAGGCACTGAACTCACCCGGACCAGATCTTATTTTGAAGCAGTGGAGGGGATTTCAGCTTCTATGCGTCAAAATATGATGGAGATGACGCACCTTGTGCAGCAGGACCAAAATTCCTGAGCCAACGATGTTTCCATACTAGCCGATGCCATTATGGAGGTGTCACGCCGCTATGTTGATGTACGGCGAGAACTTCAAGCATAACAAGAAAAATGCCAAAGGCTTCATCGAGAGCGAAGCCCTGACCGTCTGAACCGCCAGGAGCGACTTATCATTTTACTGCACGCCACTTATCAGGACGGATTTAATGAAGCGGTTCGGCAGTATGCTGACCAAGGATTACCTCCCCCAACTTATCCTTCATTTTCTTTAAATTGGGAGGCTGACTTTCGACGTTATCCTCCCGACCGATTTAAGCTGTAATTCGATATCTTGTTTTGAAACGGAAATTTCCTTTCCATTTTCTTTCTCTTCTTCAAGGTTTATTAACAGTACCATATTGCTCTTGTAAATAACTCATTAATGAAATTTGGAGAGTACTTGACATCTAATTAACGCGATCAAGTTAAGGAGTACACTCCTTCAGAGTCTCATAATTTCTCTTCTTCTATTCTCTACTCCTCATACAATGTGAAAAAGTTTTAAATGAATGACATTCCAAGGTTGTGGAAGCTCTTTACCTTGGTCATCTTTCAGATAATATGTTGACCCTGCTACGCAGCGCGTTATTTCATAGGGTCCTTCCCAGTTTGGAGCTAGCTTTCCGGGGTCTCCAGTGGGATTAACTTTACGCAAAACCCAATCCCCTTCTTGAAATCTTCGAGGCATCACTTTCTTATTAAAGGCTCGCTGCACTCTTTGCTTGTAGAATTCCGCTCGCCTCCGTGTCATTTCCCGCTTTTCCTCCACCAAGTCCAATTCAGTGCTTCGAATAAGTTGGTTACGCCTTTATCCGAGCGCTATTTAACAGAACTTCGACCGGAATAACAGCTTCCGTCCCGTACACCAAACTGAAGGGAGTTTCTCCTGTTGCTATCTTGGGTGTAGTTCGATAGGCCCACAGGACACCTGGTAACTCTTCTACCCAGTTTCCCCTTTGAGCCCCCAACTTGGTCTTTAATCCTTGAATGAGGATCCTGTTAGTCACCTCCACTTGCCCGTTCGCTTGAGGGTGAGCTACCGAAGTGAAAGCCTGCTGAATGTTGAGACTTTGGCACCATTCTTGGATCTTTTTTCCTTGGAACTGTCGTCCATTGTCACTGACTATTTTCCGAGGAATACCATATCGACAAACAATGTTTCTCCATAAGAACTGTATTACGACATTCTTAGTAATTCTGGCTAGGGGCTCTGCCTCCATCCATTTGGAAAAATAATCCACAGCCACCAATAAAAACTTCTTCTGTAAAGGTGCCGCTGGCATCGGACCTACTATATCCATTTCCCATTGATCGAAAGGACAGGAAGAGACCATGACTTTCATTAACTCAGCCGGCCGTTCAGAACAGTTGCTATGCTTCTGACAAGCGAGGCAAGCTTGCACTATACGAGCAGCATCTTGCTGGAGAGTAGGCCAAAAATATCCAGCTAATAGGGCCTTTCTTGCTAAAGCTTTCCCTCCTAAATGATTGCTGCAGCAACCTTCATGAATCTCCCGGAGTACCCATTCCGCATCCTCATTTCCCAAACATTTCAATAAGGGTCGTCCGAAAGAAGTCTTGTACAAATCTCCATTTAAGAGGGTGAACCGTTTGGCTCGGCTTATTAAAGCGGATGCTGCTATTTTTTCTTCCGGGACCTTCCCGTGCCGTAAATAGGCTATGATGTCAGTCCTCCAACCAAGAATTAGGCTTGATTCGGGTGCGTCTTCCTCCACGCTGCATATTGCTAGGGAAGTATTGATTTTCGTATGGACCGTTTCCGAGGACTTCATTCCTTCCATAGCACTAGTCATCCGAGCCAATTCATCTACCTTCCTGTTATTCTCCCGCAGGATTTGCTTTAAGAGGACCTGACGGAATTGAGCCTTTTCTTTCTCAAAAGCCTTCAAGTACTTATGCAGCCTTTCCTCTCGAACCGCAAAAGAACCTTGAAGTTGTGATATTACCAACTGGGAATCCGAATAGATTACAATGGAAGAAGCCCCCACCGCTTTAGCAGCCTGCAATCCCGCTAGGATGACTTCATATTCTGCCTCATTATTAGATGCCCGATATCCCAGGCGAACGACTAATCGAGTTTCTTCACCATCAGGGGAAATTAGTAGAACACCGACGCCGCTGCCCGTAGATCCCGAAGAACCGTCTACGAATATATTCCATGCCTCTGATCCTTCCTCTTTTGTTGCCGAACCATCTTCCGAGCCGCAGGGTACCTCCGCCAGAAAATCAGCGAGCGCTTGGGCCTTGATAACTGTTCGAGGTTAGTAGTGAATATCATACTTTCTTAACTCTATCACACATTTGGCCAATCTTCCAGAGAAATTGGGCTTAGTTACGACCTTGGCCAATTCGCTGTGTGTTAGAACGGTGATGGGATGAGCCAAAAAGTATGGCCTTAACTTGCGGGCGGTTAGCACTAGGATATAGGCCAACTTCTCTAGCTCCGTATAACGGAATTTCGCCCCCTTCAGGATATGACTGGTATAATAAATAGGTTGCTGGTGAGAACCTTCTTATCTCAATAATACCGAACTAACGGCTCCCTCCGAGACGACCAGATACATCCATAGTGGTTCTCCAGCTATTGGTTTGGCTAACAGTGGGAGTCCAGCCAAATATTTCTTCAACTCCTAGAAAGCTTGTTCACATTGATCATCCCACTGAAATTTAGTAGTCTTGCGCAAGATCTTGAAGAAAGACAACCCTTTGTCCGCCGATCTGGCTATGAATCGTGATAAAGAAACGATCCTGCCTACCAGCTTCTGGGTTTCCCGCAGATTAGCGGGTGACTTCATGTTACATAGTGCTTGCACCTTCTCAGGGTTGGCTTGCAACCCTTTTTCAGTCACGATGTACCCCAAAAACTTGCCGCTCTTTACCCCGAACAGGCATTTGTCAGGGTTTAGCTTCATATTAAACTGCCTTAATGTAACGAAGGTTTCATTTAAATCCTTGACTAAATTCCGAGTGGCCTTCGATTTGACTAATATGTCATCCACGTAGACTTTCACATTTTTACCTTTCTGTTTCTGTGAAGATTTTGTCCATAAGGCGCTGATAAATGACCCCTGCGTTCTTTAATCCGAACGACATTACCACATAAGCGTATAACCCTCCCGCAGTCACAAAGCTAACTCTCTTTTTATCTTCTTTGGCCAAAGGTATTTGATGATATCCTCGATATGCATCCATTAGGGACACCACTTCATAACCCACAGTAGAATCCACCAATTGATCAATACGAGGCAAGGGGTAGCAGTCTTTAGGGTATGCTTTATTTAAATCACGAAAATCGATACACATCCTCCATTGCCTCGAAGGTTTGGGGACCAGGACTACATTGGAAACCCATTCGGGAAACTGGATCTCCTTTACATGACCCACTTTTAGCAGTTTGTCTACTTCTTCGGCTATGACCTTGTCTTTTTCTGGTCCAAAATGTCGCCTCTTCTGTTGGACGGGTCGGGCTCCTTTAGCAATATTGAGATGGTGTTCAACCACTCGAGGGTTGATCCCCGTGAGATCATGCACATCTTTTGCAAAGATGTCTTCATTCTCCTTCAGGCAAGCCACCAGCTCTTCTTTGGTTTCCAGCTGTTGTGCTATCCGTATGGCCTTTCCTGAAGCAATTTCCACCAGTTCTCCTTCCTCTATTTTGCCAGGCTTGGGAGGGGATTCCTCTAGGACCACGGACATCGATGATGATAGCGGCTTTGCCTTTGAGGTCATCGGTTGGACTTTCTTGATCGTCCGAACCATTTGCACGTGCTTGACTCACGGAGGCCTTACATTCTCCACGGACTTCTCACCAATTGACCACTGGAAACTTTAGCCTTACGGTGATGCGGGAACCACGGCACTGAAAAGGGTGAGAAAGGCGCCCAAGAATAGCGTTATAAGTGGACAGGCGTCCGATAAGGAAAGGGATTATCTTGGTTTTTGGTGGGCTTCGCCCGAGTTAGAAAGCAATGAAATCACTTAGTAGGGTGTACTACATGCCCTGCGAATCCAAAGAGAGGGGTGACCACATCTTCTAGCTGGGCATTCCCCAGCTGCATCTGTCCGAAGGCTTCCTAAAAGAGGATGTTGACGAAACTTTCCGAATCGACCAACACCCGGGCCACTTCATAATTGGCCAAGGATATACGAATAACCAAGGCATCCGTATGGGGCAGTAGGACACCCTGTAAATCTTCTGGTTCGAATGAAACGGGCGGTGCAACTTGAATAGTCTAGTCGGTGACGATGGTCAAACTCTCCATGAGACGGGCATACGACTTCCGCACTCGGTTGGAGTCCCCATCAGTAGGTCCTCCAGCTATAACATGAATAACTCCTCGTGTGGGAACGTTATCTAGACTGGATGAAGGGCCCTCACCTGATGGGCCTCCTTGGGAGACAACCTCTTGGGACGACGTTTGAGGGAAAGTGACTTGAGGTTGTTGATTGTAGGGCCCTGGACGAGTTACATTAGGTCGGGGGCCTCGTCGTGCCGGTCCTCCTGCCTGTAATCTTACTTGCGGATATACAGTATGGAGGCGATCCAATTCCTCTTGCAACTTGAAACATCGGCCACTAGTGTGTCCATATTCCGTATAATATTGGCAGAAGAATGGGGCAGGAGGGTTACGTGGGATCCCCCTGTATCCTAAAGGTTGTTGCAGCAGACCCTGTTGGTCATAGAATTCCATTTCCCGTTCTTTCCAAGTTCTCACAGGAGGAAGTGCTTCAGCGGCCATGATTTGTTATGGCGGGACGGGGCGAACACCTTGCAGCATAGGACGAGGCCTCGGAACCTCCTGTCGAAAAGGTCTTGTATACTCCCGCCGAGGGGGCGCTTGTGGAACATCGGGACGACCTCTTTCAATTGGGACTGCTGCGGCAGTCCGTTCAGCTCTCCGTACCTTTAATCCTTTTTCTTCACGGATAAACTGCTCCGCACGGCTCAGTAGATCCTCATAACTATCCGCAGGTTGTCTTAACAAGGAACTGAGGAAGGGGCCCTCTTTTCGCCCGTGCTGAATAGCGCCTCTGAAAGATTCGGATCGGGCTGAGGGGATTCCCCTAGCTGCAGAAGTGAATCGATGAAGATACCTTCTAAGGGATTCTGAAGGTCCCTGGGTGATATGCATTAACATAGAGGCGTCCTGTTTATACGCCTTGCAGCTGACAAATTCCCGACTGAACATTCTCTGGAAATCAGCGAAACAAGTGATGGATCCTGGGGGCAGAGTATTGAAACATCAGCGAAACAGTTAGGGTGGTTCGGAAGACTCGACACTTGAGAGCGTCAGTATAACAGTGGAGCGAGGCCGCTCCGTCAAATTGAGATATGTGCTCTTCGGGGTCCGTCGAACCATCATACTTATTGATCTGAGGATTCCGGAAGTAAGATGGAGGGAACTCAGAGAGAATGTCCATTGTAAAGGGACTGGGCTCATATATTTCCGGAGGTCTGGTTGATTGACTTTCGCCCTGTTCTTCCCTGCGCGTTTGGGTGAAGGGTATAGTGTTCTGAGGCATTCTTCCCCCAAGTCCGCCTCCAGGCAATATTTCCCCATTAACGGTTGTACGAGATGGAGGAGGCATTTCTGGGGGTGGGCCTCTGGAAGAAGGTTCACTGGAATGCGGATGCAGATATTCGGTCCTTCTCCTTTCCCTAGCGAGGGCTTCTGTAATAGTGTCATCCATCAGGGCCTTCAGCTGCGATGGTAGAAGGGTGATGGGGCGCTCCTCCGCTGCAGAGGTAGCAGGTTGTTGTACTTCTTCAGGTTGCATCTCAACGTCCAGCTCAAAGGTTCCCACAGACGGTGCCAACTGATGCGGAACGGGTGAAAATCTGTTCACTCCTTTCCAATGCAGTGAAGCATGGAGGGAGATCTCAGAGGGTTCTCACGGGCCGCAATCAGTAAAGAAGAAGAAGATGAAGTAGATGAAACGCAAGAAACCGACGCCAGCAATCGAGATTCAGACACAAGATGTAACGTGTTTCGAAATAAGGATTCCTACTCCACGGAGGTGAGCTTTTCTCACCGGATGCAGTGCCTAAACACTTTCACTATGAAGGTCCTCCTTTACGGAAAATAAGTTTCCGAAGGTGGAGGAGAAAAACCTCTTACAGTAATATCACAAGACGAGAAAAATACAAGAGATGTAACAACGACAGATCTCCGTCCTTCTTCTCCGACGAGGTGGTTGTCGCTCCCCTTCTCCTCTTGCGTCTCCTTCTCTCTTGCTGGGTTGGAATAATTGCGGATCCTCTTTTCCTCCTTGCTTCCTCCCTTTTATCTTCCCCCTTCCGTCATTGTAACGTCGTGGGTTATCTCCATCGTACACGTGGCCACCACCTCCACCTAAGGAATAATTCTGTTACAGATATAAGGAGTGAAGACTCCTTGGAATATTGCGTGGGGCCTCCCCAGCCGTTGCCTAATACCTTTTCCTCTACTTTTCGGGAAAATAGGTTAGACTATTTCCCTCAACCCTCCGCTTTAAGTGAAGCTAGCTTAGGTCTATAGCTCACGGGTGCCCTAGCCCTAGGGTTCCTCATCAACCCGAACCAATTCCTCTTTTTCCCGTGCCAGACTTCCTTCGTATAACCGTATCGATTAGGTTAAGTCGACCCTCTATCCATCCCATCGGCTTCTGGAATTATCTAGCTGAACCAATTCTTGCTCCACTCTTTAGCGAAGTGTCTTCCGTCTCTTCTTTGCTGTATCAATTACTTCTGCTGACTCTCCCGTGCCAATTGCTTTCGATATTCTCCCGTATCAATGACCTCTGATATTCGCGCCCGAACCAATTCTTCCTTTTCTCCCTTCGCTGAGCCAAATATTTTGGATCGGATCATGGGTCCCCGCTAACCCTTCTATTGAGAATTATGTAGAAAATGTACCAGCAGTATCACAGACCAAAATTAGTTAAACATATTGCAAGAAAAAACTATTGTGAGGTATGATCAAAACAAACAAATCATGATTCTATTGAATAAACGGATTAATACCTCACAAATATAAGAGTATCGTTTCTTCATGTATTAATTATTAATTTTAAGGGCTAAAGATCTATCATAATTTATCTCCCTTATGATAGTTCAAAGAAGAATTAATAAAGACTGCTAAATTGATGAATTTCAATCTTTTTCATCATATTAAATAAACGTTTATCAGGGAGGCGCCCTGATAAGGCATGATTTATGCTGACTCCAACGTTATTGGATATGACTCCCTCAGAGTTTCAAACCTCAAATAAATCTTAGATGGTTAAAAAAAAACTTTTAATATATATTTTTTTAAATCTTCGTTTTTTTTTCATTCAGACTTGAAAACAATGTTGAAAGATTTATTTTTTTAACAAATTAAAATATTAATTTTAAAAAATAAATGTTTATATATATAATATTTGTTTACTCTTTGAGATACAAAATTATTAATTAAAATTTTATATTCGAGTTTTGATAATAAATTTTGTTCACTTGATAAAATTATTAAATTATTTATTTTTTTAGATATAGTTAAACATAAATAAGATTTTATTAATTTTAATTTTGAAAAATTTCTTTCTATTAAAGCTAAATTAATAGGTATGGTCATTATTCTATAAGTTATTCATGGAAAAAGAATCTATTTATTTTATTAGATTCAATATCTCAAGTGTTGTTTTTTATTTTGGATTTATTATTTCGTTTAAAACTTTAAATTTTAAAAATAAATCTAAATCATCAATCTCAAATAACATATCATGTGTTAAAAAATTGTCAAGATTTATTTATTTTTTAAAACATCATTGAGCAATTTTAATTTTTCTACGTCATATAAAAAATTAAAATTATCTTCATATATTTTATATTGCTCAAATATACTTTTAAGTAAAAAAATATTATGATCAATAATATAATTAAAGTAATTGATTTTAAAAATTCTTTAAGTGAAAGTTTCACCTCATTAGTTCCATTTTCGAATAATTTGTTTCTTCTAATAATATTTTTTCATGAAATTTTGATTCTATATTAATTTCATTTGCAATTCCTTTAGTATAAATCATAGCATATATAAATCTATTTTTTTTTATAATTATTAAAATAGAAATAGTAAAAATTATAATATATCATGCCAAATAACCATGCATGATAAAAATTTAAAATTTTCAATTTCATATATTGCTAAAAAAATTATTTCACTTTTTGTTTTAGAATCGTCACTAATTTCTCTAAGTTTATATAAAGATTCTTTTATTTGTGAAGTTTGATATTTTTATTGTTTTAATCAAGATGACTTTCCCAATATATTTGTGATAATAGTTTAGGAGTTAAATTAGAAATATGGTCTTGCAAAAATTTTCCATTTTGTCATAGAAAAAGAAAATAATGAGTAAATATAGTATATCACATCAAAAAATGTCATAATACTAGGACAAGAATTAGTCATATAATATAATACTAATTAAGACTATAACAACTGCATGATGTATAAGAAGCTATATAATTTATATCTAACAATTTTTTGTGTGCGTCTTATTGTTTACTTTTTATATTAAATTGATTATCATATTCTTATCCTCTCACAAGTGATTTGTATCAAGTTTATTATACTAATAAACATATAAAAAAGACCTTTTCCTAATGTGTCATCTACTTTTAAAAATTCTATAAAATATTCTTTTATTTTGATTGAATTTATTGAATATCCACATGTACATTTTAATATAAGAGATATTTATTTTTGATAACTTATATATATATCTTGAAACACATGGAGCGGTTACTGTGCATTGCGCACAATAACCACACACGAACTTGTACACGCATTCAAAGGAGTGCGTGCAATTTCTCTATGAGAATGAGCGTCCAAACTCCTATTTAAAGGAGGAAGCATCCAAAGTAGTGAGTTGCTGGAAAAGTTGGGCGAACAGAGGACTGTGACATAGGAGATTAGAGGAGCGGAAGTTCTGTCGGAGAGAACAATGAGAGAAACGAACACTAAGACACGATTGCAATCTTGGCTCGTGAAAGAGGAAGATCTTTCTGAAGTGATTGACCCTCATACATCAAACAAATCCTTCTTCCCGACACCCCTACAACGCTAACGCGATCACTGTAAGTTTTATTTTATCTTCATTTCGTTTCTTTTGTTTCATCGTTTAAATTAGGTTAGAAAGATGCTTTAAACCACTAACAATGGTATCAGAGCCCAGTTGGTGAAGCATCTGTTAAATTTTTCTCTCTACAAAATCACTGTTCATCGCGAAAGTGAGTCGAGAGAACGAAGAATAGTGATTTGTCGAGCAATTTTCGAAAATAACCCTAGCGAAACTGCTTTGTTACGAGCAGTTTCAGATCGATTTGAGAAACAGACCGATTGCGCTAGTGGGAATAGTTCCCTAGAGGGAATAGTTCCCTGGGAAATTGCTCTGCTTGTCGAGCCGTTTCAGATCGGTATGAGGATCAGACCAGTCTCGAAGGGTAACAATTCCTTGGGAAACTGCTGCAGCACGGCGATTTGAGCCGTCTGAGAATCGGACCCGATTGCGATGGAGAAGCGATTCCCTAGGAGAAACGTTCCCTGTGATCTATGCTTCTGAGTAGTTTTGAGGCGATAATCGACCCGATTGAGATGGGAACAATCCTCTGGGGGACAATTCCCTGGGAAAATTGCTCGGGAGTGAAGTCCCCTGATAGGAACAATTCCATGGTGGAACAGTTCTCAGTGGACAACTGCTTCGGCGATTCCATGGTGGAAACGATTCCACGGTGGGAACAATTCCACAGGAAAAGCGCTCGAAAAAATAGTCCTCAAGGGAGCAGTTCACTGGGCGATTAAGAAATTGTGTTCGGCGCTTTAGACCGATCTGGTTAAGAAATCGGTTTAGTTTCCCGATTCCACGGGGAAAGTTACGTAAAGCTGTTCGGCGATTTGAGTGCTCGGGGTTTTGATCGATTTGGAGGATGACGTGCGGATTGAAAGCTTCCGGGATACATAATCGTCTGCGATGCGGATCGGTTGAAATTTCAGACCGGTCTGACTTACAGATCGGTTGAAATTTCAGACCGGTCTGGATTACAGACTGGTTTGAAAGTTCCAAGAGACTGCTCGGGATAATAAACCAATCTGGAGATTAGACCAGTCTGGTTTTCGATTTCCTAAACCAGTCTAGAAACTAGTCTTGTTTCATAAAACTTGTCTAACAGACTGGTCTGGACATGAAATCAATCTGGAAACTAGTCTGATTGACGTCAAACCGATCTGGAATTTTGAAAACTGATCTGAAATTCATCAAACCAGTCTGGATTGATGTCAAACCGATCTGGAATTTCATAAACTAGTTGAAATTCATATGACCGATCTGAATTAATGACAAAGTGGTCTGGTCAGTTGACTAAGTTGACTTTGGTCAACTTAACTTATAACTAAATCGTCGAGTATTTATTTGGAACAAATAGAACTCGAATAAAACAATTTATAGATAGGTTAATAAGAACTAGAGTTGATGGCTATGACGATGTGAAAATAAACTACCATTCATGTTACTCGAGTGCCTGGGGTACTCGGAGAAAAATGGAAGGTGTTTAAGTTTTCTCATTAATGGTCGTGTCAAGTTAAAACAGTTTAAAACGATTAGACTTAGATGATAATTGATTGGTATCAGTCGACTATTCTCCACAGAATCAAGAAAATTTATCCTTGATTGAATGTGTTCATTCTATGCCAATATATAAATTGAATTAAACCGGTATAAGTATTGGTTTGTCGATTTTGTACCGACTTAATTAATTTCAATTTTTTCAGATGGCACGGATGATTATCACGATGACTAGACGCGATGTGTTATGTAAGCAGCTGAGGGAAGCTATCCAGGGGATAGAGTATGACTCAACACATGGAGTCGGGTGGCACATAGGGAGACTGGATAGGAGTTTCCAATTCTAGATAACTATAGGATCTGGGCTATGGTCTGTTCGCTGCCGTAACACCTTAGTGATATAGCACATCAGATCTGGGGGCGCTATGAGGGGTGCATTTCCTATACCCAGTTGTGCACTGAGTTACTTCACTACGAGGATTGCGAAGTGCACTATGAAGATCCAGAGGAAGATCCAAATGAAGACCCTGAAGAGATTTTTCCTATATGATCTCTTCAAAGGTGTCTTTCCAAGGATTTTGCATCCTGACATCATCTGGAGAGCATCTCGGAAGAAGGTGTTCTAGTTCAGCCCAAGAAAGGCGGGCTTGTTTGGATTATTACTGCGCTAGTGCTTGTGCTAGTGGGAGTAATAATCACCTATCTAGCTTGTTAGAGTTGTTTTTCTTTTTATCAATTATGAGTCAGAAGAATATTATGTGTAACATTCTTTGTAATATTCTTTGTTATATGTTAACAATGTACAACATGTTTAGTTTAAATGAAATATTTCATTTTAATGTTGTTTACTCTATATGATACATGATATTTCATTACTCTTTGATTTGTTCATAATGAGTATAATTTTAAATGATATGTTCATTTAATGTGTAATATTATATTTGGATAATGATTAAATTCATTAGATGAGATGTATGTAATATAATTGATTAAAGTTAATTTGATTAGAACATACAAATGATGACTAAAAATTTGATTGTCACTTGATTTTGTAAACCAAATCAAATTTACATTGAGTCAATTTAGAGATTACATACATAAATGCATACACTGAGTAAATAAATAATGTGTTTATTTATGTTAGGTTATAACAACCAAAAGCATCATAGCTGAACTCAATAAGGGTGAAAAACTGAATGAGAATAACTACAAAATCTGGCACCTCATGATACAGTATGTCTTAGAGGAACAAGAAGTTCTTGAGACTATAAATCAGGTCTTGGTAGAACCTGTAGATGATCCCACTGCACAAAATAGGCGAGATCTCGATGCCTATAAGGTATGAAAGAAAAAGGACTCTACTGCTAAGGACATTTTGATAAGTTCAATGGTGGATGACCTGACATTTAAGTATGAGTCGTATTCTTCGGCTCATGCTGTCTGGATAACCTTTAAGGATAAGTACAGTGGAGTCAGTCTGAGCAAGCTTCGACAGCTGACAATCAAGTTCGACAGTTATAAGAAGTGCCCGAATGTCACAATGGCTCAATATCTCAGGGAGATGTCGAACATGATTCGGGAGCTTAAAACTGTAGGTCATGAGTTGAATGATGAACAACAAGTTCAAACAGTTATCCGATCCCTTCAAGATTCTTGGGAAACCATGAAGCAGACCCTTACTCACAGTGAGAGTATTAAGACTTTCACTGACGTCTCATGCCATATTGAACTGGAGGTGGAGAGAGTAGAATCTGCAAGGATTTCTAGCCAAGTCTATTTGGCTGCCGGTTCTGCTGGATCATCTGGATCAAAGAAAAGGAAATGGTTCAAGAAGGGGAAGGGAAAGAAGAAAGAAGTCGTTGTTGCAGGTGGGACAGGCCCAATCCAGAAGAAGAAGAATAAGAAGACAAGGAAGAAACCTAAAAGCAAGGTGACTTGCTTTAATTGTGACAAAAAGGGTCACTACGCACGGGAGTGTACCGAGCTAAGAAAGGTAACTTCAAGTCTGTCTTCTGAGCATTATGTTGCTAGTTCTATGTTATTAGTTGATTCTTATCCTTTGTGGATTATAGATTTGGGAGCAACCGACCATGTAGCTCGGGAGCAGATTACATATGTGGAGTACTGCAGGGTACCAGCTGACAACAAATGGATATATGTAGAAAATAATGCAAGAGTCGAAGTCAAAGGAATCAACACTTGCAAACTTAACCTTCGGGGTGGAAGTACTTTGTTTCTACATGATGTCTTGTATGCTCCTGAGATTCGAAGGAATTTTATTTTTGTAACTTATCTTCTTGATTTAGGGTATTGTATTAACTTTTATAGTCAATGTGTGGAATTTAAGATTGACTCAGTGTCAATCAGATATGATTTTTTAACGAATGGTTTTATGGTTCTTGATGTGGAACCAAATGTCAATCGTGCGATTAATAATTATTTTTCAAACATTGCTCTTACTAGTGATACCGAAATAACTGATGAAATTTGATATGCTAGATTAGGACATATATGATAAGATCGCATGAATCGGTTAGCTAAGGAGGGCTTATTGGGCTCTCGTACTAAGATTAGCTTGTCTATATGTGAGCATTGTTTTGCAGGAAAAGCAACTAGGAAATCATTCAATAAGGCTATTAGGGCAGAGTCACCATTGCAATTGATTCATTTGGATATTTGTGGTCCAATGAATGTAAAGGCTAGACATGGAGCTTCCTATTTCATTACATTCATTGATGATTTCTCTCGTTTCGGTCATGTGTATTTGATTTCTCACAAATCTGAAGCATTGGATTGCTTCATTCGTTATATGAACGAAGTTGAGAATCAAACGGAACATAAGGTTAAGACTTTACGCATTGACCGTGGAAGAGAATATTTGTCTGATATGTTCAAGACAATATGTAATGATAAGAGAATTATTAGACAGCTGACAATCCTTGGAACTCCATAGTAAAGTGGGGTTGTTGAGAGAAGAAATAGGACTCTTCTCGAAATGGTTAGGTCTATGATGACGCAGACTAATTTGCCGATCTCCTATTGGGGGGATGCATTATTAGTAGCAGCCTATATTCTTAACAAAGTGCCTTCAAAGTCAGTTTCATCTACTCCATATGAACGTTGGACTAGTAGAAAATCAGATTTGGGAAATCTGAGACCCTGGGGGTTAGCTGCCTATGTTCATGATAGTTCTCACAAGTATGGAAAACTGGGACTTAGAGGTAAGAAATGTATCTTTATAAGATATTTTGATACCTCCAAAAGTTATGTTTTCATAGGTGAGCAACAAGATGAAACAATCTCTGAATTGGATTTGAGAGACGCTACTTTTCTCGAAACTGAGTTCCCAGCTAGAGGTGAGATTGATAAGATAATTCCTTTGTTTGAGGAGGATGAGTCGTTGTCAACTAGACAGGTGTCAAGTGAGATATCTAAAACTAGTCAACCTAGTGAGAGTATTTTGCCTAGTTACGGGATGACTTCTCATGAGCCCAACTTACGGAAAAGTGTTTGTAAGATCAAGCCTAAGAAGAGGTTTGATATTGAGAATGAGGCAATGATGACACTCCCTGTTGACGATGAAGAACCTCAATCAGTTAAGAAAGCTCTGAGCTCTAAAGTTGGAGAAAAGTGGAGAGATGCAATGGTTGAAGAAATGAAGTCAATGATTAAGAATCATGTTTGAGAGTTAGTTGATCTTTCTCCTGGTTGAAGGGCTATTGAGAATAAATGGATTCTCAAAATAAAGAGGAAAGCAGATGGATCAATTAACCTATACAAAGCTCGTTTGATTGCAAAAGGATTTACCCAATTAGAGGGTATAGACTTTGAGGAGACATTTTCTCCCGTAGTGAAGTTTGTGTCAATTCGAGTTATTTTAGTTTTAGTGGCGCATTATGACTTGGAGTTATATTAGATGGATGTAAAACTCTCTTTCCTTAATGGTGAGCTTGATGAGGAAATCTATATGGTTCAACCAGAAGGTTTCATTGCTGAAGGCCAAGTGGATAAATTATGTAGATTGAAGAAATCTATATATCGGCTAAAACAAGCATCAAGACAGTGTAACATAAGATTTAATGAAGTAGTTTTATCTTATGGTTTCGAAATGATCAATGAGGATCATTGTATTTTCTTGAAGAAGGACAAAGAAAAGTATGTCATTTTATCATTGTATGTTGATGATATGCTGATTGCAGAAAATGACATATGTTTTGTGATAAAAGTCAAAAAGTGACTTTCATCACAATTTGACACAATAGATATGGGAGAAGCTGAATACATCCTAGGAGCAAAGATCATCAGGGATCGATCTAAGAGACTTTTGGGTTTGTCTCAAGAGTCTTATATAAATAAGATGTTACAACATTTCAACATGTCTAATTGCAACAGTGAACATACACCTATTATGAAAGGTACTGTTCTGAGCAAGAGTATGAGTCCCAAAACTCTTGAAGAAATAGCCGAGATAAATAAAAAACCATATGCTAGTGCTGTTTGTAGTTTGATGTACACTATGTTGTGTACTCGTCCCAATATCAGCTATGTTGTTGGCTTAGTCAGCTGGTTCTAGTCAAACCTAGGACCGAGACACTGGAAGATAGTAAAAAGAATATTCAGATATCTGAAAGTGACGACAGGATATAATTTCTGTTATCAAGGATTAGATATGAGTCTGAAGGGTTATTCAGATGCAGGTTGGGTGGGGGACCTAGATGATAGAAAATCCATATTAGGCTATGCGTTCTTGTTGAATGGTGGCACCATCTCTTGGAACAGCAAAAATAGGCCTATGTGGCCTTATCAACTATGGAAGCTGAATATGTAGCATGTTCAACAGCTGTACAAGATACAGTCTGGTTAAGGAGGTTCCTGAAGCATTTGAAGATTGTTGAAAACAGTGGGAGTCCAATGACTATCTACTGTGACAGTCAAGCTGCTATAGCTTTTTCTAAGGATCCCAAATATCACAACAAGGGCAAACATATAGCTATAAAGTATAACTCTATCAGACATATTGTTGCTAAGAAGAAGGTAATTCTTGAGTATATCCCTACACGAGCTATGCTTACAGATACTTTTACTAAGTCGATGACTAGAGAGTCATTTAATGAGCATGTAAAGTCTATGGGACTTCGTATAATGTAACAGTTTTGTAATGACAATCAGATATTGTAATTTCATTGTTTTAAATGCAAGCCATAATTTATTCAGTGTATGTGATGTTACATTCTGATAAAATCTCGGTGAGCATGTTGACAGGTAGTGATTGGTCCTCTCACATGGATAATCATCTATGTTTGTTATGTACGAATAGGGGTAAGACTATTACTTATAGAATAACTTTTGAAACTATATATATTGTATACATACCTATAAGCTGAGGGGTCGTCTTGATATGTGTATCAAGATAAGATCATTTAAGATAAGTGATCGAAGTAAATGTTCCCACCATTTACTATACCTGTTTATGAGCTAAATTAGAATTCATATGTTGAATTCAGGATTAGACATTTGGAATGTCTGGATCAAAATATGTACGATGTTGAGATAAACATGCGCTCTTTATTGATGAAGAGAATAACATCGTAGTATGTGATTCATACCACGTGTGCTAAGACGACAATAAGGGTAGTAGGAGAATGGATCCCTGCTTCTCTACTATGTGAGCCCTTTGAGATTATATGTTAATCTCAGCATTTGCCCTTTGTGACTATTTAGGTGTCTGCTTGAAGTTTTAATCAAGGTCTGCTACTTTAGCATGTAAACCTATTGACTATGGATGATTCAGTCTATGGAACATGACTAGGAAAGCGACTGATTAATATGAATAGATTCACACTAAAAAGGAAGATTAAATATGTTTACATCCTTTGAGAATTATTCACTGGTCGACCCATTTCTGTTATGTATGAAAATGTTTGTGAATATTGAGAATATGGAACATGCACTTGACTTGATGGTCATTATGAGGGATTAGAGATGTTCATATTGATGTAAGTGGAGATTATTTAATCTGGGCAAATAGTAAGACATTATATCCAGAAAAACGATTAAGTATCACCAGGAGAATGATTCAGTGTCACCTGGAAAACGGCTGTGAGCCACCTGAAGGATGGCAATGGGCCATCAGGTGAATGACTATGTGTCATTCAGAGAATGGTAATGTATCATTTGAAGAGCTGCTAAGTTAGGTGTAATTACTTTTCTTAGCATTGATCGCTCTATGAGCAGCTATGTAAAGTGTAACAACCTTCTTAGCATTGGATTGCTCAGTGTGCTTGTTGTCGCACGAGTCATTTCCCTAAGTATGAATTGGTTGTTCTAATGGTCTTTGTGACTATTAATCTCTATTCTATTAGTCTTTTGGGACTATGGTCTCTAATGCGATTCTGATCTATGTGACTGGTTACTTCTATTAGTCATTTGGGACTAATGACTCTGGCTTTGTTTTGTTTATGTGACTAAATACCTCTTATTGGTCTATGTGACCATTTGTTTATGTGACATATTTTGGACGAGTGAGAGATGAAACACGTGGAGCGGTTACTGCGTGTTGTGCGTAGTAACCACGCACGAACCTGCACATGCACTCAAAGGAGTGCGTGCAGTTTCTCCACAAGAATGAGTGTCCAAACTCCTATTTAAAGGAGGCAGCGTCTAAAGCAGTGGGCTACTAGAAAAGTTGGACGAACAGAGGACTGTGACATAGGATATCGGAGGAGTGGAAGTTCTATCGGAGAGAACAACGAGAGAAAAGAACACCAAGGCACGACTGCAATCTTGGCTCGTGAAAGAGGAGGATCTTTTCGAAGTGATTGACCCTCAGACAACAAACAAATCCTTCTTCTCGACACCCCTACAACGCTAACTCAATCACTATAAGTTTTATTTTATCTTCATTTAGTTTCTTTTGTTTCATCGCTTAAATTAGGTTAGAAAGATGCTTTAAACCACCAAAATATCTAGACTATGAAAAATATTTACTTATTTTATTTTTTATAATATTTTTTATTTTTATTCCTAATATATTTATCAACTCATTTTGTATATCATGACCAAGAAAAACCTCACTTCTTCGAGGTTTTCCGATTCCAAGTTTCTCATGTCATCTATTTATGTGCCAAACATCTATCATGACTCAGTAATTGCTCAAATCTTGAATCAAACAAGATTTTTATTGATAACTTTGGATAGATAACCAAGGTTATTAACAAATATCCTGAACCAAACACACCCTAAGATTTTTCCAATCTTAATACCCTTCATTTGCTAATTAAATTATAATTAATTTTGATTAAATAATTACAACAAAAGAAAACTATGTTATCTAATTATTTTGAATATATTAGTCATCTCCATTTCTCTAATTGGACCTTTTCAACTAATAAATATGATGCGATAGCTTTTGGCCCCTTCCACAGTAGTGTTGGAAAAGGATGGGTTCTTCATGGAGGCAATAGTAAATCCTGTCAAAATCAACACACGTCAAAGGGCGTCGTCGGGATTCCGACGATGACCCTTCGATACTTAAGTCAGACAGACATATATGAAAGAAAATGTATTAAATGTAGTAAACAAATAAATGTAGAAGAAGAGAAGAGTTATTTCTTGTATAGCTGGAAATAAGCGAGAGAGAAAACTCCCCTAGGAGAGACCTCTTTTGAGTTGCCTTAATGATTTGTACTCAACATATCCTTGATGAATTAGTTCTTTCTGCAATATGTTTTGCAGTTGACTACACTTGCGAGCTTTCCTTCCAATCCGTCTTTGATTTCCTTTTGAAGAATGATGATCGTGCACTTAATATGACCCTATAAGCTCCCAGTGAAAAAGTAACCGCCCGACCATGCTCGACACCAGCACTAACTTCAGACTACTCAATGTTGGCACGAAGATTAGCGGTGTAGGCGAGGAACATGCCCGAAGTGCTATAGGCAGCAGGAGGAGAGGTGGAGGTCAGACCTCAAAGGCCTTGAGGAGGCGTCTCCCACGGAGGTTGAGTGCAGTGCAGGGGAAGCATTCCCTGTCGTAGGTGCACTTAGAGAAGATGGTGCCGACCTTAAGAAGCATGTGAGTTGCCTTGACATGGCCGACGAGGCATGCATAGTAGAGTGCGACGGAGTCCCAGGCGTCGCGAGCATTCACATTCACGCAGGAGTCCATGAGGTAGTGGAGGCGATCGAGATTGTCGATGCACGTTGCCTCAAATAGGGGCTAGATGAGCCATCTTGAGAGGGACAAAGGGATGGAGATCCTCCAGGTCGAGGTCCCAATCACCCCATTCCACCTCCCCCTTTTCCCCCTCTTTAACTTGAAACCCTAGCAACCCTTTTTATTCTCTTCACTGGGTCGGACCCTTGCATCCAATCTCTATGGGGTCATTTTCACAGTATCATAAGTAACCCCTCCTAAATAATCAGATGATTCACTCTGATGAGTCTGACTTCAACTTTATCACTTCATCGTCTAGAGTTGGATTATATCTCTGCTCTCTGTTCCTCTATTTGGGGATATCATAGTTATCCATAATATCCTATCCGCCAAATAGTAAAGAGGTTGACTTAAGAGCTTATGAACTATCTCAGTCGAATAAGAATGTTGGCATGAGGGCTTACGAACTATCTTGTCCGAATGATGGGAAAGAGGTCTACACAAGGGTCTACGAATTGTCTCGGCCGAATAATGGCAAAGAGGTCAGCGCGAGAGTTTACAAACTACCTCGCCTGAATAATGAGAAGGAGGTCAACATGAGGGCTTACAAACTGTCTCGGTCGAATAATAAGAATGTCGGCGTGAGAGCTTATGAACTGCCTCTGCCGAATAATAAGAATGTTGGCGTGAGGGCTTATGAACTGTGTCAACTAAATAATAAGGAGGTCAACGCGAGGACTTACGAACTACCTCGATCGAATAATAAGAATGTCGGCGCGAGGGCTTTCAAACTGCCTCAACTGAGTAATAAGAATGTCAGTGCAAGGGCTTACAAATTCCTCAATCGAATAGTGAGAAGGAAGTTAGTGCAAGGGCTTACGAACTATCTTAATTAAATAATAAGAATGTTGGTGAGAGGGTTTATGAACTGTCTCGGTCGAATAATGAGAAGAAGGTCAGCACGGGGGCTTACGATCTACCTTGGCCAAATAGAAAGGAGGTTGACATGAGGACTTATAAACTATCTCGGTTGAATGGAAAGAAAGATATCGGCGTGAGGGCTTACGAACTGTCTCGGTAGAATAGTGAGAAGGAGGTTGACATGAGGGCTTACGAATTGCCTTGGTCGAATAATAAGAATGTTGACGCAAGACTTATGAACTTCCTTGGTTGAATAATGAGAATGAGGTCGGTACGAGGGTTTACGAATTGCCTCGATCGAATAATAAGAATATCGTCACGAGGGCTTACAAAATGCTTCGGGCGAAAAATAAGAATGTCGGCATGAGGGCTTACGAACTACCTCTGGCGAATAGTGAGAAGAAGGTCGGTGCGAGGGCTTATGAACTGCCTTGACCGAATAGAAAGGAGATCGACATGAGGGCTTATGAACTGCCTGGTCAGGCCGAACGGAGAATAAGCACTTCAAGTGGTGCAAAGATTACAATTTGTCTGACTGTGTTGAGTGGAGGATAAACACTATGGGCGGTCCAAAGCTTACAATTTGTCAGGTCGTGCCGAGTGGAGAATATACACTACAGGTGGTCCATGGCTTACGAATTGCCTGGCCGAGCTAAATAGAGAATAAGCATTTTGGGTGGTGCAAGGGTTATGATTTGCCTGATTATGCCTAGTGGAGGATAAACACTACGGGCGATCCAGGGCTTGTGATTTGCATGGCCGTGTTGAGTGGAGGATATACACTGTGGGTGGTCCAAGACTTACGATTGGCCTGACTGTGCTGAGTGGGAAATGAGAGTCACGGGCGATGCAGGGCTTACAAATGACCTGCCCTGTTCTGCATGGAGAAACGAGAGTCACAGGCGATGCAGGGCTTACAAATGGCCTGACCGTGCCACATGGAGAAATGAGAGTTGTAGGTAGTGCAGGTCTTCGAATGTCTTGGCTGTGCTGCATAGAGAAACGAGAGTCATGGGCGGTGCAGGGCTTACGAATGGCATGGCTATGTCGCATGGAGAAGCAAGAGTCGCGAGTGGTGCAAGACTTACGAGTGGCCGGACCATACCGCATGGAGAATACGAGAATGTCGGGAGGTCTAGAGCTTACGGGTGGTCTGACCTTGCCAACTCGAGAGGTCTAGGTTTACGTGTGCCCTGACCTTGCTAAATGAAGAAGAGCACGTCGAGAGATCCATGGCTTACGGGTGACTTGGCCTTGTCGATTCGGGAGGTCCAGGGCTTATAGGTGGCTTGACATTTTCGACTCAGGTGGTCCAAGGCTTACAGGTGGCCTAGCCTTGCTGAATCGGGAGGTCTAGGCTTAAGGGTGGCCCAACCTTGTCGATTTGGGAGGTCCAAGGGTTGCAGGTGGCCTAGCCTTGCTGCTAGGGCTTACGGGTGGTCTGGCCTTGTCGTATGGAGAATGGGCACCTCAAACGATCCAAGGCTTATGATTTGCCTGGGCTTGCCGAGTGGAGAATATATATCACGAGCGGTACAAGGGTTACGGATGGTCTGGTCGTGCTGCATGGAGAAACGAGAGTAGTGGGCGGTGTAGGGCTTACGAGTGGCCTGCTCGTGGTGCATGGAGAATGAGCACCTCAGGCGATGCAAAGCTTACGTATGACATGTTAATGCTGAATAGAGAATGGGCGCCTCGGGCGGTGCAGTACTTACAATTTGCTTGGTCGTGTCGGGTGGAGAATATACATCGCGGGTGGTGCAGGGCTTACGAATGGCCTGACTATGTTGCATGGAGAGACGAGAGTCGTTGGTGGTGCAGGGCTTACGAGTGGTTTGTGTTGGGTTTCCCCAGCACCATGACGAGTGTGTGTTCGAACACGTTTCGTAAACATGTACACAACGAAAGCAATAAAAGCAATAAATCTAATTTATTACAACACACACATCACACGCATGTAGGATACAACATGTGTAGACATAATCGCTATTTAAAATTTTGCAATAAAAGGAACTTATACTAGGTATACCTGACGGATTACGTGTAGCGGGAATGACATCAATCGTAGCGACCCTCACTAGAATCGCCTCTATCTGTATTCACGTCGAGTATCGTCGGGATAGCTTCACAAAGCTATGAGCCCCGACTTCGCAAGAGTCACTAGCCTCGTGTCGAAGTCGTTGTGATCCAAGAGACGATCACAATCCGAAACAAATTTGGATCCCAAAAATGAGTTTCACAAACTCGCTTGTCGGAAGTAGTTTTTGTCAACCGTTTGACGAAAACTTAACCCTCCACCTATGAGGATTGTCGGAGATCCAATCCCCGGCAAGTAGACCGCTGTTGGAGCACAAAATACTGACTAAACGACCTCTCCATGAAGAGGAGAACAAGCTGTCTAGAATCTGGACAGCTTGTTTGGTGGAAGATATGGTCGCCCCAATAGAGGATGGCGAGGAATCATTGGTGGTTGGTGGGTGGGCGGCAAGTGGCAGGGCGAAGAAAACACGGGTGGCAGCTCCTCTTGGGCAGTAATGGCTTGGGCGACAAGAGCAAGGAGAAGAGGGAAAGGAGGCTAGGGTTTCCAAAACCCTTAAACCAATTCATTCTCTACGAAAACCCCTTAAGCCATGTTTTTATAGAGAATACATTCTCCTAACGGTTATTGGTTCATAACCAAAATTCGTTAACCCGCTTCAATAACTTAAGTTAAAATAAACCAAACCGCATTGGTCTATTTTAAGTTAAAACAAACCGAACCAACTTTGGTTTATTCGTTTAAAACAAACCAAACTACTTTGGTTTATTTTCCACAATTGGATTAGAATTAAACCAATTTGGTTCATCCATCATGTCTTCAAAAGACACAGCTCATCCATGCTTCCGATGCGACTGAAATCATTTCATACTCACTCTTTGTTTGGTCTAACCAAACTTAGTCTCTCTCGATCTGAGAATCCTATTCCCAAACTCATTTTAAATCCTTCGGATTACGCTCGTTGTGCGTGTGACCAAATAGGTTCCCGATTTATGTTGATCGTCTATAATTAACCATTAATTATAAAACGATCATAAGTGACACCTAGTAGTACATCATGATCCCCAATTAATCGAAAAATCAATAGTTGATCCCAGAACCATTTCTGAAATCCTTCGGCAGTTATAATGAATCGTGCCCCATTCCTTTCACTCATCTTATACCCACTTGATTCAGGACATGGTCTATTGTGTTAGTCCCTACTAGGTTGACTACGTCACACCTAGCCCAAATATTACTTCCTCTTCCTCCGGATTCTAGTTACTATACATGTATCCAAGAGTTTCATATTCTAAACATGTAATGCTTTGGTCAAAGACTTTAGTAACAATCCGACGAGAGGTCATAGGGTATACATCTCATCGCAAGGAGCAGTGAATCCTCTGTAGGCTATTCAAACACCTTCGACCACTTCGACTTATACCTAATCATCCCGGATTCACATCTCTTCAGAGATGCTTGCTTAAGATGTCAAAGCATAAGTCTTCATGATCAAGATGACTTGAATACCATAAGTCGAAGGAACATCACACTTAAGCTGCTGTAAGAACTTCATTGACATATCCATATATGCAGATAACTATATGAAGTCTTACAGTTGGTCACTCCAATGAACTAGTTACCATAACTAGCATCCACGATCAACTCTGGACATCTCAATGTCACCAGCCAGTGAAAAACATCTGCTTGGATAAATCAAAGAGTATACCTCATGCTAGTCTCAACAGAATCAAAGATGTCCGAATCCATCAATTCATCGACTAGGGATAATTCTAATACATCACAATTACACATGTAGAGATACTCACTAGTTATGATCCAATCATAAATTCTCTCATGCTGTGAATCGTATTACGGACATTTAGTAAATGAGTTTGAAATCCAATCAAATACATGAAAACATGTAGACTCAAATAGTGAATCTTCATTTATCAAATAAATGGTACAATCATAAGGCGATTGCCTTAGGACACCTTTCATATATTATTAACAAACTCCCACTTTGCCTAATGCCAATCGTCATGGTATCCAATACCATAAGCTCTAACATGACCCTCAAACTTACTTTGAGAGACCTTAGTTAAAGGGTCCGCTAAGTTCCTTTTAGTGGAAATCTTCTCGATTTGTATTTCTTTCCTACTTATGATCTTTCTGATCAGATGATAGCGGCGAAGCACATGTTTGGATCATTGATGAGACCACATCAAGTTCAGAGACAAACTTCTTGATCCAAACCGCTTCCTTTGCTGCTTCCGAAGCTGCAATTTATTCTACCTCAGTGGCAGAATCTGCTATAGTGTCTTTCTTGGAACTTTTCCAACTTATTGCGCCTCCTTTTAAGGTAAATATGTAACCAGACTGAGACCTGGAATCATCCTTGTCTGTCTGGAAGCTGACATCTGTATACCCGCGTATTACCATATCACCCTCTCCATATATTAGGAACACATCCTTAGTTCTTCTTAAATACTTAAGGATTGTCTTAACAGCTGCCCAATGATCCATTCCTGGATTAGACTGGTATTTGCTTGTGACACTCAGAGCATACGATACATCGGGTCTCATACATTACATAGCATACATGATAGATCCTATTGTGGATGCATAGGGAATCTTACTCATGCAAATCCAATCATCTTCTGTGCACGGACACATAGACTTCGAAAGGTGTATCCCATGCCTAATGGAAAGGAAACCTTTCTTGGATCCCGACATGCTCAACCTCTTTAGCACTCAGTCTATATATGTAGATTGCGAAAGACCAAGCAATCATTTCGATCTATCTCTATAGATCTTGATCCCGAGGATGTAGGTCGCTTCTCCCAGGTCTTTCATGGAGAATGTTTTGGATAACCAAATTTTAACTGACTGTAAGACAGATATATCATTTCCTATGAGTAATATGTCATCGACATACAACACTAGGAACACGACTGCACTTCCACTTGTAGGACCGTCGGTGGTCGGTTAGAGGGGGTGGGGGTGAATAACCATCAATCGTCGTATGGTGGAATTCGTTCGTTCTTGCATGCTTGTCTACAATTGTCATTAATATACACAGCGGAATAACAATAGAAATAATAACAACAATACAATCACACGCAATACACAAGATATACGTGGTTCGGAACCGAATGATTCCTACTCTACGGGCGTGCTCACCGAGCTCTAATTATGTGCACGATACTAACTAAACTCCTTCTCGACAACACGTCGGAGGTGGAGAAACCTCTCACAAGCAATTACACTAAGTAATATGAAATACAAGCAATACAAAGACAAATACGAAATACACATAAAGAACACTTTACAACGCTTGCTTTGAACCCTTTGCTTGTTGCTTGCTTTAGATGGCGCTTGAAGGTCTGGAATGAAGCAGCAATTCCCCTCCAACAGCTTCACAAAAGTCTTGGCGAAATCCTCCCTCTTGAGCTCCATTTATAACTTGCATCAAGCTGATTTCATGCCCATCAGTCGACTGATCGTGACCATCAGTCGACTAGTCCTGTAGACGTTGTCTCACAACGACCAAATCCACGTCGGTCAAGTTCCAATGGATCACCCATCAGTCGACTGATGATACCCATCAGTCGACTGATTATCCCATTAGTCGAGTGCTGGCGCGAGCACTCGACTGGAAACCATTCTGTGGCTGAAAACACTCTGATCACCGATCGATCTCCCTCATCGATCGTGATGGTGTTATCGATCACATCATCCTTAGCGGTCGATCATCGACACTGTTGATCGAACACCCGGTCGAACCCTAGTCGACTTAGAGCAGTCGACTGACACCTATGCCAGTCAACTGATGTCGGGTAAAATCTCAAACACCAAGTTGTTTGAGCATCCGACACTCAGTCTTAGCCACTTGACCAAGTCCACCTCATCCTTCATGGAGTTCCCCATCGAAGCTCTCTTCTCTCGGCCTACGTCCCTCGGATGCGCCAAGCGCACAACTTCGTAACGCCATCCTTCGCGTCTCTTGCCCTCGAAGTATGCTTCCCTTGGGCCTCACTCCATTCGCTCCCCGTCTGGTGGTCCCTCGGATGCACCAAGCGCACGACTTTGCAATGTCATCCTTCACCGACTCAAGGACCCCGAGCCTAGTGAACTTGCCAAGTCCTCAAGACTTTCCAAATGCACCAAGTGCACGACTTCGCAATGTATTTCTCACCAAGCACCAAGCGCACGACTTCGCAATGCTTTGGACTTTCCCACACCAAGCCCCATGCTTGGATTTTCCATGCCAACTCCATGTTGGACTTTCCTATGACAATCCTATATTATAAGTTTTGTCTATCATCAAAATATTGTTCGAGTCAAACTCGAGTCAACCTGGGCCGATTGCACCAACAATCTCTCCCTTTTTGATGATTGACAAAACTACCATCTCAAGTCTACCAATTCTCTCATATTGGCAATTCTCATATCCCAATGAGAATTCCAACGAACCTTAATTGGTAACTTGGTATTGGTAACTTGATAACTTCTCCCCCATTTTGAAATTACATCAAAAAGGTCCTCAAGGGTGTCAATGTCTCATATCCCAATGAGATCTTACAATCTTCCCCTTGGCATGCCCTCAATCTTTCTAGTGATAATCTCATATCACTTAAGAGAGGCGCAATCCCTCAATTTTCCTCCCATGAGGAAAAATACACATCCATCTTCCCATGATGGATACCTCCCCCTAAAGGCTTGCTCCCCCTTGACCATTGTACCAATAAAGTCCTTGTAGAGTCCCTAAGCCAATAGGAACACAAAAACTATCAAAATTAAGGCAAAGTTCAACAATGAACTCTCACATACCTTAAAATTGATACTCTCCCTAAACACTTCTCCTAATCCACATCCAATAGATTTCCACCCTTTCTAATGCTCTCCCAAAAATGTCCTAGGGTTAGGAGTGGTTAGGGGACCAAAACCTAGCTGAACATGAGCCTAACCACTAAGGT
Organism: Wurfbainia villosa; assembly: GCA_025175895.1. Taxonomy (NCBI): domain Eukaryota; kingdom Viridiplantae; phylum Streptophyta; class Magnoliopsida; order Zingiberales; family Zingiberaceae; genus Wurfbainia; species Wurfbainia villosa. Next base: position 3,342,047 of record JAKLTH010000147.1, read on the forward strand.
TTACCCAAAATCAGTGATGTCGATCGACTCTCATACCGTCGACTCCTTCCCACATCGATCATTGGACTCCTGTCGATCGATAACTACATTCTTGATTTTGATTTTGAAGCAATTTCTGAAATTCGTAAGTAAATATACATAAGTTGAAAAATCTTGAAATTTTGTATGTATATTACTTATTACAATCATAATGGGTGAAAAATATTGGAAAATTATTTTACCCACAAATTAGTGAGATTGACACAAAGTTCAAAAATTTAGAAAAGCTTCAATATTGAGCCCTCTTTGTACCATCCCAATCAATGGTGATTGCTATCAAAAGATAGACTTCACCAAGGTTTTTCAAAATATTTTTGAAACCTTTAATTCCTTTTTCCTAAACATATCACTTGTATCTAAATGTGCAAAACACATTCAAGTCAAATATTCTAGTGAGATGTGAGTTTTTGTTCTTTAATGGTCTCATGCATATTCTAAGACAACTCTACTTGATTCCCTTATGCATAGGACTTCAAGTCATGCCAATGATCCTTACATCAATTTTATTTTATGCATGATATGATTATGGCATATATATGATATAACTAAGCATGTACCAAAATCATGATGTCATGACATGTGAATGAAATTTTAGCATACATGACATATAAAACTAAGTCTAAAACATGATCATGACATTTTTAGAGATAAAAATTAAAATGATGTCATGTCATGGCAAGGCAGATAAATCATGGCAAGTAAAATATACTAAGGTATAAAATACCTAAGTGTTAAATCTAAATTGCTATTTCTGGGAATTAATTCTATTTTTCCTTAATACCATTATCTCCCAAGTGTGTCATAAACCCAAAATGACACACCAATACTTCTAAGACCTATTTGTGCCAATTTAATCATTTTTTTTTACTTCTTAAAGCATATTGGCACATCCTAATGTGTCAACTTACCATGGCTAGGTTAACTACCCATCCACTTAGGGTTGACACACCCTAACCCATCTAGCGTGAATCGATCACGCTTCTAGGAACCCAATACCTATTGGAGCTCCTTGGGTTAACAAGGTATTCACTAAGGATAACTTCCCTAGATACCTTTCTAATGACCCTTTTAGGCTTTGAAGCCATAGTCTTTTGGGTCTTTCCTAAGTCAAACCTAGGGGTAACTCCCCCTTTGACCTTCTTAGTGGCTTTCTTAGTTTTTCTCAAGTCCTTAGCTACTAAGCAAACACCATGGCTAGTCTTAGGGATAGCTTCCCTATTAGCCTTGGTTTTTCTAGACCTAGAAATTGTTCCATAATTAAATGGAACATTATGATAAGTCTTCTTGGGCTTAGGTTTGTGACCCAAACATTCCTTGCCCTTAGACCGTTTTTGAATCTTAGGTCTTGACTTTTGGACATTTGACCCTTGAATAGAATTTTCTATAATTTTAAGGGTCTTTTCCATTCTCTCAAGTCTTGGACTTGGTTCTCTAGCTCTAATTTTCCCATTTTTGAATTTTCATTAGGTTTTTGGGAAATATTTTTCTTCTTAGGCATGTGCCTAGACTTTTTGGGATTAATACCTAAATTTTCTTCTATTCTCCTAATTGATTCCCTAGGTAAAATAGTTCTAGTGTTATTGGTCCTTGGTTTATCCTTAGATAAATTTACATGCTTAGCACCTAAACAATAAACCTTATTATTTCTACTAGCATGCTTTTCATTAATAATTGTAAGAGAGCTAAAATAATTCCTAGCATGCTCGTTAACCCTAGAAATTGAAGGTACATTAATTAAATTTAACTTAGGGTTAGCTTTAGAAGCTCCCCCTACATGAGATGCCCCTTCTTGTATTTTCTTCCCCCTAGGGCATTGGTTTCGGTAGTGTCCCCGTTGGTTGCATTTGAAGCACACAAAGTGCTCTTTGCTCTTGATTGTGGGGACTCCGACATCCTTAGACTTTTGGTGCCAGTGTTTTCTTCTTAGCCAATTTTGGGCATTTGCTCTTGTAATGCCCTTTCTCCCTACACTCAAAACAAATTATATGATATTTATTTAAAATCAATATGCTTGAGTTACCTATGGAATTTTCTTCTTGGTCTTCATTTCTCCCGGATGTGGATGCTTCTTGTCCTTGCTCTGGGATGGAAGATTGCCTTTCCTCCCCCTCAATACTAGAAGCGGAGGTCTCCACCAAATCATCAACATCATCGAAAGTGGATGGGCTCTCTTCCACGGCATCTTCCTTTACTTGTGCCGGTTCAGGAATTTCTTGGAATTTGATTAACTTATTCCATAACTCCCTTGCATCCCAAAAATTACCTAGCCTAGACCAAATGTTGTTAGGAATCGAATCACTAAGTAATTCGATTACCTTGAGATTTATCTCAAAGTCCTTGATTTGGTCTTGGGTCCACCTTGACTTCTCAATTTGCCTATTTCTTTCATCCCTAGGCAATTCGAAACCATTTTCTAAGATTAGCATGAAATCAAAATCGGTTTCTAGATATACCTCCATTTTTCTTCTCCACCATTGAAAATTTCCTTCGAATTTTAGTGGTTGGAAGTTGTAGTCGGTCATCTTGTAGTGCTTGTGTTGGCGGTTAGTCCTCGACAAGCTACCTTGGCTCTGATACCACTTGTAGGATCGTCGGTGGCCGGCTAAAGGGGAGTGAATAGCCCTCAATCGTCGTATGGTGGAATTCGTTCGTTCTTGCATGCTTGTCTACAATTGTCATTAATATACGCAGCGGAATAACAATAGAAATAATAACAACAATACAATCACACGCAATACACAAGATATACGTGGTTCGGAACTGAATGGTTCCTACTCCACGGGCGAGCTCACCGAGCTCCAGTTATGCGCACGACACTAACTAAACTCCTTCTCGACAACACGTCGAAGGTGGAGAAACCTCTCACAAGCAATTACACTAAGTAATATGAAATACAAGCAATACAAAGACAAATACGAAATACACGTAAAGAACACTTTACAATGCTTGCTTTGAACCCTTTGTTTGTTGCTTGCTTTAGATTTCTCTTGAAGGTCTGGAATGCAGCAGCAATTCCCCTTCAACAACTTCACAAAAGTCTTGGCGAAATCTTCCCTCTTGAGCTCCATTTATAACCTGCATCAAGCTGATTTCGCGTCCATCAGTCGACTGATCATGACCATCAGTCGACTGGTCCTGTAGTCATTGTCTCACAACGACCAAATCCATGTCGGTCAAGTTCCAACGGATCACCCATCAGTCTACTGATGATACCCATCAGTCGACTGATTATCCCATCAGTCGAGTGCTGGTGCGAGCACTCGACTGGAAACCATTTTGTGGCTAAAAACACCCCGATCAGTCGACTAATCCCCCTCATCAGTCGACTGATAGTGTTATCAGTCGACTGCTATCCCTTGGCAGTCGATTGATTAGCCAGACCCTGTTCAGTCGAACACTAGTTGAACCCTAGTCGACTTAGAGCAGTCGACTGACACCTATGCCAGTCGACTGATGTCGGGTAAAATCTCAAACACCAAGTTGTTTGAGCATCCGACACTCAGTCTTAGCTACTTGGCCAAGTCCACCTCATCCCTCATGGAGTTCCCCACCGAAGCTCTCTTCTCTCGGCCTACGTCCCTCAGATGCGTCAAGCGCACGACTTCGTAATGCCATCATTCGCATCTCTTGCCCTCGAAGTATGCTTCCCTTTGGCCTCACTCTATTCGCTCCCCGTCCGGTGGTCCCTCGGATGCACCAAGCGCACGGCTTCGCAATGTCATCCTTCACCGACTCAAGGACCCCGAGCCTAGTGAACTTGCCAAGTCCTCAAGACTTCCCAAATGCACCAAGCGCACGACTTCGCAATGCATTTCTCACCAAGCACAAAGCGCACGGCTTCGCAATGCTTTGGACTTTCCCACACCGAGCCCCATGCTTGGATTTTCCATGCCAACTCCATGTTAGACTTTCCTATGACAATCCCATGTCATAAGTTTTGTCTATCATTAAGAGTCAAACTCGAGTCAAACTCGAGTCAACCTAGGCCGATTGCACCAACACCACTAACCTTCTTGTACACACAAGGTTCATCTGGATTTTGTGAGAAATCAAACATTTTGATTGTCTCATCAAAATGAATATTCCAGCTCCTGGATGCTTGCTTCATTCCATAAATGGACCGTCGAAGTTTGTATACCTTGGTTTTATCAACCGATGTGAAACCCTCAGGTTATATCATATACACGCCCTCGAGTAGGCTTCCATTAAGGAAAGTCATTTTCACATCCATCTGTCATATCTCATAATCATAATGAGCCGCTATGACTAGGAGTATCCGAATGGATTTAAGCATAGCAACTGGTGAATAGGTTTCGTTATAATCAACACCTTACTTTTGACGATAGTCTTTCGCCACTAATCTAGCCTTATAGGTAATCACATTACCATCCATGTCGATTTTCTTCTTGAAAACCCACTTGCACCCTATATGCTTAATACCTACCTTCAGGTGGGTCCACCAAGTTCCAAACTTGATTTTCATACATGGAATTCATTTCCAACTTCATGGCTTCAAGTCATTTGTCCATTTCTGAACTTTTCACAACTTCTTCATAACTAGTAGGTTCCTCATCATCAATGAGTAACACATCATTCGATTCACTTACAAGAAATCCATATCTCTCGGGAATGTTATGTGTCCTACCAGATCTACGAAGATGTGGTGTCACAATAGGTTCAGTCGATGTCTCATCACTATGAGTTATCGGTTGAGGTGCTTGACTAGGTATCTCATCAATATCTATTGAAATCTCTTGAACCTCCTCAAGTTAAATAACGCTCCCACTGTTTTCTTGCAAGAGAAACTCTTTCTCTAAAAACACAACATGCCTTGAAACAAACATCTTTTATTCCATAGGATGATAGAATTGGTAACCCCTCGTTTCCTTAGGATATCCAATAAATAAATATTTATCAGACTTAGCATCCGGTTTGTCTGATACAGTCCGCTTCACATAAGCAGGATAACCCCATATCTTCAAGTAAGATAAATGAAGTTTCTTACTATTCCATATCTCATATGGAGTAGTAGAGACTACCTTGGTCATAACTCTCTTTAGCAAGTAAATAGTTGTCTGAAGTGCATAGCCCCATAAGGACTTGGAAAGATTCACATGATTCATCATCGACCTGACCATGTCCAATAAGGTCCGATTTCTCCTCTCAGACACACCATTAAGCTGTGGTGTATGCGGCGGAGTCCATTGAGACCATATACCATTATCCCTTAGATAATCCAGAAACTCTTGACTCAAGTATTCACCACCTCGATCCTATTGAAGTATTTTAATACTCTTGCCAAGTTGTTTCTCTACTTCATTTCTGAATTCTTTGAACCTTTCAAAGGCTTCAGACTTGTGTTTCATCAAGAATACATACCCAAACTGTGAGTGATCATTGATAAAGGTAATGAAGTAGTTATAGCCTTCTAGAGCTTGAGTTGTCATAGGTCCGCATACATCAGTATGTATTAAACCAAGTAACTCTCCCACCGGTTCACCTTTTCCCATAAAAGGTAACTTAGTCATCTTGCCTTTTAAGCATGATTCACATGTATCGTATGAATCTAATTCAAATGATTTCAGAATTCCATATCGGTGTAATTCGGACATGTGTTTCTTGCTCACATAGCCAAGACGACAATGCCACTTGTAGGAGTCTAACTGATTATCTTTTCGAGCATGCTTGTTGCTCACTTTGATATTGAAAATGTCACTTGATACGTCTAACGTATAAATATCATTGCTTAAAGTTTCAGTCCCATAAAGAACGTCATTTAAAGTTATGTAACAACAATTGTTACTAAAAGTTAAATAGTACCCATTTCTATTTAAACAAGAAATAGAAATGATGTTCTTTATCAACGAAGGAACATAAAAGCAATTGTCCAGTTCTAAGATAAGTCCTGTAGGGAGTTTCAACAAATACGTTCCGATGGCGAGTGCAGCCACCTTTGCTCCATTCCCAATATATAAATTTGACTCTCCCTTGACGAGTCTTCTTCTATTCCGTAGCCCATGTATATCATTACATATATGTGAGTCACACCCAGTATCCAATACCCAAGTGTTTGAGGAAATAGAATGACAATCAATAATGAAAATATCTGAAGAAGATGGGACATCTGATGTCTTATTCTTCTTCACGGGCTCAAGATAAATCTTGCAGTTTCTTCGCCAATGACCCTCCTTGCCACAATGATGGCAAGTACCCTTTTGAGTTGGTTCTTCCTTATTAGCCTTTTTCTTTTTCCCCTTTTGTTGTTCCTTTGACTTCCTCTTATAACCTTTCTTCAAGGAATCAACTAACAACACCGTCCCTTGCTCATGCTTCACAGAAGGCTCCACAGTCTTCAGCATGTTGAGTAGTACCACAGATGAACCTTCTTGCATCTCAGAGGTGAAGAGGAGCTTGGAGACTTCGAACCTTTCGGATCTCACTTGCTCATCAAATAACTCATAAAGATGAAATACTATGGTATGAGCATCTATATGCTCATGCTGCTTCCGTAGCTCGGGTACCATCGCGGCTAGCACGATGTAACTCACTAGTTAAGAATCACTCACATATTTCTGATAGGCCAACAATTGGTCCAGAGTTGCATCATCACTAGGACGGGTGGGAAGAGACTCTTCGAGGACATACGCAAGCTTTTTCGCCTTGAGAACAATTCTCAAATTTCTAAGCCAATCCAAGAAGTTCAGCCTAGTCAATTTATTCGAATTCAAATAGAGCGCAAATTCAAAGTCATCATGATCAAGCGATTAACCTAGAAATACAAATCAAGCATATATGAGAAAATGTGATTTAAAATGCATTAACATACATTTATAAATCTCATTCAATTTTTAAAATTAAAAACCCTCAAAATCAATTCGGGAGATCGTAGATCCATCTTTGAATGGGTTGATATCCAACATAGATAAGAATGATCTCGGAGAGAGTCCAACAAGTCATTCTTAGCTACGATGGTAGGTATCAAGTATACCGATTGCATATCACATATATGCAACTATCACAATATGCTATCAACTAATTAAATATTCACACATACATCGGGTTGTTAACTCATTAACAAGTATGCATCATATGCATAACACCCAACTTCACCTCCCTTCACATCGACCTTGGAGAGAGTCCAACAAGCCGATGCTCCAGGTTAAAGCCAACCCATTAATCGAGAAATAGTTTTAATATGATTAGAGTGCATTCAACCAATTAGCTAGGCTTGGAGAGAGTCCAACAACCCAAACTAACGATTGACCTCTGACTCTTATCATATTGGTAATAAACTATTCCAATGGTTTGAACATGTTCAGGTTCGAGCCGGGCTTGGAGAGAGTCCAACAACCCAAACAAGAAACAGAACTCTGGTTCTAACCATATTAATGGAAGGTATATGCTTTAATATTGTGTAAGGATTTTAATGTCTCATCCTCTTTGCATGCAAATAACTATTATCTATATGACATGACATACATCTACATATCACGACACGTATGACATAATGATATACATCTAATGCAATTACATGACATACAATTATGACATGTACAAATAGTTTCCTTATTTGTCATAACTATTTTGGAAATAAAATATGTTTTAGATTTGATTTTCCAAATCAAATCATAATTAAAATTTAAGAAATAAATTTTCAAATCTAATCACATATTTTATTTATGAAAAGTGTTAATTAAGGAAAGTCAAATTTAATTTAGGAAACAAATTTCCTAATCATATTAGGAAATTTCCAATTTGAATTTCCTTATTTGTCATAACTATTTATGGAAATAAAATATGTTTGATATTTGATTTCCCAAATAAAATCATGATTAAATTAGGAAATAAATTTCCAAATCTAATCACATATTTTATTTATGGAAAGTGTTAATTTCTATAAATACTTTTAAACTTTTCAAAAGTAGAAGATTTCCATAAATACTTCTAAACTTTCCAAAAGTAGAAGATTTCCATAAATACTTCTAAACTTTTCAAAAGTAGAAAATTTTCATAAATACTTCTAAACTTTCTAAAAGTAGAAAATTTCCATAAATACAATTATGACTAACACAAAATAATTTTATGATTATGTCATAACACAGCGTGACTCTGATACCACTATTGGGTTTCTCCGACACCACGACGAGTGTGTGTTCGAACATGTTTCGTAAACATGCACACAGCGGAAGCAATAAATCTAATTTATTACAACACACACATCACATGCATGCAGGATACAATATGTGTAGACATAATTGCTATTTAAAATTTTGCAACAAAAGGAACTTATACTAGGTATACACGTGTAGCGGGAATGACATCAACCATAGCGACCTTTGCTAGAATCACCTCTATCCGTATCCACACCGAGTATCGTTGGGATAGCTTCACAAAGCTATGAGCCTTGAATTCGCAAGAGTCATTAGTCTCGTGTCGAAGTCGTTGTGATCCGAGAGACGATCACAATCCGAATCAAATTCGGATCCCAAAAATGAGTTTCACAAACTCGCTTGTCGGAAGTAGTTTTCGTCAACCGTTTGATGAAAAGTTAATCCTCCACCTATGAGGATTGTCGGAGATCCAATCCTCGGTAAGTAGACCATTGTTGGAGCACAAAACACCGACCAAATGACCTCTCCATGAAGAGGAGAATAAGCTGTCCAGAATTTGGACAGCTTGTTTAGTGGAAGATATGGTCGGCCAATCAATGGACGACTGCTCCTTGTTCACCAGCGGCCAATGGAGGATGGCCGAAGGAGTCGTTGGCGACTGGTGGCGACTAGTGGGTGGCCAGCAGCGACTTGGGTAGTAGCAAAACCTGGGCGGCAATGGCTTGGGCGGCAAGAGCAAGGAGAAGAGGGAAAGGAGGCTAGGGTTTCCAAAACCCTTAAACCAATTCATTCTCTACGAAAACCCCTTAAGCCATGTTTTTATAGAGAACACATTCTCCTAATAGTTATTGGTTCATAACCAAAACCCGTTAACCCGCTCTAATAACTTAAGTTAAAAAAAATCAATCGGCATTGGTCTATTTTAAGTTAAAATGAACAGAACCAACTTTGATTTATTCGTTTAAAAAAAACCAAACCACTTTGGTTTATTTTCCACCATTAGATTAGAACCAAACCAATTTGGTTCATCCATCATGTCTTTAAAAGACATGGCCCATCAATGCTTCCGATGCGACTGAAACTATTTCATACTCGCTCTTTGTTTGATCCAACCAAACCTATTATCTCTCGATCTGAGAATTCTATTCTCAAACTCGTTTTAAATCTTTGGATTACGCTCGTTGTGCATGTGATCAAATAGGTTCCCGATTTATGTTGGCCATCTATAATTAACCATTAATTATAGAACGATCATAAGTGACACCTAGTAGTACATCATAATCCTCAATTAATCAAAAAATTAACGGTTGATCCCAGAACTATTTCTGAAACCCTTCAACAGTTATAATGAATCGTGTCCTATTCTTTTTACTCATCTTATACCCACTTGATTCAGGACATGGTCTATTGTGTCAGTCTTCACTAGGTTGACTACGTCACACCTAGCTCAAGTATTACTTCCTCTCCTTCGGATTCTAGTTACTGCACATGTATCCAAGAGTACCATACTCTAAACATGTAATGCTTTGGCCAAAAACTTTAGTAACAATCCGACGAGAGCCATAGGGTATACATCTCCTCGCAAGGAGTGGTGAATCCTCTATAGGCTATTCAAACACCTTCGGCCACTTCGACTTATACCCAATCATTCCGGGTCCACATATCCTCAGAGATGCTTGCTTAAGATGTCAAAGCATAAGTCTTCATAACCAAAATGACTTGAATACCGTAAGTCGAAGGAACATCGCACTTAAGCTGCTGTAAGAACTTCATTGACATATCCATATATGCAGATAACCATATGAAGTCTTACAGTTGATCACTCCAATGAACTAGTTACCATAACTAGCATCCATGATCAACTCCGGACATCCCAATGTCACCAGCTAGTGAGAAACAACTTCTTGGATAAATCAAAGAGTATACCTTATGCTAGCCTCAACAGAATCAAAGGCGTCCGAATCCATCAATTCATCGACTAAGGATAATTCAAATATATCACAATTACACATGTAGAGATACTCACTAGTTGTGATCCAATCACAAATTCTCTCATACTGTGAATCATATTGCGGATATTCAATAAATGAGTTTAAGATCCAATCAAATACATGAAAATATGTATACTCAAATAGTGAATCTTCATTTATCAAATAAATGGTACAATCATAAGGCGATTGCCTTAGGACACCTTTTATATATTACTAACAGTCTGACCATGCCACATGAAGAATGAGTGCCTCAAGTGGTGCAGGGCTTACGTATGGCCTATTCGTGCCGAATGGAGAATGGGCATCTCGAGCCTGGTTGTGATGCGTCGATATGCTTCTGAGATCTCTCCTTCCCACATCACCACCCCTCGAGGAAATAAAAAAAACCATAAAGATGTCATATGTAGCTCCAACCCCCGTAAAGAAAATAATAGTCCGTGTATGATAAGCAAGGGTAGTCCATACTGCATTAAACCCGGAGTTGCTCAATTGGGAACCTTGAGAAAACCTGCTTATGCTTAGAAATGATAGTGTTGAGAGTACTAGTGGGATAATAGATAAATTTATCGAAATGAATGAGTAATTGAGAGGATTCTTATCTGTAAATAGGCTTGAGAGAATCATCTCAAGTGATAATTTCGGGTCATTTTCTGGAATGAGACTTCCAGATGTTCTCATTGTAATTGGTGGTTGGCGTGAAGCTCATCAAAGATGAGTCCCATGCAAGTGAGATGGGAGATAACCATGCCCAAGGAAAAACAAAGGATGCTACGACAAGCACAGGTATGTGCATAGAAGCAGGGGCTCAAGTGTGCATAGGGAGGTGTGCGGGTGTGCAGATGAGTTGGTGCTCGAGAAAAGGAAACTCTGGAACTTAGGAGAGGAACTCTAGGAACACTCAGGAAGGGAATACTAATAGTGCTTGGAAGAACTTGCGGTGTTTATGAAAACCAGAGCTCGGGGATGTTGTTGGTGTCCAATGGAACTATAGGGCTCAAGAATTTGGCGTTTAGGTAAGTTGGTGGAAACCTATGCGGTCAAGGAGGTGTCGGAGTTAGGTTGCTTGGTTATTGATCATCACCTCAAGTGGAGTAAATCAACCATCCTGTTAGAATTTTTGTAGATCTCTCGATTAGGGCAACATCATCGATCAATTAGTTTGGGCCATGACATCTCCCCGACAATGGGAAGCTACTGTCGACAACGAGAGCAGAGATATTAGGCATGACAGTGACCGGTTGGTGGAATAGCTGGAGAAAGGGGAGAGTCAGTTGAATGATTCGACCTCATAGCACAACTAGGTGGCTGGTAGACGAGGCGGTCGGGTGGCCTAGCCTTAGAGCTCAACCGAGTGGCTAGACAAGGCGACCGAGTGGCTTACCCTCAGAGCTCAATCGAGTGGCTGATAGATGAGGTGGTCGAGAGGGGTGAAATATGCTTTTGGTTGAGAGACTTAGTATAAGAACCTACCCTGACCGAGTGACCGAAAGGGGTGAAGTATGCTCTTGGACAAGCTACTGAGTGAAACAACTTAACTCGCCTGAGTGGCTGAAAGAGATTAAGTGTGTTCTTGACAGCTGCTTGGTCGAACGACCAAAAAGGGTGAAATGTGCTCTCAGACGAGTTACTGAGTGCCTAAACTTACCTCAGGCGAGTGGTCTAAGGGAATGGAGTAAGCTTTGATAAAGCTACAAATTAGTTATGTGGTCGAATGACCAACTAGTTATGCGATCGATTGACCAACTTGCTATACAACCGGGTGGTCGATTGGCTATGCGACCAAATGATCGACTTGCTATACAACCGGGTGGTCGATTGGCTATGCGATCAAGTGACTAGCTTGCTATGAAGTTGGGTGGTCGATTGACTATGTGACTGAGTGGCTGACTTGCTATGCAACCGGGTGGCCGATCGACTATGCGGCCAAGTGACCAACTTGCTATGCAGTCGAGTGCTAGACTAGCTATGCGGGTGAGTGGCGGACTTACTATGCAGCCAGGTGGTTGACTGGCTATTCGGTCGAGTGGTCGACTGGCTATGTAGTCGTCGATGGCTATGCGACCGAGTGACCGACTTGCTATGTAGCCAGGCGGTCGACTGGCTATGTGGGCGAGTGGTTGATTGGCTATATGACCAAGTGGTTGACTTGCTATGCAACCGGGTGACCGACTGACTATGCGGCCGAGTGATCGACTTGCTATGTATCTAGGTAGCCGAATGACTATACGGTCGAGTGGTCAACTTGCTATGCAACTGGATGACTGAGTGGATAAGAGCTTACCTCGGCTGAGCGGTCGGGAAGGGCGAAGTGCGTCTTAACCAAATAGTCAGGAGAGAGAAATAAGGACAATACACCTTGCTCAAGTGTTAATCAGGAGACCCATGAGCTCCTGTTCATAACCACTGTTCACTGAAGGATCTAGCTAAGATTGGTAGCTTTGGAGACGGATCTATCCACGACAAACAAGGTGTAGAGTAGCGGTGGTATGGGAGGCAATGAGATTGTATTTTCCTCGGCAAAGACCTAGGCCCAAACTGACCCCCTTTAGCTGAACACTAGGATAAATTTCTAGATAAACCTCGCCGATGGCAACACTAATGACAGGTTAGAGCTAGAAACAACATCCCTGCTAGAGGGAGGAGAGACCGTCGAAGTCCAGGGACTAGTGGTGGCATAGGGAAGGAGAGCTTAAACTTGCAAGAATTCTCCTGTGTTACCTTTGTTTAACGTTGCTCATTGATGGTGCTCCTTCGATGAGAGGTTGAGCCCTCAAGATGATTGAGGTAGGTGTTGAAAAGGTGTCGATGCAAGTGTAATGGTAGGGTGGATCCTTCTGATGATCTCTAGTTGTTGTGCTAAACTTGGGCCTTCTTGACCAACAGTTGATTAGGAAAAGCCAAAGCGACTGTCGGAACCCCAAATTAGCTCCATAGAGTAGTGGACTTAGAGAGGTCCACCTCTCTACTTTCTTGCAAAATGCATTGTCTATTGTCTTTTCTCACGATCGCTGTCGACAACCCGTGTTTTATGATCATGATGATGGGGCCTCCTCCGATGAGAAAACCCTTGAAAGAACTCCTTGTAGTGCATCTTGATGTCTTGCTCAAGGTTCCCATAGATGGTGCTAACTGATATGGTGCTTTTGGTCCCTTTTACAGTAGCATTGGAAAAGGATGGGTTCTTCACGACCACAATAGTAAATCTTGTCAAAATCGATACGTGTCAAATAATGTCATTGGGATTCCGACAACGACCCTCTGATGCTTAAGTCAGATAGACATATATGAAAGAAAATATATTAAAAGTAGTAAAAAAAAAACAATGTAGATGAAGAAGAGGAGTTATTTCTTGTGTAGTCGGAAATATATGAGAGAGAAAACTCCCCTAGAAGAGACCTCTTTTGAGTTGCCTTAATTATTTGTACTCAACATATCCTTGATGAATTGGTTCTTTCTGTAATATGTTTTACAGTTGACCACACTTGCGAGCTTTCCTTCCTCTCCTTCCAATCTGTCTTTGATTTCCTTTTGAAGAATGGTGATCGTGCACTTAATATTACCCTATGAGCTTCCAGTGAAAAAGTAACCGACCGACCATGCGATGGTGACAACATCAACTTTGCACTGCTTGATGCGGGCACAAAGATTAGCGGTGCAGGTGAGCAATGTGCCTTGAAGTGTTGCAGGCAGTGGGGCAAGAGGTGGAGGTCGGACCTCGAATGCCTTGAGGAGGCATTTCCCGTAGAGGTTGAGCGCAGCGCAGGGGCAGCGGTCCCTGTCGGAGGTGCGCTCAGAGCAGATGGTGCCGACCTCGAGAAGCATGCGAGCTGCCTCGACGTGATCAACAAGGCACACATAGTAGAGCGCGACGAAGTCCCAGGCATCGCGGGCATTCACGTTCACACCGGAGTTCATGAGGTAGTGGAGGCGATTGAGATCGTCAATGCACGTTGCATCGAATAGGAGCTAGCTGAATCATCTTGAGAGGGACAAAGGGATGGAGGTCCTCCAGGTCGAGGTCCTAGTCAGCTCATTCTGCCTCCCCCTCTTCCCCCTCTTTAACCTGAAACCCTAGCAACCATTTTTATTCTCTTCATTGGGTCGGGTCTTTACATCCAATCTCTATATATGGATCCATTCTCACAGTATCAGGCTCATTTTCATAGTATCAAAATCTATTAAATTTGTATTTATATTCTTTCCATTGCACATGATCATATATATATATATATATATATTAAAAAATTTATCTTCAATGTCTGTTGATTCGATCTTTTTATGAATTACTATTATCTAATATTATATTTGATGAATTAAATTTGTAATCGTAAGAAAGTTCTTGACATATTTTTTTTTATCCAAAAGTATTATCTTCTAGCAACAATTCATTGGTTTTTATTCAAATTTTCAATTCTATTATTTTCTAAGTTTTGATTTTTTTTAAGACTAATAAAGTTATCAAGTGCACCTTTTTGAAATTGAATAAATTCTTTTTTTTTCTTTTTTTTCATAGGTTTTGTATATCCAAAATCATATTTTTTAGCATATATAATAATAATAATAATAATAATCCCTATTATTTTATCAAAATAAAATTCCTTAAAATTAAAGGAATAATAAAACCTGATTTATACTATAGTTTCAATTGAATGACATTTCAAAGTTGAATTATTATATGCACAAATATAATAAAAAATAAATAAGTATTAGTTTTTATTTTGATTAATTAGAATGAACACCTAAACAATTAATCAATCCAAATTAAATAAAAATTATATAAATAATTATTCAAAAGCATTAAAGAAAAATCAATAAGTATCACATTTTATTATAAAAATAATTCGATATTTAAAAAGACTAGCATTCTATTTTGCATGGTATGGATAAAAACTTCTAATTCATATTCTACTACAAAAGGTTAGAATCGTCAATTTAATGACTCCCACCAGTCTGTCTCATGACTATTGTGAGGGAGATAAACCATGGGTCATATGGGCACCAAAATATGTAAGGATCATCTGAATCCAGGAAAGAGCTTTAAACCTCCTTCGAAATCGGCTCACGCCAAATCTGCAAGCACAGGTGTGCCTTAGCCATCATGTCATCTCTGTGGGGATTCTAATTCATATTCTTATCGAGGAAGAAAGAAAGAGAAAGAGAAAAATTATCGATGAGGAAGATAAGGGTGCCATTGACGAGGGAGGAAAAAGCTTCAGAATTACCGAGAAGGGCATGGAGCTTTGATGAAAAAAGGCTAGGATTTTTGAGAGATGTTGAAAAGAAAAGAATTGATTAGACCTTATAAAAATAAGACACATAATTTAAAATAAAATTAAAATATTAAAAAGAGAGTCTCTCCTTTATGACTCTATCTGTCTGAGGGATCTTGATTGGAATTCAAACCTTTTGATTAAGAGATAAGAGAACGATAATATTGAAAAACTTTGATCATGTGAGTCCCAATAATAAATTTCTCTAACTTGAGGCGTAAGCTAGGTTGAACTTTAATTTTTATCTACTCAAAAGATATCTATCATTGGTTCCACATCACATAGTTATTTCATGGGGCTCATACTGCCCCAAAGCTTGACTCAATTGGTAAGCGCATAAGAGTGGTCCGTAAAGGTCTACGGTTCGATCCCCACTGAGGGTACCCCTTGTCCATATACTTTATAATGTAGGTTCCTGATTTACCTTCCTCCTAAAGGCGTAGAGCAGTCATGGGGCTCATACTTTTAGGTCATCAGTTAAAGGGGTTGAGTGGACGTCATAAGATGAAGTATTAAAAGAATGATGATAGGTAAGAAATAATAGTAAATTTTGAATCCGATTAAAGCAATACCTAAGTAACAAGTTATTAGTATTAGCCCTTAGTGTCAATTTATGAGATGATTGGTAAGGAAAACTCATATTTCATAATAAAAGCAAAGTTGATAGTTATTGTATTTACTTCATTGATGTGTCATTTGAATAAATATAATAATATCCTAGAGTAGTTGGTTCTAGTCTATGATATATCAAGTTGATAACTTGATATATATATATATATATATATATATATATATATATATATATATATATATATATATAACACTACTCGTAAAAGTTCCTAGTTAAGTATTAATATACAAGATAATATTAATACGCTAAGACTATCATGTAGGTTAACTGATGACTAAATCTCATAAGTTATGGATATAAGATATCAAGTTAACACATGAGTATATATTAGAGAATATGTACTGAACTGACCCGTCATGAGAATATTTCATAAATTGCCATATGAGTATCATAAACATTCTCATAGTGGCTATTGATATGAATAATCCTTAGACCTGAAATTACTATAATTCCCTACATAAGGAATTGTATACTTTGGTATCGACTAACATCACCTGTAACAAGGTGGACTATAAAGTCGATCATTGGGTATACAATAAATTATGCTAAAGGATGTAAGTGATGTAGATGTGATCTATCTCTTTCATATGACGGAAGTGATATTTTTGGGCCCCTTGATAAAGTAGGAGTACTAATAAAACACATGACTATCTTAAATAAGTCAATATGTGATATTGAACTCATTTGATTAAGGTAGTCTATTTGGAGATCAAGAAATACAAAGATTGATAAGAGGATGACACGGACTATGTCTCATTGATCAATCTAGATATCAAGGATAGAATGATTAAGTCATATAAGATAATAACCATAGAAAGGTTGTGTCAGATCTTGACATTCTTGTCACTTGGGTAGCAATGATGCATTGTTAGATGTCACTCATTTCTTATGTTTTTAAAAGGGATTTTAGAGACATTGTCAATGTTACGAGAACCTATTGGATCACACACAAAGAACATATTATTTTGAAGATGGGTCATTTTAGTTTGACTAAATGAATCATTAGGCTATTGAATTGGAATTATTGAGTCAGACTCATTAAAAGGGCTGAGTTTGAGTTAAACTCAAATTGATTGACCGAAATTGAATTAGACTCAAATTGGTTTAATTTGAGTTGGACTCAAATTAATTTGAAGAAGATGAATGGATTCATCATGATTAATTGGATTAATTATGCATTAAAGGTGGAATACAAAAAGATACAAAAATCTTTGATATCCATAGGATGAGTATAAAAGGTCTTTGGATTATGATTTGGTAAAGTTGTATTTTTTTATGGTCAAGACCCCTTGTGTGGTATTGCTAGCACAACTTTGATTCTTCAAAGTGTGCGTTCGTATGCATACTATAGAGGTCGCCCATCTTGATCGCGCTGAAATCCATCGTAGAGAAGTTGTTGTCGGAGTTACGAAGGACTACGCATCAAGAATAATTTCTCATCTAGATAGGGTAATAAACGATAAGTATATATTCACATGGATCTCTGATGGGATATATTTTTTCCGCTGTATTTATGTGATTATTTTACGTTTAAAATCTCAACATAAATAGTAGAGTTGTTTCTCATTTTTCCATTCTCTTTAAAAAAATATGCATATACATAAATTTAAAATATTAAAACTAATAACTTTAATTTTTATTGAGATGCTAGGCCCATGCCTAAAAGGCTAAAACCGACCCAACAGTAGTAATCTTTCTTTTTAGACATGGTAACTGTGTTAATTGAGAATTAATCATATAAAAGAAAAAAAAAAGTCAATAATGTTAAAAGGATCTTGATCTCATTCTCTTGCATTCTTTCTCTTTTTTATTTTCAATTTCTCTCCCTAAAGCTCCACCATGGAAGATTGAATTAAGGATTGGGAGAGTTTTGCTGAATATTTTTAGTACTCTTTGACACGTATTAATCCATGTAGACCTGCCCACATTTTCGAGGAAGTTGCAACGTTAGTATCCAATGAGACAACAAATTTTGGACGCACCAAAGCACATCATGAGTCAGATAAAACCACTATCCTATCTGATCCGATCTGAGATCACTGAATGTAATGATTTTAACAGAAGGTACATGGTCAAATCTCTTCGACTGATTGAGTACCAATCAAGTCGATCTTCAATGTATCGATCTAATTAGATCAACTTTTTTTTTACATAACTTCGTCAAGTCGAATTGTGACTGAGCTTAAGTCGGGTGGCAATTGAACATCCAAAGATCGATCGTCACTGGGGCCTCGGTAGATTATGTGCCAATAAGATTTCGAGAGATCAGGTGTCCTTAGGTCAGCATTTACAAAGTCGATTTTCTTCGGATTGATTGTCTGAACAACGAGTACTTCGAACCTAAAAGGATTCGAAATGGGTGAGAAAGGTGCCGAAGCGTATCTAAGTGAGGCCTCTTTGATGCTCAAGTTAGAAGTGGAAGAAAGTGAAGAGAGAAGGAAAAAATGAACAACGATTACTTAAACCTTGATCCTTTCTTTTACCTTAATACAGAGAGAGACAATCAAAAGACGTATCTTCCTAGAGAGAGAATCAAAAGACGTGCCTTCATGAAAAGAAGACCAGAGACTTGTCTTCATAGAGAGAAGACATGTTTTTATAGAGAGAAGAGCATGCCTTTATTAATGTAACTATTGAGCCTCCTTATCTGATCAGTTCTACGGATATAATTTAGATGAGAGTGAATTAACTCGTATTTAGTTTGATTGGAGTCGAATTTGACTTACATCTCAACTTGACTATTAACCTGACTTTGCCATATGATTGAGTCTACTTCAATCATATCACTATTTGAGAACATTTCCTCTTTTATTGGGCATGCGGAAATGAAATAGAATGAAAGGTTTAATTCTTGCTTGATATCTTAAATCCACCATTATGCTCGATATATAAACATGTTTGCCATGTTCAGCTCCTTCAATTCATCCAAGATATCAATTTTTTTAATAGATTTTTAGGCATGTCATGTTAGATTTTATCTCATTATTCGGTGCGCTTGCATGTTGTTTCGTAACATATGAATTTATCATTATAGACAAATCTATTAAAATGATCTAATGGATGTATTTATTATCGGTTTATTTTATTGGATGTGATTTATATGTATCAAACCCATTAATTCATTATTGTTAGTATTGCTAGGTTGTTAACGAGTTCAGGGCAATATATATTGATGTATCAGGACTCCTCTCCTCCCTTACTTCTGGGGACAGGGTAGTCAATCTTAAGGATTATAGTCGGAGCTCCTAGTCTACAAATGAAAGGAATGTTAGAGGTGGACTGCTTCTCCGACGCAATCTCTCCAATGCTCAAGTCAGTGTCCGACGAAAGGAAGAGAAAAGTAATAGAATCTAGAAGAAAAAACAACAAATGGAGAAAGCTTAGAGAAAAAGAATTGTCCCCGTGTACCAGAATAGAGAAAGAACCATCTTCTGACTCTTATCTCCTAAGTATCTTATATAGTGGATTGGAATCGCCTTACCGATCAATTGTATTTGACATCCATACCCCTTGTAGAGCTATTAGGGGATAAGCACTATAAGGAATCTCACTTGTCATACTCCATTTCCTATTTGTCGTATGTTGAGGAGACTAAAATATAACAGGTGGACTGTTATGTGGGACATATACAATAAGTGTTTAGAAAAGCCACTAGTACTCGAGAGGTCAAATAGTAGTGCTCAAGAATATCATAGTTCTTAGGAAAATCAATGATGTTCAGAAAAGTCAATAATACTCGAGAAGACCATGGTGCTCGAGAAAGCTAATAATGTTCGAAAAAATTATAGTGTTCGAGGAAGCCAATAATACTCAGGAATACCATGATACTTGGGAAAGCCAATAATGTTCGAGAATACCTTAACACTCAAGAAAATTGATAATGTTCATGAAGACTATAAGTTCGAAAAAATCAATAATGCTCAGGAAAATCATAGGGCTCAAGAAAGTCAATATGACTCGGGAGAACAAGAAGCACTTGGGAGAATATGTGGTGCTCGAAAAAACTAACAGCGCTTGGAAAAACCTATAATATTGGAGAAGATCTATAAGTCTTTTGTCCAGCGCTTGGAAAAACCTATAATATTGGAGAAGATCTATAAGTCTTTGGTCAGGAATCCTGAATATCATCATATGTCCCTCCTCCTTCTCCCCCTCCCCCCTCAATCAAATGAAGAAGTAAAGTCGAATGAAATATGATACATATACATGTAGGAAAAATAATTATCTGAGCAAGGGTGGATCACGATGATACATGGAAAAAACGATCGTGCTCAGGGATAATCTAGTTAGTGATAGCGGGAAATCTCTGCCTATGCCTCTTCCATCTTGAAATTCCCATTTCTCGAGCTTCTGCCTTCTCTGCCCTCCTCCGATTTCACATCCCCGAGTGCCTGACTACTCAAGTCGCGACCCTTCATCTCTTCGGCTTGAGTGTTCAAGTAGATCTCGTGGGTTTCTTATCCTTAGCCATCGTTCTGCTTGGTCAGACCATAAACGCCCGACTTCAACACACCTATTTCCTTTACTGTTGCAGTGGCATCACCCTAGGATTTTATTTGCATTAATATGAGCCATGTCACCATCGTCTTGGGGCCTGTGTTTACACGTCTCGACTTTTCCGCCTGCTCACTACGTCTGATTTGACCACCATGATTGTCTGCACCTGTTGTATGGATCTCGAGTGGAACCTCTGAAATCTCCCATGATGTTGTGACCTTAGTCATAGATCTCGGTCAACAAATCGATCTTTTAGGCGGTCTTCAAGTTTTAGCTGAGGGATCAAGGGCAGCTGCTCGGGGTCAAGCTAAAGCAGAGGCAACCCTTCGTGCCTCAGAGGAAGAACATAGTAAAGCTCAAGGGCAGGAGTTGTTTGTTCGGTTGGATCCAAAGGCTACCTCATTCTTCCAGATCCAGATGGGATTTGAAGGGGTTGTTCGTCAATTTGTTGCCCGAGGCTATCTCCCCTCTCGAGGATATTACATTCATCGACTCTCAGACGACCTTGCTTGAGTATCCGCTCAAAGCTTTTGATTTGTAACGAGCATATTTATCCTCTCGTCCATTTTTGTAAAGGCCCGTGCTCAGTGGGAGCATCATCATCTGTCTCCTTAATTGGGTTTTGTCCATCTCTTAAACACCAATTCGAACGTTTGTAAGTAATTTGGACTGATCCCAAATACGAACCTTTCATTTACCTTTAATTGTTCCCTCCCCGACCATTAACTATCGTTGCCTGATTTGTTTCAAGATCGGCTCGGGCCTTTCAAATTCGTATGAGCCTTTGAATTTGGTCCCACTCTAACCTACTAGCACTACTATAAATAAGGTGACCATCGTAGGCGGCAGTCATTTAGGACTTTGCTTCCATTCTTCACATAGATTGTCTTTCCCTTTCATCTTCCGTGTTAATGGCTTCTAAGAAAAGACAAGCCTCTGCTAAGGTAACCCCTGAGACTTCCACTCCACCTGTTATCTTAGCCTTGGAAGCCCGACCTACTAGCCATTCGTTCCAACTACCACCTGAAGAACCTATTGCTCCTCCTGGTGCTCTCTGATCCTGCTCAAGGAAACCACTCCAACCGGGTTCCTCCACACTTTGACACCACTCCAACCAACCACCTGTTGGCACACCCTAAGTTGATAAATGCAAAGAGATTTGTTGTAATGGATAAGAATCAATTTCCGAAAATTTCATTATCTTAATCTATCGATCGATCTTCTCCCTTTGTATTTGTCAACTGAAATCTTGATTTGACTATCTTCTGAGATCCTCCGACCATGTCGGTTACATCTTCTCCGACTTTCATTTCCGAGCAGAATCAAGACGATGATGACGTCTTAAGATCCAGGTTCGATTTCAGTTTATGCATTAATTTTCGTCTTGAATTTTCTATATTTTGTTATAATTTTCGACAATAATAATATACGGTATAGAATTATTCATATAGTTTATATGACAATCACTCAGAATGATTTGTAATGTTTTTTTTTTCTCTGTGTCAAATCCACCTTGTCTATTAATGTGTTTGGCTCACTTAGTCCATCTTCTATTTGTCTTTATCTTTATTTAAAATCATAATCAGTATTATATTTATTTTTGGTGGATTATAATGAAACATTCCTTCAAGAAGATCATTTTACCTAACGTTGTTCACTCAAACAATAAAATGAAATTCTGTTGCTTCAACAAATAAGCAATACAAGGAAGGCAATAGAAGAATTAATAGTTCGATACATTAATTTTCCAGTAACAAATTACAAAATATAGAGCAGAAAATAATAAGATTACAAGTTCCTCAAAAATAATGTTTAACTCAGGATTATTGAAATATCCAATTAACCACTGGGAATCGAATTAGAAAGCAGCAACACATAATTACAGATCACCATAAAGCAGAACTCTCCAAGTGAGCAATTTGAACTGATCCCTTCGATGCGTTCTGCAGTGAGCCATCTTATTGTTTTGGTAGTTGATAGGAAGGTGGGTTTAGAAACATTTCCTGTGCACAATCGATGGACCAGACTCATCGTACTCTGCCTTTGCAATCCACATCTGCAATTACAACATTGAGATATTTTAACAATATTAAAATTCTGAAGATCATGTTGGAAAAATAGATAAATTTCTGGTAGATAAATGAAATTGTTTGTTTGTGTTTTTTTTTTTTTTTGCCAACCTTTCGGTTGAGGAACACATACCTGTTGGAAAGTGCTGAGGGAAGCTAAAATGGAGCCTCCAATCCACACGCTGTACTTCCTCTCCGGCGGTGCCACCACCTTGATCTTCATGCTGCTCGGCGCCAGCGCCGTGATCTCCTTGCTCATCCTATCAGCGATCCCTGTGAACATGGTCGTCCCCCCGCTGAGCACGATGTTCCCGTACAAGTCCTTCCTTATGTCAACGTCGCACTTCATGATGGAATTATACGTCGTCTCGTGGATGCCGGCGGCTTCCATTCCGATCATCGAAGGCTGGAAGAGCACCTCCGGGCAGCGGAAGCGCTCCGAGCCGATGGTGATCACTTGGCCGTCGGGCAGCTCGTAGTTCTTCTCCACGGAGGAGCTGGTCTTGGCCATCTCCAGCTCCTGCTCGAAGTCGAGGGCGATATAGGCGAGCTTCTCCTTGATGTCGCGCACGATTTCGCGCTCGGCCGTGGTGGTGAAGGAGTACCCGCGCTCCGTCAGGATCTTCATCAGCGCGTCGGTGAGGTCGCGGCCGGCGAGGTCGAGGCGGAGAATGGCATGGGGGAGCGCGTAGCCTTCGTAGATGGGAACGGTGTGGCTAACACCGTCACCGGAGTCCAGCACAATGCCTGGGATACATGCAATAGATTATAGAGGTGAGTGCTAAATCTTCACTTGCATAAACTATCCATAAGGTAACTAAGATTAATTATGCATGATTACTGTCACTTATGAATTATGATTAAGTTTCATTTTTCACTTTTAAAATGATGAAATTTCACTCTGCATGCTATTAATATGCTTCCATTATTTGTCAGCGAAGCCTTATCATTATTTTTTTTTTAAGAAAAAAAAACAATCAAATGTTCAAGTGATCAGTTAAACCTCCAATAACAAAGTTAGAAATTACAGTCTAAAAAGCAAAAAACTAATACAATATACAGGCTAAGAAACAAACAGGAAAGAAAAGTAATTAAGGCACTGAGAATGAACTACTGTTCCAAATCCGAATGATTGTTATATATTTATTTGGGGAGCATGGGCAGGGTTGTATGATCTATTATAAAAATGTACAAGTTTACCTCTTTTTCACTAATAACAGAAACAAAACAATGTAACATTTTCCTGTGATACAGCTTAAGTATCATTTCTCATATAATCAAATTCTCCAAATGATTAGTCAATCTTTATGGAGTATGAATAACTACAATAAACAAATCTCAGAGAGTAAAAATTTATAAAATATTCTGAACCCATTGCTTTACTAGAGAATTGATGATGCTTCGACGTGAGGTATTAGCTCAGATAAACACATGGATCTTGCACGCACTCTAATAAATAAATGGTCTTATTAATGAAGAGGATCATATGGATGCGAAGGCAAACTATTTAACTATTCAAGCTTAGTAGAGATACTTTACACACTGTATAGAATACAACTATATCTTCCTGCCATCAATTCCACACTAATCTTTATCTCATTCAAATTAAGTCTTCAGGGGTTCAGTTAATTTACTCATGCATTATATGAATAGATCTACAAGTACATTCAAAGAACAGCTTGTTTGAATTGCAAAATAAAGTGCAAGATTATATATTGATACATTAACATAAAGGACTATTATGTTCATTTTTTTGTGATTGCAGCCATTAAACAAGGGATAAAAGTAATTCCAATGGTGGAGGGTTACATAGCATGTGTAATATTCATCTCCTCTTGATGTCCTGGTTTTAAATCAACCAATCAACCATAAGTAATTTAATTTTCAATTGATTGTAACAACATTTGGAGAAATCCAATGAGGAATCTGATGTCACTTCATCTAGGTAACACCTCAAGTACTCCTCCAACTATATAGATTGATGGAGGATATGAAATTCTATTAGCCTCTTGCATATTTTTTTCTACCATATTCTCATTTGATTAGGCATATTCTTTCTTCCATCTTACGATGCTACGGATGGAGCATCCATTGGTTTGTACCTTAAAGGTCCAAATACTAAATTAGACACGCGAAAGATACGAAGGAAAGAAGGGAAAAAGCTCACAAAAAATTATATGAAGCTTCATTATTTATGTACATCTTTTTGTCACTTTTCCTTTTTTCCCTTGTACCTTCCATCCAAGTAATCATAGCCTAAGAGTAGACAATGCGACAATAATCTCTTTAAGTGAGGGGCATCTCTTACCTTTGGGCCAGTGTCTAGCATGCTTCCAAGTCTAGATTTTTTTTTTTTCAATACTTTTGTGTTAAATCTTATTAGCTATAGGTCTAGTTCTTTATCATAATCTGTTATATCTCAGTATAACATTGAAGTTTTGACAGCATAATTTACCTGTTGTTCGACCACTGGCATAGAGAGAAAGGACCGCTTGGATGGCCACATACATTGCTGGAGCATTGAAAGTCTCAAACATGATCTGAGTCATCTTCTCACGATTAGCTTTGGGATTCAAAGGGGCTTCGGTGAGAAGAATAGGATGCTCTTCAGGTGCCACCCGGAGCTCATTGTAGAAAGTGTGATGCCAAATCTTCTCCATGTCATCCCAATTGTTAACAATGCCGTGCTCAATTGGATATTTCAGTGTTAGAATACCTCTTTTCGATTGAGCCTCATCCCCTACATATGCATCTTTTTGGCCCATCCCTACCATCACACCAGTGTGCCGAGGTCGACCGACAATGCTAGGGAACACGGCTCTTGGAGCATCGTCTCCCGCAAAACCAGCCTAAAGAATAAACAATCAAGTTTACATTATTCAGTTCAAAGCCAGTGTGGAATCAAACAAGTGCTATACAGTGTACGAATCATAGACTGACTCTTTGATCTATTCAAATCCTTTGTTAAAATACTCAAACAAAAACTGGAAGCATGACAGAATATACCAATCTTAAAAGATGTAAAGATGAAATTGTACCTTAACCATTCCAGTTCCATTGTCACAGACAAGAGGCTGGATATCCTCAGATTCTGCCATCTTCTATATCTGGCACGAAAGAAGATGCAAGCTTGAGATTGAAAGTAATTTTTCCGTTGTAAAATGGTAAACACAGAATTATCTGCGAAGCTATCAAACTTAGATTCAAGGTAAAACAAATTATGCAAATTAGTAACCCAGCAACAAACACCAATAATATATTGCAACTCCAACCTAAACTCTAGAAAAGGCAATTAAAAAAAAATCAGATCAAGCGAATCATTGATTTCCCTCGAAATAATAGGCCCGTTGATAAAAAAGGAAGGGAAAACATGAACAAGAACGAGAAAAAGGGCAAACAAAGAGCGCACACAGAACTGAAAACGCGAAGATTTGATTTTCGAACGAGAAACAGCAGAGAAACGACAGAAGGATTGCGAGATTACCTGCAAACCGGAAACGGGGAACTGGGGCGATACTGGAATCGGTTCGATCGAGAACTCGCCTGTTGGATCTCTCACTATATGCCCGATCGCTTGATGTCGCGGCGCCAAAAGAGGGCAAGAAGAAGAGGTGGCGCGAAGTGGGATCGCAGGTTGCCCGAATCCCGCGTTGCCGCCCGCTTCCGCCGGCCCGCCATTCGGATTCAATTCAATTCTCTCTCAACGCCCCGATCTGCAGCGACCGTCACCGGTTCAATTCTCGGTGCCGGTCTGAACCAGAGATCGAGTAATTAATTTTCTTTAAAAGACATTAATGTAAATTATTTTATTCAGTTATATATTTCGAGATAATTATAATAATTCAAACTAATTGCATTTTCCTAAATTATAATTCCTTTTTTGGATGCTTATTAATTGCTAAATTAAATTTACAATAAAATTTTGAATGCGGGGAAGGTGCACACTTAATACCGTAACGTGTCGACGTGCACGGCCATTAATACGGTGCGACCGTGCGATAAATAGTGGATTTTTCCTAACGCCCATTTAATTAGGAATCGGGATCCTGCTACAGTGCTACCGCACCAAATTTGTTTTACGCGACGTCCCGCAGAAAAACTTCCGTCGACTCTGGCACATCCCAATTAGAATTAGTTGAATGAATTAGACGATAACTCGGGGGTATTTCGGTATTAATGAAACATTAGGAGGCATGCCGAAAAGATGTTAAAAGCATGTGGGGGGCGTTTTCAAAATATTACCAAATTTACGCGATCCGCGTTTACTGCATGCATGCAAGAAGAGCCTAGCAGTTGACCAACTTTTTCCAAGCTGACTGGATTTGGTCGCCGAGTCAACGTTCGCAAAATTAAGCCGAGAGTTTGTTTTCGCTATTTGGTCTGCGCTAGTTTACCACGTTCAAACTTCCACGGTCAACGTTCAAATTAATCCGCGAGGTTTCTATATAAACGCGGGCATCGATCACAAGTCTCTTCCAAGTTCGATTCCGCCTCCCTCCTCCCTCTTCGATCACAATTCGAAGGAAAGATTTCTTCTAACTCGATTGCTTCCGCCATGGCTTCGACCAAGCCCAGCTCAAGACTCGCCTTCAACGCCCCCCTGCCGCCGCCGGAGCTGCCGGTGCCCGCCGCCTTTCGCTGCCCCATTTCGCTCGACCTCATGAAGGACCCAGTCACGCTGCACACCGGCATTACGTACGACCGCCGCGGCATCGAGACGTGGCTCGACGCCCGGCACCGAACCTGCCCCGTCACAAACCAGCCCCTCCTCTCCGACGACCTCGTCCCCAACCACGCGCTCCGCCGGATGATCCAGGCTTGGTGCGTCGCCCACAGCTCGCTGGGCATGGAGCGGATCCCGACGCCGCGGATCCCGGTGACCCCCGCCCAAGCCTCCGATTTGCTGGCCACCGTCGCCTTCGCCGGCCGCCGAGGAGACCGCGCCCGCCTCCGCGAATATGTCGGAAAAATCAAAGCTTTGGCGAAGGAAAGCGAGCGCAACCGGAGATGCTTGGCAGAGGGCGGCGCAGGCCGCGTCCTGTCCGCCCTCTTCGGCGAATGGGGCGACGAGGAGATCCTCTCCGCATTAGCCTTATTTCTCCCCTTGGATGAAGAAACGCGTCGGCAGATCGGATCGAACAAGTCGCTCGATTTCGTGGTCTCCTTCCTCAAATCTGGCGATTTCGACGCAAGGCTCAACGCAGCGCTAGTCCTCAAAACCCTAACCTCTTCTCTTCCGCCGGAGCGGATCGAGGTTCTCGCGAGGACGGACGGGCTAATCGAGGCACTGGTGAAGCTAATCGAGAAGCCGATCTCGCCGCGGACCACCAAGACCGCGCTGGCGGCCGCATTCTACTTGGTCTCGACCCACGAGAGGATCGCGGCTAGGGTTTCGGAATCGGGAATCATCCCCCTACTACTCGAGATCCTCGTCGACGCCGACAGGAGCACCGCCGAGAAAGCTCTAGGGGTGCTGGACGGCGCTTTGGGCTCCGGCCGCGGCAGGGAGGCGGCGCGCAGCCACGCCCTGACGGTGCCGGTGCTGGTGAAGAACATGCTGCGGGTGTCGGAGACGGCGACGCAGTTCGCCGTGTCGGCGCTGTGGAAGCTCTGCAAGAGCGAGAGGCAAGGCGAGCGCACCGCGGAGGCCATCAAAGTTGGGGCCTTCCAGAAGCTGCTCATTCTGCTCCAGGTCGGGTGCACTGCGGCGACGAAGGAGAAGGTGAGCGAGCTGCTCAGGCTGCTGAATGCACACAGAGAAAGCTCCGAGTGCAGAGAAAGGATGGATTTTGGTGGATTGAAGAAGTCCTTCTAATCGCCAACAGCGTAGATTGTAGATTTATGATTACGCCACATTTTGTAGAGAAAGATAGAACATTGATCGAATGTTTTTTAGAAAGAAAAAAAAAAGAAAAAGAAAAGGAATACACAGTTGATTCTTCATTGATCTCAAAACTAATTAAGCTTGTTCGTTCTCGATTGCTTACTAATTTTCTATGGCTTTATATAATTCAAATATCCAAATTCTTGTAGATCCAATTTCATCCTCTGATGCGTCCATAATATAAATCCAAAAATAATCACATTCATAGTTTCTATCATATCGAAATTTAAATCGTGATATTTTGAGAATTCAAGTTGCATCATACCGAAAATTATTATTTTCAATCAACTTGATAGAAGATTTTTCAATCAATCTGCATTCTTTTGACTCTAAATTATGCAGAAATCCATGCGAGTTGCGACTTGGTCACTTACACAGGGTTTGACCTACCTAATCTCATTTTTCAAGTGATGGTTTGGTTAGGGAATTTATATTTAAAAAAAAAAAAAAGATGCAGTTGAACATTCCCCAACAGTTGGAGATTATAATTTAAAAGTTGCTGCTTCAAAATTTTTGAGCTGTGCAAACTGCACTGCGCATCCGGGGAATCGAACCCCGGTCAGTACCGTGGGAGGGTACTATGATACCACTACACTAGATGCGCTTCATTTATGTATAAAAGTAATTTAAAATATTAATTATCAACTTAGATTAGTCGACTCAACCAATCATACGTTCTTAATGTTCTCGAGTTAAAAGCAAAATGTAGTCGAAATTAATTCATCATTGTTGTCGTTCATTTATCACAAAACTTTAAGAGCTAATAAAGATGAAATTTAAAAAGTACTGATATTTAAAGGTAAAAAAACAAGAAAAGTATTTTTTTTTACGTCTCGATTAAAGTGTTCTATTATAAAATGATAATTTACTAAATTGCGTTCTCTGAGTTGAAAAATATCGAAATCACATAGATAAGTTTTAAAATGACCTAATAACGCATCTCTTTCTAGATTTACCCTTCGCTCATCCGCGTGCGCATCCCATGCTTATCCTAACCAAAATTCCGCTCCAAGTTGTGTCATCGCAGAGTCTGAGCCACATTAACGTGAAGGAAATCGCTATGAAAATTAAAATCGAAATGAAGAGGTGCATTTCCGACTGTGGCGAGGGAGACGATGAAGAAAATCTGAACAAACGAGGTGCATTTTCGACACCGATTGTATTTCCGACGAAGAGAACAATGACGCGTCAGTTTTTGACCATTGACGGCTGACGAACAGTGCGTCTTCTTCTTCAAAAGGTAACCCTAAAATCACTTTTTCTCTTAATCTTTCGTCCGGTGACATTTTCTCCGACGAAACTCTTTCATCCAGTATTTTCTCCCGCAAAAAACTTTTCTCCTACATTTTCTTTCTTCGACATTTTCTCCGGCATCACCAATTCCTCTATTCCCCGACGAAACTCTATTCACTACCATTTTCAGTCAGCCAAACTATATTCTACTAGAAATATCGTAACTCTTGTAATCCTCCTCCCTTTTTCGGTAAAGCTCTTCTTCCGTAGGCCACCTCTTCAACCAAACTCTCGTGCCTTTCTTTCTCCGTGCAAACTTCATCCGGCTGGAAATTCACATCCTTCGACAAATGATGAAGATGCAAGATTCTAACTTGCCATCATTTCCAAAGGTTAGATTGAATATTATTTATGTTGTGATTGTCATTTTAGTTAGTATAGTTTGGATATTTGAAAGTTAAAATGTTATTTTGTTATCATGCAGAAAATGAAATAAATTGGATCATCTTCTGCGAGAGAGGTCCAATTATCTAGTTTGGGGCAAAAATTACGCTGGATGGGCAAGTTTGGACATTTTAAAGATTTTTTTTCACAAATTTCAACCAAGAGAAAAGGCAAGAGGCATATACATTTGCATGAAAAACATATCAAAGTATTAAACACTTATCCCTTTGTATCATTCCTTACCATACCAGAAATTCCACATCTCAAAGGATTATTGGTCAATATATTTAGAAATTGGGATTCCGAAGTAAAGCGTTATTGCTTGAAATCCAAGATAGAGACATACATGTCCAGATGGATTCCAATATTGCTTCTGGTGAATTATTTGAAAGGTTTTTTGCGAGTAAAGAACTCAATCGATCAAAATTAGAATACCTGCTAAGGAAGTATTATCTCCGTGTGGATTCTGATACAAATGTTTTATTGTTTTATAAATTTTATGTTTTGTATCTTTTTTCTTTTGTTTTATTTGCTTCTTCTACATATAAACTACCTTTAGACATTATAGATATTATAGATGATTTTGATAGTCTAGGAAGGTATAATTGGGTTGAGGCAATATATAATTATATGTCACCTCAATTTCAAATATTTGGGAATATTTTTGCATCCAACACTCCTACCGCTATCATCTCACTGCCTTATATGAAGGGATTTGCTGGTCTACTATTTGTAAGTTTTGATTATCTACTTATACATTTAAAAATAATCAATAGTTTATAATTGTTTAATTATGATATAGGCTTGGTTTCTTGAGCATGTCCCTATTCAACTGCCAAGCAGCATCGTAACACCGAGAATAAGTAAGTGGAGGTCTACTTATTCTCATATAAATAAAGTGAGGGCCAAATTAAAAGGAATCTCATCTTCCCAGGTAAACATATGTGTATTTCAACTAATACTCAATTCATGTTATATAGTTATAGTTTTTTTAAAATTAATGATCTATCTTTATTCATTTTGTAGATTATTGTTGATATTATCCCTACCTTTAAAGAAGCACATTTACTTGGGACCCCCCATATTGAATCTCAGTCTAGGCTACAAAGGGTTGAGACATCAGCTGCACAATCAGATAGAAACTCTGTAGCTATATGCTCACATTACATTGAAAAAATTTATTAATTCCAAAGCCTTACCCACCAGAATGAAATGTTTGTTAAATTAAATGAAGAATTAGTAGCCATTCTAGAAATGGAAGGTTTTTATTATCCAACTAGCCACTATGCAGAAGATCCTATTCCTGAAGATCCTATTTCTGAAGATCTTTTAGCCAAAGTAATGAGGAGAGGACGTGATAGAAGTCATTATAATCTCAGGTCCACTCCTAAAGATACATCGAAATGACTAGCAATGATCCCAGGTAAGAAGAGGCCCAAGATAGAAAAAGATATTGAGGGGGTAAGCTGGGGATAAAGTCTATGAAGCTAAAATTTAAAATAAAAGATATGCAAGAAGAGCTTCCACCTATTTTAGTCTCCAATGAGATTGATGAAGAGGTCGATAAAACAGGAGCAAGGGAAAAACAAATTAACATTATGAGATTGAACACTATTAAAGTAAGTTTACATTTATGCAATAATATTTAATGTTTACACATTTTTATTGCCTTCACAATTGTTTTGTTAAATACATTGTGTTATATCTATTTGCAGTATTTGAAAGAAAAATTTAAAGTGACAAAAAAGAAAAAGTGAGAAGAATATGTGACCTACCTCATATCAATGCTTCAAAATTGGACATTGCCTATTTCTGAGTTTGTATGGGAGGAAGGCTACTACTCATTGACAATACATGACTTCCTATCATGTGTTTTAGGCAACATCTTCATTGATAGAGAAGTAATCGACGCTTACGTTTCATTACTCTTTAGGGAAGCGTCCTCATCTGACAGACCATATAATAAGTCGATATATTGCTCAACCGGATTCATAGTAAAAGTTTTGCTTCCTTTAACTTTTTATAATATTTTTTTACATTATTACACAAATTTATAATTATATCTATAATCTTGCAGTCATTATATGAACATTTATGGGAAACAACTTTATGTCAAATTATAAAAATAGATCCGGTTGATCGAGAAATAAGGTATATTTTTATACCTATAAAAGCCGATAGTTCACACTATCATTTAATGGTTATGGACATCGACACAAAAACCTTCTTCCATTTTAATTCGTTGGCCTATAACTCCAAATATGATGCAACTTTCACATTGTTGATTAGTATTATTCATTTAAAAATTACATTCCAGAATTATGACACATGATTATCTATTTTTATAAATGTTATTTGTCCATCCAATGATTCCAGGTATCTACATTGAAAAGCTTTCCTGATGATAAACTTAAAGAAATGCACGATGGATTACAAGTTACCAACCTTTAGATGATTGGACCTCTGTTAAAGTAGATTGTCCCCAACAAATACTATCATAAGTAAATTTACTACATTATAAATAAATTTTAATGGTGTCATTGTGATTATTTTAATGACTATTTTATTTTTATGAAATTACAAGAATGACTACGGCTTCTTCGTCATGCAATATATAAGACATCAAATGTTGAATATTAAGATGAAATTCAGACAAAAAGACATTCATAGATTTAGAGTAGAAGTTGCAGTATCAATTCTTAGGGACAAGCCATTTTCAAAATGTAAATTTGAATGATTCAGTAATCTTGTGTTTTACATAAGTGTTGTCATTAGTTAAGTGCTACATTTGTAATTATAAAGGATGAATATTATTGTTAAAATATTGTGTATGCATACGTTGTTGTAAATGGGCACATGTTATGTTATAAAATTATCATGAGTCGGAATGATGTCGAGTTGGCTAGGATAGGTCCATCAGCAAGTTTCGACCGAAACCCGCTGATGGGCATATCAATTAAAAAAAAAATCAAAGTTTTATATCGGAATGAGTGATTGAGTTTTAGGAACTCATTAGTGTCTTTGTCCAGCGGATATTGTTGTCGTAGCATTAAAAATGTTCTTTCGAGCACACTTCATATGTCAGGCACGAGTGACAAAAATCATTGCTCCTGACACGATGTATCGCAATGATTTTCGAGGTCACGAACGTATTATTGAGTGCTAGTAGAGCACATAGGTATTCGACGAATGTGGTTCCGTGCTCTCTAGGTCCATCAGCCGATTTCGACCGATGGTCATATTCAATTCAAAAAAATCAAAGTTTTATATAGGAATGAGTGATTGAGTCCTAGGAACTCATTGGTGTCTTTGTCCAGTGGGTATCATTGTCGTAACATTCTAAATATTCTTTCGAGCACACTTCACACGTTGGGCACGAGTGACAAAAATCGTTGCTCCCGACACGGTGTATCACAATGATTTCCAAGGTCACAAACGTATTATTGAGTTCAA
Organism: Wurfbainia villosa; assembly: GCA_025175895.1. Lineage (NCBI taxonomy): Eukaryota > Viridiplantae > Streptophyta > Magnoliopsida > Zingiberales > Zingiberaceae > Wurfbainia > Wurfbainia villosa. The sequence goes on from JAKLTH010000147.1 coordinate 3,375,669, forward strand.
GCAAAACACATAGGTCTTCGGAGAATGTGGTTCCGTGCTCTCTAAGTCCATCAGTCAGTTTCGACCGAAACCGATTGATGGGCATATTCAATTCAAAAAAATCGAAGTTTTATATCAGAATGAGTGATTGAGTCCCAAGAACTCATTGGTGTCTTCGTCCAGCAGGTATCGTCATCATAGCATTCAAAATGTTCTTTCGAGCACACTTCACACGTCGGACATGAATGACAAAAATTGTTGCTCCTAACACGGTGTATCGCAATGATTTCTGAGGTCACGAACGTATTATTGATTGCTAGCGGAGTGCACAGGTCTTCAGAGAATGTGGTTCCATGCTCTCTAGGTCCATCAGTCGGTTTCGACCAAAATCGACTGATGAGCATATTCAATTCAAAAGAATCGAAGTTTTATATCGGAATGAGTGATTGAGTCCCAGGAACTCATTGGTGTCTTTGTCCAACGCGTATCGTTGTCGTAATATTCAAAATATTCTTTCAAGCACACTTCACACATCGGGCACGAATGGCGAAAATTGCTGCTCTTGATACGGTGTATCACAATGATTTCTGAGGTCACGAACGTATTATTGAGTGCTAACGGAGCACATAGGTCTTCGGAGAATGTGGTTCCGTGCTCTCTAGGTCCATCAATCGGTATCGGCCGAAATCGACTGATGGGCATATTCAATTCAAAAAAATTGAAGTTTTATATCAGAATGAGTGATTGAGTCCCAGGAACTCATTGGTGTCTTCGTCCAGCGGGTATCGTCGTCGTAGCATTCAAAATGTCTTTCGAGCACACTTCACGCGTCGGACACGAGTGGCAAAAATCGCTGCTCTCGACACTGTGTATCGCAAGTCATATTGGTTGGACATCCTAAACAATAATAAAACTCAAGTAAAATGTCAAAAATATGTTAGAAATTTCCTATCAAATGTATTTACACTTGTAGAATGGTTTAGAGACTTGAGTGCAACGAATTTAGGACTTAAAATACCTAGAAAAATGAAATATCAGAGTAATAGTCGAGGCACTTCAGCAATCGCCTCAACTGATAACAGCACCAAGCGAATAGAATCGAGGAGACTTTGACTGACGCCTTGACTAATAGCTATTGCAGGTAAATAGAATCGAGGCGCACTCGACTGACGCCTTGACTGACACCTAACGATTTTAGCCGCCAACGAACAAAATCGAATTTGTCTCGACCAGTGCCTTGACTAGTCATTCTAATGGAAGCATAGATCGATTTTGCTTCGACCAACGCCTCGACCAACGCCTCAACTGAATCATCAGTCGAGGCGCTCTACTTATCACCTCGACTATTGGATGCAGGACTATATAAGGAAATCCCTTTTCCTTCTCCTACGTTGTCGTCGTCTGTCTCTTCGGCCAACATTCGTCAACGCCTAACCCTAGATGACTCTTTTTGGACTTGATCTAACCTAAAGTAAGTCTCCTTGCCTTCCTACCTTGCTAGGTTAAAATCCCAACCCTAAACTGTCGTTTCTCCACCATTAGGGTTCGTCGATCCTTCACTCTTCGCTCGTCAGTCCTTCACTCATTGCCGATGAAGGCCATCCCTAATCCTTGACTAAAGCCTCTTCAAGCATAATCTTCTTGAACAACTTCGAACGACACCAATGACACCTAAGTATAAACCCTTTTCATTTTTCCCTTCCGTTGTCACATTTCTTACTTAGGTGTTAATCACTAATCATCTTTTGTCTATGTCATTCATCATACCGCATCATACTGCATTCATCTTACATCTTTTGGCATAATCTTGCATATTTAGGCAAAAGAGGAAAGAAATGGAGAGTAGTCGGAAGGAAACTTCTAGGGAGAAACCATCTACTGACTCCCGATTTCCTTCCGAATTTTATCAACATACATTCATGAATCATAAATTCCAGTTGATGCATACTCGCTCCTTAGATAGAGAGTTCTTCACCACACATGCTCAAAATGTAATAGGGGTAATCGATTTTTATAGGCTTAGTAAACTAGTCTATTGTGAACATGACATAAATATAGACTTAGTTTCTGAGTTCTATAATAATCTACAATTCATAGGAGATAGACTTATATATAAAAGTAGGGTAGCCAAAAGAGATCTCTCATTTACTCCTGACATTTTTAGGGCATTCTTAGAGTGTAAAGAGTCACAGTCAGCCCTTGAATGCTATTCGGGCATTCAAGAACCTATTGACGGTTATTCCATAAATGTCATTCATGAATTCTTTTTTAGAAGACCACGTCAACCCGGTCTAAATTTATTTTCTGCCGTGGCATTAGCTGCCCCAGACAATGTCCCATACAAGGTCATTGTAGGTTGCATACTACCCATTGTCACACGGGGGCAAGCTAAAGTAAGCCCCCATCATTTACTCACCCTCCATCTTATGAAAAATCATCTAGATTTCAATATCACACTAAACATTTTCCTATGCATCATCCACTTCACAGTCCCTGTACAAAAGAAAATCTACATGTCATTTAGACATATCATTACATTTTGGGTAGAGTCTATAGGCATCAACACGAGCAGGGGCAAAGTCAAGCAAATGTCTGACTTTGACATCATAAAGTGGCACAATTTTTCCTTGGTCGACATGTCCCAAGTCCATAGGAGCGTTGAGTGGGCGGATGGACACCAGGTCGGTGAGCGATGGGATATGGGTGCACAAGAAGAAGAAGAACCACTAGCTCTAGCTGACGAACCATATTCTTCCGTTTTCGAGCAACTAGATAGCTTACGCAGAGACTATGTCGAGTTCACAGAGATAGTGGATACTCGATTCGAGGAGACCCAGATGACCATCGACACCAGATTTGAGGGGCTTCATACAACCATAGATTCGCGTCTATCGGAAGTATCTTTCAGACAGACATAAATATCTTCCAGACAGATGCAGATTTTAGACCAACAAATAGAAATTCTAAGTCTCCTACACTCCTTCATGGCTGATTCTTCGGGTCCTTCTTCACCAGCCATGTAACTTTTGTTTTTTTCCTTCTACAGAAAAGTTGTCTGTACATAACTTTAGAATTCTGAAAACATGTAGCAAGTTTAGGAATTCTGTGAAATGAACATCTTTAATAGAGTTTAGTAAATTTTGCATATGAATGTTTACGATCTTCTCTAACTTATGAATATGAGTTTGGTTTTGTTGTTGTTGTTATCTATATGTGTTTATATGCTGTTAGCAGGTTTTGTCACCACTACTTCAAGGGAAAATTCTGTCAATTTTTTTTGTCTATCTAGTGGAGTTTTATACGGTTCATTCAAAAATCAAGATCGATACATTATTGGTGTATCGGATAACGAGGTGTAAGGATTTAGGGGGAGGACCTTATAAATTGCTCAATCAAATTCTAAAATTCTTTTTTAGTTGTCGGATCAATGTATCCTTCTCCCAATGACCTTTTTTGTGTGTTTGCCAAAGGGGGAGAGATAAGTGGGGTATCGTCGTTGTAGCATTCAAAATTTTCTTTCGAGCACACTTCACACATCGAGCATGAGTGGCAAAAATCATTGCTCCCGACATGGTGAATCATAATGATTTTCGAGGTCACAAACGTATTATTGAGTGCTAGCGGAGCACATAGATCTTCGGAGCATGTGGTTCCATGCTATCTAGGTCCATTTGTTGGTTTCGACCGAAACTGGTTGATGGACCTATTAAATTGAAATTTTTTAAAGTTTTATATCGGAATGAATGATTGAGTTTTAGGAACTCATTGGTGTCTTCGTCTAGCGGATATCATCATCGTAGCATTCAAAATGTTCTTTCGAGCACACTTCACACGTCGGGTACAAGTGACAAAAATCGCTGCTCCTGACACGGTATATCACAATAATTTTTAAGGTCATGAACCTATTATTGAGTGCTAGCGGAGCACGTAGGTCTTCGGAGATTGTGGTTCTATGCTCTCTAGGTCCATCAGCCGGTTTCGGCCGAAACTGACTGATGGTTATATTCAATTCAAAAAAATCGAAGTTTTATATCGGAATGAGTGATTGAGTCCCAGGAACTCATTGGTGTCTTTGTCCAGTGGGTATCATCGTCGTAGCATTCAAAATGTTCTTTCAAGCACACTTCACATGTCGGACATGAGTGGCAAAAATCGCTGCTCCCAACACGATGTATCACAATGATTTTCGAGGTCACGAGCGTATTATTGAGTTCTAGTGGAGCACATAGGTCTTCGGAGAATGTGGTCCCGTGCTCTCTAGGTCCATCAGTCAGTTTCGACCAAAACTGGCTAATGGGTATATTCAATTCAAAAAAATCGAAGTTTTATATCGAAATGAGCAATTGAGTCCCAAGAACTCATTTGTGGCTTCGTCCAGTGGGTATCATCGTCGTAGCATTCAAAATATTCTTTTGAGCACACTTCACACGTCGAGCATGAGTGGCAAAAATCGCTGCTCCCGACACGGTGTATCACATGTTGGGTTTCCCCGGCACCGCGGCGAGTGTGTGTTTGAACACATTTCGTAAACATGCACACAGCGGAAGCAATAAAAGCAATAAATCTAATTTATTACAACACACACATCACACACATGCAGGATACAACATGTGTAGACATAATCGCTATTTAAAATTTTGAAATAAAAAGAAACTTATACTAGGTATACCTGACGGATTACGTGTAGCGGTAATGACATCAACCGTAGTGACTATCGCTAGAATCGCCTCGATCCGTATCCACACCGAGTATCATCGGGATAGCTTCACAAAGCCACGAGCCTCGTCTTTGCAAAAGTCACTAGCCTTGAGTCGAAGATGATGTGATTCGAGAGATAATCACAATCCGAATCAAAATTCGGATCCCAAAAATGAGTTTCACAAACTCGCTTGTCGGAAGCGGTTTTTGTTAACCGTTTGACGAAAACTTAACCCTCCACCTATGAGGATTGCTGGAGAACCAATTCCCGGCAAGTAGGTCATTGTCGGAGCACAAAACGCCGACCAAACGACCTCTCCACGAAGAGGAGAACAAGCTGTCCTGAATCTGGACAGCTTGTTTGGTGGAAGATATGGTTGGTCAATCAATGTCGGTTGCTCCTTGGTCGTCGACGGCCAAGGGAGGATGGCCGGATGAGTCGGCGGTGGCTGGTGGGTGGTCGACAACGAGGAGGAGCTGCAATAGGCTTAGGCGGCAACACAAGAGATGGGCGGCAACCCTAGAGGAGGAAGAGGAGAGGAGGCTAGAGTTTCCAAAACCCTTGAACCAATTAATTCTCCACGAAAAACCCTTAAGTCATGTTTTTATAGAGAACACATTCTCCTAACGGTTATTGGTTCATAATCAAAACCCGTTAATCCGCTCCAATAACTTAAGTTAAAATAATCCAAACCGCATTGGTCTATTTTAAGTTAAAACGAACCAAACCAACTTTGGTTCATTCGTTTAAAACAAACCAAACCACTTTGGTTTATTTTCTACCATTGGATTAGAACCAAATCAATTTGATTCTTCCATCGTGTCTTCATAAGACTCGGCTCATCCATGCTTCCGATGTGACTGAAACAATTTCATACTCGCTCTTTGTTTGGTCCAACCAAACCTAGTCTCTCTCGATCTGAGAATCCTATTCTCAAATTCGTTTTAAATCTTTCGGATTACGCTCGTTGTGCGTGTGACCAAATAGGTTCCCGATTTATGTTGGCCGTCTATAATTAACCATTAATTATAGAACGATCATGAGTGACACCTAGTAGTACATCATGATCCCCAATTAATCGGAAAATCATGGTTGATCCCAGAACCTTTTCTGAAACCCTTCAGCAGTGACAATGAATCGTGCCCCATTCCCTTCACTCATCTTATACCCACTTGGTTCAGGATATGATCTATTGTGTCAGTCCCCACTAGGTTGACTACATCACACCTAACCCAAGTATTACTTCCTCGTCCTCCGGATTCTAGTTACTGTACATGTATCCAAGAGTATCATACTCTAAACATGCAATGCTTTGGCCAAAGACTTTAGTAACAATCCGATGAGAGGTCATGAGTATACATCTCCTCGCAAGAAGTGGTGAATCCTTTGTTGGCTATTCAAACACCTTCGGCCACTTTGACTTATACCCAATCATCCTGGGTCCACATCTCCTCGGAGATGCTTGCTTAAGATGTCAAAGCATAAGTTTTCATGACCAAGATAACTTGAATACCGCAAGTCGAAGGAACATCGCACTTAAGCTGCAGTAAGAACTTCATTGACATATGCATATATGCAGAGAACCATATGAAGTCTTACAGCTGGTCACTCCAATGAACTAGTTACCATAACTAGCATCCACGATTAACTCCGGACATCACAATGTCTCCAGCCAGTGAGAATCAACTGCTTGGATACACCAAAGAGTATACCTCGTGCTAGTCTCGACAAAATTGATGGTGTCCAAATCCATCAATTCATTGATTAAGGATAATTCTAATACATCAAAATTACACATGTAGAGATACTAGTTGTGATCCAATCACAAATTCTCTCATGCTGTAAATCGTATTGTGAACATTCAGTAAATGAGTTTAAGATCTAATCAAATACATGTAAACATGTATACTCAAATAGTGAATAATCTTCATTTATCATATAAATGGTTTAAACATAAGGCGATTGCCTTAGGACACCTCTCATATATTACTAACAAACTCCCACTTGGCTTAATGTCAATCGCCACGGTATCCAATACCATAAGCTCTAACATGATCTTCAAACTTACTTTGAGGTAAGACCTTAGTTAAAGGATCGGATAAGTTCCTTTCAGTGAGAATCTTCTCGATTTGTATTTCCTTCATACTTATGATCTCTCTGATCAAATGATAGCGGCGAAGCCCATGTTTGGATCGTTGATGAGACCACATCAAGTTCAGAGATGAACTTCTCGATCTAAACCGCTTCCTTTGCTGCTTCCAAAGCTGCAATGTATTCTGCCTTAGTGGCAGACTCCGCTACGGTGTCTTGCTTGGAACCTTTCCAACTTATTGTGCCCCCATTCAAGGTGAACACGTACCTAGACTGAGACCTGGAATCATCCTTGTCTGTCTAGAAGCTGGCATCTGTATACCCGCGTATCACCATGTCCCCTTCTCCATATATTAGGAACACATCCTTATTTCTTCTTAAGTACTTAAGGATCATCTTAATAGCCTCCCAATGATCCATTCCTGGATCAGATTGGTATCTGCACGTGACACTCAGAGCATACGATACATCGGGCCACGTACATAACATAGCATGTATGATAGATCATATTGCAGATGTATAGGGAATCTTATTCATGCAAATCCTCTCGTCTTCTGTGCGCGGACACATAGACTTCGAAAGGTGTATCCCATGCCTGATGGGTAGGAAACCTTTCTTGGATTCCGACATGCTAAACCTCTTTAGCACTTGGTCTATATATGTAGACTGTGAAAGACCAAGAAACCGATTCGATCTATCCCTATAGATCTTAATCCTGAGGATGTAGGTTGCTTCTCCCAGGTCTTTCATGGAGAATATCTTGGACAACTAAATTTTAACTGATTGTAAGATAGAAACATCGTTTTCTATAAGTAATATATCATCAACATACAATACTAGGAATACGACTGCACTCCCACTAACCTTCTTGTACACACAAGGTTCGTCCAGATTTTGTGAGAAATTAAACCTTTTGATTGACTCATCAAAACAGATATTCCAGCTCTTGAATGCTTGCTTCAGTCCATATATGGACCGTCGCAGTTTGTATATCTTTGTTTTATCAACCGATGTGAAACCCTCAGGTTGTATTGTATACACGTCCTCGAGTAGGTTTCCATTAAGAAAAACTATTTTCACATCCATCTTCCATATCTCATAATCATAATGAGTTGCTATGGCTAGGAGCATCCAAATGGATTTAAGCTTAGCAACAGGTGAATAGGTCTCGTCATAATCAACACCTTGCTTTTGATGATACCCTTTCGCCACCAGTCTAGCCTTATAGGCAATCACATTACCATCCATGTCGATTTTCTTCTTGAAAACCCACTTGCACCCTATAGGCTTTATGCCTTCAGGTGGGTCAACCAAGTTCCAAACTTGATTTTCATACATGGAATCCATTTCCGACTTCATGGTGTTAAGCCATTTATCCCTTTATGAACTTTTCAGAACTTCTTCATAACTGGTAGGCTCCTCATCATCAATGAGTAACACGTCATTCGATTCACTTACGAGAAATCCATATCTCTCAGAAATGTTGCATGTTCTACCAGATCTATGAAGATGTGGTGTCACAATAGGTCTAGCCGATGACTCATCACTATGAGTTATCGATTGTGGTGCTTCACCAGGTATCTCATCAATGTCTATTGGAATCTCTCGAGCCTCCTCAAGCTCAATGACACTCCCACTGTTTTCTTGCAAGAGAAACTCTTTCTCTAGAAACACAACATGTCTTGAAACAAACACCTTTTGTTCCACAGGATGATAGAATTTGTAACCTCTTGTTTCCTTAGGGTATCCAATAAATAGATATTTATGAGACTTAATATCCAATTTTTCTAATACAGTCCGCTTCACATAAGCAGGACAACCCCATATCTTCAAGTAAGATAAATGAGATTTCTTACTATTTCATATCTCATAAGGAGTAGTTGAGACTACCTCGGTTGACATTCTGTTTAGCAAGTAAACAACTGTCTGAAGTGCATAGCCCTAAAAGGACTTGGAAAGATTCACATGATTCATCATCGACCTGACCATGTCCAACAAGGTCCGGTTACGCCTCTCAGATACACCATTAAGCTGTGGTGTATACGGCGGAGTTCATTGAGACAATATACCATTATCCCTTAGATAATCTAGAAACTCGTGACTCAAGTATTCACCACCTTGATCCGATCGAAGTATTTTAATACTCTTGCCAAGCTGTTTCTCTACTTCATTTCTGAATTCTTTGAACCTTTCAAAGGCTTCAGACTTGTGTTTCATCAAGAACACGTACCCAAACCGTGAGTGATCATCGGTGAAGGTAATGAAGTAGCTATAGCCTTCTAGAGCTTGAGTTGACATAGGTCTGCATACATCAGTATGTATTAGACCAAGCAACTCTCCTACCGGTTCACCTTTTTCCGTAAAAGATAACTTAGTCATCTTGCCTTTTAAGCATGATTCACATGTATCGTATGAATCTAATTCAAACGATTCCAGAATTCCACATCGGTATAATTCGGATGCATTTCTTGTTCACATGGCCAAGACGACAATGCCACATATAGGAGTCTAATTGATTATCTTTTCGAGCATGCTTGTTGCTCGCTTCGATATTGAAAATGTCACTGGATATGTCCAATGTATAAATACCATTGCTTAAAGTTTCAATCCCATAAAAAACACCATTCAAAGTTATGTAACAACAATTGTTACTAAAAGTTAAATGATATCCATTTCTATTTAAACAAAAAATAGAAATGATGTTCTTTATCAACGAAGAAACATAAAAGCAATTGTCCAGTTCTAAGCCAAGTCCTGTAGGGAGTCTCAATAAATACGTTCCGATGGCGAGTGCAACAACCTTTTCTCTATTCCCAATACGTAAATTTGACTCTGCCTTGATGAGTCTTCTTCTATTCCTTAGCCTATGTATGTCATTACATATATGTGAGCCACACCCAGTATCCAATACCCAAGTGTTTGAGGAAATAGAATGACAATCAATAACAAAGATATCTGAAGAAGATGGGGCATTTGATGTCTTATTCTTCTTCACGGACTCAAGATAAATCTTGCAGTTTCTTCGCCAATGGCCCTCCTTGTCACAATGATGGCAAGTACCCTTTTAAGCTGGTTCTGCCTTTTTAGCCTTTTTCTTCTTCCCCTTCTGTTGTTCCTTTGACTTCTTCTTAGAATTTTTCTTCGAGGAATCAACTAACAACACCGTCCCCTGCTCATGCTTCATAGAAGGCTCTACAGTCTTCAGTATGTTGAGCAGTACCACAGATGAACCTTCTTACATCTCAGAGGTGAAGAGGATCTTGGAGACTTCGAACCTTTCAGATCTTACTTGCTCATCAAACAACTCATAGATATGAAAAACTACGATGAGCCCATCTGCTAGCATGATGCAACTCGCTAGTTCAGAATCAGTCACATGTTTCTGATAGGCCAACAATTGGTCCGGAGTTGTATTGCCCTTTGGACCGGTGGGAAGAGACTCTTCAAGGACATACGCAAGGTTTTTACGCCTTGAGAATAATTCTCAAGTTTCTAAGCCAGTCCAAGAAGTTCGACCCAGTCAATTTATTTGAATCCAAAATAGAGTGCAAATTCAAAGACATCATAATCAATCAATTAACCTAGAAATACAAATCAAGCATATATGAGAAAATGATTTTAAAATGCATCAACATACATTTACATAATCCCATTCATTTTTCGAATTTTAAAAAACCCTCAAAATCAATTCGGGAGATCGTAGGTCCATCTCCGAATTAGGGTTGTAAACGAGCCAAGCCAAGCCAAGCTTTGTAGTGTTCAGACTTGTTTGATAAGATAATCAAGCCGAACCGAGCCAAGCCTAAAATTAACCAAGCTACTAAAAAACTTGTTCAAGCTTGGCTTGGTATTTTTTTTTTTTGAGCTTGAGCTTGGCTTGAGCTTGAATTGAGCTTGGCTTGTTTAATGGGTATCAAGCTTGATCCAAGCTTGTTTAAATTTTATTTATTTAAACGTTATCAAACTCTTAAGTCAAACTTGTTTGTTTATTTAAATTTTTATTAATTTAATCCTGATTTATAAATGAGTATAAATAAATTCAAAAATAATTTTTAAAAGAGTATAATCATAAATCGGCTTGTTAATGTTCATGAATATTGTTCACGAATATTATTCACGAACACCGTTCACTAACACTGTTCACGAACATTGTTCACGAACACTGTTCACGAACATTAACAAGCCGAACACATGCGTGTTCAAGCTTGTTTATTTAGTTTATCAAGATGTTCAAGCTTGTTTATTAATTGACTTTGATATATATTGAATGAACGTAAACGAGCTCTTACCGAGTCGAACACCAAGCTCGTTCATGAGCACTTGGTTCGTTTACAGCCCTATTCCGAATGGGTTGATATCTAACATAGATAAGAACAACCTTGGAGAGAGTCCAACAAGCCATTCTTAGCTACGATGGTAGGTATCAAGTATACCAATTGCATATCATATATATGCAACTATCACAATGTGCTATCAACTAATTAAATGTTCACACATACATCGGATTGTTAACTCATTAACAAGTATGCATTCTATGCATAACACCCAACTTCACCTCCCTTCACATCGACCTTGGAGAAAGTCTAATAAGCCGATGCTCCAGGTTAAAGCCAACCCATTAATCGAGAAATAATTTTAATATGGTTAGAGCGCATTCAACCAATTAGCCAAACTTGGAGAGAGTCCAACAACCCAAACTAACGATCGACCTCTGACTCTTACCATATTAGTAATAAATTATTCCAATGGTTTGAACATATTCATGTTCGAGCTGGGCTTGGAGAGAGTCCAACAACCCAAACAAGAAACGAAACTCTAGTTCCAAACATATTAATGAAAGGTGTAGGCTTTAATATTGTATAAGGGTTTTAAAGTCTCATCCTCTTTTTCATGCAAATAACTATTATCTACATGACATGACACACATATCATACATCTACATGTCATGACATGCATCTAATGCAATTACATGACATACAATTATGGCATGACTAAAAATTTCCTTATATGTCATAACTATTTATGGAAATAAAATATATTTGAAATTTGATTCCCCAAATCAAATCATGATTAAATTAGAAAACAAATTTCCAAATCTAATCACATATTTTATTTATTGAAAGTGTTAATTAAGGAAAATCAAATTTAATTTAGGAAATAAATTTCCTAAATTGTCAAAACTATTTATGGAAATAAAATATGTTTTAGATTTAATTTCCCAAATCAAATCATGATTAAATTAGGAAATAAATTTTCAAATATAATCACATATTTTATTTATGGAAAGTATTAATTTCCATAAGTACTTCTAAACTTTCTAAAAGTAGAAGATTTCCATAAATACTTCTAAACTTTCCAAAATTAAAAAATTTTCATAAATACTTCTAAACTTTCTAAAAGTAGAAAATTTCTATAAATATAATTATGACTATCGTAAAATAATTTTATGATTATATCGAAACACAATCTGACTTTGATACCACTGTTGGGTTTCCCCGGCAGCGTGGCGAGTGTGTGTTTGAACACATTTCGTAAACATGCAAACAACAGAAGCAATAAAAGCAATAAATCTAATTTATTACAACACACACATCACACGCATGCAGGATACAACATGTGTAGACATAATCGCTATTTAAAATTTTGCAATAAAAGAAAATTTAAACTAGGTATACCTGACAGATCACGTGTAGCGGAAATGACATCAATCGTAGTGACTCTCGCTAGAATCACTTCTATCCGTATCCACGTCGAGTATCATCGGGATAGCTTCACAAAGCCATGAGCCTCGTCTTCACAAAAGTCACTAGCCTCGAGTCGAAGACGATGTGATTCGAGAGACGATCACAATCCGAATCAAAATTCGGATCCCAAAAATGAGTTTCACAAACTCGCTTGTCGGAAGGGGTTTTCGTCAACCGTTTGATGAAAACTTAACCCTCTACCTATGTGGATTGCCGAAGAACCAATTCCCGGCAAGTAGGTCATTGTCGGAGAACAAAACGCTGACCAAACGACCTCTCCACGAAGAGGAGAACAAGCTGTCCAGAATCTGGACAGCTTGTTTGGTGGAAGATATGGTCGACCAATCAATGGTCGGCTGCTCCTTGGTCGTCGGCGGCCAAGGGAGGATGGCCGAAGGAGTCGGCGGCGGTTGGTGGGTGGCCAGCGGCGAGGAGGAGGAGCTGCAATAGGCTTGGGCGACGACACAAGAGATGGGCGGCAACCCTAGAGGAGGAAGAGGAGAGGAGGCTAGAGTTTCCAAAACCCTTGAACCAATTATTTCTCCATGAAAAACCCTTAACCCATGTTTTTATAGAGAACATATTATCCTAATGGTTATTGGTCCATAACCAAAACCCGTTAACCCGCACTAATAACTTAAGTTAAAATAAATCAAACTGCGTTGGTATATTTTAAGTTAAAACAAACCGAACCAACTTTGGTTCATTCGTTTAAAACAAACCAAACCACTTTGGTTTATTTTCTAACATTGGATTAGAACCAAACCAATTTGGTTCATCCATCATGTCTTCATAAGACTCGGCCCATCCATGCTTCCGATGCGACTGAAACCATTTCATACTCGCTCTTTGTTTGGTCCAACCAAACCTAGTCTCTCTCGATATGAGAATCCTATTCGCAAATTCGTTTTAAATCCTTCGGATTACGCTCATTGTGCGTGTGACCAAATATGTTCCTGATTTATGTTGGTCATCTATAATTAATCATTAATTATAGAACGATCATGAGTGACACCTAGTAGTACATCATGATCTCCAATTAATCGAAAAATCAACGGTTGATCCCAGAACCTTTTCTGAAACCCTTCAACAACGACAATGAATCGTGCCCCATTCTCTTCACTCATCTTATACTCATTTTGTTCAGGACATGGTCTGTTGTGTCAGTCCCCACTAGACCGATTATGTCACACCTAGCCCAAATATTACTTCCTCATCCTCCGGATTTTAGTTACTGCACATGTATCCAAGAATACCATACTCTAAACATGCAATGCTTTAGTCAAAGACTTTAGTAATAATCCGACGAGAGGCCATGAGTATACATCTCCTCGCAAGGAGTGGTGAATCCTTTGTAGGCTATTCAAACACCTTCGGACACTTCGACTTATACCCAATCATCTCGAGTCCACATCTCCTCGGAGATGTTTGCTTAAGATGTCAAAGCATAAGTCTTCATGACCAAGATGACTTGAATACCGCAAGTCGAAGTTACATCGCACTTAAGCTGCAGTAAGAACTTCATTGACATATCCATATATGCAGAGAACCATATGAAGTCTTACAGCTGGTCACTCCAATAAACTAGTTACCATAACTAGCATCCACGATTAACTCCGAACATCACAATGTCTCCAGCCAGTGAGAATCAGCTACTTGGATACACCAAAGAGTATACCTCGTGCTAGTCTCGACAGAATTGATGGTGTCCAAATCCATCAATTCATCGACTAGGGATAATTTCAATACATCACAATTACACATGTAGAGATACTCACTAGTTGTGATCCAATAACAAATTCTCTTATGCTGTGAATCGTATTGTAGACATTCAGTAAATGAGTTTAAGATCTAATCAAATACATGTAAACATGTATACTCAAATAGTGAATCTTTATTTATCATATAAATGGTTTAAACATAAGGAGATTGCCTTAGGACACCTCTCATATATTACTAACATCACAATGATTTCTGAGATCATGAACGTATTATTGAGTTCTAGCAGAGTATATAGATCTTCGGAGAATGTGTTTCCGTTCTCTCTAGGTCCATCAGCCGATTTCGATTGAAATCAGCTGATGGCATATTCAATTAAAAAAAAATTAAAGTTTTATATTGGAATGAGTGATTGTGTCCCAGGAACTCATTTGTGCTTCGTCCAGCGGGTATCATCGTCGTAGCATTCAAAATATTCTTTCGAGCACACTTCACACGTCAGACACGAGTGACAAAAATCGCTGCTCCCGACACAGAGTATCGCAATGAGTTTCGAGGTCACGAATATATTATTGAGTTCTAGCAGAGCATATAGGTCTTCGAAGAATGTGGTCCCATGCTATCTAGGTCCATCAGTCGGTTTCAGTCGAAATCGACTGATGGGCATATTCAATTCAAAAAAATCGAAGTTTTTTATCGGAATGAGCGATTGAGTCTTAGGAACTCATTTGTGGCTTCGTCCAGTGGGTATCGTCGTCATAGCATTCAAAATATTCTTTCGAGCACATTTCACACATTGAGCACGAGTGGCAAAAATCGTTGCTCCCAACACGGTGTATCACAATGATTTTCGAGGTCATGAAGGTATTATTGAGTTCTAGCGGAGCACATAGGTCTTCGGAGAATGTGGTTCCGTGCTCTCTAGGTCCATCAACCGATTTCGACCGAAACTGACTAATGGACATATTCAATTCAAAAAAATCAAAGTTTTATGTCGGAATGATCGATTGAGTCCCAGGAACTCATTTATGGCTTTGTCCAATGGGTATCGTCATCGTAACATTCAAAATATTCTTTCGAGCACACTTCACACGTCGGGCACGAGTGGCAAAAATCGCTGCTCCCGACATGGTGTATCGTAATGAATTTCGAGGTCACAAATGTATTATTGAGTTCTCGGAGCACATAGGTCTCGGAGAATGTGGTTTCGTGCTCCCTAGGTCCATCAGCCGATTTCGGGCGAAACCGACTGATGGGTATATTCAATTCAAAAAAATCAAAGTTTTATATCGGAATGAGCGATTGAGTCCCAGGAACTCATTTGTGCCTTCGTCCAGTGGGTATCGTCGTCGTAGCATTCAAAATATTCTTTCGAGCACACTTCACACGTCGGACACGAGTGACAAAAATTGCTGCTCCAGACACGGTGTATCACAATGATTTCCGAGGTCACGAACATATTATTGAGTTCTAACGAAGCACATAGGTCTTCGGAGAATATGGTTTCGTGCTCTCTAGGTCCATCAGCCGATTTCGGGCGAAACCGACTGATGGGTATATTCAATTTAAAAAAAATCAAAGTTTTATATTGGAATGAGTGATTGATTCCCAGGAACTCATTGGTGCCTTCATCCAGTGGGTATCGTCGTTGTAACATTCAAAATGTTCTTTCAAGCACACTTCACACGTTGGGCACGAGTGACAAAAAATGCTGCTCCCAACACGGTGTATCACAATGATTTTCGAGGTCACGAACGTATTATTGAGTTCTAGTGGAGCACATAGGTCTTCGGAGAATGTGGTTTTGTGCTCTCTAGGTCCATCAGCCGGTTTCGACCGAAACCGGCTGATGGGCATATTCAATTCAAAAAAATCAAAGTTTTGTATCGGAATGAGTGATTGAGTCCCAGGAACTCATTGGTGTCTTCGTCCAACAGGTATCATCGTCTTAGCATTCAAAATATTCTTTCGAGCACACTTCACATGTCGAGCACAAGTGACAAAAATCATTGCTCCCGATATGGTGTATCACAATGATTTCCGAGGTCACGAACATATTATTGAGTGCTAATGGAGCACATAGGTCTTCGGAACAGGTGGTTCCGTGCTCTCTAGATCCATCAGTCGATTTTAGACGATACAATATGAAGAATATATCGACAAAAATTAGTTTATAGATATATATTAAAGAACATATAACACAATGATATTTATCCCAACATTTTTTTTGTGGGTCAAATACATACAAAATTTCATCACTATCAAAATTAACAAACTAATATATTTTTTAACTTGATGGAGCCATTTTACAGGATCTTTTATCATGACCCAATTGTTTGCATCTACTACACTTATTTTTAACCTTTCCCGTGTGCTTCGACTCAATCCTCGCCTTCTTTCTTCTTTCAGGTTGCAAAAGGCTACGAGGTGGTAAAACAATATAATCATGTTCAACCATTGGCTAATATTATTTGTTTCTACAAGGATAAATTTGATCAATGTAAGTACTTTTTCAAATTTCAAATAAGAAATAATGCTCACAATAGTGATATAGGTCCATATTCCTATAAGAACACATCACAATAGCATGTGAGCAAGGGAATCCTAAAATTTGAAAATCACGCCAATCACATTTATGACTTTCCATGTCAACTATATAGGAGGATTCTAAACTTTGTACCTCCATTTCTGTTCTGCTATGTGGAAATACTGTATAAGATCCAGTTCTTTGTTTCCTAGTGTCAATTTCTTTAATACCAAATGATGTCAATACTTCAGTAAAATTAGACAATTTCCTCCCTATGATTATAAAACCATTGTGCAACCTTCCTGTGTGTATTGTTTATTAGTTTTGTAATTGGTAGTTCTCGAGTGTCCTTGAATAATGCATTCAAGCTTTCAGAACAATTCGTTGTCAACATTGAGTACCTTCTACCAGGGAAATGTGCATTGGCTCATTTGTTAGGTTCTATATTTTGTAGCCATCTATAAGCATCTGCATGTCTCTCTAACATAGTCTGCATTATTTGATCAGATTGTATAATTGTATTTGCTCTTGCTGCTGTCCAAAACAATCCTAGTGCAGGTCTGTCATGTGTATCTATAACCATATTACAAGACATGTGATAACAATAAAATCCATGGTGAGCAATAGGAAACACTTTACTCATTGCAGATAATATTCCACGATGTCTATCCGATATAATTGTCATACTTGATTGATCAATTGTAAGAAATATCTTTAGATTGTTTAAAAACCACTCCCAAGCTAGGCCACACTCTACCTCAACAATTGCAAAGGCAACTGGAAGTAGATTTCCATTGTCATCTACTGATGTGACCATCAATAAAACACTAGATACTTTCCTCTTAAGTGTGTTGCATCAATTCCAATTAGTTTCCGAATATATGTTCTAAAAACTCTTTCACATGCACCAAATGCCCAAAAATATCATGGAAATTATGATAATCATTTGATTTCAATGCAACATATGTTTCTGGGTCTCTATATTTTAGCTCCTGTAAAAACCTAGGGAGATCACTATAATCCTTATCAAAATCACCTACCTGTTGGTACAGTAGGCACCTAAGTCGAACTTGAGTTTTGATTATAGCAAACGATACAAAGTTAAGCTCATGTCGTTACCTCACGAGCTGAATCGAGTGTGCAGAAGATTGCTATAGCTGGAGCTGAAGGCTAGCGACACCCGGAGGAAGCCGCGGTGGTCGGGCGACACTTGAGTGACTTCGGAGGGAGTCGAAGGAATCGAGCGGAAGGCCGGAAGCAAAAGCAACACGTAAGTATCGAGGTAAGCTCGTGTGTGCGAGCGTAAGTGAGGTCGTATCCTCGTTACGGGGATGATCTTATGCGTAGATCCGACCAAAGACATCCTATAGATGGTCTAGGTCGAGATCGGACGGTCGATGACCGTCGAAATTATGTTTTTGTTGAGCTAACTTTGACTTGCAGCAAGCATCAGTCGACTGCGAGCTTGGAGGACTCGATTGGCCAAATCACCGATCATTGCCGGAGGTCGAAGACTGATCGAGCGTCGCCATCACGATCGATGATGCCCATCAGTCGACTGATGGTTAATGATCAGATTCGAGGAGTCAAGGCTTATCACCCAATTTCAAGGAGATTGGTGCTCAATTGTGATTGGTTAGGGTTCCTCTCGAAAAGGGGCTCAAAGGCTATAAAAGGAGATCCTAACCTAGGGTTTTTTCATCAATTCTAAGTGCTCAAAAGCCTCCACAACACTGCGACTCTCCGACAACTCTACGACAACTCTACGACAATGAAGTGCTGCCAACAACCCTAGTTTAAGTCCTATCTTCGAGTTGTTGGTATAATCTTGTTTTGTCATTTCTTTTAATCTTGCAATTCGTTTGTTAATCGAGGCTTTCTACCGTTGCATTTCATTTTAATAGAAGAGAGGGTTTGTCTCTCTATCTTGTGCTTTGAAGGTTTTTGTAATCGTAAAACTCCTACCTCCAACGAGGAGGAGTGTTTTAGTGAATTGCCCTCCGTACACGGTCTAGGATCGTTAGGGCCTTGGAGTAGTAGCCGAAGGCTACGAACCAAGTAAAAAAACTATTTGTCTCATTTAGTTTTTATTTACATTTCCACTGCGTTTAATTGTCTACCGAACGATTTAAAAGAAAAAGTTTTTATCGCTATTCACCCCCCCTCTAGCGATCCGCTCGATCCAACAATTGGTATCAGAGCCGGGGGCGCTCAGATTCGGTGCAACCACAGGTCGAGCATTTTTTTTGTTTTCGTATTTATCGTTTTAAGATTTCTCCCACACTACTAATCCAAGACCAAGTCTTGGTACATAGTTTTTGGTTGTGTTTTTGCAAGTATTGATCGCCTTCGGAGTACCTCATGATCAAACGAGCATAACTTTTGCTACAAGTGGACTCACGAAACGATCTACCCACCAAATCGAAGCTCTCGCAGAGATCTACACTTCTTACAAGGGTTTACCCCCGTAACAAACTGTTTTCATCCTCAAAAATCGACGTTTAGTAGCCTTTCGGGGACATCGAAGGTTGTGAGTACTTACTTTTTATTTGGTTTCTTATTTCTTTGCTTAACTTTCTATTTTTCGTTTGTTTCTTTTTATTTCCCGCACTACTAATCCAAGACGCAAGTCTTGGTACTTTCGTGTGTTTTTGTCGTTGCTAGGTTTTTAGTCTCCTTGTTTTTTTGTTCTAATGGCCCATCTCGAGGGTTTTAGCACTGTCCGACCTCCGTTTTACAACGGAGATGATTTCCGTTACTGGAAAGGTCGGATGGAATGCTTTCTCAAAACCCAAATCGAGATGTGGATCATAATCCAAACGGGTTTCACACTTCCGACTAATGAAGTGGGTGACTCCTTGGATTATGATCAATGGACCGTTGCAACAAAACGACAAGTCGAAGCCGATGCCAAGGCAACACAAATCCTCCAATGCGGCTTGTCCATGGAGGAGTTAAATCGCGTCGGCCTCTTCATAAGCGCAAAGGACCTTTGGACAAAACTAGTGGAGCTACACGAAGGGACCGATGAAGCCAAGGTATGTAAGCGTGATCTTCTATTCAATAAACTATATAACTTAAAAATGCAGGAACATGAGTCCGCGACGCAACTCCACGCCCGTGTCCAAGACATAGTCAACAACCTACACGCAATCGGGCAAAAGGTCAAAAACTGCGACCTTATAAGGTATGTACTAAACTCCTTTCCGAGGACTACCTTGTGGGCATCCATGGTTGATGCCTACAAGGTCTCCAAGGATCTTTCTAAACTTAGATTAGATGAACTTTTCTCTGATTTTGAACTTCATGAGCAGTCTAACTCGGAACCCGAGAAAGGTATAACATTATTTGCAGGTTCAAAGAAGAAAACCGCTAGCAAGCCATCCCCGAAGGAAGAAGAGGATGAGTCCGATTCGGAGGTCGACTCGGAAATGAAGGCCGAACTGGTCAACCTAGTTCGGAGGATAGTCAAGGGCCGAAAATGAGCCGTCACTCGACCCAACGAAGGTAAGCCTAAAAGTTCGAACATAAGATGTTATGAATGCAACAGGTTTGGTCATATCAAGTCCGAATGCCCAAAACTCAAGAGCAAGGCACCAAAACACAAAAAGGCACTCAACACGACTTGGGAAGAAGCTTCCGAAGAAGAAGACAACAATCGAGTCCTTATGGCTAAACCAGTGGAATCGGAGACGGAGTCGGAACCGGAACTTGAATCGGAAACCGAAGATGAGTCGGACTGCGAAACACTATTCAAGACAAGCCACGGATACGTATCCGGTTCAAAAGATACACTCAAGGTTAGTCGGTCTCTTATTACTACTCTTTATAGTGCATTTAAGTTTTTAAATAAAAAGTTAGCTAAGTCCGAGTCCAAGGTCGAGACCCTGGTTGAGGAAGTTAAACTCCTTAAGCACGAGGTCTCCCTAACCTCTTCGACTAGTCGAGTTCAAGAGAAGGACTCAACTCGGGTTGAAAAACTCGAAGTTGAGAACTCACTCTTGAAAAGTCAAGTCGAAGATCTTAGGAATACGTTGGAAAGGTTTACTTTGGGATCCAAAGGACTTGACCTCCCACTTGGATCACAAAGGGTCGTGTACAACAAGGTCGGGCTAGGGTTTAGCTCAAACACGACCAGTAAGTCGTATATGTCAATCGTAAGTCGACATAAAAAACGTGTCCAAGCATGGGTCCCTAAGACCACCTTGATTTCAAACTTAGGATCAAACTAGTATTGGGTTCCCAAGGACCAAATCCACTATGTGGAGAGACCGAATCGATTCAACGGTCTAGGGGGAGCTAGTACGAAATTTGTTTGTGTTTTAACTTAGAAATTGCATGCTTAGGTTTTTATTTAGTTTGATTTTTATTTTTAGAATGGTTAGATAAGACTATAACTCGTCAATACTTGATAACATAGTACCAGGACGCGGCGAGATGATAGTACGCTAGGAAAGCGGAGTCTTGTGTATTCGGGCTAGATAAGGCGTATCTAGTTCGGTGCACTTGACCGAGCGGAACTAGCTGAAGCTACCTCGCCATATCCTAGACTAGTTAGACCAGGAAGTGGTCTTAAGTGAGTCAAGTCTCTATTTTCTTGAAAATGGCTTTGTCTAAGGAAGTGGTCGTTGTTCCGATCAAAGAAGGCCTCTGTGCCTCGCCACGACCTGGAAGCCATGATCTTGAAAAGGTGACTTGATGAGCCTAAGGTCAAATCCGAATCTAACGCAAGGTTGACAAGTGTTTAAGTCATTAAATTTAATTCAACTAAAATTGGAAGTCATCTCATAAGAACATATAGGATTAACATGTTTGATCATGTAGACATGGGTGAGATGATTTAGGTTAATAATTTTCAACCAATTTTTAATAAATCCAATATCCGATCCAACTACCTTGCGTGTAGGATCAATGGATGTTGGACAGTGGTTGCTCCCGACACATGACCGGGGATCAACTCAAGTTTTCGAAGCTTCGATTCAAACAACAAGGATCGGTAGCCTTCGGAAATAATGGCAAGCTCAAAATCATCGGATCAGGTGATATTGAGCTTAACTCAAATTTTGTCATTCAAAACGTTTTATTAGTAGAAAATTTTCAATATAATCTTCTCAGTGTAAGCCAATTGTGTGATAATAACTATAAGGTCATATTTCTAGAAAACGAATGCGTAATTAATACAAACGAAACCTCTAAAACAATTCTTAAAGGAACTAGAAATAACAACATTTACACTATTAACTTAACTAACTCCTCAACTAAGTGTCTTATGACACGGCAAGAGGAATCATGGTTGTGGCACCGACGACTCGGTCACTCACACCCAAGACTCATCCACAAGATGAGTCAGAGTGACTTAGTCAGAGGTTTGCCTAACCTCAATAACTTGGATAATAAAATATGTAATGTTTGCCAACAAGGTAAATAATCTAGGACACAACATCAACTAACTAATCAAGAACGAACCAAAAGTGTGCTTGAGCTCCTACACATGGATCTATTTGATTCACACGGAGCTAAGTCACTTAATGGAAGTAAATTCTGTTTAGTCATTATTGATGACTACTCTAGATTTACTTGGGTTAGGTTCATCAAATACAAAAGTGATACCCTAGATCAATTAATCAACCTATTTAAGTTAATAGAAAATCAACAAAACATTAAAATCAAAAGACTTAGGACTGATCATGGTGGTGAATTCGAAAACCATAGGTTTACAGAATTCTATAACCTAAATGGATACCACCATGAGTTCTCTTGCCCTAGAACTCCACAACAAAATGGCCTAGTAGAACGCAAAAATAGAACCCTACAAGAAGCCGCTAGGACAATGCTTAATGAGTATAACCTACCCGATAGGTTTTGGGCGGAAGCCGTGAGTACGGCATGCTATGTCCAAAATATGATCCTTATGGTAAAGAGGTACCTTAAGACCTCATACGAGATTTATCATGATAAAATACCAAACATCAAGTACTTTAGAGTATTTGGGTGTAAGGTACATATCCTAAACACTAAAGATTACCTAGGGAAATTTACATCCAAAATCACGACCGAAATCTTTCTAGGATACTCGACTACAAGTAGAGCTTATAGAGTATATAACCATGACACTCTTAGAGTCGAAGAAACTATCAATGTAGTATTTGATGAAGGACACGAACCTACAAAACCCCCGGCAACCCCAATTAGCGAGCCGATTCATACTAGACCTAACTCTGATCCGGAGATCAGGTCTAGTATTAATCCTAACCTAAGTCAATCAAGTCACTCTATTGATCAAGTGATAGATGACTCCAACCAAACTAGAACTCAAACAAGTCATCCTATGGATCAAATTGTAGACTCAAACCCAAATCCAACTAGGACTCAAACGAATCATCCTATCGACCAAGTGATAGGTGATCCAAGTCTAGGAGTTTGAACTAGAGCCTCATACAGAAACCTTAGTCAAATATCTTTGATTTCTAAAATTGAACCCAAAACTATTGACCAAGCTCTTCTTGATCCCGATTGGATTATTGCAATGCAAGAAGAGTTGGCTCAATTCACTAGGAACGAAGTATGGGAATTAGTACCACCACCTAAAGATAAAACAATCATTGGAACAAGGTAGGTGTTTAGAAATAAAATTGATGATAAAGGTGAAGTAGTTAGAAATAAAGCTAGACTAGTTGCTAAAGGGTTTAGTCAAGTCGAAGGTTTAGATTACGACGAGACCTATGCCCCAGTAGCTAGATTAGAGTCCATTCGAATGCTATTAGCATATGCAGCACATCGAGGATTTAAATTGTTTCAAATGGATGTAAAATCTGCATTCTTAAATGGATACATTAAAGAAGAAGTTTATGTTAGTCAACCCCCAGGTTTCGAAAGTTTAGACAAACCCGACCATGTCCTTAGGTTAAAGAAAGCTCTCTATGGACTTAAACAAGCTCCTCGAGCTTGGTACGAGAGACTTTCGATTTATCTTAAGTCCAAAGGTTTTAACCAAGGTGTAGTTGACCCAACCCTTTTCGTAAAAACCTTAGGTAGAGACATATTCATAGCCTAAATCTACGTAGATGATATTATTTTCGGAACCACCAACTCAATCCTACTAAATGAGTTCATTTCACTTATGGAAAGTGAATTTGAAATGAATTTAGTAGGCGAGTTAAGTTTCTTCTTAGGTCTACAAATTAAACAAACTAAAGATGGAATATACCTACATCAACGCAAATATACTAGGGAATTAATTAAACGCTTTGGAATGCAAGACGCTAAAATTATTAATACCCCAATGACAACTAATGTGAATATAGAAGAAGATGTAATCGGAAATTCAATTGATTTAAAATACTATAGGAGCATAATAGGGAGTCTCCTTTACTTAACTGCAAGCCGACCTGATATCTTATTTGCAGTAAGTATGTGCGCAAGGTTTCAAACCTATGCCAAGGAGTCTCACCTAACTCTAGTCAAGCGTATCCTTAGATATCTAAAGGGTACACTTAATGTCGGTATTTGGTATCCTAGATCTACCGAGTTCGAACTAACCGACTACTCCGATTCGGACTATGTCGGTAGTAAGCTCGATAGAAAAACACAGTGGTTGTTGTCAACTTCTCGGCTCGAGTCTAGTGAGTTGGTGTAGTAGGAAGCAACACTGTGTTGCCTTATCTACCACCGAAGCTGAATACATCGCGATGGGTGAGTGTGTCACGCAGCTTCTTTGGATGAAGCACACTCTCCGCGATTTTAAGTTAGACTTTACCAACACAAAACTCCACGTAGATAACATTAGTTCAATTAATCTTACAAAGAATCCGATATGTCACTCTAGGACCAAACATATAGAGATCAAACACCATTTCATTCGAGAACATGTGGCCAACGGAGCCATACAACTCGAATACGTCGAATCAAAGTCTAACTTAGCAGACCTATTTACTAAACCCCTACCCGAAGCCGAATTTAGTCTATTAAGACGAAAATTGGGCATGTGCGTAGTAGAATAGAAACTTGCAAATTATATTTTCTTACTACTATTTCTTAATTTTCATTTTTTTTATGGAACTAGTATAGGACATACCTTAGATATCATGCACCTATAGATTTAAGGAGCCAATACATCTCACAACACATAGGACTAATGTGTTTGTGTACTTAGCCACGTAGATGGGCGTGAGATGTTAGGACCTTACTCCTGGTTCCAGATGTAGAGCTAGTGCATCGCTATGAACCACGGAGTATAATCATACATACTAACCGACTCTGACCAGGACTGGTTGATCTTTCATATCAATCAAGCCAAATATGAGTCGAACATTTTATAGATGAACTTATTTTCAGTATATTATTTTCAAAATGATGTGGAACATGCTTGGACTTTAAAATTAATACTTATTCCACACACATCCTCACTCTTTTCGATATATGACAAAAGGGGGAGAAAAAAGCCAAAGTTAAGGGATCATTTTTTTTATGGCCAAGGCTTACTTAACTTTGAGTTAACAAAACAAGTTAAGGGAATTCTTAACTTAAACACAACAAAACAAGTTAAGGGAATTCTTAACTTAAACACATAACAAAACGGAAGTAAAGGCAAAAGGGGGAGAAAAAGGCCAAAGTTAAGGGATCATTTTTTTTATGGCCAAGGATTACTTAACTTTGAGTTAACAAAACAAGTTAAGGGAATTCTTAACTTAAACACAACAAAACAAGTTAAGGGAATTCTTAACTTAAATACATTAAGTTAACTTGTTAACAAAACGGAAGTAAAGGCTAAGGTTAAGAAATCAATTTTTCGATTTCTTAACTTAAAACTTATTTTAAATACTATGGCCAATATTAAGTAATTTCGGTTACTTAATTCTTTTTTAGTAGCAAACATCAAGGGGGAGAGTTAAAACTCTTTCTCAAGTACTCACCCTCGGTCAAGGGGGAGCACTTGAAAAAGAGTTTTTATATACTCCTGCACATTCATGCATATCTCTTACTCATTTTTACTTAATGCACTTAATTTATTTTTCTTAACTTTGTATGTGGGTTTGCCATAAATCAAAAAGGGGGAGATTGTTGGTACAGTAGGCACCTAAGTCGAACCTGAGTTTTGATTATAGCAAACGATACAAAGTTAAGCTCATGTCGTTACCTCACGAGCTGAATCGAGTGTGCAGAAGATTGCTATAGCTGGAGCTGAAGGCTAGCGACACCCGGAGGAAGCCGTGGTGGTCGGGCGACACTCGAGTGACTTCGGAGGGAGCCGAAGGAATCGAGTGGAAGGCCGGAAGCAAAAGCAACACGTAAGTATCGAGGTAAGCTCGTGTGTGCGAGCGTAAGTGAGGTCGTATCCTCGTTACGGGGATGATCTTATGCGTAGATCCGACCAAAGACATCCTATAGATGGTCTAGGTCGAGATCGGACGGTCGATGACCATCGAAATTATATTTTTGTTGAGCTAACTTTGACTTGCAGCAAGCATCAGTCGACTGCCAGCTTGGAGGACTCGACTGCCGTCAATCGATCGGCCAGCCGAGTCGACTCGATGATCTTGCCATCGATCGGCCCGATGATGGCCATCAGTCGACTGATGGTCAATGATCAGATTCGAGGAGTCAAGGCTTATCACCCCATTTCAAGGAGATTGGTGCTCAATTGTGATTGATTAGGGTTCCTCTCGAAAAGGGGCTCAAAGGCTATAAAAGGAGGTCCTAACCTAGGGTTTTCTCATCAATTCTAAGTGCTCAAAAGCCTCCACAATACTGCAACTCTCTGACAACTCTACGACAACGAAGTGCTGCCAACAACCCTAGTTTAAGTCCTATCTTCGAGTTGTTGGTATAATCTTGTTTTGTCATTTCTTTTAATCTTGCAATTCGTTTGTTAATCGAGGCTTTCTACCGTTGCATTTCATTTTAATAGAAGAGAGGGTTTGTCTCTCTATCTTGTGCTTCGAAGGTTTTTGTAATCGTAAAACTCCTACCTCCAACGAGGAGGAGTGTTTTAGTGAATTGCCCTCCGTACACGGTCTAGGACCGTTAGGGCCTTGGAGTAGTAGCCGAAGGCTACGAACCAAGTAAAAAAACTATTTGTCTCATTTAGTTTTTATTTACATTTCCGCTGCGTTTAATTGTCTACCGAACGATTTAAAAGAAAAAGTTTTTATCGCTATTCACCCCCCCCTCTAGCGATCCGCTCGATCCAACACTACCACCTTATTTAGAGTTTTTTGATGTGCATAACAGGCCTTTCTATATGATATATTCACTCCATATCGTGATTGCATCTCTCTCTGTATATTTATAGGTCTATACTTATCCGATGATACAAAAATGATTTTCAATCTGAGAAGCTATAAAAGAAGATGTACATACAGGATGATCAGTCATATTCAAGGAAAGATCGCACTGGTGATGTTGTAAATATTTTGTAACCGTGAACTCAATATCTCCCCTTGCAATTGTCGTCCTTGTGCAATTTTCTCTTTGACAAATTGCTTTAACTCTAGTTTTTCTTGTGTCCTTAATCTTGTATTTGAATCGTCTTTTCATAGCATACTCAGCAAGTGCGTCTTTAAAATGTTTTTGCGTTGTGTAAACCTACAATAAATATTTATGTTAGCACACTATAGTTGAATTAAATTAATATTGAGAAAGTTAAAAATACATTACCTGACCAATAAAAAATTCACTATGGTCAACTGGTTCAAGTATTTGTAATGGAACAAGTGAGTTCATTATATATGGATCTTTAGCTATTGAAAATTCCTTTTCAAGATCGCTATATTCGTTAGTATTTACTGGCTCACTTAACGAATATTGCATATCATTTGCTAAGTAATCATCCTCAGATACATCCCTTTGAATTTCGACTTCCATTCTATTGTCATTAAATTCTTGTTCAGACCACGTATCCTCAAATAAATCTTGCAAACCTATAGTAGTATGACTTGGGTCTTCCTCAATATTAAGTGGCGCTTGTTCATTCAAATTGAATCTGTAATTGGTGGTCTCTCCGATATTCACCACACCACTAGAAGAAATAGAAGGTATCATATTGATAGTACTCATATTTATATTTGGATTATCATATAAGTATCGGTGTCAATTCTCTATTTCTGAATCAATAGATTCCATCATAACTGACAGCACAAATTTCATCATCCCTGCATTAATACATTCAACAATTAATAATATTGTGAGAAGAATTTTGTTAAGTTTGTGAATATTTACAAATCACTTTGCATGGGTGAAGGAGATCGATATATCATAATATGTGTATCTTTCTAGTATTTTAGATTTTATCATTATAACAATAAACAACTTCTAAATCATAATCACACTTTATATTACTATTTAAATTGTTAATACAGGTAACAAACTTAAAAATACCTAAACAATAATAGAAACCACGAAAGTCCAAATGCAAAACGAGTTAAAATAATTAGTCATGTTAATCTATAGATAAGAAAAATACATTAATTTACATTCACAATTTGGTATAAGTAAACATATATGTTGAGCTGATTAGAACTTAAAGCTTCGTTCTCGATAAAATTTTAGATATCGCTAAGCCGTGAATGGGAAAATTAAAAATAGATTGATCCCACCTTGGAACAGTACTTTATACATTAATGTTGGATTTTGAAATTATAGAGTCGATAAAGCTTCGTATATAGGGAGGAGCTGCCAAAGGGCTGGTGTAGACCGTCGGAAATAAAGAAATGAAATGTTAGGAGATTTGGAGCGATTTTAGGGTTACCTTTTCAAGAAAAAGATGCATCGTTCGTATTTTCTCCTTCACCGTAGATAGTGGTCGGAAAATGATGCGGAGCGGAGTGGTGCACACCGACGGAACACAATCGGCAAATGCACCTTCGCCCTTCGCCTTCACCCTTTGCCCTTCGCCCTTCGCTGTTTTACGATGGCACACCTCGAACGGAGTAGCGATTTTCTCTGCGATGATGCGGCTCGGACTCTGCGATGATGCGGCTCGGACTCTGCGATGATGCGGCTCGGAGCGAGATTTCGGTTCGGACGAGCACAGGACATGCACGCGGATGAGTGGAGGGTAAATCCAAAAAGAAATACGTGATTAGGTCATTTTGAAACTTATCTATGTGATTTCGATATTTTCTAACTTAGAGAACGCGATTTAGTAAATTGTCAATTATAAAATTTCTTAAATTAACTATTTCACCTCCATCCGCCCTGCTCAAAATTAAAAATTAAATATTACTATATATATTATAATTTGTTTAAAAAATAACACAACCTAGCATAATGCTCAACCTTTTTTTATTTTTTTAAATACATATCAAAATAAAATAAAAAAAAAAGTTGCAATTTTTTTAAATTTGTGGGTTATAAATTTTTAGAAAATAATGAACTGGATAGAAAATTTTAAGTAATACAAGAGAAAATCTATAAATTTATAAGCAATTTATTTATTTAATAGATGTAAAAAATATGATAAATTTTAATTAAAGCTAGTCGGTCACCAATCTTTTCTTTAGTTTACTTATGTATGGATAAACTTCAATTAGTGCTCAATAATCTATTTTTTAATAACAAATATCCATATAATAATTTTGAGGACGGAAGGGCGGCATTTGAAACGTGAACCACACATTGTGACCTCCATGGTCGTAGGAGCCACCATCGTTCATCGTTCGCAAGCCGTAGAATACTTATCCAAAAGATGATAATGTTCATTCCCATGAGATAATCGCAAGCCGTAGAACACGAATAATAAAGTGGTGTTTGGTTTAAAAGTTTGAGAACGACGGAATAAAATAATTTTTTAATTATAGCATTTAGTTAATGAATTTAAAAATTGAGGAAATGAAACATTATTAATTATTTAGGAAAGTATAAAATTCAAAGAGATCATAAATTTAAGATTCATTTCTATCGTTCATCGTCGTTTGTCATCGTCGTTCGCTTGTCGTCAACATCGCCTGTAGCCGTCGCCTATCGATTGTTGGCGTCGCTCGCCGTTCGTCATTGTCGTCGTCACTCGTCGCCACCCGCAGTTGTTGTCACCCATCGTCGTCTGTCGTCTATCATTGACCGTAGCCCATCATCGTCGATCGCCACCTGTTGGTGACCACTAATCGTTGATCGCTTGCTATCGATCGACCAGTCGGTCATTACTCGTCGCTCATCGCCCGTCGACCGTTGTCCATTATCCATTGCCCGTCTACTATATCCATCGTTTGCTGCCCATCTCCATCGTCGACCATGTTCGCTCGCCTCCATCAATCACAATCTTTCATCACCGTCGCTCATGGTCGTAACCAATAATCAAACATAATTCATTTTCATTTTTATTTTCGTATTCAAATCAAACGACACATAAATTGAGAGATGCTTTTCTTCGTGGCTTGTGGTAGTAGTGTCTTTGGATACGCTTACTCTAGACTTGGGCACGTGGCTTGTTCTGAACCAGCTTGCCCCGTTTGACCGGAGAGGAATGCCAGTGACCCTTGTAGATTATGATATGATCTATAATATAAAAAAAAAAAAAACAAAACGTCGACTTATTTAAACGGATCCTAGACTTTTAAAACTTCCAAAGTAATGAACTTATTTGAATATAAAAATGGCAAATGCCGACCAAAACCTACAGGTACCTTATGATTAGTAATTAAGCATAATAATTAAATATTCAAATCCTGAAAAGAGAAGAAGATCCATTATTGCCTGTCGAGACAGAGACGACGAAGTATTCGATGACGAACGTGGCAAAGGACCGATGACTCGAACGGAAGGATGACTGATGCGGAGGGAAAGTCAAGACGAAAAGATCGGAGTATCGGGCGAGAGCCAAGACAAATGACGTATCCTACAAGAAGAATGCAGTTAAAGGCACCGAGAGAGATTTCGACAAAGTCCCTCCGACGCTCAAGGCAGGAATTAACAAGAACAGGTGGTGAAAGCAGTAGAGTGAATTGTGAGAATGTGAACTTCCTTTCTCCTCCTCCAGGAGGGTTATATATATAATAGAATCCTCCTGCCAAACAGTACGATCGGTATGAGTGGTATGACTTTATGATGTGTTCAGGCCTGCTCTAAGAAGTAATAGGGGTCATTACCCTCATAAATGCCACAGGCGCGTGGCCTGTAATTAATACTCATCATATGATTGATGGGAGATAACTCCTCATTAATGTGGTGGGCATGCCTCTGGAAGCCGAGACGAAGAGTAGGCCGAGATGCGGGGTGTCTGGAATATAATGCGGTCGAGACGCGGAGCATCTGAAATATAATGTGACCGAGATCGAGAATAGGCCGAGATGCGGGACGTCTGAAATATAATGCGGCCGAGATGGAGAATAGGTCGAGACGCGGGACATCTGACATATAATACGTCTGAGACGCGGAGTGTCTGGAATATAATGCGATCGAGATGGAGAATAGGCTGAGACGCGGAGTGTCTGGCATATAATACGGCCGAGATACAGGGCGTTTGGAATATAATATGACCGAGATTGCCTCTTCATACGACTCGGATATACCGAACTGCTAAGTCTCCTTCCTTCCATAGAACCGTGATACGATAACTTGGAGTCTCGGTTGTCATTTGTTGTATGACTAGTCTTAGGTTAGTTCTTCCTGGTATCATAGACATCCCCCCCAAGTCTAATCGAAGGATATGCATATCCTGACTGACTGGACAAGCTTTATTACGTCATGATCTCCCTCTTTCGACTTAATGAGGTATGGGAGGTGGCGCCCCGGGTGTGCCCCTCGGGAACAGAGGAGATCTCGCTTGAGAGGTGGTCTATTACTGCGAGGATATGATATGATTGTCTCACTTCCCTAGGGTTCCCTCCGCTATGCCACGTGTCTTTAGGATCCCGAGGAAGGGTCCTCGAGAGACGAACCGTCGCGGTTCGTCTATAAGTACTTTTCAAAAACCTAAACCTCGTGACCTTATGCGTGACGCCTCCAGCCTTTCCTTCTCCCGCGAGTCTCCTTCTTCCTCCTTTTCCAACGAAGTCATTACTCTGTAAGTTCTTCTTCCTCAGCCTTCTCCTTTTTTCCGATGGCCGAAAACACAGATTTGTGGTTCCTTAGGACTCGCAACACCGTCACTCCTAAGGTGCGCCACGAGATTAGGGAGACCTTTCTGTTGGATCGAAAGTGTCGCTAGAGGGGGGGGGGTGAATAGCGATACGGTGTCGTTAAAAAAAAACTTTTGCAATAAGTAAAAAGCAAGTAGAGAGTGCACAGCGGAAATATAAAGTAGACAAGATATTTTTACGTGGTTCACAATCTTTCGATTGCTAATCCACGGCCCTAGTGATCCTTGATCACGTACGGAGGGCAATTCACTAAAACCACTCCTCCTCGTTGGAAGTAGGAGCAACGATCACAAAAAGAAATCAAGGCAAAGGGACACTCCCCCTTTCCTTGTTACGATTAAAGCACAAAGACAATTTAAAGAAGTAGAACTTAAATAAATATACCGACAACTCTTATAAGTAGAAGATGTAGCTTTCGTTGTCGGCGGCACTTCGTCGTAGCAAATGTGAGTAGTAGTAGCGGCGTTACGACGGCGTGTTGAGAGCTCTTGATTTCTTATATCTTTTTTGCTTGGCGTGAACATGTCTATTTATGGATATTGATCTATGAATTTAGACATAGGTAGTGTCCAAGGTGAGGTTCTTATCCCCCAAGTCTTGCTCATCCACATCCTTTGCGCCAACTCAAGGATGAGGTGCTTCATCCAACCACCTTGTGCCACAACTCAAGGATGAGGTGCTCATCCAACCACCTTGTGCCACCTCAAGGAGGCCTTCACGCCAACTTGTTGGAGCCATCCAACTTGTGCCACATCATGGGAGCCAACCATCTTGTGCCAACTCTCCTCATTTTGGGTGGTGGTTTGCCAACCATCTTGTGCCAACTCACCTCATTTTGGGCGTCCAAGCTTGGTGATGGTTTGGATGTCCACCTTGATGCCACATCACCCTTTGTACCAAAACACGAGTCAAGTCCAAATTCACCCCCTTGAAATTCGAGCTCTTCTCGAGGCTGGAACTAGACCAGCAGTTGACTGTAGTAGACGACTGGTCAAAGGGTTTTGGACTGCAGTACAAGTTAGCTTAAAATATAAAGTACGATGGTTCTAACCAACTGATCTCGACCTAGACCTTCCATTGGAGGTATTGGGTCGGATCTACGCTTAACGTCCTTGCTTCGCTTTCACACGAGCTTACCTTGTAGCCTCGCTTCCGGTCTTCACCCGAGTACCTCGGCTTCCTCCGAAATCCCTCTGGCGTTGCCCGACCACCTCGGTTCCCACCGGGTGTCGCAGACCTTCCGCTCAACTTTAGCATTTCTGCACACTTAATTGAGCTCGTAAGATAACAAATATACCCTTAACTATTGAGCCTTTTGCCATAATCAAAATACCGGTTCGACTTTGGTGCCCACTGCACCAACACTTTCATATTCCCCTGTCCCATAGGCTTAGGGCCTTTGCCCTAACCAACCACCCCCAGGCTTCTCTGCCTTCTATCATGACCAACTGGCGACCGGTCTCCGATTCCCCCTCCATCCTTTCTTTGCCGAGCTGTCGAACTACTTTCTTATCCCCCTACACCAATTAGCCCCCAATACCTTTAGCCTTATTAACGACTTCATTATAATCTTCCTTTTCTACCACCTCCCCCTCTCGGCCATTACTTTTCACTCCTGTTTCATTCCAAAAAAGAAAGAAGTGGGAGTCTTCTTCTTCTCGGCTCGACAAGAAGTAAAATTCTTGACGAAGTTCATCACTTCTCACAAGCATTGAAAAATCCAGTACTTGTTCGTAAAACCCGAGTCAGTCCCCCTTTCTTTAGCTAACTGGGTGGCAACTCGAACTGCCACCTTCTCCTTCTATCTGCAACTTTAGAAAGTCTCCCATCTACCGAGAGATAGTTGGAGTCCTTACCGGCTTGAGTTTTGATGTCAACGTCTTACTAGAGGAAGGACTTTTATATCATTTCGATCTAAGTCCTATAGAGGCCGAGCTGAGCGACACATTAGGTAAAAAGTCTTACCTTATTTTATTTTTTATTTTATTTCTAACTGCTAACTTCTTTTCTTGTCTATGACAGTCGAAGTCATGTTTAGGGCTTCAATCAACAAGAAAATGAAATGGAAGAGGGCTCAGATGATCCCCCTAGCCAGCGCTCTGACCGAGACACCAGAGGAGGTCGGATCAGAAGAACTCCCATCACCTCGGCCTTCCATGGTGGTCGAGGTGATCAATTTCGAGGGGTCAGAGGAGCAGCGACGCAAGAGGAGTTGAGCGGTACTTTCCTCCGCGGAAGGGAGCCCCTCCGGGCAATCCTCTCCCAGCCAAAGTATTCGCGACTCGGCTGAGCCGAGTGGCGCTGGGCCCTCCGATGTCCCGACACCCCCCGTGGAGGAGTATCCGAAGGCTCCTGCTCCTCCAACTGAGCTGTTGTCTTCCCAGCCGCGGAGTCCAAGCCCCCTCCCCGAGATGTCCTATGGACATTCCGTGCTGAGACGAGAGCGGCCTGCTCGAGGCTTCCTCCAGGAAATTCGAGACACAGTCGGGGTGTCTGCCAAGGAGAAGTCCATCCTGGCGTTGAGCGACGAGATGAATACCCACTTGGCCAAGGTAAGCATTTTTTAAGTGTTTTAATACTTCGGTTATTTTTACTAACTTTACTTCTTCCTTTGCAGTTTTGGGGCTATCACCTAGAGTTGATGTCCCAGCTACCTCCCCTAACAGTGATCTTTCAGGGGATGCGGGCTCAGGTGGAGACCGCCAACGCTCAACTCCGCAATAAGGAAGCGGAGCTCGAGATCTCTCACTCTGAGGCAGTTGTGTCTCGGTCAAAGGTCCTTCGTTATGAGGACGACCTTCAGAGCCAGGCACAAGAAATTGAGCACCTTCATCTTCAAGCGGCCGAGGCAGAGGAGCTTAGGGTCCGAGCAGAGGAAGCTAAGGTCAAATTGTTGCAGTCTGAGCAGATTAGCTAGGGTCGCTCAAGCAGCTTTCGAGGCCAAGTGATGCGACGAGCTAGCGACTCAGGCGGAGGCAGCCAGGGCCGAGCTAGTTTCGTATCGAGCAGACGAGGAAGGCCGGTGGGAATTGTGCAAGAAGGCATTCCTCGGCTCGGAGGAGTTCTCTGATATTCTAGGGGGGAGGACTGTCGACTTCCTAGAGATCAGATATGAGAGGGCTATTCGACACTTCAAGGAGGCCAGGTACCCCCCTGAAGGGACTTCTACCGAGTTCTTGGACCTGCAGCGCCTCTTCGACGAGACCCCAGATTCAGCACTTGGCAGGCTCCCGAAATTACTTAGTCTTTAGATTTTAGTTTAGTAGTAGATTTTTGTAGTCGTACGCGACATTCCTAAACTTGTAATTTCTTTGAAATTAATACAAGTTTTTTGAGCTAAGTGTTGTCTCTCGGCTTCTTAAGAAAAAATTAACATGTTGGAATGACTGATATAATAAAAGGCACTAATCAGCGACATTAAAAGTACATTCACTATGCCTAAAGGTAAGGGTCTCAGCTGAGATGCATCCCCTATAGGCGACTTAAGAAATAATATGCCCCGTTGATCGGCTATAGTAAGAATAAGCTGAGAGATGCCACTTGGAACCAATTATGATAAACGATGTCCATAAGAATGAGTCGAATGATAAATACTTGGAACCAGCTGTGATAGACAATATCCAAGGAAGAACCGAATAATATACACTTAGAACCAGCCGTGATAGGCAATATCCAAGGAAGAGCCGAATAATAAATACTTGGAACCAGCCGTGATAGGCGATATCCAAGGAAGAACTAAATAATATATACTCGGAACCAGCCGTGATAGGCGATATCCAAGGAAGACCCGAATAATAAATACTTAGAACCAGCCGTGATAGACGATATCCAAGGAAGAGCCGAATAATAAATACTTGGAACCAGCCGTGATAGACGATATCCAAGGAAGAGTTGAATAATATATACCTGGAA
Source organism: Wurfbainia villosa (assembly GCA_025175895.1). NCBI lineage: Eukaryota > Viridiplantae > Streptophyta > Magnoliopsida > Zingiberales > Zingiberaceae > Wurfbainia > Wurfbainia villosa. Next base: position 3,411,414 of record JAKLTH010000147.1, read on the forward strand.
CTAGTCGTGATAGGCGATATCCAAGGAAGAGCCGAATAATAAATACCTAGAACCAGCCGTGATAGGTGATGCCCAAGGAAGAACTGAATAATATATACTTAGAACCAGCCATGATAGGCGATATCCAAGGAAGAGCTGAATAATAAATACTTGGAACCAACCGTGATAGGCGATATTCAAGGAAGAGCTGAATAATATATACCTGAAACCAACCGTGTAGGTGATATCCAAGGAAGAACTGAATAATATATACTTGGAACCAACCGTGATAGACGATATCCAAGGAAGAGTCGAATGATAAATACCTGGAACCAGCTGTGATAGGCGATATCCAAGGAAGAGTCGAATGATAAATACTTAGAACCAGTCTGATAGGCGATATCCAAGAAAGAGTCGAATAATATATACTTGGAACCAACCATGATAGGCGATATCTAAGGAAGAGTCGAATAATATATACTTGGAACCAGCCGTGATAGGCGATATCCAAGGAGGAGCCGAATAAGATATACTTAGAACCAACCATGATAGGCGATATCCAAGGAGGAGCCGAATAAGATATACTTGGAACCAGCCATGATAGGCGATATCCAAGGAAGAGTCGAATAATATATACTTGGAACCAACCATGATAGGCGATATCCAAGGAAAAGCCGGATTATTTTATATGAATTGCATCCTGATAAATGATTTATATGGGAAAGCTGGGCTACGATCACGAAGGAGAGTTTTTATTATGGAGAAACTTCATTACATACTGCCTGACCCTTTAGACATGATAAGGCCGTAAATGAAAAACATTTAATGGCCGAGTCAGCTCCTTTCCTTCGCTATCTTGAAGATAATAAGCGTCAGAATTGAACTTCTTAGTAATTTTGTACGGGCCCTCCTATCGGGGTGCCAATTTGCGAACTTCCCCCGATGGTTGAATTTTCTTCCATACAAAATCATCGAGCTGAAAGGAGCGAGGTACTACTTTTTTGTTATAAGCTTGGGCGATCTTCCTTCGAAAGACATTCATTCGGCTAACCGCCTGGTCCCAAGTCTCGGTCACTAAGTCTAGCTCTTCCAGCCTCCTTTCATCATTGCTGCCACTATCCGCGGCATAAGAAGAGACTCGAGGTGATCCCATACCGATCTCTATAGGGACGAGGGCTTCAGCGTTGTATACCAGATGAAAAGGAGTGAGGCCTATACTATCTTTAGGAGTAGTTCTGTAGGCCCATAAAATGCTGAGTAATTCTTCAACCCAACTTCCCCCGGTGTGATCTAACTTGATTTTGATTCCCCGTATTAGTTCCCGGTTGGTGACTTCAGCTTGCCCATTGCTCTGTGGATAAGCTATAGAGGTGAAAGCCTATTGAATTTCCAACTGTTGACACTAGTCTTTTATATTTCGACCTTGGAATTGCCGCCCATTATCCAAGACCAACTTTCTCGGAATACCGAATCGACAGACTATATTCTTCCAAAGAAATTTTAGGACTGCTTCTTCTGTTATTTTAGCCAATGGTTCAACTTCCACCCACTTCGAGAAATAATCCACTGCGACCAGCAAAAATTTCTTTTGATTCGACTCGATCGACAGTGGTCCCACTATGTCCATTCTCTATTGGTTGAAGGGGCATGATATTACTGAGGCCCTTAGCAACTCAGCTGGTTATTGAGAGAAGTTCTGATGCTTCTGACAGCTGAGACATACACGCACGCAGTGGGCAACATCTTTCTAGAGAGTCAACCAAAAATACCCGGCCAACAGAATCTTCCAAGCAAGGGATGTTCCTTCAGAATGATTTCCACAGCAGCCTTCGTGCACCTCTCTCATGACATAATCAGCCTCTTCCGAGCCGAGACACTTAAGCAAAGGCTGAGTGAAGGCTTGTTTGTATAAGGTGTCGCCGACTAGGACGAAATGGGTACTTATTTTCTTGATGATCTGTGCCTCGGCTTGGTCATTCGGCAGTACTCCCCTTTTCAGATAATCAGTCAGGGGGGGTCCTCCAGTCTGGCGAACTTTGGGGCGTCATCAAATCTTGATCTATATTAGCAATGAGTTGTGCCTCAGCCAGCGAATCCTCTAGGCTCCAAGTAGTGAGAGCACTGGTCATGCGAGCCAGCTCATCAATCTTCTGATTATCTGCTCGAGGAATTTTATGAAGAACAACTTCTTGAAATTCTGAGGATATCTTGCGGTAAACTTGTATGTAGCGCTGAAGTTGCTGATTGTTGGTGTCAAATGATCATTTGACTTGCTCCACCGCCAACTGTGAGTCGGAATATAAAGAAATCCGAGTGGCCCCAACATGCCGAGATGCTCGCATTCCAGCTAATAAGGCTTCGTATTCGGCTTTATTGTTAGAAGCTCGGAAGTTGAGTTGCACAGTTATCTGGATTGTATCTCCTTGAGGGGATATTAATAATACTCCTACTCCACTTCCTTGCTTAGTGGCCGAGTCATCCACATATATCTTCCATTCCTCATTTCTCTCGACCCCTGGTGTCTCAACTAAGAAGTCGACCAATACCTGTGCTTTGAGGGATAAACGAGGCTGATAGTGAATGCCATATTCGACCAACTCAGTGGTCCATTTAATCAAGCGCCTAGATGCCTCGGGATTGGTCAATATCCTTCCGAGACCACTGTTGGTTAAGACTGTGACTGGATGAGACAGGAAATAAGGATGGAGCTTCCTGACTGTTATAAGTAGAGCTAGCGCCGGCTTTCCCAATGTTGTGTACCTGCTCTCGACAACTTTTAATAAATGACTAACAAAATATATGGGTAATTGCTTACAACCTTCTTGTCGAGACTGAAGTCACAACCTCTTTTGAGGAGGTCAAATACAATTGTAGACTTTCTCCCGACACCGGCTTGGCAAGTGTGGGCAGTTCAGATATATACTGCTTTAGCTCAGTAAAGGCTAGTTCACACTTCTCGTCCCATGAAAACTGAGCCGACTTGCGAAGCGCCTGGAAGAAAGGAAGGCTTCGCTCAGCCGACTTAGGGATGAAGCGAGAGAGAGCCGTTATTCTACCCAATAGCCTTTGTACCTCTCTAATATTTCTGGGCGAGGTCATGTTCTGTAGGGCTTGAGCCTTTTCAAGATTAACTTCAATACCTCGCTTAGTCACAATATATCCGAGAAATTTGCGTCCACAGATGCCGAATATACATTTGCTGGGGTTAAGCTAGATTCCGTATCGGCGTATTGTGCTAAATGTTTCTGTCATATCTTTGACTATATCTTTAGCTTTTGTAGACTTAATGAGAATGCCATTCACGTATACTTCAATGTTTTGACTTATCTATGACCGAAACACTTTTTCCATCAGCCTCTGATAAGTGGCACCAGCATTCTTTAATCCGAATGACATGACCTTGTAGCAAAAGGTGTCATTCGTCATGACAAAGCTAAATTTCTCTTTGTCTTTCTATGCCAATGGAATCTGATGATACCCTTGATGTGCGTCTAACATGCAGATCAATTCACATCATGTCGTAGAATCAACTAACTGATCTATCCGAGGCAAGGGATAACAATCTTTAGGGCATGCTTTATTAATGCCTCTGAAGTCTATACATACCTTCCATTTCCCTCCTGGTTTTGACACTAAAACAACATTAGACAACCATTCAGGGAATTGAACTTCTCGGATGTATCCAGCTTGCATTAATTTTTGCACCTCGGTTCGGATGATCAGATCTTTTTCCGGGCCAAAATGTCTTCTCTTTTGCTTTACAGGCCGAGATCCAGGAAAGATATTCAGTCGATGTTCCATCATAGCTCGGGAGATACTCTGATTGTGCTCCCCAGGCCAAGTAAAAACATCTCGGTTGCTTACTAGACAATTGATTATTCCTTGCTTCAACTTGGCTGGTAGGTCAGCAGCAACTCGGATCATTCGATCAGGCTGATCTAGCCATATCTGCACCGCTTCTTCATCCAATGGCTCCTCCCGGAGAGTGTAAACTTCTACCCTTTCGATCTTTCGATTTTTCCTGGGGCCCGTTTGGACTTTTTCCACATAATATTTCCGAGCTGCCTTTTGGTCTCCAGTGGCTTCCCCTATTTGATTGTTCACAAAAAATTTGACCTTCTAGTGGTATGTTGATGTGACAACTTTGAAAGAGTGTAGCGCTGACCTCACCAAGATGACTTTATAAGTCGAGGCAGCGTCCATTACCATAAAGGCGATAATCCGGGTCTGGCGAAGGGGCTCCTCCCCTAGAGACAAGGGCAAATCAATCCGATCGAGGGGAGACACCTCATGACTCGAGAAGTCGAACAGAGCAGTATTCATTGGCTGCAGTTGTGCAAAGTCGAGCTGCATACGATCAAAGACATCTTTAAATAAAATATTAACCGAACTACCTGTGTCCACGAAGATCTTGACCATGTCATAGTTGACGATAGTGGCTCTAATTACCAAGGCATCGTCATACAGAACAGAAACTCCTTGCAGATCCTTGGGGTCGAAGTTTATAGAGGGTCCTTCAGCGTGCTTCCGACTGGTGTTTACTTCCATATTTTCCAAGCGTCTTCCGTGAACCTTCCTGGCTCGGTTTGAATCTCCATCTGTGGCCCCGTCGGTAATCATGTTGATGGTGCCGCGATGTGGAGTATTGAAGAGTTCCTATGGCGATCTTGGTTGGGGAGATGATTCACTTGGAGAGGCCTCTCGTGCCCTTCGAGGAACTTGAGCTTGCCTCTAATGCTCAGGTAAGGGTCGAGGAGCTCGCCTGGCTAGGTTTCGTCGAGCTTGATTTTGCAGCTCCGAACTTGCTTCTATTTGCGAGAATCGAGGTGGGGAGTTGAAATTGTGTTGTTGTTCCCTCATAATTTGCCTGATTTCTTCGGCAAGAGTATGAAACTCTCGAGTCGAGTGGTCGTGCACTTGATGGAAAGCACAAAAAGGGGCACGTTGATCCGCCATCATCAATGGTTGCGAAGCTTCCTGTACAATATGGATTGTCCTATCTTTGACTAGCCGAGGAGGGTAGACAGGAGGAACTCTGGGAGGGCGACTCGGTGTCGAGGGAAGGGATTTTTTACTTGGTCTTTGTGGTTGAGGCTGGTTAGATCTTCCTCCTCCCTGTTGCTCATCTGCTGCTTTCTCGGCTTCTTCTAAGTTGATATATGCCTCTGCTATGACCAGTAAGGTCTCAAAGTGAGGCGGGGGTCTTTTTATCAGGGACTTCGAGAAATCCCCCCTTATTAAACCTTGGGAAAAAGCGTTGACTACTGTCCCGGGCGAAGCATCCAAGATGTCGACTGCCACTCAATTAAACCGATGTATGTAATCCCACAAGGATTCGTTACTCTTCTGCTTTATAGTCATAAGGTATTGGGCAGTCCGGCGGTACCTCTTGCTGCTGGCGAAATGCTGGAGAAAAAGAACAGAGAGCTCCTGGAAGGAACTGATGGATCCTTCAGGCAGTTGGTCGAACCACCTTTGTGTGGACCCTATTAAATTGAGAGAGAAGACCTTGCATTAGGCTCCGTCAGAATAATTATGTATTAGGGCATCCTTCTTAAATCTTCTCAAGTACTATTCTGGGTCGGTCGAGCCACTGTACTCTCCTATAGATATTGTTGGTGCAATCGGCTCAGATCACGATTGACCGAACTCGAGTTTGACTCGAGTGATGTTTTGATGTTTGACATGGAAGTGGTATATTTTAATGTTTGACATTGATGTCTGGTAATATTTTGGGGAAGTTGTTTGTACAATCGACCCGGGTCATGATTGATCGGACTCGAGTTTGACTCGAGGGGATTTTGATGGTTGACTGGAGTTGACCATGTCATGGAAAGTCCAAGTCTTGAGTACTTGACATGTAAAGTCCAAGCATGAGTCTTGGCAAGGAAAAGTCCAAGCATAGGTCTTGACATTGAAAGTCCAACATGGGTTGACAAAGGAAAGTCCAAGCTTGAGTCTTGACATTTGAGAAGTCCAAGGGGTTTGATATTGGCGACGTAAAGTCCAAGCGGGAGTCTTGACAACATAAGTCCAATGGTTGGCGGCGTAAAGTCCAAGCGGAGTCTTGGCAGCGTAAGTCCAATGTGCCTTGACAGTGTAGACACCGTTAGCATGACATAGCCGATAGAAGCACCTGAAGGCTAGCGCAATAGATGAACAAGTCATGGATGACTTGGAGGGATCCAAGAGGCGTGAGGCTGACAGAGGTGGCTAGAAGGCTTAGGTCTAGGCTAAGGGTGGTCTAGCAAGTATTGGGGGAATCATATTTGGGTTAAAACCTCATGTTTGAGGTGTGCCAGTCGACTGGTGCCATGTGGCAGTCGACTAGCGTGAGTTAACTAGGGTTTGACTGCGGGAATTGGCCTAGCAGTCGGCTGCCAGAGGTGGGCAGTCGACTGATTCGCCGAGCAGTCGACTGATCTTGTGATTAGTCGACTGGTGCTCGAGAATTCGGGCATAGAATAAAGTCGAGACTCGACTGTGAGGCTAGCAGTCGAGTGAAGGCTCCATCAGTCGACTGATGGGTATGATCAATCGATTGATGATGAATCCGTTGGATCTTTCCAGCGTGGATCTAGCCGTTGTCTCACGACAACAGTAGCATCAGTCGACTGATGGTCCCGAGCAGTCGACTGATCGACGATTTCCAGCCCAGGTTGCAACTTTAAATGAAGCTCATGGAGGAAGAAATTACCACCGGTTTTCTTGGACGTTTTGAAGCGATTTGTTGCTGCAAATCAGGGCATTCAACTGTTAGTCCAAGGCAATCAACAAGCAAGCTTCCAAAAGATTTGTATAAAGTTTTCTTCGCTTTCTTTTGTTGTATTCACTTGTAATTGCTTTTTGTTTACTTGTATTACTGTTGTAATATTTTATAAGAGGTTTCTCCACCTCCGACTTGTGTCGAGAAGGAGTTATTGCATAGTGGTGTGTTTGTGGCATCGCTAGAGCTCTTTAGAGCTCGATCCGTGGAGTAGGAACCATTCAGTTCCGAACCACTTTAAATATTTGTGTAATTGTGTTTGTATTGTTTCGTTATTGCTATTATTTCTATTTCTGCTGCACTAACGAAATTTGTAGACAAACACGAACGAATTCTATCTCGCAACTAGCACGACGCTATTCACCCCCTCTAGCGGTCATATTTCTTCTACAATTTGGTATCAGAGCCCGGGGCTCTTCTACGGACTAACCTCCGGGAGATAAAGACGCTAGAGGGAAGATGGAATTCCAAGACAATCTTGGATGGGACATCAACACTCCACCACTATACGACCGAGAGGACTTTCCGGCATGGAGGGCTAGAATGGAGAATTTCTTGATGATGGGCATAGAGAATTGGTTCATCATCATGGAAGGCTTCGAACCTCCTAGGGACAAGAAGGGAGATGTTCTCAAGTTAAAAAGGTGGACCCAAGAGCAACGCCAAAAGTTCAAGACCGAAGTCAAGGTAACAAAACTTTTAGAAGATTTGATACCTAATGATGTCTTGTGCAAGTTAGGTGAATTTCAAGATGCCAAGGAGCTATGAGATAGATTGGCCAAGTTCCATGAGAAGCATCACTTGGCACAAGTAGAAGAAGATAAGGAAGAGGAAGAAGAGAGCTCATCCTTAAGTGAAAGTGAGGAATTGGAAGTTGAGATGGAGTCAACTTCCGGATCGAAGGAAGAAGTAGAAGAGGTGGAAGAAGCATCCACCTCTAGGATTGAGTGGGAGAGACCATCCACACCGGAGCCGAAACAAAATCAAGAAGAAGTCTCAACCTCCGGGAGGGATGAAGAACCCACTCTGATCACCACCACCCTAGGTAACTCAAGCATTTCGGTTCAAAATAAAATTCATATAATTTGCTTTGAGTGTAGGAAAACCGGGCACTATAAGAGCAAGTGCCCAAAGAGGGTCAAGAAAAGTCCACCGGCACCAAAGGTCAAGGATGCCAGTGCCCAAAGTCAAAGGAGCAAGGAGCCCATCATTTGCTTCAAGTGCCATCAAAAGGGGCACTATAAGAGTCAATGCTCTAGGGGGAACAAGAAGACTCAAGAGGGAGTATCACATGTAGGGGGAGCTTCTAAAGTGATCCCTAAGGTAAAAGTTAATAATGCACCTTCTAAATCTAAAAGTCAAAAGCATGCTTTTAATTCAATTGCTATTACTCATGAAAAGCATGTTAGTAGAAATAGATTCTATTGCCTAGGAGCTAAGAATGTTAACTTAGGAAATAAAGAGAAATTTAGGACTAATGTCCCTAGAAAAACCTTACCTAGGGAGTCTATTAGCAAAATAGAAGATCATCTAGGCTTAAACTCCAAGAAATCTAGACATATATCTAGAAATAAGAATATCTCAAGAAGTAATGAAAAATTAAAAATTGAGATAGTAGAAAAGAAAAATCAAGTCTTGAGGTCAAGACTTGAGAAATTGGAAAAGACCCTTAGGAATATCCAAAATCAATTTAAAGGTCAAATGATCAAAAACCTAGGTCCAATGGTCAAAGTCAAAGACCTAAAAATCAAGAACCAACCAAGGGCAAGCCAAAGCCCAAAAAGACCTACCACAATGTTCCATTTGATTATGGAACTCAAATTAGGTCTAGGAAAGCCAAGGTCAATAGGGAAGTCATCCCTAAGGTTGACCAAGGTAGGTGCTTAGTGGCCAAGGTTTCCATGAACCTAGGAAGACCACTAAGAAGGTTACTAGGGAGGCAATCCCTAAGGTTAACCTAGCTAAGACTAAAATGACCAAGGCTAACAAACCTAGAAGGATCATTAGAAAGGTATCTAGGGAGGTTATCCCTAAGGAATATCTAATTAACCCTAGGAGCTCAAATAGGTTTTGGGTTCCTAAGAGCGTGATTGATTCACGCTAGATGAGTTTAGATGTGCCAACTTTTAAATGGATGGGTAGTTAACCTAACCATGGTAAAGGTGACACCTTAGGTGATTTTCAAGGTTATGTGATACCTTGGAAATAAGTTTGAATTTTAATCCTAAAAAATTTTAGGATGTTTCAATAAGCCTTGAGAATTGTGAAAAATTGATTAAACTTGGCACATGTAGAATTAGAGGTATTGGTGTGCAATTTGGGGTTTTGGCACACTTTGGGAATTAGTGTATCAAGAAAATTGTCTTAAGGCTTAGAAATTATATTTAAGATTGATACTCAAGTACTATACATCTTGATGTCTCATACTTACCATGCTTTATGTGTTTTACCATATGTTTTCATGGAAGAAATGTTTATGGTGTATTTCATCTCACAAAATAGATCATTCACCTTGATTGTGTATTTCAACACTTAGAAAGGGTGAGATGTTAGGATTTGAAACTATTGGATGTTAATGCTTGTGAAAATGAAATAAAATACCAAAATACATTAACAAATACATGAACATAGGCATAACACTAATATATTCGATATACATGAATAAACATGGTAAAATAAAACAAATTGAGTGAAGAAATCGAAATTCACTTAATTTCAGAATTGAAAATCAGATATCACCGATCGATAATATCAGAGCATGACACCATGAGCCCAGCTCAAGTGTCGCTTCCAGACTCGGATCGACGGTCCATCACCGATCGATGGTACGCTCATCGAGGCGGAAGAGCCAACAATGAGTGGCTCGCCCGAGTCGAGTCTTTGGTCACATCATCGACCGATGACCACTCTCACGATTGATATTATGTAGCTCGACACGTAATGTTCGCAGTCATGTCGAGCCGAGTAGCCGATCGACGGCTCGGTGAACCGCCATCGACCCTCCATCACCGAGTGATGTCACATCACGACCGAGTCACGATATAACGCCGAACCGCTAGGGTTCGGCGTCTTCATGCCTTCTTCACGTGATTCTCCTCTCCGATCGTCTCCAAACCTCTCCGACCAGCTTTCTCGCTTCCACGCCGGCGACCAAAAGCCTTAGGTTTGAAAGCTATCATTCTCATTTGTGTTTTGGTTGCTCTAATGGTGTCTCACATCCTTAGGTTTCTTCTCCGGTGATCTTCCTTGTGTTAGGGTTCTGGTGAGATCCTCCTTCTGGCGATCTTCCGGCATTCTCTCCGGCAAACTGACTGCCCAGTTAGGCCCTCACAACCATTAATCTAGTAATGACACCAAAGTATATCTCTAAACTCTTAAACCCTAATTTTCTTTTACACCACATTTTGATCTAATCATGTATTTGTGTCATTACATTGCATTGCATTGCATTCATCATATAATCATGTAGAAGACCACGTAGGAATGACCCAAATGAGGGTAGATCACGTTTGTACCAACCGATGGAGGTTAGGTACATCGATGATCAATTTTTTAGACACTACTGTAGCGATATCATTGAGATCTTACTGCACTATCAGCTCATGAAGATCGCTTTATGTAATCATTCTATTAATGATGATATCCTCAAGGAATTTTACCAAAACTTGAGGAAGGTAGACGATAGCCCTACCTACACAACTCGCATTGCAAAATGCGACATGGAGTTCACTCTTGCGATCTTGCAGGAGTTCCTGGAGTGTAGGCCATCGGATGATACCTTCATCTTTTATCCTACCTTTGATGCACCTCTTCCTGATCCTTTTGACCACATTTCATTAGATTCCATGCATGAGCACCTTTTCTGCCATCCTCGCCCACCAGCTCAGAACCTCTTTCCTATCAGTGAGTTATTTGCACCTGACAATGTTCTTTACAAAGTCATTGTTGGGTGCTTTCTTCCTATTGTGACTCGGGGTCTGGTCAAGATTTGGCCTCCCCATCTCTTCCTCATGTATGCCATGCACCATAGGTTAGACGTGAACATTGCATTGAACATGTTTAATTGCATTGCCCATTTCATATCCCCTGTACAAGGGAAAGTTCATATACCTTTTGGACATATTATCACTGCATGATTAGAGTCCATAGGCATTAACATATCCAGGGGATCGCTGAAGGCGCTATCCGAAGTATACGACTGCATCTCAGTGCGTAACTTCACATTAGCTGGGTTGCGGACTAGAGATGGACAGATGGAGCTGGTACCTCGGCCTCAGCTCATGGCACATGGGCAGCCACCTCTAGTGCTTGGAGAGCCTACAGGACAGTATGAGGGGCCCGATGCTGCTGACGAGGATGACCATATGCCAGCAGATGCACCAGCAGCAGGTCTTTCAGATCGTATTGCACAGCTGGAGGTCAGATTCGAGGACTACCAGCAGACGGTTGACTCACGACTGGCAGAGATCATATCGGGGTAGTCCTCCATGGTTGAGCAACTCAGTCGGATGGAGGAGCGCCACAGCTGGATGGAGCAACGTCAGATTGATATGTACGAGATGATGCAGACCTGGATGCTGAGCCAGCAACCTCCTCCGCCTCCACCATCTGCCGGGGATGACAGCTAGAGGATGTTTAGGGATTCTGTTTTTAGTTTCTTAGTGAGGTTGAGAGTTTCAGACTTTTATTTTGCTTGTAAAAACTAAAGTTATATTTGAATAAAATATTTTGTTTATAAAAAATTATGCGTTTTTGTCTGATTATGTGTGTGTTAATGTGTTTATATATACAAATTTGACATGCCATGACATCATACTTATATTTATCATTAAATATGTCATGATTATGTTTAGGATTCAGAACTAATGTCATGTGTTTTTAGATTATATCATATGTCATGACATCATGATCATTGGTCATGCTTAATTATTGTTATCATTTATGCCATGATCATTCATGCATTAATTAAAATTGAGTTAAGGATTATGACATGATTTGAAGTTCTATCTATAAGGGAGTCAAATAGAGTTGCCTAGAAAATACATGAGGCTATAATAACCCTAATCCTACATCTCACAATTACTTTGACTTGTGTGTGCTTAATTCATCTTAGATACATGTGAGATGTTAGGAAAATAAGTTAAGTTCAATGTGCATAGATAGTACATCTAGATGAACTTAAACTTATCTCAATCATCAATATGAATCATGAGAAAAGCTAATGTACAAGTCATGTACATTAAGCTAAGAGTCCATGGTTCAAAATAGGTTTTCAAAAAACATTTTAAAATCACTTTAGAAAACCTTGGTGAAATCTATCTTTTGATAGCAAACACCATTGAAGCAGTTGATATAAAGTAGATAAAAAATATTGAAGTTTTAATGGTTTTTGAACTTTGTATCAATCTCCTATTTTAATGGGTAAAATATTTTTTCAATATTTTTCACCAATTGTATGTGTTATAAGAATTATACATATGAAATTTCGTGATTTTTCAAGTCATATATAATTACTTATGATTTTTCAAACTCTGATTCTCGATAATCAAAAAGCGAGTTTTGCTTATCGATCGCCATCGCTTGTTTGTGATCGACGATGGGCACCGGCTCGAAACCACTCGGTGGCAAAATCGCCCTGGCAGAACCGCCCTGGCACTCTAGCGCACGGTAGGCATTGCCTTGGCGGAAACCGCTCTGGCGCCATGGCGCACGGCGACCTCGGGCGAAATTACCGCGAAACCGCCGAGAAAATTGCCTCGAGGAAGTGCCTGTAGAATCGCTCGCGCAGCTTATCGCTTGATTGTCGCTGGTGCCAGTCGACTGATGGGCACGGTAGTCGACTGATTTCTGAAGGACTCAACTGCCTATGTTGATTTCAGGTAAAACAAGGGTTTTTAACCCCATTTCAGCTATGGTAAAGATCCCTAACCACTCCTAACCCTAGGATATACTTTGGGAAGCATTATAAAGGGTGAAAATCCATTGGATATGGATTAGGAGAGTTATTAGGGTGATGTATCAAATTTAAGGTGTTGGAAAGTTCAATGTTGAATTTCTAACCTTATTTTTGATGGTTTAGAGTTCCTATTGGCTTAGGGACTTTCCAAGGACATTGTTGGTGCAATTGTCAAGGGAGAGAAAGCCTTTAGGTGGAGGTATCCATCATGGGATCATGGATGATATTTTTTATTGGAGATTTGAGGCTGCTAGAGGGGGGATGAATAGCGTCGCGTGATCGTATGATGATGGAATTTGTTGCGTTTGTCTCTACAATTTCATTAGCGCAGCGGAAATAGAAATAATACAATAACGAAACAAAACAAACACGAACACACCAATACACAAATATTTAATGTGGTTCGGAACCGCATGGTTCCTACTCCACGGATCGGGCTCAAACGAGCCCTAGCGATGCCACAAGCACACCACTATGTAATAACTCCTTCTCGGAACAATCCGAAGGTGGAGTAACCTCGTACAATGTATACAACAGTAATACAATAAAAATACAAGCAAATACAATGGAATATAATGCAATACAAGTAAAGAGAACACTTTACAAATGCTTTGGATTGCTTGTTTTTGGTCGCTTGAAGAATGACCTTGGAGACCCTGATTTGCAGCAACAAATCGCCCCAAGGATGCTCAAAAAACCATGTCCAAAAATCCTCCTATTGAGCTCCTTTTATCCTTCCGTGCGACCTAGATTTCCGCCTGGCAGTCGACTTCCATAAGGCCCCAGTCGGCTGCCAACACTGTAGCTGTGAGACAACGACTCAATCCACGTTGGACAAGTTCCAACGGATCTCTTGCGGTCGACAACATTGGCGATCGACTATAGCACCCATATAGCCGATCGATTCGACTACGAGCGCCTGTGCTCGTGGTGAACCATCGCGATCATTGCCCATCCATGGCGGTCGATCATCCCATGATCATTGCTACCAATGAGCGATGCCGCGATTTTCCAAGGTGCAATAACTCAAGTTGACTCACGACAGTCGAACCGGCCATAATGTCAGTCGACTGCCAACCTCAAGGATGAGGTTTTAACCCAAGTATGGTGTCCCCATACTTGCTAGACCACCCTTATCCTAGACCTAAGCCTTCAAGCCACCTCCATCAGCCTTACGCCTCTCGGATCTCTCCAAGTCATCCATGACTTGTTCATCCATCGCGCTAGCCTTCAGGTGCTTCCATCGGCTATGTCATGCTAATGGTGTCTACACCGCCAAGGCACATTGGACTTACGCTGCCAAGACTCCGCTTGGACTTTACATCGCCAACCATTGGACTTATGCTGCCAAGACTCCACCCTTGGACTTTACGTCGCCAATATCAAACCCCTTGGACTTCTCAAATGCCAAGACTCAAGCTTGGACTTTCCCTTGCCAACCCATGTTGGACTTTCCCATAATCACATGGTCAACCCTAGTCAACCATCAAAGTCTCCCTCGAGTCAAACTCGAGTTTGGTCAATAATAACCTGGGTCGATTGTATAAACAATCTCCCCAAAACATTAACCGACATCAATATCAAAACATCAATGTCAAACATACTATGTCAAACCACTTTGTCAAACATCAAAATATCACTCGAGTCAAACTCGAGTCTGGTCAATCGTGACCTGAGCCGATTGCACCAACAATCTCCCCCTTTTTTATGTTTGACAAAACAAACCTTGAGTTAGACCACTAACTCAAATTCACTTACTAATTTAACCTTCTCCCCCTTTTTGGCATACATCAAAAAGGTTATCTCTCCAAGGAGGTCAATGTCTCATGTCCCAATGAGATCTTACAATCTCCCCCTTGATCCAAAAATACCTAGGATGCCTACCATTTTCCTAGTGATAAGTCTCATATCACTCAAGAGAGACAATCCTATACTTTCTCCCAATTTCCAAATTGGGTTTCTCAAAATTCCATCAATTTTCCCAATTGATGATACTCTCCCAATAACTTCTTCCCCTTCAAAAAGAGAAACACATCCATCATTCCAAGATGGATAACTCCCCCTAAAGGCTTGCTCCCCCTTGACCATTGCACCAACAATGTCCTTGGGAAGTCCTTAAGCCAATAGGAACTCTAAACCATCAAAAGTAAGGTTAAAAGTTCAACCAAGAACTCTCCCCACCTTAAATTTGATACATTATCCTAAAAACTCTCCTAATCCATATCCAATGGATTTTCACCCTTTATAATGCTTCCCAAAGCATATCTTAGGGTTAGGAGTGGTTAGAAAATCTTACCATAGCTGAACACGGGCTAAACAACCTTGTTTTTCCCGAAATCAGTTTGATCGACTTACAGAATGTCGATCATTTGTCACTCACATCGATCAAGTCATCATGCGCGATCAGCGATAACAAATTCTCGAATTTCAACTATCAGAATCGAATTTTGAAAAGTCATAAGTAATTCTACGTATATCTAAAAATCACGAAATTTGATACGTATATTACTTATAGTCAATATAATGGGTGAAAAATATTTGAAAATTATTTTACCCATAAAATATCAAAATTGATACAAAATTCAAAAGTGAAGAAAAACTTCAATGTTTTAGCTCACTTTGTATCAATCTCATCAATGGTGATTGCTATCAAAAGATAGACTTCACCAAGATTTTCTAAATTGATTTTAAAAACGATTTCAAAACCTTATTTTGGATCATATCCCTTGGGCTCTATGTACATGACTTGTACACAAGTTTTCCCAAAGATCCACTAATGAAATTAGATGAGTTATAGTCCATCTAGATGCAAAAACTATGCACCTTGAACTCAACTCATATCCTAGCATCTCACATGTATCTAGGGTGTATAAATACACATACATGTTAATGTAATGTGAGATGTGAGTTTTGTTCTTCCTAAACTAGGGTTTCATACATTTTCTAAAGCAACTCTACTTAATTCCCTTATAAATGGGACTCCAAGTCATGTCATTGTCCTTAAATCAATTTTAGTCAATTTAAATGCATGAAATGATCATGGCATAATAATAGCAAAAATAAATCATGGCCAATGATCATGATGTCATGGCATATGATATAAAACTTAAACTCATGACATTCAATCCTAATTCTAAAACATAATCATGACATATAAATGATAAAAATAGGCATGATGTCATGACATGACATATGACAAACAAAGCATGACATATAAAATATATAGGTATAATAATACCTAAATTTTAATATGAGTTGTCATTTCATATAATTAATTATATTTTTGCCATTATTCCTATTAATCTCCCAAGTGTGCCAAAAACCCAAAATGACACACTATGACCTTTAAACCTAAATTGTGTCAATTCAATTGATTTTTTATAATCTTCAAGGTATATTGGCAGATCCTAAAATCTTTTAGGATTAAAATCAAAATCTATTTCCAAGACATCCACAACCTTGAAAATAATCCTAAAGTGCCACCTTTGCCATGGTTGAGTTAACTACCCATCCAATCAAGGTTGGCACACCCTAAACCTATCTAGCGTGAATCAATCACGCTTTTAGGAACCCAAAACATATTTGAGCTCCTAGGGTTAATTAGGTATTCCTTAGGGATAACCTCCCTAGATACCTTCCTAATGACCCTCCTAGGCTTGTTAGCCTTGGTCATTGTGGTCTTACCTAGGTTGACTCTAGAGGTAACTCCCCTTGTAACCTTCTTAGTGGCCACCCTGGGTTTTCTAGAAACCCTAGCCACTAGACACAAACCTTGGTTACTCTTAGGGATAACTTCCCTAGTAATCTTAGTTTTCCTAGACCTAGATTGTGTTCCATAATCTAATGGAACATTATGATAAGTCAACTTAGGCTTAGGTTTGTGACCCAAACCTTTCTTGCCCTTGGTTGACTTTTGTCTTTTAGGTCATAGGTGTTGACTTTGAGATTTTGACCCTTGAATTTGACCATTAGACCCTTGAAATTGATTTTATATGTTCCTAAGGGTCTTTTCCAATTTCTCAAGTCTTGACCTCAAGGCTTGATTTTCTAACTCTAATTGCCCAATTGATTTTTGATTAGATTCTTGGGCATGAGACTTCCTAGGCATATGCCTAGTCCATTTAGGGTTGAGACCTAGATGCTCTTGTACCTTTCTAATGGTCTCCCTAGGTAAAATTGATCTTGAGTTATTTGACCTAGGTTTGTCCTTAGGTAAATTATTTTTAGGGATATTAGTCCCAAATTTCTCCTTCTTCCTAAGGTTGACTTTCTTAGCTCCTAAGCAATATTCTCTATTTCTAGCATGCTCTTTTTGATAAATAGCAAGATTGCTAAAATTATTTCTAGCATGCTTTTGACTATAAGAATTAGAAAGAGCATTACTAAAATATACCTTAGGGTTAGCCTTAGCTCCCCCTACATGTGATGCTCCATTTTTCCCTTTCTTTTCCCCCTTTAGACATTGATTCCGGTAGTGTCCCGGTTGCCGGAATTTGAAGCAAATGACTTGCTCCTTGCTTTTCTTGGCGGGAACACCGGGTTCATTGACTTTTGGCACCGGAGGAGCTTTCTTTACTCTCTTTGGGCACTTGCTCTTGTAGTGCCCCGCTTCCCTACACTCAAAATATATGATATGATTTTTATTACAAATTGATATGTTTGAGTTACCTAGGATCGTGGCGAAAGCTTGAACTTGCTCTTCTTCTTGACCGGAAGTAGAAGCTTCTTCTTGACTTTGTTCTTGCTCAGGTGTTGAGGATGGTCTCTCCTCCTCAATCCTAGAAGTGGATGCTTTTTCCACTTCTTCCACCTTTTCCGATTCGGATGTTGATTCTTCTTCAATTTTCGAATCCTCACTTGCTTGTGAGGAAGAGCTTGCTTCTTCGGCCTCTTCCGATTGAACCGATGAGCATTCTACATCTTCTTCTTCTTCTTGGACCGGTTGAGGGTTTTCATGATATTTTGCCAATTCATTCCAAAATTCCTTGGCATCCTTATATTCACCTAGGCTACACAAGATATCATTAGGGATCAAATCACTCAAAAATTTGATTACCTTATTACTCCTCTCGAATTCTCGGAGTTGTTCTTCGGTCCACTTCTTCATTTTGAGGAACCCTCCTTTAGGCCCTCTTGGAAATTGGAACCCTTCCATCAAAACGGACCACTCTTCAAAGTCCCTCATCATTAAGAAGTCTTCGGTTCATGCGCTCCATTGCCTAAACCCTTCTTGTCCATAGAAGGTGTAAGGGATCGGTGTGTTGATATCTTATCCTAGTTGTTCTTGGACTTTCATCTTCACCCTCTAGCTTCTTTAGCTCTCGCGGTTAGTCCGTAGAAGAGCCCCGGGCTCTGATACCACTTGTTGGAGATTTGAGGCCGCTAGAGGGGGGATGAATAGCGTTGCGTGATCGTACGATGATGGAATTCGTTGCGTTTATATCTATAATTTCGTTAGATATAATACAATAACGAAACAAAACAAACACGAATACACCAATACACAAATATTTAACGTGGTTCAGAACCGCACGGTTCCTACTCCACGGATCGGGCTCAAACGAGCCCAAGCGATGCCACAAGCACGCCACTATGTAATAACTCCTTCTCGGAACAATCCGGAGGTGGAGAAACCTCGTACAATGTATACAACAGTAATACAATGAAAATACAAGCAAATACAATGGAATATAATGCAATACAAGTAAAGAGAACACTTTACAAATGCTTTGGATTGCTTGCTTTTGGTTGCTTGAAGAATGGCCTTGGAGACCCTGATTTGCAGCAATAAATCGCCCTAAGGATGCTCAAAAAACCATGTCCAAAAATCCTCCCGTCGAGCTCCTTTTATCCTTCTGCGAACTGATTTTCGCGCAATGACGCCATAAGGCCCCGGCCGACCGCCAACATCAGAGCCGTGAGACAATGGATCAATCCATGTTGGACAAGTTCCAACGGATCTCTTGGAAGTCGACTGCCAACATTGGCAGTCGACTTCCGACGTCGTAGCCAAACTCCCGATCGCTCGTAGCATCTCATGCTCATGGCGAACCATCACCGATCGCCATCCATGACAATCGATCGACCTAGCAATGATCGCTACCAATGAGCAGTCGACTACCAGCACATTTTCATCCCCAAGCTGGCAGTCGAACTCAAGTCGACTCACGGCAGTCGAATCGGCCATAATGTCAGTCGACTGCCAACCTCAAGGATGAGGTTTTAACCCAAGTATGGTGTTCCCATACTTGCTAGACCACCCTTAGCCTAGACCTAAGCCTTCTAGCCACCTCCATCAGCCTTATGCCTCTCAGATCTCTCCAAGTCATCCATGACTTGTTCATCCATCGCGCTAGCCTTCAGGTGCTTCCATCGGCTATGTCATGCTAACGGTGTCTACACCGCCAAGACTCCGTTTGGACTTTATGTCGTCAACCATTGGACTTATACTGCCAAGACTCCACCCTTGGACTTTACGCCGCCAATATCAAACCCCTTGGACTTCTCAAATGCCAAGACTCAAGCTTGGACTTTCTCTTGCCAACCCATGTTGGACTTTCCCATAATCACATGGTCAACCCTAGTCAACCATCAAAGTCTCCCTCGAGTCAAACTCGAGTTTGGTCAATAATAACCTGGGTTGATTGTATAAACAATCTCCCCAAAATATTAACCGACATCAATGTCAAAATATCAATGTCAAACATACTATGTCAAACCACTTTGTCAAACATCAAAACATCGCTCGAGTCAAACTCAAGTCTGGTCAATCGTGACCTGGGCCGATTGCACCAACATTTTTTCCTCATGAGGAGAAATGGGTTTTTGAGATACCCAATTTGAAAATTGGGAGAGTGTATAGGATTGTCTCTCTTGAGTGATATGGGACTTATCACTAGGAAGATGGTAGACATCCTAGGTATTTTTGGACCAAGGGAGAGATTGTAAGATCTCATTGGATATGAGACATTGACCTCTTTGGGTGAACCTTTTTGATGTATGTCAAAAAGGGATAGAAAGGTAAGATTATCAATTTGGGAAATTGGTAAGGGAATTTGAGTTAGTGTTCTAACTCAAAGATATGTGTTTTTGTCAAATATCAAAAAGGGGGAGATTGTTGGTGCAATCGGCCCAGGTCACGATTGACCGGACTCGAGTTTAACTCGAGTGATGATGTTTGACATGGAAGTGGTATGTTTTGATGTTTGACATGGAAGTGTTTGACATGAAGGTTTGACATTGATGTGTGACATTGATGTCTGGTAATATTTTGGAGAGATTGTTTGTACAATCGACCCGGATCATGATTGACCGGACTCGAGTTTGACCATGTCATAGAAAGTCCAAGTCTTGAGTACTTGGCATGTAAAGTCCAAGCATGAGTCTTGGCAAGGAAAAGTCCAAGCATGGGTCTTGGCATTGAAAGTCCAACATGGGTTGGCAAGGGAAAGTCTAAGCTTGAGTCTTGGCATTTGAGAAGTCCAAGGGGTTTGATATTGGCGGCGTAAAGTCCAAGCGGGAGTCTTGGCGGCATAAGTCCAATGGTTGGCGGCGTAAATTCCAAGCGGAGTCTTGGCAGCGCAAGTCCAATGTGCCTTGGCGGTGTAGACACTGTTAGCATGACATAGTCGATGGAAGCACCTGAAGGCTAGCGCAATGGATGAACAAGTCATGGATGACTTGGAGGGATCCGAGAGACGTGAGGCTGACGGAGGTGGCTAGAAGGCTTAGGTCTAAGCTAAGAGTGGTCTAGCAAGTATGGGAGAACCATACTTGGGTTAAAACCTCATATTTGAGGTGTGTCACCGACCGTGCCATGTGGCGTGATCGACGTGAGTCAACCAGGATTTGATCATGAATTAGCCTAGCAAATGACTACCGCAGGTGGGCAATGATCGATTCGTTGAGCATTCGACTGATCTTGTAATCAGTCGACTGGTGCTCGAGAATTCGGGCACAGAATGGAGTAGAGACTCGATTGCGGGGCTAGCAATCGAGTGAAGGGTCCATCGGTTGACTAATGGGTATGATCAGTCGACTGATGATGGATCCGTTGGATCTTTTCAGCGTGGATCTAGTCGTTGTCTCATGACAACAGTGGCATCAGTCGACTGATGGACCTGAGCAGTCGACTGATCAGCGATTTCCAGCCCAGGTTGTAGCTTTAAATGGAGCTCGTGGAGGAGGAAATCACCACCGATTTTCTTGGACGTTTTGAAGCGATTTGTTGCTGCAAATCAGGGCATTCAACTGCTAGTCCAAGGCAATTAACAAGCAAGCTTCCAAAAGATTTGTGTAAAGTTTTCTTCGCTTTCTTTTGTTGTATTCACTTGTAATTGCTTGTTGTTTACTTGTATTACTATTGTAATATTTTGTAAGAGGTTTCTCCACCTCCAATTTGTGTCGAGAAGGAGTTATTGCATAGTGGTGTGTTTGTGGCATCGCTAGAGCTCTTTAGAGCTCGACCCGTGGAGTATGAACCATTCGGTTCCGAACCACATTAAATACTTGTGTAATTGTGTTTGTATAGTTTCGTTATTGCTATTATTTCTATTTCCGCTGCGCTAATAAAATTTGTAGACAAACACGAACGAATTCCATCTCGCAACTAGCACGACGCTATTCACCCCCCCCCCCTCTAGCGGTCACATTTCTTCTACAAATATTTGTTTGAAGGACTTGGGCATTCTCTCGGCTATGATGTTGGGGGTAAGAGGAGAATCTGTGTTGACTAGCAGAGTCTTGCCCTTCTTGGGATCCCTTTCTTGTGGCATGTAAGAGGGTGCCTCCTCGGAAGACTCCTGCAGAGATGTTGTTGCAGACGACTCGACCGACATCGAGACTATAGGAACTACTCTTGGTGGAGCTGGAGTTAAAGAAATAGATGTTGGTGTTGGACCTTGAACTGGGCTAGGGGATGCCTGCATAGGAGTAGGACCTCGGGAGAAGAGGTCACGGAGGACGTCTTTCACTTTGTCATATTTCCTTGACGAGGGCGATGATAATTTACCTGGTCATATTTCCTTCAATAGAGTTATGGTTGCCGAAATTCATTCCTTGGTCTCCCATCCTTATCTTAGGTGTGTTTATTGAAAGTTTCCCACAGACGACACCAATTATGTTTCCTATTGAGATAGGGACGACGAGGTATCCGGTGATGAACGTGGTAAAGGACTGATGACTTGGACGGAAAGATAACTGACGCGGAGGGAAAGCCGAGATGGAAAGACTGGAGTATCGGGCAAGAGTCGAGCCGAATGACGTATCCTGCAAGAAGAATGCGGTTAAGGGTGCCGAGAGAGATCTCGGCAAAGCCCCTCCGACGCTCAAAGCAGGAATTAGCAAGAACAAATGGTGAAAGCAATGGAGTGAATTGTGAAAATGCAAACTTCCTTTCTCCTCCTCCAGGAGGATTATATATAGAAGAGAATCCTCCTGCCAAACAGTATGGTCGGTATGGGCGGTATGACTTCATGATGTATTCAGGCCTGCTCTAAGAAGTAATAGGGGTTATTATCCTCATAAATATCGTAGGCGCGTGGACTGTAATTAATACTGTGATGGAATTAGTTAGATTGTTTATCTACAAAACTGCGTTATGTATAGCAGGAATATAGATATGTATAATAACAAAAACAAGACAAACCACGAACACAGAGAATAATAATAAAGCAATAATGAAATAGACAAACACACCACAACACAAGGATATAACGTGGTTCGGAACCTCAAGGTTTCTACTCCACGAATCGAGCTCTAGTGATGCACACGTAACCACTACTCACAAATACTCCTTCTTGACACAAGTCGGAGGCGAAGAAACCTCGTACAAATATTCTTACAATAATAAGAAATAGATACAAGCAATTACAATAACGAAATACAATGCAAGTAAAGAAAACTACTTTATAATTGCTCTTTTGAATGCTTGATCTTTAGTTGCTTAAATTGCACTTGGAGACCCTGATTTGCAACAACAAATCACCCCAAAAGCCCTCAAGAAACGCTGACTTTTTCCTCCTTCACGAGCTCCATTTAAAGCTTCAACCTGTGCTGGAAAATGCCGATTAGTCGACTGCTCGGGACTATCAGTCGACTGATGCCACTGTTGTCGTGAGACAACGGCTAGATCCACGCTGGAAAGATCCAACGGATCCATCATCAGTCGATTTATCATACCCATCAGTCGACTGATGGAGCCTTCACTCGATTGCTAGCCCCGTAGTCGAGTCTCGACTTCTTCGCTCGGCCTCGAGATCACCGATCGGATCACAAGATCGCCGATCGCTCAGCAATCGATCGACGCACACCTCAAACATGAGGTTTTAACCCAAGTATGGTTCCCCCATACTTGCTAGACCACCCTTAGCCTAGACCTAAGCCTTCTAGCCATCTCCGTCAGCCTCACGCCTCTCGGATCCCTCCAAGTCATCCATGACTTGTTCATTCATTGCGCTAGCCTTCAGATGCTTCCATCGGCTATGTCATGCTAACGGTGTCTACACTGCCAAGGCACATTGGACTTACGCTGCCAAGACTCCACTTGGACTTTACGCTGCCAACCATTAGACTTATGCCGCCAAGACTCCCGCTTGGACTTTACGCCGCCAATATCAAATCCCTTGGACTTCTCAAATGTCAAGACTCAAGCTTGGACTTTCTCTTGCCAACCCATGTTGGACTTTCCATTGCCAAGACTCATGCTTTGACTTTCCCAAATGCCAAGTGTCCCACTTGGACTTTCCATGCCAAGTACCCAAGACTTAGACTTTCTCATAACAATTACATTGTCATATATTTTTGTCGAACATCAAAACATCTCTCAAGTCAAGCTCGAGTCCTGGTCAATCGTGACCTGGGTCGATTGCACCAACAATCTTCCCCTTTTTGATGTTTAGCAAAAAATAAATAAACCATTGAGTTAGAACACTAACTCAAATCCCTTACCAATTATCCCAAATTGATAATTTTACCTTCTCCCAATAAGTTCTCCCCCTTTTTGACTAACATCAAAAAGGTTATCTCTCCAAGGAGGTCAATGTCCCATGTCCCAATGAGATCTTACAATTTCCCCTTTGGTCCAAAAATACCTAGGATGCCTACCATCTTCCTAGTGATAAGTCTCATATCACTCAAGAGAGGCATTCCTATACACTCTCCCAATTTCCAAATTGAGTATCTCAAAATCCCATTTTCCCCCTCATAAGGAAAAATAACATCCATCATCCCTTGATGGATACCTCCCCCTAAAGGCTTGCTCCCCCTTGATCATTGCACCAACAATGTCCTTGGGAAGTCCCTAAGCCAATAGGAACTCTAAACCATAAAAAATAAGGTTCAAAGTTCAAACATGAACTTTCCTACCCTTAAATTCGATACATCGACCTAACACCTCTCCTAATCCATATCCAATGAATTTTCACCCTTTATAATGCTTCCCAAAGCATAACCTAGGATTAGGAGTGGTTATGGACCTTAACCGTAGCTGAACACGGGCTAAACATACCTTGTTTTCCCGAAATCAGCATTGACAGTCGACTCTCTCAGCTACCAGTCGACTGTCACCCTCATCAGTCGACTGCCACCCAGGGCAGTCGACTGATAACTGAAATATCAGAATTTCAGTTATCAGAAATGAAATTCAAAAAATCATAAGTAATTCTACGTATATCGAAAAATCGTGAAAATTCATACGTATATTACTTATAGTCAATACAATGGGTGAAAAATGATAGAAAAATATTTTACCCATAAAATATCGAAATTGATACAAAATCCAAAAGTGAATAAAAACTTCAAAGTTTTAGCTCACTTTGTATCAATCTCATCAATGGTGATTGCTATCAAAAGATAGACTTCACCAAGGTTTTTCAAAAAAAAAAAAAATGTTTTCAAAACCTTATTTTGGATCATATACCTTGGGCTCAATGTACATGACTTATACACAAGCTTTCCCAATGATCCACAAATGAAATAAGATGAGTTTTAGTTCATCTAGATGCAAAAACTATGCACCTTGAACTTAACTCATATCCTAGCATCTCACATATATCTAGGATGTATAAATACACATACATGTCAATGTAATGTGAGATGTGGGTTTTGTTCTCCCTAATATAGGGTTTCATACATTTTTCTAAGGCAACTCTACTTAATTCCCTTATAAATGAGACTTCAAGTCATGTCATTGTCCTTAATTCAATTTTAATCAAATTAAATGCATGAAATGATCATGACATAATGATAGCAATAATTAAGCATGACCAATGATTATGATGTCATAGCATATGATTAAATCTAAAAACACATGACATTTAATCCTTAATCCTAAACATAATCATGACATATAAATGATAAAAATAAACATGATGTCATGACATGTTATATGGCAAACAAAGCATGACATATAAAAAGTATAGGTATAATAATACCTAAATTTTAATATTAGTTGTCATTTGTTATAATTAGATTTATTTTGCCATATTACCACTTTTCTCCTTAGTGTGCCAAAAATCCAAAATGACACACTATGACCTCTAATCCTAAATTGTGTCAATT
Source organism: Wurfbainia villosa (assembly GCA_025175895.1). Taxonomy (NCBI): domain Eukaryota; kingdom Viridiplantae; phylum Streptophyta; class Magnoliopsida; order Zingiberales; family Zingiberaceae; genus Wurfbainia; species Wurfbainia villosa. The sequence goes on from JAKLTH010000147.1 coordinate 3,436,673, forward strand.
TAATTGATTTTTCATAATTCCAAAAATGTATTGACACATCCTAAAATCTTTTAGGATCAAAGATCAAATCCATTTCCAAGGTATCTATAAACTTGAAAATTACCTAAAGTGTCACCTTTATCATGGTTGAGTTAACTACCCATCCAATCAAGGTTGATACACCCTAAACCCATCTAGCGTGAATCAATCACGCTCTTAGGAACCCAAAACCTATTTGAGCTCCTAGGGTTAATTAGGTATTCCTAAGGGATAACCTCCCTAGATACCTTCCTAATGACCCTCCTAGGCTTGGTAGCCTTGGTCATTTGGGTCTTACCTAGGTTGACTCTATGGGTAACTCCCCTTGCAACCTTCTTAGTGGCTTCCCTAGGTTTTCTTGAAACCCTAGCCACTAGGCACACACTATGGTCAACTCTAGGGATGACTTCCCTATTTATCTTGGTCTTCCTAGACCTAGTTTGTGTTCCATAATCAAATGGAACACTATGATAAGTCATCTTAGGCTTAGGTTTGTGACCCAAACCCTTCTTGTCCTTGGTTGACTTTTGTCTCTTAAGTCCTAGGTGTTGACTCTGACCATTTGACCCTTTAATTGAATTTTGCATAATTTTAAGGGTCTTTTCCAACTTCTCAAGCCTTGACCACAAGGCTTGATTTTCTAATGCTAATTGTCCAATTTTTGAATTTTGATTTGGTCTTTGGGCATGGGACTTCCTAAGCATATGTCTAGTCCATTTAAGATTAATATCTAAGTGCTCTCCTATTTTCCTAATAGACTCCCTAGGTAAAACTTTTCTAGGGACATTAGTCCTAAATTTCTCCTTCTTTGAAATATTAACATTTTTGGCACCTAAACAAATATATCTATTATTTCTAGCATGCTTTTCATGTACAATAGCAAGATTGTTGACATTATTCCGAGCATGCTTTTTATCCCTAGAAATTGAAGGTGCATTGATAAATTTTACCTTAGGGTTTGCCTTGGAGGCTCCCCCTACATGTATAGCTCCCTCTTTGACTCTCTTGCTCCCCCTAGGGCATTGATTCCTAAAATGCCCCGGTTGTTGGCACTTGAAGCAAAAGATGTGCTCTTTACTTCTTTTAGTGGGGACACTGGCATCTTTTAATTTTTCTTTAGGTTTTGGTGCCGGAGGAGTCTTCTTGACTTTCTTTGGGCATTTACTCTTAAGTGCTCAAATTCCCTATACTCAAAACACATAATATTATTTTTATTTTGAATTATGGTGTTTGAGTTACCTAAGTCAATGGAGGCCGGAATCGGATTTTGAGCTTCTTCATCTTGACCGGATGTCGAAGTTTCTTCTTGGTGTTGCTCCGGTGATCTAATCTCCTCCCCCTCAATCCTAGAGGCGGAGGTCTCCTCCAATTTTACTTCCTCTTCCTCCTTGGATGTTGATGGTCTCTTGATGTGTTATTTTCAGCAAGTGCACGGTTGTCGTCAAGTAATAAAAATATCGATCCCACAGGGATTGGGACAATTACCGAATGATCATGATACCAAGTTATCTAGTCAATCAATTTGTGGATTAAGCAAAGAAACTGAGCAGTCAAGAACAACTAATGAGAAGAACAAGCTAAAAGTCAATAGTTGAGAAGAATCTCAGGATATGGGTTTCACCACGTCGACGATTTATAAGGTGATTTAATTCTTTCCTACCCCTGTTAGAGTTGTTTTGATGGAACCTATCCTAAGGTAAATCAACGGCCCCTTTCGAGGTCTACGCCAACTGTACCTATCAAACTTAATTTACCTGTCACGGTATTCGAGCATAGGGGATCATAATCAGCTAAGGGGACCTGTCACGAGACCCCCGCAAACCTCCCTAGTCTTACCACCGTTACTTGATAAAAACTGGATTTGATAGATCCATTAGGTCCATAAGAGTTCCTTTAGAGTCTAAATTTCCTTTTCACGATAGGTTTGCACATGGAACCATAATCAGCTAAGGGGACCTGTCATGAGACCCCCACAAGCCCTCATAGATACACTACCACTACTTGACAAGAGTTAATCCCTAATTGGTTCTAGGTTTCGGGAACTTGGGTTCACTGTTAAGTACTTCCCCTTAGCTCCTTAGGTTTATCAATAAGAATTCAAAAACCAGATCAAAACAAACAATAATTCAAGTAGTATAGATTACATCATCCATCATAAATCGTCAAGGACTACTCCCCCATCCTAAGATTACAGGACACTACTCCATAGTCAAACAAGAATTGCTAGAGAAATAAATTACAATACTTAATGTCATCTGTATTCCTCTGTCGTCGACTCCTTCGTTCTCCTCGTTCTTGTGTCGTCCTCTTTACCCCCCCCCCCCCCCCCACCGCCCTCCTTAGGGTTAGAATATCTCCTCTTTTATAGCCTTGGCCTCCTCTTCAATTAAGGCAAAAGATTTTCCTTTAATTTGTTGGTGCAATCGGCCCAGGTCACGATTGACCAGGACTCGAGTTTGACTCGAGTGATGTTTTGATGTTTGACAAAGTATGTTTGACAAAGTATGTTAGACATAGGATTGACATTGATGTTTGACATTAATGTCGGTTAATATGTTGGGGAGATTGTTTATACAATCGACTCAGGTTATAATTGACTTGATGGTTGACCAGGGTTGACCATGTGATTATGGGAAAGTCCAAGCATGGGTCTTGGCAAGGGAAAGTCCAAGTCATGGGTACTTGGCATGGAAAGTCCAAGTGGGACACTTGGCAATTGAGAAAGTCCAAGTCTTGAGCACTTGGCATGAGAAGTCCAAGCATGGGTCTTGGCAAATGGAAAGTCCAAGCATGGGTCTTGGCATGGAAAGTCCAACATCTGTTGGCAAGGAAAAGTCCAAGCTTGAGTCTTGGCATTTGGGAAGTCCAAGGGGATTGATATTGGCGGCGTAAAGTCCAAGCGGAGTCTTGGCGGCGTAAGTCCAATGTGCCTTGGCGGTGAACACACCGTTAGCATGACATAGCCGATGGAAGCAGAAGCTGATGGATGAACAAGTCATGGATGACTTGGAGGGATCCGAGAGGCGTGAGGCTGATGGAGGTGGCTAGAAGGCTTAGGTCTAGGCTAAGGGTGGTCTAGCAAGTATGGGGGCACCATACTTGGGTTAAAACCTCATTCTTGAGGTTGGCAGTCGACTGGCATTATGGCCGGTTCGACTGCCGGGAGTCGACTCGAGTTCGACTGCCGGTTGAGAGCTTTAAGGGCTCTGGCGATCGCTCATGGAAGCGATCGGGATGTCGGCAATGATCGCCAAGGAATGGCAATGATGCCGATCGATGAGCTGAAGCGCTCCGTAGCCGGTGGCGATCGACTACGAGCGTTAGCGATCGGCCGCCAATGTTGGCGATCGGTGAGAGTCCCGTTGGAATTTGTCCAACGTGGATTGAGCCGTTGTCTCACAGCTACTTAGCTGGTTGGCAAATGATCGGGTGATTTATGGCCGATCGCCAAAGCGGAAATCCAAACGACACAAGATAAAAGGAAGTCGTTCGTGGAGATTAGCCTGGGGAGCTTTCTTGAGGCGATTTGAAGGCGATTTGCAGGTGCATTTCAGGGCCCTTCAACCTCATCCAAGCAACCAACAAGCAAAGCGCTCAAACCCTAATTTTGTAAAGTGTTCTTTACATTTCCTTTGTATTTGCTTGTATTTCTTTAGATTATTGTTGTAATCTTGTGTACGAGGTTTCTCCACCTCCGACTTGTTGTCGAGAAGGAGTTTATTGATTAGTGATTGCATTGGCATCGCTAGAGCTCGTTAGAGCTCAATCCGTGGAGTAGGAACCGTGTGGTTCCGAACCACGTTATATGATCGTGTTGTGATTGTGTGTCTTGTTATATTTATTTGTTATTACTATTCCGCTGTGCTAACAAGATTGTAGACGATCGAACGCGAAAGAATTCCATCTACGTACGGTATCACGCTATTCACCCCCCCTCTAGCGGCGTCAAATCTCTAACATAATTGAGACGAAGATCGCGGCTTCGTCGAGTTGCTCGCAGAAAAGGAAGTCTGGAATCAGGCCAACACGCCCATGCCAAATGAGGGCACAGGCGTGTCGCACATTTCTCACCGGCCGTGTCAGCGCTTGAACGGGGCGTGTCGGTAGGAAGTCTGGAATCAGGCCAACACGCCCATGCCAAATGAGGGCACAGGCGTGTCACACATTTCTCACCGGCCGTGTCAGCACTTGAACGGGGTGTGTCGGTTGCTGAACCAGGGCGTGTTGAGCGTTGGAACTCCTGACACGGACGTGTCACTGATAACACGCCTGTGTTATTTTGATACGCCTACTTCTTCGCCCTGTTAACACGAAAAACACCCAAAAGCAGTCTCTTCGTCCAAAATATGCTAAACTTAACTGAATCATGACAAAATACATGCCTAGGACATGAAATGAGATAAATTGCATGCATATGGAGTAGTGAAAACGTAGCACGATTTACACACATCAAAATCCCCTAGTCCTAAACTTTTGCTTGTCCTCAAGCAAAGAAAACACAAAAGACAACTTAATTGTGGAAATGCTAGACACCATCCAGAGGTATACAATCTGATCTTAATCTTATCAAATCATTCCTAGTTGCCAAGCTTGAAAGATCCCTATATAGTGCACGTGAAAAGTTGAACTAAAGTCATTGGACACCAATCCAGATTTGACATCCCTTCTATCGTAGAACATCCTTATTTCCGGCATAGAGGCACTTACCTGCCTTAATGCATGGATCATCCTTACCTAGCAACAAAAGGTCTCAAAGGAGCACTATCTAAGAAGAAAGAAGGGAAGGAATTTATAGAGAGCATTTCCACAGTAACTAGTTAGTCTTAAAGGGGCACCTTTTAGGTGTTTCCCCAGTGACTACTTAGTCTCAAAGGGGTGCTTGAAAACAATTCCAGTTTTTTTTTAAACAAACACTTCTAGGGAAAGTGTTTCTCCAGTAACCAAATTGCACAGGAAAGTCTCCAATGGAAAATCGAGTACTCGTCCGATATGGGGGATTTAAATCCTTTTTGGATACCTCAGACCTATCAACCATGTTAGAAGTGAAATAGGGTTTTTATCAAATAGGCAAAAAGAAATATCATGATCCGACCAATGTTCAGTTGTATTACGCTAGATGATATAAAAATGCAATGTTATGATATATGAAAAGATACAAACAAAAATAGCACTAACCAAACTAAAAATCTAAGTAAAGACAGCATAAGCAATAAAGGATGTGCATCGAAACTCACAAAATAGCTCAAGGTGGTCAATGGTCATTGTCTTCGCTACTAGCATCCTCCTCTGCCCACCTACGTCGCTGCTCCTGGTAAAACTCCCAGGACTCCTGTCAAAATCTATCATCATCTTCCCTCCGGGCGGACTCAGCAGTGAAAAACTCATCAGCTCTCCTGTAAAAATCAGTTGCCCTATCCAAATGTTGTGTCACCATACGATGGTGCTCCTCTGTAGCTTGGGAAAACCGATCCCACACACCTATGTGCGAGGTATGCTCGACCTTGAAAGCTTCGAATGATGATCAGAATCCTGAAAAATCAAAAGAAGAGTACCCTGCAGAAACATTGTCAGTAGGAAACCGTGGGGGTTCAGGAGTCGAATGTGATGGCTCAGGGGCTATGTGAGATGGCTCCCTAGGAGAGGGTGATGGAGCATGGGCAGTAGGGGTAGGAAAGGGTCCCTGGACATCTCTAAAAAGCCAATTGGATGAATTACGTACAGTCATCCGCTCAGGGTTTGGAAGAGGGATTTTAATTCCATTTCTTAACACCAAACGATACCCCTCGTCACATGCCTCAATCATCTTCATATTTATACAAGCATCCAAATCCAATCTAGGGCTAGTAGGACAATATTCAAGGTCATCCAATTCACATCCTAAGGCCACAGCAATCCTAGTTATAATACCACCTATGACTATGACCCCAGATGGGTTATTACTAACCTTAACTAAATGTCTAACCATATGGGCTCCAAAATCAATATTAACTTCATTTAGCATAGCCCATAAAAATTGTAACTCACTCTGCCTAGCCACCCCTGCACTATCATATCTTCCAGAGATTGTATTAGCCATAAACCTAAAGAGATAACGAAAAGTAGGATTAGGGATGTTAAATGATTTAGACCTAGATGCATCATAAGGGCGAGGGTCATCAGAAATTATTCTCCAAAATTGATGATCAATAAAAAGTCTATGAATTTGCCTCTTCCCTCTGCAAGGAAAATCAAATATTGTATTAAAATCACTTAAAGAAAGAGTAAACTCATAGTTCATTAATCTAAATTTGATTTTTCCTTCCTCACAATTCTTTCCTTGCAGTATTTCAGCAGACAGGGAGCTAAGGAATTCAAGAGTGATACTAGGGTAAGTAAGATGATGATGCGTGATAAATTCGGTCCAGCCTATCCTATTGGTCAACCAAGTTATGTCATCTCTTAACCCTAGGGTTGTCAACATGTAGAAGTCTATAGTTCTTATAGATACTAACTTCCTTTTTTCAAGCTTACTGAATTTAGACTTCATAACCTCATCCCTAAAAACAATTCCATATGGATGGCAAGAGGTCGGAGGAGGATCGTTACCCAAGTCCTGAGCTTTTCTCTTTCCCTTGTCCTTTGCCGAAGAGGAAGAAGGTCCTCCTTTAGTCTTCACTCGCTTACTCATGGCGTTGGGGAGGGAGAGACAGCAGGTTAGCTTCTCGGCTGCTCGAGAGAGAGACCGGCGACAGCTGCTTCAAGCTTGTAACGCGCGTGGAAAATTAGGGCGTGCTCGGGCTGACTTTAGAGGGCTAGCCGCAACATAGGCGTGTCGGGCATCCTCTTACGCAAATACCCGACCCGTTTAAGCGCGACATAGGTGTGCTTCCATCCAGCCCAGGCGTGCTGCAGGTGAGAAAAGTGCGACATGGGCGTGCTCGGCAGCACGCTCTACCTGTGTTGTCTTCGGGTAACCTCAACACGCCTGTGTCGTTTGGCATAGGCGAGTCGTGTCAATTTGGCACGCAGTGGCACGTTTAACATGTCGTGTCCTGTAAACCTGAAAAAAAATGTAAAACTCAAAATAAAATAAAATGACTAAAAAAAATAGCTTAGGTTGCCTCCCAAGAAGCGCTTGTTTAAGGTCGTTAGCTTGACCCCTCAGTTACTCCCTAGTTTTGGGGATATGGCTCGAGGAGTGTGCTCTGCCCCTCTTCCTCCCCAATCAGCTCAGTAGAATTGTTTGCGAAGTATCTCTTAAGTCTTTGACCATTTACTTTAAAAATTCCTGTAGACTTACTGGATATATCAATAGCTCCATGAGGATAAACCTTTTCAACTTGATATGGTCCCGACCATCCGATTTGACTTCGGGAAAGAGTTTCAATCTTGAGTTGAATAGTAATACCAAGTCTCCTTGATGGAATTCTCTGCGCATGATATTCTTGTCATGCCACCTGTTCGTTTTCTCCTTGTAAGACCTTGCATGTTCATAAGCATCAAGGCGTAGTTCTTCAAGTTCATTTAGCTGCAGTTTTCTTTTCTCTCCGGCTTTCTTTAGGTCAAAATTAAGCCATTTAATTGCCCAATATGCCCTGTGCTCTATTTCAACTGGAAGATGACATGGTTTTCCATAAACTAATCGAAACGGAGTCATTCCAATGGGTGTCTTGTAAGTCGTTCGATAGGCCCATAGAGCATCGTCAAGTCTTAAAGACCAATCCTTCCTTGATCTTGATACTGTTTTTTCCAAGATAGTCTTGATTTCCCTATTTGAAACTTCTACTTGCCCGCTCGTTTGTGGATGATATGGTGAGGCTAGTTTATGGGTTACTCCATACTTCTTGAGAAGACTTTTAAATTGTCTTTCGATAAAGTGTGAGCCTCCATCACTTATTACTACTCTCGGTATTCCAAATCTTGAAAATATTATACTCTTAAAGAGCTTTATGACTGTTTTTGCATCACAAGAGGGGGATGGTAGAGCCTCAACCCATTTAGACACATAGTCCACTGCCACCAGTATATAGGTATTTTTATAGGAAGTAGGGAAGGGTCCCATATAGTCAATCCCCCAGACGTCGAACAATTCGACTTCCAATATCGAATTTTGAGGCATCTCATGTCTCCTTGATACGTTCCCAGTCCTTTGACAGCGGTCACAAGTCGTCACATAATTCCGAGAGTCTCTAAAAATATGAGGCCAATAAAATCCTGCTTGCAAAACCTTTGTCGCATGATCTTATGCGTGCTCGTGTGACCTCCATATCTTTGAAGAATAGCGGTGATACAATATATCCTCAATCTCTTCTTCGGATACACATCTTCGATATATAGCATCCACCCCTTGCTTGAACAGGAATGGTTCGTCCTACACATATTGCTTTACATCCGAAAGAAACTTCTTCCTCTGATGATAACTCATGTGAGAAGGTATTATCCCGCAAGCTAGGTAGTTGGCAAAATCAGCATACCACGGAGCCTTGATTGTCCTGACCGCTAGTAGCTGCTCATCCGGGAAGAAATCATTAATAGCAAGATCATCGGCACTTCCCGCATTTAATTCTTAATGAAGTCTCGATAGATGGTCTGCAACTACGTTCTCCGTTCCTTGCTTGTCTCGGATTTCCAAATCAAACTCTTGTAGAAGAAGTATCCACCGGATAAGTCTTGGCTTAGATTCCTTTTTACTCAGCAAGTATCTTATGGCTGCATGATCGTGTAAACTATCACCTTAGGTCCCTATGATATAAGATCTGAACTTGTCGAAAGCAAATACTATAGCCAAGAGTTCCTTCTGTGGTAGCATAATCCATTTGTGCTTCATCCAATGTTTCTCGTAGTAGATTGCATACACCTTGCGATCCTTCCTTTGTCCCAACAGCCCACAAAGAAAAAATTACTTGCATCACACATAATTTCGAAAGGGAGACTCCAATCTGGAGGTTGCATTATTGGGGCGGTTGTTAATGCTTCCTTTAACCTAGAAAATGCATCAAGACAAGGATTATCAAAGTGAAACACAGCATCTTTAGCAAGCAAATTAGTTAATGGCTTCGAAATTTTTGAGAAGTCCTTGATGAACCGTCGGTAGAATCCTGCATGTCCTAGGAAACTACGCACTCCCTTGACATCAGTTGAAGGAGGCAACTTCTTGATCACTTCAGTTTTAGCAATGTCCACCTTGATACCACGGTGTGAAACTAGGTGCCCAAGTACTATGCCTTCTCGCACCATGAAGTGACACTTCTCCCAATTAAGCATTAAATTCATTTCCTCGCATCTCTGCAAGACCTTGACCAAATTAGATAAACACATATCAAAATCTGCACCATATCTAAAAATCATCCATGAATACTTCCATTATATTCTCGATCATATCAGAAAAAATTGAAGTCATACATCTCTGAAAAGTGGCGGGTGCATTGCATAGTCCAAAAGACATTCTCCTGAAAGCAAAAGTACCATATGGGCAGGTGAAAGTTGTTTTCTCTTGGTCATTAGGATAAATAGGGATTTGATAGAAACCGGAGTATCCATCTAAGTAACATAAATGCGAGTGTTTTGCCTACCGGTCTAGCATTTGGTTAATAAATGGGATGGGAAAGTGGTCCTTTCTAGTTTCCTTATTCAATTTCCTATAATCAATACACATTCTCCATCCCGTAACCGCTCTCGTGGGGATTAACTCATTCGTAGCATTCCTTATCACCGTTATCCCTCCTTCTTTGGCACAACATGGACAGGACTTACCCATTCGCTATCGGATATTGGATAGATAATTCCTGCATCTAGCAATTTCATGACCTCTTTCTTGACTATCTCTTTCATGGCTGGGTTCAGCCTTCTTTGATGCTCTATAGAGGTTTTAAAATTGTCTTCTAGTAGAATTCTGTGCATGCAAACCGATGGGCTAATTCCCCTAATGTCATCAATCTTGTATCCAATGACGTTCTTGTGTGTTTTCAATACCTCAATCAGTTTTTCGGTCTCTGCATTGCTCAGATTAGCATTAATGATCATAGGATAAGTAGAGTTTTCGCCAAGAAATTCATACCTGAGTGTTGATGGAAGAGGCTTAAGTTCTACCTGTGGTGTTAGGTTGGGGTCGGAAATCTCCAGCTCTTTATCCTCAAAATCCCCTTCGAGCTTATTAAGATAAGTTTGTTCTTGTGCTCCTTCTAGTGCTATTGACTAGAAACTGTCAATCCTACAACAAACATCAAAAATAGAAGGTTGTTTAATAGTTTTTGAAAGGTCGAATTCAATTTTGTCGTTTACAAATGCAAGTGAGAGTTTGTGGTTCTTGACGTCTATCATTGCCCCTGCAGTAGCCAAGAAAGGTCTCCCTAAAATGAGTGGAATGCATGGGTCTTCATCCATATCAAGCACTACAAAATCGACAGGAATAATAAAATTTCCCACCTGCACTGGTACATCTTCTAGGATTCCCAAAGGATATCTAATGGAGCGATCGGCTAACTGCAAGGCCATAGTAGTTAGTTTCATTTCTCCCAAATCTAATTTCTTGCATATGGAAAGAGGTATCAGATTGACACTAGCGCCCAAATCGCAAAAAGCCTTATCAAAATTTGAGTCATTAATTATGAAAGGGATAGAAAAGCTACCTGGATCATTTAGTTTGGGAGGTACCATGTTCTTAATTAAAGCGCTACACTCCTCAGTAAGATCCACTGTTACATGCTCCTCGACTTTTCTTTTATGGGTTAAGATATCCTTCAAGAACTTGGAGTATGTAGGCATTTGTTGAAGAGCTTCTGTAAAAGGTATATTGATATATAGCTTCCTAATTACCTCAAGGAACTTACCAAATTGTTCATCTAATTTTTTCTTTATCGACCTCGAGGAACGGGATAGGGGCTTATCGTTCTTGGTTCCTTGTTCAGGTGTCGTGTCGTTCTTTGATCGGCCGGAGTGACCCGACAGTGTGTCGGTGACACACTGCCTTCGTGGGCATTCTCTTCCTCAGCGTGTTGAACAACACGCTCGGGTCGTGGTGTGTTGTCGCCTTTGCTATTCAACCCAGGCGTGTTGCTGTCTTCTTCCAACTCTGACACGCTCGTGTCCTTTAGCACAGGGGTCGCTTGTTGAGCTTTGTCTCCTTCTAAAATCCTTCCACTTCTCAAACTTATGGAATTACAATGCTCAACTGGGTTTACTTCTGAATTTCAGAAATCACCAAGGCCCTTGATGCCGAAATGGTAATTTGGGAAATTTGATTTTCCAGCATTCTTGTGTGATTAGTCAAATTATCAACCTTGCTTCCCAATTGCTTGATAGCCTCGGTATTATTTTGATGTTGCCGATTTGATTCTACAATATGTTGTCGAAATTCATCATTTATCTTCCCCTGGCACGTAATAAAATTCTCCATCATCTTTTCTAAGCTTGACTTGGGTCCTGGCTGAAATCCCGAAGGTGCTCCAAAACTGTTCTGTCTAGAAGAATTTTGGTTGGCTCTATCTGTTGGGATGATTCCTCCAAAGGGATTATGCGTGTTCGAATAAGGGTTGCCACCATTAGGCTTCGATTAAAATTATTTAGCGATCTACTTGCTCAACCCGATGATGGTGCGTGTAGGATTTGGCAATTTATCGCTACATGTCCTGTTACACCACAAATCTCGCAAGTGACATTAGATGAGTTTACAGCTGATACATTAAAATGTTCGAGCTTTTGAGTTAATGCATCAACTTTTGCACTGAGTAGATCAAGGGTACTTACCTCAAACTTACCTGGTGTTTTAATTTGATATCCTCGTTCTGTGGCTCATTGGTGAGAATTCATTGCCACATTCTCGATGATCTCAAATGCTTCATCCAACGTTTTGTTCATAAGAGCTCCTCCTGCAGCAGAATCAAGAGAAACTTTAGTAGCATACGAGATTCCATTGTAGAAAGTATGAACAATGAGCCACTTCTCCAGCCCATGATGAGGGCATTGCTGTAGTAATCCCTTAAATCTGTATCAGGCTTCAAATAATGTTTCTCCATCCTTTTGCGCAAAATTAGTGATTTGATGACGAAGACTTGCAGTTTTGCTGGGTGGAAAATACTTGTCTAAAAATCTTTGCTCCAGCTGATCCCAGGTAGTTATGCAATCTGGAAGAGAGTGTAGCCAAGCTCTAGCTTTGTCCCGCAATGAGAAAGGAAACAAGCGCAATCTAATAGCATCAGCTGAGGCTCCATTCAGTTTTAAAGTTTCGCAAAATTCCAAAAATACTTCCAAGTGCAGATTTGGATCTTCAGTGGGTGCTCCTCCGAATTGATGCTGTTGGACCATGGATAGTAGAGTCGGTTTCAATTCAAAATTGTTCGCTTCAATAGGGGGTCTTCTAATACTCGATCTCAATCCCCTTGCACTAGGTGCTGCATAATCCCTTGAAGGTTTATTCTCATTCTGATCAGCCATGTTGGAGGTCAGATTTTCTTCCTGACGTTGCTGAAATCGTCTTCTAGCAAGGAACGTTCTCTCTATCTCAGGATCAATATCGAGAATTTCCCTATTAAATCTGTGCATGCAACAATAAGAGAGGCTCCCAAAACAAGAATTCAGAATAGACACAAAGAATAGGAACAAAAACAGAAATCTAGATTAACTAAATCACGCTCAATTCAATATTGAGTGTCAATCCCCGGCAACGGCGCCAAAAACTTGATGTGTTATTTTCCGCAAGTGCACGGTTGTCGTCAAGTAATAAAAATATCGATCCCACAGGGATTGGGACAATTATCGAATGATCGTGATACCAAGTTATCTAGTCAATCAATTTGTGGATTAAGCAAAGAAACTGAGCAGTCAAGAACAACTAATGAGAAGAACAAGCTAAAAGTCAATAGTTGAGAAGAATCTCAGGATATGGGTTTCACCACGTCGACGATTTATAAGGTGATTTAATTCTTTCCTACCCCTGTTAGAGTTGTTTTGATGGAACCTATCCTAAGGTAAATCAACGGCCCCTTTTGAGGTCTACGCCAACTGTACCTATCAAACTTAATTTACCTGTCACGGTATTCGAGCGTAGGGGGTCATAATCAGCTAAGGGGACCTGTCACGAGACCTCTGCAAACCTCCCTAGTCTTACCACCGTTACTTGATAAAAACTGGATTTGATAGATCCATTAGGTCCATAAGAGTTCCTTTAGAGTCTAAATTTCCTTTTCACGATAGGTTTGCACACGGGACCATAATCAGCTAAGGGGACCTATCACGAGACCCTCGCAAGCCCTCATAGATACACTACCGCTACTTGACAGGAGTTAATCCCTAGTTGGTTCTAGGTTTCGGGAACTTGGGTTCACTGTTAGGTACTTCCCCTTAGCTCCTTAGGTTTATCAATAAGAATCCAAAAACCAGATCAAAACAAACAATAATTCAAGTAGTATAGATTACATCATCCATCATAAATCGTCAAGGGCTACTCCCCCATCCTAAGATTACAGGACACTACTCCATAGTCAAATAAGAATTGCTAGAGAAAGAAATTACAATACTTAATGTCATCTGTATTCCTCTGTCGTCGACTCCTTCATTCTCCTCGTTCTTGTGTCGTCCTCTTTACCCCCCCCCCCCCCCCGCCGCCCTCCTTAAGGTTAGAATATCTCCTCTTTTATAGCCTTGGCCTCCTCTTCAATTAAGGCAAAAGATTTTCCTTTAATTGAGATGAAGATCGCGGCTTCGTCGAGTTGCTCGCAGAAAAGGAAGTCTGGAATCAGGCCAACACGCCCATGCCAAATGAGGGCACAGGCGTGTCACACATTTCTCACCGGTCGTGTCAACACTTGAACGGGGCATGTCGGTAGGAAGTTTGGAATCAGGCCAACACGCCCATGCCAAATGAGGGCACAGGCGTGTCACACATTTCTCACCGGTCGTATCAGCGCTTGAACGGGGTGTGTCGGTTGCTGAACCAGGGCATGTTGAGCGCTGGAACTCCTGACACGGACATGTCACTGATAACACGCCTGTGTTGTTTTGATACGCCTGCTTCTTCGCCCTGTTAACACGAAAAACACTCAAAAGCAGTCTCTTCATCCAAAATATGCTAAACTTAACTGAATCATGACAAAATACATGCCTAGGTAGGGGTGTGCAATCGGTCGGTTAAACCGAAAAAACCGACCGAACCGACCGAACTTTCAAGTTCGGTTCGGTTTAATCGGAAATTCGGTTTTTTTATTTAAAAATATCGGTTTATTCGGTTTTTTCGGTTCGGTTTTGGGTTTGAACGGGAAAAATCCGAACTGACCGATTTTTTCAAGCGCTCAACACGCCCAAATGTGCGGCACGCCTGCTCAACACAGGCGTGTCACACATTTCTCATGTGCGACACGCCTGTGTAACACAGGCGTGTCGACCAGTCGACTTTATCTAAAATCGCGATTCGTGAAACCACATATCACGATTTTCTTCCCTAAACCCTAACCTTTCACAGCCTCTCGCCAACTCTCCTAAGCCATCTCTCCGGCCTCCGTCTCCTCTTCATATTTGTCCATCCTAAACCCTAATTCTCTCCATCTCCGTCTCCGTCTCCGTCTCCTCTCCTAGGCTCCACTCGCACATCAACGGCTGCACACCCTTTCAATTTACGGACGACGGTTAGTTTACTATATATTTAGTTGTTTTACTATACTTATTTTTATGATTCCATTTTCGACGACTGACGATGATCATGATTCGTGAATAGTAAAAAATTTAGGTTTAGGGACATACTTTGTTTATAATTTTAAATTGCTAATCTAGTAAAATAGTTATATATAATTTTTTAAATGAATTGTATGTTTTTTTTAGATGTCAATGCAAGGAAATCTTTCAAATATGGATGTTGATAATAGTTGTTCAATGCCACAATCTGGATCTTCAGTAGGTACAAGACCACCTGTGACAGAAAAAGTAAGCAAACGGAAAACAATCAAACCAAGAAGTGAGGTATGGGAGCATTTTACGAAGTTTACCAATATCGCTAATGAGATTAAAGCCAAATGCAATTATTGTGATAAGGAGTTTTTTTGTGATCCATACAAGAATGGAACAACAAGCTTGAAATCTCATATGACCTCATGCAAGAAACATCCTTATGCTATTGAAACAAATCAAACACAGTTGAGTTTTCAAGTGGGTGCAAAACAGGGTGAGGGATCTCTTATTTCTTGGAAATTTGATCAAGATGCATCTAGAAAAACATTAGCTAGAATGATTATCATGGATGAATTGCCTTTTAAATTTGTAGAAGGAGAAGGGTTTAAAGCATTTATGTCTATGGTATGTCCAAAGTTTAGAATTCCTTCGAGATGGATACAGACGTGATTGTCTTGAATTATACAAAATTGAAAGGAAAAATTGAAAAGTACATTTGCATGATTCGACACAAAGAGTTTGTTTGACTCTTGATACATGGACATCGATTCAAAAAATTAACTATATGTGTTTATCGCTCATTTTATCGATAAAGATTGGAAGTGCATAAAAGAATTTTGAATTTTTGTCCAATTACAAGTCATAAAGGCGAGGCCATCAGTTTAGCTATTGAAAATTGTTTGAGAGGTTGGGAAATTAATAGAATTTTCACTATTACTGTTGATAATGCAAGTTCAAATGATGTCGCTGTCAATAGTTTCAAGAAAAAGATGGTTAACTGGAATTCTACTATTTAAAAGGTGAATTCATTCATATGAGATGTGTAGCTCATATAATCAATTTGATTGTTGTTGATGGCTTGAAAGATATAAATCCATCTATGATGAGAGTCAGGAATGCTATTAAATATGTTTTGCAATCCCCCTCTAGATTAAGCAAGTTCAACGAATGTGTCGAAATTGAAAAAATTGAAAGTAAAAAATCATTGTGTTTGGATGTACCAACCAGATGGAATTCAACTTATTTGATGTTGAATGTAGCGGAAAAATTTGAAAGAGCTTTTGATAGGTTTGATGAACAAGACCCATGCTTTAGACTGTATCTTCAACGTACAGATTGGGGTGTTGTTGTGAATGATAATGGAGATATGATATTTGGACTAGACGGGAATGTCCAAAGCAAATTCTGAGACTATTGATGGGAAGCCAACTAGTACTGATTGGAATAATATTAGACTTTTTGCATCTCTATTGCAAGTCTTTTATGAGTTAACATTAAAAGTCTCCGGATCTTTATATGTCACTTCTAACACTTTTGCACATGAAATCAGTTCAATTCATTCCATATTAAAGGAGTGGCAAGAAAGTGATGAACCTGATGTGTATTCAATGGGATTGAGAATGAAAATGAAATTTGATAAATATTGGGGAGATCCAGAGAAAATGAATAAATTGATTTATATTGCAGTGGTACTTGATCCAAGACATAAATTAGATTTTTTGGAATTTATGTTGATTGAGTTATATGGAGATGAAAAAGGTGCAATAGCAGGAAAGAATATAAAGGAGACTTTGTTTGCTTTGTACAAAAATTATAAGGAGAAAATAGAGCCTCAAAGTAACACCTCAAAAAATTCAGTTAATTCAGAATCAGGTGATAGCGACATCGTGCCTAAAAATATGAGTCAAATAGATTTGAAAAGGCAATCAATCTTTGCAAAGTATAAGAAACAAAAGGCACAAATTTTTGGTGATGGCAACATGTCAGAATTAGATAAGTATCTGAATGAAATAGTTGAAGAATATTGTGAGACTTTTGATATTTTGGGATGGTGGAAGCAAAATTGTCATAGATTTCCTATACTTGCTCAAATTGCTCGTGATGTGTTAGCCATTCCAATATCAACAGTTGCTTCAGAATCCGCTTTCAGTACTGGTGGTCGGGTACTTGATTGTTTCAGGAGTTCATTGACTCCAAGAGTGGTAGAAAGTCTGATTTGTACTCAAGATTGGCTTCGATTAAGTTTGGTGCCAATTAATGTCGAAGAAATTTTAGAAGATGTAGAAAAACTTGAAAGCGGTATGTTTTATTTATAGTTAGTTGTTTGTTTACAATTAAAAATAGATAGAGTATTAATTTGTTTGACTTGTATCATGTTATACTTTTTTTGTCAGAGTTTTCAAAAGTAATATTGGATTCGTCTTCTTCGACAACACCAATTGAGGTGTAATTAACTACTTCATGGTATGCTTCAATTATTATAATCTAGTTACAAGTGTATTTACTTTTTAATTATCTTGTTCAAATGGTGATAACAAATTTGTACTTCTTGATCATTATTTATTAGGATAAACACAAGGTGAAGCAGACAAGTTTGAACTTTGAACTCTGAAGTCAAGTCACAACTTACAAGGAGTGAAGGAAGGACCAAGGAGTCAACTCTCAAGTCTCAAGTGCCAATTCTCAAGATCTAAGGATACATTGTATTCATTTTGATATGAGACAAGATCTAAGTGTAAAAAAGTTAAAATTATATGTTTCATTGCTATGTTAGCAACTTGATTGCTTGAATGTTTTAATTTTAACGAGATATTTTTATATATTTTGATGTGTTGATATTTATTAAATTGTATTTTGTATAGTTGTGTTATTGTGTAATATTGAATGTTTTAAATTTTAATGTTGATATTTAAGAATATGTCACTTACACGGACTATTACCTGCGCTGCGCACAACCGAGCACAGGCGTGTTGCTCTATGTCCATCACGACACGGGCTTTGGACGCAGTCGAGCACAAAGCGCGTCGTTTTTCCTGTTACACGACACGCTTTGTGCACGGCGAGCACGCGCGGGCGTGTCGTACACGACACGTTTATGCTCGTTGCGAGCACGGCGTGTCAGCAGAAAATCGATTTTTTCGGTTTTTAACCGAAAAAATCGATTTTTTCCCAAATCGGTTCGGTTCAGTGAAAAATTTCGGTCGGTTCGGTTTAGTTAAAAAAAATTTGGTTTATTCGGTTTCGGTCTTAATCGGTTCGGTCGGTTCGATTTTAACCGAATGCACACCCCTATGCCTAGGACATGAAATGAGATAAAATGCATGCATATGAAGTAGTGAAAACGTAGCACGATTTACACACATCATCTCTCAACCTCCAAGTCCTCACTTTCTTGTGAGGATGATATGCTTTCCTCTTCAGTCCCTTCCTCTTGGATCGGTGATGGACTTTCATGGAGCTTTGTCACTTGGCTCCATAGCTCCTTGGCATCTATATAATTACCTAACATACACAAGATATTGTTAGGTATTAAATCAATCAAAAAATTTATTACCTTATTATTTTTTTCGAAGGTTTGGACTTGCTCTTCGGTCCATCTCTTCTTCTTGAGGAATCCACCCACCTCTTGGTCCTCTCGGATACTTAAATCCATCCATCAAAATGGATCATTCTTCGAAGTCCCTCATCATCAGGAAGTCCTCAATTCTCGCCTTCCATTGTCTAAACCTTTCTTGTCCATAGAAGGTATATGGGATAGGGGTGTTGATATCTCATCCTAGTTGTTCTTGAATTTCCATCTTCACCCTCTAGTGTGCTCCCTTAGTTGTTAAACTTCAAGAGCGGTCTTGCTCTGATACCACTTGTAGGGGATCCTTGGAAGCTAGAGGGGGGGTGAATAGCTTGTATTCGTTTGTGATGGAATTTGTTCGATTGCGTTTGTCTCTACAAATTTCGTTAGCGCGCAGTAGAATAATAATAAAGCGATAATGAAATAGACAAACACACCACAACACAAGGATATAATGTGGTTTGGAACCTCAAAGTTTCTACTCCACGGATCGAGCTCTACGAGCTCTAGTGAAGCACACGCAACCACTACTCACAAATACTCCTTCTCGACACAAGTCGGAGGCGGAGAAACCTCGTACAAATATTCTTGCAACAATAAGAAATAGATACAAGCAATTACAATAACGAAATACAATGCAAGTAAAGAAAACTACTTTACAATTGCTCTTTTGAATGCTTGATCTTTGGTTGCTTGAATTGCACTTGGAGACCCTGATTTGCAGTAGCAAATCGCCCCAAAAGCCCTCAAGAAACGCTGGCTTTTTCCTCCTTCACGAGCTCCATTTAAAGCTTCAACCTGTGCTGGAAAACGCCGATTAGTCGATTGCTCGGGACTATCAGTCGACTGATGCCACTGTTGTCATGAGACAACGGCTAGATCCACGCTGGAAAGATCCAACGGATCCATCATCAGTCGACTGATTATGACCATCAGTCGACTGATAGATCCTCCACTCGACTGCTAACCCCAGCAGTCGAGTTAGACTCCATTTTGTGTCCGAAAAACTGAGCACCAGTCGACTGCTCGGCCAATCAGTCGACTGCTATGGCACTTCCCGCAGTCAAACTCTAGTTGACTCACGTCAGTCGACTGCCACATGGCACCAGTCGACTGGCACACCTCAAACATGAGGTTTTAACCCAAGTATGGTTCTCTCATACTTGCTAGACCACCCTTAGCCTAGACCTAAGCCTTCTAACCATCTCCATCAGCCTCACGCCTCTCGGATCCCTCTAAGTCATCAATGACTTGTTCATCCATTGCGCTAGCCTTCAGATGCTTCCATCGGCTATGTCATGCTAACGATGTCTACACTGCCAAGGCACATTGGACTTACGCTGCCAAGACTCCGCTTGGACTTTACGCCGCCAACCATTAGACTTATGCCGCCAAGACTCCCGCTTGGACTTTACGCCGCCAATATCAAACCCCTTGGACTTCTCAAATGCCAAGACTCAAGCTTGGACTTTCCCTTGCCAACCCATGTTGGACTTTCCATTGCCAAGACCTATGCTTGGACTTTCCCAAATGCCAAGTGTCCCACTTGGACTTTCCATGTCAAGTACCCAAGACTTAGACTTTCCCATGACAATTACACTGTTATATGTTTTTGTCGAACATCAAAATATCTCTCGAGTCAAGCTCGAGTCCTGGTCAATCGTGACCTGGGTCGATTGCACCAATATACTCATCGTGTGGTTGATGGGAGATAACTCCTCATTAATGTGGTGGACATGCCTCTGGAAGTCAGTATGGGCATCTGTTCCCTGGTCGGAGAGGAACACTGACAAAGACTGCCTTGTGAACCATAGAATACCCGTCACGTCACCTGACTATGTAAGATATAACATACTTTGGGAAGTCATACATCCAAGATAGCGTGCAACTGCCAAGATGCGGGGTGTCCGGAATATAATACGGTCGAGACGAAGAGTAGGCCGAGACGCGAAGCATCTGGAATATAATGTGACCGAGATGAAGAATAGGTTGAGATGTGAGACGTCTAGAATATAATGCGGTCGAGATGGAGAATAGACCAAGACGCGAGACGTCTGGAATATAATACGGTCGAGATGGAGAATAGGCCGAGACGCGGGGCGTCTGGCATATAATGCGGCCGAGAAGCGGAGTAGGCCGAGACGTGGAGCGTCTGAAATATAATGCGGCCGAGATGGAGAATAGGTCGAGACGCGAAGCGTTTGACATATAATATGACCGAGACGCGGGACGTCTGGAATATAATATGGCCGAGATGACCTCTTCATATGACTCGGATGTACCGAACTGTCGGGTCTCCTTCAATTCCTTCCGTAGAACCGTGATACGATGACTTGGAGTCTCGGTTGTCATTTATTATATGACTAGTCCTAAGTTAGTTCTTCTCGATATCATTCATTAAGGAATATACATTTTCTTTCTTCTCAAATCTACATGAGAGTATCTATCCAGTTATGATTAAAATGATGACACACATTAAAAAAAAAATGACAAATCCAATGTATGAAACTTTCATCAACGTGAAATTGAGAAGAACTTTTGCATATAATTTTATTCTATTTTACCAAAGATTATTTTCCTAATTCAGAATTCAGAACTGTGACCTTCAAATCATACGGTATTAATTTTACTATTGCACTAAGATTTTCGTTAACATTTTACTAACTCAATCATGTTGCATAATAAGCTTTCATTATATATAAAAAAAAATAGTCATCTGAACTAAAATTTTGAAAGCAGTCGAAAAAGTGATCGTAAAAAATGAACTTTTAAAAATAGTCATAGTTAATCGCTCCTAAAGGTCTTTTTTTTTTAACGGTTAAACCATTTATGTAAGTAACATTTAGAAGTGGTTTATAACCGATTATATAAATTGACTGTCAGGAGCGATTTTTGGCCGCTCCTAAAAGTCACATAAGAGATTTAAAAAAAAAAACTGCAAGGATTTTAGATTATTTTCACAAAAATATTTAAGTAGTCATCTTAGATTTGAGAGTTGATGTATCTTATATTATTTTCATAAAAAATCCTAAGCAACAGACTTGGATTGAAGAGATGTATGCATCGTATAATTTTCGCATACAATTTCATCTCTTTTTTTTATGAGCGATCTTCTCTGTTCTAGTGATTTATCAAGATAATTACACTCTAATATCGTCCTTCCACACCCGTGTTATAAAATTGCCTTTGATTTTATTTGTAGAGATAATTTGTTTAGTTTTCACTTTGTGACAATTTTTTTAAATGTTAATGATGATAAAATTGTAAACGATTAGGGTTTGTATTGGAATGATAGATTTATAAATTTTTCTAATGAATCTATTGCCTTCTATCCAATTTATTTGTATTGTTTTTCAAATCTATTATTGTATTTTGTATATTTGTGTATGACGGTAAACTTCATTTTCACTTTTTCTTTTTTGTAAATTGAATAATATCAAGGATTTCTCGTAATACTATTAGCATATATGATTTTTTTTCTTAAGAAATCCTTCTGTTTATATATTTGAAATTTTATATTTAGAAATTATATTTTATGTTAATTGAATTCTTTGAAATTTATGTGTTTATCTACATAATTTATTTAATTTTGATAAATTTTACTTCAATATTTATATTAAATTTTTTAGAATGAAACCTTGACACAACGGTAAAATTGTTATCTTGTGACCAAGAAGCAAGATAAGACTGCGTACAATGGATTCCTTTTTCGGTACCCCGCGTGGCGAGAGCTTCGTGCACCGGGTTATTTTTTTTTTTATTTATATTAAAAAATTTATTTTTATAAAAAAAATAAATTGAAATCGGTTAAATAATAATATTAATGTCAATAAATTAAAATTTGAGGTCTTATATTTACTTCCCTCTTCTTCCATCCCAAAATTTCACATTTCCGTTTTTATCAAGTTATCTCCCTCTTGTTGTCTTAACATCCCCATTTTATAATGTTAATTAATCAAAATTTTAACCTAAAATATTTTCCTCCGCAGTAGTCCTGCAGTCCGCAGGCCATCTTTGTAGTTCATCTCCACAGTCCGCAACATTCCCGCGTTGTCTCCTTTCCACTCCTTCCCTTCGAGCAAGATATTCTCCAACAGTGCTTGTGGGGTAGCCGTTGACGAGGCAGCGAGCAAACGTTGAAGAGGCAGCGAGCATCTGCTCATGGGGTGACTGTCGAGTAGCGAGCGACTACTCGTGTGTCGACCACTGACGAGGCAGCGATTGGCCGCTTGTGGGGTGACCGCTGACTAGGCGTCAAGCTGCTGCTAGTGGGGTGGCCTCTGACGAGGAGGCGAGCGCCCGCTCATGGAGCGACCACTGACGAGTCAACGAGCTGTCACTCATGGGGTGGTCATTGACGAGGAAGTGAGCGTCTGCTCATGGGGCGGCCTCTGACGAGACATTAAATTAAAAGATTGTTATTTTACATTGTTATCACTTTAATTTCTTATTAATTTGTTTAACTTTCCATATTATATGTTACTCTTATTGCTACTGATTGACATGAGTTCCACTCTTTATGCTGCCGCAATGGGAAATAGGATAATTTTCTTTCCTACATTTCAAATTATTCCACAAAAATAGTAGCTAATGTTTTATTGTGTACTTTGGTTTAAAAAGTATGTTGAACTGCGAAATAGATGGGTCTCTTCTATAAATATCACTTACGATCTATTTTTTTTCTTGAGGTTTACTTAATTTTGTACTTTCTCTCTTGCCCTTTGCATGCATATCTCATTTCTTTCTTTTATCCAACCCTTTTATCATTTGTCTATCTCATTTGTTTCCATGCAATCTCATGATGTTAATTTTATATTGTTATTGTTATTTAGGTAATTGACTTGTAACTGATCTCTATATTGTTATTTTTGGATAACTTTTGAAAATGACAAATAAAAGAATGTGAAAGTTAATCCAAAATAACCAAAGATCTACGAGAAAAGAATCAATTAATAGAGAAGTTGATGGTGAAAATGAATCACAAGACAACATTCTATTTGGAGATACAAAATGATACACAAAATAAGGAGGTTAATGAACAAGGTGAAAAATATTTTTGAATATAAACAGTGAATTATTTTTGCAACACCAAGTAAAAATTATATTTTTCAAATGAAAATGAGATCATATTTTAATCCCGAGCTCAGCAAAGAAGACGAGAAAAAATAATTATGAGAGATATTCGTGCATTACATTCTGATCATGTGCTAGTAGTGAAATTCAATGAAAGGGGACAACCTTACGGTGATCTACAACCGACACTTACACACTTTATTAGGACTATTGCACGGAATAGACTTGTGATGCCCTTAAACTTTTTAGATTGGAGAAAATATCAACAAATATCTTGAATGATGCATGGAAATTTGTTACGGTAAGTTGACATGTATTTAATTTCAAATTTGAATTTACTATATAACATATTTTATTTTATGTTTATAAGCACGTTTCTATATCTCCAATTGTCGTAGAAGAGTTATAATGCAAATGATATGGGTCGTGTGGAGACGATGGAGAACTGAAGTGAAAGCTACATCTTATGATTCAAATACTTTATTAGAAGAGCTTGTTGCAATACAATCCATTCTTCATGGGTTGACACCTCAAACTTGGAAAGTTTTATGTAACTATTGAAAGTCTACTAAGGTACAACTAGTATTAATTATTTTCAACATATGTTTATGTTGATGCAATCGACCTAGGTTACGATTGACCAGACTCGAGTTTTGATTCGAGTAGTGTTTTGATGTTTGACGATGAGTTGACCATTATTTGACAATGGGTTGACTATATGGTTGACATGGGATTGACCATATGATGGAGAAGTCCAAGTGAAACACTTAGCAAGGGAAAGTCCAAGCATGATCTTGACAATTGGTAAAGTCTAAGTCTTGAGTACTTGACAAGGAAAAGTCCAAGCATGAGTCTTGGCATTTGGAAAGTCCAACATGAAGTTGTCATGGAAAGACCAAGAGCATAGTCTTGGTCACGTAAGTCTAAGTGTGTAGTCTTGACGGTGAAAGTCCAAGTCATGGGTACTTAGCATTTGGGAAGTCCAAGGTTTGATATTGACAGTGTAAAGTCCAAGGGTGGAGTCTTGACAGCATAAGTCCAATGGTTGACAACGTAAAGTCCAAGGGTGGAGTCTTGGCAACATAAGTCCAATGGTTTGATGACGTAAAGTCTAAGCGTATGTCTTGGTAGTGTAAACCCAAATGTATCTTGGCGGTATATATCACATTAGCATGACAATAACCGATGGAAGCACCTTAAGGCTAACGTATGGATGAACAAGTTATGAATGACTTAGAGGGATCCAATAGGCGTGAGGTTGATGGAGATGGCTAGAAGGCTTAGGTCTAGGTTAAGGGTGGTCTAGCAAGTATGAGGACATCATATTTAAGGTTAAACCTCATGTTTGAGGTTTGTCATTCGACTGGGGTTATGAACCAGTCGACTGGTCAAGTGTTTTGACACTTGATAGCCGAGTCGACACTTATCAGTCGACTGGGATTATGACCAGTCGACTGTTAGGGAGTCGACTGACGTTCGACTGCGGCCGCGTGGCCTTGACAATTGACTACCAGCATTGGACAGTCGACTGATGGTTGAGGACACGGGCACAGAATATTTCCGAGTCGACTGCTAGGGTTTAACAGTCGAGTGGAGGCATGATCAGTCGACTGATGGTCTATCCGTTGAAACTTGTCCAAACGTGAATTAAGTCGTCTCACAATGACTACAGGAGCAGTCGACTGATGGTCGCAAGCAGTCGACTGCTAGGCGGAATTCAGTCCGAGTTATAGCTTTAAAAGGAGCTCGAGGAGAGGGATTTTGGCATGGTTTTTTGGGGCGATTTGGAAGATTTGTTGGTGCAAATCAAGATCTTCAAGTGCGATCCAAAGCAATTAACAAGTAAACATTCAAAAGAGTTTTTGTAAAGTTTTCTTTATATCTTTTGTTGTATTTCATTCATATTTATTTGTATATTTCTTGTATTACTTTTGTAATCCTTGTATGAGATTTCTTAGCCTCTGACTTGTCGAAAAAGAGTGTTTTTGATTAGTGGTGGTATTTACATCGCTAGAGCTCATTTGAGCTCAATCTGTGGAGTATGAACCCTAAGGTTCTGAACCACATTATATCCGTGTGTATTTGTGATTATACTTGTGTATTTATTTTCATTGTATATTTCGTATTTCTATTGTGTACTAACATTTTGTAGACAAGCGCAATCAAATTCCGTCAAGCCAATGAAAATGCATCATTCAACCCCCCCCTCTAGCGCTTACCGAAGTTCCTACGGTTTATAGATGTTATAATTTCATTATAAATTTTTTTTGTTAGAGAACTTCAAAAATCAATAGAGAAAATGCAAACAAAAAGAAAGGGACCATGCACAGGAACACACTAGTATTCCATCATTGAAATATAAGTTTGTAAGAATCAAAATTATTTCTTTTCTTTTTTATAGTTAGTTTCTCATTGCTCATTTACTATTTTACACTTTAATGCTCTTATCCTTGAAGTTCTAAGGTTTTATGGGATTCTAGATATTAATTACAAGCAATGTAAGCAATGTAATGTATATAGTTAGTTTTTTATGGAATGTGTAAATATTTGATGTTAAAGGTGAATTTTTTTTATCCTATTAGTCTCAAGAGAATGACAAAAATTCGAGTCGTATTGAAATACAACAATTGAGTCGAAGAAGTAAAAAGAAAGAAGGTGCCCCTGTTGATGATGAGGCAATAGAGTTGAGGTAATAATAATATGTTTCACTTTTTAAGTTAGCTTTTAAATATTTTTTTTCATTCTATTAACAATTTATTATCTTGTTAGAATTTACTTAAAGAGGTTGTGAATCTTCACCTCCAAGATAAACCTGAAAGAACACAATCAATAAAAGTACATAATAAGGTATTTCGGTAATAATTTATAATTTAATTTCTTTTTTTTTGTGAAAGTTGTTATATATAGTTCAACTTTAATTATATTCTTTATATAGTGAGGTTTTTGGACTCAAGCATTCTGATCGGGTTCGATATTTAGGAGCTGGTGCGCTGCCTAGCCAAGTGCTCCCAAAGCAATATAAATACAGCTCAACGTATTGACAAGATTATCACCCTAATTTAGATTTAACAGATAAATTTAGGAAAATGGGAGAAAAAAATTAAAGAAATAAAGTTGCGAGGAGCACAATGACAAACAAAAATAGAGCAAGTGAGAAGACAGATGAAAAAAAATGATCGATTTCAAAAATTTGCACGAATGATGCAAAGTATGATGTCGGAAAGTGTTGGGGGCTCTTGTGGACCTAAATTTTTACCAACACAAATAATAACATTTCTCACACAAATAAAATAAAGATGAAAAAATATTTATATAATTAAGTATTGTTAGTGTCTATAAGATTCACATATCTCCACAATGACATGATAATGTCCACTTTGGATTTAAGCCCTCATAGTTTTATTTTTGGATTTTACCCAAAAGACTTCATACTAATGAAGATATCTTTTCATCTTATAAGCACATGATCTTTTCCATGTCTTATCAATGTGAGACTTTGATTGTATTCCAATTACTCCAACAATCTCCTCCCTCAAACTAAGGACCACATTAACCCCCTTTCAAGTCTATTCGTCCTCGAAGGATTTTCTTTGTTTGATGTTCGATCCTTAACCCACCAGAACTTCCTATCAACTGTCTGGTCCTCCTAACCCAGCTGGACTTCCTGTCAGTTGTCCAACACTTCTGACTTAATTGGACTTCCTGACAATTTTCGATCCTCCCGATCCAACTGGACTTCCTGTCTGGTGTCTGGTTCTCTTGATCCGAACATGGGAGTTCAACTTCTTTCATTCGAGGTTCATGATTTGATATGGACCATGTTAGTAATATATGAGAGATGTCCTAAGACAATCGCCTTATGTATGAACCATTTATATGATAAATGAAGATTCACTATTTGAGTATACATGTTTCATGTATTTGATTGGATCTTAAACTCATTTACTGAATGTTCACGATACGATTCACAGCATGAGAGAATTTGTGATTGGATCACAACTAGTGAGTATCTCTACATGTGTAATTGTGATGTATCGGAATTATCCCTAGTCGATGAATTGATGGATTTGGACACCATCAATTCTGTCGAAACTAGCACGAGGTATACTCCTTGGTGTATCCAAGCAGCTGATTCTCACTAGCTGGAGACATAGTGATGTCCAGAGTTGATCGTGGATGCTAGTTATGGTAACTAGTTCATTGGAGTGACCAGCCGTAAGACTTCATATGGTTCTCTGCATATATAGATATGTCAATGAAGTTCTTACTGTAGCTTAAGTGCGATGTTCCTTTGACTTGCGGTATTCAAGTCATCTTGATCATGGAGACTTATGCTTTGACATCTTAAGCAAACATCTCCAAGGAGATGTGGACCCGGGATGATTGGGTATAAGTCAAAGTGATCGAAGGTGTTTGAATAGCCTATAAAGGATTCACAACTCCTTGCGATGAGATGTATACCCATGGCCTCTCGTCGGATTGTTACTAAAGTCTTTGGCCAAAGCATTACATGTTTAGAGTAAGGTACTCTTCGATACATGTGCAATAACTAGAATCCATAGGACGAGGAAATGATACTTGGGCTAGGTGTGACATAGTCAGCCTAGTGGGGACTGACACTATAGACCATGTCCTGAACCAAGTGGGTATAAGATGAGTGAAAGGAATGGGGCACGATTCATTCACGAAGGGTTTCGAAATAGTTACGGATCAACCGTTTGATCTTTTGGTTAATTCGGGGATCATGATGTTACTACTAGGTGTCACTCATGATCGCTCTATAATTAATGGTTAATTATAGACGATCAATACATAAACCGAGAACCTATTTGGTCACACGCACAACGAGCGTAATCCAAAGGATTTAAAACGAGCTTGAGAATGGGATTCTCAGACCGAGAGAAACTAGGTTTGGTTGGACCAAACATAAAGCGAGCATGAAATCGTTTCAGTCGCAATGGAAGCGTGGATGGGTCGTGTCTTATGAAGACATAATTGATGAACCAAAATGGTTTGGTTCTAATCCAATGGAGGAGAATAAACCAAAGAGTTTGGTTTATTTTAAACGAATGAACCAAAAGTTGGTTCGGTTCGTTTTAACTTAAAATAAATCATCATGGTTTGGTTTATTTTAACTTATCTTAATGGAGCGGGTTAACGGGCCTAATGGTTATGATCCAATAACCATTAAGAGAATTAGTTCTCTATAAAAGAGGGCTTAAGGGATAATTAAGCCCTAATCCAAAAACCCTAGCTCAAGTTGCCGCCCACCTCATCCCCTCTAAGAGTTGGCGCCAACCTCCATTGCCGCCCAACCTCTTGTGCCGCCGTCCAAGTTGTTGCCGGCGACCCTCCGGTGATCTCCTTTAGGTTTGGCATCAAGGTGAGCTTTATCTTCCCTTGGTTGGTCGGCGCCTATCTCCTCCACCAAAGCTGTCCAGTTTTCTGAACAGCTTGTTCTCCTCTCGTCGGAGCGTCGTTTGGACGACGGTTAGAGCTCCGACAGCGGCTAACTTACCGGGGATTCGATCTCCGGTAATCCTCTGAGGTGGAGGACGAAGGATTCGTCAATCGGTTGATGAATACCTCTCCGGAGAAGCGAGTTTTGAGGACTCGTTTTTGGATCCGAATTTGGATTCGGATCATGATCATCTCTCGATCACGTCATCTTCAACACGAGGCTAGTAACCCGTACGAAGACGAAACTCGTGGCTTAGCGAAGTCATCCAGAGGATACTCGGCGTGGATACAGATAGAGACGATTCTAGCGAGGATCGTTCCGGTTGATGTCGTTCCCGCTACACGTCATACGAAAGGTATAACGTAGTTAAATTTCCTTTTATTGCAAATTTAAATTTACGATTATGTCTACACATGTTGTACTATGCATGCGTGTGATGTGTGTGTTGTAATAAATGTAGATTTATTAATTTTATTGCTTCCGCTGTGCTCATGTTTACGAAACATGATCGAACACACACACGCCGCGGTGCCGGAAACCCAATAGTGG
This sequence comes from Wurfbainia villosa, assembly GCA_025175895.1. Taxonomy (NCBI): domain Eukaryota; kingdom Viridiplantae; phylum Streptophyta; class Magnoliopsida; order Zingiberales; family Zingiberaceae; genus Wurfbainia; species Wurfbainia villosa. Next base: position 3,465,979 of record JAKLTH010000147.1, read on the forward strand.
TATCAGAGCCCAGGTTGTGTTTCGACATAATCGTAAAATGGTTTTGCGATAGTCATAATGTTATTTTTGGAAATTTTCTAATTTTGGAAATTTAGAAGTATTTATGGAAAATTTTCAATTTTGGAAAGTCTAAATGTATTTATGGAAATCTTCCATTTTTGAAAAGTTGGAAGTATTTATAGAAATTGATATTTTCCATAAATAAAATATTTGATTAGATTCTGGAAATTTATTTCCTAATTTAATCATAATTTGATTTGGAGAATCAAATCTTAAAATATTTCATTTCCATAAGTAGTTTTGATGATTTAGGAAATTGGTTTCCTAAATTGATTTTCCTTAATCAATTATTTTCATAAATAAAATATGTGATTAGATTTGGAAATTTGTTTCCTAATTCAATCATGATTTGATTTGGAGAATCAAATCTTAAACATATTTTATTTCCATAAATAGTTATGACAAATAAAGAAATTATGTACATGACATAATTGTATGTCATGTAATTGCATTAGATGCATAACATTATGTCATGCGTGTCGTGACATGTAGATGTATGTCATGTATGTCATGTCATGTAGATAATAGTTATTTGCATACAAAGAGGATGAGACATAAAACCCTAACTCAATATTAAAGCCTACACCTTCCATTAATATGGTTAGAACTAGAGTTCTGTTTCTTGTTTGGGTTGTTGGACTCACTCCAAGCCCGGCTTGAACATGAACATGTTCAAATCATTGGAATAGTTTAACTCTAATATGGTAAGAGTCAGAGGTCAATCGTTAGTTTGGGTTGTTGGACTCACTCCAAGCCTGGCTAATTGGTTGAATGCGCTCTAACCATATTAAAACTATTTCGCGATTAATGGGTCGACTCTAACTTGGAGCATCGATTTGTTGGACTCACTCCGAGGTCGATGTGAAGAGAGGTGAAGTTGGGTGCTATGCATATGATGCATACTTGTTAATGTGTTAACAACCCAATGTATGTGTAAACATTCAATTAGTTGATAGCACATTGTGATAGTTACATATACATGATATGTAATCGGTATACTTGATACCCACCATCATAGCTAAGAATGGCTTGTTGGACTCACTCCAAGGTTGTTCTTATCTATATTGGATATCAGTCCATTCGGAGATTGACCTACGATCTCCCGAATTGATTTCAAGGGTTTTTGAATTCGAAAAAATGAATGGGATTTTGTATATGTATGTGGATGCATTTTAAAATCATCTTTCTCATATATGCTCGTTTTGTATTTCTAGGTTAATCGCTTGATCATGATGTCTTTGAATTTGCGCTCTATTTTGAATTCGAATAAATTGACTGGGCCGAACTTCTTGGACTGGCTTAGAAACTTGAGAATTGTTCTCGGCGCGTAAAAGCTCGAGTATGTCCTCGAAGCGTCTCTTCCCGCCCGTCCTAGTGATGATGCAACACCGGACCAATTGTTGGCCCATCAGAAACATGTGAGTGATTCTGAGCAAGTGAGTTACATCATGCTAGGGGCGCGCATGAGCATATGAATGCTCATACCATAGTCCTTCATCTTTATGAGTTGTTTGATGAGCGAGTGATATTGAAAGGTTCAAGTCTCCAAGCTCCTCTTCACCTCGAGATGCAAGAAGGTTCATCGTAGTCTTGCTCAACATCGAAGTGTGGAGCCTTACGAGAAGCATGAGCGGGGGGGTCTTTGTTAGTTGATTCCTCGAAGAAAGGTTATAAGAGAAAGTCAAAGGAACAGCAGAAGGGAAAGAAGAGAAGGGCTAAGAAGGTAGAACTAGCACAAAAGGAAACTTGTCATCATTATGGCAAGGAGAGCCATTGGCGAAGAAAGTGCAAGATTTATCTTGAGTCTGTGAAGAAGAATAAGGCATCGGATGCCCCATCTTCCTCAGATATCTTCATATTGATCGTCATTCTATTTCCTCATACACTTGGGTATTGATACTGGTGTGGCTCACATATATGTAATGACATACATGGGCTAAGGAATGAAGAAGACTCGCCAAGGAGAGTCAAATTTACGTTGGGAATGGAGCAAAGGTCACTCCGCCATCTAACGCATTTGTCGAAACTCCCTACAAGACTTGTCTTAGAACTTGACAATTGCTTTTATGTTCCTTCGTTGATAAAGAACATCATTTCTATTTCTTGTTTAAATAGAAATGGGTACCATTTGACTTTTAGTAACAATTGTTGTTACATAACTTTGAATGGAGTTCTTTATGGACCGGAACTTTAAGCAATGGTATTTATACGCTGACGATCCAAAGGACATTTTCAATATCGGCAAGCAACAAGCGTGCTCAAAAGATAATCAATTAGACTTATATGTGGCATTGTCGCCTTGGCCATGCAAGTACGTAAACGATATGTCCAAATTACACCGATGTGGAATTCTCGAATCGCTTGAATCGATTCATACGATACATGCTAATCATGCTTAAAAGGCAAGATGACTAAGTTACCTTTACCGAAAAGGTGAACGAGAGGAAGAGTTGCTAGGTCTAATACATACCGATGTATGGACCCATGTCAACTCAAGCTTTAGGAGGCTATAGCTACTTCATTACCTTCACCGATGATCACTCACTATTGGGTATGTGTTCTTGATGAAACACAAGTCTAAAGCCTTTGAAAGGTTCAAAGAATTCAGAAATGAAGTAGAGAAACAACTTGGCAAGAGTATTAAAATACTGATCGGATCGAGGTGGTGAATACTGAGTCAAGAGTTTCTAGATTATCCGAGGACAATGGTATATTGTCTCAATGGACTACCAGATACACCACAACTTAATGGTGTATCCGAGAGACGAACCGACCTTGTTATACATGGTCGTCAATGATGAATCACGCGAATCTTCCCAAGTCCTTTGGGGCTATGCACTTCGACAATTGCTACTTTGTTAAACAGTAGTCCCTACTAAGGTAGTCTCTACTACTCCATACGAGATATGGGCTAGTAAGAAACCTCATTTATCTTACTTGAAGATAGGGATTGTCCCGCTTATGGCGGATCAGTGTCGCATAAAATTGGATGCTAAGTCCGATAAATGTCTATTTATCGATACCCTAAGGAAACGAGGGGTTACTAATTCTATCATCCTCGAACAAAAGGTGTTTGTTTCAAGGAATGCGTGTTTCTAGAGAAAGAATTTCTCTTACAAGAAAACAAAGGGAGGGTCGCTGAACTTGAGGAGGTTCAAGAGACTTCAGAGACATCAAGAGATACCGTCAAGACTTCGACCGATGACTCATAGTGACGAGCCATCTACCGATCTATCGAGGCACCACATCTTCAGAGATCTAGTAGAGCACAATATTCCTGAGAGATATGGATTTCTCGTAAGCGAATCGAACGACGTGTTACTCATTGATGATGAGGAGCCTACCAGTTATGAAGAAGTGCTGACAAGTTCAGAAAGGGATAAGTGGCTTGGTGCCATGAAGTCGGAAATGGATTCCATATACGAAACCAAGTTCGAACTTAGTTGACCCACCTGAAGGCATAAAGCCTATAGGGTGCAAGTGGGTTTTCAAGAAGAAAACCGACATGAATGGTAATGTGATTACCTATAAGGCTAGATTGGTGGCGAAAGGATATCGTCAAAAGCAAGGTGTTGATTATGACGAAACCTATTCGCCTGTAGCTATGCTTAAATCCATTCGGATGCTCCTGGCCATAGCAGCTCATTATGATTATGAGATATGGCAAATGGATGTGAAAATAGCTTTCCTTAATGGAAACCTGCTCGAGGACGTGTATATGATACAGCCTGAGGGTTTCACATCGGTTGATAAAACCAAGGTATGCAAATGACGGTCCATTTATAGATTAAAGCAAGCATCCAGAGTCGAATATCCGCTTTAATGAGACAATCAAAAAGTTTGATTTCACAAAATCCGCATTTAACCTTGTGTGTACAAGAAGGTTAGTGGGAGGCAATGTGTTCCTAGTATTGTATGTCGATGACATATTACTTATAGGAAACGATGTCTCAATCTTACAAATCGGTGAAGGTTTGGTTATCCAAGACATTCTCCATGAAAGACTGGGAGAAGCAACCTACATCCTGGATTAAGATCTATAGAGATAGATCAAACGTTGCTTGGTCTTTCGCAGCTACATATATGTAATCGAGCAAAGAGGTTTAGCATGTAATCCAAGAAAGGTTTCCTACCCATCGTACATGGGTACACCTTCAAGTCTATGTGTCCGCGCACAGAAGACGAGAGGATTTGCATGAGTAAGATTCCCTATGATCCGCAATAGGATCTATCATGTATGCTATGTTATGTACGAGGCCCGATGTATCGTATGCTCTGAGTGTCACGAGCAGATACCACCGATCCAGAATGGATCATTGGGTGGTCATAAGACGATCCTTAAGTACTTAAGAAGAACTAAGGATGTGTTCCTAATATACGGAGAAGGGACATGGTGATACGCGGTATACGGATGCCACCTTCCGCAGACATGCATGATAATTCTAGGTCTCACCGATACGTGTTCACCTTGAACGGGAGCGCAGTGAGTTGGAAAAGTTCCAAACAAGACATCAGAACTGATTCTACCATCGAGGTAGAATACATTGCGCCTTCAAGCAAAGAAGGAAGCGCTGATCAAGAAGTTCGCTTATGAACTTGGTGTGGATTCCGCCATTGTCAAGCAATACCGCTCATCGCGACAACAACGGAGCAATACAGCGAAAGAGCCAAGTTCTCATCAACGATCCAAACATGTGCTTCACGCTATCATCTTATCGAGAGATCATCGAGGAACGAAATACAAATCGAGAAAATTCCCACCGAAAGGAACTTAGCGGATCCTTCGACTAAGGCATTACCTCAAAGTAAGTTCGAGGGTCATGTTAGAGCAGATCGCATTGGCATTAGCCAAGTGAGTCCGTTAGTAATATATGAGAGATGTCCTAAGGCAATCGCTTTATGTATGAACCATTTATACGATAAATGAAGATTCACTATTCGAGTATACATGTTTCATGTATTCGATCGATCTTAAACTCATTTATCAATGTCCACGATACGATTCACAAAGATGAGAGAATTTGTGATCGGATCACAACTAGTGAGTATCTCTACATGTGTAATTGTGATGTATCTAATTATCCCTAGTCGATGAATCGATGGATTCGACACCATCAATTCATTTAAACTAGCACGAGGTATACTCGGTGTATCCAAGCAAATGATTCTCACCATTTGGAGACATAGTGATGTCCAGAGTTAATCGTGGATGCTAGTTATGGTAACTAGTTCATTGGAGTGACCAGCCATAAGACTTCATATGGTTCTCTGCATATATAGATATGTCAATGAAGTTCTTACTGTGGCTTAAGTGCGATGTTCCTTTGACTTGCGGTATTCAAGTCATCTTGATCATGGAGACTTATGCTTTGACATCTTAAGCAAACATCTCCAAGGAGATGTGGACTCGGGATGATTGGGTATAAGTCAAAGTGATCGAAGGTGTTTGAATAGCCTATAAAGGATTCACAACTCCTTGCGATGAGATGTATACCCATGGCCTCTGGTCGGATTGTTACTAAAGTCTTTGGCCAAAGCATTACATGTTTAGAGTAAGGTACTCTTCGATACATGTGCAGTAACTAGAATCCGTAGGACGAGAAAATGATACTTGGGCTAGGTGTGACGTAGTCAGCCTAGTGGGGACTGACACTATAGACCATGTCCTGAACCAAGTGGGTATAAGATGAGTGAAGGGAATGGGGCACGATTCATTCGAGCTGCTGAAGGGTTTCAGAAATAGTTCTGGATCAACCGTTGATCTTTTCGATTAATTGGGGATCATGATGTACTACTAGGTGTCACTCATGATCGTTCTATAATTAATGGTTAATTGTAGACGACCAACATAAACCGAGAACCTATTTGGTCACACGCACAACGAGCGTAATCCAAAGGATTCAAAACGAGCTTGAGAATGAGATTCTCAGACCGAGAGAAACTAGGTTTGGTTGGACCAAACATGAAGCGAGCATGAAATCGTTTCAGTCGCAATGGAAGCGTGGATGGGCCATGTCTTATGAAGACATAATGGATGAACCAAAATGGTTTGGTTCTAATCCAATGGAGGAGAATAAACCAAAGGGTTTGGTTTATTTTAAACGAATGAACCAAAAGTTGATTCGGTTCGTTTTAACTTAAAATAAACCATCATGGTTTGGTTTATTTTAACTTATCTTAATGGAGCGGGTTAACGGGCCTAATGGTTATGATCCAATAACCATTAAGAGAATTAGTTCTCTATAAAAGAGGGCTTAAGGAATAATTAAGCCCTAATCCAAAACCCTAAGTCGCCGCCCACCTCATCCCTCTAAGAGTTGGCGCTAACCTCCATTGCCGCCCAACCTCTTGTGCCGCCGTCAGTTGTTACCGGCCCAAGCTTCGACGGTGATCCTCCCACGACTCCTGATCTTCTTTAGGTTTGGCATCAAGGTGAGCTTTATCTTCCCTTGGTTGGCCGGCGCCTATCTCCTCCACCAAAGCTGTCCAATTTTCTGGACAGCTTGTTCTCCTCTCGTCGGAGCGTCGTTTGGACGACGGTTAGAGCTCCGACAGCGGCTAACTTACCGGGGATTCGATCTCTGGTAATCCTCTGAGGTGGAGGACGAAGGATTCGTCAATCGGTTGACGAATACCTCTCCGGAGAAGCGAGTTTTGAGGACTCGTTTTTGGATCCGAATTTGGATTCGGATCATGATCATCTCTCGATCACGTCATCTTCAACACGAGGCTAGTAACCCGTACGAAGACGAAGCTCGTGGCTTAGCGAAGTCATCCAGAGGATACTCGGCGTGGATACGGATAGAGACGATTCTAACGAGGATCGTTCTGATTGATGTCGTTCCCGCTACACGTCATACGAAAGGTATAACGTAATTAAATTTCCTTTTATTGCAAATTTAAATTTACGGTTATGTCTACACATGTTGTACTATGCATGCGTGTGATGTGTGTGTTGTAATAAATGTAGATTTATTAATTTTATTGCTTCCGCTATGCTCATGTTTACGAAACATGATCGAACACACACACGCCGCGGTGCCGAAAACCCAACAGACCATGACTCTAATACCAATTATTAGTGTCTATAAGATTCACATATCTCCACAATGATATAAAATTGTCCACTTTGGACCTAAACCCTCATGGTTTTATTTTTGGACTTTACCCAAAAGGTCTCATACTAATGAAGATATCTTTTCATCTTATAAATACATGATATTTTCCATATCTTACTAATGTGAGACTTTGATTGTATTCTAATTATTCTAAAAAGTACATCATAATAAATTTATTTATTTTTATAGATGACAACTGTGCTTGTAAATATTATACAGTAACAAATTCTATCAATATAGATCCTCATATGACTATAAAGAATTTTGAATACAACCGTTGAGGTTGATTTTTAAATATAAATATTTCTGTTAGAGTATTTAATGTCTCTATTTTTTTTTAAATGAAAAATTAAATTGATGTTTAAAACAAGTTAAACATGATAGTTTTCTAGTTGCTGACACATATGGTGGCCTATCTTATCCTAGACTGCCTGAATTTTGGTCGGAACTGAGATTTGATTTTCATGCTCCACTTGTAAGCTATTAAAAATAATAGAACAATGATAACATGAAGTTGTCTTAGTCCAAATTATTTAGTGCATGTGTGCTATGTTGATTGTATTATTAAAAGAAAAAACTATTCTTAAAGTAGTTCTTGCTTTCGGGTGTACTTCCCTCATGACTTGTGAATTAAACTATTATAGATACAGTTTCTAATTCTCTTAGTTGAATTAAACAAAATACACATTTATCAACAACTAATTAAGAATAGCACAGTCCAACAACAAACCTCATTGAACTGATAACAGAGGAATTTGAACAATTAACAGAGGTTTCTCTAATCCACTTTGAGCTCTCTTCCTTCTCTTTGTGGTTCATATCAAATGTTTGGATACAAAATAGTGTCCGTGTACCAGATTAGTACTCATTCACTGTCTTTGTTTCCTGTCTGTGTAGCTTGTAAATCAAATTTCTACAGTACGCAAGTTGTTTACTCTGTTGGTGGAGGACATCAAATAATCGAATTTAGATTTTTAATAATGATAAAGATTCAAAATTAAATTATTTTATTATCTCATATGTTATGTTGAATATGCAGATAATGTATTAGACTTTGTTAAAGTCGACGATGCCAGAAGAATCTCGAAAAGTCAAAAAACTTCGATGGTCGAATGAATCAGTACCAGGAGAATCTCGATGGGACGAGAAACCTCGGTGGTTTGTTGACCAGGTCAAAAGACGCCAAAAGATCCTCGGAAAGTCGAGGAACCTCAGTGGTCAAGTGACCGAAAACTAAGCGGCAGGTCAAAAATACCAAAGGTAAGGAAGGTAAGAACTTTGTGCGAAGAGGACAGGTCACGTCCTCAGTATAGGAATAACCGTAGGCGACGATCCGACTAAGACTTCCAGATGAAGACCTAAGTCGAGATCGGACGGTACAAAACCATCTCATTATTTACTATATAGTTCTTGTGCTAACCATATAATACAGGTGACTATTTAAACCATCAGTTGACTGAAGGAAAAGGACAGTCGACTGGATCACCATCAGTGGACTGATGGAAGTTTCAGTCAACTACTAATGAATCTGGCCACTTCGAAGAAAGTCAAGATAAGAGTCACAAAAAGAGGAGTGGATGATGATGTTTGACTAAGATCTAAATCTTAACGAGCTAAGATTTGGAATGCTATAAAAGAAGAGGTATGACACCTCTCTTGGACTAACAAGGCTCTCAAAGTTCTCCATCAATCCGAAGTTGTTGTCTCCGCACATTAACGTCGTAATGCCGGCAAAACTTCTAACTTTCACTTCTTATAGTCAGTACCTCCTTATTATTTTTGTTTCTTACTTTTTAATTACTAGGAGGAGAAGTAAGCTTGTTACTTTGTCCTCCACATTATTTGTAATTGATTGGTCTCTTACCTCCAACAGGAAGAGACGCTTTTAATGATTGACCCTCGGAAGCGATCAAGGATCGTAATGGCCTTGGATTAGTAGTCAATGGACTGTGAACCAAGTAAAATCCTCTTGTGTGCTTGTGTGATTTGATTCTTTATTCAACTGCGAGTACTTTGCATTTTACGAGGCTTTAAAACGAAAGGAAAGAAAATATTTTTCTAACTCTATTCATCCCCCTCTAGCGTTTCTCGATCCTACACACTCATCATAAATAGGCAGGATTTGTTGCCAAACTATTATTCTCTTGCACCCTCAGCAATCCAGCAACTTTCTCTGATGTCTGTGCATTACATTATACTTTGCAATATTTTCTGGGTCTTGGTCCAGCGTCCAAGCATAATCGTGCATTCCTACAAAATATGGTTACATGAATTCTAAAATCGAGAAGCGTTTTTTAATATATATTGTGATAAAATATGAACGTATACAGTTTTGTGTATAAATGGTGTTGGTGTGCATCAAGAACAAGGAGAGTTGTTGGCACTTCTTCTGAACAGATTGAAAAAATTTAAAGTTTGTTATCTCTGGAGGTGTATATGTCCATTAAGCCACTAGGATGAGTACTTTGGGTTGCTCTCCATGGTGAGTTATCCAGTTACTTGAAAAGGGCTTGGTAGTGAGTAGATGGAGGAGATGGGGATTAGTTTGTGTAAGCCCTCCCCAATTGTCTTAAGGGATGAGACTTCCATCAAATAGGCTCTTTTTTTCTTGCCTGTGCATTCAAATCGCTCATTTCGGTAATCGAATGAGTACGCCACGCCTACCTAGTCTTCGACCAGTCTAACCAGATCTCTAGGCTATCCTAGAAAGCTTTCAAGTTTAGTTGTTGTTGCTCTATCTTCTTCTTCTTTCCTCCGACGGTTAAGCTTTTGATTTAAGATGTCCTCATCTAGTAGCCCTATAGAAAGTTGTCAACTATCTGTAGGTCACCTCTACTGGACAAAATGTTTCCTATTGGAAAGTGAAAATCTCTAATGTTGATATGCTTCTGGATAGATGATTCTGTTTGATGTTCTTACAAATACGGTCAAACTTGATAATTAATTGTTCAAATTAACCCTCTGTTAGGATTGTTTTCTAAAGAATCATCCTTGGTTATGGTTAGCAACATTTGGTCCATTTTCTAGAGGAATTTGGTCCTTTCACATCTATTGTGGTATGTTTCTCATCTGCCTGGGTAGGCAAGGAAACAGCAGCGGCTATCATAATGTATCATTGATTGATAATTTCACGTCAGCAAGTGTATTGTTTCTATATTTGTCTTTTAATAATTTGTTATAACTGTATTTCCTTCTTTTGTGTTGATTGGAGCTGTGATTCACTGTATTTCCTAACTAATTCAAAGTTTTAATTCGTGCATTTTCAGAAAGTAGAGCTCATTCTCAATGAACTGATGCTTCAGATTTAATTATCGATTCACAGTTTCTGAACCATACAGATTTAATCTAATTTTTGCTGTCAAATCTTATCTTGTGTAGCTTCCTGCATCTTTAGGATTATAATAGTGCTGATTTGAGATATGTGATTCTACTTTTTGTCGCTTGGAGCAAATGCAATGTCATAATTTCCATATAAAGATGATTTACACATGGACGAATTGAAGTGCAATAGTTTAAATAACTTAACTTAAGATAGATTCCTTGTGATTCTTCTTTTGGTGGAGAAAATTTGTTTTTGAAGGTTGTATACATTTTGAAGATTGAAGAAGATTTTGTGTTGGTGGTATAGTATGGAGTAAAATGTTAATGAGATATATTAATATTTTAAAATGAAATATGAATATTATGTGTTGATTTGATAATGCAATAAATTAGTTTTGTGAAGTGAAATGTGACTACTGTGAATTGATTTAATTTGATATTGTATTTGTTTTTGAAAATATGATACATGTACCGCTACAATATGATATGGGATCATTTTTAAATTGGTTCAAATTTGATATTAAGAGCGGTTTTTAACCGCTCTTAAAAATTTATAAAACCGGTCATAACCGTTTCTTTTCTGATTTGAAACCGCATATCCCAATAGGTTAAAAATCGTTGACATAGACATACATTAGAAGCAGTTGGTTAAAAGACTAAATTTCAGAACTGGTTGATAACCGCTTCTAAAATCATTCATCAGAAGCGGCTATTTATTTTAAACCACCGATTAATTTTATCGCTTCGGTGATATATTTAGCAGCGGTTAATATAGGTTTCTAAAGGCCTTTTATAACGGCTTTTAAAAGTTTTTTTTTGTGTGGTGTTTCTATATGACATTAGTGGTCTAATTTAAGCCATATTGTTAGTTTGCAAGTTCATTAGATCTAAAACAACTAATATAAGTTTTATAAAATCTAAAATAATTAATATAACTTCTGTTAAATTTAGCACATAGCCAAGGTGACCAATGCCTGAGAGGGAAGGAAGAGAAGCTAGATATTTTAGTCTCTTTTTTTTTCACATTATGTGAGATTCTTGATTCAATGATGCAAACTTTGCATCTAATCAGTAATAGTTATTCACATTAAAACTTCATAGATAGAACAAACCCTATGCTTTATTTTTTTTGGTGTCCTAAGAATATGATGGTTGTATTATTATATTAAAAATAACTGATCTTTGTGTCAAATCGTGAGAGATCAGATATTAAAAATGACGAATTAATTTATTTATTCTTAATATTGTCAGCTAACTAATTATGGAAGCTAATTAATTACAAATGCAAGTAAAACTAAATGCCCAATATTGTACTTATATATTATATTTACTTTTTTTTTCCTTGCCATCTAGCTACTATGAAATTGTGTTATGGTAATGCGAATTTGTATTTAGAAAGTTACGCTAGATTCTTACAATTTATTACTGTATTAGATTTGATAAAAGTTACACAGATTGTGCTAAATTCCATAAAATTTATAGGAATTGTACTAAATTTGATAAAAACATACAAACCAACAAATCTAGCTTAAATTAGATGAAAGCTACATGGACACCACAACAAAGCCTAGTATGTAATTTGCTAAGCAAAGTGCTAGGTGGATGCCACATCATCATTTTATCGACAAACAACTAGATAGATACATGATCGATAGATGCCATATTTTAATATGAAATTTTCTTTCCATGTTTTGGTGTTTCTCTTGAACATTTAATTTCACAACAGGATTCACAGCTTATTTCACCTCTCAAAAAAAAATCAGCTGAACCGCTGCTTGTCAACTACTTATTTGGCACATCCAAATATTCATGTAGATTTGGCTCCAGGAAAATATACTTAACGCAAGGAAACCTATGGCATTTTTATCAAGCAGGTGACCTTGACCTTTAAAAATATTATAAACACTCGGTGGATCTTATTGGAACTAAGTGTAATTTCTTTGTAGAGTTTGTACCTGGAAAGAGAAGTGCTACAAGAATCCTTCGATTCCGCGGCCAGCCATGGATTCTCTGTAGATAGAAAGTGCTTCCTCCATCACTGTAGCTTGAGACAGCAACTGTGCCCTCTTTTTGCTGGATGGATGGGTTGAGAGGTAATCTTTCCATGCAGAGTCGCCAGTGAGTTTTCCCAATTTCTCATAAACTTGTGGTGCGATGCGTGGATCATATCCAGCGGCGGCGAGCAACAATAGTCCAATGTAATCTGCCTCCATTTCCATCCTAGTAAACAGTTCGTTTATTACATAGAACTACAGCATTGCTTTGCTTATAATGAAACTCGAAAGAGAAGGGAAATTCATGAACTTTCAGAAGACAATTAACTGGATAGGAAATTTAGGAATAACCTGTTTTGTTTTAAGTCTGTCTAACTCTGAATGATTTTGTTATCAGATCATCAACGTCTAAGCATATGACTTAGAAACTGAAATTACAATTTCTCTTAGAAGCTAAATTTCACCAAGCAGTCATACTTTTCATGAATTTTCTATTATTTGCATATGATATAACATATGTAGAAAAAGAGTTTTTTTTTTTTTTTTGGTGTATACAGAGGTAGGGTAGGTCAGGTGCATCGTTGGACCTGTCTGACTCACTCATCTAGCTTGATTAATCTATCCGCTTGACTGACCCACATGAGCCCGTCTAGACTGCCCAAAACACCCAAAGCGACTTAGGAATAGCAATGGGTACCCAATTAATCGGGCATCTCATTTATTTAGGTAACCATAAGCTACTCATTCATTACGAGATGAGTATGAGTATTAAGTAGCTGATATGTATGCGCTTAATAAATGTATGCAGGTACTTAGCAGATCAGGTACCCAATTAATTAAATGAGTACGAGTACAAGGAAAAAATCACTGTCTTGAAAATTCTCAAAAGGGGCATCATAATTTACTTTTTTTACCAAATGATACACATAATTTCAAAAATACCCTTCCCGCCAACATAGATAATCTATTCCATTTTTCTCAAGCATATAAGCCACAGAGTGACGTTGATATTTGAAGTCCAGCAACAAAATGGTTATGAACCTTTAAAATCAATACCACTGGTACTGATATTTGAAAATTAACACAACAATAATTTTGAATCTTCAAAATCAGCACCATAGCTTTTGAAAACAACACAAAAAAGATTATGCACTATCAAAATCAAGACCACGACATTCTGATTTCTTCCACAAAATAGTATTGATATTTGTTATGATTTTTCTAATACGTTGGTGTTGATATTTCAAAATCAACACTACAAGCTTTCAAAAATTTCAACCTATGTATCAATTAATACAAACCCATAATTTGACGTAGGAAGGTCAAAAGTATGGTTACACACCTTCTCTACATTTCTCTCTTCCACTCCATTCTTAATTTCAAATTATTCAAATTATCCAGGTCCATCAATCAATGAATTTGGCTTTAGTTAGCTCTGATTCAACCCAAAATTCCTGTAGGTTTCTATGGTGATCTTGAATTCAATCATACTCTAAAGTCTCAACTTCAAGACCTTCTTAATCGTGCACAACCTATTTTCAAAATTCAGCCTCTATGTTAATTGACAATACTCATAACTTCACGTAGAAAGCTCAGAATCAGAATTGCACACCAAATCTACCTTCTCTATTCTTCCCTCTTTCACTCTATGTCCAGGTTTCAAAATTTCAAATTTTCTAGGTCCATCAATGAGTTTCAAATAAAACCTATTAATGGTTTTAGCCAGCTCTCATTGGATTCAATCCAAGTTTGATAGGCTTTTGTAGTGCCCCTTAGTCCCACTGTGGCCAAAAGTCTCAACTTTAAGAGCATTTTAGTCATGCACAATATGTTGTCAAAAATTTAAAACCTTGAATGTGCCCTTTGAATACCAACACACCTGTGCATGGCTAAGATATCCTTAAAGTTGAGACTTTTGACCACAATGAAACTGAGGTGCACTACAGAAACCTATCTAACTCGGATTAAATATAATTAGAGTTGGTTAAGAGTATCAATGGATTTTAACCAAAACTGATTGATAGACTAGAGGATTTGAAATTATAAAACCTGGACATAAAATAAACAAGAAAAATATAGAGAAGGTAAATATAGTATGAAATCATGGTTCTAAGCTTCCTATGTGAAGTTAGGAGCATGTATCAATTGATTGTGCACGGATAAAAAGGTTTTGAAGTAGAGACTTTAAGATACGATTGAACTTAGGGTCACTATAGAAATCTACTAAACTTAGATTGAGTTCAATCAGAGATGAATAAGACTATCAATGAGTTTTGACTAAAACTCATTAATAGACCTAAAAAATTTGAAATTCTTAAATCAAAACATGGAGTGGAAAATGATAGTTTAGAGAATGTAAATAAGTTGTACAACCCTACTTCTGAACCTCCTACATGAAGTTATGTCAATTGACACACAGGCTGAATTTTTTTAAAGGTCGTATTGCTGATTTTGAAACATTAAATGCCAACGTATTAAAAAAATTATAATATTGCGATGCTGATTTTCAAATATCAACATCACTTTGTAGAAGAAATCGGAACACCACGGTACTTAGTTTTGAAAATGCAAAACTGGTGTTGTTTTCGAAAGCTCAACACCATTGTATGGGCGAAATCGTAATACTTTGATGTTGATTTTGAAGATTCAAAACCTGGGATGCTGATTTTTAAGATTTTCAAATTTCAACACCACTGTGATGTTGGAAATTAAATATTAGCACCACTCTGTGGCTCAGATGTTTAAAAAAAATGAAATGGATTACCTATGTTGGCGGGAGGAGGAGGAGTATTTTTGAAATTAAGTGTGTCATTTGGTAAAAAGCAAACTATGGTGCACCTTTTGGAAATTCTTGAACCTTGGGTGAGCCCAGCCCTTTGGTAAAATGCCGAAAAACTAATCATGTCCGACATTTAACAATCTTTTCCCTGAATGAAAATGTCAGCTTGTCATTGTTTAACAGAACCCTAAACCTTATCTAGGCAATCAAATGAACAACACATGCAACAGCTGAGCTTGAGCTAGGTTTAACCGAAGATTTTTGTATCCCTTAACTCTCATACCATCAGTGTTGAGGCCCATCTAGTTTCCAGGTATTACCTTTTTCCTTTCTTGTTTTATGCACAACATTAACACTCAGCATGATTAAAATTCTAGATGTTCTCTCATGGTATATCCCTTGAAGAAACCTTTCAATTTGATATACCTTATTTGACAATGACACCAATCAGTATAGGTAACAACTTCATTCTGATAATGGACCACTATTCTCTCGATAAACATTCTGCTTGAAGTAGAATCAAGCCTAAGCTAGTTGTCCCAAGTGAAAACACGTCGTGCAGAGTAATCAGGTAGACATATGTAAACATCATTCATGTAGTAGCTGAGATTAGATCGCATACCTGCGTGAGAAAGGTAATCTGAGGAGAAGATCTGACATTACATTGACAAGGTCAGGCATTGCAAAGAATTGAAGAATAATCAACTGCAATAGGGCAAACCACAGGTTTTTCGTGATCATTTCAGCGGAGTGCCGAGCAACAGCGTGGCCAACCTACAATTAAATCGGCTTATGAAAAATATCAACTTGGATCCCATATGGCACTCAATTCTAAAATCCAGAGAGGAAGACCTCGTGTCCAATGACGGTAGCAATCTCGGCATCGCTCCTGAAATGATCGAGCAATCCAGTGAAAACAACAATTTTTCCACCCGGAAGACAGAACGCGTTAATGGCATTGTCTCTGACCACCAGAACCTCCCAATTGAGCCCCTCCAAGTGTTTGGTTGCCGGCTGAGCTCCTGTTTCCTCACACTTCTTCCTGCTATGGTGGATCCATTGGTCATCAAGAATCTCATCCTCGTGGCTCCACTTGCCCTCTTCCCTCTCGCGCAGGGACCAGATCGCCTCCCGTGTCTTTTCCGGCGCATCAAACTCCGGCCGGGTGCTCACCGCCGCATACTCAGGGTCGCTATAATGCTGCTCGTCGTGACGCAGCCCCCGTTTGAGCGCCTGGATGATGTCCTTCGAGATAAGCCGCACGCGGACGCTGTCCGGGTGGAGGGCGGGCAGGATCTTACCGCGGAGCCCCAACTTAAGCTTCTCGAACTCCGACTTGCCGAGCTGGCACTCGAGGGAGGGGGCGACGAGCACGAAGTGGCGTCGCTTTGTGTAGGGAACGGTCTCGAGGTTGCTGTAGTAGATCGACACGACGGAGATTCCGCCGACAACGACAACGATGAGAAATGCGCGCGGGTTTTGGTACCACAGGGGCTTTCGGCGGAATCGCTGAACCTGGGGGGTCGAGACGTAGTAGTACGGCCGTCTAACGATGGCGGAGAAGGGGGAAGGCGACGAGAAGGGTTTCGCTGTGGAGAGCAAAGACGAGGAGGGAACACACGATGAGGAGGAATGGGGAGGAACCGAGTTCGAGAATTTGGATCTGATCTTGGAGGAGACGCGGTATACGAGAGAGGGAACAAGCGAGGGCTTCGCCCGCCGGAAAAAACTCATGGCGGTTGCGGCGGAAAAAGAAGAGAGTAGATAAGAGGTGGAGGAGCGACCGCCCAGGCGCGACGGCTGGCGAAGGAAAAGAAGCAGATCGGAGGTCGCCGCGGCGCGGTGGAAGTAGAAGACCAGAAGCTCGTGGACGAGTCTGGAATCTGCTGACCTCATCAACGCTCGTATCCCCGCCGTTGATCTAAACCGAGTGATTTTTGGTAACCTTTTCTTACACCGATTATTAATCTCAAAAGTCCAAAGGGTTAATTTCCCTAAGTAACTAATACAAACAGTAAAATAATTTTACGGAGTAAAGGTCAATTATCTCTGGTGTTGTAAAATTTTTCAAGATATTTACTTTTTCATTATGTTAATATTTAGTTGGCAAAATTTTTTTCATAATTTATCTCTTTTCATTTAGCTATGAAATTGACGATGAAAAAGATCTAGAGTGGATGTCTTATTTTTTTTTTCCTAAGAAATACCGTGAAAAAAGAATAAATAAGAGAAAAGAAATTTTAAATTTTATTTCAAAGGAGAGAAAAGAAGAGTAAATAAAGGATGAGACTTTTAAATTTTATTTCGGCAATTTACCAAACAAAGCGGCTGAAGTTCAGAATTGCTTAAAACGCGCACTATAGTTTCAGAATTATCAAATCGCGTGCGTAATTCTCAAAATACCCCTCCCGCCAAACAACGTTTTTAATGCAGAGATTCTGCATGCATCCGAGCCACATTTCCAAATCCCGAGTCATCCAAACGTCTCGTCCAAACGAGTCACCAAATTAGCGTTTTCGTGTCTTGACTTCGGAAATCTTGACGAACAAAATTTGAAATTCTTAGACTCAGTTTTCCTCTGCGTCATTAGATTTAGCTTGAGTTTTGGATTTGGCGAGGCGGCTTGAGGTAATATGGTGTCGTCCTCTCATTTAACTAGAGTTTTACCCATTTCTTACTCGGTTGTAGGGTTTCCGTTGAAAGGCGTACATCTCATAAGATTTTTGTCTACCATTCATTATTGCAGAATGAGTCAAGCATCTGGTTCAACCTCTCCTTCATGAAGGTAAGTGTCGCATTCCTTGCTTTAGTCGAATATGAAGTATGTCGTATGTTTAAAATGATTTTGGTTATGATTTTGGAATGGTTTAAAACATTCAAATACAATGGACGATCTTTTTCATCAGATTCAATTAGATAAATAGAGCCCTAAAGTTTTTTAATGTGATTATTACAAAGCATCATGGAATCTCTAATTTATTTTTACAATTACAAAATGAAGGAAGAATAAATCAGTTTTTAAATTTTGTATTTTCAAATTGTTAGGAAATAATGAGTGTGCAAGAAACTCCAATGGACCAAAGATTTTAGGCCACTTTATCAATTTTTAGGTCCATGCCAAAGGAAAGTAACGTCCGTCGTTTGTTTACATGAAAGGCACAGAGAGAGATCATTAAACAAACCCCATTTGTATGCTTTTTCAATATACAAGACATTCCACAAATCCGCGGGCATATTGGTCAATATATTTCAAAGTTGGGATTCGTAAGTCAAAGCTTTAAGTTTTCAATCGCGCTTGCTTTCACCGTAAGAGATGTGTCCTTTGCTTGGTATTGCGATAGAGGGGCTTATGTTCCTATGAATTCAACTAATGTATCGATGCTCTTTTCAATTCTCAATTCTCCAAAAAAGAACCAATTAGATCAAGGTTAGAGTTTTTGCTTAAAACCTTTTCTACTAGAGTAGAAGTAGATGAAGATGTTTTGGTATTTTGTAAGTTGTATGTTTTGTATATATTTGCTTGTGTGTTGTTCTGTACTACTACATATAAGGTCCCCATAGGTCTTGTAGATATTGTAGATGATTTTGACAACATAGGTAGTTTCAATTTGGTCGAAGTCATCCATCAATTTATGGCTCCACAATTTCCTACTATTGGAGATCTATGTTCATCTACTAATACTAATACAATATAAGAGCAATTCCTTACCTAAAGGGATTTGCCGGCCTTTTGGCTGTAAGTTCTTTCTTACTAAATTATTTTTTCTTTTATATTTACATAAGTATGTAACACTTTGGATATGAGCAGGCTTGATTTCTGGAACATGTCTCAATCCAGAGACCATACAATACCGAAGAGCCACGAATAAATAAGTGGAGGGAAACTCCTTCACATATTAGCAAGGTGAGGAATTTATTGGAGCAAGTCTCACCTGAACAGGTAAATAGAATACCACAACTTAACATTTTTTCATTTTCTTTATCTAAATAATTGTTGATTTTTTGATAGGTCATTGTTGATCTAGTGTGTACACGTAGTGAAAATATATTGCTTGATAAGGTTGACTATTATATTGAAAATACTCCTCATCCAATAGAGACATCATCATCACAAACTATACAAGAAAAATACCCTACTAGTGAATGCCATGAGTGTTTAGTTTATCAGAGACAACTCAAAGAGTTAAGAATGGAAAATATGGCACTAACCGAAAGGGTAAAAGAACTAATGGAAATTATAGGAAGAGAAGGTATGGAGGCTGAATCAAATAAGCAAGTTGACTCAACCTCAACCGGAACCAATTGCCAAAGATAACAAGACGGGCGAGATAGAACTCACATGATTAGTGGATACTCCCGCTGATAGTCCATCAGGCAAAATTGGTACCTCAAACAAAATAAAAGACAAATTTCGATGTTGAGTTATTAGAAGGGCAACCTGATAAAGTAGAATGAAGCGTAAGTATTTAAGAAAGAAACAAAAAATTGGTATGGATGAATTGAGGATACTATCTGTATTGTGGAAGAAGATGAAAAAGATCTTGAGAGGGATGAAGCAATAATTGATAAACTCAACCAAATGAGAATGGAAGCCATTGCGGTTAGTCAGAATACTTCCCAAAATTAGCTTGTGTTATTTTATTTAAATAACTAATATAATTTTTGTATTATA
Source organism: Wurfbainia villosa (assembly GCA_025175895.1). Classification (NCBI taxonomy): domain Eukaryota; kingdom Viridiplantae; phylum Streptophyta; class Magnoliopsida; order Zingiberales; family Zingiberaceae; genus Wurfbainia; species Wurfbainia villosa. Next base: position 3,485,923 of record JAKLTH010000147.1, read on the forward strand.
GTATGTCAAGAAAAAATGTAAGACGGTAAAGAACAAAAAACAAGATGCTGATGTGACCTACTTGCTAAAAAGTTTAGAAAAAATAAAGTATGATAGTTACATCCACCATTACATTCAAAAATTTTATTACAATATTATAAAGTGCAAATATTTAATTACCATTAAATTTTTTTGTAGGCCTATTACAGGTTATGTTTGGGAGGAAGCTCCTTTTTCATTAACTCTGAATTCTTTATACTCTGGAATTAATGGATCTGTTTTCATAGTTGGGGAGGTTATCGATACATTTTGCTCAATTCTTTTTAGGGGGGCCTCCTCTTCATGTAGGTCATATAACAAGTCTGTGTATTGCTCATCCGTGTTCATTGTAAGGAAGTTAAATTATCTTGTATTTTCACGATTTAAAATGTTATACTAACTATTTAAATATTTTCCTCTACACACAATTACAAATAAGATTAAGAATGTCGTGGAAGACTGCCACAACACAAATCATAAACACGGACATGAATGATGGAGAGGTTAGATATATTTTTATACCTCTAAATACTGACCAAACTCACTTTCACCTGTTGTGTATCGACACAAAAGCAATGACTTTCAATCATTACAACTCCATTTCATATGGTGGAAGATCAAAAGCTGATTTTGAAGCAGTGGTGAGTAGTTTAATTTTTTAAATATGGATATTCCATCAATTTAACTTAGTTATTTGAAAATTAATAGTTATCTTAACTTAGTCATCGTGTAATAATAGGTATCCCAAATTAAAGGATATTCACCTAAGGAGCTTGCAGCAATTCATTCATGTTTACAAGCTTATTACCCCATCGACAGCTGAGTTTCTGTTACAACTGATTGTCCCCAACAAGTAGCAAGGTGAAAATACTGAACGTGAAAATTATACTTTTGAATTGAAATATAAAATTTTTCTTTACATGTTTACAGCAATGATTGTGCCTTCTTTGTGATGCAATATATGAGATGTCTGCTTTATGGTGAGAAGATGGACTTCAAACAAGCAGACATGATCAAATTCAGAATAAATGTCTCAGTCTTAATTTTAAGGGATGAGTTCTTCCTGATGTAATTTTAGAAAAGTTGTGGACTTCAAACTGCATTGTTGTAATTAATGAATTTTGCTAATTTGTAAATGGTACTGCTTTCCATAGATCAACAGTGACTGTAAATTTGTTTATTGTTTGTGTTTGAGTTTTAATAAATGTTATATAATATATTGTTGAATACTTTGATGGTGCTGGCAATGAAATCCCAGGAACACAATGGTCCTGGGATTTAATTTTCCAGCAACACGTTCAAATTCAAACTGGTTCGATCCAAAAAGTGATCCCGGGAATTAAAGTCCCAGAATACAATGATTCGGGATTTTAATTCCCAAAGACCACGCATGATTTCGAATCGACGAAAAATACGGTGGTGCCGGGAATTTAACTCCAGAACACACTGTGCCGAATTAAAGTCCCAAAGACCACGCATCAATCGGGCGAAGAACAAGGTGGTGCCGGGTATTAAAATTCCAGAACTCGATGGTCTCGGGATTTTAATTCCCGTGACCACGCATCAATTTCAATAGCCGAGGAATACAGGTCTTGTAATTATAATCCCAAAACACGCTGGTCTGGGAATTTATTTCCCGTGACCACGCATAATTTCGAAATGGCCGAGGAATAAGGTGGTCCTGGGATTTCAATTCCCAGGACCACGTACAATTTAGAACTGGCCGGGGAACACACAATGGTCCTCAGATTTCAATTTTCAGTACCCCGTACAATTCAAACTGGCCGAGGAATACGATGGTGGTGGGAATTAAAGTCCGGCACCACGTACAATTTCGAACTGGCCGAGAAATAAGGTGGTTCTGGGAATTAAAATCCCAGGAACACAATGGTCCTGGGATTTTAATTCCCAGGACCACGTACAATTTCGAACTAGCCGAGGAATACAGTGGTGCTGGTAATTATAATCCCAGAAACACAGGGTCCTGAGAATTTATTTCCCAGGGCCACGTACAATTTCGAAATGGGCGAGGAATAAGGTGGTCATGGGATTTCAATTCTCAGGACCACGTACAATTTAGAACTGACGGGGGAACACACAGTGGTCGTGGGATTTCAATTTCAGATACGACACTTTCAAACCTAAATAAGGTGGTGCCGATAATTATAATCCGAAACACAAGGTCGGTAGTAGGGCCATCAATGGGTTTTGGCCGAAACCCATTGATGGACCTTGAGGAGTTCAATTTTCAAAATCTTGACATGGACTGAAAGACCTAACAGCTTCAAATGTTGTTGTGTCGACGAAACTTTGTTCTGATCCACCTACCTCCTGCTACGCGTACTGGTACGGGCCTGATTTCTGAAATATGGCTGTGTAAACCTAATCAAACCTTGAATATCATAAATTTTGGACACGGTACACAGAGGGGCACTTCCCAGACCCAGTGGACTTGGATTGGATCGAAGATGAGCTGAGTAGGGCCATTAATGGGTTTTGACCGAAACCCATTGATGGACCTAGAGGAGTCCAAATTCCGAAATCTTCACATGGACTGAAAGACCTAAGAGCTTCAAATGTTGTTGCTTGGAGGAAACTTTCCTCTGATCCTCCTACCTCCCAGTTTCGACCGCGTGCCACGTGGCACGGGGCCGGATTTCTAAAAATTGGCTGTGTAGACCTAATCCTGCCTTGGAAATCAGAAATTTTGGACACGATACACAGACGGGCACGTCCCAAAGCCATTGGAGTTGGATTGGATCGGAGATGAGGTGAATAGGGTCATCAATGAGTTTTGACCGAAACCCATTGATGGATCTAGAGGAGTCCAAATTCCGAAATCTTCACATGGACTGAAAGACCTAAGAGCTTCAAATGTTGTTGCTTAGAGGAAACTTTCCTCTGATCCTTCTACCTCCGCTGATCAAGGTATTGCGTGCACGGGGCCGGATTTCTGAAAATTGGCTGTGTAGACCTAATCCTGCCTTGGAAATCAGATATTTTGGACACGATACATAGAGGGGCACGTCCCAAAGCCACTGGAGTTGGATTGGATCGGAGATGAGGTGAATAGGGTCATCAATGGGTTTTGACGAAAACCCATTAATGGACCTACAGGAGTCCAAATTTTGAAATCTTCACATAAACTGAAAGACCCAAGAGCTTCAAATGTTGTTGCTTGGAGGAAACTTTCCTCTGATCCTCCTTTCCTCTGATCAAGCGTGCCACGCGCACGGGCCAATTCTGAAATGTGGTCCGGGAATTTAAATCTCAGAACATAGTGGTCTGAAATTTAATTCCCAAAGACCACGCCTATTTGCGAATCGCCGAGAAATAAGGTGGTCCGAGAATCTTAATCTCAGAACACACAGTGATAACAAGTGAATTCTCAAAGCACCACGCATACAATCAAGCCGAGAAAAATGTGGTCGGGAATTTAAATCTCAGAACACGTGATCTGAAATTTAGTTTCAAAGACCACGCCCATTTGCGAATCGCCGAAATAAGGTAAGGTGGTGCCGGGAATCTTAATCGTGAACAGCAGTGTTGAAAGTGAATTCCCAACACTGTGCACGCTTTCAATCGCCGAGAAAAATATGGTGCTGAGAATTTATATCTAGAACACAGGTCTGAAATTTAATTCCCAGTACCACGTCCATTTGCGAACTGGCCGAGAAATAAGGTGGTGCTGGGAATCTTAATCCCAGGAACACGATGCAAGTGAATTCTCAAAGACCACGCATAGCCGAATCGAGAAAAAATGTGGTGTTGGGAATTTATATCCCAGGAACACAGTGGTCCTGGAAATTTAATTCCCAGCACCACGTCCATTTGCGAACCTGCGGAGAAATAAGGTGGTGTTGGGAATCTTAATCCCAGGAACACAGTGGTGCTGGTAAGTGAATTCCCAGCACCACGTACAGTTTCGAACTGATCGAGAAATAAGGTGGTGCTGGGATTTTTAATCCCAGGAACACAGTGATCCTGGAAAATAAATTTCCAGCACCATGTACAATTTCGAACTGACGAGAAATAAGATGGTGCCGACAATTTTAATCCCAGGAACATGGTGGTCCGGGAAATTTAATTCCCAGCACCACGTACAATCCCATCACAAAATCATAAAGTCGAAGTGGTTCACATATTTAACAAAGTATATATATTCCATAATTGTACAGATACTACATAGATTGCAAACACTTTTGCAGCTGACTAATGACTTTTACAGGCAGACACCTTGGTGTAGTTACAAATTTAAAACTCTGTATAGTCTTACAACATATCCCACAATACAACACAGTCATAATGACAAACAAAAATGTGAGCTGCGCATTATTCTATTCCCCACCACGAATTTGAAGCTCCTCATATCTTGCTGTCTGAATCTTTTAGGGTACCCAAATAGTAGGCTCTCAATGTATCGTATTATAAAAAATGCACAATCCTAGCTGTAAAAAAATATAAATTATTAGTCCATTGCTAGCTTATAAAATATGGTATTTACAAAGATTATTAAATGTCTTACGAAGAGCTTTGTCTGGGACCCTGGACTCGACGCACGAAAAAGTTTGCATTAGAAATTTTATCAGCCAGGCCAGAATGTCAGTTATCATAATACGAAGGGTGGATCTTTTTAAAGAATTCAACCTGGGACCCAAATAAATGCTATGAATCCTCCATACACAAACGGTTTATTTAACTGAATTAAAATTTAATGCTTACTATTTCTTCAAATTGAGTAGTGTAAGCCTTCCTGACGGACGAGGAGTTGTAGTGGATAAACTCTGAATTTTCCAAGTCGGCCACTAGTAGGTGGCAATGCTCGTCACGGATTATTGGACAAAATATGTATCTGATTGGATTGCCTAAGGTTTTAAAAGTTTGCTCGAATGCTTGAGCGTACATAATATTAAACATATCCTGTGTATAACAAAATCTGTCAAAACACCGAAGCTGTAAAGTTTACAATTCCATGCAAAAGGCCCAAAACTTCGAATCTAACCCCTACGAATATTGAGTTATAGTAATCGCCTTATCACCACCTTGCACTCATCTAAGGCCAGAAAAATATGCACTTATGCAATCCCCATGTGTCAAAACATTCCAATAAAATATTGTAAGGAAAGAGTCCATGTATAAGTTAATAGCATCGGTCTTCCATACTGGTCCTGATACTGTCACACTACACAAGAAAGGGTTATTAGTAACTCTCAAAAAATAAGAAGACCAAGTATAAACAAAGAATATAATTCTTACTCTATTTTTTAGTTTCAATAAACACTCCCTGTTGGATCCATCTTCTGTGAATTCTTTATAAGCTTCTTTGTATACAAAATAAAAGCTAGCCGATTTGAAATATTTTGTGCGAAAAATAGGACTGGACAGGATAACTTATGCTCACCTCCAATATTCTCTCCTTGACTTCGTCGAGTGTTGGTTGTTTGTCCATGGATACTTGTGTGCCAGTATCTAATATTTCGGGTTCACCCTCCTCGGCAATTGATTTCCCTTTTTTATCCTGGCCTGACTCCTGCTCAATATTTGGCTCTGTAGGAGAGATATTAGGGTCTACTGAGGGATACTCAATAGCCTTGCTGGGGACAATTTGAGTTTCAACTCTTCTTCTTTTAGGGATGTTAGAAAACCATGCAGGAGGGAGGCTTCTAAGGTTAGGGGGTGATACACCGTGAAGAGCCCTCTTCCGCACACAAACCTTCAGCCTAGTGTATGCAGAAGAAGGTTGTTGGGTCTGTACAGCTTGTATAGGCTGTGATTGTAACCCCTCTACATCCCGAGATTGTAAATTCAGCTGAAGCTCCAGTATTAAACTGTCCTTTTCAGCGATTAATGCTTCTTTTTCAGAAATTATATCATCCCTTTCACTTATCTCGTTGTCCTTCCTGTTCCTAACCTCCTCTAACTCTTGAAGAAGCTCCTGTATTTTCCTTTCTTGTTGTTCGATGGTCGCTTCCTTAAGTAGGGAGGTGCTTTCAAAGTTACACCTTGCTTCAACTAGCTTGGTGCTTAGAGTAGAAACAATTTATGCATTCTCCTGGCATACTGGACACGCCATTCCTCTTGCGTCCACCTGAGTTTGCGGTTGAGGAGTTGATGCAAAAAATCTAGGTGGGGAAGCGGTGTGTACGGATGCACTCTGACTGTCTTTGGAATTAGATCGACAATGATTTTATCGGGTACGAGACCATTTACCATCTTCTTAACGACCCTTACATTTGTGGAACTCCACCTCCATCTCAACATTCTTGGCAAAGCATGAGGGTCGTATGGAGGTAAGATACACAAATGCTCACACATCCATACCTGGAATGACAAGATTAGTTGTTAATAGACAAATTGATCTATACTATTTGCGGAATACATAAAATATATTCACTCACAGTCAATAAGTGTGTGAAACCCTTAAGCATTGGTCTCGTAGATCCACCGACGACCTCTGCTTTTAGTCGCAATGTGACTCCCATACCAATTGACTCCATTTGAGGAGTCATGTACGTATAAAGTGCTTCGCACCAATTGTACCTGCCTAAGTTATCAAAATCCTCTACACAATCTATAAGTGATCGCATAGGTATTCTAGGCTTACTGCTGGTGGTAGTAAAAAACACACAATAGAAAAAAATATAAAATAAACAACTGACAATAAACTTTTGCAGATCCTAAATTATCTGGAGATCTGGAAGTCTTCAATAAATCCTCCAGATGCTTGTTAGAGCAATCAGCTTCCACGAAATATTGCAAATATAGCTGTCCAGAGGGAGCTTCATTATTCATAGGAATTTCAAGTCCATCATCTAGTAGACCAAGGATGAGGGAGACATCCGTTTTTGTGAAATGCAATTTCTTGTCGTGGAATATAAAACATTTCTCCCTGCAGTCCCAATTATCAAACATATTTTGAACGAGGGGTCTGACATGGGTAATATCTGGAATGTCCAAAACCCACGCAAAGGGGGAGCTCCGAATAAGCGTTTCTTCTTCCACACTCGACGGCACATTTGCAATAAATTTTTTAAACTGTGAAACGTTGCTTTTCCAGTTCATTCTCTTGGTTCTTCCTCGCATCAACACACGGGTTCTTACAGAAGTATCGCTTGATGATTCACCAGTTGAAGCCATCGTTAACTGAGAAACATTCCTTAGGTTACGAACTAAATGCATTGTAATACGCCAATTTTAAACTAATAGATGAAATGGATTGAAACATGTGTGATGATACAAACAAACGTTACTTCTGCTCAAATGGTAAACCCTAAAACCCTAAACCCTATCAGGCCCGAGTTTAAACGACATCGTGCACGGAAAATTGTAAATCCCTAGATAGATCGAAAGAAGCGATAGCGACACCGAATTTAAGAAATCTACAAAACTTACTTAGGTCGAAAATAGTGTTGAGATGGTGTTGAGATGTTTGAACTCGCACTAGGGAGTTTGAACTGGCACCGGGGGGTTTTAAGCGCAGGGAGTTTTAAGCTGGGCAGGGGAGTTTGAGCAGACGCAGGGAGTTTGAACGGCCACCGGGGAATGGAAGCGCAATTCCACGAGAGACAAAATGCAAGGAGCGACAGAGAAATGAAATATGGTGTTGAGATGTTTGAACTTCCACCGGGGAGTTTTATATTAACGGCTCGGGTGTGGTCAGACGGATTTAGATTACAATTTTGCAAAATAGCGTAACAAATATTTTCATTACAATTCTGCAAAATAGCTTAACATTAACATTAAAATTAACATTAATATTAACATTGTTTCCTTTACAAATATTTACACAACCACTATTTACACTTAGGAATTAGTAGGCGGTGACATTCTAAAAGACCTCCTATTATGCCCAAGCTGTTTGCATCTGCTGCATTTATTTTTCACCCTCCCAGTATGTTTAGACTCAATGTGTGTCTTTTTTCTTCGCCCGGGCTGCACAAGGCTACGAGGAGGTAGAACTCCGAAAATTTTGTCACAATTAGGCCAAAATTTCTTACTTCGACATGGGTAAATATGATCTATGTAAGTGGCCTCCCAGGTTTCCCTTAGAAAATAATGCTCGTAATAACGGTATGGATCCATGTTCCGATATATGATGACTGCAATAGCATGCGAGCAAGGAATTCCTGAAATTTGAAACTCACCGCAGATGCAACTTCGCCTATCCAAATCAACAATATATCTGAAGAAGCTATTATGCAGCATTCCATTTCCGCTTGTGAGTATGGGAATACTGAATATAATCGAGTTCTTTCTCTCCTTTCATCAATCTCTTTAATGGCATAAGGTGTTAGAAAACCTGACCTTTTTGAAGATTCTTCCCTACGGTTATAGAACCATTCAGCAACCTTTCTTCTAGTGTTGTCAATTAAACTGGTGATGGGGAGTTCACGTGTTTCCTTGAATAATGCATTTAAACTCTCAGAACAATTAGTGGTTAACATTGTGTACCTCCTCCCAGAAAAGTGTGCATTGACCCATCTTTTTGGATCGATCTTTTGTAGCCACGCATATGCATCCTTGTGTTTGTCATGCATGTTCTGCATTAATCGATCAAACTCCACTCTTGTATTGGCTCTTCTTCTTTGCCCCAAAATAAACCTAATGATGATCTATCCCGGGTATCTGTCACCATGTTACAAGACAAGTGATAGCAACAAAAAGCATGATGGGCAGATGGATACACTTTGTTAACTGCTGATATAATCCTCCGATGTCTATTCGATACAATGCTCAACGACTCTGGCAGGACAACAAGGAATGTCTTTACATGGTCCAAAAACCACTCCCAGGCAGATCCACATTCAACTTCAGCAATTCCAAATGCAACTGGCATAATTTTTGCATTACCGTCAACGACAGTAGCCATTAGCAAAACACCAGGATACTTTCCAATGATATGTGTAGCATCAATTCCAATTAGTTTTCGCAAATAAGACCTGAATACTCTTCCACAAGCACCAAATGCCCAAAAACATCTTTGGAATTGATTTTCACCATTTCTTAGTACTGCAACATATGTATCAGGATCTCTAACTCTTAACTCACGCAAGTACATTGGAAGATCAATATAGGCCTGATCAAAATCACCTACCACTCTTTTTAATACTTTCTGTCTGGCTGTGTATGCTTTCTTGTATGAAATGTTAACACCAAACCTAGCTTGCATTTCTCTTCGAATTGAACTTGGTTTGTAATCATTAGAAGTAGCTAACCGTCCTACAATCTGGTTTGCTACAAATGTGGATGTGCAAGCATGGTGATCTGTTGTTTCCCTAACACTGTCACATTCATCTATGCTTACATATATTTTGTGACAGTGAACTCCACGTCTCCACTTGCAACTAGACTCCATGAACAAGGCTGCCTAAAGCAAATAACTTTAATTCTATTAAGTATAGTGTCAACTGGCTTGTATCTGAAGTTTTTTAGCATCGCATGCCTTATTAGTGCATCTTTAAACTCTTGTCGAGAGGAAAAAACTTGTCCAGTGAAAAATTCATTTGGATCTGATGAACTGACATCTGCCAATACTCTTATTTGTGGATTTAAAACATAGGGATCATCAGCAATTGGAAACACTTCCTCTAAGTCACTGTACTAATCTGGGTTTAACTCACCTTCTTCATGTTGGATATCATCAGTTAAGAATTCTTCCGAAGGATTTGTATATTCTAACTCTTCTATCGCATGTATATCACTTACCTCCTCTTCACTCCAAGTTTGTTTAAAATATTCATGATCTACTGTGGTAGTAGTGACAAACTCTTCTTCGAGTATGGAAGAAGCTTCTCTATTTATATCAAGGTGTTGATCACTGGTAATTCAATTCCCCACATCAGTAAACTGAGATGAAGATGAAACATTACTTGGGGACAGATTTATGGAATATTGATCATCTAACTCTCTATCCTTCAAATTTGATTCAATTGTTTCCAAAAATGTTAACACTTCATCAGGAAGGGGGTTGTCCCTGCAAATGTTTTTAAAATCAACACTATTATATGTAGTGTGCTAGGCAAGTAGGCTGAATTTTTTTAACTAGGCTTTACAAGCCTGAAGACAAGTGGAGGATGAGAGTTTACGGTTAGGTTTCCCAATTATGCACTTAACTAATTAGAACATTTGATGTTGATAGGGCCATCAATGGGTTTTTACCGAAACCCATTGATGGACCTTTCAATCTTGAAATTATGAACAGTTTATATGGAATGGAAGAGGAAGACATTTACAGGGTTTATGCGCAGAGGGATACTTAGTTCCCACACCCCTACCGACAGTTATGGGTGCGTGCCAATTGGCACGCAGCATGCCAATTGGCACACTCGTCTGAATGTTGGCACAGAGCATTAATTTTCATAACTACTGTTTGGGAGCCTAAGGAAAGGTGGAAAATGATAGTATATGTCACGCTTGCACTCGACCCGCCTAGAGGACTTTATTTATCTCCAATATAAATTGACAGCACAACTATTTTTCTCGGCCAGGTTCCCTCTCCATGTCTTTGAAATTTATATCTCGAGCAGTGGTCTTTGGGATATAAATTCGACCACCATTTATCTCGACGATTCCATCTCACAGTCTGGGATTTTTAAACGCAGAACCACTGTGTTGCTGGGGTTTCAGTTCCTAGCACCACCAACAATTCCGGCAACTTATATGTACATGGTGCTGGAAATTACATTCCCAGCACCACCATTTATCTCGACCAGTCCAATGCCAATGGTGCTGGGAGTCTTAATCGCAGGACCACAGTATTGCTGAGGTTTCAAATCCCAGCACCACCCTTAATGTCGACAACTTATATCTCCCTGGTCTAGTGAATTAGATTACCAGCACCATGGTGTTGCTGGGAGTTTGAATCTCATTACCATATTGTTGGGATATAAATTACCAGCACCACCATTTATCTCGACAAGTTCATTCCCCATGGTGTTGAGAGTTTTAATCGCAGGACCACAGTGGTGATGATATTTCAATTGCCAGCACCACCTTTTATCCCGAACTGTTGAACGTCGATGGTGTTGGGAGTTTTAATCCTAGCACCACGGTGGTGACGAGATTTCATTTCCCAGTACCAGATTTTATTTCAAATTTGTTGAACCTTAATGGTGCTGAGAATTTGAAGCCCAGGACCACGATGTTACTGGGATTTAAATTCCCAGCATCACTTTTTATCCGGCCCGACTTGATCTCCCATGGTGCTGGGATTTAAAATTTTAGGGAGAGGGTGGCGCTGAGAATTTCATTGCCAGCACCACCTACTCTCTCGGACAGATTGAATCTCCTAGTGCTGGGAATATCAATCAGGGAACTTCAGTAATCGTGGGATTTAATTGAAAGCATTACCTTTTAAGTTAGGTGGAATTTGTTTAGGTGGCGACAAAACTTGGTTATGAATCTCCTGCATAGCAATTATGGGTGCATTGATCTACTTTGGTATGATATGCCTACCTCGTATTTATGGGTGTATGGCAACCATGACTATACAACCACCTACAATGCATTTATTAACCTTATAGCAGTCTCAAGAATAAAAACACATACATACATGATAATACTCTGTGAAGCGCCTGGTGAGTGAGCTGCGTCAACTTCTGGATTAACTGCTGATATATTCGTGAGAGCAGTGATGTCGTTGATAACTACTAGGGTTTCATCAAAAATGGTGTTGCTCAGTTGGTTTGCGGAGGAAAGCTGCGTGTGGTGCTCATCAACAGCATGGGGCTGGCGCTCCCACGCGGCTGGAAGAGACGTTTGGATGACTCAGAATTTCTAGTTGTGCCTCGGATTGATGCAAATCTCTCTCTGCATTAAATTGCAACCTGTTTGGCGAGAGGGGTATTTTGGGAATTACGCGCGTGATTTGGTAATTCTGAAACTATAGTGCGCGTTTTGGGCAATTCCGAACTTCAGCTGCTGTGTTTGGTAAATTGCCGATTTTATTTAGAAAGAAATGAAAAAAAATATAAGTTTTAATATTTTCTTTATTCATAAAAAGGAAATTTTATTTATACTTTAAATTGAAGTGTAAATTTTAATTCGACCGTTGACGATGATGACGATCAATGATAGTCGTCATCGATTTTTAACGTAACTGTCATGATTATCAATGGTCGTTTGTTGCCATTTCATCGAACACTAATGATGACTATCCGGATTAGTAGGATCATAAATAAATATGTTTAATAGTAAATGGAACATTATAATTGAACCAAATATAATATAGTAAAATATTAAATTATATTATAATTTAAAACTTCTAAATAAATAAAATCAAATAATATAAGTTATATTTATTTTTGCTCTCGCCGGAAGGATCTAGTGATTAGTGCATGCGATATTGTATCATAGGACAACGAGTCAATTCCTCGCAAATGCGAGGGTGTCATCTCTTCATGCGTTAGTTATTAGTCTCAAGGGTTAAAGATTTACCGTGATTTATCTCTTTTATGATAGTCCGGAGCGAATTGGTAGGGACCGCTAGATCGACGGATTTCAATCTTTCGTATCATTTATTTTTTATAATTTTAATTATGTAATTATCTAATAAGATAACATAAACCATATCCATCCCAATGGGTCTGCGATGCAATTGGGGAGATTCAGCGAAAAGCTAATCAGCTACGGTACGGATCAGTTTGGTCATTGAATTGTCAGTTTCTTTTGCTCAGCTTCGTCCCCGTGCTCTACAGCTTGCCATCGAAGCCCATCGATCCGTCGCTCGATCGCCACTCACTCTGCAGTCTGCACATGCATGCCTGCCTGCAACAAGCTTAGTAGAAAGCTAAATCCTTCATCTCTCTTCTACAGTTTGAAACTTAACGTTGCAATTGGCAAAAGTTAATCCAATGCAGGGCGTGAATTAGGTACGACACGTGTGCATGAGATCTGGAGTCGAAAACGAAGGCTCATGGAGTCATCGTAGCTATAAAAAAGGAAAGGCGAAGGTGATCAGTAATGCCGGCCTCTTCCCCTCCTTGATTTCTTTCCTCTGCTCTCTCATCGATCTCCTCTCGTTTCAGAACCGGCAAGACATGGGAAGGCAGCCTTGCTGTGATAAAGTAGGTCTGAATAAGGGGCCATGGACGGCAGAAGAAGACAAGAAGCTCATCAATTTCATCCTCGCCAATGGCCATTGCTGCTGGAGGACTGTCCCTAAGCTTGCAGGTCCTCTTCCTTAAAAGATCATCATATATTCTTTTGCGTGTTCGATTCCATTTGTTTACTTATTCATCGCGTGCTCGTTTAGGGCTTCTGAGGTGTGGAAAGAGTTGCAGGCTTCGGTGGACCAATTACCTCAGGCCTGACCTCAAGAGAGGACTGCTTTCGGAAGCAGAGGAAAAGTTAGTCATCGATCTCCATTCTCATCTGGGAAACAGGTTGACGGATCGTCGTGGATTACTTAAAATTTGCTTAATCGCGCATAGGACGGCGATTGACTTTTCGGCATCGCTGGAATATTCCTCAGGTGGTCCAAGATCGCGTCGCATCTTCCCGGGAGGACGGACAACGAGATCAAAAACCACTGGAACACACACATCAAGAAGAAGCTGAGGAAGCTGGGGATCGACCCCTCGACTCATAGGCCTTTCACCGCCTCTGCTGCTGCTGCTGCGGCGGTGGTGGCGGCTGAGGAGGAGGAGGAGGAGGAGCAATTGGAGGAAAAGAAGAACAACGCCGCCGCCGCCGCTGGTAATGAAAGCGATGATGCTGGTTTCGATGCAGCGATGAGCAGAGGGGCTTCCCCTGGCTTCTGCATTGACGAGGTGCCCATGGTTCATGAAGACGAGATCATACAGTTTCCATGCATGGAGTGGCCTGAAGAGTCAACGCCGTTCTGGGAGGCGGATGAGTTGGGCGAGTGGGACTGGACCATCCCTGGTCAAGAAGCAGCAGTGTCAAGGATCTTCGGATCGGGAATGCTTGAAAATCTCAGCCTTTCGAGTTAGCTTGCGAATTGCGATGGCGTATAGTATAGAAATAAAGAGCAAGCAGATTGGAGGAGATCTTGTTTTTTTTATTGTGCAGGTGGTTCGGTTTGTCCAGGTCATGCATGACCTAATCTGATATGATTCCAGTTTTTTTTCTTCTTTCGATTCTTCTTGTTTCGTTGACCTCGTCGCTTCTTTTTATATTGTTGTAAAAGGAAACAGGCATGTCATATGAGAAAATAAAATCGTATATATAAATTTTTAAAATAATATAAAAAACACTCTGCGTAGTCAAGTCCTTGAATTTCTTTTATGATGAATTGGATAATTTGGGTTAAGGGTTTAAGGGATCATGAGAAAATAGAAATTCATGCGATTTGATTCGTGGAGAAAAATATGAAATTTTTTAATTTGATTCCTTAGGCAAATAATGCTGAAATTAAGGAATGATCATTCAAAGATTGATTTGCTAAAGTTATTGTGGTCGGATATACATCATTAACACGACACGTGTCGAAGAACCCATTGAGAATTATTCAAAGTAATTAAAGCCTAATTAAACCCCCTTCGACACCTAAGTCATCATCATGATCTCCTCTCAAATCAGTGCATAAGTGGAGCTTTGGGCATGGCAATTGTGAAGGTATTTGATTCTCGAATTATCAAAAGATTATCCTAGCTAATTAGGACATTGTTCTTGCTTATGTTGCCGGCCACATCGGATCGGAGGAGCGGGCTATGATGGTGCTTGTTAATTACCTAATCGATGGAGCATTGTTCAAGTCTAGTCGAACATTTTTTGAAAGCCTTACCTCATATCGAAGCACAAGTTCACTTTGTGCCTCTTCGCCCATGGAAGGCTACCGACCAAAGACCGACAACCATACGTGTCATGCAAAATGTGTTCGTTGTGTCAAGGTGCGAATGAGACCTTTGATCACTTATTCTTTCCATATCCCATCGAAACGATTCTATAAAGTGCGGGGTTGGTTGATCATGCATATATATTAAAAGATATATAAGCACGATAAAAAGAATATTACGGATCTTCAAGATGTATCTACGAGAGAAGAGTCGACTCAATAAGGAGGAGGAGTTTCTAGCGATACCGTGCATGATTTATCTAATTTAGCAAGAGAAGAATCGTGCAATTTTGATAATGATGCATCGAATATGGACAAGATGGTTTTGAAGGAGGTCCAAATACCTGTACATGTATTACGATCTTTGAACAATATTATCCAAAAATAAAAATAAAAAGGAAAAAATTAAGAAAATGTGTTATTAGATGTGGCATATGTGAGTGGTATCCTACTATAATCCAATTGAGCTGAATATAATGGGCGCCATATAAGCTGCACCAAACCCTAAAAAACTTTCATTATTTCCAACCTTCCACTTAAACCAAACGCTGGAAGAACAGACTCGCTCATTCTTGTACTTAAATATATACATGATTTTTTTATTTTTTTTCAACGGAGCAGTAAGCAAAGATTCAAAGAAAATAATTTCAGACTCATCAGCAATATTAAACACTAAAGAAAGTCAAAGTAAAGCAGGAAAACAAGACTTCGTCAGTGTAAATTTAAATCAATATCATATATTTATAGCATCCAAGACAATCTCAAAGCCTCTCTCGTTCACGTCGTTCGGAGCAGTTGAAGTTGAACGTACTGGGAATCGAAACAGGAGACGTCATGGTTGAGTCACCAATGACAGAGGCATGAGCCAAGGGGATCGAGGAGGAAGAGGAGGAGGATCACGCGGCCACCAGTGAGCACCCAAAAGACATTGCAGGCCAGGGCCACTGCACGCCAAGCCATCCACTTAACGAATGAGATTAGTGAAAACTGAAAAGCCGCGCTGCATGCAGCACACATTCCGCTGCCCCCCACAAACTGGCGAGGATAAGAGCTGCTTTAATTCTTATCTGGGCGTTTATAAGTTTGAAAGGAAATTAAAGGAGAAAAAGGAAAAAGAAAAAAAGAAAAAAAAAAGGAAAAAGAAAAAGAAAAACTTATCTGAAAGGAACAATTAATTTTCTTACAAAAGAAGGTGGAAAATGGCCGGTGAAGGGCAATGATTGCCGACCTACTCAGCACAGTACTGGATGATGACCAACGAAGACTTTTGGGTTTGATGTACAGCAAAGGATTTGAAGGTGATGCATTGGTGATGAGGTTATGAAGCTAGCTTTCGGCTTGTTTTATATATTAATGAAACTTTTTTCTTATTTATTCAGAAACAAGTAGGGTAAACACGGTGAGCGCGTGGAATAAGTATTTTCTCCCTTAATTAACCTCCTAATTAGCTTGCTTTCCATCCGAGGGTTAGGTGCCACCGTGAACCATTAACTATACCGCAATTTAATTACCAAATACAGCTCTTAAAGTTCGAAATTGTCCAAAAAGCACAGCATGATTTCAGATTTACCAAATCGCGAACCTAATTCCCCTTTTACCCCTCCCGTCAAATAGATCTGCAATTTAATGATGAGAGAGAATTTTCATGTATCCGAACCATTACTGGAAATTCCGAATCATCTAAACGTGGTGCTGAAAATTCAAATCCCAGCACCACCTTTTTTTTATCTGATTTCTAATTTATATCGGTCTGATTTCTGAAAATATTGCTGTGAATACCTAATAAAACCTCGAATATCAGAAATTTTGTCCACGGATACACAGAGGGACACTACTCAAACTCAATGGACTTGGATTGAATCGAAAAAGAGGTGAATAAGACCATCAATGGATTTTGACCGAAACTCATTGATGGACTTAGAGGAGTCCAAATTTCGAAATCTTGATATAGACTGAAAGATCTTACAACATGAATTTTTGATATGTCGTGAAAACTTAGTTTTAATCCTCCTATCTCCCAATTTTAACTCGTGTCGAAAAAAAAATGGTACTGAAAGTTGAGAAACTGGAAGATATAGTGCCGAATTGCAATTTCAAAGACCACCGTAGTGCCGAATTGAAATTTCCAGCACCACCGTGGTGTTGGAATTGTGAATTCCAGCACCTCTGTGGTGATGAATATATTTTTCAGCACCACAGTTCAATTATAATACGTCATTAATTAATTATAATTAATTGCAATTGACAATCTTAAAACTGAAATTAGCTAACTCACATGCTAAACACTCTGTTCTTGTAGTTTTGTGCGAGTTCGAAATTACTTCAACTATCGTCATCACGTATGCATAATAAGTCCACAACGTTAACCCTTTCTCTGATTTCTTATTGGTTTAATGTGATCTTAATCTTTTCTTTTGTGAAAAAAAAAATAATAGGTATTTAAGAAGCTCGGGCCGAGTCTACATGATCTTCTTCGGAAGAATGGCGATTGATCCTTGCCACTTGATCTAGTAAGTCGAAACGCTGCCCAACGCCGATGACACGCAACATCTCAAGTCTTTATTTTCGTCGGTACATTTCAAGTCGTAGCTTTAATCTTTACATTTAGTATTCGAGCTTTTGTCTTCGAGTTTTTCGTTGTAAAGAGGAGAGGTGGGATTGTGCCTCTATCTCTAGATTGCTTTTTATTGTAATCGTCGTCTCCTACCTCCAATGAGGAGGAGACTCTATAGTGGATTGCTCTTTCATACGCGGTCAAAGATTGTAGGGCCTTGGAGTAGCAAATTTTTGGCTGCGAACCAAGTAAAAACAAAATTGTCTCCTTTACTTTTATTGTTTACATTCCACTGCGTTTATTATTCATGTTTTGTCGACGAATTAAAAGAAGTTTTCAAGCTCTTTGTTCACCCCCCCCTCTAGCTTGCTTTCGATCCAACAATTGGTATCAGAGTGGGGGCGCTAAGATTTGGTGCAACCACCAATCTAACATTTTTATTTTCTTTTCGCATTTTTTTTTTATTTGTAAATTTTAAGCTTTTCTTTACAATTTCTTTTGCACTACTAATCCAAGACAAAAGTCTTGGCAATTCGTGTTTTGTCGTTTGTCTTTGTGTGCAAGGTTTTGTTTTAAATGACCTATCTTAAAGGGTTTAGCACCACCCGATCTCCGTTTTACATCGGAGATGACTTCTGTTACTAGGAGGGTTGGATAGAGTGCTACTTGAAAACCCAAGTCGAGATGTGGATTGTGATCTAGACTGGGTTCACCCTTCCAACAAATGAAGATGGTGAACATTTGGACTATGACAAATGGACCAACGCGATGAAGCGTCAAGTGGAGGCCGATGCCAAGGCTACACGGATTTTGCAATATGGATTGTCTAAAGAGGAACTCAATCGAGTTGGACCTTTCATAAGCGCGAAGGACCTTTGGAATAAGCTCATTGAGCTTCACGAAGGAACCACCGATACTAAGGTATGCAAAAGAGACCTCTTATTAAATAAGTTATTTAATTTAAAGATGCAGGAACATGAGTCAGCCACTCAGCTTCACGCAGGGATCCAAGACATCGTCAACGATCTCCACTCGATCGGGCAAACCATAACGAACCGGGACATAATAAGGTATGCTTTAAATGTCTTTCCTAAGACAACTTTATGGGCATCCATGGTTGATGCCTACAAAGTCTCTAGAGATCTATCTAAGATTAGGTTAGATGAGCTCTTCTCTGTTGGGAGTATGGTGAATACAATCAAAGTCCCACATTGATAAGACATGAAAAAGATCATGTGCTTATAAGATAAAAAAATATCTCCATTGGTATGAGGCCTTTTGGGTAAAGTCCGAAAATAAAATCATGAGGGTTTAGGTCCAAAGTGGACAATATCATGCCATTGTGGAGATATGCGAATCTTATAGGCACTAACATTCTCTGAATTTGAATTACATGAACAGTTTAACTCGGCCTCGGCCGAGAAAAGGGTTGCTTTTCTTGCAGGTCAAAGAAGAAAAGAGAAGAGCAAACCACCTCCCAAGGAAGAAGAAGAGTCTGAATCCGAAGGCGAACCCAAGTCCGAATTTGAAGAAGAGGTCGAAATAGTCAACATAGTCTGGAGGATAATTCGAAAAGAAAGGGAGCAGTTGAAGAACAAGAAACCCCCAAAAAACTAGACATGCTACGAATGCAACAAGAAAGGGCACTTCAAGTCAGACTGTCCAAAAATGAAGCCAAAACGAAAGGGATCAAAGAAGGCTTTTCAAGTGACTTGGGACGAAGAAGCACTACAAGAAAATGAAAAATAGCGACGAAATATTAGCGACGATTTATTAATTCGTCGCAAAAACTAAACATTTACGACAAATTTCTTTATCGTCGCAAATAATCTTATATTTGCAATGAAAATTTAGTTTTTCGTCGCTACCATAATATATATTTACGATGATATAAACATATTCGTCGTAAATTGATACTTAGTGACGGAATACATAAATATTCATCATAAATAATTTAGCGACGACCAATGACATTTCGTCGCAAATCCTTCAGTCGAGCCACCAGTCAACTTAACTCGATTCCGTGGCCGGCCAAATGTTTGGTAGTCGAGTCATCAATCCCGCCAGTCGACTGACTATTGGGGACGAAATATTTAAATTTCGTCGCAAAAGATTCAGTCGATCTGCCAATCAAGTTTACTCGATTATGTGGCCGGCCAAATGTCTAGCAGTCGAGTTGTCAATCTCGCTAGTCGACTGACTGTTAGCGACGAAATATTTAAATTTCATCGCGAAAGATTTAGTCGAGCCGCCAGTCGAGTTTACTCGATTCTGTGGCTGGCCAAATGTCTAGCAGTCGAGTCGTCAATCCCGCCAGTCGACTGATGATCAAATATTAGCGACGAAAATATAAAAATCATTGCTAAAGTAGTAAATATTAGCGACGCATATAGTTAATTCGTCGCTAATTTCCATGGAAAAACCCTTGCCCGTGCCGATTCCTCCATTTTCTTAGCGCGACTTCCTCTTCCGACGATTCTCCTGCTCTCTGGCGACAAGCTCCGCGCGAATCTTCCTTCATCTCCGTGCTTCACCTCCGGCTCTAGCTTCTCCGTGCTTCGGCTTCTCTGTGCTCTGACTTCTCTTCTCCGGTGCGTGCCACTCCTCTTCTCCGGCACATGCGACTTCTCCGGCTCCGACGATTCTCCGGCTCCGGCAGCAGCTCCGGCGACTTCTTCTCCAACTCCGGTCTCCAGCTCTGATTTCTTCTTGGCGCCATCTTTAACTCATTCTTCAGCTCCGACTTAGGTTTATACAAATTCTTTGTTCAAAGTTTTACAATAAATTTAGGGTTTTTTTTTTATATTATTGTTATGATTAGATGATAAATTTTGGGATTTGTTATACTCAGACGATGAATTTAGGATTTTGTTAGGGTTTAAGGTTATTATAGATTATATATATATGGTTGTTAGGGTTTTGTTAGCGATTAGGCGATGAATTTAGGGTTTTTTTTATCATTTAGATTTGGACGTATTCATGATAATCAAGCAATAACTTATTGCCTAGATGATACATTTGAAAATATGTTGTCAATTAGATGATTTTAGGAGTATTTTGCGATTAGAGGATAAGTTTAGGATTTTTTGATTTTTAGATTATAATGTTCGATGATAAACATAGGGTTATAATGCAAATTGTAGGTTATGTTGTGTGAGATTTAAATTATAAATTGTGTGATTATTTTGTATGTGACAACTAAATTTGAGTTGGTAAATTTTTTTTATTGAAAATTAATATAAAAATAATTGTATATATGTTTAACCAGGGTTTAAGAATATGGATAAAAGTTGGATAATGATTCAGAATCGGATTAGTCCTGAATATATCAATGGGTTGAATCAGTTTATAAATATTGCAGAGAATTACATTATTAGTTTGAATTTATCAAAAATTCGTTGTCCATGTCGACAGTGTAGCAATTTGTTTCAGTATGAATTGGATTATGTGCGAGGACATCTTTATAGGTGGGGTTTCGATAGATTATATAAAGTCTGAAACTTTCGTGGAGAAGCTTCTATATCATCCGATAGTATATAAATATCGTCAATCAAGATGAGTCATCTTCAGCTCCACCTCCTCCTAGAGTTTGTGAACATTTATATTTTGAACTAGTGAAATTGTGCTCGATTTGAATGTGTTTGCATTTTAATACTATGAATTTGTGAAAATGGATGTTTTGGACTTTAAATTTGATGTTATGTTAGTTAGTTTTAAATGTATATGTTGGTTTTATTATTTCAATTGTATGATGTTAAGTTAAATTGCGTGGTTGATATTGTATTACAAGATTTTGAATACAAAAAAAATGAATTTTGAAAATCGATATTTTCATGGTTAGCGATGATTTTTTTTAATATTTCATCGCTAACGGTCGATATACGACTTCAAAATTTTGAGGGTTAGCGATAAAAATAATTTCGTCGCTAAATTTGGGGTATCAGTCGAGTTGCCAGTCAACGCGTTCGACTATTGTAGGACTTTAGTGACAAAATTTATACATATCGTCGCAATAGTATCTCCAGTCGTGGCGCCAGTCAAGGTGCTCCCGCTTCTGTGGCTAGCCAAAAAATAGATGTTAGCGACGAAATTTATTAATATCATCGCAAAAGTATCTCCAGTCGAGGTGCCAGTCGAAAGGCTCCCACTTCTGTGGCTGACTAAAAAATAGATTTTAGCGATGAAATAAGGTGTTTTCGTCGTTAACATCCAGTCGAGTCGCTAGTCGAGTTGCGACGACTGATGTTTAGCGACGATTATTTATCTTTCGTCGCTAATATCGGTGATTTTCCTATTTTTCGGTGTCGAAATTTTGTGACAAAATCTTTATTTTTGGCGACATTTCCATTTCCGTCAGTAATATTAACGACGAAAATATTTTAATTCGTCGCTAATTTGTCTTAGCAACCAGCTTTTTATGACGACTCTAGAGACGAAAGTTTTTTGTCGTAAAATGTATTTAGCGACGAAGTTTTGGTATTAGAGACAAAAATAATTTGTCACTAATTTCTCTTTTTCTTGTAGTGAAGAAGAAAGGCAAGGGGTCGACTTGGCACTCGTGGCAAGACCAGTAGAGTCCGAGTCAGTGTCCGAAGTCGAATACAAATCCAACTCCAACTCTGACTCCGAGGACGATTTCGAAAAGAGACTCAAAGCCGGATCAAAAGAAAAGATTAAGGTAAGACGTTCGTTAATTGACAATCTATATTGTGCAATTAAATTATTAGATTAAAAAGTTAGCTAAGACCGAGTCTAGGGGCGAGTCCTTGCTTGAGGAGGTTAAAATCCTTAAGCAAGAGGTCACTCTAACCTCTTCGACTAGTCAAGTTCAAGAGGGGAACTCAACTCAAGTCAAACAACTTGAGAAAGAGAATTCTCTCTTGAAAAGACAAGTCCAAGAGCTCGAGGCTAGGTTGGAAAAGTTCACTTTGGGGTCCAAGAATCTTAACTGACTCCTTGGAACTCAAAGAGCTGTGTACAACAGAGTCGGACTCAAATTTAGGATAAATACTACGAACAGGTCTTATATGTCAATTGTTAATCGTAGTAATCAAAGAGTCCAGCCATGGGTCCTAAAGATTTTGTTAAATTCACACATAAGGATTAATAAGTATTGGATTCCCCAGGATCAAGTCCACTATGTGGACAGACCGTACTGATTCAATGATCTAAGGGGAGCTAGTACTAAAATTGTTTATCCAATTTCTTAACTTTACATGCTCAGCTCTTCGTTTTAATTTCTAGAATGGTTAGATAGGATAAATGGTTAATCAAACTTGATAACATAGTATCAGGGCATGGCGAGATGATAGTACGTTAGGGAAACAAGGTCTTGTGTATCCGAGTTAGATAAGGCGTATCTAGCTTGGTGCATTCGACTAAGTTGAACTAGCTAAAGCTACCTCGTCGTATCCTATACTAGTTAGACCAGGAAGTAATCTTGAGTGACTTAAGTGAACATTTTCTTGAATTTGGCTTTGTCTAAGGAAGTGGTTGTCGTTCTGATCAAAGAAGACCCATGTGACTCGCCACAACCATGTAAGACATTTTCTCGAAAAGCTTACTTAACGATCTAAGGGTTAAATCCGAATCTAACCCAAGGTTGATTAATCTTCAAAACACTAAATTTTAATTAAGTCAAAATTGGAATCATCTCACAAGAACGTATAAGGTCAACATATTTTGAGACACATAGAAAGGGTGAGATGCTTAGGACATTTTGAAATAGGAACAACATACCTGTCGAATTGCTTTTAAAATCTATAAAGATACTTACTTTCTTGGTTGTTATTGGTTGGCTAATACTATAATCCTTAGGGTCAAGTTTAGCCCCCTAATCCTTCTAGATTCCATGTGATTGGCTAAGGGGGGAGAAACCAAACGTAAGGATTATATTACAAACCTTTTAAGGTATTTTGAATGTACCCATGCTTATAACTCCTAGGGTTTTGAAATCAAAATTATGTTTGAAGTAGTTTTCAAGACCTTTACTTTACCAAAACTAGCAATTATACATCCTCTCATAAAAACTGAGTAAACATTGTTAGTGCAGAGGAATAGTAGACTTAAGTTCATAAATTTTAATGGGACACATGCTTGGATTTCATTTGAATAATATTACATACGAGTTTTCTGTACTCAAAATACACCCCTATTTTTTTTTTTAAATAATCCCTCAGTTTTTGATTTATGGCAAAAGGGGGAGAAGAGGGCAAAGTTAAGGGGGAGTAGGGGGAGCACAAATGTTTTTTCAATACTCACCTAAGGTCAAGGGGGAGGTTTTGAAAAAAAAAGTTTTACTCACTTACTTGCTTACACTTCCCACTTGTTCATTATCGTTACTTGTTTTGCACTTAAATTTCTCTTAACTTTGAGTCGGGTTGCCATAGATAAAAAAGGGGGAGATTGTTGGTGCAGTGACACTAGATAATCGAACTTGGGTTTTGATTATGGAAAAAACTCAAAGTTAAGCTCTTATTGTTATCTCATGAGCTGAGTTAAGTATGCAGGAAATGGTTAAGCTAAGCCGAAGGTCAGCGACACCCGAAGAATCTCGAGTCGAGAAACCGCAGTGGTCGGGCGACACCGAAAGAACTTTGTGGGAGTCGAAGAACCCGTTAGGGCAATCTCTTGCCATGATAAGGTTTTGATGTGTGTGGCAAAGGGTTTAAGTTAGGTTGTGATTATGATTTGATATGTGCATTGGAGTCTTGCAGGGCTTAGTAATTCGCACATGGAGCCTTGGCGAGTTTCACCTCTCATGACTCGATCCTTGAGTCGGTGAAGGAGAGCTCTGTGGAAGTCGTGCGCTTGGTGCATCCGAGGGACCGCCAGACGAGGAGCTTGGAGTGAAGCCGGAGGAAGTAGACTTTAGGGCGAGATGCGAAGGATGGCGCTGCAGAGCCGTGCGCTTGACGCATCCGAGGGACGTGGCCGGAAGAAGATAACTTCGAAGGCGAGGGACTCCGAGGGATGAGAGTGAGTGAATGTAACCCGGGAAGGGGTAGTAGCTCTTAGGTGAAACTTAGCCATTTGGCTAAGTGTCGGATGAGTTTTTCCGACATCAGTCGACTGCCATGAATGGCAGTCGACTGCTCTGAGTCGAACGGGTTCGACTAGTATCCGACTCATGGGCATTTGGCCCAAGTCGATCGCCATGGATCGGCAATGATCATCGCCGATCGATCGGACCGACCGGATAAGGGATGACAATGATCGCGGCGCGCACGCAGAATGGAGTCGAGCTCGCGGAGCAATCGACTGATCATGCATCAGTCGACTGATGGTAAGATTAGTCGACTAATGATGTTGCCATTGGATGTAATCCAACGTGGAAAGCAGCCGTTATTGGGCAACGGCTACAGGACCAGTCGACTGATCGGGGCATCAGTCGACTGCTCCTGTGTCAACGGGAAGAAACCCTCTTCCTCTATAAAAAGGAAGGAGATGAGACTTTGGGAGGCTAATGCTTGAACTCCAATCTTCTCCCAAATTGCCATAAACATCTTCCCACTCTTCTTACTTGCTTTTACTTCATTCTTATTGTAAGAAGAGTGATTTTGGTTGTAAAGGTTACCTCCACCTAGCTTGGTGCAAAGGAGAGACCAATAGTGTTTGGCTTTGGAGGAGTGATTCACCTTGGACGAATCGGACCGTAGATTAGCGGCGTAGCCGTGAACCACATTACATTTTGTGTTAGCGTTTGTATTCTTCTTTGTTTGTTTGCTTGTCTTGTTTTTGTTATTTCCGCTTGCGCTAATTAGTTTTGTAGATGAGCAAAATCCACCATCCAAGTAAAGAGGGCTATTCACTTCCCTCTAGCCAGCCGATCGATCCCCTACAAGTGGTATTAGAGCCAAGGAAAGCTTGTCGAGGACTAACCGCCACAACAAGCATATTCAAAAGATGGCCGGCTCCAACATTCACCCACCAAAGTTCGAAGGGGAATTCGCTTGGTGGAAGAAGAGAATGGAGGTATTTTTCGAGACCGATTTTGATATTATGCTTATAATGGAAAATGGTTTCGAGTTGCCTAGGGATGAAAGGGGTGAACCAATTGAAAAATCACGATGGACTAAGAAGCAAAGAGAGGAGCACCTTGCAAACTCAAAGGCAAAACATCATCTTCTCAATGTGCTCCCTCAACAAGAGATCAATCGAATCAGAGAATGTTCTAGCGCCAAAGAGATATGGGAGAAGCTTGTAGAACTCCATGAAGGCACATCCGAGGCCAAGCTAGCAAGGAGAGATGTCTTCCTCTCCCAACTCAACAACATTAAACTAGAAAAGGGAGAAAAGATACTTTCCTTACATTCCCGTTTCAAGGAAATTATAACCGGTTTGTCAAGTGTAGGTGAGAAGCTATCAAACCGGGATATGGTCATGAAGGCTATAGATGCCTTTCTGCGGTCCTCAAAGTGGAGCTCCATGGTGGACTCCTTCTATATTTCGAAGAATTTAGAAGTGAGCACCTTGGAGGAGTTCTTCTCAACAATGGAGCTCCATGAAACGAGGATTGAAGGAATACAAGAAGAGCCAAGACCTCAACTTTCAAGAGGAGTAGCATTTTTGGCAAACAAGGGGAAGAAGAAGATGGAGATCCCCTCCTCCTCCGATGATGAAGCATCCTCCTCCTCCATGGATAGCACGGAAGAAGCCTACATGGTAAGGAGGGTAAGGTGTGCTTTAAAAGGTTTTCAATTTAATAAATCTAATGATAGGAATAGAAGACCAAGGGGAAAAATTATTTGCTACAATTGCCAAGGAGAGGGACACATAAGGGACAATTGTCCTCTCCTAATCAAGAGCAAAGAAGAGAGGAAGAAGAAAGAAGAAAAGAAAAAGAAGAAAGGTAGCAAGAGGAAAGAAGAAGAGAAGAAGGCCAAAGAAAAAGGGAAGGTCAAGGCATTCAAAGCAAAGACATGGGATGATCCTCCTTCTTCATCTTCATCCGAAGAAGAAGAACATGTCTTCTCCAACCTTGCATTGATGGCTTTTGATGACTTGGATTGCTTTTCCACCGAAAATGAAGAATCAAGCACAAGTGGAGAGAGCTCAAGTAAAGGGGGAGCCTCCTCTACATCTTCATCCGAAGAAGAAGAAGACATGGAAGCTATGGTAACAAATCTAACTCCCAAGAAAATAGTTTCCATGGTTTCTAGCTTAACTAGGGATTTATTTAGAGCAAAGAAAAAGAATAAAAGCATGCTAGATCAAATTAAGGACTTAGAAAATAAACTAGAAAAAGCATGCTTAAATGAAAATGAAAATATTTCTTCTTGTCATGATGATGCATGCTCACATGAATATATGTCATTTAATGTTAGTGATGCATGTATGGAAGAAAATAGGGCTTTAAGAGAGAAAGTAGATTATTTAACCAAAACCCTAGAAAAATTCACAATTGGCTCAAATACTTTGAATATGATCATAGGGAGTCAAAGGGCAAGCTTTAACAAGAAAGGCCTAGGATACAAAGAAAAGAAAAATGAAAAGGCCTATAAATGCCTAATTGCTAGGGGACAAGATAGGAAGAAAGTAATTGCTAGGAAATGGATTCCTAAGGAATTTCTAGTGAACCCCATAGGCAAGAACTTATTTTGGGTTTCAAAATCCATCCTTAAGGGTTAGAAAAACCCTAGGATAGTCAACCATATGGACTTGACCTATATCATAATTTGGTTGACTTAGGATGACGGGACAACATTTTTGAAATAGTGTTGGGTGATGATAATGTGCCCCAAAATAGATAATAATGCTGAAATCGTGATATTTAATGAAATTGCTATGTATGTTTGCAATCATGATCTATGATTTTGACATTTGGCACATAATCATGAGAAATAGGGTTTAAATTAATTAATACATATATTTCATGATCATAATGTGAAATTAGTTCATATATGTCTTTGTGATCATGAGGATTGATAGGATGATACTTAACCTTGATAGAATTGCATGAAAATAATGGTTAAGTACATACAAATACCTTTAGGATACATTTCACACTCACAATAGGCTATCTTGATTGAAAACTTAGCATGAGTGAGATGTCAGGATGATACAAATGTCCACTAATGCCTATGGCATTTAGATGGTCATTCAAGGTATCAAAATAGCAATAATAGACCAATCATGGGGAAGACTTATGTTTAATTCATAGACATATTGCCCAAAGATCATGGTTGGATATTTCATATGTTTTCAAAACAATTTCTTACTTTAAAATCTGTGTATTCATGTTTTGAATCAATCCAAAGCAAAACTAGGTGTTAAAATGGATACTATCATGATAAAAAACCTAGTGGTTTTTAAACCTTTTGGATTTTTGGTAAATCTCTGAAAATACAATGATTTTTCATGAAAACTATTTTTCATTGATAGATATACTTAAAAGAAATATGTTCCCCAAATTTCATGATTTTTCAAATTTTCTGAAATTTTTAACGCATTTATGAAATTCATCCATAAAAATCAGAAATCTCGAAATCCATGTGCCAGTCGACTGGTAGTCTGAACCAGTCGACTGGTAGTCTGATAATATGCCCTGTAATCTTTTTATCCAATTTTAAGGCATGTTTTGGGTGTTATTTCTCTCTAGACTTGATGTCATGCTTAGATAAACTTTGTTTAATGTTTTTGATGGTGTCAAAGGGGGAGAATTGTATGTTTAAGGGAGAATGTATTTAGGGGGAGTTTCATGTATTAAGGGGGAGAGTTGCTAATCATGTTATTCATATGCTTTCTTTCCTTAATATTTTATCAAATGTTTTACTTAACTTAAACGGATTGCCACACATCAAAAAGGGGGAGATTGTTAGGGCAATCTTTTGCCATGATAAGGTTTTGATGTGTGTGGCAAAGGGTTTAAGTTAGGTTGTGGTTATGATTTGATATGTGCGTTGGAGTCTTGCAGGGCTTAGTAATTCGCACATGGAGCCTTGGCGAGTTTTACCTCTCATGACTCGGTCCTTGAGTCGGTGAAGGAGAGCTTTGCGGAAGCCGTGCGCTTGGAGCATCCGAGGGACCGTCGGACGAGGAGTTTGGAGTGAAGCCGGAGGAAGTAGACTTCAGGGCGAGATGCGAAGGATGGCGATGCAAAGCCGTGCGCTTGGCGCATCCGAGGGACGTGGCCGGACGAAGATAACTTCGAAGGCGAGGGACTCCGAGGGATGAGAGTGAGCGAATGTAACCCGGGAAGGGGTAGTAGCTCTTAGGTGAAACTTGACCATTTGGCTAAGTGTCGGATGGGTTTTCCCGACATCAGTCGACTTCCATGAATGGCAGTCGATTGCTCTGAGTCGAACGGGTTCGACTAGTGTCCGACTCATGGGCATTTGGCCCAAGTAGTCGGCCATGGGAATGATCGGCATCATGTCCGACATCGATCGCCGAAGGATGGATGTGATGATGGCCTTGTCTGCAGCATAGAATGAAGTCGAGCTCGTGGAGCAATCGACTGATCGTGCATCAATAGACTGATGGTAAGATCAGTCGATTGATGATGTTGCCATTGGATGAAATCCAACATGGAAAGAGGCCGATCCGATCGGGGCATCGGGCATCGATCGCTTGCTCTGTCCGAGGAAGAAACCCTTTTCCTCTATAAAAAGGAAGGGGATGAGGATTTGGGAAGCTAATGCTTGAACTCCAATCTTCTCCCAAAGTGCCATAAACGTCTTCCCACTCTTCTTACTTGCTTTTACTTCATTCTTATTGTAAGAAGAGTGATTTTGGTTGTAAAGGTTACCTCCACCTAGCTTGGTGCAAAGGAGAGACCAATAGTGTTTGGCTTTGGAGGAGTGATTCACCTTGGACGAATTGGACCGTGGATTAGCGGCGTAGCCGTGAACCACGTTACATTTTGTGTTAGCGTTTGTATTCTTCTTTGTTTGTTTGCTTGTCTTGTTTTTGTTATTTCCGCTTACGCTAATTAGTTTTGTAGACGAGCAAAATCCACCATCCAAGTAAAGAGGGCTATTCACCCCCCTCTAGCCGGCCGATCGATCCCCTACAGAACCTAGGTGGAAGACCGAAAGCTAAGCGATAGGTCAGAAAGAGCTGGAGGTAAGCACGAGTGCGAAGAGAGATGGTAAGGTCGTGTCCTCTGTACGGGGACAACTGTAGGCGACGATCCGACTAAGACTTCCAGTGGAAAGTCTAGGTTGAGATCATATGGTAAGTGATCGTCAAATTTACTATCTCTTATTTGTATTGTGCTAACTTTGTGTTGTAGTTGAATAACCTAGCTGGCAGTCGACTGCTGCTAGCATTAGTCGACTGATGAAGGACATTAGTCGACTGCTATTCAAACTGTCCAGCTCGATGAAGGTGAGGATAAGATCCCCTTATCTTGGGGTGAGGTGTCCTTTTGATGCAGATCTGGATCTCGACGAGATAAGATTTGGAGGGCTATAAAAGAAGGGGGGTTTCACCCCTTTAGGTCATCAAAATTGCTATCAAAGTGCTCCCACAATGTCGTACCATCAACAACTACTCTAAGACGTTGAAACGCTGCCGCAACACCGACGACACGCAACATCTCAAGTCTTTATTTTCGTCAATACATTTCAAGTCGTAGCTTTAATCAGTACATTTAGTATTCGAGCTTTTGTCTTCAAGTTTTTCGTTGTAAAGAGGAGAGGTGGGATTGTGCCTCTACCTCTAGATTGCTTTTTATTGTAATCATCGTCTCCTACCTCCAATGAGGAGGAGACTCTATAGTGGATTGCCCTTTCGTACGTGGTCAAGGATTGCGGGGCCTTGGAGTAGCAACCTTTTGGTTGTGAACCAAGTAAAAACAAAATTATCTCCTTTACTTTTATTGTTTATATTCCGCTGCGTTTATTACTCATGTTTTGTCGACAAACTAAAAGAAGTTTTCAAGCTCGCTATTCACCCCCCCTTCCTCTAGCTTTCTTTCAATCCAAATGTGCCTTCCTTTGGGTCGACACAATATTTGCATGATTGATAACCTCATATGAGTCAGGTTTGATTATATCAATTATAACCACAGTTCACTATTCCTTTAATCAGTCACATAACATGCCTTCTTTTGGGTCGACACCTTACATGTATGATGTTTATAGTGAACTCCCTTTAAACATATATCTGGCATAAAGATGATTTTCCTTTGAGCCAACCATCCTTAGCATAGATATAGATCCACTCACACACTGTTGCACTAAGTTTAGCTAATAGTTCTCACTTTGGTGATAGTATTAGTTCAATTTAATAACACATGTGCTAATGGATACAAATGAAATCCTAGGTAGCTCGACTATATTACAACTATTAACTAATCTAGGGAATGCAAAATGACCATAACATGGGACTCAAAAACTTTGAAGCCTTCGAAAAGGAACTAAATGATGTTTTTAAGACCTAAAATAGGGTGTTACAGAATTTTACCACATAATAAACATAGATCTTTGAATGTGCTTCGAAATGCCACCAAGAACACCTCAAAACTCATCCCGAGTGAAAAGTTATGACCTTCGGAAGTTCTCTTCGTAATCAGTCGGCTATTGCCATATAATAGTCGACTGATCGTGATCAGTTGATTGCTCCAGTCGCCTAACAAAGCTTCTGTGCTCAAACTAAGGCCCAACAGTCGACTAGTGATTGATGGTAGTCGACTGATGTCATCAGTCGATTGCCCTAGTCAACTAAAATCCATTATGTGTCGAAGTCTAAGCTCACCAATCGGTTGGAGTAACCCAGTTGAGTTATGCAGTTGACTGACAAATATTTTGTTCGAAATTTCCCATGTACCAGTCAACTGTTTCTTATAGCAGTTGACTGATTAGGATCAGTCGAGTGCCCTAATTGACTAAAAAACATTATGTGCGTCGAATTTTGACCAGCAGTCGACTGATGGTCCATATCCGTCAACTAAAGCTGTGCCAATCGACTGATGTTGACATCAGTCGACTGGTGACCTAATTTTTATAGATATAAATGATCATTTTGACAAATAACAATGATGACTACGCTGCCTAGTACTTCGCAAAACACATGCTAAACCTAGTACTCCTAACCCTTAGATTTGATAATTATGCATGTTTAAACATGTTAAATGAAGATCTAATGCAAAACACATGCATTTGGACCAAAATCATCGAAAAGGGCATCCTAATGTTGCACAATCAATGACACCTAACTTGTGCTCCGATACCAATTGATGGATCTTTTTGGATCCTTCAATGGATTGCGCATCCACATATGTGATGGAAGAAACGAAAACAAAATGATCCGTACATAGGATCTTGTCTATTGATCTACAACAAGTATGCGAAAACAATACAATAGAAACGTAAATGAAAGCAATAACCATGCACCTGAATCCGGAGTCAACATCGCCAGAAGAATATGAAGTTGGAAGAAGCTGAAGAGCTGCAGGGCTTGATCTTCCACAGGTCGAGAGAGTCGGCCCCTTATACCCTGTCCGATGGGGGAAAATGTTAGGAATGATGTGCCTGCTAGAAGGGGGGGGTGAATAGCACTGGCGTTGCTCGATGGAATTCATTCGATCTTGCTTGCTACAATTATATTAGTACACAGCGGAAATAATAGAAATACAATACAATTAACAACAAGCACAATGCACAACACAAAATATAATGTGGTTCGGAACCGAATGGTTCCTACTCCACGGGTTGGGCTCATAAGAGCCCTAGTGATGCAAATCACACACCACTACTAAGTAAACTCCTTCTCGACACAAGTCGGAGGTGGAGAAACCTCGTACAAATGATTACACTAAGTAATAAAATAAATACAAGCAATTACACTAATGAAATGCAATACAAGTAAAGAAAAATACTTTACAATTGCGCTTTTGGATGCTTGCTTTGTGGTTGCTTGAAATGCACTTGGAGACCCTGATTTGCAACAGCAAATCGCCCCAAAACTCCTCAAGAACCCGATTGCCAAATCCTCCTCCACAAGCTCCATTTAAAGCTTCTGCCTGGGCTGGATTTCGCCTGTTAGTCGACTGATGTCACTGTTGTCGTGAGACAACGGCTAGATCCACGCTGGAAAAATCCAACGGATCCATCATCAGTCGATTGACCTTACACATCAGTCGACTAATGTCTCAATCAGTCGAGTGGTCGGGCCGATCACTCAACTGGAGAATATTCTGTGCCCGAAATCCTGACCACCAGTCGACTGTTCAAGCCAGTAGTCGACTGCTAGGATACTTTCCGTAGTCAAACCCTAGTTGACTCCTACCAGTCAACTTACCCATGGTCCCAGTCAACTGATACACCTCAAACATGAGGTTTTAACCCAAGTATGGTGCCCCCATACTTGCTAGACCACCCGTAGCCTAGACCTAAGCCTTTTAGCCACCTCCGTCAGCCTCGCACCTATTGGATCCCTCTAAGTCATCCATGACTTGTTCATCCATACGCTAGCCTTCAGGTGCTTCCATCAGCTATTGTTATGCTAACGGTGTCTACACTGCCAAGGCACATTGGACTTATGCTGCCAAGACTCCGCTTGGACTTTACGCCGCCAATCATTGGACTTATGCTGCCAAGACTCCCGCTTGGACTTTACGCCGCCAATATCAAACCCCTTGAACTTTCCAAATGCCAAGACTCAAGTTTGGACTTTCCCTTGCCAACCCATGTTGGACTTTCCATGCCAAGTACTCAAGACTTAGACTTTCCCATGAAATACTAACCTGGGTCGATTGCATCAGCAATCTCCCCAACACATGTCAGACATCAATGTCAGACATCCATGTCAAACATCAAAATACTTACTCGATTCAAACTCGAGTCCGGTCAATCATGACCTGGGCCGATTGCACCAACAAAAAAGAGTCGGTCGATCGTCCACTCTCCTACGGGGATCACACCCTTTGTATAGAGCTAATCTAAAATCCGTTAACAACCCATCAATGCTAATGACATGGGTTAAAGAGTTCTACACATATGGATCCAAAATCCATTAACCCACATCCAATAACACAAACCCGTTAACTTAAAATCATAATTGTTAGATCACTTTAATCGGGTTCGAACCAATGCGACACACTTGGATGCATTACAATAATCACATGTAAGCACACCACCAGCAGGGATCACGAGTCGCCATTGTATCCTGAAAAACGAATATCTCGTGTTGACCTCAAAGTACCGTGGGGGTGAGATGAATCTGTTTTATGGAATCTGCATTAAACACAAACCTTGACTCGTTAGAATACGTTTCACAAAATGCGCGTAACTGAAATAAAATATAATAAATTTCTAATTTATTACATCACACACACCATACACATACAAGATATAACAGTGCAAGACATATCCATAAAATAAAATTTTAACTTCAATAATAAATTATACCAGACGAATGATGTGGAACGGGAAAGGTATCAACCAAAACAACATTGTCAAATGTTATCTCTATTCGTATACGCACCGAGTTCTTGTCAGACGACTTCCAAAGCCCAAGTTTCATCCTTGCGAAAGGTTCTAGTCTTGCGTGTGAAAACAATATTTATGCCCAGTAGTGTACGCAACCAGGCGACACAAACGAAAAGAGAAAACTGTCTGGGGTAGAATTTGTCCATATAGATTTTTTCACTTTTCGATGGCTTTAACCGGCTGCAATGGTTGTTGCCGATGGAGAAATCACCGGGGAAGGTTCCTCCACAAGTGAGGACACCGAAGGAGGGCTACTGGAGCCAAAGATGGCCGACGACAGCAACTTTTGGCGGTGGAGAAAAATCTGGACAGATATTTTATCCTTGGGCGTCAAGAGGAGGAGAGGAGAAGAAGAGCGAAATTTCCTTTTCACCTTGTTTGCCCTTGGTTCCTAATCTAATATATAGAATTCCTATCAAGTTAGAGGAGCAAGTTCCAAACCCGCATCCATTAACCCAAAGCCCATACCAATAGCCTTAAGTTTGGTTCATAACCAAACCACTTGGTTCAATAACCAAACTGCTTTTAATTTAAATCAAATAAATTTGGTTTAAAATTAAACCAAAACGGGTTCAACTCGTCTTCATAAGATGTGGCTCATCTGCATTTCCATTCCTACAAAATACTTTCCATATTTGTCGTTCGTCTGTATTATGTTTGAGAGGTATCCTAAGGCAATCGCCTTATGGCTATTTATTTGATAAATAAAGATTCACTATTTGAGTGCACATCTCATATGTGTTTGATTGGATCTTAAACTCATTTACTGAATGTCCGCAATACGATTCATAGCATGAGAAAATTTGTGATTGGATCACAACTAGTGAGTTTTTCTACATGTGTTGTTAAATATGAAAAATTTAAAATATTAAATTAAATGACCAAGGAATTAAGAAAAATAATCTTGGAAATTTTTCAGGATTTTTAGGGAATTTTAGGAATTTTTCTGAATTTAAACGGAGTCTATATGAGATATTTATGGGGATAAAATAAATAGACTTCGGTGGAGTCTATTTAAGGGGGTTAATAGATGGTATTAACTTAAATAGAAATCCTAGATTTTTCCCCGACGCCTCTTCCTCTCGCGATTTTGCGGTTTCTCTTTCGTGACATCTCCTCCGCGCGACCTTTCCCTTTGCCTCCTCTCGCCTTTTCTCCTCGCGGCAGACGACTCTCGCCTTTTCTCCTCACGGCAGACGACGCTCGCCTTTTCTCCTCGCGACAGATGGCTCTCACCTTTTCTCCTCGCGACAGACGGCGGCGGCTGAACCTCCCTCTGCTGCTGCTTGCCCGAGTCGCACATGCACTGACCTCCTCTGCCACAGGACCATCGCCGCGAGCCTCTTCTTTCCCCGCGCCTGCGGCCACAGGATCTCCGCTGGCCTTGCGTCCGACACCACAAGCAGGGGTCAACACCGTGCGTGTCATCGTCTCACACCATTGCGCTGTTGCCGCCTTTATTGGGGGTTGTGGTCTCTCCGGTGGTTGCCGGAGCAGGCTATTAGGGCATCGACAGGTCCTCTTCTCCGGTGAACCGAGCAGCTGGGAGGGAAGTGTTGCCGATGAAGTGGAAGTTTATGGTAATTACCTTGTTTTTATTTTCCTTTTCTGTCTAGCGTGTGTGTTGGTGTCGGGTGGTGAGACATGGGAAGGGGTCGGCTGTGAAACAGGGATTGAGTCTCCTGTAAAGGCTGCGAACAGTTGGGGGTGGATAGTGCACGGATGTGGGCCGGAGTTGTGGTCGATTTGGGTTGATTTTGAGGTTTTGGCCGGATGTGATTGGGTTGTTGTCGGTTGTACGACCATAAATGGTATGTTAAGTGAGCAATGAATGGTTCAGAATGTGTTTTGATCTATGGGATAGATCTACTTTGGGTGAGTTAGCTGTGAGGTTTTGTTTGGATGTTGTACACATGATGATAGGGGTTGAGAAATTATATTCGAGTAATTGGACGAAAAGATGGTTATATTAGGTGGAAGGTGATCGAGATTTTATTAAGCCTTTGGGTTAATTGGTTATGTAAGAAATTGATTAAGTATTCGATTTGTTGGTGGATTGCATTTTTATGCTTAACAATAGTTATGCTGTATGTAGGTTTCGATCACGAGGCAGGTCCACGGTCGTGACGATTTCATTTTTGTGGGCATTTTATCAGGCGGGTATTTTGACTTATCTTTTTGATATAGTCATGTTGATATGCTAGTTAGTTATAACTTGCAATAATTTTCATGTTTATTTGCCTTGTATGTTATTGTGCCTACTTGATACATGCATTGGATCAGTTTATAGTTATATCTTCCCTGTTTTACTTGGATCATTGATATATACTTATTGGTTGTGCATATTATTCGGATATGTATTTTAGTTGGTATTACATGCTTTAGTATCATGCACCATCTTGCATGATTGCATGCTGGCTGGACGAGGTTCCTTTGTAGTTGAGCCCGCAGCCAGTTACACGGTCTGCACACGCTGACACTCATGGGTTAGTGGTACATCAGAAGGGTGTGTGCAGTTGTTCTGTCAGGCTCCGCTGGTCCGCTCATGGGTGGCGATGAGGCAGCGTGGTAGCGGGCAGGGATCCCTCCTTTGGTCTACGACACCGAGAGATGAGAGCATTGCTCCCCCACTCTGTTTGGGGCAGGAGGATAGGTGTACTCTGACAGCATCCTGTCCACTCGATCACTCAGGAGCAGTGATGGTAGAGTGCACAATTTTCATAGCCCTACCCACTCGGCTTCACCATCGCGTGTGAGGCGGCTGACTGGCATCAGGGGTGACCATGTCATTTGCACCGCATGCATTTCGCATGGATAACATTTGTATTGTGTTTGCTGCATTTTTATTGCTGCCTTGGATGTTACATATGATTGCCATGCATACAGGATACATATTTGTATATGGTCTGATGACTTTATTTCTTTAGTATGACACATGCTCCTATATCAGGGTAGGAGATTCAGGTAAGTACAGTCCTTTTATATTTCTTTCTTGCATACTCTATATATGAGACTGTACTGGCATGATTGTTATTATTAGTTATATTTTACTATGCATATCGACTATATCCGTTGAGTTCATTGAACTTACTCCGTTGTTTTATATCTATTTCAGGATCAAGCTGTCAGGAGAGTTCATCTGCCAAACCCCCTCGTCGTGATAGTTTTTATTGGTTATTTGATTTATGGTTTTGGATATTTTGATTAGAAGATATGTTTAGGATTGGAGTTGGATTTATATAATTGTGGATATTTGGTATGTCCTTATGGACCTTTATCCGAATTTTATTTCGATTGGTTTTGGTTGGGTATTCCTGCCCAGATGGCAGAAGGGGTAAGTCTAGTTATTATAGACTGTTTATTATTTACCTTGATTGTTGTCCTGAGGCCTTATGACCTGCGTGTGTTGTTTGGATTTCGGTCGTGTTGACCGATGTATAGTGGTCGTGTAGGCCTTGTATGTAAGTTTGGTATTGCCACCCGTACAGGGGAGATGCTGTCGGATTTTTTTCTGGCGGGGACTCCCTCGGGGCGTGACAATTTATTTTGTATCAGAGCCAGGTTTTCGAGTTCCTAAGGGTTTTTGGATTTTTCGGAGTTTGCCACGTGTGGCAGGTTTTTGCGAGGCAATCTAGAAATTTTTGGATTGGTATGGATTTCCGACGAATTTTATGTTTCGGAAATTCGAGGTATTATTGACGAGGTTAATTTGGGGATTTGGCGGCGACGGGACCTCTCCTGGCGGCAAAATAAGTATGATGATTAATTTTATTATGTTTTTACTTGTAGTAACATCTGTATTAATTTAACAGAGATGAGACGAGGTGGGCATGCTCCTGCGCCGAGACGTGGTGCGGGGCGACCATGCCAGAGGACATTTAGATCTCTGGCGACGGAGTTGCCAGAGAGATCTACTGAGGGTGAGCATGTTGATCAGGGTCAGATTCCACTTGGTGCTGCGGGAGTCGTGGATCCTCAGTCCTCGACGGTTTCCCCTCCAGAGATACCCACTTCTGGGGTATCCGATATACCAGCGGGAGACCCTTATGCTACACACCAGACACCCCTGCTAGTAGGGCCTTCTACTACAGACCCGACAGGCCCATCAGTGGAGTCGGTCGACCCTCACTCGGTATCTGCCCTTGCGTATGCAACGACACCATCTACAGTTGTTTCACCAGCTCCTGCGACGACCCCTACTCATCTAACTGATGTGGCTGCGGCATGAGCTCGGATACCCGGTTTAGCAAAGTCAATGAAAAGTCAGTTCACCTTATTCAGTGGAGAGATTGATCCGAGCGTGGTTCAGTCTTGGATCGAGACTATGGAGCATACTTTCTACTATATGGTCTGCTCAGAGTGGGAGAAGGTAGAGTTGGCTGCCTTCCATTTACGAGGCGAGGTCGAGATCTGGTGGAACACGCATCACTCGATCATCGGCGAGCAGCAGATTACTTGGGCGAGATTTAGAGAGGCCTTTGAGAGTCAGTACTTCCCATGAGCATATCAGATGATGCGTCGTCAGGATTTTCTGAGTCTTTGACAGAATAATCGCTCACTAATGAAGTATAATACATAATTTAATCGGTTAGCCAGGTTTTGTTCGGAGTTAGTCGCTGAGGACAGGTCACGAATGATGCAATTTGTTCAGGGACTAGATGGGCATCTTCAGGTCAAGATGGCAGGATTTGACAGTTCTTCCTACCGAGAGGCATTGGATAGAGCTTTGTTGATCGAGTCGGCTCAACAGAGAGCTAATACTGACAGGAAGAGAAAACAGACAATGAACTACAGGACAGACCCAACAGCCACAGACTACTGGACAGTAGCAAAGTGGCCACAGTCAGTCGGGTCAGAGTCACTCTGGGGCATCTAGCCGGCCTCAGAAGTCAGGACGATCTTCAGCTGGGTCCTCCTGGTCTTCTCAGCAGAGCCGGAGGCCGCCCACTAGTGACACCTACTGTACTCGTTGTGGATCGAGGGAGCATACAGTCTCAGCCTGCTCCTTGGGATAGTCAGTTTGCTATTATTGCAAACTGCCTGGACACCTGAGCCGAGATTGTTCGTTGAAGGCCCAACATGTGGCTTCCGATGTTTCTATACAGGGAGGACAGTTGCGTCAGTCTGGGACTCAGAGAGGGGGGAAAATAGCCAGACCTTCGTAATGCCCGCAGAGGACAGCTTCCCCTATAGGAGTCGCATATGACATGCATAGACAGGAGTACTCCGGTCTGTGACGGTGTCACAGGTTGCTTTCAGACCACGATCGATGCAACCCCAACCACTAATGCAAGACTTGATCACCATCGATACAAGATCACCGCAGCCCGCCACTAGTTCAGATCACCGGCTACGATACAGACAACCACACCATCATACCACCGATCGCCTTCATATCACCACGACGCCTTCATATCAGCCTTCGTATTAGTCTCAGGCCCGAACACAGCCACCTCTGGCAGTGCTACCACCTCCACCTCCACCGGAGACTGGGCGGATTCATGCGATTACTAGAGAGGATGCACAATGAGCCAGCGAATCCATTTTTCACGGTACGGTTTCACTTTATGCATTTTCAGCTATTATGCTAATTGATACTGACAGTTCACATTCGTTCATTTCTCGTGCATTTATGAGAGAGATTGGTAGACTACCTACTATTAGATCATAGAGATTAATCGTTTCCCTACCGTCACGGTGATCGTTGGGCGTTACCGGGAGGTCAGGGTTGTCCCTTAGATTTGGTAACATCATACGTAGATTTATTGTGCTTGGACATGGTCAAGTTCGACATTATACTTGGTATGGATTGGTATAGCATCATGCCCACGATTGATTGCCGGGACGAGGTGGTCACTTTCCGACCTCCGAACCAACCCTCGTGGGATTTCACTGACATCTGGGATGACGACATATCGACCATTTCTGCGATTCAGGCTCAGAAGCTTTTATTGTATGGTTGCCAGAGTTTTCTATTATCTATGATCAATGTAGAAGACAGTGGTGACTCTCAGATCGCTGACATTCCTATTGTCCGAGAATATACGGATGTCTTTCCAGAGGAATTACCGGGTCTGCCTCCCAGAAGGCAAGTGGAGTTCATGATTGAGTTAATTCTGGGGCGTCAGACGCATCAGCTCCTTT
Source organism: Wurfbainia villosa (assembly GCA_025175895.1). Classification (NCBI taxonomy): domain Eukaryota; kingdom Viridiplantae; phylum Streptophyta; class Magnoliopsida; order Zingiberales; family Zingiberaceae; genus Wurfbainia; species Wurfbainia villosa. The sequence goes on from JAKLTH010000147.1 coordinate 3,525,872, forward strand.
ATCGTATGGCCAGAGAGAGTTGGGCGAGTTAAAGGTTGGCTCGAGGAGCTTTTGGGACGAGAGGTTTTATTAAGCCTAGTGTATCACCACAGGGTTCTCGGTTCTTTTTGAAGAAGAAAGATGGTTCGATGAGATTATGCATCGACTACGAGCGATTGAGCATCACCATCAAGAATAAATATCCCCTACCACGTATTGAGGACTTGTTTGATCAACTCAGAGGTACATCAGTATATTCTAAGATTGATCTACAGTCCGGATATCATCAATTAAGGGTTAGAGACTCTAAAATTCAGAAGACAGCGTTCCGTACTAGATATGGACACTATGAGTTTTTGGTAATGCCGTTTGGGCTTACCAATGCTCCAGCGGTATTCATGGATTTGATGAACTATGAATTTATGGATTTCCTAGATCGATTCGTCATTGTCTTTATTGACGACATTCTGGTCTATTCTCGTTCCGAAGAGGAACACGCGCAACATCTTCGTCTTGTTTTGGATAGGCTCCGACAGAAGCGACTATATGCGAAGTTCAATAAGTGCGCGTTCTAGTTACCCTCAGTTGGTTTTCTGGGACATGTCGTCTCTAGTAGAGGCATTTCAGTTGACCCCGTAAGATCGAGGTCGTCACGATTGGGAAGCGGTGAAATCGATTCAGAGGTTCACAGTTTCTTAGGCTTGGCCAGTTATTACAGACGATTCGTTGAGGGTTTCTCGAGCATCGCTATGCCATTGACATGCCTTACTAGGAAGGGCGTGAAGTTCATGTGGTCAGAGGCGTGCGAGACTAGTTTCCAGGAGTTGAAGAGGAGACTGGTGTCAGCACCGATTTTGGTATTGCCATTAGGGGACGACGGTTTCGTTCTTTATACCGATGCATCTCTGTAGGGTTTAGGTGCAGTCTTGATGCAGCATGGCAGGGTAGTCTCTTATGCTTCTCGCTAGTTGAAGGAGCATGAGAAAAACTACCAGTACATGATCTAGAGTTAGCTGCTATTATCTTTGCCTTGAAGATTTGGAGGCATCATTTATATGGTATTACATTTGAGATTCTCACTGATCATAAGAGTCTCAAATATCTATTTACGCAGAAGGAACTCAATCTCCGACAGAGGAGATGGATGGAGTTCCTGAAGGATTATGACTGTACCATTAGCTACCACCCAGGGAAAGCCAATGTGGTTGCCGATGCACTTAGCCGGAAGTCCCGAGGGACTTTAGCTTCCTTTCGAGTTTTAGTCACGGATTTGATTCAGGGTTTCTCTGAGTTGAGCCTTGAGGAGCAGGGATCGACAGAGCAGGGCATTCTGGTTACCATGGTTGCTCAGTCGTCTATTCGGACGAGAGTCTGGGAGGCTCAGGCCAGTGATCAACACTTGCAGTTTATTGGCAGTCAGATAACTTTTGGATAGCAGACTGAGTTCACCCGGGATGATAAAGGTATAATTTATTTCCGGGGTAGATTATGCATACCTCAGTCTCACCCGGTCATGGAGGAGTTACTTCAGGAGGCTCATCGCTCTCGATTTGCGATCCACCCAGGCGAAACTTGCATGTATCGAGATTTAAAGCGTTTGTATTGGTGGAACGACATGAAGAAAGACATCACAGATTTTGTAGCTAGATGTCTGATTTGTCAGCAGGTAAAGGCTGAGCACCAGAGACCAGTCGGATTACTTCAGAGGATTCCTATTCCTGAGTGGAAGTGGGATTACATTACCATAGATTTTGTGGTGGGTTTGCCTAGGACACGTCAAGGCCATGATGCGATTTGGGTAGTCATTGACCGACTAACCAAATCCGTACACTTCTTAGCGATTCGGAAGACGAACTCTCTAGATCATTTGGCAGAGTTATATTATCGGGAGATCATCAGATTGCATGATGTTCCTTTGAGCATTATATCAGATAGAGATCCTCGGTTCACATCCCGGTTCTGGTAGAGTCTGCAGCAGGCCTTAGGCATGCAGCTTCGTTTTAGTACTGCTTTCCATCTGTAGACAGATGGACAGTCTGAGCGGACCATTCAGACACTAGGGGATTTGCTGAGGTCATGTGTTATAGATTTCGGGGGCAAGTGGGAGGACCACTTGCTGTTAGTGGAATTCGCCTACAATAACAGCTATCATTCGACTATCCAAATGGCCTCGTATGAAGCATTGTATGGTAGACAGTGTCATACACCCACCCTCTGGGAGGAGATTGGGGAGGCCCAGTTGCTAGGACCCTAGAGAGCTCAGCATGAGGCTGAGTTGGTTCGTACTATCAGATGTAGGATGGCAGAGGCACAGAATTGCCAGAAGAGTTATGCAGATCGGAGATGGAGACCTCTGGAGTTCTCTGTTGATGATCATGTATTCCTGCGAGTCTCACCCACGAAAGGGGTAAAGAGATTTGGCCTCCGTGGTAAGCTAGCTCCTAGATACATTGGTCCGTTTGAGATTTTGGAGAGGATCAGAGCAGTTGCTTACCGTCTAGTGGTACCACCATCTTTGACGAGTATTCATGATGTGTTCCATGTGTCGATGCTAAGGAAGTATCTGCCAGACTCTACACATATTCTGTCAGATGTGTCAGGTTCCATTCAACCTGATGCTACTCACGCAGAGGTTTCGGTATGAATTCTGGATTACAAGGAACGACAGTTGCGGAACAAGATTGTGCGACTTGTTAAGGTCGAGTGGAGTCACAACACCGATGAGGAGGCTACTTGGGAGCTTGAGGAAAAGATCAGAGCTCAATACCCCCATCTGTTTACTTAAGGTACGTGAAATATATTCTCAGTACTTGTGGTATTTCTTACTCATTATGCATCTGAGTAGGAAATTTAGAGACCAAATTTTTATTAGTGGGGGAGAATGTTAAATATGGAAAATTTAAAATATTAAATTAAATGGCCAAGAAATTAAGAAAAATAATCCTAGAAATTTTTTGGGATTTTTAGGAATTTTTCTGGATTTAAACGGAGCATGTACGAGATATTTATGGGGATAAAATAAATAGGCTTCGGTGGAGTCTATTTAAGGGGGTTAATAGATGGTATTAACCTAAACAGAAAACCTAGATTTTTCCCTTTTCTTTTACCCGCCGCGCACGATGCCTCTTCCTCTCGCGATTTTGCAGTTTCTCTTTCGCGACATCTCCTCTGTGTGACCTTTCCCTCTGCCTCCTCTCACCTTTTCTCCTCGCGGCAGACGACTCTCGCCTTTTCTCCTCGCGGCAGACGGCTCTCACCTTTTCTCCTCGCGACAGACGGCGGCAGCTAAACCTCCCTCTGCCACTGCTCGCCCGAGTCGTACACTCGCCGACCTCCTCTGCCACAAGACCGTCGCCGTGAGCCTCTTCTTTCCCTGTGCCTGCGGCCACAGGATCGCCGCCGACCTTGCGTCCGACACCACAAGAAGGGGTCAGCGCCGTGCGTGTCGCCGTCTCACACCATCGTGCTGTCGTCGCCTCCGTTGGGGGTTGTGGTCTCTCCGGTGGTTGCCGAAGCAGGCTATTAGGGCATCGGCAGGTCCTCTTCTCCGATGAACCGAGTGGCTGGGAGGGAAGTGTCACTGGTGAAGTGGAAGTTTACGGTAATTACCTTGTTTTTATTTTCCTTTACTGTCTAGCATGTGTGTTGGTGTCGGGTGGTGAGACATGGGAAGGGGTTGGCTGTGAAACAGGGATTGAGTCTCCTGTAAAGGCTGTGAATAGTTGGGGGTGGACAGTGCACGGCTGTGGGTCGGAGTTGTGGTCGATTTGGGTTGATTTTGGGGTTTTGGCCGACTGTGATTGGGTTGTTGTCGGCTGTACGACCATAAATGGTATGTTAAGTGAGCGATGAATGGTTCAGAATGTGTTTTGATATGTGGGATGGATCTACTTTGGGTGAGTTAGCTGTGAGGTTTTGTTTGGATGTTGTACACATGATGATAGGGGTTGAGAAATTATATTCGAGTAATTGGACGAAAAGACGGTTATATTAGGTGGAAGGTGATCGAGATTTTATTAAGCCTTTGGGTTAATTGGTTATGTAAGAAATCGATTAAGTATTCAATTTGTTGGTGGATTGCATTTTTGTGCTTAACAATAGTTATGTTGTATGCAGGTTTCGGTCACGAGGCAGGTCCACGGTCGTGACGATTTTATTTTTGCAGGCATTTTATCAGGCGGGTATTTTGACTTATCTTTTTGATATAGTCATGTTGATATGCTAGTTAGTTATAGCTTGCAATAATTTTCATGTTTATTTGCCTTGTATGTTATTGTGCCTACTTGATACATGCATTGGATCAGTTTATAGTTATATCTTCCCTGTTTTACTTGGATCATTGATATGTACTTATTGGTTGTGCATATTATTCGGATATGTATTTTAGTTGGTATTACATGCTTTAGTATCATGCACCATCTTGCATGATTGCATGCTGGCTGGACGGGGTTCCTTTGTAGTTGAGCCCGCAGCTAGTTACATGGTCTGCACACGCTGCCACTCATGGGTTAGTGGTACATCAGGAGGGTGTGTGCAGTTGCTCTGTCAGGCTCTGCTGGTCCGCTCATGGGTAGCGATGAGGCAGCGTGGTAGCAGGCAGGGATCCCTCCTATGGTCTACGACACTGGGAGATGAGAGCATTGCTCCCCCACTCTGTTTGGGGCAGGAGGATAGGTGTACTCTGACAACATCCTGTCCACTCGGTCACTCAGGAGCAGTGATGACAGAGTGTACAATTGTCATTGCCCTACCCACTCGGCTTCACCATCGCGTGTGAGACGGTTGACTGACGTCAGGGGTGACCATGTCATTTGCACCGCATGCATTTCGCATGGATACAATTTGTATTGTGTTTGCTGTATTTTTATTGCTGCCTTGGATGTTGCATATGATTGCCATGCATACAAGATACATATTTGTATATGGTATGACGACTTTATTTCTTCTAGTAGGGCACATGCTCCTATATCAGGGTAGGAGATTCAGGTAAGTACAATCCTTTTGTATTTCTTTCTTGCATACTCTATATATGAGACTGTGCTGGCATGATTGTTATTGTTAGTTATATTTTACTATGCATATCGACTATATCCGCTGAGTTCATTGAACTTACCCCTTTGTTTTATATCTATTTCAAGATGAAGCTGTCAGGAGAGTCCAGCTACCAAACCCCCTCGTCGTGATAGTTTTTATTGGTTATTTGATTTATGGTTTTGGATATTTTGATTAGAAGATATGTTTAGGATTGGAGTTGGATTTATATAATTGTGGATATTTGGTATGTCCATATGGACCTTTATTCGGATTTTATTTTGATTGGTTTTGGTTGGGTATTCCTGCCCAGATGGCAGAAGAGGTAAGTCTAGTTATTGTAGACTGTTTACTATTTGTTGGTGCAATCGGCCCAGCAGTACCTTGATGGTATTTTGATGATAGACAAAACTCATGACATGGGATTGTCATGGGAAAGTCCAACATGGTGTTGGCATGGAAAATCCAAGCATGGAGCTTGGTGTGGGAAAGTCCAACATGGGGTTGGCATGGAAAATCCAAGCATGGAGCTTGGTGTGGAAGTCCAAGGGGGAAGCCTTGGCATGGGAAAGTCCAAAGCATTGCGAAGCCGTGCGCTTGGTGCTTGGCATGGGAAATCCAAAGCATTGCGAAGTCGTGCGCTTGGTGCTTGGTGAGAAATGCATTGCGAAGCCGTGCGCTTGGTGCATTTGGGAAGTTTTGAGAACTTGGCAAGTTCACTAGCTCGGGGTCCTTGAGTCGGTGAAGGATGGCATTACGAAGCCATGCGCTTGGTGCATCCGAGGGACCGCCGGACGGGGAGCGAATGGAGTGAGCCCAAAGGGAAGCATACTTCTAGGGCATGAGACGCGAAGGATGGCGTTGCGAAGCCGTGCGCTTGGCGCATCCGAGGGACGTAGGCCGAGGGAAGAGAGCTTTGGTGGGGAACTCCATGAGGGATAAGGTGGACTTGGCCAAGTGGCTAAGACTGAGTGTCGGAGGCTCAAACTTGATGTTTGAGGGTTTACCCGACGGTCGGATGCTTAAACAACTTGGTGTTTGAGGTTTTGCCCGACGTCAGTCGACTGGCATAGGTGTCGGTTCGACTGATCCAAGTCGACTAGAGTTCGACTGGTGTAAGGCTAGGGTTTTGTGCTTGGCAGTCGACTGAAGTCGACAGCAGTCGACTGCCGAGGGATGGCAGTCGACTGATGGGAGTGTCGCGAGCACAGAACGCTCTGTAGCCGACTGGGCAGTCGACTACTGGGTCACCAGTCGACTGATGGGCATCATCAGTCGACTGGTAGGTGATCCGTTGGAACTTGTCCGACGTGGATCTGGCCGTTGTGAGACAACGGCTACAGGGGCAGTAATTGTTTGTATTGTATTTGTGTATTTGCTTGTATTTCTATATTACATTGTAATTGTTTGTGAGAGGTTTCTCCACCTCCGACGTGTTGTCGAGAAAGAGTGTTATAGTTAGTGTCGTGCGCATAACTAGAGCTCGAGGAGCTCACCCGTGGAGTAGGAACCATTTGGTTCCGAACCACGTATATGCTTGTGTATTGGTTGTGCTTGTGTTGTTGTTATTTCTATTGTTATTCCGCTGCGTATATTAACGACAATTGTAGATGAGCACACGAGAACGAACGGATTACGACATCCATAGGAAAAGGGCTATTCACCCCCCTCTAGCCGGCCGTTCGATCCCCTACAAGTGGTATCAGAGCCGAGGTCGCTCTTCAAGGACTAACCGCCGCGAGAGCACTACAAATGGCCGGCTTCATCCATCCACCGAAATTCGATGGAGATTTTACTTGGTGAAGGAAACGGATGGAGGTATATCTTGAAACCGATTTTGATTACATGATTATTATAGAAAATGGTTTTGAGATGCCTAGGGACAAACACAACAAGCCAATTGAGAAGTCAAAATGGACCCAAGACCAAATCAAAGACTTCAAGACAAATCTCAAGGTAATCAAGTTGATTAGTGATTTGTTACCTAACACTATTTGGTCTAGATTGGGTGATTACAGGGATACAAGGGAATTATGGAATAAGGTAATGAAATTCCAAGAAAATTCCCAATTGGCACAAGTAGAGGAGAATGCCGAAGAAGAAGCACCCACAACATTTGAAGATGTTGATGATTTGGTGGAGACCTCCACCTCTAGCATTGAGGGGGAGGAAAGGCAATCTTCCATCCCAGAGCAAGAACAAGAAGCATCCACATCCGGGAGAAGTGAAGATCATGAAGAGGCCTCCACCACCTCCCTAGGTGACTCATGTATTATAATTAATCGTAAAGATTATATTACTTGTTTTGAGTGTAGGGAGAAAGGGCATTACAAGAGCAAATGCTCTAAATTGGCTAAGAAGAAGGCATCGACACCAAAAGTCAAAAGATGCCGGTGTTCCCAAAGTCAAGAGCAAAGAGCACATTGTGTGCTTCAAATGCAATCAAAAGGGACACTACCGAAGTCAATGCCCTAGGGGGAGGAAGAAAGGGCAAGAAGGTGCAATTCATGTAGAGGGAGCTCCTGAAGCTAACCTTAAGGTACATTTAGTTAATGCACCTTTAATTCCTAAAGTCAAAAAGCATGCTAAAAATTATTTTAGTTCTCTTGCTATTATCAATGAAAAGCATGCTAAGAGAAATAATAAGGTGTATTGTCTAGGTGCCAAGCATGTTCATATAACTAAGGACAAACCTAGGACTCAAAACACTAGATCTATCCTACCTAGGAAATCAATTAGAAGAATTGAAGAGAATTTGGGTATTAATCCCAAGAAATCTAGGCATATGCCTAAGAAGAAAACCAACTCCCAAAAACCAAATGAAAATTCAAAATTGAGGAAATTGGTGTTAGAAAACCAAGTCTTGAGATCAAGATTTGAGAGAATGGAAAAAGCCCTTAGAATCATAGAAAACTCAATTCTAGGGTCAAATACCCAAAAGTCAAGACCTAAGGTTCACAAACGGTCTAAGGGCAAGGAGGGTTTGGGTCACAAACCTATGTCCTACCATAATGTTCCATTTAATTATGGAACCACATCTAGGTCTAGGAAAACCCAGGCTAATAGGGAAGTCATCCCTAAGTCTAGCCATGGTATGTGTTTAGTGGCTAACACCTCAAAGAAGTCAAATGTAGCCACTAAGAAGGTCAATGGAGGAGTCACCTCTAGAGTTGACCTAGGAAAGACCCAAAAGACTATGACTTCAAAGCCTAAAAGGGTCATTAGGAAGGTATCTAGGGAAGTTATCCCTAGGGAATACCTTGTTAACCCAAGGAGCTCCAATAGATATTGGGTTCCTAAAAGTGTGATCGATTCACACTAAATGGGTTATGGTGTGTCAACCCTAAGTGGATGGGTAGTTAACCTAACCATAGTAGAGTTGACACATTAGGGTGTGCCAATGTGCTTGAGAAGTTAAAAATGATTTAAATTGGCACATTTAGGTCTTAGAGGTATTGGTGTGCCATTTTGGATTTTTGGCACACTAGGGAAATGAATGGCATTAAGGCAAAATGAATTTAATTCCTAGAAATGACAAATTAATTTTAACACTTAGGTATTTTATACCTTAGTATATTTTTCTTGCCATGCTTTATTTGTCTTGCCATGTCATGACATCATTTTCATTTTTATCTATAAAATGTCATAATCATGTTTAGAATTATTTTTAGATGTCATGTATGCTTAGTTCTCATTCACATACCATGACATCATGATATTGACATATGTTTTTATCTAAATCATGTCTATGCCATAATCATATCATGCATGAATTAAAATGGAGTTAAGGACTATGACATGATTTGATGGGAATCAAATAATATTGTCTAGAAATATGCATGAGACCATTTTAAAGAACAAAAACCCACATCTCACTAGATTAATTGCCTTGAATGTGTTTTTACACATCTAGATATAAGTGAGATGTTTAAGGAAAATAAATTAAAGGTTTTGAAAACTTTTTGAAAACATTTTGAAAAACCTTGGTGAAGCCTATCTTTTGATAGCTATCACCATTGAATGGGATGATACAAAGAGGGTTCTTTATTGAAGCTTTTCTAAACTTTTAAACTTTGTATCAATCTCCTAATTTAGTGGGTAAAATAATTTTCCAATATTTTTCACCCATAGTGTTTAGGATAAGTATTATACGTATGCATTTTCAAGATTTTTAAAATTACGTATATTTACTTATGGATTTCGTAAATCCATTTTTGAAATGTCAAAATCAAGAATGTAGTTATCAATGAGATCGCCATGGAATGGCAATGATCGATGGTGTCCAATGACTGATTTCTGATTTCAGTCGACTGCCCAAGCTGATTTCGAGTAAATCTTATTGGTTAGGCCCATGTTCAGCTAGGTTAAGGTCCCCTAACCACTCCTAACCCTAGGATATGCTTGGGAGAGCATTAGAGAGGGTGGAAATCCATTGGATATGGATTAGGAGTTGGGTTGAGGGTGAGTATCAATTTTAAGGTGGATGAGAGTTCATTGTTGAACTTTGCCTTAATTTTGATTTGGTTAATGTTCCTATTGGCTTAGGGACTCTCCAAGGACATTGTTGGTGCAATGGTCAAGGGGGAGCAAGCCTCTAGGGGGAGGTATCCATCATGGGAAGATGGATGTGTATTTCCTCATGGGAGGAAAATTGGGTTGCCTCTCTTTAAGTGATATGAGATCACTAGAAAGATTGTAGGCATGTGTTCCTCCAAGGGAGAGATTGTAAGATCTCATTGGGATATGAGACATTCATACCCTTGGGGAGGACCTTTTTGATGTAATGTCAAAAAGGGAGAAGTTACCAAGTTACCAATTAGGGTTCGTTGGAATTCTCATTGGGATATGAGAATTGCCAATATGGGAGAATTGGTAGACTTGAGATGGTAGTTTTGTCAATCATCAAAAAGGGGGAGATTGTTGGTGCAATCGGCCCAGCAGTACCTTGATGGTATTTTGATGATAGACAAAACTCATGACATGGGATTATCATGGGAAAGTCCAACATGGTGTTGGCATGGAAAATCCAAGCATGGAGCTTGGTGTGGGAAAGTCCAACATGGGGTTGGCATGGAAAATCCATGGAGCTTGGTGTGGAAGTCCAAGGGGAAGCCTTGGCATGGGAAAGTCCAAAGCATTGCGGCCGGCGCTTGGTGCATTTGGGAAGTCTTGAGAACTTGGCAAGTTCACTCTCGGGGTCCTTAGTCGGTGAAGGATGGCATTGCGAAGGCGGCGCTTGGTGCATCCGAGGACCGCCGGACGGGAGCGAATGGAGTGAGCCCAAAGGGAAGCATACTTAGGCATGAGACGCGAAGGATGGCGTTGCGTCGCGCGCTGGCGATCCGAGGGACGAGGCCGAGGAAGAGAGCTTTGGTGGGGAACCCATGAGGGATAAGGTGGACTTGGCCAAGTGGCTAAGACCGAGTGTCGGAGGCTCAAACTTGATGTTTGAGGTTTACCCGATGGTCGGATGCTCAAACAACTTGGTGTTTGAGGTTTTGCTCGACGCCGCCGACCGCATAGGTGCGGCTCGATCGATCCAAGTCGACTCAGAGTTCGACGTGTAAGGCTAGGGTTTTGTGCTTGGCCGATCGCCATGGATTGGGCGATCGATCGAAGTCGACATCACCGACCGCCGAGGGATGGCAATGATCGGATGGGAGTGTCGCGAGCACGAATGCTCATCGAATAGCGATCGCGGGCCGATCGGTCACCAATGATGATGGGCATCATCAGTCGACTGATAGGTGATCCGTTGGAACTTGTCCGACGTGGATCTGGCCGTTGTGAGACAACGGCTACAGGGGCAGTCGACTGGGGCCTTTTGGCAGTCGACTGCTAGGCGCGAAAATAGCTTGATGCAGGTTATAAATGGAGCACGAGTTGGAGGATTTTGCCAAGCCTTTTGTGGAGCTATTGGAGGGGAATTGCTGCTGCATTCCAGTCCTTCAAGAGCCAATCAAAGCAAGCAACAAGCAAAGCGATCAAAGCAATCAGTGAAAGTTTTCTTTTGTATTGTATTTGTGTATTTGCTTGTATTTCTATATTACATTGTAATTGCTTGTGAGAGGTTTCTCCACCTCCGACGTGTTGTCGAGAAGGAGTGTTATAGTTAGTGTCGTGCGCATAACTAGAGCTCGAGGAGCTCACCCGTGGAGTAGGAACCATTTGGTTCCGAACCACGTATATGCTTGTATATTAGTTGTGCTTGTATTGTTGTTATTTCTATTGTTATTCCGCTGCGTATATTAACGACAATTGTAGACGAGCACACGAGAACGAACGGATTACGACATCCATAGGAAAAGGGCTATTCACCCCCCTCTAGCCGGTCGTTCGATCCCCTACACTATTTACCTTGATTGTTGGTCTGAGGCCTTATGACCTGCATGTGTTGTTTGGATTCCGGTCATGTTGACCGATGTATAGTGGCCGTGTAGGTCTTGTATGTAAGTTTGGTATTGTAACCCGTACAAGGGAGATACTGCTGGATTTTTGTCTGGCGGAGACTCCCTCGGGGCGTGACATGTGTAATTATGAAGTATTGAAATATTTTCTAGTCGATGAATTCATGAGTTCGGACATCATCGATTCTATGAGACTAGCACGGGTTATACTCCTTGGTTTATCCAAACAGCTGCTTCTCACTGGCTGGAGACATTGTGATGTCGAGAGTTAAATGTGGATGCTGATTATGGGTAACTAATTCATTGGAGTGATCTGTTGTAAGACTTTCCATGATTCTCTACATATAAGATATGTCAGTGAAGTTATTACTGCAGCTCGAGTGCGAGTTTCCTTCGACTTGAGGTATTCAAGTCATTTTGGTCATGGAGACTTATACTTTGACATCTTAGTCGATACATCTCTACAGAGGTGTGGGTAAGGGATGATTGGGTATAAGTTAAAGTGCCTGAAGGTGATTGAATAGCCAACAAAGGATTCACCGCTCCTTGCGAGGAGATGTATACCCTATGACCACTCGTCAGATTGTTACTCAAAGTCTTTAGCCAAAACATTGCATGTGAAGAGTATGGTACTCTTGGATACATGTCGAAGTAATTAGAATCCACTGGACGAGGAAATATTACTTGGGATAGGTGTGACGTAGTCAACCTAGTGGGGACTGACACAATAGACCATATCTTGAACTAAGTGAGTATAAAACGAGTGAAAGGAACGAGGCACGATTCATTGTAGCTGCTGAAGGGTTCGGAAATGGTTTCGAGATTAACCATTGATTTTTTTGTTAATTGGGGATTATGATATACTACTAAGTGTCACTCATGATTGTTCCATAATTAATGATTAATTTTGGATGGCCAACATAAACCGAGAACTTATAAGGTCACACGCATAACGAATCCTTCGAAGAGACTTAAAGAAGAGTTTGAGAATTAGATTCTCAAGATCGAGAGAGATCGAGTTTGGTTGGACCAAACACATGACAAATATGAAAATATTTGTCAAGTTGGAAATGTGAAAGGAGCACGTCTTATGAAGATGAGTTGGGCATTAAGAGGTTTAATTATAAACTAAACTCGTTTGGTTTTAATTAAATGGGCATTCTTTTGGTTAAGGGCCCAATTAGAGTTTAAGGGATTAGATTAAGCCTGAATGGTTATGGACTTATGAATTTGATCCACTAACCCATAACCCATTAGGTTTAGAGCCTATATAAAGAGTTATAAAGGCTAAAACTTAATTAATGGTCGTGCTTAATCCCTTTCTCTTCCTCCTTGTCGCCTACTCCTTCTCCTTCCTCTTCTTGCCACCAACAAGAGTTGTTGGGGTTCTCTTTGCCGCTGGCCCTAGCAAGTCCATCTCTTTCTTTAGGTTCGACCAAATCCTCCCCAAGGGAGTGGGGAACTTCGACTAAGGCTTGGAACAAAGGTTTCTTCCTTTGTGCCCTTGGCCAAACCAAGGAGAGTTGGGTTTTGAAGCTTACTGTCGGCCACCAAGGAAACAAGAGTTTTTTTTTCTATTTTTGTTGGGACGACTTTCTTGCTCTTCAATCACCCAACCTTCTTGCTTCGTCTAGTAGTGAAGAGAAGGTCAAACTTGTGGTTTAGAGAAGTCGTTCCTCCGAAGATTCGGCGTGGACACGAGTAGAGACAAAGCTCCGCGAGCATCGTACGGTTGATGTCCTTCCGGCTCAACATTATTCGAAAGGTATACCTAGGATAAAATTGGTTTTATTCTTAATTTAATGTAAAATTTTATTTGGAGGATATGTCTGCACGTGTTGTAATCTTGCATGCGTGGATGTGTGTTACAATAATTTAGGAAATTATTATATTTTATTCCGCTATGTTCGTTTATGAAACGACAGAAGCATATCTACGCATCGGTCGTCACCCAACAGTGGTATCAGAGCCAAACCGTGCTTTGACATATTCGTAAAATAGATTTTACAAAGTCATAGAATTATTTTGGAAAATTTTCTATTTTGGAAAAATTTCCATTTTTTAAAAGTTTCCTAATTTGTTAGGAAAAATTCCAAATATGGAAATTCCATAATTTAGGAAATTATTTTTTGGAAATATTTGATCAAGAGGGATTAATTTGAAAATTATTTCCTAATTAATTAGATTTTCTTGATTGGTATTTGTTTCCTTAAATAAAGTATGTGACTAAATTAGAAATTGTTTCTTAATTTAATTTTGGAATTTTGATTTGTGGAAATCAATATTCTATAACATATTTTATTTCTGATAATATTTACCAAATAAAATATGAAATTAAATTTGGAATTAATTACTTATTTAATTAGAGAATCATGATTTATGGAAATCAAGATTCTAAATTATATTTTATTTCTAATATATTTCTTTGATAAAATATAATATTAAATTTAGATTTAAATCCTTATTTAATTAAAGAATCATGATTTATGAAATCTATATTCTAAAATATATTTTATCTTTAATATTTTTTCCTAAACAAAGATATAATATTAAATTTAGAAATTATTTCCTAATTTAATCGAGGAATGTTGATTTATGGAAGTCAAATTCCTAATCATATTTTTATTCCAAAATAATATAATGACAACTATGACATAATCATGTCATATCACATGCCATGTAGTATGCCATGATTAGATGCATTTTACCATGCGTGTGTTGTGACATGTCATCATATATGCCATGCGTGCGATGTCATATAGGTAGAACATATGCATGAGGATGAGACCTAAAACCCTTATACAAATTTTAAAGCTTACACCTATCGTTAATATGGTAAGAACCAAAGTCTAATTTCTTGTTTGAGTTGTTGGCCCATATCAAACTCAACCTGAACTTAGATATGTTCGAACCATAGAGATATGATCTCATGATTAACAGGTTGGCTTTAACTTGAAGCATTGACTTGTTGACCTCACGCCAAGGTCAATGTGGATAGAGGTGAAGTTGGGTGATATAGATTTGATGTATACTTGTTGATGTGTTAACAATCCGATGTTTATGCGAACATTCAAATAGTTGATAGCATAATATGATAGTTACATATACGCGATATGTAATCGGTATACTTGATACCTACCACTATAGCTAAGAATAACTTGTTGGCCTAACGTCAAGGTTGTTCTTATCTATAGTGGATATCAACCCACTCGGAGAAAACCTACGATCTCTCGAATTCAAAATAAGGGCTCTTGAATTCGAAAAGTGAGTGGGAGCCTAATATGTAAATTGTTTACATATCAAATCATCTCTCTTACATTCTTGATTTTGTATTTCTAGGTTAATCATTTGATAATGTCATCTGTTAATCTGCGTTCGATTTTGGAATCGAACAAACTGACTGGGCCTAATTTCTTGGACTAGTTTTGAAACTTGAGAATTGTTCTCAAGGCTGAGAAGCTTGCTTATATCCTTGAAGAGCCTCTTCCCACCAGTCTTAAACATGATGTAACTCCGGACCAAATGTTGGCCCATCAGAAGCATATGATTGATTCTGAGCTTGCCAATCGCATCATGCTAGCAACGAGCTACAAAAGTAGCACGAGCATATGGATTCTTACATGATGATTAACTATCTTCATGAACTCTTCGATGAGCAGTCGAGATCCAAAAGGTTCGAGGTCTCGAAATTTCTCTTTAACTCAAAGATGGAGGAGGGTTCATCTGCAGTACAGTTTGTACTAAAGATGAATGGGTACATCGAGCGGCTAGGATCACTAGGGTTTGCGATGGATCTTGAATTAAGTATTGACTTAATTCTGCATAGTTTGTCGAAGAGTTACTCATAATTTGTGATGAACTATTGGATGAACAATCTTGAATCCACTATTCCCGAGCTGATTAATATGCTCAAGACTGTAGAACCTTATGTGACTAAAGAACAGAAGACGGTGATGTTGATTGACTCCTCTAAGAAAGGTTCTAAGAGGAAGTCAAAGCAACAACCAAAGGGAAAGAAGAAGAAGGACAAGACTGGAGAGTCAGCTCCAAAGATCACATGCCATCACTGTGGCAAGATGGGCCATTGGCGAAGGAACTGCAAGATCTATCTTGAGTCTTTGAAGAAAAAGCTGACATTTGATGCCCCATCCTCTTTAGGTATCTTTGTTATTGAATGTCATGCTATTTCCTTTGATGCTTGGATATTGGATACTGGGTGTGGCTCACATATATGTAATGACATACAGGGGCTAAGGGATAGAAGAAGACTTGTCAAGGGAGAAGCGAATCTGTGAGTCGACAATGTAGCAAAGGTTGCAGCTATCGCCGTTGGAACATATTTGCTGAAGCTTCCTAGTGGACTTGTCTTAGAACTGGACAATTGTTATTTTGTTCCTACATTAATAAAGAACATTGCTTTTATTTCTTGTTTAAATAGAAAGGGTTACCATTTGATGTTTAGTAACAATTGTTGTTATATAACCTTGAATGACGTTCTTTATGGCATTGGAACTTTATGCAATGATATCTACATGTTAGATACATCCAGTGACGTATTCAATATCGAAGCGAGCAACAAGCATGCTCAAAAGGATGATCAGTTAACATCCTACACGTGGCATTGTCGCCTTAGCTATATAAGCAAGAAGTGCATGTCAGAGTTACACAAGATTGGAATTCTAGAATCTTTTGAATTGGATTCATTTGATACATGTGAATCATGCTTACAAGGCAAGATGACAAAGTTGCCCTTTTCTGGAAAGGGTAAGCTAGTGGAAGAGTTACCTGGTCTCATACATACTGAGGTATGTGGACCAATGTCAATTCATGCTCAAGGAGGGTACAACTACTTCATTACCTTTATCGATGATCACTCACGATTTGGGTATGTATATATTATGAGATATAAATTTGAAGCCTTTGAAAAGTTCAAAGAATTCAGAAATGAAGTAGAGAAACAACTTGGTAAAAGTATTAAGATACTTCAATCCGATCGAGATGGCGAGTACTTAAGCCAAGAGTTTCAGGATTATCTAAGGGACAATGGTATATTGTCTCAATGGACTCCGCCTTATACACCACAACATAATGGTGTATCGGAAAGGAAAAAATCGAACCTTGTTGGACATGGTGAGATCCATGATGAATCATGTAAGCCTTCCCAAATCCTTTTGGGGTTACGCACTTGAGACAACTATTCACTTATTGAATAGAGTCCCGACTAAGGCGGTCTTTGCTACTCCATATCAGATATGGACTGGTAAGAAACCTTAGTTGTCTTATTTGAAGAAATGGGGATGTCCTACTTACGTGAAGAGGACTACATCAGACAAGCTGGATGCTAAGTCTGATAAGTGTCTATTTATTGGATACCTCAAGGAAACGAGGGGTTATCAATTCTATCATCCCTTGGAACAAAAGGTATTTGTTTCAAGGAATACTGTATTTCTAGAGAAAGAGTTTCTTTTGCAAGAAAACAGTGGGAGTCAGCTTGAACTTGAGGAAGTTCAAGAAACTCCAATAGACACTAAAGAGACGCTTATACCGGAACCACAGTCGATTATTCATGATGATGAGATAATGACTGAACCTATCGTTACACCACCTCTTCGCAGATCTGGCAGGTCACATAAGATTCCTAAGAGATATGAATTTCTCATAAGTGAATCTAATGATGTGTTACTTATTGAGGATGAGAAACCTACTAGTTATAAAGAAGTTCTGAAAAGTTTAGAAAGGGATAAATGACTGGTAGCCATGTATGAAAATTAAGTTTGGAACTTGGTAGATCCACTTGAAGGCATCACGCCTATTGGGTGCAAGTGGGTTTTCAAGAAGAAAACTGGCATGGATGGTAATGTGATTACCTATAAAGCTAGATTGGTAGCAAAAGGTTATCGTCAAAAGTAAGGTGTTGACTATGACGAGACCTTCTCAACAGTTGTCATGCTTAAATCCATTCGGATACTCCTGGCCATAACATCTCATTATGATTATGAGATATGGAAGATGGATGTGTAAATATATTTCCTTAATGGAAACCTACATAAGGATGTGTAATGATACAACCCGAGAGTTTCACATCATTTGATAAAACCAAAGTATGCAAGCTTCAATGGTCCATTTATGGACTGAAGCAAGCATCCAGGAGTTGGAATATTAGTTTTGATGAGGCTATCAAAGAGTTTAATTTCTCACAAAATCCTGACGAACCTTGTGTGTACAAGAAGGTTAGTGGGAGTGCGATCGTGTTCCTAATATTATATGTTGATGACATATTACTCATAGGAAATGATATATCTATCTTACAGTCAGTCAAAGTTTGGTTATCCAAAATGTTCTCCACGAAAGACATGGAAGAAGCGACCTACATCCTCGGGATTAAGATCTATAGAGATAAATCGAAAAGGTTGTTTGGTCTTTCACAGTCTACATATATAGACAGAGTGCTAAAGCGGTTTAGCATGTCTGAATCCAAGAAAGGTTATATACCCATGAGACATGGGATTTACCTTTCAAAGTCTATGTGTCCCCGCACAGAAGATGAGAGAATTTGTATGAATAAGATTCCTTATGCTTCTGCAATAGGATATATTATGTATGCTATGTTATGTACGAGACTCGACGTATCATATGCTCTGAGTGTCACGAGCAGATATCAGTCAGATCCAGGAATGGATCATTGGGTGGCTATCAAGGCAATCCTTAAGTGCTTGAAAAGAACTAAGGATATGTTCTTGGTATATGGAGGAGGTGATATGGTTACATGTGGGTATACAGATGTCAACTTCCAGACATACAAGGATGACTCCAAGTCTCAGTCTGGGTACATATTCACACTGAATGGAGGCGTAGTGAGTTGGAAAAGTTTCAAACAAGACACAATTTCTAATTCTACCACGGAGGCAGAATACATTGTAGCTTCTGAAGCATCAAAGGAGGCAGTTTGGATCAAGAAGTTCATCTTCGAACATGGGGTGGTTTCGTCCATTGTTGAAGTATTACCAGTTTACTGTGACAACACTGGAGCTATTGCACAGGCAAAGGAACCCAGGTCTCACCATCGATCCAAATACGTGCTTCGGCGATATCATCTAATCAGAGAAATCATCAGCAGGAAAGAAATACAAATCGAGAAGATTCCCACAAAAAGGAACCTAGCGGATCCTTTGACAAAGACTTTATCACAAAGTAAGTTTGAGAGTGTAGGGCATCCAGGTGCACTCGGAAACATTTTACAAGCACATAAGCAGCGGAAAATAGGATCCCTCCAGAGATCCATGTGAAAACCATACTCGTTTGATTGATTTATCATATGAGATTCGTAGTTACCTTTGATATGAGCCCTTCGCAATCCCGTTAGCAACACTTGCGTGCAAGGTGTCCGGATCTCAGCATGGTCAGGATGTCCACGCCTCCACAGTATCCAGACGAACCGTGAGATGAAGAGGAACCAAACTGTGGTGCTAGCCACAAGATGTTGGTTCGGCCAAAGAGGTAGAACAAGAAGGAGAAGAAGATCACACTCAAGAGTCTACCAAAAAACCAACGAAAAAAAAAACTAAGTCTCATCTAATCCCTTTTATATTCAACCATTGAATATAAAGGGTTTGTGACTCTTGGTTTACATGGAATTAATAACTCATTAATCCCATCTTAATGATCATGCAATCCTTCTTAATGGTGAGTCTCACTCAATCCAAATTTGACTTGAGTCTAACTCAGGTCAAATTCATTTAGTGTACCTTGAGTCCTACTCAATCCGAATTTGACTTGAGTCTAACTCGGGTCAAATTCATTGGGTATACCTCGAGTCCCACTCAATGAGTCTAATCTATATTAGACTCAATCCGATGGCCCAATGGCTCATCACATGAGCCATCTCCAACTCACATGTCGTAAGTGTGTGACCCAATAGATTCTTGTAACGTTGGCAATGTTTCTAAAACCCTTTTAGAGACATAAGCAATGAGCGGAATCTAGCAATACATCATTTCTACCCAAGTGATGAGAATGTCAAGATCCGACATAATCTTTCCGTGACTACTATCTTGTATGATTCAGTCCTTCTATCCTTGATATCTAGATTGATCAATGAGGCATAAACTGTGTCATCCTCTTATCAATCATGAGGTTCTTGATCTCCAAGTAGACTACTCAACCAAATAAGCTCAATATCTCATATTGACTTATTTGAGCATGACCATGCATTTTAGCAGTCCTACTCTATCAAGGGGCCCATAGATATCACTTTCGTTATATGGAAGGGATAGATCCCATCTACATCACTCACATCCCTCTGCATAACTTATTATATACCCAGTGATCACCTTTATAGTCACCCTGTTATGGGTGACGTTTGACGAAGCCAAAGTATACAACTCATTATGTAGGGAACCGTAGTGACTTTAGGTCTAGGGATTATTCATACCAATAGTCACATGAGAATGTTTATGATACTCATATAATGATCCATGAAACATTCTCATGACAGGTCAATTCAGTACATAGTCTCTAATATGTATCCATGTGTCAACTTGATATCACATATCCATGACTTATGAGATTAAGTCATCAATTGACCTACATGCTAGTCTCTATGGATTAACATTGTCTTTGCATATTAATACTCGACTAGGAATAGTTAAGAATAGTGTTGGTGCAACAATGCCCCAAGCATTTATGTCTTTTGATGTTTGGATAATCATTTATAGTTAGGCATTAATTGTGATTTAATTGAGAATGTATTAAGTGATAGAGAAATCCAAGTATGAAGACTTGGTGAAGGAAAGTCCAAGTGTGATCTTGGCAAAAGAAGTCTAAGGAAAGGTCTTGGCGGTGTAAGTCCAAGCATGTGATCTTGGCGGCGTAAAGTCCAAGCGGACCTTGGCAAAGGAAGACCAAAGGCAAGGTCTTGGCAGCATAAGTCCAAGCATATAGTCTTGGCGGCGTAAAGTCCAAGCGGTCCTTTGGCAAAAGAGAAACCCAAGACATGACGAAATCGAGGGAAGCTCTTAGAAGCAAGCGCAAGGATGAAGGAGTCACGGACTCGGAGGGATCTTGGAGGTGCAAGGATGAAGGAAGAGCTAGAAGGTTAAGTCTATGTCTAGGGGGTTAATTCAAGTATGATTTAATCATACTTGAAGTGTATCGATCGGTATCCACGTCGATCGATCAATCACTCGGCCGAAGTTGGTGAGTTACGTGGCCAACGATCAGCTAGGGTTTAGCGATCGGGTCCACCATCAATCGACTGCTATACCCCAGCAGTCGACTATTATAAGTGGACTTCGACACAGAAGGTTCTCCAGTCGAGTGATCGCTTGGAGTACTTGACTAGTTACTCAATCAGTCGACTGATGGTATGATCAGTCGACTGATCAGGTTTTTGTTGGGCAGTGACGATCGCGTATCCGGCTTGTTAGAAGTCGTTAGATGACGATAGCTACAGCAGCAGTCGACTGATGGTGTACATCAGCCAATTGATCGAGGCTCAATGGGAAAATCAGCCCTCTCTCTATAAAAAGAGAGCATGGGGTGCTTGAGGAGGCTAGTGCTTATATTCCAAACTTACTCTCAAGCTCCCCATGTTTTCTTAAGCTTTCTAAGTGTTTTTAGTCCTCCTCTTCTCTAATCTTCATTTTCATCTTTTGTAAGAAGAGGAGTGTTGTATAAAGAAAGCTTTCTTAGTGGAGATTCACTTGGGTTGATCCACCTTAAGAATCGCCGTGGAGTAGGAGCTTAATCTCCGAACCACGTAAAATCATTCTTGTTAGCGCTTGTGTTTGTATCTCTTGTTTTCTTTAGTATTTGTCTTTGCTTCCGCTAACTTTGCTTGTAGAAATCAAGAGAGGCTATTCACCCCCCTCTAGTCTTCCAAAGATCCCCAACAAGTAGTGTTATATATATATATATATATATATATATATATATATATATATATATATATATATATATATATATATATATATATATATATATATATATATATACTATCAATTCAACTAATTGATATGTTGTAAACCTGAACCTACTATTCAAGGACACTATTATATTATTCATATAGCACAGATAAGAGATAATATAATAAGCAAACCTTGTATGTTATTAATGAAATATGATACATATGATCCCTAATCAATCATCTCATGATTAACACTAAGGGCTGACATTAATAGAGAGTCACGTCATGGACTATGGGATTGGATACCATGGCGATTGGCTTTAGGCCAAGTGGGAGTCTGTTATGTTTGAGAGGTGTCCTAAGTTAATCACCTTATTGCTATTTATTTGATAAATAAAAATTCACTATTTGAGTGCACATCTCATATGTGTTTGATTGGATCTTAAACTCATTTACTGAATGTCCGCAATACGATTCATAGCATGAGAAAATTTGTAATTGGATCACAACTAGTGAATATCTCTACATGTGTAATTATGAAGTATTGAAATATTCCCTAGTAGATGAATTGATGAGTTCGGACATTATTGATTCTGTGAGACTAACACGGGTTATACTCCTTGGTTTATCCAAGCAGCTGCTTCTCACTAGCTGGAGACATTGGATTGACCTGCTGTAAGACTTCACATAATTCTCTACATATAAGATATGTCAGTGAAGTTATTACTGCAGCTCGAGTGCGAGTTTCCTTCGACTTGAGGTATTCAAGTCATCTTGGTCATAGAGACTGATACTTTGACATCTTAGTCAATACATCTCTACAGAGGTGTGGGTAAGGGATGATTGGGTATAAGTTGAAGTGCCCGAAGTGTTGGGATGTATACTGAAAAGTCTACCTTTTGTATGAACATCTTTATTTTGAAATAAGAATCACATGATCATTGTTTGCATATTTTTATGGATGTGCATATCGTCTAATACATTACATTGTAGATAATATGGTGTGTGATGTCACACGGGAGATCATGTTATCAGTTCCTTGTAAAGTATAAGTGAAGGCTCACAACCGAGATGACTTTGGACAAACCATTGGAATGGTTGTAGTGTGATTTGGGATTGGTTTGTCTTGACCATAGAATCACACTAGTGCACTTTGTGTGTATTGAGCAGGATCGACTTAGAGGTAATTCGATTTATTACTGACTACATAATCGAATCGGACCTCAGATATTATATTGTACATGCTCTTAATCCCGATATAATAACGGGCACATATAATTAGTATTCATTTCTTTGATTTACCAATAGGCGAGATTTATAGATTAAATCGATAGGCTCGGTAAGTTAGGAAATGGTATTATTTATATGGTGTGCCGTTGATTATAGGAGGAAACCGTGTCCTATATATTAGGATGATGATGTCCCCTTGAGGAGCTCATAAGGTTCATCATGTAAACCCTGCAGGTGGACTTGGTCCGGCATGATGAAAAGGTTGAGTGGTACTACTCATGAAGTTAGATGTTGATTAATTAATGGTCAGTAAATTAATTAATCGACGGACATTCGAGATCTTAAACACGGGGAGAAAATGTACAAATAATATATGGAGCCTATATTATCTTATGGGGGTTGGTGAGGTAGATCAATGATAATCCTTTAGTGGATTGGATTATCATTAATGGATCGGACTTTATGTGGGCTTGATCCATGGGTAGCCAAGATCCAACTCCTTCTCATGGTCTTTATTGTAGCCTATTAAAACCTCATGAAGCTTAGATCCAATGGATAGAAACAAAACTCTAGAACCAAAGGTAGAGATTAAATCTCTAGATCCGACGGTTGAGATTAAATCTCTAGATCCGACGGTTGAGATTAAATCCCTAGAACCAATGGTGGAGATTAAAAGGAGGCTTATCCCTAAACTCTATAAAAGGAACCTTTAGGGTTGGCGTGGAGATCATTAGAGAAGCAAAGGTCTTTGGAGTTGGCAGCAAGAAGCAAGGGGCTAGGGTTTGGAGCATTGGCGGCACCAAATAAGGAAACAATTTCCTTATCTCCTTCTTCCTCAAGCTTGCCGGCGCCCAAACAGCTCCTTCCTCACCTTGGACGGTGGACAAAGCTTCCCTTCTCCTTCTCCTTGGCCGGTAGTAACAAGATATAGGGCTTTCCCTTGGTGTCTTGGCCAGTTTCCTTCATAATCTCCTCTTCCTTCTTGGCCGGCGGCAAGCTCCATCCTTGGAGGTTGGTGGTTGGTTGAAAGAAGGAAAAGAGTCTTGTTTCTATTCTTCCTCTTGCTCGGAACGAGCAAGGAAGGAAGATTGGTGACCTAGGAGCTTCAACTTTTGGTAGATCGTCGCCCACACGACGTCCGAAAGGAGGAAGGTCATACAATAGAAGATCGAGAGGTATATCGATTCTCTATTTTCATATGTTACATGTTTATTTTTGTTTTTCAATTATATGCATGATATATATTCTGTTTTGTGGCTAAATAATACTTGGATCCCGAACATAAACACAAAAGTCGGCGATCCATACATCGTCTATTCCGCGGCTACTCGTAGAATAGAGGTAGGTCGCTTGAATAATAAGTTTGTTCAAGTGACCACTCTAAACGAATAGCACGACGATGACAAGGTTGCTTGGGTGTTCCCTTTTGTCTAGGATTAAATTTTAATCCGGGGACATCGATGGGATCGCCATGAACAAGTGACCGAGTTGAAGTGGGAAGCGAAGTTTTCCCTCACGGATCAACCCAACACAAAGGTGATTGAATAGCCAACAAAGGATTCACTGCTCCTTGCGAGGAGATGTATACCCTATGGCCACTCGTCGGATTGTTACTCAAAGTATTTGACCAAAGCATTGCATATGAAGAGTATGGTACTCTTGGATACATGTTGAAGTAATTAGAATCCACTGGGCGAGAAAGTATTACTTAGGCTAGGTGTGACGTAGTTAGCCTAGTGGGGACTGACACAATAGACCAAATCCTGAACCAAGTGGGTATAAGATGAGTTAAAGGAACGAGGCACGATTCATTATAGCTACTGAAGAGTTCGAAAATGGTTCCAAGATCAACCGTTGATTTTTCGATTAATTGATGATGTACTACTAGGTGTCACTCATGATCATTCCATAATTAATGGTTAATTATGGACGACCAACATAAACTGAGAACCTATAAAGTTACACGCATAACGAATCCTTCGAAGAGACTTAAAGACGAGTTTGAGAATTGGATTCTCAAGATCGAGAGAGATTGAGTTTGGTTGGACCAAACACATGACAAATATAGAAATATTTGTCAAGTTGAAAATGTGAAAGGAGCACGTCTTATGAAGACGGGTTGGGCATTAAGAGGTTTAATTATAAACCAAACCCGTTTGATTTTAATTAAATGGACCTTTTGGTTAAGGGCCCAATTAGGGTTTAATGGATGAGATTAAGCCTTAATGGCTATGGACTTATGAATTTGATCCACTAACCCATAACCCATTATGTTTAGAGCCTATATAAAGAGTTATAATGGCAAAAACCTAATTAATGGTCATTCTTAATCCCCTTCTCTTCCTCCTTGCCGCCTACTCCTTCTTCTCCTTCCTCTTCTTGCCGCCAACAAGAGTTGTTGGGGGTTCTCTTTGCCGCCGACCCTAGCAAGTCCGTCTCTTGCTTTAGGTCCGGCCAACTCCTCCCTAAGGGAGTGGGGAACTTCGGCTTAGGCTTGGAACAAAGGTTTATTCCTTTGTGCCCTGGACGAACCAAGGAGAGTTGGGTTTTGAAGCTTGCCACCGGCCACCAAAGATTTTTGTTCGGACGACTTTCTTGCTATCCGATCACCCGACCTTTTTGCTTCATCTAGTAGCGAAGAGAAGGTCAAACTCATGGTTTAGAGAAGTCGTCCTTCCAAATATTCGGCGTGGACACGAGTAGAGACGAAGCTCCGCAAGCGTCGTATGGTTGATGCCCTTCCGGTTCAACATCATTCGAAAGGTATACCTAGGATAACATTAGTTTTATTCTTAATTTAATGTAAAATTTTATTTGGTGGATATGTCCGCACGTGTTGTAATCTTGCATGCGTGGATGTGTGTGTTGTAATAATTTAGAAAATTATTATATTTTATTCCACTGCATTCGTTTATGAAACGACAAAAGCACATCTATGCGTCTGTCGTAACCCAACAGTCTAGTCCAACCAGACTTAATCTCTCTCAATTTGAAAATTCAATTCTCAAACTCATTTTAAGTCCTTAAAAAAAACTCATAGTGTGCGTGATCTTATAGATTCCCAGTTTATATTGATTGTCCATAATTAACCATTAATTATGGAAAGGTCAAGAGTGATACCTAGTAGTACATCATAATCCCCAATTAATTGAAAAATCAATGGTTGATTCCAGAATTGCTTCTGAACCTTTTAGCAGCTACAGTGAGTTGCGCCTCGTTCCTTTCACTTGTCTTATACCTGCTTGGTTTGAGACATGGTCTATATGTCTGTCTCCACTAGGCTAACTATGTCACACCTAGCATAAGTATTATTTTGTTGTCCTGTGGATTCAAATTACTCAGACATATATCCAAGAGTACCATACTCTTGACATGTGATGCTTTGTCTAAATACTTTGAGTAACAATCTTGACAAATGGCCATAGAGTATACATTCTCCTTGTAGTGAGTGGTGACAATAAAACAAAAAAGGTAATACACAATACTTAAAAGACATCACTTTTTATAAAAAGTGTTGTTGTTTTTAGTTTAACAACGCTTTTAGAGAAAAGCGTTGTCTTTTTTTTAAGTTATCATAGACAACGCTCTTTGCAAAACCATTGTGTATTAGTATTTGTTTTTTCCAAAGACAACGGTTTTTAAATAGTGTTTTCTTTGAAATTTTTTTATTAGAAACTATTTGGATTATCCATTTATTGAAAAGTTAATTAACATTATATGGTTATATATATATGAACCTAAAACTCTATGGGTTATTTCCCTTATTCTCCCATGTGATTGTGCACTATTCCTTTTTCCATTGTCGCTCTCCTCTTCCTCTCTCGATCCTGCATCGATCGTTAGTCATCTTTGTCGACATTTCCATCGCGAGATCGAAGTTCAGGATGCCCCTCCTATGTGGGGGATCCTTGGATGGCTAGAGGGGGGGGGGGTGAATAGCCTCTTTTGATTTCTACAAAAACGTTAGCGGAAGAAAAAACAATAATACAAATACAAATGAAATCAAAATACAAAGTTAACACAAATATTTAACGTGGTTCAGAGATGACGCTCCTACTCCACGACAATCCGTAAGGTGGATCACCCCTAGCAATCTTCCACTAAAACCTCCTTTTGATGTAACATACCAAGGTGGAGAAGCCTTCTTATAATCACTCTTCTTCTTACAAGGTGATGGAAGTAAAATTAGAGAAGAAGAGATTTAAAGCACTAGAAAGCTTGGAGAAGATTTGGTGAGCTTGAGAGCAAAGTTTGGAATGAGAGCACTAGCCCTCTCAAGCTCCCCAAGGCCTCCTTTTATAGAGAAGATGTTGATTTTCCTGTTGAGCCTGCAGCAGTTGACTGTTGCATACCAGCAGTCGACTGCTGCTATAGCTAACCTAATCCAATGGCTTCTGACGAAACTTGATCTGCGGTCATCACAGCTCAACGACACTCCAATCAGTCGACTGATCAAACCATCAGTTGATTGATCAAGCCATCAGTCGACTGCTGTAAGCAATCAGTCGACTAAAAATGTTTATGTGCCCGTGTCCACTTATAGCAATCGACTGTCAGGGTATGACAGTCGACTGATGATGGACCAGTCGACTGTCAAACCTTAGCAGTCGATTGATGGGCCACAAAACTCAATCGACTTCAGTTGACTGGCTAACCAGTTGACTGGGTTAAGACCCTAGTCAACGGGCATATTTCAAACTGAACAGTCGACGGGCATATTTCAAACTGAACCCTCGAGTACTAAGAACTCGAGACTAGTTGACTGGGACAAGACCCTAGTCAACGGGCATATTTCAAACATGATCAAATCATACTTGAAACTAACACCCTAGACCTAGACTCAACTTTCAACCTTGCCCCTCCAGGATCCCTCCAAGTCCACGATTCCTTCATCCTTGCGCTTATCTTCAAAAGCTTCCCTCGGTTTCATCATGTTTCGGGTTTTACTAAAGTCTACTTAGACTTTAAGCTGCCAGACCTTGCCTTTAGACTTCCTTTGCCAAGGTCCGATTGGACTTTACGCCGCCAAGACTACATGCTTGGACTTATGCTGCCAAGACCTTCCCTTGGACTTTCCTTGCCAAGATTCACACTTGGATTTTTTTGTCACTTAACACATTCACGGTTATATCACAAATATTGCCTAACTATAAATGATTATCCAAACATCAAAATACATAAATTCTTGGGGCATTGTTGCACTAACAATCTCCCCATTTTTGATGTTTGACAATCATTTAAGTTAGGACTTGAAAAATACAATAAATAAGAGCAACATATATCCCAATATGAATTCTAATTTAAGGTCCCCTTCTCCTCCTTTGACACACATCAAAAAGAGAAGCTGGACACTCAAGCAGTCGATTACCACCCCTGAAACGTCTAGTTCAGGTTTTCAGCCTAACTTCATAAATACATAAATAATTCAAGAAATGTCAAAAATTCATGAAATTTTATGGATACATTTCAAAAGTCATTTTATATCAAGGAAAAATAATTTGAAAAAAATATATCTTTTCCATATTTCAAAATTGATATAAATTTGAAAGCTAATAAAAGCGTTAAGGTTTTTCAAAACTTTGTACAACTTTTCTTATCAAGTGAAAGTTGTTTTTCAAAATATGATAAACATAGTTTAAAATATGTTTTGTTTGACATTTTCAATCATGTTCTTAGAGCTATATTCACATCAATTGTACACAAGTGATGTGACCAAAATATATAGGATTTTAGGAGTAGTTTTCGCTCACATCTCATTACATTTTATGTTTGTTTCATGTATATTTCACTTTGTTTTGCATGCATTTCCTATTTTTTGGTTCGGAGATCTACTCTTTGTATTTTTGTGTGCAGGATAACATTTCATGGGAAAACGATGCACTTTTGGAGCATAAATGGAGCAATTTGTGGAGCACAGACCTTAGGGAATATGCACTGGCCATATCCCAAGACTTGGGCATGTTTCCGAAGTGAAACGGATCAAAATAGAGGCTCCAAGAAAAGACACGGCCAAGCCGTGTGAAAGCACACGGTCGTGCCTTTTTTCCAGCTCAATTTCTAGCCAAGATTTCATCTGTTTTCTAGCCTTGCACACGGCCAGGCCATGTGCAATTCACACGCCCATGTGGCGGTGCCATGAATTCAAGGAAATAGGATTTTTCAAGCATTTATGGAAAGCTAGAGCCGCCTCTATATATAGAAAACTCATCTAAGAGGCGAGAGATCACGAGGGAGCTGCCCTAGGGCTCCCAAACCCTAGGGGGGAGGCACGATGGCTAGGACGGTACACCGAAGCCCTAAAAAGCTTCGGGAACTTGCAACAGGGAGAAAGAACGCCGTCGGAGATCCAAGTTCTGCACTTCAACACCGGAGAGAAGGCCACATCGACATAGTAACCTCTTGTTCTTGCATTTTATTTCTGATATATTCGAACATGAACATGCCTTGTGATTCTCCTTTTATATATATGGAGTAGTTCCTTCGATTCTAGGATTAGGGAGTAGCTTGTGTGCGCATGACATGTTGCTTCAAATTGAATTCTGATTTGAGTTTGAATTTGCAATTGAAAATTATTTATACCAATATCTATGCACATTTGGTTTTCTACCTGCTGTGCTTAGGCGATACGAGGGGTGACAACCCTCGTATCTAAGATTTAGGAAATTTATACAAGGAACCTAGGGGTAAACCTGATCTCCTGTAACCGTGGGTAGAAGGATGCGATGGAACTGGAAATGGTTCATCTCAGGGATTGATTTGGAATCCTCATATGCCTATCCCATCCTTGTAAGGCAGAGATAGCTCCTGATAGATGTGGTGGCTCATCGAGAGAGTGTATGATGTCCCTTCCACAAAACCATAGGTAGATGTTTAGACAACGCCCAGTTGATAACATGTTTTGTGACACACAAGCGAAACCGAAGTCCTAGAATCCCTTTTAAAGATCTCGACACGCTCCTTCCTCCATGTGACACCGTACTAGAGTTTAGTTCACCCACAACCCTCGCAATCGAAACCTCTAGATTTTACTTCCGAACAATTTCACCCACTGAACAAATCGGTATTTAAATCCCAGTCCCTGTGGGATCAATAATCTTTTATTACTTGACGACATCCACGCACTTGTGGGCATTGAGCGCGAGCACGCGCTTCGAGTCCTCGATGACCTCCGTCATGAGATTTGAGGTTGCATTCGCATGCATCAAGTTTTTGGCGCCGTTGCCGGGGACTGATTGATTCGATATCGAATCGAGAAGTGGATAATTGGATCGGACTTAGGCTAGATTTATTTTCTTGTTTTATTTTATATTATTTCAGTTTTATTTCATTTTATATTTTTCTATTGAATTTGCAGTTTAGATTAATTACATCTTTCTTTCTTTCAATTTTTAGTAGTGCTCTAGTTTAATAAAAACAAAAGGAGACTCTTGTCAACCCACTGCTATTCCTTTCCTTACCTATAATTTCCTGTGTATAACGATGCATGCTTTTACTCATGATTATGGTCAATTTAATGCTGTAAGTTTTGGTAACATTTATTATGAGCATTGTGGTGAAACATGACATACCATTAATGATTGTCTTGATATATTCGAACCTTCACAATTTGAATAAGAAGATGTCACCTACAATTACAACCAGTGGCCACAAGATGATTCCTATTCATATAGTTATGACCATGGGTACTTAAACCCTCAATATTGTTCGCCTAAATCTCGACTTGAGCAGATGATGGAAGATTTCATTCGAACAGAACAAGTGACGAACACTGAATTCCAACGGCGGCATTCGCAGACAAAGACTCAATATTATTTCCCAAGTGAGAACGAGAGCTATGAATCACCACGCGAATTTTATCCAGAATCAAGTCCCCACTTAGAAGCCTTGCTAGACAATTCTACTAGGGAATGCAAGGAGCATAGTCTACAATTCGTGGAGATTATGCAATGGAAAGAAGAAACCAAACGACTAGAAGGTGCCTTCGATGACTGGATTACATTTAATATGGCGGAGACTCACTTTGAGCGAATGGATGAGGAAGACGTAGATGACATAGGAAGTAAAAAAGGGCAAGCCATTCAATCACCACTTGAAGAAGAACTTGAGGATTATTTAATTGATACTTTAATCGAGGAGTGCATTGCTTCAATCAAAGCACCTCCTTACCTCAAGGATCTAGAAGAGCCTACCTTAATCCTCACTAAAACTTTAGTTACTAGTAACAAAACCCTTTTGGTGATTGATAATGATAAAATTTCATTCGACATAATAGAATCTACTAATCAATCTTTTGGTGAGGATGTCTATGGTGAGTTAAATTATTTACGACATTTAGAATTTAATGATCAAACTATTGATGATTCATTGAGACTAAGCATGTTCAACCTCGAGTCAAGGAAAGCAACTCCCAAGTATCTTGCCCCTCAACGAGGAAGATTTAAAAAATATAGTAATGGAGGACCAAAAGGGGAAGCGAAAGGTGAGAAAGTATCTGGCCCCTCCACGAGCAAGATTTAAGGGATATAGCGATGGAGGACCACCATGCAAGAGGCATAAAGTGAGCAAGTATCTTGCTCCCCCACGAGCAAGATTCAAACGCCTCAAATGAAACGTAGGAATAAGGTCGAGCTAAAAGACTTTAAACAAAGCGATTCTTGGGAGGCAACCCAAGTTTAGATTTTGTGTTTATTTCTTATTAGTTTGTTGCATTCGTTTGTTTTGAACTTTGACTTATATTCGTTTAGCGTGTTGCATTTGAATTAGGACTAGAAAGGACTTGCTAGGTAGAAACAAAAATCATTCTGAACCTACACGACTGAGTGTGTAAGGAGAATTCGGACCATTGTGCACCATGAGAGAGAAATGGGGGCACATGGTCTAGCCGTGTGTTTTCACACGGTTGTGTCCCACATTCCAACAGCGCACACGGCCTGACTATGTGTTTTCATACGACCATGTTGCGCAAGGGATAAAGGGCACTGCACCGTGTGTTTCACCCCTATACATCACTCTCCCTCCAGTCCACGCATGTATAGGAGCCCACCTAGTCCACATCGACATGAGCCTGCACCTACACCACCACCTTTTTCTACTTTAGAGTAGGATGCAGGTACATCTGCCTATGATTTTTCAGAGTTTCGATCACGCCTCGACGATATATATGCGGCGAACCACGATGGCGATGGGAGGCGAGCGCTTCTGCGACGAGTTTCAAGGCTTTGGGAGCACTTCGGTGGGGAGAGTTCTACAACGAGGCCCGCATCTACTTCTAGGAGGAGGCTGTCCATCGCCAGGATGAGGCCACCTACCGCCAGGAGATGCGACATCACATGTATGCCCAACAGGCATAGTGGGCCCGGGAGGAGGAGCACAGAGCGGCTGCTGCATCCACTAGCTCTCAGATCAACCACATGTACATGTGGCATCAACAGCTGAGCACCAGGTTTTCCCAAGAGCCTGACATGCCGAGATTGCCGAACTTCCCACCTCGACCACCATATTAGCGGTACGGTCTCATATAAGTCTGGGGGGACCCTAAGTTTTGTTTTGTTTCTAGCAGTAGTTTCTTTCCTAATGTTTGCATTTTGGTTAGCAATCATTTATTCATGCATTAGTTGTTTAGTTTCTTTTAGCACTTAGTTTTTGCTACCTATAAGCTGCCTCAGTAGTATTTTTAAAAGTCTTCTTCATGAGTTGTTTCCATGAGTAGTGTAACTTCATTTATCTCGTGGTATTTTATTTTAGTTGCTCTAATGAATGTTCTAGATTTACACTGGTTAGCTTTTATTTTTACACCTACACATGACGAACATTCTGAAAGGGAAAATCTAGTACGTATCTAGTTATGATTCATCTCAGTAGTCTAGTACTTTGGAATTCATAGGTGATTCTAGATTTAGCATTTTAGTTACTAGAGATGCTCGGATTATGGAAGCCCATTCAGAAAAATCAAAATCCCAAGAGAGAGAGAAGAAAAAAAATGGAATAAGAAAAGAGAAAAAAAAAGAAGGAAAAAAAAGAGAGTAAGAAAAAAAATTGAGGGATAAAAAATAGTTATCGTGGGGGGAAATGGTTAGGTGCCCCTTTGAGACCGAGTTAGGTTATTGGGGAAACACCTACCAATTTCTCTCAATACCGAGCACGCCTTTGAGACTTTGTGCTAGATCTAGGGAACGACCCTCACTTTGGGCAGGTAAGTGCCTAATAGCCGGAGACCTTAGGAAAGCTATTGGATGATGACTTAACTTACTATGGAACGAGTATCCCCTAAGAAGATTCGCTTAGCACGAGCATGAGGAGCTAACTTAGTGAATTTCTAGAACATATCTATTTTGCTTTGATTGCAAATACCACTTGATAAATCTAGTTAACATGCTAAGTATGGAACAATATCTTTTTAAAATTTCATGGCACTGAGGTTTGCTTAAGGACAAGCAAAGATTTAAGTTTGGGGGAATTGATGTGAGCAAAACATATAGGGTTTTAGGAGTAGTTTTCGCTCAGATCTCATTACATTTTATGTTTGTTTCATGCATATTTCACTTTGTTTTGCATGCATTTCTTGTTTTCTGGTTCGGAGATCTGCTCTTTATACTTTTGTGTGCATGATAGAATTTTATGGGAAAACGATGCACTTTTGGAGCATAAATAGAGCAATTTGTGGAGCATGGACCTTAGGGAATACGCACTGGCCATGGCCCAAGACTTGGGCATGTTTCTGAAGCGAAACGGATCAAAATGGAGGCTCCAAGAAAAGACACAGCCAGGCCATGTGAAAACACATGGCCGTGCCTTTTTTCTAGCTCAATTTCCAGCCGAGATTTCATCTGTTTTCCAGCCTTGCACATGGCCAAGCCATGTGAAATTCACACGGCCGTGTGGCGACGCCGCGAATTCAAGGAAATATGATTTTTCAAGCATTTATGGAAAGTCGGAGCCGCCTCTATATATAGGAAACTCATCTAAGAGGCGAGGGATCACGAGGGAGCCGTCCTAGGGCTCCCAAACCCTAGAGGGGAGGCACGACGGCTAGAACGACACACCAAAGCCCTAAAAAGCTTCGGGAACTCACAACGGGGAGGAAGAATGCCGCCGGAGATCCAAGTTCTGCACTTCAACGCCGGAGAGAAGGTCACATCGGCATTGTAACATCTTGTTCTTGCATTTTATTTCTGATATATTTGAACATGAACATGCCTTGTCATTCTCCTCTTATATATATGGAGTAGTTCCTTCGATTCTAGAATTAGGAAGTAGCTTGTGTGCGCATGACATGTTGCTTCAAATTGAATTCTGATTTGAGTTTGAATTTGCAATTGGAAATTGTTTATACCAATATCTGTGCGTATTTGGTTTTCTACCTGCTGTGCTTAGGCGATACGAGGGGTGACATTCCTCGTATCTAAGATTTAGAGGATTTATACAAGGAACCTAGGGGTAAACCTGATCTCCTGTAACCGTGGGTAGAAGGATGCGATGGAACTGGAAATGGTTCGTCGCAGGGATTGATTTGACATCCTTGTACCGCCTATCCCATCCTTGAAGGTAGAGATAGCTCCCGATAGATGCGGTGACTCATCGAGAGAGTGTATGATGTCCCTTCCATAAAACCATAGTTAGACGTTTAGACAATGCCCAGTTGATAGCATGTTTTGTGACACAAGCGAAACCGAAGTCCTAGAATCCCTTTTAAAGATCTCGACGCGCTCATTTCTTCCTCCGTGTGACACCGTACTAGAGTTTAGTCCACTGACAACCCTCACAATCGAAACCTCTAGATTTTACTTCCAAACAATTTCACCCACTGAAAAAATTGGTATTCGAATCCCAGTCCCTGTGGGATCGATAATCTTTTATTACTTGACGACATCCATGCACTTGTGGGCATTGAGCGCCAGCGCGCGCTTCGAGTCCTCGACGGCCTCCGTCGCGAGATTTGAGGTTGCGTTCGCGTGCATCAACAAGCCTTCCCAATGATTGGTCCAATTAAGGATCAATGTCTCTAGATGATACTTTGGTTCATAGTAATGCATCATAACAAACATGATGAACCAAGTGCATCTTTCTAACATCTCACACGATGTCTAAGTGGCTCAATACAAAAATCATGGAATCTTAGGTGTTTTGTGAGATGCTTAGAGGTATAGTACTAGATTTTCTATGGGATCATGCAAACCTAAACCTTTATTCTACAAAACACATTTCAAGTTCTCTCTTAAGCGATGAAAAATCTACTTCGGGGAGAACCTTGGTGAAAATGTCGGTGAAGTTGGATTTAGATTCTATGTAGTTAAGTTGCTCCCCTTTGCCACATGATCTATAATGAGATGCTTCACTTCAATGTGATTGGTCCTAGAGTGATGTACCAGATTTTTGGTCAAATTAATGGTGCTCATATTATCATAATAAATTTTAATGTTGGAGTAATGTAGCTCATAATTCTAGAGTATGTCTCATCCAAAACAATTGAGCTACACAACCACCCATGACTACATACTCGGTCTCGGTGGTGAATAAAGCAACACAAGGTTACTTCCTACTACTCCAACTAACTAGGGAGGATCCAAGAAATTGACACCCACCACTAGTATTCTTCCGATCCAATTTGTAACCAGCATAATCGGAATCGGTATACCAACCAAGACAAAAGACCTAGTCCTAGGGTATACCAAAGTCCTACACTTAGTGTGCCTTTAATGTATCTTAAAATTATTTTAACGACCACTAAGTGAGACTCTTTGGCACACGATTGATATCTAGCACACATACCTACCACAAATAAGATATCGGGTCTACTAGCAGTTAGGTATAGTAGGCTACCAATCATACTTTTATAAAGTTTTGAATCAACTAATTTGTCCTCTTGATCATTGTCTATTTTTGTATTGGTTGCCATAGGGGTGTTTACTATCTTAGTATTTTCCAAACCAAATTTCTTGATCATTTCTTTGGCATATTTGGTTTGGTATATGTGGATTCCCTCATTAGTTTGTTTAACTTGTAGACCTAAAAAGAAATTTAACTCCCCAACTAGATTCATTTCAAACTCATTTTCTATATTTTTGATAAAGTCTTGAAGGAGTTCATCATTTGTTGACCCAAAAATGATGTCATCAACATACACTTGGGCAACAAATATATCCTTTGACTTTGACTTAATGAAAAGAGTTTGATCTACTTGGCCCCTTCTAAAATCTTTAGAAATTAAGAAAGATGATAATCTTTCATACCAAGCCCAGAGAGCTTGTTTTAACCCATATAAAGCTTTTCTAAGCTTATATATGTCATTTAGGTAATCAACACTCTCAAACCTGGGAGGTTGTTCTACATATACCTCTTCCTTAATAAATCCGTTTAGGAATGCCGATCTCACATCCATTTGATAAAGCTTAAATCCCATGTGAGTGGCATATCCTAATAGGATTCTTATTGACTCTAATCTAGCAACCGATGCATAAGTCTCATCATAGTTAAGTCCTTCAAATTGATTGAATCCTCTTGTCACTAATCTAGCATTGTTTCTAGTTATGTTTCCTTGGTCATCCAATTTATTCATAAAGACCCACCTTGTGGTAATAATGGTGCTATCATTGGGTCTAGGGATTAGCTCTCATACTTGACTTCTCTCAAATTGAGTCAATTCTTCTTACATTGCCAACATCCAATCCGGATCAAGTAATACATCATTGATTGATTTAGGCTCAATTTGTGAGATGAGAGCTGCTTGACTAATGAGAGCTCTATGGAAAGACCTAGTTCTTACTCCTTGAGATAGGTCTCCTACTATTTGATCAAGTGGATGATTTTGATGAATCCTTAGGGTCCTAGGAGGTGATTCAAATTGATTTAGATCATGGTTGTCTTCCTTCCTCCTCTCATCATCAAAATCTCCTCTTCCTCCCCCTTGATTACTACTTCCTAATCCTCCCCCTTGATCATTACCTCCTAAGGTCAAGTTTTGAAGTTTTTGGGTAATGTCTTGATTTTTATCATTGATATCTTTATCAATGGAGGATTTCCTAGGGTAAGTGCTAGAAGACTCATCAAATTCAACATTAGAAGATTCCTCAATCTTCTGAGTCCTCTTATTGTAAACCCTATAATCTCTACTAGTGGATGAGTATCCCAACTAGGATTCCCTCATCCACTTTAGACTCAAATTTTCCTAAATTTTCTTTGGTATTTAAAATAAAGACTTTACAACCAAAGACCTTGAAATAGTGAATTATAGGAATTTTCCCATTCCATAATTCAAATGGTGTTTTGTCTAAAAACCTATGAATTAA
This sequence comes from Wurfbainia villosa, assembly GCA_025175895.1. NCBI lineage: Eukaryota > Viridiplantae > Streptophyta > Magnoliopsida > Zingiberales > Zingiberaceae > Wurfbainia > Wurfbainia villosa. The sequence continues at coordinate 3,562,708 of JAKLTH010000147.1, forward strand.
GACTCAATTTTGGATATAGCAAGCGGTATTAACCGCTTCCACCCACAAGTAGCTAGGTAAGGAATATGCATTAAGCATTGTCCTAGCCGCTTCTTGTATGACACGATTTTTCCTTTCCTCCACCCCATTTTGTTGGGGTGTTCTAGGATAAAAAAAACTCATGCTTGTACCTTTATTCTAAGCAAAATTTTGAAAAATAAAAATTCTCAAATTCTCCACCATGATCACTACGGATCCGGTTGATCATGAGATTTCTTTCATTTTCAACCCTTTTGCTAAATCCTATGATTATTTCTAAGGTATCATACTTATGTTTCATAAAGTAAACCCATGTATACCTAGAAAAATCATCAACTATAACTAAATAATATTTGTTACCATTTAAAGAAGGTATGCTATGACAATCAAATAAATCCAAATGTAAAAGCTCTAAAGGTAATGAGGTACTAGTTAGGGTTTTGCCTTTGTGTGATGATTTAGATTGCTTTCCTTCTTAGCATGCATCACACAATTTATCTTTAATGTACTTGATCTTTGGTAGCCCCTTCACTAATTCCAATTTTGCTACCTTGGCTATGTTCTTCATATTGATGTGCCCTAGCCTTCTATGCCATAACCACCCTTCCTCTTCTTTTGCCATAAGACACTTAGTAGAAATGTTAAAAGCATAGGATAAATCAACATAATAAATATTTGATTTCCTATATCCAACTAACATGCAATCATTTAAATTCTTGTGTCTAATTAAACATTTTGTGGAATTGAATTCAACACTATAGCCAACATCACAAAGTTGACTAACACTAAGTAAATTGAATTTCATGCTTTTAACTAGTAAGACTTTATGAATAATAATTTTAAGGGATACCTCAATTGTGTCTTTACCTAGAATTTTGAGTTTTCTACTATTCCCAAAAGACACGGTTCCCTTGTTAATGTAGTTGATTGTGCAAAACTTACTCACATCTTCGGTCATATGTCTTGAGCAACCGCTATCCACAATCCACATACTTGGTCCACCTACCTAAACAACATGAAAAAAAAATTCCTTAGGTACCCAAATGTTTGGACCGGTAACATCAATCAAAAACCTCTTGGGAACCCAAGCCTTCTTAACCTTACCTCTAATTGTTGACTTTCTACTAATTAGGGAGATATAGGTTACTTCCTTGTCCTTAGGTTTATATCCTAAGCCGACCTTGTTATAAATGACCCTTTGATCCCTAAGAATCATGTCAAGGTATTTTGATCGACTAGTGAATTTTTCTAAACATGTCCTTAGTTCACAAACTTCATCCTTGAGTTTTTCATTTTCCTTTCTAAACATGCAAGAATCATTACATGAAGGTTCTTCATTTCTAATTGCCTTAATTTCTACCTTCAAGTCCTTAATCCTAGATTTTGATTCTTTTTAAGATAAGAAATGGTTTTGTATAATAATTCTACTCTAGGGGAGTCCTTTACCTCATCGTCACTAGATGACGATTCGTCGCTTAAGAATGCTTCATCTTGGCTTGAGCTCTCGGTGTCATCTCCCAAAGCCATGAGTGCCACATGACATGTGATGTGGCATAGCTCCTCCTCATCGGATGAGTCTTCAATGCTTTGTGTGTCTCATGTTGTTTGTGCTACCATGACTTCTTTCTTCTTCTCCTCCTTTTCCTTCTTCTTTTTCTCTTTCTCTTCCTTCTTATTCAATTCCAGGAAATTTGGCTCGATATGCCCCTTCTTATTGCATCCATAGCAAGTAACATTAGTGTTAGAAATTGAATTACTACTTGATTTACCTTTCGAAGATTGGAACATCCTCCTCACATCCTTCTTGGTGAGCCTTCTTGATCTTCCACCAAACCTCTTGATGTAGTGAGCCACTTCACTGGCCGACAACTCTTCATTGCTACTTGATGGCTCATCCTCCGACTCGGATGATGAATAGACCTCCTGTTAGTTATATATGAGAGATGTCCTAAGGCAATCACTTTATGGTTGTACCATTTATTTGATAAATGAAGTTTCCCTATTTGAGTATACATGCTATCATGTATTTGATTGGATCTTAAACTCATTTACTGAATATCCGTAATACGATTCACAACATGAGAGAATTTGTGATTTGATCACAACTAGTGAGTATCTCTACATGTGTAATTGTGATGTATTGGAATTATTCCTAGTCAATGAATTGATGTATTCAGACACCATCATTTCTGTTGAGACTAGCACGAGTTATACTCTTTGGTTTATCCAAGCAGCTGTTTCTCACTGGATGGAGATATTGGGATGTCCGGAGTTAACCGCGGATGCTAGTTATGGTAACTAGTTCATTAGAGTGACTAGCTGTAAGACTTCATATGATTCACTGCATATATGGATATGTCAATGAAGTTCTTATTGTAGCTTAAGTGTGATGTTCCTTTGACTTGCGGTATTCAAGTCATCTTGGTCATGTAGACTTATGCTTTGACATCTTAAGCAAGCATCTCCGAGGAGATGTGGACCCGGGATGATTGGGTATAAGTCGAAGTGGCCAAAAGTGTTTGAATAACTTACAGAGGATTCACCACTCCTTGCGAGGAGATGTATACCCTATGGTCTCTCGTCGGATTGTTACTAAAGTCTTTGGCCAAAGCATTACATGTTTAGAGTATGATACTCTTGGATACATGTGCAGTAACTAGAATCCGGAGGACGAGGAAGTAATACTTGGGCTAAGTGTGACGTGGTCAGCCTAGTGCAGATTGACACAAACTATGTTCTAAAACAAGTGGGTATAAGATGAGTGAAGGGAATGAGGCACGACTCACTGTAGCTACTGAAAGGTTTCAGAAGTTGTTCTGGGGTCAACCGTTGATTTTCGAGTTAATTGAGGATCATGATGTACTACTAGGTGTCACTCATGATCGTTCTATAAATAATGGTTAATTAGAGACGACCAACATAAACCGGGAACCTATTTGGTCACAGGCACTACGAGTATTATCCGAAGGATTTAAAACGAGTTTGAGAATGAGATTCTCAGATCGAGAGAGACTTGGTTTGGTTGGACCAAACAAAGAGCGAGTATGAAATTGTTTCAGTCGCATCGGAAGCTTGGATAGGTTGAGTCTTATAAAGACATGATGGATGAACCAAATCGGTTTGGTTCTAATCCAATGGTGGAAATAAACCAAAGTGGTTTGGTTTGTTTTAAACGAATGAACCAAAATTGGTTTGGTTCATTTTAACTTAAAATAGACCAACGCGGTTTGGTTTATTTTAAATTAAGTTAATGGAGCGGGTTAACGAGTTTTGGTTGTGAACCAATAACCCTTTGAGAAAAGGTTTTCGAGAAAAGGCTTTAGAGATAAGGTCTTGAGAAAAGGTCTTAAGAAAAAGTCTCTTATTGGATAAGATATACGTTCTCTATAAATAACGGGGTTGAGAGATAACCCGTGTTCATTGGTTCGATCAACTTAAGTTTTTGAAACCCTAGCCGTTTTTCTCTCCTTTCTCCTTGCTGCCCAAGTTGTTGTGCTTCCCAACCCTTTGGTGCCGCCCAAATTGTTGTGCCGCCACCTTCTCCTTGCTGCCGGCCAACCATCAGCCGCCTGCAGCCCTCCATCCATCCTCAGCCGCCGACCAACCTTCCTTGGCCGTCGGCAACCAAGGAGCAGTCGACCACTTTTTTGGCCGGATCACAACGTCTTCAATACGAGACGAGTATCTCGTGTGAAGACGGGGCTCGTAGCTTGTTGAAGCTATCCCGATAATACTTGGCATGGATACGGATAGAGACGAAACTTACGAGGGTCGCTAATGTTGATGTCATTTCCACTTCACATAATCCATCAGGTATACCTAGAGTAGTTTTCTTTTATTACAAAATTTGAAATGGCGATTATGTCTATACTTGATGTATCCTTGCATGCGTGTGGTGTGTGTGTTGTAATAAATTAGTTTATTATTTATTTTTGCTTCCGTTGTGTGCATATTTAAGAAACGTGTTCGAACACACACCCACGTCGGTGTTGGGATAACCCAACACCTCCTTCTTCTCCTTCTACTTCTTCTCCTTCTTTCCTACAATAAGAGCTAGATCTTTCTCCTTTTATGAAGTGTTAGCTTATTCATGCAATTCAAATTCACAAAACAATTCATCTAATTTAACCAAGGAAAGATCTCTAGAGACCTTATAAGCATCTACCATTGATGCCCATAAGGTTGTTCTAGGAAAAGCTTGAAGAATATACCTTACCAAATCTCAGTTGTCTACCTTCTCACCTATGACGTGTAGCCCATTTACCACCTTGAATCTACCATGAATTTGGCTCACGATATCATTGGTCTTCATGCTAAAATTTTGTAGTTGACCTATCAATAGGTCCCTCTTGGCTCTCCTTGTCTCCTTGGATCCTTCATTGAGCTCAATGAGCTTCTCCCAAAGCTCTTTTGCAGAGTCGAAAGGCCCAACCTTACTCAATTGCTCTTTGGATAAACTACATTGGAGTGTGGTTGTTGCTTTGGTATTTGCTAAAGCTTTCTTCACCATCTCTCTAGTCCAATCTTTGGTTGGTAGTGGCCCTCCAAATTCGTCAACGGGCTTCTCGAATCCATCCACTACACTAAACCAATTTTCAATGTCATTCATTAAGTAATACTCCACCCTACCTTTCCAATAGGCGAAGTCATTGCCGTCGAAGAAAGGTGGTCACATCGTGCTATAACCCTCTTGGAATGTCATCTTGCTCCGGTTGATTGTTAGATCCTCCAATGTGATCCAGGCTCTGATACCACTTGTAGGGGATCCTTGGATGTCTAGAGGGGGGTGAATAGCCTCTTTTGATTTCTACAAAAATGTTAGCAGAAGAAAAAGCAATAATACAAATACAAATAAAATCAAAAGACAAAGCTAACACAAATATTTAACATGGTTCGAAGATGACACTCCTACTCCACGGCAATCCGTAAGATGGATCACCCCAAGCAATCTTCCACTAAAATCTCCTTTTGATGTAACACACCAAGGTGGAGAAGGCTTCTTACAATCACTCTTCTTCTTACAAGGTGATGGAAGTAAAATTAGAGAAGAAGAGATTTAAAGCACTAGAAAGCTTGGAGAATACTTGGTGAGCTTGAGAGCAAAGTTTAGAATAAGAGCACTAGCCCTCTCAAGCTCCCCAATGCCTCCTTTTATAGAGAAGAGGTGATCGTGCATACCAAGAATAATTGCGTCAATGGCTGACCTAATCCAACGACTTCTGACGAAACCTGATCTACTGTCGTCATAACTCAATGAAACTCCAATCAATCGACTGATCATACCATCCGTCAACTGGTATGGCAGTCGACTGATGATGGACCAATCGACCACCAAACTCTGGCAGTCAACTAATGGGCTATAAAACTCAGTCGACTTCAGTTGATTGGCTGACCAGTCGACTGGGTTATAACTCCAATCGATTGATCAAGCCTTCTAGACCCTCGAGTACTAAGAACTCGAGACCAGTCGACTGGGACAAGACCCTAGTTGACTGGCATACTTTAAATATGATCAAATCATACTTGAAACCAACACCCTAGACCTAGACTCAACCTTCTAGCCCTTTCTTCAGCCTTGCACCTCCAGGATCCCTCCGAGTCCGCGACTCCTTCATCCTTGCGCTTGCCTTCAAAAGCTTCCCTCGGTTTCGTCATGTTTCGGGTTTTGCCAAAGTTTGTTTGGACTTTACGCTGCCAAGACTACATGCTTGGTCTTGCGCTGCCAAGACCTTGCCTTTGGACTTCCTTTGCCAAGGTTCGCTTGGACTTTACGCCGCCAAGACTACATGCTTGGACTTATACTGCCAAGACCTTCCCTTGCCAAGATTCACACTTGGACTTTTCTTCACCAAGTCTTCACACTTAGATTTTTTTGTCACTTAACACATTCACAGTTAGATTACAAATATTGCCTAACTATGAATGATTATTCAAACATCAAAATACATAAATGCTTGGGGAATTGTTGCACCAACATCCTGCTCGCCACCACACCGACCAGTTGTCGCTCCACCCCCGCTCCCATTGTGCACCGTAGCTGCCCCTCCCCCTTGCACAACAATCACCACCCCACGACCAAGCCGCCACCATCTGTTCTTTTGACCATGCACCACGGTGGGTGGTCGTCTACCCCTTTCGATCGCACACCACGCTCGATCATCACAAGCTCGACCTCATCTCTGCCAGCTAGCTAGTCACCACTTTATCGGATTGCCTCCTAGTTGTGGTATGTCCTACGCCCACTGCAACAAGCCTAAGCCCCCGATCGCTGCCATGAGTATTGCCGTCGTTGGCCAGTCGAAGGGCAGCATCTGACGCTGTCGACGCGATGCTTCGCCGGAGCAATGTGTTACCACAACTCGACCACATGCTTCCCTCCTTCTTGGCTCTTCCTGTGCACGACCACTGTTGCCTTCCTCTCGGCTAAAGCGATGCTCGTTGACCGACGACACCGCTAGCAGTAAAACCATCTCTCCTCTGACGATATATTAATTAACCTTATATGGTTTTGATTAAGTTAATTAATCCTGATTTTAATTAAGTGTAATAAATTCTTATATGTTTAAGTTGATTAATTAGTTGGTCTTTTAGGATTTGATTAAGGTTGTTGATGAGGGTGATTGATTTAAATGAGTAGTTAATCAACATATAATTAATTAAGGTTTTCGTTAAATAGTAACTAACCGATAAATATTGGATTAGTAAGTGATTAATTAACTGATTAATAATAATTAAATAATTATTTAAGTGAATGTTGAAATAATTATAATTAATAAGTCCAAGATTAAGGGATTAATAGATATATGTTTGATTCTATATGAATATTTTTTTATATTAATGACATGATATTTATTTCTTATTAAAATTGTAAGGAGCATGATGCTATTGAGGTGTGACGTCGATATTATTGTACAGAAGAGGTCGGATGGACGAGCATAATATGTAAGTCATAATTTAATGATTTTTTTCATATGTGTACGTACATTATTTATTCCTCTAATTTTTGTGTTTTATTCAATGAATTTTTTTCATGAATGGATATGTTTTTTAATCTTGATTCTGCTATTTTTTTGACAATCTAAAGTTGTCCACTATTAATCGAACACTTTGGTACAGAAGTTGATATATCTCTGCATTGGTAAATATATATGAAACCTAGTTCAAAATGCATGAGATATAGTTCTTTTACATATATCGAGTGGTTTGAAGCAGTAGCTTTCAATTTGTCTTCGAACGTGAACACAATCCTTGTCTTGAGTATAGTTTTTACTAAAGTTCACTAGGGAGGACATATATTCTTTGTGTTGAAAATTAACCACATGGTAGTTTCTCTAGGGATTAATAAACGTGCTCCTAAATGAAAATCTTGTGTATGGGGCATAAAATAACTCTGTCCATTATTTCAACAAAAGACAACTCAATGACTTATTAAAAGGCGTTTGGTTCGTAGAAAATTTTCTATTTTCTATTTTCATTCTCTCTTTTTCTAGAAAACAAAAAATGAGTTTTTTCCCCAATTTTCCAGAAAATGCTCTTTTATTTTTTGAAAAACGAAAATGGAAATTGAAAACGATTATTTCTCGTTTTCCAATTTTTCAAAAAATGCTCCTTTATTTTCTGGAAAATGGAGATGGAAAACACGAACCAAATGTGTTTTCTCATTTTCGCAGAAAATGAAAATGGAAAACGAAAAAGAAAACGCCTACCAAACACCCCCGAAGTATCTTGAATAATTGAAGTATATATCTTTTATCTTGTACTATTTGACTTATTCTAGGATTTCGTGAGTATTCGTGGTTGTTTTGAGTTTGTGATACCTTAACTTTGACATCTTTTTCCCAAGTTTTAAAAGATTTGTGAGTATCCATCTTGTACCATTGCATAAAAATACTTAAAAGATTCATTCTCTTCCTCCAAATTTAGCCACATATGGTTTAGGGTGTATAATTGCCCCTTGGAAAATCTACTTGATTTTTTTTTTGAAATCTTTCAGCTTAGATTGACATTGTGTATTTGCTACAACTCTTATAAATAAATTATTAGGAATCTGTGCAAGGTTTGTATTGATCATTTTAATTATTATATAATAATTTTCTTCCTCACAGATGAATGTGGAAAGAAACTGAAAGTGGGGTTTTTGTTTTGCCAAAGATATTCATATATCCGAGAAGATCCAATCCAGAAAGATTCAATCCAATAAGCAAGATAGTTTGAAACTAATATGCATGTCTACTATGTAGGTTTTTTACTTTTGTAAACTTAACTTGGATTCAAAGTTTATGGATTATGGCTTCACACTTTGAGTTTTTCATTATTTGTCGATTATAACACATTTATATTTTAATTGTAAGAAGATTGATTAGTTTTATTTTAATGATATTTTAATTCATGTTATTTATAAGGATTTAATTCAGTAGTTCATTGTGTAATATAATAGACAACGGTTTTTATTTGTTGATAAAAAGTGATATTTCATGTCAAACGATAATGCTTTTTATGCATTGCAAAAATCGTTGTCTATGCTAAAAAGATGACACTTTTAATCCATTGCAAAACCGTTGTCTTTGTTAAAAGAACAACACTTTAAATTCATTGTAAAAGTGTTGTATTTACAAAAAAAAGACAATGCTTTTTATCCGTTGCAAAAGCATTGTCTTTGCTAGAAAAGACAATGCTTTTTATCCATAGTCATTGATCGGGCTTTTAACAATAGTGCTTGTAACAACGCTTTTTTAGTCACATAGACAACAGATAAAAAACACTATCTATGACCTTTTTTCTTGTAGTGTGAATCCTCTGTTGACTATTCAAACATCTTCAGGCACTTCGACTTATACCCAACCATATCAGGGTCACACCTCTAAGAGGATGCTTGCTTAAGATGTCAAAGTATAAGTCCCCGTGACCAAGGTGACTTGAATACCTCAAGTCGAAGGAAACTCACACTTAAACTACTATGATAACTTCATAGACATATTCATATGTGTAAAAAATCATATGCAGTCCTACAGTAGGTAACTCCTATGAACTAGTTACCATAACTAGTATCCACGTTTAACTTTCGACATCCCAATGTCTCCAACTAGTGAGGAACAACTACTTGGTTAGACCAAGGAGTATAACCCGTGCTAGTCTCACATAATCAATGGTGTTCGAATGCATCAATTCATTGATTAGGAAATATTTCAAAACATTCATAATTATATATGTAGAGATGCTCACTAGTTGTGATCCAATCACAAGTTCTCTCATGTTATGAATCGTATTGCAGATATTTAGTAAATGAGTTTAAGATCCAATCACATACATTAAATACGTACACTCAAATAGTGAATCTTTATTTATCCAATAAATAGTATAAACCATAAGGCGATTGCCTTAGGATACTTCTCAAATATAACATACTCCCACTTGGTATAATGTTAATTGCCATGGTATCCAATGTCGTAGGCCTAGACGTGACTCTCAAACTTGCTTTGTGGTAGAGCCTTTGTCAAAAAATTCTCTAGGTTATTTTCTGTGGAAATTTTCTCGATTCGTATTTCATTCCTACTGACAATCTCCCTTATTAGATAATAGCGGCGAAACACATATTTGGATCATTGATGAGACCCTGGTTCCTTAGCCTATGCGATGGCTCCAGTGTTATCGCAGTAAACTGGTAATGCTTTATCAATGGATGGAACCACTCCAAGTTTATAGATGAACTTCTTGATCTAAGTGTTGGTGCAATCGGCTCAGGTCACGATTGACCGGACTCGAGTTTGACTCGAGTAAGTGTTTTGATGTTTGGCATGGATGTCTGACATTGATGTCTGACATGTGTTGGGGAGATTGCTAATGCAATCAACTCAGGTTAGTATTTGATGTTTGACGGTGGTTTGACTATTGTCATGGGAAAAGTCCAAGTCTTGAGTACTTGACATGTAAAGTTCAAGCATGAGTCTTGCAAGGGAAAGTCCAACATGGGTTGGCAAAGGAAAGTCCAAGCATGGGTCTTGGCATGGAAAGTCTGTAAGGGAAAGTCCAAGCTTGAGTCTTGGCATTTGAGAATTCCAAGGGAAATATTGGCGGCGTAAAGTCCAAGGGTGAAATCTTGGTAGCATAATTCCAATGGTTGGCGGCGTAAAGTCCAAGCGGAGTCTTGGCAGCGTAAGTCCAATGTGCCTTGGCGGTGTAGACACCGTTAGCATGACAATAGCCGATGGAAGCACCTGAAGGCTAGCGTATGGATGAACAAGTCATGGATAACTTAGAGGGATCCGATAGGCATGAGACTGACGGAGGTGGCTAAAAGGCTTAGGTCTAGGCTAAGGGTGGTCTAGTAAGTATAGGGGCACCATACTTGGGGTTAAAATCTCATGTTTGAGGTGTATCAGTCGACTGAGACCATGGGTCAGTCGACTAGTGTGAGTCAACTAGGGTTTGACTACGGGAAGTGCCCTGGCAGTCGACTGCCAGAGGTGGGCAATCAACTGCTGGCCTGATCAGTCGATTGATGCTCGGGATTTCGGGCACATAAGGTTCTCCAGTCGAGTGATCAACCCGAACACTCGACTGATTGAGCCATCAGTCGACTGATGGGTATGATCAGTCGACTGATGGTGTATCCGTTGGACTTATCTGACGTGGTTCATGTCATTGTGAGACAATGGATATAGGGGAAGTCGACTGATGGTCTCGATCAGTCAACTGCCAGGCAAAATTCAGTCCAAGGAGCAGCTTTAAATAGATCTTGTGGAGGAGGGATTCACTAGCGATTTCTTGGACGTTTTTGAGGCGATTTGCTGGTGCAAATCAGGGCCTTCAACCATGATTCAAGCGATCAACAAGCAAGCATTCCAAAGCAATAGTTGTAAAGTTTTCTTTATGTTGTTTTGTATATTCATCTTGTATTTGCTTGTTTACTTGTTGTATTACTTTTGTAATCACTTGTACGAGGTTTCTCCACCTCCGGATTGTTCCGAGAAGGAGTTTATTTGATTAGTGGTGTTGTACAAAATGGATCGAGCTCGTTTGAGCTCGATCCGTGGAGTAGGAACTATTCAGTTCTGAACCACGTTATATTTGGTGTTATGTGTGTGCTTGTATTCATGTTATTGTTTTTATAGTTATTATTCCGCTGCACACTAACACAATTTGTAGATGCGAGCACGATCGATTTCCTCCATCCAATGATGAATCACTATTCACCCCCCTCTAGCAGTCACCGAAGGTCCCTACACTAAGTTGCTTCCTTTACTTCTTCAGAAGCAGCAATGTATTCTATCTCAGTGGTAGAATCCGTGACAGTGTCTTGCTTGGAACTTTTCCAACTTATTGCACCTCCATTCAATGTGAATATGTATCCAGATTAGGACTTGGAGTCATCCTTGTCCGTATAGAAGTTGGCATTAGTATATCCACGTATGACCATATCACCTTCTCCATATGCTAAGAACATATCCTTAGGTCTTCTCAAGTACTTAAGGATTGCCTTGACATCCACCCAATGATCTATACTTGAATCTGACTTGTATCTGCTCGTAACACTCAGAGCGTATGATATATTGGGCCTTGTACATAACATAACATACATAATAGATCTTATTACTAACGTATAAGGAACCTTACTCATGCAAATACTCTCGTTCTCTGTACGCAGGCATATAGACTTCAAAAGGTGAATCCCATGCCGCATGGGTATAAACCCTTTCTTGGATTCAGATATGCTAAACCATTTTAGCACTCTATTTATATATATAGACTGCGAATGACCAAACAACCTTTTCGATCTATCTTTATAGATCCTTATCCCAAGGATATAGGTTGCTTCTCCCATGTCTTTCATGTAGAACATCTTGGACAACAAAATCTTAATCGATTGTAGAACAGGTACATTGCTTCCTACAAGTAATATATTATCGACATACAATACTAGGAATACGACCACACTCCCATTAACCTTCTTGTACACACAAGGTTCATCTGGATTTTGTGAGAAATCAAACTCTTTGATTGTCTCATCAAAATGGATATTCCAACTCCTAGATGCTTACTTCAGTTCGTAAATGGATCATTGAAGCTTGCATACTTTATTTTTATCAACAAGTGTGAAACCCTTAGATTGTATTATATATACATCCTCAAACAGATTTCCATTAAAGAAAGATACTTTCACATCCATCTATCATATCTCATAATCACAATGAGCTGCTATGACCAAGAGTATCTGAATGGATTTATGCATAGCTACTGGTAAAAAAGTTTCATCATAGTCAACATCTTGCCTTTGATGATAACCTTTCGCCACTAATCTTGCTTTGTAGATAATTAGATTACCATCTATGTCAGTTTTCTTCTTAAAAACCCATTTGCACCCAATAAGTGTAATCCCTTCAGGTGGATTCACCAAGTTCCAAACTTGGTTCTCATATATATAATCCATTTTCAATTTCATGGTTGTAAGTCACTTGTCCCTTTTTGAACTTTTCAGAACTTCTTCATAACTAGTAGGCTCCTCATCTTCAATGAGTAACATGTCATTTGATTCACTTACAAGAAATTCATACCTCTAAGGAATATTGCATGTCCTACCAAATCTACGAAGAGGTGGTGTATTGATAGGTTCAACTGAAGGCTCATCACTATGAGTAATCGATTGTTGTTCTTGATTAGACATCTCTTCAGTGTCTATTAGAGTCTCTTAAACTTCCTGTTGGAGATTCTGGGATCATGCATAGCGGAATAAGCGAATAAAATAATTTTTATTACATCCCAGATATCCCCTGGGGGCCAAGGAAACTTGCTTTGGCATAATCACATGAAAACACACAAAAGGAGAAAGAGAAGTTATACTTTCGAGATTCTTTCGAATCCATCGAAACCACAAGCAAGACCAACAGGTCTTGCCTATATCAGTATCCATGCCGGGATCACTTGAGACAAATCCTAGAGCAGCAAGCCTTTATCTCTGATTAGTGCTAGCTAATCGACGGAGACAAGAGAAGAGGAGAGAGAAAAGACGACTACCAAGGGAGAAACCTAAAACTAAAAACCCTCCTCCAAAGATTATCAAGGGATCTATTTATAGATCTCTTGATTAGGTCATCTTAGGAGGCTTAAATGGAACATATCTTACCATAATTATCCCATAATTAAGGTAAGAGCAACTCAGAAAATTTTCATAAGAGAAATCTCTAAAATCGGCAGAACTGCAACACGGTCGTGTGTTTTACACATGGTCGATCGTGCCAAAAAGGCACGGTCGTACCAGAACACACGACCGACTGTGTGTCCTTCTAGACACAACCCAATTTTAACCATTTTTTGGCCAGAGCCAGGCACGGCCCGTGCCAAGTTAGGCACGGCCCGTGTGAGATTATGTATGGTCCGTTTGACTTCGTTTAGGTGCGATATGGTCATGCTAAGTCCAACAAGGCCATAGGAGGTTCCATAGCCTCCGTTTCGCACCCCCTTTGGTCTGGTCCAACCAGACATATCCTCTCTCATCGAGAATCTCATTCTTAAACTCGTTGGCCATTCATAATTAATTCCTTAATTATGAATAGATCATGAGTGGCATCTAGCAGTACATCATGACCCCCAATTGACCGGAAAGTCTAAATCGACTCCAGAATGTTTCTGAACCTTTCAACAGCTTCAGTTGTTCGTGTCTTATTCCTTTCACTCATACTATACCCACTTGGTTCAGGACATGGTCTATGTGTTTGTCTCCATTAGGCTGACTACGTCACACCTAGCCCAAGTTAGTTTCCTTGTCCTGTGGATTCAAGTTACTCCTACATGTTCCCAAGAAGACCATTTTCTTAACATGTTTTCTCTGGCAAGAGACTTCTAAGTAACAATCCTGACAAGAGGCCTAGGGTATACATCTCCTTTATCAGGAGTGATGAATCCTCTGTAGGCTATTCAAACATCTTCGATCACTTTGGCTCATACCCAATCATCCTGGAGTTACACCTACTATATAGATGGCTGCGAAGAAGTCAAAGTACAAGGCGCCATGATCAAGGTGACTTGAATACCTCAAGTCTAAGGAAGCTCGCACTCAAGCAGCAATGAGATCTTCAACGACATATAGAACCATATAAAGTCTCATAGCAGGTCACTCCAATGAACTAGTTACCATAATTAGCATCCACATGTTCACTCTCAGCATCCCTATGCTTCAATTCAGTGGGTACCGAATGCTTGGTTAAACCAAGGAGCATAACATGTGCTAGTCTCACAAAATTGATGATGTCCAATCTCATCAATTCATCGACTATGGATAGTTTCAATACTTGCATATTTACACATGATGAGATACCCACTAATTGTGATCCAATCATAATTTCTCTCATGCTATGCATCGTATTGTGGACTTCAGTATATGAGTTTAAGATCCAATAAAATACATAGATAATGTATACTCAAATAGTAAATTTTATTAATAACTTCTAAGGCGATTTCCTTAGGACACCTCTTAATTACATCAAACATCCACTTGGCCTACAACCAATCGCCTTTGTATCTAATACCATAGGCCTTTATATGTCTCTCAAACTTTTCTTGGGAAAGAGGCTTTGTCAAGGGATCTGCTAGATTCCTATCGGTGGAAACTTTCTCTATTTGTACATCTCTTTTACCAATGATCTCTCTGATCAAATGGTAACGGTGTAGTACGTGCTTGGATCGCTGATGACACCGTGGTTCCTTCGCCTGTGCAATGGTGCCATTGTTTTCGCAGTAAACCAGTAATGCTTCAACAATGCTTGGAACTACTCCAAGTTCAATAATGAACTTCTTAATCCATACCTCCTCCTTTGCTGCTTTAGAAGCTGTAATGTACTTTGCCTCTGTAGTAGAATCAACAACGATGTCTAGCTTAGAACTCTTCCAACTCACTACACCTCCATTCAAGAGGAATATGTATCCAGACTAAGATTTGGAATCATCCATATCTGTCTAGAAGTTGTCATCGGTATACCCACTTACTACCATATCACCTCCTCTATATACCAAGAACAAATCCTTAGTCCTTCTCAAGTACTTAAGGATTGTCTTGACAACCACCCAATGGTCCATACTAGGATCCAACTGGTATCTACTCGTAACGCTCGAAGCGTACGATACATCGGGTCTCGTACATAACATAACATACATGATCGATCCTATAGCTGACGCATATGAGATCTGACTCATGCAAATCCTCTCATCTTCAGTGCGTGGGCACATAGACATCGAAAGGTGAATCTCATGCCTCATGGGAATAAAACCTTTCTTGGATTCTTCCATGCTAAACCATTTTAGCATTTGTCTATGTATGTAGACTATGAAAGACCAAGCAACCAATTCGATCTATCTCTATAGATCTTAATCCCCAAAATATAGGTTGCTTCTCTCATGTCTTTCATGGAGAACATTTTGGACAACCAGACCTTGACTGTTTGCAAAACAGGAATATCATTTTCTATAATTAATATGTCATCGACATACAATACTAGGAACACGAATGCACTCCCACTAACCTTCTTATACACACAGGGCTTCTCAGGATTTTGTGAGAAATCAAATTGTTTGATTGCCTCATCAAAATGGATATTCCAACTCCTGGATGCTTGCTTCAATCCATAAATGGAACATTGAAGCTCGTATACTTTGTTCTTGTCAATAGATGTGAAACCCTCAGGTTGTATCATATATACATCCTCAGATAAGTTTCGATTAAGAAAAGTTGTTTTCACATCCATTTGTCATATCTCATAATCAAAATGAGCTGCCATGGCTAGGAGTATCCGAATGGATTTAAGCATAGCTACTAGTGAAAAGGTTTCGTCATAGTCAACACCTTGTCTTTGACTATAGCCTTTTGCCACTAATCTAGCTTTATATGTAATAATATTACCATCCATGTCGGTTTTCTTCTTAAAAACCCACTTGCACCCTATAGGCATTATGCCTTTGGGTGGGTCTACCAAGTTCCAAACATGGTTTTCATACATGGAATTCATTTCTGATTTCATGGCTAGAAGTCATCTATCCCTGTCTGAACTATTCAGTGTCTCTTCGTAACTAGTAGGTTCCTTATCATCTATGACCAACACATCATTTGATTCACTTATGAGAAATTCATATCTCTCAGGAATTCTACGTGTCCTACTAGATCTACGAGGAGGTGGTGTAGTATCAGGTTCAGCTATTACCTCATCCGAATGAGTAATTAGTTGAGGTTCTTGACTAGACATTTCTTCTGTGTCTACCGGAGCCTCTTGAACTACACTTAGTTCAACCTTACTCCCACTGTTTTCCTGTAAGAGAAACTCCTTCTCTAGAAATACAGCATGCCTTTAAACAAACACCTTTTGTTTGAAGGGATGATAGAATTAGTAACCCCTCATTTCCTTAGGGTAACCAATAAATAGACACTTATCAGACTTAGCCTCTAGCTTGTCTGATATTGTACTCTTCACATATAGAAGACAACCCCATATCTTCAAATAAGATAAATGAGATTCTCTACTATTCCACATCTCATATGGAGTAGTAGAGATTGCCTTAGTCAGGACTTTATTTAACAAGTAAACAATGGTCTCTAGTGCATAACTTCGGCCAAAAGGTTTTTGGAAGATTTGCATGTTGCATCATTGACCTAACCATGTCCAACAAGATCCGATTTTACCTTTCAACCACACCAATATATTGTGGCATGTAAGGTGGAGTCCTTTGGGACAAGATGTCATTGTCCCTTAGATAATCTTGAAACTCTTGGCTTAAGTATTCACTACCTTGATCCAATTGAAGTACTTTAATACTTTTCCTAAGTTGTCTCTCTACTTCCTTTCTAAAATCTGTAAACCTTTCAAAGACTTCAGATTTGTATCTTAACATATACAAATACCCATATCGTGAATAATTATCGATAAAGATAACGAAGTAGCTATGACCTCCTATGGCATGAGTTGACATTGGTCCGCATACATCGGTATGTATAAGGCCCAATACCTCAATTGCTCATTCACCTTTTCCTCTGAAAGGTAGTTTAGTCATCTTTCCTTTTTAAGCATGAAATACATGTGTCTAATGAATCTGATTCATAAGACTCTAAAATGTCAAGCTTATCCAGTTTGGACATGCATTCATTGCTTATATGGCCAAGACGACAATGTCATAATTGTGAGGTTAATTGATTATCTAACTTAGCGTATTTGCTATTTGATTCGATATTGAATATCATGTTGGATGTATCTAATGTGTAGATCCCATTATTTAACATTCCAGTAGCATAAAGAACATCATTTAACGTAATGTAACAATAATTATTACTAAATGTCAAATGATAACCTTTCTTATTCAAACATGAAATAGAAATAATGTTCGACTGGTGTACAGCAGCAACTTTTGCTTCATTGTCAACCCTTAGATATGCTTCTTCCTTAGCCAGTCTTTTTCTATTCTTAAGCCCCTGTATGTCATTAAATATATGTGAGCCACACTCGGTATCCAATACCCAAGTGCTAGAAGAAACAGTATAACCTTCAATAATAAATATACCTGAAGTAGATTGGCCATCAGATGTCTTTTTCTGCTTCAGTGACTCTAGATACTGCTTGCAGTTTCTCTTCTAATGTCCACCTTTCCACAATGATGGCAGGTGCCCTTGGGAGTTATTTCTCCCTTCTTTGCCTTTTTCTTCCCTTTAGCTTTGGTTTTTGGCTTCCTCTTAGAACTTTACTTTGAGGAGTCACTCAGCATCACCGCCTTCTGTTCTTTAGCAACAGATGACTCCACTGTTTTGAGCATATAAATCAATTCAGGAATCATGGGCTCAATCTTATTCATCAGATAGTTCATCACAAATTGTGAATAGCTACCAGTCAGATTGTGAAGAATTAAGTCAATACTTAATTCATGGTCTATGAAAAACCCTAATGATCCCAATCACTCAATATAATTATTCATCTTTAGTGCAAATTGCACTGTAAATGAACCCTTCTGCATCTTCGAGCGAAAGAGGAGCTGGGTGATCTCGAACCTTTCAGATCGCACCTTCTCATCGAACAACTCTCGAAGATGAAAGACAATTGTATTAGCATTCATATGCTCATGTTGCTTCTGTAACTCAGGAGACATCGACGCTAGCATAATGCAACTCGCCATCTCAGAGTTAGCAACATGTTTCTGATAAGCCAACTTTTGGTCACCAGATGCATTGTCTGCAAGAGGTTGGGGAAGAAGCTCTTCAAGGACATAAGCTAGTTTTTCAACCTTGAGAACGATTCTCAAGTTGTGAAGTCAGTCCAAGAAGTTCGGCCCAGTCAATTTGTTGTTGTCCAAAATAGAACGTAAATTAATGGAGGTTGACATGATGTTCTAATTAGTACCTAGACATACAAAAAGAGATGTATAAGAGAGATAAATTTATAGTAATGTAAACAATTTACATTAACAAGAAACTCCCACTATTTTTATCAAATTTAATAGCCCTCACTTTGAATTCGAGATATGGTAGGCTATCTCCTAGTGGGTTGATATCCATTATGACTAAGAACAACCTTGGAGAGAGTCCAACAAGCCATTCATAGTCATAATGTTAGGTATCAACAATACCCATTATATATCAAATATATAACTATCACTTTATGCTATCAACTAATTGAATGCTCACATATACATTAGGTTGTTAACTCATTAACATATATACATCCAATGCATATCACATAATTGCACCTCTGTCCACATTAACCTTGGAGAGAGTCCAACAAATCAATGCTTTTAGTAAGGGCCGACCCATTAATCGTGAGATCGAATTTAAATGATTTGAACACATCCAATTTACAAGCCAGGCTTGGAGAGAGTCCAACAACCCAAACTTAAAATTGACCTCTGGTCCTTACCATTTAAAATAAACATCGGATCTCATATGAATTGAACATGCTCGATGTCATGCCAGGCTTGGAGAGAGTCCAACAATCCAATCACGAAAAAGAACTTTGGTTCAACCATATTAATGGAAGGTGTTAGCCCTAATATTTGCACGAGGGATTTCAAGTTATTATGGGTCTCATATGTAAAAAGAAATAAACCTAAATATGGAAAAACCAAGGTCACATTAGGAAATAAATTTTCCGATGTGAACATGAGTCTAACAATTGGCACACATGCCGTTTTAGGAATTAGATACGTGAATCGCGCAACCTATTCCCAAACGCATGGCTAGTCTATGTCTAGGCTCTAATGATGCGACCAACACCTTCAGTGTTTCTAGCCGCATCCTTGGTATTTTTGTTTTGGTTATAAACATATCCTTATATGTAAAATCAAGCATACTCTAATCTCATATAGATAAGCATGACACAGGTATATTAAAACATCAAACATGCTTTAAATATTCTCCTACAACATGCAATTTATGCTAAACAAACAAGGTGACTCTGATACCACTTGTTGGAGATTCTGGGATCATGCACAGCAGAATAAGCAAATAAAATAATTTTTATTAGATCTCAGACATCCCCTGGAGGCTAGGAAAACTTACTTTGGCATAATCACATGAAAACACACAAAACGAGAAGGAGAAGTTATACCTTCGAGATTCTTTCAAATACGTCAAAACCACAAGCAAGACTAACGAGCATTGCCTCTATCAGTATCCATGCCGGGATCACTTGAGAAAACTTCTAGAGTAGCAAGCCTTTGTCTCCGATTGGTGCTAGCCAACCGGCGGAGATAAGAGAAGAGGAGAGAGGAAAGACGACTACCAAGGGAGAAACCTAAAACCAAAAACCCTCCTCCAAAGATTATCAAGGGATCTATTTATAGATCTCTTGATTAGGTCATCTTAGGAGGCTTAAACGGAACATATCTTACCATAATTATCCCATAATTAAGGTAAGAACAACCCAGGAAATTTTCATAAGAGAAATCTCCAAAATTGGCGGAACTGCGACACGATCGTGTATCTTACACATGACCAATCGTGCCAAAAAGGCACGGTCGTGCCAGGTAACACGATCGGTTGTGTGTCCTTCTGGGCACAACCCAGTTTTATCCATTTTTCAGCCAGAGTCATGCACGACCTGTGCCAAGTTAGGCACGACCATGTGAGGCTCTATATGGTCCGTTTGACTTCATTTAGGTGCGATATATTCATGCTAAGTCCAACAATGACATAGGAGGTTTCATAGCCTCCGTTTCGCACCCCCCTTTGGTCTAGTCCAACCAGACATATCCTCTCTCATCGAGAATCTCATTCTCAGACTTGTTTTATATCTCGAGATCGTCCGTAGTGCGTGTGACCCAATAGGTTCCCGATTATGTTGGTCATTCATAATTATCCCCTTAATTATGAATAGATCATGAGTGGCACCTAACAGTACATCATGACCCCCAATTGATCGAAAAGTCTAAATCGACTCCAGAACATTTCTTAACCCTTCAGCAGCTTCAGTTGTTCGTGGCTTATTCCTTTCACTCATATTATACCCACTTGGTTCAGGACATGGTCTATGTGTTCGTCCCCACTATGCTGACTACGTCACAACTAGCCCAAGTTAGTTTTCTTGTCCTGTATATTCAAGTTACTCCTACATGTTCCCAAGAAGACCATCTTCTTAACATATTTGCTCTTGCAAGAGACTTCTGAGTAACAATCCTGACAAAAGGCCTAGGGTATACATCTCCTTTATCAGGAGTGGTGAATCCTCTGTGGACAATTCAAACCCCTTCGATCACTTTGGCTCATACCCAATCATCCCGGAGTTACACCTACTATGTAGATGGTTGCGAAGAAGTCAAAGTACAGACACCATGATCAAGGTGACTTGAATACCTCAAGTCTAAGGAAGCTCACACTCAAGCTGCAATGAGATCTCCAATGACATATAGAACTGTATGAAGTCTCATAGCAGGTCACTCCAATGAACTAGTTACCATAACCAGCATCCACATTGTTGGTGCAATCGGCCCAGGTCACGATTGACCAGACTCGAGTTTAACTCGAGTGATGTTTTGATGTTTGACAAAGATGTTTGACAAGTATGTTTGACATAGGATTGACATTGATGTTGGACATTGATGTCGGTTAATATGTTGGGGAGATTGTTTATACAATCGACCCAGGTTATAATTGACTTGATGGTTGACCAGGGTTGACCATGTGATTATGGGAAAGTCCAAGCATGGGTCTTGGCAAGGTAAAGTCCAAGTCATGGGTACTTGGCATGGAAAGTCCAAGTGGGACACTTGGCAATTGGGAAAGTCCAAGTCTTGAGCACTTGGCATGAGAAGTCCAAGCATGGGTCTTGGCAAATGAGAAGTCCAAGCATAGGTCTTGGCAAATGGAAAGTCCAAGCATGGGTCTTGGCATGGAAAGTCCAACATGGGTTGGCAAGGGAAGTCCAAGGGGTTTGAAATTGGCGGCGTAAAGTCCAAGCGGAGTCTTGGCGGCGTAAGTCCAATGTGCCTTGGCGGTGTAGACACCGTTAGCATGACATAGCCGATGGAAGCACCGGGAAGCTAGCGCGATGGATGAACAAGTCATGGATGACTTGGAGGGATCCGAGAGGCGTGAGGCTGATGGAGGTGGCTAGAAGGCTTAGGTCTAGGCTAAGGGTGGTCTAGCAAGTATGGGGGCACCATACTTGGGTTAAAACCTCATTCTTGAGGTTGGCAGTCGACTGGCATTATGGCCGGTTCGACTGCCAGGAGTCGACTTGAGTTCGACTGCCGTTTGAGAGCTTTTAGGGCTCTGGCAGTCGACTGCTCATGGGAGCAGAACTTGTCCAACGTGGATTGAGCCGTTGTCTCACATCTACAGTGTTGGCAGTCGACTGGTGATTTATGGCAGTCGACTGCCAGGCGGAAATCCAGCCCGACGCGAGATAAAAGGAAGCTGTTCATGGAGATTGCGGCATCAGTTCTTGGGGAGCTTTCTTGAGGCGATTTGAAGGCGATTTGCAGGTGCATTTCAGGGCCCTTCAACCTCATCCAAGCAACCAACAAGCAAAGCGCTCAAACCCTAGTTTTGTAAAGTGTTCTTTACATTTCCTTTGTATTTTCTTGTATTTCTTTAGATTATTGTTGTAATCTTGTGTACGAGGTTTCTCCACCTCCGACTTGTTGTCGAGAAGGAGTTTATTGATTAGTGATTGCATTGGCATCGCTAGAGCTCGTTAGAGCTCAATCCGTGGAGTAGGAACCGTGTGGTTCCGAACCACGTTATATGATCGTGTTGTGATTGTGTGTCTTGTTATATTTATTTGTTATTACTATTCCGCTGTGCTAACAAGATTGTAGACGATCGAACGCGAAAGAATTCCATCTACGTACGGTATCACGCTATTCACCCCCCCTCTAGCGGGCGTCAAATCTCCAACAAGTGGTATCAGAGCCTGGTGGCTCTTCAACGGATTAACAACCGGGAGCAAGTCGCTAGAGGGTAAAAGATGGAAGTCCAAGATCAATTAGGTTGGGACATCAACACACCGGTGCCCTACACCCTATACGGACGAGAAGGATTCAATTCTTGGAAGGGAAGAATTTAGGATTTTATTATGATGAGAGATTTTGAGGAATGGTCCATTTTGATGGATGGATTTGAATATCCAAGAGGACCAAGAGGTGGATTCCTCAAAAAGAAGAGGTGGACCGAAGAGCAAATTCAAGCATCCGAGAAAAATGATAAGGTGATAAAATTTTTAATTGATTTAATACCTAACAATATCTTGTGTATGTTAGGTAATTATGTAGATGCTAAAGAGTTATGAAGCCAAGTGGCAAAGCTCCATGAAAATTCATCATCGGTCCAAGAAGAAGAAGAAGATGTAGAATGCTCATCGGTCCAATCGGAAGAGGCCGAAGAAGCAAGCTCCTCCTCACAAGCAAGTGAGGATTCGAAAGTTGAAGAAGAGTCAACATCCGGGTCAAGAGGAGAGTGTGAAGAATTGGAGGTTGAGAGGCCATCAATCTCCGAGGAGGTAGAGGTGGAAGAAGCATCCACCTCAAAGATTGAGGGGGAGGAAAAAACCTCCATACCGGAACATCAAGAAGAAGCTTCGACATCCGGTCAAGATGAAGAAGCCCAAAGTCCAATTCCGGTCTCCACCACCCTAGGTAACTCAAGCATGTCAATTAATAATAAAATGAATATTATATGCTTTGAGTGTAGGGAGCAAGGGCACTACAAGAGCAAGTGCCCAAAGAAGGTTAGGAAAGCTCCACCGGCACCAAAAGTCAAGGATACCGGTTCCCTAAATATCAAGAGCAAGGAGCATATCATATGCTTCAAGTGCCGACAACCGGGACACTACCGGAGTCAATGCAAGAAAGGGGAGAAAAAGTCCCAAAATGGAGCATCACATGTAGGGGGAGCCTCCAAGGCAAACCCTAAGGTATATTTCAATAATGCACCTTCTAGATTTAATAGGCAAAAGCATGCTAGAAATAATTTTAATTCTCTTGCAATTTATGAAAAGCATGCTAATAGGAATAAATATTTTTGCTTAGGAGCTAAAAGTGTCCATCTTAATAATAGGAAGAAATTTGGGACTAATGTCCCTAAAAATAATTCATCTAAGGATAAACCTAGGTCAAATAACACTAGACCAATTTTACCTAGGGAGACCATTAGAAAGGTGCAAGAGCACCTAGGTTTCAATCCTAAGTGGACTAGGCATATGCCTAGAAAATCCAATGCCCAAGACTTAAATCAAAACTCTAAAATTAGGCAACTAGAAAAGGAAAATCAAGCCTTGAGGTCAAGGCTTGAAAAATTTGAAAAGACCCTTAAAGTTATGCAAAATCAAATGCAAGGGTCAATTAGTCAAACTTCTGGGTCAAAATCTCAAAGTCAACACTTAGGACCCAAGAAGCAAAAGTCAACCAAAGGCAAGAATGGTTTGGGTCACAAACCTAAGCCTAAGGTGGCTTATCAGTGTGTTCCATTTGACTATGGAACACAAACTAGGTCTAGGAAGACCAAGGTCAATAGGGAAGTCATCCCTAGAGTTGACCAAAGGATATGCCTAGTGGCTAGGGTTTCTAGGAAACCTAAGGTGGCCACTAAGAAGGTTGTTAGGGAGGCAATCCTAAGGTTAACCTAGGCAAGACCCAAATGACCAAGGCTAATAAGCCTAGGAAGGTCATTAGGAAGGTATCTAGGAAGTTATCCTAAGGAATATCTAAGTAACCCTAGGAGTTCAAATCGTTTTTGTGTTCCTAATATCGTGATTGATTCACGCTAAGATTGTGGTTGTGTCAACCTTGATTGGATGGGTAGTTAACTCAACCATAACAAAGGTGACACTTTAGGTTATTTTCAAGGTTATGGTTACCTTGAAAATACATTTGAGTTTTTAATCCTAAAAGATTTTAGGATATGCCAATATTAATTATGAAGTTTGATAAAATGATCATTTTGGCACAATTTAGGTTTAGAGGTTGGTGTGCCATTTTGGGTTTTGGCACACTAGGGAGATTAGGTTAATATGACAAAATATGTTTAATCCCAACAAATAGGCAATTAATATTAAAATTTAGGTGTTATTATACCTATATATTTTATATGCCATGATTTGTTTGCCATATGCCATGACATGACATCATGTTTACTTTTATCATCTAAATGTCATGATCATGCTTAGGATTAAGGTATTAAATGTCATGTGTTTTTAGATTTCATCATATGCCATGACATCATGATCATTGGCCATGATTTATTTTTCTATTATTATGCCATGATCATTTTCATGCATCTAAATTGATTAAAATTGATTTAAGGACTATGACATGACTTGGAGTCCCATTTATAAGGGAATCAAGTAGAGTTGCCTTAGAAAAATGCATGAAACCCTAGGTTAAGAGAACAAAACCCACATCTCACATCCAATTGACATGTATGTGTATTTATACACCCTGGATACATGTGAGATGCTAGGATATGAGTTGAGTTCAAGGTGCATAGTTTTTGCATCTAGTTGAACCAAAACTCATCTAATTTTATTGGTGGATCATTGGGAAAGCTTGTGTACAAGTCATGTACATAGAGCCCAAAGAATATGATCCAAAATAAGGTTTTGAAAACGGTTTAAAATCATTTTGAAAAACCTTGGTGAAGTATATCTTTTGATAGCAATCACCATTGATGAGATTGATACAAAGTGAGCTTAAACTTTAAAGTTTTTAGTCACTTTTGGATTTTGTATCAATTTAACTATTTTATGGGTAAAATATTTTTAAAACATTTTTCACCCATTGTTTTGGTCATAAGTATTATACGTATCAAATTTCGTGATTTTTCGATGTACGTATAATTATTTATGAATTTTTGAATTTTGTTCGATAAATTGAAATTCGTGAATTTGCTACGATCGCCACTTGGTGGCAATGATCGATGAGAGTGGTAGTCGATCGATAACCAGTCGATCGCCTTAACAAGGTTTGTTTAGCCCGTGTTCAAATAGTAAAGGTTCCTAACCACTCCTAACCCTAGGATATGCTTTGGGAAGCATTATGAAGGGTGAAAATCCATTGGATATGGATTAGGAGTTGTGTTAGGTCAAAGTATCAAATTTAGGGTGAGTAAAAGTTCTATGTTGAACTTAGAACCTTAATTTTGATGGTTTAGAGTTCCTATTGGCTTAGGGGCTTTCCAAGGACATTATTAGTGCAATGGTCAAGGGGGAGCAAGCCTTTAGGGGAAGGTATCCATCTTGGGATGATGAATGTTTTTTTTTTATGGGGAGAATGTTATCAATTGAAAATTAATGGGTGTTTGATACCCAATTTGGAAATTGGGAGAGTGAGATAGGAGTGCCTCTCTTGAGTGATATGGGACTTATCACTAGGAAGATGGTAGGCATCCTAGGTATTTTTGATCAAGGGGGAGATTGTAAGATCTCATTGGGACATGAGACATTGACCTCCTTGGAGAGAAAACCTTTTTGATGTTAGTCAAAAAGGGAGAGAATGTTTGGGGGAGAACATTTGATTTACATCTTCACTTAAATGTTTGGGGGAGAACATTTGGTGAGTGTTTACCAATTTGGGATAATTGGTAAGGGATTTGAGTTAGTGTTCTAACTCATGGTTTTATTTGGTTTTTGTCAAACATCAAAAAGGGGGAGATTGTTGGTGCAATCGGCCCAGGTCACGATTGACCAGACTCGAGTTTGACTCGAGTGATGTTTTGATGTTTGACAAAGATGTTTGACAAGTATGTTTGACATAGGATTGACATTGATGTTGGACATTGATGTCGGTTAATATGTTGGGGAGATTGTTTATACAATCGACCCAGGTTATAATTGACTTGATGGTTGACCAGGGTTGACCATGTGATTATGGGAAAGTCCAAGCATGGGTCTTGGCAAGGTAAAGTCCAAGTCATGGGTACTTGGCATGGAAAGTCCAAGTGGGACACTTGGCAATTGGGAAAGTCCAAGTCTTGAGCACTTGGCATGAGAAGTCCAAGCATGGGTCTTGGCAAATGAGAAGTCCAAGCATAGGTCTTGGCAAATGGAAAGTCCAAGCATGGGTCTTGGCATGGAAAGTCCAACATGGGTTGGCAAGGGAAGTCCAAGGGGTTTGAAATTGGCGGCGTAAAGTCCAAGCGGAGTCTTGGCGGCGTAAGTCCAATGTGCCTTGGCGGTGTAGACACCGTTAGCATGACATAGCCGATGGAAGCACCGGGAAGCTAGCGCGATGGATGAACAAGTCATGGATGACTTGGAGGGATCCGAGAGGCGTGAGGCTGATGGAGGTGGCTAGAAGGCTTAGGTCTAGGCTAAGGGTGGTCTAGCAAGTATGGGGGCACCATACTTGGGTTAAAACCTCATTCTTGAGGTTGGCGATGACCGCATTATGGCCGGTTCATTGCCGAGTCGACGAGTTTGGCTGCGTTTGAGAGCTTTAGGGCTCAGCGAATTGCTCATGGGAGCAGCGATCGGTGATGTCGGCAATGATCGTACCGCTAAGGGATGTCGATCGATGCCCGGCCGAGTTGCGAGCAGAAGCGCTCCGTGGCCGATCGGGCGATCGACTAAGGCGTTAGCGATCGGCGCAAATGTTGGCGATCGTGGTGAGAATCCGTTGGAACTTGTCCAAGCGTGGATTGAGCCGTTGTCTCACATCTGATGTTGGCGATCATGGTGATTTATGGCGATCGGCGAGATAAAAGGAAGTTGTTCATGGAGATTGCGGCATCAGTTCTTGGGGAGCTTTCTTGAGGCGATTTGAAGGCGATTTGCAGGTGCATTTCAGGGCCCTTCAACCTCATCCAAGCAACCAACAAGCAAAGCGCTCAAACCCTAGTTTTGTAAAGTGTTTTTTACATTTCCTTTGTATTTGCTTGTATTTCTTTAGATTATTGTTGTAATCTTGTGTACGAGGTTTCTCCACCTCCGACTTGTTGTCGAGAAGGAGTTTATTGATTAGTGATTGCATTGGCATCGCTAGAGCTCGTTAGAGCTCAATCCGTGGAGTAGGAACCGTGTGGTTCCGAACCACGTTATATGATCGTGTTGTGATTGTGTGTCTTGTTATATTTATTTGTTATTACTATTCCGCTGTGCTAACAAGATTGTAGACGATCGAACGCGAAAGAATTCCATCTACGTACGGTATCACGCTATTCACCCTCCCCCCTCTAGCGGGCGTCAAATCTCCAACACACATGTTCACTCTCAGCAACCCTATGCTTCCATTCAGTGAGTACCGAATGCTGGTTAAACCAAGGAGCATAACATGTGCTAGTCTCACAGAATTAATGATGTCCAATCTCATCAATTCATCGACTAGGGATAGTTTCAATACTTGCATATTTACACATGATGAGATACCCACTAATTGTGATTTAATCACAATTTCTCTCATGTTATGCATTGTATTGTGGACTTCAGTACATGAGTTTAAGATCCAATCAAATACACAAATAATGTATACTCAAATAGTGAATTTTATTAATAACTTATTAGGCGATTGCCTTAGGATACCTCTTAATTACATCACTTCCCTACGTTCAACCTTACTCCCACTATTTTCTTACAAAAGTAACTCTTTCTCTAGGAATACAACATGTCTTGAGAAAATATTTTTTGCTCCAAGGGATGATAGAATTGGTAACCCCTTGTTTCCTTAGGGTAACTAATAAATAGACATTTATCAGACTTAGCATCCAGCTTATTTGATATTATCCACTTCACATAAGTAGGACAACCTTATATCTTCAAATAAGATAGATGAGATTTCTTACTAGTCCATTTCTCAAATGTAGTAGTAGAGATTGCCTTAGTTGAGACTCTGTTTAGCAAGTAAATAGTTGTCTCAAGTGCGTAACCCTAAAAGGATTTGGAAAGACTCGCATGATCCATCATTGAACTAATAATGTCTAACAAGGTTCGATTTTGTCTTTCCGATACACCATTGTGTTGTGGCATATAAGGTGGAGTTCATTGAGACAATATTTCATTGTACCTTAAATACTCTTGAAACTCTTGACTTAAGTATTCACCACCTCGATCTGATCTAAGTATTTTAATACTTTTACCAAGCTATTTTTCTACTTCTTTTTTAAACTCTTTGAACCTTTCAAATGCTTCAAATTGTGTCTTAGTAGAAACACATACCCAAATCGTGAGTGATTATCGATCAAGATAATGAAGTAGTTATAACCTCCTAGTACATGAGTTAACATCGGTCCACATACATCAGTATGTATAAGGCCGAGCAACTCTCTCACTGGTTCACCCTTTTTAGTAAAAGGTAACTTTGTCATCTTGCCTTTTAAGCATGATTCACATATATCAAATGAATCTAATTCAGATGATTCTAGAATTCCACACGTGTAACTCGGACATGCATTTCTTACTTATATGACCAAGGCGACAATGCCACATGTAGAAGGCTAACTGATCATCTTTTCGAGATCATTTGTTGCTCATTTCGATATTGAATATGTCATTGGATATATCTAACATGTGGATCTCATTACATAAAGTTCTAATATCATAAAGAACGTCATTCAAAATTATGTAACAACAATTGTTACTAAAAGTTAAATGAAAATCTTTTCTATTTAAATAAGAAATAGAAACAATGTTCTTTATTAATGCAATAACAAAATAACAATTATCCAGTTCTAAGACAAGTCCAATATAGAGTTTCAGCAAATATGTGTCAATGGCCACAATAACAATCTTTGCTCCATCCAACTCACAAATTTGATTCTCCCTTGACAAGTCTTCTACTATTCCTTAGCCTCTGTATATCATTACATATATGTGAGTTACACCCAATATCCAATACCCAAGTATCTGAGGAAATAGTATGTCAGTCAATAATGAAGATACCTGAAAAGGATGGGGCATCGGATGCCTTCTTCTTCATCACAGACTCAAGATAGATCTTGCAGTTTTTTTGCTAGTGTCCCATCATACAACAACAGTGACATGAACCCTTTGGAGCCGATTCTTCTTTCTTAGCATTTTTCTTCCCTTTGGATTGATTATTTGATTTCCTCTTAGAACCTTTCTTCGAGGAATTGATCAACAACACCGCCTTCTCTTTTTTATTAACAGAAGGCTCTATAGTCTTGAACATATTGATCAATTCAGGATTAGTGGATCCAAGATTGTTCATCCGATAGTTCATCACAAAATGTGAGTAACTTTTGGACAAACTATGCAGAATTAAGTCAATACTTAATTCGTGATTGATCACAAAATCGAGTGATCCTAATTGCTCAATATAGCTATCCATTTTTAGTACAAAACGCACCACAGATGAACCCTCCGACATCTTTGAGCTAAAGAGAAGCTTGGAGACCTCGAACCTTTCCGATCTAGCTTGCTCATTGAAAATTTTACGAAGATGAAAGATAACAGTATAAGCATCTATATGTTCATGCTACTTCTATAGCTCATGAGTTATCGAGGCTAGCATGATGCAATTAACAAGCTCAAAATCAGTCAAGTGCTTCTTGTAGACCAACCTTTGGTCATCAGTAGCACAATCTACAAAAGGATCGGGAAGAAGTTCTTCAAGGACATAGGCTATCTTTTCATATTTGAGAACAACTCTCAAATTTCTAAGTCAATTCAAGAAGTTCAGTCCAGTCAATTTGTTCGAGTCTATAATCGAACACAAATTCAAAGACGTCATGATCAAATGATTAACCTAGAAATACAAAAAATTGAGATAATATGGGAGAGATGGTTTTCACAATGTATTTGTAAACAATTTACATACATTTTAGAATCTCATTCTTTTTTTTCGAATTCAAGAGCTCTTACTTTGAATTTGGGAGATCATAGGTTTATCTTCGAATGGGATGATATCCACTATAGATAAAAACAACTTTAGAGTGAGTCCAACAAGCTATTCATAGCTACAGTGGTAGTTATCACATATACCGATTATGTATCACTTATACATAACTATCACAGTATGCTTTCAACTAATTAAATATTCGCATAAACATTGGGTTGTTAACTCATTAACAAGTATACATCATATGTATATCACTCAACTTCACCTCTATCCACATTAACTTTGGAGTGAGTCCAACAAACTAATGTTTCAAGTTAAAGTCAACCCGTTAATCACGAGATCGTATCTCAATGGTTTGAACATATCTAATTTCATGTTGAGCTTGGAGTAAGTCCAACAACCCAAATAATAACTCAGACTCTGGTTCTTACCATATAACGAAAGGTATATACTTTAATATTTAGCGTAAGAGATTTGTCTCATCATGATTGTGCATATGACATCACACGCATGCCATAAATGATGACATGTATCTAATGCACCTACATGACATACATACATGACATGATATGAATAGTTGTCATAATATTATCTGGAAATAAAATATATTTTAATAATTTAATTTCATAAATTAAGATTTATTTAATTAAATTAGGAAATAATTTCCAAATTTAATTACATATTTTACTTAGGGAACTATTCTAATTAAGAAAATCTAATTATTAGGAAACAAATTCCTAAATTTAAATTTCCTAATCAATTAGAAAATATTTAATTAGATTTTCTCAGTTAATTCAAAAATTTTCAAACTTGAATTTGTTTTTGAAATTATTTTAGAAACTTTTCAAAATTGAAATTTCCTAACAAATTAGGAAACTTTTCAAAAATGAAATTTTTGTAATAAATTAAAAAATTGAAATTGAAATTTTCTAAATTATTTTACAGAATATTTCCAAAATGAAATTTCCCAAATTATTTCTGAAATTTCTATAATTGAAATTTTCTAACAAATTAGGAAACTTTTCAAAAATAAAAATTCATAATAAAATAGAAACATTCCAAAAATCACCACATATGACCAACTACTACTCGTAAAATATTTTGCGATCATGTCGAAGCACAGTCAAACTTTGATACCACTGTTGGGGAGCCCGACATGGATGTGTGCTAGAATATGTTTCACAAAACGCGTACAACGGAAATAACATATAATAAATTCCTAATTTATTACATCACACGCACCACACACATGTAGGATACAACAGTGCAAAACATCTATAAAATAAAATTTTAACTTCAATAAGAAATTATACCTGACGGATGATGCGAAGTAGGAAAGGCATCAACCAAAACAACATTTTCAAACGTTGTCTCTATTCATATCCTCGTCGAGATCTCGTCGGATGGCTTCAAAAGCCCAAATTTTTTCCTCGCAAAAGGTACTGGCCTTGTGTGTGACGACTACGTTTGTGTCTGGTAGCATACGCGACGTACGACACAAGAGAGAAAAACTGCAGGCGTAATCAGAGGCACTGATTTTTTGCACCGCCGCTTTTGTCACGCTCGAGTATCTGAGCCAAAAAAACAAGCGGACGAGATATCCTCAGACGTGACAACATATCCTATTTATACAAGGTCATTTGACCGCAATCACAACAACATATAAATGTAAATACAACAAAATACAGAAGAAACTAATACAACGACATCACAAACTACACACAGTGCATATCGGTATGACTGACAATACGACATAAAGGAAACATCAGCAAAACCCGAATCCACAAGTGTGTACATCACATAACAAGTCTAACACATAAATTTGGATCGAAATAAGAAACATCTGAAATCAAAATAAAACATAAATCCATGCTGGGACCCTCGGAGATGAGATGAGATATTGCCAGCCTGTAAAGCTCCAAGCCCATCACGGAATCGAGTACCTGTTACCTGGGCAACAAGAAACTCAGGGTCTGTGGTGGTGAGTATAACTCTGCGATAATAAGAATAAAAGTGCATACATAATTTATATATATCACATGCGAGCCAATAATATACTATCTATTGGTATAACAGGTATACACCAGCATGATATAACAACTGTATACTAAACTGATCAACAATACATCATAAGGTACTGACATACCTGAAGATCGGCAACGATGTAACTCATACAATCTGAGAATAAGTACATAATACAACACCTACAGCATGGTAGGGTAATTCTAACTCTATAAGCGACAAACCACCATTCTAACATCCTATGGCAAATACAACGATGAACCGGGTCCATCCTGTATCATCTCAGGGTACTGGTCAAAGGTATACGACAGTCTGACCAACTCATACACAGGTATCCCACACACTATCATATAGAAAAAGCAGTAGCATGTATGATGATGTACAAACAAATACAGTAAGCATAGTACAAACAAATGCAACATCACAATAAGCATACATATAAACTTCATCTATATATACACTAATCACAATCATCTATATATATATATATAAGAATACATATAGACTGTTGGTGCAATCGGCCCAGGTCACGATTGACCAGGACTCGAGTTTGACTTGAGTGATGTTTTGATGTTTCGACAAAAACATATGACAATGTAATTGTCATTTGGTAAAGTCCAAGTCTTGAGTACTTGGCATGGAAAGTCCAAGTGGGACACTTGGCACATGAAAAGTCCAAGCATGGTCTTGGCATTTGAGAAGTCCAACATAGGTTGGCAAGGGAAAGTCCAAGCATGGGTCTTGGCATGAAAAGTCCAAGCTTGAGTCTTGGCATTTGAGAAGTCCAAGGGTTTGATATTGGTGGCGTAAAGTCCAAGCGGGAGCTTGGAAGCATAAGTCCAATGATTGGTAGCGTAAAGTCCAAGCGGAGTCTTGGCGGCGTAAGACCAATGTGCCTTGGCGATGTAGACACCGTTAGCATGACATAGCCGATGGAAGCACTTGAAGGCTAGTGCGATGGATGAACAAATCATGGATGACTTGGAGGGATCCGAGAGACGTGAGGCCGATGGAGATGGCTAGAAGGCTTAGGTCTAGGCTAAGGGTGGTCTAGCAAGTATGGGGGAACCATATTTGGGTTAAAACCTCATAATTGAGGTGTGTCAGTCGACTGATGTCATGTGGCAGTCGACTGGACCAAGTCAACTAGGGTTTGACTGCGGGAAGTGGCCTAGCAGTCGACTGCCACTGTTAGGCAGTCGACTGATGGACGAGCAGTCGACTGATGCTCGGATTTTCGGCCACAGAATGGAGTCTCACTGATCACGAGACGAGCAAATGAGTGATGCTCATCGATCGATGGTCGCGATCACCGACTGATGTCCTAGCCGTTGGATTTTTCCAGCGTGGATTACACCGTTGTCTCACAGCAACAGTGTGATCAGTCGACTGATGGTCCTGATCAGTCGACTGATCGACCTTTTCCAGCACAGGTTGAAGCTATATAAGGAGCTCGTGATGGAGGAAAAGATAGCGATTTTCTTGGGCGAAATTGAAGGGGGAAGTTGGTGCTTTCCAGTCCTTCAAAGCTAGTTCAAGGCAATCAAAGATCAAGCAATCCAAAGCTCTTGTAAAGTGTTTTTCCTTTACTTGCATTTGTATTTCATATTGTATTTGCTTGTATCTAATTGATTATTGTTGTAATCATTATTGTATGAGGTTTCTCCGCCTCCGAATTGTTCCGAGAAGGAGTGTTTATTAGTGGTTGCATGTGCATCACTAGAGCTCGTAGAGCTCGATCCGTGGAGTAGGAATTGTGCGGTTCTGAACCACGTTATATCGTTGTGTTAGTGTGTTGTGCATTTTGTTATCGTTATTACTTTTCTATTTCCGCTGCGCTAATGAAATTGTAGAAACAAACGCGAAAGACATTCCATTGACGCTATTCACCCCCCTCTAGCCGTTACAATATTCCTAACAAGTGGTATCAGAGCCCGGGGCTCTTCTACGGACTAACCGCCGGGAGCTAAGACAAAAGGCTAGAGGGTGAAGATGGAATTCCAAGACAAGCTTGGATGGGATATCAATACTCCACCTCCATATGATCCAGAAGATTTTCCGGCGTGGAGAGCAAGAATGGAAACATTCTTGATGATGAACATAGAGGATTGGTTCATCCTCGTTGAAGGCCTTGAACCCCCTAGGGATAAGAAGGGGAATATCCTAAAATTGAAAAAGTGGACCCAAGAGCAACGCCAAAAGCTCAAGACCGAAGTTAAGGTAACAAAACTTTTGGAAGATTTAATCCCTAATGATGTTTTGTGCAAGCTAGGGGATTACATGTATGCCAAGGAGCTATGGAGAAAATTGGCAAGACTCCATGAGGAGAGTTCATCCTCAAGTGAAAGTGAGGAATCGGAAGTTGAGATGGAGTCAACTTCCGAATCGGAGAAAGAAGAAGTAGAAGAGGTGGAAGAAGCATCTACTTCTAGGATTGAGGAGGAGAGACCATCCTCTACACCGAAGCAACCTCAAGAAGAGCCTTCAACATCCGATCAAGATGAGGAAGCTCAAAATTCAACTCCGGCACCTACCACCACCCTAGGTAACTCAAACACTTTATGTTCAAATAAAAATCATATAATGTGCTTTGAGTGTAGGGAGTATGGGCATTATAAGAGCAAATGCCCAAAGAAGGTTAGGAAAGCCTCTCCGGCGCCCAAAAGTCAACAAAAGTCAAAGGATGTCGGTTCCCCAAGTCAAAAGATCAAGGAGCATATTATATGCTTCAAGTGCCATCAAAAGGGGCATTTTAGAAGCCAATGCTCTAGGGGGAGGAAAAAGACCCAAGAAGAAGCAACACAAGTAAAGGGAGCTAAGGCTAACCCTAAGGTACATTTTAGTAGTGCATCTTCGAATTTAAATATTAAAAAGCATGCTAGGAATTTAAATTCTTCTGCAATTTATGAAAAGCATGCTAATAGGAATAAATGTTTTTGCTTAGGAGCTAAAAGTGTCCATTTTAGTAATAAGGAGAAATTTGGGACTAATGTCCCTAGAAAAACCATACCTAGGGAATCTATTAAGAAAATACAAGAATATCTAGGTTTTAATCCAAAATGGACTAGGCATATGCCAAGAAAGTCCAATGCCCAAGAGTTAAATCAAAATTCTAAAATTGAGCAATTAGAATTAGAAAACCAAGCCTTGAGGTCAAGGCTTGAAAAACTTGAGAAGATCCTCAACACTATGCAAAATCAATTTAAAGGGTCTAATGGTCAAACTCCTAGGTCAAGAAGTCAAAGTCAACATCTAGGACCTAAGAGTCAAAAGTCAACCAAGGGCAAGAATGGTTTGGGTCACAAACCTAAGTCCAAGGTGACTTATCATAGTATTCCATTTGACTATGGAACACTAACTAGGTCTAGGAAGACCAAGGTCAATGGGGAAATCATCCCTAGAGTTGACCAAGGTTTGTGCCTAGTGGCTAAGGTTTTGAAGAAACCTAGGGTGGCCGCTAAGAAGGTTGTTAGGGAGGCAATCCCTAAGGTTAACCTAGGCAAGACCAAAATGACCAAGGCTAATAAGCCTAGAAAGGTCATTAGGAAGGTATCTAGGG
The DNA here is from genome assembly GCA_025175895.1 of Wurfbainia villosa. Classification (NCBI taxonomy): domain Eukaryota; kingdom Viridiplantae; phylum Streptophyta; class Magnoliopsida; order Zingiberales; family Zingiberaceae; genus Wurfbainia; species Wurfbainia villosa. The sequence continues at coordinate 3,598,553 of JAKLTH010000147.1, forward strand.
AGGTTATCCCTAAGGAATACCTAGTTAATTCAATGAGCTCAAATAGATTTTGGGTTCCAAAGAGCGTGATTGATTCACGTTAAATGGATTAGAATGTGCCAACCATGATTGGATGAGTAGTTAACTCAACCATGGTAAAGATGGCACTTTAGGTTATTTTCAAGGTTATGGGTGCCTTGGAAAAACATTTGAGCTTTAATCCTAAAGGATTTTAGGATGTGCCAATATAGTTTTTGAAAAACATGAAAATCAATAAAATTGGAACAATCTAGATTTAGAGGTCATAGTGTGTAACTTTGATTGTTGGCACACTTTAAAAGTTCATGTAAAAGTAACATCAAGAGAGATACTCAAGTGTCACACAACTTGATGTCTTGTACTCACCATGCTTCATATGTTTTACCATATGTTTGCATGGAAGGAGTGTCTAGGATGGATTGCATCTCACAAAACAAGTCTTTTACCTTTGATTGTGTATTTCAACACTTAGAAAGGGTGAGATGTTAGGATTTGGAAATCATTGAATGTTAATGTTTGCAAAAATGAAATAAAACATTAAAATACATTAACAAATACATGAATGTAAGTGTAACATCAATATATTCGATATACAAGAATAAACATGATAAAATGGATTAATTAGATGAAGAAATCGAGATTTTCAGAATTTGACTGGAAATCGATATCGATTGGATCTGATTATCGATCGTGATAACACTGTAGCACGATACGATGCGGTCATCAGTCGAGTGCTAGCTTCATGACTCGACTGTTTGAACATCAGTCGACTGATGGGATACATCAGTCAACTGATGGTACTATTCATCGAGACTGAGGGTCATCAGTCGAGTGCTCGACGAGCAGTCGAGTGATGCGCACATCAGTCGACTGATGAGCAACATCGATCGGATGATAATCTTATAACACGTCCGAAGGTTCATCATCGATTGCCAAGCGGATCGATCATATCGGCTCGTTAAACCCGATAATAAACTGCGATCAGTCGACTGATGGTGCACATCGCGAACCGCTAGGGTTCGACGTCTTCACGCGATGCGCCTTCGTTCTCTTCTCCTTCTCCGATCGCCATCTTTTTCTCCGACCGATCCTTCCGGTCGTGCCAGCCGCCCAAAGTGTTAGGTTTGATAGATAAGCCTCTCTTCTTACGTTTTTCACTTATTTCAAGCCCTAGTTCACGCGTTTTAGGGTTTGTTTTCCCTATCTCCGATTAGGGTTCCAGCGTCTGAGTTTTTCGGCGAACCTTCCGGTGACTCCTTAGCAATATCTGAGCATTTCCTCCGGCCACACCTCCAAATGGCGCCTAAGTAACACTCTTCTTACCCCAAGCCCTAATTTGCCTTTCCATTATAATTTAGTTTTTATCTAATCATGTATTATGTCCTTGCATGTCATATCATTACATTGCATTCATAATAGGAGAGCCCGTAGGAATGATCCACCCGAGGGTGAATCTCGATTGTACCAACCTATGTTGGTTAGGTACATCGATAGGGACTTTTTCAATCGCCATTGTAGTGATGTCATGGAATTAATTACATACTATAATCTCATGAAAATTGTCCTATGCACCCATCCTATTAACGATGACCTTCTTAAGGAATTTTATCAAAACCTAAAAAAGGTGGATGACGACCCTACCTACACTACTCGCATTGCAAAACGCGAGTTAGAGTTCACTCCTGCGATACTGCAGGAGTTTCTCGAGTGTAAGCCCTCAGATGACACCTTTATCTTTTTCCCTACCATGGATTTTCCTTTACCCGAGCCCTTTGACCATATCTCTATGGAGTCCATGCATGAGCATATCTTTGGTTATCCTCGTCCACCGGCCCAGAATTTATTCCCTATCACTGAGTTATACACTTTATAAGGTCATTGTTGGGTGTTTTCCTATCGTCACTATCGAGTGCGGCCTCCCAAGATCTCTTTCTTCTATATGTCATGCATCATAGGTTAGACATTAACTTTGCATTAAACATGTTTCACTGCATTGTGCATTTCACTTCCCCTGTACAAGGGAAAGTGCATATGCCATATGGTCATATCATCACAGCATGGCTAGAGTCCGTAGGCGTTAACATCCACAGGGGTTCTCTGAGAGCGCTATCTGAGGTGTACGACTGTATATCAGTTCGTAACTTCTCGTTAGCAAAGCTATGGATGGGGCCTGGACAGATGGAGTTGGCGCCTCGACCACCACCCAGGGCACGCAGAGAGCCTCCTCCGGTACCCAGAGAGGCGACAGAGGACTACGAGGATGCAGACGCCACTGATGAGGATGATCAGATGCCGGTAGATGCATCAGCGGCGGATCCATCAGATCGTCGTGGCCGACTAGAGTCCAGATTTCAGGACTATCAGTAGTCGATTGACTCTAGGCTGTCAGAGATATTGGCAGGCCAGGCATCCTTCGGCGCACGTCTTGATCGGATGGAGGAGTCTCAGAGCCGCATCGAGCAGTGTCAGCTCGATATGTTAGAGATGACGTGCTACAGTATCATCAGTTTGTTTCTGAAAATCTTGTGTGTCTGGATGAGTACTTGTATTATTATATTGCTTATAAAAGTTGATATATCATGACATGAAATCGCATCCTATCATATACCATGTCATGTCATTATTTAGGGTTATTTTAGATGTCATGTGTTCTTAAAGTTTATCATATGTCATGACATCATGATCATTGGTCATGTTTTTATTTTTCCATCACTATGCCATGATCATTTCATGCATTAATTTGATTGAACATTGATTTAAGGAAAATTGCATGACTTGAAGTCTCACTTATAAGGGAATCAAGTAGGGTTGCCTAGGAAATGCATGAAACCCTAGATAAAGTGAATCAAAACCCACATCTCACATCACATTGACATGTATGTGTATTTATACACCCTAGATACATGTGAGATGCTAGGATAATAAGTTAGGTTCAAGATGCATGGGTAGTGCATCTAGATGAACTCAAACTTATTTTAATTATCACCAAGAATCATAAGGAAAGCTAATATACAAGCTATGTATATTTAGCCAATAAATTATGGTTCAAAATAGGCTTTCAAAAACATTTTAAAACCAATTTGGAAAACCTTGGTGAAATCTATCTTTTGATAGTCATCATCATTGTAGAAGTTGATACAAAGTGGATCAAGAACTTTAAAGTTCTTAATAGTTTTGAACTTTGTACCAATATCCTATTTCAATGGTAAAAATATTTTTCCAAAATTTTTCACCTATTGTATTGGTCATAAGTATTATACGTACCAAATTTCGTGATTTTTCGATATACGTATAATTATTTATGATTTTCTGAAATTCAACTCTAATAAGCAAATTGGAAATTTCGAGTTATCGATCGCTATTGGTGGTGGCGATCGGTGATGGAGGTGTCAGTCGACTGATTTCTGAATCACTCGACTGGTAGTCTGATTTCGGGGAAAACAAGGTTGTTTAACCCGATTTCAGCTACGGTTATGGTCCCTAATCACTCCTAACCTTAGGATATGCTTTGGGTAGCATTATAAAGGGTGAAAATCCATTGGATATGGATTAGGAGAAGTGTTTAGGGTTTGTATCAATTTTAAGGTGTTGGAAAGTTCAATATTGAATTTCTAACCTTAATTTTGATGGTTTAGAGTTCCTATTGGCTTAGGGACTTCCCAAGGACATTGTTGGTGCAATGCTCAAAGGGGGAGCAAGCCTTTAGGGGGAGGTATCCATCTTGGGATGATGGATATGTTTTTTCTCCTTGAAGAGGAGAAGTTATTGGGAGAATATGACATCAATTGGGAAATTGATGGGACTTTTGAGAGACCCAATTTGGAAATTGGGAAAGTAAATGGGAATTGTCTCCCTTGAGTGATATTGGACTTATCACTAGGAAGATGGTAGGCATCCTAAGTATTTTTGGACCAAGGGGGAGATTGTAAGATCTCATTGGGACATGAGACATTGACCTCCTTGGAGAGGAAACCTTTTTGATGTTAGTCAAAAAGGGGGAGAATGTTTGGGGGAGAACATTTGGAGAGTATTTACCAATTTGGGATAATTGGTAAAGGATTTGAGTTAGTGTTCTAACTCAATAATTTGTTTGGTTTTTGTCAAACATCAAAAAGGGGGAGATTGTTGGTGCAATTGGCCCAAGTCACGATTGACCAGGACTCGAGTTTGACTTGAGTGATGTTTTGATGTTTCAACAAAAACATATGACAATGTAATTGTCATTTGGTAAAGTCCAAGTCTTGAGTACTTAGCATAGAAAGTCCAAGTGGGACACTTGGCACATGAAAAGTCCAAGCATGGTCTTGGCATTTGAGAAGTCCAACATAGGTTGGCAAGGGAAAGTCCAAGCATGGGTCTTGGCATGAAAAGTCCAAGCTTGAGTCTTGGCATTTGAGAAGTCCAAGGGTTTGATATTGGCGGCGTAAAGTCCAAGTGGGAGCTTGGCAGCATAAGTCCAATGATCATCACAGAAGTCCAAGCGGAGTCTTGGCGGCGTAAGACCAATGTGCCTTGGCGGTGTAGACACCGTTAGCATGACATAGCCGATGGAAGCACCTGAAGGCTAGCGCGATGGATGAACAAGTCATGGATGACTTGGATGGATCCGAGAGACGTGAGGCTGATGGAGGTGGCTAGAAGGCTTAGGCCTAGGCTAAGGGTGGTCTAGCAAGTATGGGGGAACCATATTTGGGTTAAAACCTCATAATTGAGGTGCGCCGCCGACCGATGTCATGTGGCCGACCGACCAAGTCAACTAGGGTTTGATCGGGTAGCAATGATCGCCAGGTGGGCGCCGATCGATGGAGCACGATCGATCGACGATCACCGATCGATGCTCGATCTCACGCCACGAGACGGAGTCTCACGATGTCTGACGATGGTCATGATCCGATCGATGTCATAGCCGCTGATTTTTCCAATGGATTACACCGCTGTCTCACGAATAAAGGTAATCACCGATCGATGGTCCCGATCAGTCGACTGATCGACCTTTTCCAGCACAGGTTGAAGCTATATAAGGAGCTCGTGATGGAGGAAAAGATAGCGATTTTCTTGGGCGAAATTGAAGGGGGAAGTTGGTGCTTTCCAGTCCTTCAAAGCTAGTTCAAGGCAATCAAAGATCAAGCAATCCAAAGCTCTTGTAAAGTGTTTTTCCTTTACTTGCATTTGTATTTCATATTGTATTTGCTTGTATCTAATTGATTATTGTTGTAATCATTATTGTACGAGGTTTCTCCGCCTCCGGATTGTTCCGAGAAGGAGTGTTTATTAGTGGTTGCATGTGCATCACTAGAGCTCGTAGAGCTCGATCCGTGGAGTAGGAACCATGCGGTTCCGAACCACGTTATATCGTTGTGTTAGCGTGTTGTGCATTTCGTTATCGTTATTACTTTTCTATTTCCGCTGCGCTAACGAAATTGTAGAAACAAACGCGAAAGACATTCCATTGACGCTATTCACCCCCCTCTAGCCGTTACAATATTCCTAACATAGACTGCATCTATATATACACTAATCACAATTATATATATATATATATATATATATATAGCAATATGCAAAACGCCATAAGACACGGCAATACAGAATGCATGGTCATGCCGGCTCACCCTAAAGCTACCACGAACCCAGTGTGGCCTCGGTGGCTCGACATGATAATCGTCCCAACTCAACACCAACCACTACTCTTGAGTGGCCGAGTGGATAGTATGGTCAAGTAGCATATAAGCATAAAGAGAAAGCTACCCGACGAGGGTCCCTGCTGTTGGCCACTCCGACAGTCACTACCCATGAGTCGTCGAGTGTCATACACGCAGGACAACTGCACGCAACTCCAACTACCACCGTCTATAGTGGTAGAGTGTGGCACAATAATGCTCTGCCCTCCCACCAGTTACTCCTCCATGAGTAACCTGGGAGGAAGGATGACTGACAACCCTCTCAACCACAAGGGAGACCAAGTCACTAGCATGCATGTAAATGACATGAATGCACAGCCACACAAATATATATCCACCACAGACTCTCTATCCTACAGAGAGTCATACCAATCTGATCAATACACTCTCTATCCTACAGAGAGTCGTACTTAACTGATCATAACACTCTCTATCCTGCAGAGAGTCATACTCGACTGATCAACACACTCTCTATCCTACAGAGAGTCGTACACAACTGATCATAACACTCTCTATCCTGTAGAGAGTGATACTCGAGTGATCAACAGACTCTCTATTCTGCAGAGAGTCATACTCAATTGATCACAACCAAGCTAGGACCACCGGCCCGTAGCGACGCTGTATCGATAAACACATGTCCATACACGACTACCTGATCCACAGTGGATATGTACACCTCATCGGGATCTAACATGAAAACTCAACTTTGCTTCTAGAATCATCCACCCCTGGATGATTTATCTAAATTGCACAATTCAATTTTACAACTAAATTTAGCTACGTACACATAGGTAAACTACTACAGGTCCACATACCACAATATCTATAATTCATAACAAAGATGAATGAATAGATAACAACAATAATAGAGTATTTAAGTGCAAAGGCAAGTATCAAGCATCAGAAAAACTAGAGTGGATTTAAGGACAAAGTGACAATAATATGGAGTTATATACTCTAGGGTTTAGCTGCTACCTGACCAAGGTAGGAAATTACCCACCTGCTATAAAGCTCAAAATAATGAAATCTTCACGGTCGCGGTCCTGTCTCGTATCCATGTCTTGTACATATCAAATATTATGATTAAGTGCAAGCATACAACGAAGGATCGAATCGAATCCTACATCGACTTCGTATTCCGATCAACTAGATTGATCTAGTTATCCAATTAACCTAATCAATCCTCCACATTAATCCCATCAACCACATAAATACCCATATATGAAACTGTTGAATCCAATCCAGCCTAAACACCTACAATTTAATATCCACACTTACATCCAATCCACCATCCTCACAATACTTTAATCTAAAGAAATAGAACAATAATGGAGGTCTTACCACAAATTTATGGTGAAGGCAATAAGAAATTCCACAAGAGATTCACTGATCCACCCTAGAAAATTTAAATCTGAAATGATCAGATTTATTGACCGAACCCATTACTCCGATTACCTTTTCCCACCTAGCAATCGCAACATCACAGCTAACATCAAATTCATGATCAGCTTCTCTAATATATACTAAAATCAAACCATTACCCATCCATGGAAAAGAATCTGGCCACCAGCTCAGCGATCACCGCAGCAATCAGTTCGACCCCTTTCACAGCCACCAATCCATTACAAACGGGTTTTCAATCACACCATACATGTAGCATAAAGCTAACTAAACTCACCCTTCAATCCCTCGGTCACCAAACAACTTAGATCCACGCCCACAGCTTCAAGAATCGGTAATAACCCGCTGCCAAAAATAGAACATCCTAGTCATAGTTGTGAACCGAGGCATCTCAGCACCACTTCACTACTTGGATGATCTTACCGAGGGCTTTATCCCCCAACATAGCAACCACAAATTTTTAGCGCGTGGACAACTCCCTTCCCGAGCCAAGATGTTCAGCGGAATAAACCACTGCCCAAATCGAAGATCCAATTCAACGAAAGAAAATCACAGCTCCAAAACTCAGCGGTAGGACCCCCCACTGCACTACCGACCTTTGAGACCCAAAATCGACACCAATTACCACCTTGGATAGCAAAGAAAAGGAAGCAATCGAGAGGTATACCTGAGGTTGCAGCTTCACCGGTGACACTCCCCCCCAAATGCTCCTTTCGTCGGAAAATCCAACGCTAACAACGCTTGCTCTGGCGACCACCGTGAGACCCGTGGCAGCAGTTCTCTGTCGCGACGATCACGCCGCCGATCGGCTCACGCGAAGAGGCCAACGAGACGAGAGCTCGGAGAAGAGGGATCGAGCTGCCCTCCCGCCGGATCTTCCACCGAGAGAGGGAGAGCTTCGGCCACTGGTCGCTTCCTCGGACCACACCCGACGACACTTGTCGGCGTCCTCTCCTCCAGCTGGATCTCCCACCGGTAAGACGTCGGCAGCGGCTGGAGCGCGGTGGAGACGATGGGCAGAGAAATCGCGAATGGGAGGAGGCAAAGAGGCATCGACTGCGAGAAGAGAACGATGAGGCAAGGAGGGAGAAGTCGTGATGGGGAAGTAATGTAGAAAGCGGTTGGAAACGCCCGCGCAGAGAAATCGCGTGCGGTGAGGAAACACTGAACATAAGGGAAAAATAGAAAAGAGTTAAGGACTAATACGGGTCGGGTTTTTGCAACAAATGGATTTTTACCCTATAAGACCAAACCTAGGTCCAATTATCTCCTATCCATAGGCTTTAATTAAAGTCCTAACCATGCAAAAAAAAATCGCCGTATTTTACAGCTTTAGTCGGCTGCAATGGTTGTTGCCAGTGGGAAAATTACCGGGGAAGGTTCCTCCACAAGTGGTGATGCCGGAGGAGATTTCTCCGTAGCTTTTGGCGGCAGAGAAAATACCGGACAGATTTTTCTTCCTTGGATGGCAAGAGGAGGAGAGGAGAAGAGCAGAAAATTTTCCTTATCACCTTGTTTGCCCTAGGTTTCTCATCCAATATATAAATCTCCTATCGAATTAGAGGAGTGAGTTCCAAATCTGCATCCATTAACTCGAAGCCCATACCAATAGCCTTAAGTTTGGTTCATAACCAAACCACTTGGTTCAATAACCAAATCACTTTTAATTTAAACTAAATCAATTTGGTTTAGAATTAAACCAAAATGAGTTCAACCCGTCTTCATAAGATGTGGTCCATTTGCGTTTCCATTCTGATAAAATACTTTCCATATTTGTCCTTCGTCTGGTCCAACAAGATTTAGTCTCTCGCAATTTGAGAATCCAATTCTCGAACTCGTTTTAAGTTCTTCAGAAAAACTCGTAATGTGTGATCTTATAGGTTCCCGATTTATATTGATCATCTATAATTAACTATTTATTATGGAACAATCATGAGTAACACCTAGTAGTACATCATGATCCCCAATTAACTGAAAAATCAATAGTTGATTTCAGAATTACTTCTGAACCTTTCAGCAGCTACAGTGAGTTGTGTCTTATTCCTTTCACTCATCTTATACGTATACCCACTTAGTTCAGAACATAGTCTATGTGTCTGTTCCCCACTAGGATGACTATATCACACCTAACCTAAGTATTACTTTTTTTATCCTATGGATTCAAATTCTCAAACATGTATCAAAGAGTACTATATTCTTTGTAGGATATTTGAGGCCGCTAGAGGGGGGTGAATAGCGTCGTGCTCGTTCGATAATGGAATTCGTTGTGTTTGTCTCAACAATTTCATTAGCGCAACGGAAATAGAAAAATAATAATGATAACGAAAGATACAACATGCAAACACAAATATTTAATGTGGTTCGGAACCGAACGGTTCCTACTCCATGGATTGGGTTCGTACGAACCCTAGCGATGCCAATCACACACCACTATGATAAACACTCCTTCTCGACACAAGTCGGAGGCGGAGAAACCCCTTACAAGCGATCTTACAACAGTAAGAAACAAAAACAAGCAATTACAACAATTAATGTGAAAGACAAGTAAAGAAAAACTTTACAACACTTGCTTTTGATTGCTTGAATGCTTGGTTGTTTGATTAGCACTTAGAGACCTGATTTGCAGCAACAAATCGCCCCTAAAGCTCTCAAAAATCGGATCCATTTTTCTCCATCACGAGCTCCTTTTATAGACCATCGGTCGATCACCGATCGATCACACCGCTTGTGAGACAACGGTGTAATCCACGCTGGAAAAATCCAACGGTTAGGACATCAGTCGACTGATCGTGAACATCAGTCGACTGATAAGCCATCACTCGACTGCTCGTCCCAGCGGTTGAGTGAGACTCCATTCGCAGGCCCTGTAAAATCCGAGCATCATCGACTCACAAGATCACGATCGATCATTCAATCACCGATCGCTCATCTATGGCGATCATCGCTAGGGCAATTCCCGCAGTCAAACCCTAGTTGACTACGCCAGTCGACTGTCACATGGCACCAGTCGACTGGCACACCTCAAACATGAGGTTTTAGCCCAAGTATGGTGCCCCCATACTTGCTAGACCACCCTTAGCCTAGACCTAAGCCTTCTAGCCACCTCCATCAGCCTTACGCCTCTCGAATCCCTCCAAGTCATCCATGACTTGTTCATCCATCGTGCTAGCCTTCAGGTGCTTCCATCGGCTATGTCATGCTAACGGTGTCTACACCGCCAAGGCACATTGGACTTACACCGCCAAGACTTCGCTTGGACTTTACGCCGCCAAACCATTGGACTTATGCTGTCAAGACTCCCGCTTGGACTTTACGCCGCCAATATCAAACCCCTTGGACTTCTCAAATGCCAAGACTCAAGCTTGGACTTTCCCTTGCCAACCCATGTTGGACTTTCCATGCCAAGACCCATGCTTGGACTTTCCCAAATGCCAAGTGTCCCACTTGGACTTTCCATGCCAAGTACCCATAACTTGGACTTTCCATAACCACATGGTCAACCCTAGTCAACCATCAAAGTCTCCCTCGAGTCAAACTCGAGTCCAGTTAACATAACCCGGGTTGATTGTATAAACAATCTTCCCAAAATATCAACCGACATTAATGTCAAACATCAATGTCAACTTACTTTGTCAAACATCAAAACATCTCTCGAGTCAAACTCGAGTCTGGTCAATCGTGACCTGGGCCGATTGCACCAATAATCTCCCCCTTTTTGATGTTTGACAAAACAAACCTTGAGTTAGGCCCCTAACTCAAATTCCCTTACCAATTTTCCAAATTGGTAATTTAATGTTCTCCCACTTTTTGACATACATCAAAAAGGTTATCTCTCCAAGGAGGTCAATGTCTCATGTCCCAATGAGATCTTACAATCTCCCCCTTGGTCCAAAAATGCCTAGGATGCCTACCATCTTCCTAGTGATAAGTTCTATATCACTCAAGAGAGGCAATCCTATATGCTCTCCCAATTTCCAAATTGGGTCTCTCAAAATTTCATTTTCCCCCTCATGAGGAAAAATATCATCCATCATCCCATGATGGATAACTCCCCCTAAAGGCTTGCTCCCCCTTGACCATTGCACCAACAATGTCCTTGGAAAGTCCCTAAGCCTATAGGAACTCTAAACCATCAAAATTAAGGTTCAAAGTTCAACATAGAACTTTCACTCACCTTAAGATTGATACAAACCCTAAAAACTCTCATAATCCATATCCAATGGATTTTCACCCTTTATAATGCTTCCCAAAGTATATCATAGGGTTAGGAGTGGTTAGAGACCTTAATCACAGCTGAACACGGGCTAAACAAATCTAATTTTTCCAAAATCAGCATTGGCAGTCAACTCCATCAGTTACCAGTCAACTGCCACCAAGGGCAGTCGACTGATAACTGAAATTTTCGAATTTCAGTTATCAGAGTTGAATTTCAGAAATTCATAAATAATTATACGTAATTTGAAAAATCATGAAATTTGATACGTATAATACTTATGACCAATAAAATGGGTGAAAAATATTTGAAAATTATTTTACCCATAAAATACTGAAATTGATACAAAACTCAAGAGTGAAGAAAACTTCTAAGTTTTGGCTCACTTTGTATCAATCTCATCAATGGTGATTTCTTTCAAAAGATAGACTTCACCAAGGTTTTTCAAAATGATTTTAAATTGTTTTCAAAACTTTTATTAGTTTCTCCCACATTTCCTTGGCGCTAGCACACTCTCCTATCCTATTGACTTCTTGTTGAGGGAGGACATTGTATAGGTGGTGCTTGGCCTTTGAATTTGCCAAATATTCTTCTCTTTGCCTCTTGCTCCACCTTGATTTCTCCAATGGCTCCCCATTTTCGTTCCTGGGCAACTCGAAACCGTTTTCCATTATTAAAAGGATTTCAAAGTCGGTTTCGAAGAATACCTCCATTCGCTTCTTCCACCAAGCAAATTCGTCGTCGAACTTCGGAGGGTGGATGTTTGAGCCGGCCATTTTGAATGTTGCTTGTTGTGGCGGTTAGTCCTCGACAAGCTTTCCTTTGCTCTGATACCACTTGTAGAGGATCGAACGGCCGGCTAGAGGGGGGTGAATAGCCCTCGAACATTGGATGTCGGTATTTGCTCGTCTAGAAAGAGATTAGCGCAACGAAAACAATAAAGCAAGACAAGCAAATAGAAATACAAGAAATCAAACACTAACACGATGGTATAACGTGGTTCACGGCTGCGCCGCTAATCCACGGTCCGATTCGTCCAAGGTGAATCACTCCTTCAAAGCCAATCACTATTGGTCTGTCCTTTGCACCAAGCTAGGTGGAGGTAACCTTTACAACCAAGATCACTCTTCTTACAATAAGATTGAAGTAAAGACAAGTAAGAAGAGTTTAAAGCTTGTGGGGCACTAGGAAGATCACTTAGAGCATAAGCATTAGTCTCTCAAAGGCTCACACCCTCTCTTTTTATAGAGAGGGCTGATTTCTTCCCGTTGGCCGCTACCAGTCGACTGCTGCCCTTGGCAGTCGACTGCCGTCACTACAACGGCCTCCGAACACGTCGGATCCCGACCGTTGTAGTCCAACAGAACACTTGGCAGTCGACTGATGGACCTCACCAGTCGACTACTGCCTCCGTAGTCGACTGCCCGATGACGGTCTTCGCGTTGCGCGACATCATTCGGCAATGATCACGGACATAAACCCATCAGTCGGATACCAGTCGAACCCACTCGACTCAGAGCAGTCAACTGTCATTCCATGGCAGTCGACTGGTGTCAGGAAATCTCATCCGACACTTAGCCAAATTGCCAAGTTTCACCTAAGAGCTACTACCCCTTCCCGGGTTACATTCGCTCACTCTCATTCCTCGGAGTCCCTCGCCTTCGAAGTTATCTTCATCCGGCTACGTCCCTCGGATGCGCCAAGCGCACGACTCTGCAGCGCCATCCTTCGCGTCTCGCCCTGAAGTCTACTTCCTCCGGCTTCACTCCAAGCTCCTCGTCTGGCGGTCCCTCGGATGCTCCAAGCGCACGACTTCTGTAAAGCTATCCTTCACCGACTCAAAGACCGAGTCATGAGATGGTGAACCCACCAAGGCTCCATGTGCGAATTACTAAGTCCTGCAAGACTCCAACGCACATATCAAATAACAATACCAACCTAACTTAAACCCTTTGCCACACACATCAAAACCTTATCATGGCAAGAGATTGCCCTAACAATCTCCCCCTTTTTGATGTGTGTCAATCCATTTAAGTTAGGTAAAAAAAATTGATAGAAATTTCTAAGGTAAGAAAGCATGTAAACATAAACATGATATAACAACATGCAACTCTCCCTTAATCCATGAAACTCTCTCTACAAATTCTCCCCCTATCATAATTTACTTAAACACAATTATTTCTCCCCCTTTGACACCATCAAAAAGATTAATACTAAGTTATAAACCCATGGCATCAAGTCTAATAGAAGGAAAATACCAAAAACATGTTTAAAATCTGAAATCAGAAAATATTAGACTATTTTTTAGGTAGACTATCGGTATAGCGATCGATTGGCACAATGGTTTTCAAATTACGATTTTCCTCAATTTTTAAATGCATTAAAAATTCTAGAAAATTCAAAAAATCATGAAATTTGGGGAACATATTTCTTGTAAGATTCTTTATCAGTGAAAAATAGGTTTTCATGAAAAATCATTATATTTTCACGTATTTGCCAAAAATCCAAAAGCTTTAAAAACTACTAGGTTTTTTATTATGATAGTATCCATTTTAACACCTAGTTTCAGTTTGAATTGTTTCAAAACATGAATACACATATTTTAAGGTAAGAAATTGTTTTGAAAACATATGAAATATCCAACCATGATATTTGGGCAATATGTCTATGAATTAAACATAAGTCTTCCCCATGATTGGTCTATTATTGCTATTTTGATACCTTAAATGACCATCTAAGTGTCATAGGCATTAGTGGACATTTGTATCATCCTAACATCTCACTCATGCTAAGTTTTCAATCAAAGTAGCCTATGGTGAGTGTGAGATGCATCCTAGAGGGTATTTGTATATACTTAACCATTATATTCATACAATTCTATCAAGGTTAAGTATCATCCTAACACTCAACATGATCATAATGACATATATGAACTAAATTCATATTATGATCATGAAATACATGTATTCATCAAATTGTAATCATGCATTAGGTATTATATCATGATAATAAACAAAATATCACCTAAGGCATGATTTAAACCCTATTTCTCATGATGATGTGCCAAATTTCAAAATCATAAATCATGATTGCACATATACATAGCAATTACATTGATTATAATGATTTAAGCATTATTAACTATTTATAGGCACGTTATCATCACCTAACACTATTTAAAAATGTTGTCCCGCCATCCTAAGTCAACCAAAGATATGATATAGGTCAATTCCATATGGTTGACTACCCTAGGGTTTTCCTAACCCTTAAGGATGGATTTTGGAACCCAAAATAGATTCTTGCCTATGGGGTTCACTAGAAATTTCTTAGGAATCCATTTCCTAGCAATTACTTTCTTCTTATCTTGTCCCCTAGTAATTAGGCATTTGTAGGCCTTTTCATTTTTCTTTTCTTTATAACCTAGGCCTTTCTTATTGAAACTAGCTCTTTGGCTCCCTATAATCATGTTCAAGGTGTTTGAGCCAATTGTAAACTTTTCTAGGGCTTTGGTTAAATAATCTACTTTCTCTCTTAAAGCCCTATTTTCCTCTATGCATGCATCATTAACATCAAAAGGCATATAGTTATCATGTGAGCATGCATCATTTAAGCTAGAAGAAATATTATCATTTAAGCATGCTTTTTCTAGCTTATTTTCTAAGTCCTTAATTTGATCTAGCATGCTTTTGTTCTTCTTCTTAGCTCTAAATAAATCCTTAGTTAAGCTAGAAATCATAGAAACTATTTTACTAGGTGAAAGATTGGTTACCATAGTTTCCATGTCCTCTTCTTCTTCAAATGAGGAGGTAGAGGAGGCTCCCCCTTCACTTGAGCTCTCTCCACTTGTGCTTGATTCTTCATTTTCGGTGGAGGAGCAATCCAAGTCGTCGAAAGCCATCAATGCAAGGTTGGAGTAGACATGCTCTTCTTCATCGGATGAGGAAGAGGAAGAAGGGTCATCCCATGTCTTGGCCTTGAATGCTTTGGCCTTCCCCTTTTCCTTTGCCTTCTTTTCTTCTTCCTTTTTCTTGTTCCCCTTTTTTTTCTTCTTTTCTTCTTTCTTCTTCCTCTCTTCTTTGCTCTTGTCTAGGAGAGGACAATTGTCCCTTATGTGTCCCTCTCCTTGACAATTGTAACAAATAATTTTCCCCCTTGGTCTTCTATTCCTATCATTAGATTTATTAAATCTAAAACCTTTTAATGCACGTCTTACCCTCCTTACCATATACGCTTCTTCCGTGCTATCCATGGAGGAGGAGGAAGAGGCTTCATCATCATCATCGGAGGAGGGGATCTCTATCTTCTTCTTCCCCTTGTTTGCCAAGAATGCTACTCCTCTTGAAGGTTGGATTTTTGGCTCTTCTTGTATTCCTTCAAGCCTCGTTTCGTGGAGCTCCATTGTTGAGAAAAACTTCTCCAAGGTACTTACTTCCAAGTTCTTGGATATGTAGAACGAATCCACCATAGAGCTCCATCTTGAGGACCGGGGAAAGGCATCTATGGCCTTCATTACCATATCCCGGTTGGAGAGATTTTCACCTACACTTGTTAAACCGGTTAGTATTTCCTTAAATCTAGAGTGTAGGGATTTTACCTTCTCTCCCTTTTCAAGTTTGATATTGGACAATTGGGAGCGAAGAACATCTCTCCTTTCTAGCTTTGCCTCAGATGTGCCTTCATGGATTTCTATTAGTTTCTCCCACATTTCCTTGGCGCTAGCACACTCTCCTATCCTATTGACTTCTTGTTGAGGGAGGACATTGTATAGGTGGTGTTTGGCCTTTGAATTTGCCAAATATTCTTCTCTTTGCCTCTTGCTCCACCTTGATTTCTCCAATGGCTCCCCATTTTCATTCCTGGGCAACTCGAAACCGTTTTCCATTATTAAAAGGATTTCAAAGTCGGTTTCGAATAATACCTCCATTCGCTTCTTCCACCAAGCAAATTCACCGTCGAACTTCGGTGGGTGGATGTTTGAGCCGACCATTTTGAATGTTGCTTGTTGTGGCGGTTAGTCCTCGACAAGCTTTCCTTTGCTCTGATACCACTTGTAGGGGATCGAACAGTCGGCTAGAGGAGGGTGAATAGCCCTCGAATGTTGGATGTTGGTATTTGCTCGTCTAGAAAGAGATTAGCGCAACGGAAACAATAAAGCAAGACAAACAAATAGAAATACAAGAAATCAAACACTAACACGATGGTATAACGTGGTTCACGGCTGCACCGCTAATCCACGGTCCGATTCGTCCAAGGTGAATCACTCCTTCAAAGCCAATCACTATTGGTCTCTCCTTTGCACCAAGCTAGGTGAAGGTAACCTTTACAACCAAGATCACTCTTCTTACAATAAGATTGAAGTAAAGACAAGTAAGAAGAGTTTAAAGCTTGTGGGGCACTAGGAAGATCACTTAGAGCATAAGCATTAGCCTCTCAAAGGCTCACACCCTCTCTTTTTATAGAGAGGGCTGATTTCTTCCCGTTGGCCGCCACCAGTCGACTGCTACCCTTAGCAGTCGACTATCGTCACTACAACGGCCTCCGAACACGTCGGATCCCGACCATTGTAGTCGATCGCCTGGGCCGACTACGGCGGTTCTGCGCTCGCGACATCCTGCGCCGATCACTGCTGGGCATAAACCCATCAGTCGGATACCAGTCGAACCCACTCGACTCAGAGCAGTCGACTGCTATTCCATGGCAGTCGACTGGTGTCAGGAAATCCCATCCGACACTTAGCCAAATGGCCAAGTTTCACCTAAGAGCTACTACCCCTTCCCGGGTTACATTCGCTCACTCTCATTCCTCGGAGTCCCTCGCCTTCGAAGTTATCTTCGTCCGGCTATGTCCCTCAAATGCGCCAAGCGCACGGCTCTGCAGCGCCATCCTTCGCGTCTCGCCCTGAAGTCTACTTCCTTCGGCTTCACTCCAAGCTCCTCGTCCGGCGGTCCCTAGGATGCTCCAAGCGCACGACTTCTGCAAAGCTATCCTTCACCGATTCAAAGACCGAGTCATGAGATGGTGAACCCGCCAAGGCTCCATGTGCGAATTACTAAGTCCTGCAAGACTCCAACGCACATTCAAATAACAATACCAACCTAACTTAAATCCTTTGCCACACACATCAAAACCTTATCATGGCAAGAGATTGCCCTAACATTTTCTAGTTTTTCAAGCTTTGACCTCAAGGCTTGGTTCTCTAATTCTAATTGCCCAATTTTAGAATTTTGATTTGGTCTTTAGGCATAGGACTTCCTAGTCATATGCCTAGTCCACTTGGGATTCAAACCTAGGTGCTCTTGTATTTTCTTGATAGATTCCCTAGGTAAGGTATTTTTAGGTACATTAGTCTCAAATTTCTCCTTATTTCCTAAGTGGAAACTTTTAGCTCCTAAACACAAATATTTATTTCTAGCATGCTTTTCATGGTGAATTGCAAGAGAATTAAATTTCCTAGCATGCTTTTGACTTTTAACTAAAGAAAAAGCATTATTAACATGATATACCTTAGGGTTTGCCTTAGTAGCTCCCCCTACTTGTAATGCTCCTTCTCGGGTCTTTTTGCTCCCCCTAGGGCATTGATTCCTATAATGTCCTTTTGAATTGCACTTGAAGCATATGATGTCCTCCTTGTCTTTAGGTGTTGGGGAATCGGCATCCTTGACTTTTGGTGCCGGTGGAGCTTTCCTAATCTTCTTTGGGAACTTGCTCTTATAGTGCCCAAATTCCCTACACTCAAAACACATAATATTATTTTTATTTTGAATTATGGTGTTTGAGTTACCTAGGATGGTTATGGTGATTGGAGTGGATTCTTCATTCCTCCCGGAGATTGAAGTGACTTCTTGCTCTTGCTCCGGTGTTGAGGATGGTCTAATCTCCTCCAATTCTACTTCCTCTTCCTCCTTGGATGTTGATGGTCTCTCAACCTCCAAGTCCTCACTTCCTTGTGAGGATGATGGGCTTGCCTCTTCGGTCCCTTCCTCTTGGACCGGTGATGGACCTTCATGGAGCTTGGCCAAATTGCTTCAAAGCTCTTTAGCATCCATGCACTCACCTAGGCTACACAAGAAGTCATTAGGAATTAAATCGAAAATGAATTTGATTACCTTCTTGTTTTTCTCGAATTTTTGGAGTTGATCCTCACTCCATCTCTTCTTTTTGAGGAATCCACCTTTTGGTCCTCTTGGATACTCAAATCCTTCCATTAATAAGGACCATTCCTCTAAATCCCTCATCATCAAAAAATCTTCAATTCTTCTCTTCCAAGAATTGAAGTCTTCTCGTCCATATAATGAGTATGGGACCGGTGTGTTGATGTCCCAACCGAGTTGTTCTTCCAACTCCATCTTCACCCTCTAGCTCCTTTGTCTTAGCTCCCGGCGGTTAGTCCGTAGAAGAGCCCCGGGCTCTGATACCAATTGTAGGATATTTGAGGCCGCTAGAGGGGGGTGAATAGCGTCGTGCTCGTTCGATAATGGAATTCGTTGCGTTTGTCTCTACAATTTTGTTAGCGCAGTGGAAATATAAAAATAATAATGATAACGAAAGATACAACACGCAAACACAAATATTTAACGTGGTTCGGAACTGAACGATTCCTACTCCACGGATTGGGTTCGTACGAACCCTAGCGATGCCAATCACACACCACTATGATAAACACTCCTTCTCGACACAAGTCGGAGGCGGAGAAACCCCTTACAAGCGATCTTACAACAGTAAGAAACAAAAACAAGCAATTACAACAATTAATGTGAAAGACAAGTAAAGAAAAACATTACAACACTTGCTTTTGATTGCTTGAATGCTTGGTTGTTTGATTAGCACTTGGAGACCTGATTTGCAGCAACAAATCGCCCCTAAAGCTCTCAAAAACCGGATCCATTTTTCTCCATCACAAGCTCCTTTTATAGCTTCAACCTGTGCTGGAAAATGTTGATCAGTCGACTGCTCAGGACCATCAGTCGACTGATCACACTGTTGCTGTGAGACAACGGTGTAATCCACGCTAGAAAAATCCAACGGCTAGGACATCAGTCGACTGATCATGAGCATCAGTCGACTGATAAGCCATCACTCGACTACTCGTCCCAGCGGTCGAGTGAGACTCCATTCTGTGCCCCAAAATTTGAGCATCAGTCGACTGATCACAAGATCAGTCGACTGCTTATCTATGGCAGTCGACTACTAGGGCAATTCCCGCAGTCAAACCCTAGTTGACTATGCCAGTCGACTGTCACATGGCACCAGTCGACTGGCACACCTCAAACATGAGGTTTTAGCCCAAGTATAGTGCCCTCATACTTTCTAGACCACCCTTAGCCTAGACCTAAGCCTTCTAGCCACCTCCATCAGCCTTACGCCTCTCGAATCCCTCCAAGTCATCCATGACTTGTTCATCCATCGCGCTAGCCTTCAGATGCTTCCATCAGCTATGTCATGCTAACGGTGTCTACACCGCCAAGGCACATTGGACTTATGCCGCCAAGACTCCGCTTGGACTTTACGCCGCCAAACCATTGGACTTATGCTGTCAAGACTCCCGCTTGGACTTTACGCCGTCAATATCAAACCCCTTGGACTTCTCAAATGCCAAGACTCAAGCTTGGACTTTCCCTTGCCAACCTATGTTGGACTTTCCATGCCAAGACTCATGCTTGGACTTTCCCAAATGCCAAGTGTCCCACTTGGACTTTCCATGCCAAGTACCCATGACTTGGACTTTCCATAACCACATGGTCAACCCTAGTCAACCATCAAAGTCTCCCTCGAGTCAAACTCGAGTCCAGTTAACATAACCCGAGTTGATTGTATAAACAATCTTCCCAAAATATCAACAGACATTAATGTCAAACATCAATGTCAACTTACTTTGTCAAACATCAAAACATCTCTCGAGTCAAACTCGAGTCTGATCAATCGTGACCTGGGCCGATTGCACCAACAATCTTCCCCTTTTTGATGTTTGACAAAACAAACCTTGAGTTAGGCCCCTAACTCAAATTCCCTTACCAATTTTCCAAATTGGTAATTTAATGTTCTCCCCCTTTTTGACATACATCAAAAAGGTTATCTCTCCAAGGAGGTCAATGTCTCATGTCCCAATGAGATTTTACAATCTCCCCCTTGGTCCAAAAATACCTAGGATGCATGTCATCTTCCTAGTGATAAGTTCCATATCACTCAAGAGAGGCAATCCTATATGCTCTCCCAATTTCCAAATTGGGTCTCTCAAAATTTCATTTTCCCCCTCATGAGGAAAAATACCATCCATCATCCCATGATGGATAACTCCCCCTAAAGGCTTGCTCCCCCTTGACCATTGCACCAACAATGTCCTTGGAAAGTCCCTAAGCCTATAGGAACTCTAAACCATCAAAATTAAGGTTCAAAGTTCAACATAGAACTTTCACTCACCTTAAGATTGATATAAATCCTAAAAACTCTCCTAATCCATATCCAATGGATTTTCACCCTTTATAATGCTTCCCAAAGCATATCCTAGGGTTAGGAGTGGTTAGGGACCTTAATCACAGTTGAACACGGGCTAAACAAACCTAGTTTTTCCGAAATCAGCATTGGCAGTCGACTCCTATGGATTAAAATTCTCAAACATGTATCCAAGAGTACTATACTCTTGACATGTGATGCTTTTGTCAAAGACTTCGAGTAACAATCCTAATAAGTGACCATAGGGTATACATTCTTCTTGAGGGAGTGGTGAATCCTCTATTGATTATTCAAATATCTTCAGACACTTCGACTTATACCCAACCATTCCGGGGCCACACCTCTAAGGGAATGATTGCTTAGGATGTCAAAGTATAAGTCTTCATGACCAAGGTGACTTGAATACCTCAAGTCGAAGGAAACTTGTACTTAAGCTACAATGAGAACTTCATAGACAAATCCATATATGCAGGAAACCATATGAAGTCCTACAGAAGGTCACTCTAATGAACTAATTACCATAACTAGCATCCATGTTTAACTCTCGACAACCCAATATCTCCAGCTAGTGAGGAATAGCTGCTTGGTTGACCAAGGCACATAACCCGTGCTAGTCTCACAAAATCAATGATATCTAAATGCATCAATTTGTTGACTAGGGAGTATTTCAATACATTCATAATTACACATATAGAGATGTTCACTAGTTGTGATCCAATCACAAGTTCTCTCATGCTATGAATTGTATTGCGGAATTCAGTAAATGAGTTTAAGATCCAATCACATACATTAACCATGTACACCCAAATAGTGAATTTTTATTTATCCAATAAATAGCATAAACCATAAGGCGATTGCCTTAGGACACTTCTCAAATATAACACTTAGTTCGACCAGAAGGACTCAACAACTCAATTAGGACTCTCGAACTCGGCAACTCAACTTGGCCTTGAGAGCTCGACCAGAAGGACTCAATAACTCAATTCAGCCAAAAGGACTCGACAGTTCAATTCAGCCAAAAAGGCTCGGCAACTCAGTTCAGCCCTTCGGACTTGGCAACTCAACTCGACCTCGGGAGCTCGGCTAGAAGGACTCGACAACTCTGTTTGGACAAAAGGACTCGGCAGCTCAGTTCGACCTCTCAAACTCGACAGTTTAATTCGACCACTCCTTCAAGTTCAAAAATTTTAGATAATCAGCTCAAGCCTCTCAATAAATAAGTCTAATTTAGATTGTAATTTTAAATTAAGACTTCATTCCCTACCTCTAGACACAGATCGACCAACAAAATAAACTAAAACACGACAATTAGTAGTACCTAATTTGGAGACATCATTCTTATTACATGATCTATAATGCATCTAGTATGTTAACCTTGATTTATTTCCACTAAACTATCATATGTTTGCCCTTGATAGGAATTCACTCTTTGCATTAATTCATCATCTATACTCTACATAATAAAATGAAAACAAAGGGAGAAAATAAAATGCTAAGAGTTTGATGATTAACCTTCCAATTCTTCTTCGCCCACTTGGACTCTTCTGGGCACTTCCTCAACATGAGCAAAAAAATTTTTTAGATATTTACAATGTGCTCATAGTGCTCACCAAAAGTGTTAGTGCTTATAAGAATTATATATCTCCATAATGACATGATATTGTCCACTTTGGGCCTAAGCCCTCATGGTTTTGCTTTTGGACTTTATTCAAAAGGCCTCATTCTAATTAAGATATCTTTTCATCTTATAAGCACATGATCTTTTCCATGTCTTACCAATGTGGGACTTTGATTATATTCCTAATACTCCAACAATCTCCCCCTCAAATGAAGGACCACATTGACCCCCCCCCCCCTCAAGTCTATCCGTCCTCGAAGGACATCCTCTGCTTGATGTCCGATCCTCAACCCACCAGGACTTCCTGCCAACTATCTGGTCCTCCTGACCCAGCTGGACTTCCTGCCAGTTGTCCAGCTCTTTTGGCCCAACTGGACTTCTTGTCAGTTGTTCGGTCCTCCCGACCTAACTGAACTTCCTACCTGGTATCTGGTTCTCTTGATCCGGACATGGGAACTCAACTTTCTTCGTTCGAGGTTCATGGCTTGACATGAATCATGGCTCTGATACCAATTGTTAGTGCTTATAAGAATCATATATCTTCACAATGACATGATATTATCCACTTTGGGCCTAAGCCCTCATGGTTTTGTTTTTGGACTTTATTCAAAAGGTCTCATTCCAATGGAGATATCTTTTCATCTTATAAGCACATGATCTTTTCCATGTCTTACCAATGTGAGACTTTTATTGTATTCCCAATACTCCAATAAAAAATTTACAAAACCCAGAACAAAAAAAGTCACAAATTGTTGGATGGCAATGACTACCAGTTCTGATTTTTCAATTAAACTGGTTCAGTTTTAATTTTTTTAATGAAATTATTCTTTAGGTTTTTATTTTTCACTTTGATATATATGGACTTGAATCAATGTACTATCATGTTCTTTGTTTTATATGTTTTCAAGTGATGTGACTCGTTTTTGTTTTTTAGTCCCTTTCATAGAAGTGTCGGAGAAGGACGTGTTCTTCATAGCCACTACAATAAAATCCCTGTCAAAGTTAACATGTGTCAGATGACCGCCGACACTTACCGATGAAGACCCTCCGAAGCTTAAGTTAGACCAGGAGATGAAGAAAGAAGATGAGGAATATAGTATGTAGTCACAAGAGATGTGTGTTCAGAGACTTCTCTTTACCTCGGTCCTCCTTCTTATAGCAACTCTCGGATGTCTTTTTCCTCCCCCACGACCCCTCCAAGCGATGTTGTTGGGCAGACCATTAAGGAACAACTTTGGCACCTTGAATCTCCGCGTGGTATGCCATGTAGGCCATGATTATTATCGAGAAGGGTGTTAGGGGATAACCTTTATAGAGAATCCCCACCTGACCCCCGAGGTGTATGAGAGTAATCATCAAAAGGACTTGATTAGGGGTCTAACTGTGATGTCCTACATAGAGAAATATACCCCGTGCTCCTCAATTTCCTGACCCTTTAAGTCGTTTTGCCTTAATTCATTCTTCCTCAAGCCTTCTTGGGTAATTGGCTCCCATGCGAGGGGTCCCTGAGTGGCGAGTCCCTGAGTGGCAGTATCCCAGGTGATCGATTCCTAGGTGGACACTTCCAACAAGGCTAGTTTCAAGATGATGGGTCCTCGAGTGGTGGGTTCCTGGGACTAGTTCATGGGTAACCACTTTCCAAAGGCTTGGACGAATGAGTCCCGGGACACTTTGAATTCCTCTAATTCAAACGTCTTTGCCCCCGAGTGCATTAGTATTTGACTCACTAAACTCTAGATCAAGTCCTTGTATTTCTATGACTTCATAATTCCTAGGTCATTACCTATAGGTCTCCTTTTTGTCTTTTTGTTGGCTTTAGATCCGAGTGGACCCCTCTTTCCCCGGGTCTAACCCATTCACCTACATCAACCAATGTTCTAAAAGGCACCTAGGCGGTGGACGACCGTCCACTGCCCCACATTTTGCAAAGGCGATGCCTCTAGGTATCGCTGACTTAATTGGTCGCCTAGGCGATGTCCAAGACGCATAGACAGCGCACAAACTGCCTAATTACTGAAATCAAACCAATTTATTGATGATTTAGAAATCCTCAAATCCCTAAATCGGTAAATCCCTGTGGCTTCACGCACCGGCACACGACCTTCGACAGTTCTCTTTCTCTGTCGTCGCACCATCGCCTCTCTACCATCGTGTCGCCGCCTGTCTATCATCGTGTTGCATTAAAGCTTCCTTCACCATGTCACCACTGCCTCTCTGTAGTCGCCTCTCTGTCGTTGCCCCGACGGTGTCCTCCTACCCGACCTTTCCACCGCCAAGTCTTGAAATCGAAGATATCAGCGAGGCGGACAAGCATCGATACAAGGAGGAAGGCAACGATGCCTTTGATCCCCGCCAGTGCGAAACAAAGGAGAGGCGACTCCGCTACCGATCGTGATCCAAAGGGTTTGTGCTATGGAGTGTGAAAGCTTGGTCTCGAAGCTATAACTAGCGAAGAAAAGCATG
Source organism: Wurfbainia villosa (assembly GCA_025175895.1). Taxonomy (NCBI): domain Eukaryota; kingdom Viridiplantae; phylum Streptophyta; class Magnoliopsida; order Zingiberales; family Zingiberaceae; genus Wurfbainia; species Wurfbainia villosa. The sequence goes on from JAKLTH010000147.1 coordinate 3,623,397, forward strand.
TTGAACCCTAGAAGCAAGGGGGAAGAATCCATCGAGGCCAAGGAGGCGAAGGAAGCTCAACCTCTAGTTCATTCTCCATCCTTCGCCACCTCTCCTCCCTACCTCTCTTGCCTCTTTGCCATTGTGTTGTCGTTGCCTTTCTGCCATCGCGTCACCGCCGTCGCCGTCGCCAGTGCAAGGGCCAAGTGGTGAGTTGTGGCTTGTGGATTTTAATTTTTCAAATTGATTGGATGTTGTATATTATTTATTTATTTCAAATTTTTAGGATAATTTTTGTCTTGTGTAGTAAAATGTCGAATACTATTATATCTTCTGAAGCATCTAATTCAATGCGGGAGATTGAAACTCCTTTAAAGTGTAATTCGAATTATGTTGGATGGGAATTTGTAGATTTGATGGATACTAAAAATTTGGATAAGTTAAAATGTAAGTTTTGTGGATAAATTATTATCAATGGAATTTATAGGATCAAACAACATGTTGTCAATATCAAAGGAAATGTTGCCCCATGTAAGAAGTCTTCGGATGAGGATAAAGTGAAGTGTAAGAATGTCATTGAAGAAGCAAGAATAAAAAAGAAACAAAAGAATATGAATGAAATTGAGGTGAGGGAAGAAGTTGTTCTTGAAAAATATGAGGAAGACGAAGGGAGTCTAATAACAAAAAGGAAGTCGCTTACTCTTGGCCCTATGGATCAATTTGCATCCATCATTGATCCCGATTCTTCGTTGAGTGGAAGTAAGAAGACAAAACAACAATAGAATATTATTGATGCACTTTAGAAGCAACTGACACATAGTGTGCGCCAATATTTAGCTCGATGGGCGTACAAGTTTGGTATTCCTTTTCATGCCATTGGCAATGATAGCTTCAAGAGGTTTGCAGAAGCGGTTGGTCAATTTGGTCTGGGTTATCGTCCTCCAAATCAATACCTATTAAGGGAGCCCTTATTGAAGGAAGAGGTAAATAAAACTAAAAGTCTATTAAAGAAGCAAGAAGAAGAATGAGCTTTGAATGATTGCTCAATTTTGACCGATGCTTGGACCGACTGAAAAAGAAGAAGTATCATGAATTTGTATGTCAGTTGTAAAGAAGGCACAACTTTCCTTTCTTCTAGGGAAGCATAGGATGAAGCACACATCGGAAATTATATATTTGAATATGTGGATAAGTGCATTGAAGAAGTTGGGGCCCCAAGTGTAGTTCAAGTGGTAACGGGCAATGCTTCGAATAATATGGTGGCAAAAGATTTGTTGAAGGAGAAGAAACCATATATATTTTGGACTTCATGTGCAACTCACACTGTAAATCTTATGCTTCAAGGAATTGGGAACCAACCTAAGTTGAAAGAGGTGATTGAGAAGGCAAAGGATTTGACAATCTTTATTTATGCACATCACATGACATTGTCAATGATGAGAAAGTTTACCAAAAAAAAAGGGACATAGTGAGGCCGAGAGTAACATGATTTGCAACCACTTTTCTGACTTTTCAAAACTTGATGAAGAAGAAAATTGAACTAAGAGCTATGGTTGCTAGTGAAGAATGGAATGCATGCAAACATTCAAAGAGTGTAAAAGGGAAGGCAGTATATAATACCACTTTGAGTGCCTCTTTTTGGAATGGGATAAGTTTTTGCTTGAAGGTGTTTGCCTCTTTAGTTAAGGTGATTCATCTTGTTGATGGGGATAAGAAGTCATCTATGAGTTTTGTGCATGAAGAATTACTTAGAGCAAGAGAGGAGATTAAAGCGGCATTCAAAAATCAAGAGCTTCACTATCGTCCACTTATTGATATTATTGATGAGAAAAATCGTAATTGGCTTGATAGACCACTAAATTTGGCGGCCTGCCTCTTGAACCCTTATTACTCCTTCAATGATCAGAGCATAGGAAGTGAAGTAGTTACGAATGAATTTTTCACTTGTGTTGAAACATTCTTTCCCGATGATATTGATAGCCAAAGTGAGGTAGTAAATGTGGATTTGTTGAAGTATATCAATAAAGTGAGGGATTTGGAAGAGCATTAGCTACAGTGGGATGCATAAAAAAATGATGAGAAATATGATCTGGTAAGAACTAAGAACTAAGTAATTATTGTTTATTTTATTTTGTAATTTTTAGTGCTTGTTTCTTGATTTTGCTTATTATTATTGTTGGATTTATTTTTATTTAGTTGGATGGTGGCATCTTTTTGGAAATGGTGTACCTAAATTGCAAAATGATGGCTAAAAGAATCCTTTCTTTAGCTACAAGTTCTTCGAGCGTGAAAAATTGGAGTACTTTTGAGGGGTAAGTATTTAATTACTTATTGTGTACCATGTGTACTAATTATTAAATATCTAAATATGTATTCACCGATTATTATTAATATTTTTTTTAATGTAGATCCATATAAATAAAAGAAATAGATTAGATACCGAAAGGTTGAACAATTTAATCTATGTTCAATTCAATGCCAAGATCATAAACAAAAAGAGAAGACAAGAAGAAAAAAGAAGTTGATATACTACTTGCTAGTGAAGCAACTATGACACAAGAATGGATCGTTGATGGTGAAGGTGAAGATGTTGAGATAAATATTAAAGATGTAAGAGAATTTCACGGAGAAGAATTTGTATTGGATGAAGAAGAGGAAGATGTCATGGATTTTGAGTTTGAATCCGATAAAAAAAAAAGTATCAGAGAAATTAGAGATGAACTAAAAAAAGTTGAAGAATTAAGGATTTAGGATTAATAGATTATATGAGTTATTTTGTTATTTTCAATGAATTAAATATATTTTGATAAAATTTAGATATTATAAAATATTTTATATATTTTTATAAATATTAAAAATATTAAAAAAAATCTGTCTAGGTGCTACTTAGGCACTGGACGCCGAGTGACCTACCACCTACCGTTTTTAGAACACTGATATCAATTGGATCACCAAGTAAGTGTTCAATTGCATTTGAATGTTTGGTCATCTTTTTCCATGTTTATTTGGAGGCGTGACGAAGAAGAGGATGGATCGATGCCTTTTCTTCTGTTTATTTATTATACAAATTAATAAATGCATCTGTGGATAATTTTTGGAGTTTTTTTTTCCATCCATCCGAATCAGATGGAACAAAATTTCCTTCCCTTCGTGATCAAATCCAAAACTGACTTGAATTTTTGTGACGGCTAAAGGCGGCTACGAGGTTCAAATTAACCACTAATTCGATGATTATGACGTTGCTCGGGCAAGATGATGGCAAGGCGAGGACAACATATAGCAGTCTTCACGGAGATAGCATGGCGATTAAGACATAACGAAATTTACGGATAAGATAAGGATCGATTTCAAAGATGGTCTAAAGTATTTTTCTGGATTCAAATGACCTTCACGTGTTTTGACCACCACGTCAAGACCCATAGAGTCCTCCGTGATTTATCTCCCTCATAATGCTCGTGGGACAGACTGATAGAGCTGCTAGATTGACAGATTTCAATCTTTTTGTAAAGGACAATAGATAGTAGTGATAGTGCCTCAATCCGAATGATAAATATATATGTAATTTATTTTAAAAAAATAAAGATTAATTCTTCACATATGTAGGAATATCAATTTTCTATACGATTTATCAATAAATTTTAAATCAAAATTTTCATAATTTTTCTTCTTTATAATGACTAAGAGATGATAGAGATTGATAAATTCCAATCTTTATGCCCCAGGACAACATTTAGTGGCCCAGAAACTATAATGCAGCCTCAAGATATTTATATAATCTTTTAAATATTTTCAATTCGATCCTAGTATATTTACAAATATTTTTTTAAATACAATGATAAATTTTAAAATACTGATCGATTAGACTTCTTTTCGATTTATCTTTGACAATTAATAAAAACAAATTATAGAACCAAATCGATCGCTTCTTAAATTAATTAGACTGAAAGATCTAAATATTAAATATCCGAAACCAATAACAGAACCAAAAGAGTCGACAAAGTGAGGTGGGATGGAGGCTGGGTAATGGAGACAGCTACAAGTTAATGCAACAGGGTACACATCATCATGGCAAATGAAGATTTCATCTTATATTGCAAAAAGGGGTATGTTCCTGATTAATCAGGTATGCCAAATAAATGTATGAGCAAAATATCTAAATAAATTTGCATCAGTGAAAGAATATCAAGATCAAGCCCTAGAGGATTGTGATGGGCACAAAGCACCAAAGTTCAGAAGCAAAAGGTAATAATTCAAATAGATAGCATAGCGTACCAAAACTAGCATAAAGAAGAACAAACTCAAGAATAACAAGTGGCATCAATCACACGATAGACCTACTTCCTGTTCACATCCACATTCTTGACCAAAGGACAGTGTTCAAATAGAAATTCTAGCACAACAAGACTACACGAAAGAAACCACAAACTCAAGAATATATCGAGTAGCATCAATCTCAGGGCAAGCTTGCTTTTCCTGTTACTGTCCTTCCCCGGATTCACGCTTTGGGGCCTCTTTGATCTCATCTCCAACATCCTCCTGAAAGCAAGGCATAAATGTGAAAAAGATGTGCCAAGGACTAAATTAATAGGAGGGGAAAGTAAACTTCAAGGGGAAGAACTGACAGTAATATCAGAGGTCCATAAGGTTAGGTTGTCACGAAGAAGTTGCATGATCAATGTGCTATCTTTGTAAGATTCCTCGCTGAGAGTGTCCAACTCTGAGATAGCCTCATCAAAAGCCTGTAGAAGATTAGGAACTATTTAGTTTTTGAATAAGCAATTCCAGACTACATTTGCAAACTGAAGCGAATGAAGTATCACTGAACTAAACATTGTTAAAGCTATCTCGTCTCTAGGCTGAAAGTTTGAACTTTCAGCCTCAACCAATAAATTCAAAAAAAAAAAAAAAAAAATTTCTATCAGTTATGAGAGGGTTCAGCCATAACAAAATTTCCATCATCCATGGCTCCCATACAAAATAGTCTACTAAAAACTTGGCAAAATCTGATAAGCCAAATAAAAAATCAAGTAAACTTAAATAGCTTATCACCTTACTCCTGGTCAAGTGACAACAACTCAAAATGGACTCAATCTGACTCTTAAGAACTTTGCACAAGTAAGCAAAATAAAAATTATCAAGATGGCAGCTGTTGTCTCTTCCACTTGACTTAATGTGGTATATGTGTCTGGTTTCCTCATTAGACTTCAAGGTAGTAAAAGAAATAGACATGAACACAAAAATGATACTAGAAAGTCACTTATCATTTATATTAGAAAGTTCTTACAATTGGATTGTCACTTATCACTTATTATATTATTACATCAGTGCACAATATAATTATAATTAAAGCTAATAATGTCTACACGCTTAAGAAAAGGATATTTGAAAGTCAGACCTTATAATTAAAGATAATAATGTCTACACACTTAAAAAAAGGATATCAGAAAGTCAGACCTGTTTTGCCAGGCTGCAAGCCCGATCAGGAGAGTTAACAATTTCATAGTAGAATACTGAGAAATTAAGAGCCAGACCTAGCCTAATAGGATGAGTTGGAGCCAGTTCAGCCAGGGCAATGTCCTGTAAAATTTGGAAAAGAATTTAAGAAAAATGTAACAATAGAAATTTAGTCAGGTCAAAATAAACTCTTGTGCATCCTTGACAAACAAAATTATTATGTGAACCAATAGCAGAGGGTAGGTGATTCACACACGTCTAGACTATTGAGACAAGTAGATTTACATGGTGAAGAGACAATTAGGATCAAACCTGAGCAGACTTATAGGCTTGCAGTGTACTCTCTCCAGCTTCCTTCCTCTCATCTCCAGTCTTAAATTCCGCAAGGTACCTATTTGATGTGAAAATTAAGCCCTTCTGATATATATGTATCAAACAAGAAAAAAAATGAACTGAGTTATTGGTGAACCTGTGGTAATCCCCCTTCATCTTCAAGTAAAACACCTTGGACTCTGCAGCAGTGGAAGAAGGTATGAGATGAGAATCAAGCAATTTCAGAATGCCATCGCAGATCTTGCTGAGCTCAGCCTCAATCTTGCCACGATACTCCTTAATCGTGGAAACGTGCCCCTCATTCCCGCGGCTCTCTTCCTTCTGTTCAATGGAGGAGATGATGCGCCACGAGGCGCGGCGAGCCCCGATAACATTTTTGTAGGCTACAGAAAGGAGATTGCGCTCCTCCACTGTAAGCTCTTTCACGTCAACCGTCTTCGCAACCTTCTCCATGAAGTCAACCATTTCCTCATAGCGTTCGGCTTGCTCGGCTAGCTTGGCCAAGTAAACATTGTCCTCACGGGATGATTCAGCCTGCGACATCCTTCCTTACTCTCTGTGAATCTAGTGAACAACTGCCTTATAGAACCTGCAAGTAAACAGATCCAGAACAAGACCATAATGTTTTTCCAACTGTTTTTTTTTATCCAAACACAGATCATAATGATTCGTTTAACAGATAAATCAAAACGACTGAGGCGAAAAATAAGAGAGAGCGAGAGAGAGAGATTCTTTAGTTTTTCATCTTCAACTAGAAAAAACAAACAACAAAAACACTTGATTTAGGGGGGGAAATAAAGGGAAATCATTCTACCCAGCCAAGGCAAGAAAGAACAATACTTTCCTAATTGATCTGTGAAAAAAATGGGATTTTGAATTAAAAAAGAGAAAGAAAGGAAGCATTTGCGAAATTGCATACTGAAACTTAGACCAGTAATCCAAATCATCTTGATCCGGAAGAGAAGACGGCCACGAACAAAAACGATACTTAAGATCAAAATATCATTATGTTTTCCAGAAAAAAGAAACAATAATCCAACCGACCATCACCGCAGAAGATAAACGACATGGTTAATACCCATTAAAAAAATCGAAAAAAAAATGCAGAACGGCAAAAAGAAAACCATTCGAAGAAGCAAACTATACCTCGCCAAGCAAAAACCAGACAGATTCAATGGAAAAAAAATGGAGATGAAGAGAAGAAATCGAAACAGAAGCGGATAGGAACGAACACCTTACGATTGGATTCGTCGAGGGGCGACGCGGAAAACCCTGCGCAGGACCCTCTCTCTCTTTCTCTCTCTCTTCGATCTCTTTAGTCTTCGGACTTCGGAATTAACCTCCTTTAACGCTTTCGTCAACATATATAAAGAGCTCACGTCCGGTCATATCTCCAATGAAATAACGACACGTAGAGTACCTGCCCAATAAGACCAGATAATTTAGAGCGAAAATAAAAAAAATACCGTTTTAACAAATAAATCAAAAGGCACCCTATATTTTTAAAAAATACTTTTGAAGGACGTTCTTTTACTTTTTTACACCATAAATGTATTTAATTTCAGCAAGTGAACAAAAAAATAAATAAATAAATAAAACATAACACTATTTTCACTTACCTGTTTAAAAGTTTGAAGTCTATGCGCGTATCATATAATTTAGGAAATTTCAATTATTATATACAACATATTTTAATATTACATTATTAAACTACTTGTTTTTTTTTTTTAAATCGAATGGATGGATAGAAGGCTTTTATTGACTCCATAAGCACGTTAAAGATGTGTTAGGCAGAACTAACTAAACATATTGTGAAATAGAGTGAGAGAAATATTCGATGTATATAGATTTGCACATCGAATCTATACATGACACTACATGTGGCATGATTCCACTCCCTCTTTCATTCTTTAGTAAACATATTCTCGATGACATATGTTTCAGTTAGAGGTAGAGAACTGAGAGATGACTCGATAGGGGCACCAAAGACTTGATGACGTGGAGGGTGATCGGCGAAGTCGACCTTCTCTGAGAGTTTTGACTTTGTACTGGGTCAGAGGAGCTTGAGGATGATGATGAGCAGTGGCTGTCAAGAATCTTCTAAAATAGACTAATAGAAGAGTGAGGGAGGACACCGAAAATTATCTCAGCAAGACCTCTCCGATGCCTAAGTTAGGAGAGCTGGAAAGAAAACTAGAAGAAGAAGAAGAGCGTAGAGAAAATAGAGGAGGAGAGCCCTCTCCTTTACTTCCTATCCTTACCTTTATATAAGCGGAGAGGTAAATCCAAACTTACAAAAAGTACATGGAGCATGATTAGCTGATATGAAGCGTGATTGGAGATAGAATGATGATATGGAGAGGCTTTTTACAATACTTCATTAAATAGGCAAGTGTAATCGTACGGTGGAGGAGTATGCCTCCTTTAATGAGAGGGGCGTTAAGTATGGGGGTTAAGTTTGTTGGATTATTGATGTAGCACGTAGCGGTGTTCCGTTGACCCCTAAGTCGTCGACTGACACGTGTACAATCCGCTTGTTGAACACCTGGCTCATTGGCAGATCATTCCGTCTAAGACCTGAACTCAGTAATAGAAGTCAGCTTCCTATCGAAACAGTTGAATGCCTCCTCCAACCTAATCGACTATAGGTTGCCCAGTTCCCCCAGTAGCTACTGGGCCAATTGACTAGAATGGAGCATTCGTCAACTAATGCACTTCCTACATGAGGACAGAGTCGAGACATAGAGTTTGTCTCTTCCTGCCCTTCGAGCCCAGATAGGGTGTTCGATCGAGTTAGATGCTCGGGCGAGGCAAGAAGCACTCTCCAACCGAGACACGACACTCGGTCGAGACTCCCGAGTCTTGGCCGAGACATGTTCCAGCTGAGACACCAAATGCTCCAGGCGAGACACCAAATGCTCCAGTCGAGACTCCCGAGCCTTGGCTGAGATATGTTTCGGCCAAGACACCAAATGCTCCAGCCAAGACTCTCGTTATTTACACTTATTGAGTAGCGTTTCTCTTTTTATTTTGCAGCTGAAGTGATGTTTAGGGCATCCTGCAATAAAATTCTGAAATGGTAGAGAGCTCAAGTGGATGCGCCCCTTGCAACCATGGCAGAAACCCCTACCTCAGAAGAACTCGAGTCCGATCAAATGTTACCTTCCCAACCCTCTTTGACTCTTGAGATAGTAAGTTCCGGGGACTCCGATGAGCATACCCATCCCGCTAAGCGAGGTCGTCCTAAAAAGTCATGTGGCTCGCGGCAACCCCCTGGCTCAGCCAAGGAAACTCTTCCGCCTGCACCCGACAACACTCTTCTAAAGACCTCCACCCGAGTACTTCCCGAGAGGTCTTCCTCCCCTCCACAGGAGTTGAGCCCCAACTCGTCCTCTCTCCTCAGAATGTCTTTAGGGGATGAGATCCCTCAGAACATGTGTCCGCCTCAGGGATACTTAAGGCAGATTCATGAGGAGCAACTAGTCTAGGTAAAAGAGAAGACCATTCTTGTTCTATACGATTCCATGAACACCTACATCACTAAGGTACTCGACCTTCCCCTCTTAATTCCTATCTTCTTGCGACCTCTAATTTCTAATTCCATGCATTTTCCAGTTTTGGGGGTACCATTTGGAGTTGATGGCTCGACTTCCCCATCTCATGAATACTTTGCACAGCATGAGAGCTCAGGTGACCGAGAGCTCGGCTCAACTCTAGGAAAAAGAATGCGAATTACAGGAGAGGAGAGAGAATTAGAAGTAACACAAGCCGAATCTAAAACCTATAGGGCAAAAGTCCTTCATCTTGAGGTTGAATTGGCAGAGCTGCAAAATCACATCCGAGAGATGGTTGTAATCCGCATTAAAGTCTCAGAAATGGATGAACTTCGAGCCAAACTGCAAGAATCAGAAGAAGCCCAACGAACTCAATGTGCCAAGGTAGAGAGGATTAGAGTCGAGATGACCGACTACAGAGAGGGGGAGGAGGGTTGACGGGAAAGTTGGAAGAAGAAGTTCCTTGCTTTCGAGGAGTTAGGCAATAGAATGAGAGAGTGCACCATAAAGATGTTGGATATGGGCTACTCCGAGACCATTTTCCATTCCAAGGAGGTCGGCTATCTGCCAGAGGGTGCTCCCTTAGACTTTTTGGACTTGCAACGTTGCCTCGACAAGATTCCCAACAACGTTCTCGGGATTAACTATTATGTGTCATACTAACTACCATGCTGAGACGCGTAATATAGTATCAAAACAAGTAATGCAATGCCGAGGCAAGCAATGGTCGAGGGTCTTGTCTATTCCCTTGTGCCTTTTGTAAAAAAAAAAAAAAAAGAAATTATGCAACTATCAATATTATGACTTTAGGAACCAATGGCAAGCCTTTGTGAAATGCCAGGATATCTGTCAATAAGTCAAGTGCTGAGCGAGTAACAAGCGTCAATACATCCGCTATGATGTGGACACCTCTGTCCCTTGAGCACCTTGGTGCAGTACATAAATGAATAAGGATGCCCCGGAGGTAGCTTTTGCCGAAGGATGCCTCTGTCTAGGGAATAGGGATGCAGAGTCGACTTTTGTTGAAGGATGTCTTGGTCTGAGACACAAGAGAATAGATGACATCGTGGAGACGACTTTTGTTGAGGACGCCTCAGTCCGAGATATAAGGGAATAGACGACACCATAGAGGCAACTTTTATTGAGGATACCTCGGTCTGAGACACAAGGAAATAAACAGTGTTGTGAGGCGACTTTTGTTGAGGATGCCTCAGTTTGAGACATGAGGGAATAGACGACACTGCAGAGGCGACTTTTGTTGAGGATGCCTCAGTCTGAGACGCGAAGGAATAAATGAGGCTATGGAGGCAACTTTTGTTGAGGACACCTCGGGCCGAGATACGAGGGAATAAACAGCGTTACGGAGGCAACTTTTGTTGAGGACGCCTCGGTTCAAGACACAAGAGAATAGATAGTGCCATGGAGACACGAGAGAATAGACAGCACTGCGGAGGCGACTTTTGTTGAAGGACACCTCAGTCCGAAACACGAGGAAATAGACAGTGTCGCGAAGGCAACTTTTGTTGAGGACGCTTCAGTCTGAGACAAGACGGTCTGCAAGTAGGAATAATAACAGGTTCTATCATTCCAACAAAATTATGTATTACATACCATCTGCCTTAAACACAACAAGGTTGAAGGTGGAAAATGTTATATGGTCGCATGAGCTTCTTCCTGATAATTGTTGGTGCAACAATGCCCCAAGCATTTATATATGTTTTGATGTTTGGATAAATCATCTAAGTTAGGCAATGCTTTGTGATCTAATTGTGAACATGTTTAAGTAACATGGAAAATCCAAGGATGAAGACTTGGTAAAAGAGAAGTCCAAGGGACGGACTTGGCAGCATAAGACCAAGCTTGTAGTCTTGGCAGCGTAAAGTCCAAGTGAACCTTGGCAAAGGAAGTCCAAGTATGATCTTGGCAAAGGAAGTCCAAGGGATGGACTTGGCAGCGTAAGACCAAGCTTGTAGTTTTGGCAGCGTAAAGTCCAAGTGAACCTTGGCAAAGGAAGTCCAAAAAAGTCTTGGTAGCATAAGTCCAAGCTTGTAGTCTTGGCGGCGTAAAGTCCAAGCGTTTGGCAACCCAAGACATGACGAGGCCGAAGGAAACTCTTGAAGGCAGGCGCAAGGCTGAAGGAAGAGTTAGAAGGTCAAGTCTAGGTCTAGGGGGTAAAATCAAGTATGAAGTATTCATACTTGATGAGTATCAGTCGACTGGTCAGGCGTTCGACTGAGTCAGGGTGAAACCCTGACGATCAGTCGACTGCCTTAGTCATGGTAGTCGACTGATGTTACGATCAGTCGACTGCCAAAGGCAGCAGTTGACTGATCAAGGAAAAATTTGCCACGGAATGCAGTCTCACTCGACTGCTGCTTTGATCACTCGACTGATCACTCCATCAGTCGACTGATAGGCCTCCGGTTGAAAATGGCGGCTGCGAATCTCCGCGGATCCGCTTTGTCAAAAGCCGTTAGTTTCGACGGCAGTCGACTGATCAAAGCCCAACGGGAAAAATAGTCTCTCTTCTATAAGAAGGGGCCTTGGGGAGCTTGGTGAAGTTAGTGCTCTCATTCCTAGCTACACCCTCGTACTCACCAAGTTTTCTCCAAGTATTTTTGTGATCATGAACCTCCTCTTCTCTAATCTTAATCTTCCATCATTGTAAAGAAGAGGAGTGTATGATCCTTCTTGTCTAGGGGTTATCTTTCAGACTTCCCCTGCAGGTTGGACCTTCTATACAAAATCTCCTGGTTGAAAGGAGCAAGGCACCACCTTCTTGTTATAAGCCTGAGTTAGTCGTTGCCGAGAGACCCTCATCCGAGCGGTTGCTTCATCTCTCACTTCGCCGACCAAATCTAGCTCGGTTAATTACCTGTTGTCAGCCTCTATGTTATCCGCATCATAAGTAGAAATTCGTAGTGAACTTATGTCAACTTTCACTGGTACAACTGCTTCTGAGTCATATGTAGGAGATCGTTTGAATGCTAGAGGGGGGGTGAATAGCGTCGTGCTATACGTCGATGGAAATCGTTCGCGTGCTTGTCTACAATTTTCATTAGCGTAGCGGAAACAAAGATAATAAAGCAATAACGAAAACACAAACACACAAATGCAAGGATACAATGTGGTTCGAAATCGAACGGTTCCTACTCCACAGATCGAGCTTTAAAGAGCTCTAGTGATGCACACGCACTCACTGATCACAAATAACTCCTTCTCGACACAAGTCGGAGGTGGAGAAACCTCGTACAATAGATTACAACAATAATCTAAATGGATACAAGCAATTACAATAATGAAATACAATGCAAGTAAAGAAAACTACTTTACAATTGCTCTTTGAATGTTTGATCGCTTAGTTGCTTGAAATCAACTTGGAAACCCTGATTTGCAGCAACAAATCGCCCCAAAATCCCTCAAGAAACCATTGCTTTTTCCTCCATCACGAGCTCCTTTTATAACTTCAACCTGTGCTGGAAAAAGTCAATCAGTCGACTGCTCGGGACCATCAGTCGACTGATGCAACTGTTGTCGTGAGACAACAGCTAGATCCACACTGAAAAAATCCAACGGATCCATCATGATCGATTGGTCCACCTGATCACTGGCCGCGCAGCCGATCAGTGAGACCCCATTCTGTGGTGAAACTCCGAGCATCACGACCACGACCATGATCCCGATTGCTCGTCCATCACCAATCGCCCGTCTTTATACTAGGCCACTTCCGCGATCAAACCCTAGTTGACTTTTCGGTCGGTCGGCACATGGCACCAGGTCCGTGGCACACCTCAAACATGAGGTTTTAGCCCAAGTATGGTTCCCCCATACTTGCTAGACCACCGTTAGCCTAGACCTAAGCCTTCTAGCCACCTCCATCAGCCTCACGTCTCTCGGATCCCTCCAAGTCATCCATGACTTGTTCATCCATCGCGCTAGCCTTTCGGTGCTTCCATTGGCTATGTCATGCTAACGGTGTCTACACCGCCAAGGCACATTAGACTTATGCCGCCAAGACTCCGCTTGGACTTTACGTCGCCAACCATTGGACTTCTCAAATGCCAAGACTCAAGCTTGAACTTTCCCTTGCCAACCCATGTTGGACTTTCCATGCCAAGACCCATGCTTGGACTTTCCATGCCAAGTACCCATGACTTGGACTTTACTTTGTCAAGACTCATGCTTGGACTTTCCCAAATGCCAAGTGTCCCACTTGGACTTTCCATGTCAAGTACCTAAGACTTGGACTTTCCCATGACAATTACATTGTCATATGTTTTTGTCGAACATCAAAACATCTCTCGAGCCAAGCTTGAGTCCTGGTCAATCGTAACTTGAGCCGATTGCACCAACAATCTCCCCCTTTTTGATGTTTGACAAAAACCAAACAAACCATTTGAGTTAGACCATCTAACTCAAAAACTCCTTACCAATTATCCCAAATTGGTAATCCTAAACATTCTCTAAAACATTCTCCCTCAAATATTCTCCCCCTTTTTTACTAACATCAAAAAGGTTTTCTCTCCAAGGAGGTCAATGTCTCATGTCCCAAAGAGATCTTACAATCTCCCCCTTGGTCGAACCATACATAGGATGCCTACCATCTTCCTAGTGATAAGTCTCATATCACTCAAGAAAGGCAATCCTATACACTCTCCCAATTCCCAAATTGGGTCTCTCAAAATCCCATCAATTTTTCCAATTGATGACATTCTCTCCATAACTTCTCCTCTTCAAGAAGAAAAACACATCCATCATCCCAAGATGGATACCTCCCCCTAAAGGCTTGCTCCCCCTTGACCATTGCACCAACAATGTCCTTGGGAAGTCTCTAAGCCAATAGGAACTCTAAACCATCAAAATTAAAGTTCAAAGTTCAACATAGAACTTTCCCACACCTTAAAATTGATACATCACCCTAAGACCTCTCCTAATCCATATCCAATGCTTCCCAAAACATATCCTAGAGTTAGAAGTGGTTAGGGACCTTAACCGCAGCTGAACACGGGCTAAACAAACCTTGTTTTCCGAATCAATCGACTCCGTCGATTACGATCATTGATCGCACATCAATGATCGCCACTCAGGCGATCGAGAATCAAATTTCAAAATTTCAATTATCAGAAACGGATTTTGGAAAATCATAAATAATTATACGTAATTCGAAAAATCATGAAATTTGATACGTATAATGCCTATGACCAATACAATGGGTGAAAAATATTTGAAAATTATTTTACCCATAAAATACTGAAATTGATACAAAATTCAAAAGTGAAGAAAACTTCTAAGTTTTGGCTAACTTTGTATCAATTTCATCAATGGTGATTGCTATCAAAAGATAGACTTCACTAAGATTTTCTAAAATGATTTTAAAATATTTTCAAAACCTTATTTTGGATCATATTCCTTGGGCTCAATGTACATAACTTGTACACAAGCTTTTCCAATGATCCACAACTCATATAAGATGAGTTTTGGTTCATCTAGATGCAAAAACTATGCACCTTGAACTTAACTCATATCCTAGCATCTCACATGTATCTAGGGTGTATAAATACACATACATATCAATGTAATATGAGATGTGGGTTTTGGTTACCTTAATCTAGGGTCTCATGCATTTTCTAAGGCAACTTACTTGATTCCCTTATACATGAGACTTCAAGTCATGTCATTGTCCTTAAATCAATTTTAGTTAATTTAAATGCATGAAATGATCATGGCATAATGATAGCAATAATAAAGCATGGTCAATGATCATGATGTCATGACATATGATATAATTTAAAAATACATGATATTTAACCTAACCCTAAGCATGATCATAACATTTTAAATAATTAAAAATAGATATGATATCATGGCATGTTAGATGACAATCAAAGCATGACATATAAAATATATAGGTATAATCATAACTAAATTTTAATATTAATTGTCATTTGATACAATTAAGTATACTTTGCCATAATATTTAAATTTTCCAAAATGTGCCAAAAACCCAAAATGTCACACTAACCTCTAAACCTAACTTGTGTCAATTTAATTAGTTTTCCATAATTCCAAGAATGTATTGGCACATCCTAAAATCCTTGAGGATAAAAATTCAAACCTAATTCCAAGATACCAATACCCTCGAAAATTGCCTAAAGTGTCACCTTTATCATGGTTGAGTTAACTACTCATCCAATCAAGGTTGGCACACTCTAAACCCATCTAGCGTGAATCAATCACGTTCTTAGGAATCCAAAACCTATTTGAGCTCCTAGGATTAACTAGGTATTCCTTAGGGATAACCTCCCTAGATACCTTCCTAATGACTCTCTTAGGCTTGTTAGCCTTGGTCATTGTGGTCTTACTTAGGTTGACTCTAGAGGTAACTCCCCTTGCAACCTTCTTAGTGGCCACCCTAGGTTTCCTAGAAACCCTAGCCACTAGGCACAAACCTTGGTTACTCTTAGGGATAACTTCCCTAGTAACCTTGGTCTTCCTAGACCTAGTTTATGTTCCATAATCAAATGGAACACTATGATAAGCCACCTTAGGCTTAGGTTTGTGACCCAAACCTTGCTTGCCCTTGGTTGACTTTTGTTCCTTAGGTCCTAGGTATTGACTTTGACTTTTGGACCCAGACTTTTGCTCATTTGACCCTTTAAATTGATTTTGTATATTCCTAAGGGTCTTTTCTAGTTTCTCAAGTCTTGACCTCAAGACTTGATTTTCCATCTCCAATTGCCCAATTTTCGATTTTTGATTAAGTTTTTGGGCATTATCCTTTCTAGGCATATGCCTAGTCCATTTAGGATTAAAACATAGGTGCTCTTGTACTTCCATCTTCACCCTCTAGCGTGCTCCCTTAGTTGTTAAACCTTGAAGAGCGGCCTCGCTCTGATACCACTTGTAGGGGATCATTTGAACGCTAAAGGGGGGTGAATAGCGTTGTGCTATACGTCGATGGAAATCGTTCACGTGCTTGTCTACAATTTTCGTTAGCGCAGCGGAAACAAAGATAATAAAGTAATAACGAAAACACAAACGCAAAGATATAACATGGTTCGGAACCGAACAGTTCCTACTCCATGGATCGAGCTCTAAAGAGCTCTAGTGATGCACACGCACTCACTAATCACAAATAACTCCTTCTCAACACAAGTCGGAGGTGGAGAAACCTCGTACAATAGATTACAACGATAATCTAAATGGATACAAGCAATTACAATAATGAAATACAATGCAAGTAAAGAAAACTACTTTATAATTGCTCTTTGAATGCTTGATCGCTTGGTTGCTTGAAATCAACTTATAGACCCTGATTTGCAGCAGCAAATCACCCCAAAAGCCCTCAAGAAACCATTGCTTTTTCCTCCATCACGAGCTCCTTTTATAGATTCAACCTGTGCTGGAAAAAGTCGATCAGTCGACTGCTCGGGACCATCAGTCGACTGATGCCACTGTTGTCGTGAGACAACGACTAGATCCACACTGGAAAAATCCAACGGATCCATCATCAGTCGACTGATCATGACCATCAGTCGACTGGTCAAGCCTCCACTCGACTGCTGGCCGCAACAGTCGAGTGAGACCCCATTCTGTGGCCGAAACACCAAGCATCAGTCGACTGTTCGTCCATCAGTCGACTGCCCATCTCTAACAGTCGACTGCTAGGCCACTTCCCGCAGTCAAACCCTAGTTGACTCTTTCCAGTCGACTGACACATGGCACCAGTCGACTGGCACACCTCAAACATGAGGTTTTAGCCCAAGTATGGTTCCCCCATACTTGCTAGACCACCCTTAGCCTAGATCTAAGTCTTCTAGCCACCTCCATCAGTCTCATGCCTCTCGGATCCCTCCAAGTCATCCATGACTTGTTCATCCATCGCGCTAGCCTTCCGGTGCTTCCATCGGCTATGTCATGCTAACAATTTCTACACCGCCAAGGCACATTGGACTTACGCCGCCAAGACTCCGCTTGGACTTTATGCCGCCAACCATTGAACTTCTCAAATGCCAAAACTCAAGCTTGGACTTTCCCTTGCCAACCCATGTTGGACTTTCCATGCCAAGACTCATGCTTGGACTTTCCATGCCAAGTACCCATGACTTAGACTTTACTTTGCCAAGACCCATGCTTGGACTTTACATTGTCAAGACTCATGCTTGGACTTTCCCAAATGTCAAGTGTCCCACTTGGACTTTCCATGTCAAGTACCTAAGACTTGGACTTTCCTGTGACAATTACATTGTCATATATTTTTGTCGAACATTAAAACATATCTCGAGTCAAGCTCGAGTCCTGGTCAATCGTGACCCGGGCCGATTATACCAACACCATAAACTAGGTGAAAAGGTGTCACGCCAGTGCTATCCTTCGAGGGTGGTCCGATATGCCCAGAGTATATTGAGTAATTCTTCCGCCCAACTTCCAGAGACGGTCGAGTTTGATTTTTAATCCATGAATTATTTTCCGGTTCACCACTTCATCTTGCCCATTACTCTGATGATAAGCAATAGAGGTAAAAGCTTGTTGAATCTCTAACTGTTGATACCATTCTCGTAGTTTTTTACCTTGGAACTGTCGGCCATTGTCTCAGACAATCCTTCAAGGGATGCCAAATCAGCAAACAATATTCTTCCAGAGGGATTTGAGCACAACCTCCTTTGTAATTTTGGCCAATGGCTTGACATCTATCCATTTTGAAAAATAATCCAATGCCACTAGTAGAAACTTTTTTTTGACACAGTCCTACTGTCATTGGTCCCATAATATCCATCCCCCATTGATCAAAGGGACAAGATATCACAAAAGCCTTCAAGAGCTTGACCGGTTCATGAGAGAAATTCTTGTGATTTTGACAACTGAGGCATGTGTTGACGCGGTGAGCAGCATCCTTCTGTAGAGTGGGACAAAAATACCCGGCCAACAGCACTTTCCGAGTTAAAGCTCTACTGCCAAGGTGATTGCTACAATATCCTTCATGTGTCTCTTGCATCACATAATTAGCCTCTTCTGGACCGAGACACTTAAGCAACGGGCGAGTAAACGAGCATTTATACAAGAAATCTCCAATTAAAGTAAAATGCACACCTCGTCTTTTTATAAGCTGAGCCTTCTCAATGGCTATGGGTAAAGTTCCTCCTTTTACATACACGATCAGAGGATCCCTCCAGTCGACAACATGTTCCGAGGTACCCTGATCCACCTAAGCGATGAGTTGTGTTTCTACAATCGGATCATCCAAGGTCCATGTTGTCAAGGCACTAGCCATCCAAGCTAACTCATCAACTTTCT
Organism: Wurfbainia villosa; assembly: GCA_025175895.1. Lineage (NCBI taxonomy): Eukaryota > Viridiplantae > Streptophyta > Magnoliopsida > Zingiberales > Zingiberaceae > Wurfbainia > Wurfbainia villosa. The sequence continues at coordinate 3,642,011 of JAKLTH010000147.1, forward strand.
AATTTTCACTTCTGGGAATTTTATGAAGGATTACCTCTTGAAACTCGACTAACAACCTACCATAACTTCTAGCATATTGTCGAAGTCGATCATTGTTAATCTCAAAAGATCCTTTAAGTTGTTCTACGGCTAACTGAGAATCCGAATAAAGACTGACTTTAACAACACCCACATGTTGAGCTGCTCGAAGACCAGCTAGCAAAGCTTCATACTCAGCTTCATTATTTGAGGCACGAAAATTAAGCTATAAAGCTATCAGTATAACCTCTTCTCAAGGGGACACCAATAAAATCCCACCCCACTTCCATGCTTAATTGTAGAGTCATCCACATAAACTTTCCATACCTCATTATTCTCCGGACCTGAAGCTTCTAATAGGAAATCAGCCAATGCATGTCCTTTGATAGCAGCCTGAGGTTGATATTAGACTTATCACTAGGAAGAGTGAAGACATCCTAGAAGTTTTTGGACCAAGGGGGAGATTGTAAGATCTCATTGGTATATAAGACATTGATACCCTTAGAGAGTCTTTTTGTTGCATGTCAAAAAGTGAGAGAATTGTGAGATTGGATTGGATTGAGTTAGGTGACCTAATTCAAAGGTTTTTTCAAACATCAAAAAGGAGAGATTGTTGGTGCAATCGACCTAAGTCACGATTGACCAAACTCGAGTAGTATTTTGATGTTTGACTAACCATTGTTTAATAATGAGTTGACTATATGGTTGACATGAGATTGACCATATGATAGAGAAGTCCAAGTGGAACACTTGGCATGTAAAGTCCAAGTCATGAGTACTTGGCATGGGAAGTCCAAGTCTTGTGTACTTGGGAATGGAAAGTTCAAGTATGGGTCTTGGCAATGCCAAGACTCATGCTTGGATTTTCCAATTGTCAAGACTCATGCTTGGACTTTCTAATTGTCAAGACTCATGCTTGGACTTTCTAATTGTCAAGATCCATGCTTGGACTTTCCATTGCCACAAGACTTGGACTTCATCGAGCAGCTCGGGTGAATAACGTTTTGCGTTGCTCGATGGAATTCATCGCGTTCATTTACAAAACTTGTTATGCACAGCGGAATATATATAATAGTAAAAACAAAACACAACAAGCACATAAACATGAACAACAAGGCGATATAATATGGTTTGGAACCTTAGACTTCCTACACCATGAGTCGAGCTCAAGTGAGCTCTAGTGATGCACACCACCACTAATAAACTCCTTCTCGGAACAATCCAAAGGTGGAGAAACCTTGTACAAGTGATTACAACAGTAATATAAGAGAAACAAGCAAATACAATGAAATACAAGTAAAGAAAACTTTACAAAGAATGCTCTAAATGCTTGATCTTTGGTTGCTTGAAGAATGCCTTGAAGGTCTAGAATGCAGTAGTAATTCCTCTTCAAATCGCCTCAAGAACCATGGCCAAAATTCTCCTTTTTGAGCTCCTTATAAAGTTGTAACTCAGACTGATTTTCGTCTAGCAGTTGAGTGCTCATACCCATCACTCGACTTCTCCTATAGTCATTGTCTTACAATAGCTTAATTCACGTTGAAAAAATTCCAATGGATAGCTCATCAGTCGACTGCCAAACCCTAGCAGTCGATTGCTGCCCTATCAGTCGATTGCCCAGTCGACTACAGAACTTTCTATGCTCATGGCCATAAACAATAGTCGACTGCCTCATAGTCAGTCGATTGAAAATCCCTCCAGTCGACTGCCAGATCACATTCGACAGTCTAGCCTCTAGTCGACTATTGAACAGTCGACTGGTTATAATCTCAATCGACGACTCTTTAGTCAACTCGGCTTCCGAGTGTTGAACACTTGGCCAATCAACTATCCAATATCTCAGTCAACTAATAAACCTCAACAATGAGGTTTAACCCCAAGTATGATGCCCTCATACTTGATAGACCATCCTTAGTCTAGACCTAAGTCTTCTAACTACCTCCATCGGTCTCACGCCTATTGGATCCCTCCAAGTCATCCATGACTCTTCATCCATACACTAGCCTTCATGACTTCCATTGGCTATTGTCATGCTAATCGGGTCTATACCGCCAAGGAACATTTGGGCTTACGTTGTCAAGACATACGCTTGGATTATACGCCATCAAACATTGAACTTATGCCGCCAAGACACACGATTAGACTTTACACTGCCAATATCACACCTTGGACTTTCCTTGCCAACTTCATGTTGGACTTTCCAAATGCCAAGACTCATGCTTGGAATTTTCAATTTCCAAGACCCATGCTTGGACTTTTCAATTGTCAAAACCCATGCTTGGACTTTACCATTGCCAAGACCCATGCTTGGACTTTCCATTGCTAAGTACACAAGACTTGGACTTCCCATGCCAAGTACTCATGACTTGGACTTTACATGTCAAGTGTCCCACTTGGACTTCTCCATCATATGGTCAACCTCATGTCAACTATATAGTCAACCCATTGTCAAACATCAAAATACTACTCGAGTCAAACTCGAGTCCGGTCAATCATGACATAGGTTGATTGCACCAACAATATTTAGCTAACTCTGTGGCCCACTTGATCAATTGGCAGGAGGCTTTAACAAGACTCTCCCGAGGCCACTATTAGTCAAGATGGTGATGGGATGAGACAAAAAAATAAGGACGAAGCTTTCGAGCCATAAAGAGGAGTGGCAGAGCCAATTTTTCCAACATCATGTATTAACCTTCTGCTTCCTTTAACAGATGGCTAGTGAAGTAAATAGGCTGCTGCTTACCTTCTGCTTATCAAATCAGCACGACCCCAACTGCTTCCTCAATGTCGGCTAGGTATAACCTTTCCCCTATCATTGGCCTAGAAAGGGTGGGTAGCTTAGCTAAGTATTGCTTTAAGTCGAAGAAAGCCTATTCACACTTTTCATCCTATGAAAACCGAGCCGACTTATAGAGCACCTTAAAGAAAGGTAAACTTCGTTCAGCCGACTTAGAGATGAAGCACGAGAGAGACGTAATCCTCCCCATCAATCTCTGAACTTCTTTTAAATTCTGAGGTGAGGCCATATTTCTCAAGGCTTGCACTTTTTCAGGATTCACCTCAATTCCTCGCTCAATCATGATATATATGAGGAAACGGCCAATTCGAATGTCGAATAAGCATTTACTCATGTTTACCTTAATCTTGTATCTCCGCGGGGTGTCAAAAGTCTTGGCCATGTCACTTGTAATGTCTTCGGCTCGATGGAACTTAATGAGTATGTCATCCACATAGACTGTGATATTTCAACCAATTTGCTATTAGAATACCCGGTCTATCAATCTTTGGTATGTGACTCTGATGTTCTTAAGTCTAAAGGTCATGAACTGATAGCAGAAAGTATCATCCGAGGTAATAAAACTAACTTTCTCTTGGTCTTCTTTTGCTAACGGGATTTGATGATATCTCTAATAAGCATTCAGCATACAAATAAATTCATATCCCAAAGTGGCATCAATAATTGATCTATCCGAGGCAGCGGATAGCAATCTTTAGGACATGCTTTGTTAAGATATCTAAAATTTACACATAGCCTCCACTTGCCCCCAGCCTTAGGCACCAAGACTACATTAGATAGCCAAGATGGAAATTGAACCTCTCAAATGCATCCGGCTTGGAGCAACTTATCTACCTCCGCTCGAATAACTTGATCTTTCTCTGGGTTGAAGTGTCTTTTCTTTTTCTTCACCGGTCGCGCTTCCGGAAAAAGATTGAGCTTGTATTCCATCACCATTTGAGAGACTCCTCAGACTTTTTCACCAACCCAGGCGAAAACATCAAGACTGGAGGAGAGGCAATCCACTACTTTCTTCTTCAGCTCGAGAGGTAGATCTGACGCCACTTTAACAATTCTCTCAGGGTGGCTTGTACATATTTGTACTTCTTCTACTTCTTATAGAGGCCCTTCAAGGGGTATATACCTAGGCTTGTTCCATTCTTCCGCTTTTCTTGGAACTGGTCCAAACTTTATCCACATAGCACTTTTGAGTGACTCGTTGATCTCCTATGGCTTCTCCGACTTGCTCATCGACGGGAAACTTCACCTTCTAATGATAAGTAGACACCACAACCTGGAAGGAGTGCAGGGCTGGTCTTCCAAGAATAATATTATAAGTAGAAGCTGCCTCTACCACAGTGAAGGTGGTAATTCTGGTTCTGTGGAGCGACTCCTCTCCCAAAGATAAGGGTAGATCAATGCGGTTGAGAGGCAAGACCTCATGTTTGGAGAACCCAAACAAAGCGGTATTCATTGAATGGAGTTCAACTCGATCAATTTGCATACGGTCAAAAGCATCTTTAAATAAGATATTGAGCAAGCTACCTATGTCGACGAATATCCGGGCTACATCATAATTGGCAACGGTGGCTCTGATTGCCAATGCATCATCATGCAAAATTAATATTCCTCGCAGATCTTTCGGCCCAAAGCTGATTGAAGGTCCTTCAGCCCAGCCTTAGTTGACTCCAACCTCCATATTCTCCAAGCGCATATCGTGAGCCTTTTTAGCTTGGTTGGAGTCCCGATCTGTTATTCCTCCTACAATCATATTGATGGTACCATGGTGGGGGGCATTTTGCATGTCTTGTTGAGCTTCTTTAAGGTGAGAAAGATGGTGCCTTTGTGGTTCAGGAGATCTCCGAGGCATTTTGGCTCGGCGGCCGGGCTCTCGAGGTTGGGGTCTTGAGTTACGCTTTAGCAGTTCAGGCTTAGCTTCTGTTCTGATTAGATCGGGTATGGTTTCTCTACTTTGTTGATGATCTCGAACTACTTGTCAAATTTCATCAGCCAATTTATGGCATTCTTGCGTGAAATGCCCATATACTTGGTGAAAAGCACAAAATCTCTAAGGTGGTCTCGGACCAGGGGGAGTCTCGACATCTCTTGTATAACTTGAACAACTCTTTTGTTGACTTGGTTGGGAGCATAACTATTGATCAAGTGTGGTGGCCAAGCTTGAACAGAGAAAGGAATTTTCTTATACGACCAAGTGGGATTTGACCTTTTTGATGTGTTTTCATCTACAAGCTTCTCAGCTTCCTCTAGATTGATATACTTCTTAGCTCAGCCTAGTAGAACTTTGAAATCCATAGGAGGCTTCTTCATCAGGGATTTGAAAAAGTCACCTCATTTTAGTCCTTGAGAGAAGGCGTTAACTAGCATCTCAACAGTGGCTGAAGGTACATCCATAGCAAAATGATTGAAGCGATGAATATAATCTCACAAAGATTCCTGCATGACTTCTTTGCTTCATGGACAGGAGGCTGAGAGTAGTCTTGTGATAACACTTGCTGCTGGCGAAGTTCTATAGGAAGATAGTGCTTAGATCTTCAAAGAATCAGATGGAACCAACTAGCAATCTATCAAATCACCTCTGGGCATGCCCTATCAAGGTTAAAGAGAAGACCTTGAACTTGATTCCATCAGTGTATTGATGTAACAAAGCAACCTTCTCAAATCATCCGAGATGATCCTCCGGATCAGAGGAGCCATTGTACTCTCCCACTTGCAGTGACTTGAAATGTTTTGGCAACTTTTCGGCTATAATGTCTATTGGTGCAATCGGCCCAGGTCACGATTGACCGTACTCGAGTTTGACTCGAGAGATGTTTTGATGTTTGACATGAAGGTTTGACATTGATGTCTGATAATATTTTAGGGAGATTGTTGGTGTAATCAATCCGGGCCATGATTGACCAGACTCGAGTTTGACTCGAGGGGGATTTTGATGGTTGACTGGAGTCGATCATGTCATGGAAAGTCCAAGTCTTGAGTACTTGGCATGTAAAGTCCAAGCATGGATCTTGGCAAGGAAAAGTCCAACATGGGTTGGCATTTGGAAAGTCCAATGGTGTAGTCTTGGCCACGTAAGTCCAACGGTGTAGTCTTGGCCACGTAAGTCCAAGGGTGTAGTCTTGGCAGTGAAAGTCCAAGTCATGAGTACTTGGCATTTGAGAAGTCCAAGGGATTTGATATTGACGCCGTAAAGTCCAAGGGTGAAGTCTTGGCAGCATAAGTTCAATGGTTGACGACGTAAAGTCCAAGTGGAGTCTTGGCAGTGTAAGTCCAATGTGCCTTAGCGGTGTAGACACCGTTAGCATGACATAGCCGATAGAAGCATCTGAATGTTAGCATATGGATGAACAAGTCATGGATGACTTGGAGAGATCCGATAGGCGTGAGGCTGACGGAGGTGACTAGAAGTCTTAGGTCTAGGCTAAGGGTGGTCTAGCAAGTATGGGGGCACCATACTTGAGGTTAAAACCTCATATTTGAGATTGACAGTCGACTGGCATTATGGTTGGTTCGACTGCCTAAGTCGACTAGAGTTCGACTGTCATTTAAGGGCTGAAAAGGCTCTGGCAGTCGACTGCTCATTGAAGCAGTCGACTGATGGGTTGATTAGTCGTCTGCCATGGACGGCAGTCGACTGATGGTTCGGCCGCAAGCACAGAACGCTCCATAGCTGACTGGGCAGTCAGCTACGGATGATAGCAGTCGATTGATGATGTCAGTAGTCGACTGCCAAGAGATCCATTGGAATATTTCCAGCGTGGATCGAGCCGTTGTCTCACGATAACAGTGTTGGCAGTCGACTGTCAGGCGGAAATCCAGCTCGATGCAGGTTAAAAAGAGGAGCTCGAGGAGGATTTCGGCATTGGTTCTTTGGGAGCTTTGGTGAGGCGATTTGAAAGCGAATTGCAAGTGCATTTCAGGGTCCTTCAAGCTTATCCAAGCAACCAACAAGCAAGCACTCAAAATCCTAGATTGTAAAGTGTTCTTTACATTCACTTGTATTACTTGTTGTAATTCATTGTACGAGGTTTCTCCACCTCCGACTTGTTGTCGAGGAGTTTATTGGATTAGTAGTGCGTATTTGCATTGTTAGGGCTCTTACTAGCCCAATTTGTGGAGTAGGAACCATTCGGTTCCGAACCACGTTATATGATTGTGTGATTGTGCTATTTGTTATTGTTATTATCATTATTCCACGGTGCGCTAACACAATTTGTAGAAACGATCGAATTTCTTCATTGACAAGCCAACGCGCTATTCACCCCCCTCTAGCGGTCACCGAATCCTCAACAAGTGGTATCAGAGCCCGGGGCTCTTCTACGGATTAACAACCCAAAGCCAAGATGCTAGAGGGTGAAGAGGAATAAGATGGAAATTCAAGAGAATTTGGGTTGGGATATCAACACCCCAATCTCATATACTTTCTATGGACAAGAAGGCTTCAACCAATGGAAGACAAGGATTGAAGACTTCTTGATGATGAGGGACTTTGAAGAATGGTCCATGTTGATGGAGAGATTTAGCTATCCAAGAGGATCAAAGGGAGGGTTCCTCAAGAAGAATAGATGGACCGAAGAGCAAGTCCAAGCCTTCGAGAAAAATGATAAGGTAATGAAATTTTTGATTGATTTAATACCTAACAATATCTTGTGTATGTTAGGTAATTATATAGATGTCAAGGAGCTATGGAGCCAAGTGGCAAAGCTTCATGAAGATTCATTATCGGTTCATGAAGACCCATCGCCGGCTCAAGAAGATGAGGCCGAAGATGAATCCTCATCCTCACAAGTAAGTGAGGATTCGGAAGTTGAGGAGGAGTCAACTTCCGGATCGGTGGGAGAGGAATTGGAAGAGGTGGAAGAATCCTCCACCTCTAGGATTGAGGGGGAGGAGAGAATTCACACACCGGAGCAACCTCAAGAGGAGACATCTACATCCGGTCGAGAGGAAGAGCAAGCTCAAGAGGCTTCCACGATGGATCTAGGTAACTTGAGTATGTTAATTAAAAATAAAAATCATATAATATGCTTTGAGTGTAGAGAATCCGGGCACTATAAGAGTAAGTGACCGAAAAGAGTAAAGAAGACTCCACCGGCGCCTAAAAGACAAGAAAAGTCAAATGAAGCCGGAGTCCCCACCAAGAAGAGCAAGGAGCACGTGATTTGCTTCAAATGTCGTCTACCGGGGCATTATAGGAGTCAATGCCCTAGGGGGAGCGAAAAGACCCAAGAAGGAGCATCACAAGTAGGGGGAGCTAAGGCTAACCCTAAGGTATATTTTAATGCACCTTCTAGTTCTAATTTAAATGTCAAAAAGCATACTAGGAATAATTTTAACAATTTTGATATTGTAAATGAAAAGCATGCTAAAAGCAATAAATATTTTTGTCTAGGTGCTAAGAGTGTTAATTTTTCAAATAGGGAGAAATTTGGGACTAATGTCCCTAAAAATATCTTATCTAAGGACAAACCTAGATTAAACAACTCTAGACCTATCCTACCTAGGGCAAGCATTAAGAGAATTGAGGATCACCTAGGTTTTAACCCCAAATGGACTAGACATATGCCTAGAAAGAACAATGCCCAAAGATTAAATCAAGATTCAAAAATTAGACAATTAGAGTTGGAAAATCAAGCCTTGAGGTCAAAGCTTGAGAAACTTGAAAAGACCCTTGCAAAAATAACAAATCAAATGCAAAGGTCAAATGGTCAAACTCTAGGGTCTAGAAGTCAAAGTCAAAACCTAGGGTATAGGAGACAAGAGTCAACCAAGGGCAAGAAAGGTTTGGGTCACAAACCTAAGCCCAAGGAAACTTATCATAATGTTCCATTTGATTATGGAGCTAAATCTAGGCCTAGGAAGACCAAGGTCAATAGGGAAGTCATCCCTAAGGTTGACCAAGGTAGGTGTCTAGTGGCTAGGGTTTCGAAGAAACCTAGGGTGGCCCCTAAGGAGGTTACAAGGGGAGTCACCCCTAGAGTTGACCATGGCAAGACCACAATGACCAAGGCTAACAAGCCTAGAAGGGTCATTAGAAGGGTATTTAGGGAGGTTATCCCTAAAGAATACCTAGTTAATCCAAGGAGCTCAAATAGATTTTGGGTTCCTAAGAGCGTGATCGATTCACGCTAGATGGGTTTAGGTGTGCCAACTTTAAATGGATGGGGTAGTTAACCTAACCATAGTAAAGGTGACACTTTAGGTATTTTTCAAGGTTATGGATACCTTGAAAATAAGTTTGAATTATGATCCTAAAAGATTTTAGGATGTGCCAAGATATTTTTGGGATTATGAAAAATCAATTAAATTGGCACAATTTAGGTCTAGAGGTCTTGGTGTGTCATTTTGGATTTTTGGCACACTTTGGGAAATTTGGATAATATGACAAAATATACTTAATTATATCAAATGGTAACTAATATTAAAATTTAAGTATTCTTATACCTATACCTTTTATTTGTCATGCTTTGATTGTCATATAACATGTCATGATATCATATTTTTTAACCATTTAATATGTCATGATCATGTTTAGGATTAAGGTTTAATGTCATGTATTTTTAGATTATATCATATGTCATGACATCATGATCATTAGTCATGCTTAATTATGTTATCATTTATGTCATGATCATTCATGCATTTAATTTGATTAAAATTGATTCAAGGATAATAGCATGACTTGAAGTCTCATTTATAAGGGAATCAAGTAGAGTTGCCTTAGAAAATGCATGAAACCCTAGATTAGGAGAACAAAACTCACATCTCACATCACATTGACTTGTGTGTGTTTTATACACCCTAGATATATGTGAGATGCTAGGATATGAGTTAAGTTCAAGGTGCATAGTTTTTGCATCTAAATGAACTAAAACTCATCTTTTACTAAAGGTGGATCATTGGGAAAGCTAGTGTACAAGTCATGTACATTAAGCCCAAGGAATATGATCCAATATAGGTTTTCAAAATCATTTTAAAATCAATTTAGAAAACTTTGGTAAAGTCTATCTTTTGATAGCAATCACCATTAATGAAGTTGATACAAAGTGAGCTAAAACATTAAAGTTTTTCTTTACTTTTGAACTTTGTATCAATTTCGATATTTTATGGGTAAAATATTTTTCTAACATTTTTCACTCATTGTATTAGTCATAAGTATTATACGTATAAAATTTCATAATTTTTCAAATTACGTATAATTATTTATGCTTTTTCGAATTTCATTTCTGATAATTGAAATTCTAATTTTGATTATCGATCATTGCCCTTGTTGGCGATCGGTGATAATTCTGACGATTAGTGATCTCGATAGAGTCATTGTCAGTGATTCGGGAAAAACAAGGTTGTTTAGTCTGTTTTCAGCTACGATAAAGTTTCCTAACCACTCCTAACCCTAGGATATGCTTTGGGAAGCATTATAAAGGGTGAAAATCCATTGGATATGGATTAGGAGATGTGTTAGGGTGATGTATCAAATTTAAGGTGTTGGAAAGTTCAATGTTGAACTTTAGACCATATTTTTGATGGTTTAGAGTTCCTATTGGCTTAGGGACTTCCCAAGGACATTGTTGGTGCAATGGTCAAGGGGGAGCAAGCCTTTAGGGGGAGGTATCCATCATGAGATGATGGATGGTATTTTTCCTCTTGAGAGAGAAAAATGGAAATGTGAGATACCCAATTTGGAAATTGGGAGAGTTTGTAGGATTGCCTCTCTTAAGTGATATAGGACTTATCAATAGGAAAATTGTAAGCATCCTAGGTATTTTTGGATCAAGGGAGAGATTGTAAGATCTCATTGAGACATGAGACATTGATCTCCTTGGAGATACCTTTTTGATGTTAGTCAAAAAGGGGGAGAATGTTTGGGAAAATTTATGGGATTACCAATTTGGGATAATTTGTAAGAAGATTTGAGTTAGTATTCTAACTCAAAGGTATGTGGTTTTGTCAAACATCAAAAAGGAGGATATTGTTGGTGCAATCGGCCCAGGTCACGATTGATCGGACTCGAGTTTGACTCGAGAGATATTTTGATGTTTGACATGAAGGTTTGACATTGATGTTTGACATTTATGTCTGATAATATTTTGAGGAGATTGTTGGTGCAATCGACCCGGGTCATAATTGACCAGACTCGAGTTTGACTCGAGGGGGATTTTGATGGTTGACTAGAGTTGACCATGTCATGGAAAGTCCAAGTCTTGAGTACTTGGCATGTAAAGTCCAAGCATGTATCTTGGCAAGGAAAAGTCCAACATGGGTTAGCATTTGGAAAGTCCAAGGGTATAGTCTTGGCCACGTAAGTCCAAGGGTGTAGTCTTGGCGGTGAAAGTCCAAGTCATGAGTACTTGACATTTGAGAAGTCCAAGGGGTTTGATATTGGTGGCGTAAAGTCCAAGGGTGAAGTCTTGGCAGCATAAGTCCAATAGTTGGCGGCGTAAAGTCCAAGCAGAGTCTTGGCAGCGTAAGTCCAATGTGCTTGATGGTGTAGACACCGTTAGCATGACATAGCCGATGGAAGCACCTAAAGGCTAGCGTATGGATGAACAAGTCATGGATGACTTGGAGGTATCCAATAGGCACGAGGCTGATGGTGGTGGCTAGAAGGCTTAGGTCTAGGCTAAGGGTGGTCTAGCAAATATGGGGGCACCATACTTGAGGTTAAAACCTCATATTTCAGGTTGGCAGTCGAATGACATTATGGCCGGTTCGACTGTCTGAGTCGACTAGAGTTCAACTACCATTTAAGGGTTGAAAAGGCTCTGGCGGTCGACTGCTCATTGGGCGATCGGTGATGGTCGATCGATTGGTATCGTAGGCGGCCGATCGGTGATGGATTCGACCATGAGCACAAAATGCCGTAAATGGCCGTGAGCGATCACAACTACGGATGCTAGCGATCGTGATGATGTCGTGATCGCCAGAGATCCATTGGAATTTTTACAGCGTGGATCGAGCCATTGTCTCATGATAACAGTGTTGGCAGTCGACTGGGGACTTATGGCAGTCGACGGCCAGGCGGAAATCCAGTCCGATGTAGGTTAAAAAGAGGAGCTCGAGGAGGATTTCAGCATTAGTTCTTTGGGAGCTTTGGTGAGGCAATTTGAAGGTGAATTGCAGGTGCATTTCAGGGTCCTTCAAGCTCATCCAAGCAACCAACAAGCAAGCGCTCAAAACCCTAGATTGTAAAGTGTTCTTTACATTTTCACTTGTATTTGCTTGTTTACTTTGTATTACTTGTTGTAATTCATTGTACGAGGTTTCTCCACCTCTGACTTGTTGTCGAGAAGGAGTTTATTGGATTAGTAGTGCATGTTTGCATTGCTAGGGCTCTTATGAGCCCAATCCGTGGAGTAGGAACCATTCGGTTTCGAACCACGTTATATGATTTGTGTAATTGTGTGATTGTGCTGTTTGTTATTATTATTATCATTATTCCGCTGCGCGCTAACACAATTTATAGAAACGATCGAATTCCTCTATTGACAAGCCAACGCGCTATTCACCCCCCTCTAGCGGTCACCAAATCCTCAACAATGTCGGGAGAAAAAGGTGTACCTCGGTTGATGATAGGGGCTTTCCCCTTTTTCAAATCCCGTGTAGGAGATCTGCAAGATGCGACTTCTTGAGGTTTCTCTTTCAATGGGGCAACAAAAAATGATTCAATTGGGGCTGATAAGGTTAGAGTTGGAGCTGGAGGCCCTAGGACTAGAACAGAAGGCGTTGGGGCAAGAGTTGGAAACCTCAAAGTCGGGACTGCATTTGGTGAGAAGTATCTTCACAGGACCTCCTCCATAGTGATGTTGTCGAGTGCAATAATATTGTCCCTTATCAGAGTCTCCTTCTCCATTGATCCCTGGTTCTCAGAATCTTGTCGGCGGTCTCTCATCTCTACGCCTTAGATAAAAAATGTTCTCACAGACGACGGCAATTATATTTCATCCCTAGGTAGAGAACTGAGGGATAACTCGGCAGGGGTGCCAAAGACCTGATGATGTGGAAGGTGATCGACAAAGTCGACCTTCTCCGAGAGTTTTGACTTTGTACTATGTTATAGGAGCTTGAAGACGATGATGAGCAGTGGCCGCTAGGAGTCTCCTGAAATAGACTAGCAGAAGAGTGAGGGAGGGCATCGAGAGTTATCTCGACAAGGCCCCTCCAATGTCCAAGTTAGAAGAGCTGGAAAGAAAACTGGAAAAAAGAAGAGTGTAAAGAAAATAGAGGAGGAGAGCCCCCTTCTTTACTTCCTATCCTTACCTTTATATAAGCGAAAAGGTAAATCCAAACTTACAAGAAGAACGTGGAGCCTTATTGGTTGACGTGAAGCGTGATTGGAGACAGAATGATGATATGGAGAGGCTTTTTACAGTGCTTGATTAAATAGGCAAGTGTAGTTGTACGATGGAGGAGTATGCTTCCTTTAATGAGAGGGGGGGGTTAAGTATGGGGGATAAGTTCAATGGATTACTGATGTGACATGTAGCGACATTTTGTCGACCCCTCAGCCGTCGAACGACACATGTACAACCCACTTGCTGAACACTTGGCTCATTGGTAGATCATTCCGTCTAAGACCTGAACTTAGTAATAGAAGTCAACTTCCTATCGGAACAATTAACTGCTTCCCCTGACCCAATCGATTGTAGGCTACCCAGGCTCCCTAGTAACTGCTAGGCCAATCGATTGGAATGGAGCATCCATCGGTTGATGCACTTCCCGCATGAGGACAAAGCCGAGACATAGAGTATGTCTCTTCCTGTCCTCTGAGCCAAGATAGGGTGTTCGACTGAGTTAGATGCTCGGGTGAGTCAAGAAGCACTTCAACCGAGACACAACACTCAGCCGAGACTCCCGAGTCTTGGCTGAGACATGTTTCAACTGAGACACCAAATGCTCCGGCCAAGACTCTCGAGCCTTGGCCGAGACATGCTCCGCCTGAGACACCAAATGCTCCAGCCGAGACTCCCAGGCCTTGGTCAAGACATGTTCCGACCGAGACACAAAATGCTCTGGCCGAGACTCCTGGGTCTGGGCCGAGACACCCAGTGTTCCGGCCAAGACTCCCATGCCTTGGCCGAGACACCCAATGTTCGGCCAAGACACCTAATGCTCTCGGCCGAGACATCTAGCATGTTGGATCGAGAAACGTTAGAGGAGGGTGAATAGCGTTCGAAAATATTTTCGTTTTGTTGTTTAAAACCAAAGTATGCAGTGGAAAAACTCGAATACAAAATAAGAAAGACAACTTTATTTTTACTTAGTTCACAACCAAACGGTTGTTAGTCCAAGGCCCCGTGATCCTAGATCACTTTCGATGGGCAATCCAAAAAAGGTCTCTTCCTCGTTGGAGGTAAGAGACAATGATTACAAAGAAAGAAAGTAGAGAAAGAGGCAACAAGCCTACCTCTCCTCTTTGCAATTATGAAGCACAAGAATAAAGACAAGAACAACTATAAAATGAAACTACCGACTTAAGGAAGTGAAGTTGTGCGCAATGTCGACGTTACAATGACATTGTGTTGTCGAAGAGCACTTAGATTGTAGGAGCACTTTAGGAGCCTTTCAAGATAATGGAAAGAGGTGAATTGCTCCTCCTTTTATAGTCATTTGAGTCCTAGCTCGTTGAGATCCAAATCTAGGTCAAACATCCTCATCTCCCTTCATTTTGTGGCTCTTATCTTGACTATCTTCGAAGTGATCAGCTTGACTATCAGTCGACTGATGTCCTGTAACAGTCGATTGATGGTAGGTTCAGTCGACTGCCATTAGCCTCCAGTCGACTGTCAGCTTGATCACTCACCTGTAATACAAGGTTAGCATAGAATACTTCATTGATGGTAAATTCGACGGTTCCTTACCATCCGACCTCGACCTAGACCTTCCTTCGGAAGTCTTAGTCGGATCACTGCTTATGATTGTCCCCGTACGAAGGACACAACCTTACCATCACTCCGCACTCGGTGCTTATCTTTGGTCCTCCTAACCTGTCGCTTAGCTTCCGACCACCACTGAGGTTCCTCAACTTCCCGAGGTTCTCCTGGTGTCACCCGACCATCAAGATTTCTTGTCCCGAGATTCTTCTGGTGTCGTTGACCTTAGCACAACTTAATATGCTACTTGCACACTCAACATGACATGTGAGATAACAATAATGACTTAACTTTGAACCTTTGTCATTATCAAAACTTAGGTTCAATTATCTGGTGCCCCTATACTAACAATCTCTCCCTTTTTGTTCTATAGCAAACCGATTCAAAGTTAAGGAAAAATAAGCATAAAATAAATTCAACTCCTCCCCCTTAAGGTTACCTCCTCCTTAATCCTAGGTGAGTTTTGAAAAAGAAACTTTTTCTCCTCCTTAATGTGTTAATTTTAAAAAAGAACCTTTTCAATTTTTTGAAATTGTTCTCCCCCTTAATCTTTGACCTCTTCTCCTCCTTTTGTCATATATTAAAAAAATAAGGGGTGTATTTATAACGTGTAATGTTAAAACATTTATAAAGAGAAAAGAACCTTTATATGTGTTTCTAAGTCCAAGCATGTCCCTTTTTATTTTAAAAGTAATAGTTTTAACATAATTCATCTAATAAGTATATTCAACTCTTTTTGACTCAATTGATATAATATGATCAATAAGTCTTGATTAGAGTTGATTATTTTGAACAATTATATTCCATGATTCATATTGATGCACTTGATCTACATCTAGAATCATGAGTAAGGTCCTAACATCTCACGCTCATCTACGTGGCACAGTACATAAACACATTTGACCTATGTGTTGTGAGATGTATTGGCTCCTTAAAACTATAAGTGCATGCTTTCTAAGGTAAGCCCTAATCTAGTTCCATGTAGCATGAAAGAAAGAAAGATAGATTATAAGTAAAAAATTAGGTCATACTCTACTATGCACAATCCTAATCTTCGTCTAAGCAGACTGAACTCTGCTTCGGATAAGGGTTTTGTAAAGATGTCTGCTAGGTTCGATTTCGACTCAATGTATTCAAGCTTTATATTTCCATTAGTTATATATTCTCGTATAAAATGATGTTTTACTTCTATGTGTTTAGTTCTAGAATGACATATCGGGTTTTTAGTTAAGTTAATTGAGCTAATATTATCAATCAAGATTTAGTATTACTAAAGTTTAATTGGAAGTCTTTGAGAGTGTGCTTCATCCAAATGAGTTGAGTTACACACTCACCCATGACTACGTACTCGACTTTGGTGGTAGACAAGGCAGCACAATATTACTTTCTACTACACCAGCTAACTAGACTCAATCCTAGGAGTTGGCAACATCCACTCGTGCTTTTCCTATCGAGTTTACTACCGACATAATCCGAGTCGGAGTAGCCGATTAGTTCAAACTCACTTGACCTAGAGTACCAAATTCTTATGTTTTGTGTCCTTTTCAAGTATCTAAAGATTCGTTTAACTAACATTAGGTGCGATTCTTTGGCATTAGATTGAAATCTTGTACACATACTTACTGTAAAGAGTATATCATGTTGACTTGCAGTTAAGTATAGAAGGCTACCTATTTCACTTCTATAGTATTTTAAATCTATAGTTTTCCCTCTAAGTCTTCTCCTATGTTTATGTTGGTAGTCATAGGTGTACTAATTTCCTTAGCATTTTGCATTCCAAATTTACTAATTAATTCCTTAGCATATTTATGTTGATGCATGCAAATTTCTTTTCTAGTTTGTTTTATTTATAACCCTAAGAAGAAGGTAAGTTCACATACTAAGCTCATTTCAAATTCACTTTTCATTAGTGAAATGAACTAATTTAAAAGTGTTGTATTGGTTGTTCCAAAGATTATATCATCTACATAAATTTGTGCTATGAAAATTTCTTTTCCTATGGTTTTTACAAAAAGAGTTGGGTCAACTAAACCTTGATTGAATCCTTTAGACTTAAAATAGATCGATAGCCTTTCATATCAAGCTCTAGGAGCTTGCTTTTATCCATATAAGGCTTTTCTAAGTTTCAGTACATTGTTAGGTTTGTCTAAACTTTTAAATTCTAGTGGTTGGCTAACATAAACTTCTTCCTTAATGAATCCATTTAGAAACACTGATTTTACATCCATTTGAAACAACTTAAAATCTCGATATGCAGTGTAAGCTAAAAGCATTCTAATTGATTCGAGTCTAGCTACAGGTGCATATGTTTCATCATAATTTAATCTCTCTACTTGACTAAACTCCTTAGCTAGTAACCTAGCTTTATTCCTTATAACTTCTCCTTTGTCATCAAGTTTATTTCGAAATACCCATCTTGTTCCAATGATCATTTTTCCTTTAGATGGGGGTACTAATTCCCAAACTTGACTCCTAGTGAATTGGGCTAACTCTTCTTGCATAACAATGATCCAATATGGGTCAAGAAGAGCTTGCTCTATGGTTTTGGGTTCTATTTTAGATATAAGTGAGATTTGACTTAGGTTCCTATAGGATGCTCTAGTTCGAACCCCTAAATTCTGATCACCTATCACTTGGTCAATTGGATGGTTCGCTTGTGATCTAGATTGATTTGGGTTAGGGTCTACACTAGATTCATTTTGTGGGTTAGGTTCAGGTCTACATCATTTTCTACTTGCCCATTATTCAATTTTACTTCGGATTTTGTAGACTTATTTTCTTCAACAAATACTACATTAATTGTTTCTTCTATTTTTAGGGTTTCATTGTTATATACCCTATAGGCTTTTCTAGTAGTTGAATATCCTAGAAATGTTCCGGTAATTATTTTAGAAGTAAATTTTCCTAAGTAATCTTTAGTGTTTAATATGTGTACCCTACATCCAAATACCCTAAAGTACTTAATGTTAGATAATTTTTCATAATAAATTTCATATGATATTTTTTGGTGTAGTTTAACTAATAAAATACTATTTTGGATATAGCAGGCAGTATTGACTGCTTCTGCCCAAAACCTACTGGATAGATTGTATTCGTTTAGCATAGTTCTAGTGGCTTCTTGTAGTGTTCTATTTTTGCGTTCAACTAGCGCATTATGTTAAGGGGTCATAGGGTAAGGGAACTCATGGTGGTATTCGTTTTGATTACAAAAATAGGTGAACTTATGGCTTTAGAATTCATCACTATGATCATTTCTAATTCTCTTAATCCTTAGGTCCTTTTCATTTTCTATTAGTTTACATAAGTTAGTGAGTTAGTCTAAGGATTCACTCTTATGTTTTAAAAACTTTACCCATGTGAACCTAGAGTAGTCATCAATTATTACTAGGTAATACTGACTTCCGTTTAGTGACTTGGCTCTATAAGAGTCAAAGAGGTCTAAGTGTAGGAGCTCAAGCACACTTTTAGTTCTTTTTTGATTGGTTAGCTTATGTGAAGTCCTAGTTTGTTTTCCCTGTTGACAATCATTACATATTCTATTTTCTAAATTACCTAGGTTAGGTAGACCTCTAACTAGACCATTTTGACTCATTTTATATATGAGTCTTGGATGGGAGTGGCCGAGTCGTCAATGCCACAATCATGTTCCTCTTACTGTGTCATTAGACACTTGGTTGAGGAGTTAGGTAGATCTATTGTGTAAATGTTATTATTCCTAATTCCCTTAAGTATGGTTTTTGAACAATCATTATTTTTAATCAAGCATTCATTTGGTAAGAATATAATCATATAGTTATTATCACACAATTGACTAACACTTAGAAGATTAAATTTGAAATTTTCAACTAATAGTACTTGATGTATTATAAAGTTTGAGTTTAGCTCAATATCACCTGATCCGATGATTTTGAATTTTTCGTTATTTTTGAAGGCTACTGATCCTTGGTTTTTGAATCTGAGCTTCATAAACTTTAGTCGATCTCCGGTCATATGTCGGGAGCACCCACTGTCCAACATCCATTGATCCTACACATATAATAGTTAGATCGGATATTGGAATTTTTAAATTAGTTTGATAATTTTAAACATAGGATTCATCTCACCCTTTCTACATGATCAAACATGTTAACCTTATATGCTTTTGTGAGATGACTTCAATTTTACTTGGTTTAATTTAGTGATTTGAGGACTAATCAATCTTAGATTAGGTTCATATTTAACCTTTAGTTAGTTAAGTGAACCTTTCAAAAGATGGCTTCCAGATCGTGGCGAGGCATAGATGCCTTCTTTGATCGAAACAACGATCACTTCCTTAGACAAAGCCAGCCTTAAGAAATTGCTCACTTAATTCACTTGGGGTTGTCTTGGTCTAATTAGTTTAGGATGTGGTGAAGTAGTTTCAGCTAGTTCCACTTAGCCGAGTACATCAAGCTAGATACGCCTTATCTAGATCGGATACACAAGATCTTGTTTCCCTAATGTACTATCATCTTACCGCATCCTGATACTATATTGTCAAGGTTGATTAATCATTGGTCCTACCTAGCCATTATAAAAATTAAAACAAAAGAAACTAAGCGTGCAAAGTTACACTAATCAAGAGATTGAGCACACAAGTTTAGTATTACCTCCCCCTAGATCATTGAACCGATGTGGTCTATCCACATAGTGGATTTGATCCTTGGGAACCCAATACTTAGTAGCACCTATTTGTAAAATCAAAAAGGTCTTAGGGACCCATGCTTGGACTTTTTGATTATTATAATTAATAATTGACATGTAGGACATGTTTATTGTTGTTGTTCTAAATTCGAGTCCGACCTTGTTATATATAACTCTTTGCGATCCAAGAAGTAGGTCAAGACCCTTGGATCCAAAGTGAACCTTTTCAACGATTTCCTAAGCTCTTGAACTTGTCCTTTCAAGAGTGAATTCTCTTCCTCAAGTTTTTCAACTTGAGTTGAGTTTCTCTCTCGAACTTGACTAATCGAAGAGGTTAGGGTAGCCTCATGCTTGAGGATACTAACCTCCTTAAGCACGGATTCGACCTTAGACTCAGACTTAGCTAACTTCTTATTTAAGTACTTAATTACATTGTATACAGTATTGATTAAGGATCGACTCACCTTAATTGATTCTTTTAAACTGGATCCGGATCTATGGCTTGTCTTGAATTGAAGCTCGGTGTCGGATCTGGAGTTAGACTCGGTCTTGGACTCGTAGTTAGCTTTCAGTTCGGATTCGGACTTGGACTCGGTTGGTCTCACCATGAATGCCAAATTATTGAGTTCTTCTTCTTCCTCTGTGGACTCTTCCCAAGTTGCGTTAAGAGCTTTCTTGGTTTGTGGTTGCTTGTTCTTTAGCCTCGGACACTCGGATTTGATGTGACCTCTCTTGTTGCATTCGTGGCACTTGTAATTTTGACTCTGATCGAGTCTCTTCTCCTTAGTTTGTTTGATGTGTCACCTTTTACTTTTGATCATCTTCCAAACTAGGTTGACTAGTTCGGTCTCCATTTCGTTGTCTACCTCTGATTCGTACTCTTCTTCTTCGAGAGGTGGCTTGCTCTTTGCCTTTCTTCTTTGTCCTGCAACCAAAGCTACACTTTTCTCGACTGAGGCCGAGTTAGATTGTTCATGCAATTCAAATTTTGAAAACAATTCATCTAATCTAATTTTTGAAAGGTCTCTAGATACTTTGTAGGTATCAACCATGGATGCTCACAAAGTGGTCCTAGGAAAAGCGTTAAGCGCATACATTAT
The DNA here is from genome assembly GCA_025175895.1 of Wurfbainia villosa. Taxonomy (NCBI): domain Eukaryota; kingdom Viridiplantae; phylum Streptophyta; class Magnoliopsida; order Zingiberales; family Zingiberaceae; genus Wurfbainia; species Wurfbainia villosa. Next base: position 3,662,455 of record JAKLTH010000147.1, read on the forward strand.
CACGTCTCGGTTGTCTACCTTTTGCCCTATCGAATGGAGGTCGTTCATGATATCTTGGATCTGCACGTGGAGTTGAGATGTCATCTCATTGTCCTGCATTTTTAGATTAAATAACTTATTTAAGAGTAGGTCTCATTTACATACCTTAGTGTCGGTCGTCCCTTCATGCAACTCGATGAGTTTGTTCCAGAGGTCTTTGGTGCTAATGAAGGGGCCAACACGGTTGAGCTCTTCCTTGGATAGGCCACATTGCAAGATTTGAGTGGCTTTTTCATTGACCTCCACTTGTCGCTTCATCATGTTTGTCCACTTATCGCAGTCCACGAACTCTCCGTCTTCATTTGTTGGTAAGGTAAATCCCGTTTGAATGACGATCCATATCTCGACTTGGGTCTTAAGATAACATTCCATCCAACCCTTCCAATAACAGAAATCATCTCTGTTAAAGAACGGAGGTTAGACGGTTTTATAACCCTCAAGATGGGTCATTCAAACAACCTTGCAACAAAAAATAACACGAAAACGTGAGAATTTTCAAGACTTTGTCTTGGATTAGTAGTGCGGGAAGAAAAACTTAAATTAAATGAAAAACAAAAAGAATAAAAATATTGTTAGACCGGTGGTTGCATCGAATCTGAGCACCCCGGCTCTGATACCAATTGTTGGATCGAGAAATGCTAGAGGGGGTGAATAGTGTTCAGAAATCTTTTCGTTTCTTCGTTTAAAACCAAAGTATGCAGTGGAAAAACTCGAATATAAAATAAGAAAAACAACTTTATTTTTACTTGGTTCACAACCAAACGGTTGCTAGTCCAAGGCCCTGCGATCCTAGATTGCTTCCGATGGGCAATCCACTAAAAGGTCTCTTCCTCGTTAGAGGTAAGAGACAACGATTACAAAAAAAGAAAGTAGAGGAAGAGGAAACAAGTCTACCTCTCCTCTTTGCAATTATAAAGCACAAGAATAAAGACAAGAACAACTATAAAATAAAACTACCGACTTAAGGAAGTGAAGTTGTGTGCGATGTCGGCGTCACAACGGTGTTGTATTGTCGAATAGCACTTAGATTGTTGGAGCACTTTAGGAGCCTTTCAAGATAATGGAAAGAGGTGAATTGCTCCTCCTTTTATAGTCATTTGAGTCCTAGCTCGTTGAGATACATATCTGGGTCAAACATCTTTATCTCCCCTCATTTTGTAGCTCTTATCTTGACTATCTTCGAAGTGATCAGCTTGACCATCAGTCAACTGATGCCCTACAGCAGTCGACTGATGGTAGGTTCAGTCGACTGTCATTAGCCTCTAGTGACACTATGGCTACATTTGGTACGGGGTAATGTAATCAAGTTTGTAATGTAATGTGTATTACATTACTGTGTTTGGTTAGTGATTGGTGTGTAATCTTTGATTACAAAAGTGATTACATTCGTTTGTTTGGTATCCATATTTGTTATAAGGAATGTAATTCATATTATTATAAAATGACAAAAATACCCTTATAAAGGTAATATAATTCTAAGTTGTCGATCGTTGGCCATCGGTCGTCGACCGTCGTCAGTCATCGTTGACCGATCGTCGACCGTCGTCGACCGATCGCCGGATCGCCGTCGATCGTCGATCGTCGATCGATCGGTCCATTGCCGCCCGATCATGCCATCGACGGTACCGTCGTCGGTCGTCGGCGATCGCGCCCGATCGGGTCGATCGCCGGTCGATCGCAGATCGGTCGTTGGCCGATCGCCCGTCGATCGTCGGTCGTCGGTTGATCGCCGGATTAGCCGATCCACCGGCGGTCGCCGTCGATCGTTAATCGGTCGTCGGGCGGTCGTCGGCCGTCGTCGATCGTCGGTGATCGTCGGTTGATCGTCGGCGCGTCGTCGAGCGATTATCGTCCGTCGGCCGTCGGTCCGACGCCGTGACGCATCCGATCGATCGTCGGTCATCGATGCGTCGGTCGTCGATCCGCCGCCGTCGATCGTCGATCGATCGCCGATCGCCGACGATTCACCGCTTCGATCGATCGCCGCGGCCGATTATCGGCCGTCGGCTAGTCGTCGGTCGCTTGCGGTCGTCGATCGATCGTCGACCGATCGTCGGGTGATCGTCGACCGATCGTCGGGCGATCGCCGATCGGTCGTCGGTCGCCGATCGATCGTCGGTCGTCGACCGATCGCCGGTCGCCGACCAGTTGTCGGCCAGTCGTCGGTCGGTCGTCGGCCGATCGTCGATCGTCGGTCGATCGTTGACCAGTCATCGATCACCCGTCGGTCATCGATCGCTGGTCGGGAATCGTCGCCGGTGACGAGCGCCAGAAAGCAATGAGAAAAATAAAAGAATGATATATTTGTCATGATAAATATTGAGTCCGTAATGTAATCGGATTACATATTTTTTTCTTCGTAATCGAGATTTCGGATCTTGACTTTTATTTTGTAATGCAATTATATTATATTATATCTTTGAAATGTTACCAAACAAAGTAAATCATCTTGTAATGTAATTTTGATTACATTACAAACCTGATTATCCCGTACCAAACTTAGTCTACATGTGATGTAATTCGGCTCCCTCTTCATGTGCATTGTGTATACTTTTCATTTTTTAGTAAAAATATTCTCGATGCCATATGGTCAATTGTTGTATGATCGAGGAGGGTAACTTGTTGTCCCTGCGAAGATGATGTGGTGGTTGAAGTACAATGGTATTTGTAGAAATGACACGAGTCGATTTCGGAGGAGGTCTAAAGTTCTTTCCTAGATTCAGATAATTCTCATGTGTCTTGGCCACAACGTCAAGGTTCATAGGACCCTCTGTAATTTATCTAGCTCCTCACAATAGTCGTGGGATAGATCGATGGAGACTACTAGGTTGACAGTTCCAATATTTGCAGAGGAGAGTAACTTGTTTTCTCGGAACAAGTTCATTATTAGACAAATTTTTTTTTTTTGCACTCGATGTCTAATGTCTCATCTCCACAGGGATGGCGTGATAGCTAAGACACGGCAATGTTTATGGATAAAACATGGGTTGATTCCAGAAAAGGTTTAAAGTTTTTTTATGAATTTAAATGACCCCCAAGGTTCATATGATCCTTCGTAATTTATTTTTCTCACAATAATCGTGGAATAAATCGATGAGAGTCATTAGCTAGGTTGGCTGTTCCAACCTTGACCGATGTCTGATGTCTCTATGCTAAGTTCTAAAGTTTGTGTTAAACATATCTTAAATGCTTGCAATTAATCAATGTGAGTGTAAGGTAGGCTTAGAAGTGAGCTTGAAAGTTTTTGAGAATTTGCCAATGCTCTAAAATTATTTTAAATAAAATAACATTTGTTTTCCTTTCAATTACTTCGTGTGGCTATTGTTTAGCTTTTTCTTGAGTTTCAAATAAACTTTGTTTTAATAGTTAAATTATTGTATTATAACCTAGTTAAGCTTTTAATTATTTGTGTAAATTATTAAAAAAAACCCGGGTGCATAAACAAAATGACGTAATATATAATGCTAAAAAATTACAAAAAAAAGAACGTAATTTTACTAAGTCCTAAATAAAACAACATTAAAAAAAACTTGGGTCATTTTCCAGTCCTCCAAGTAAACATCTTCCTTCCCTCTTCCCTCTTCAGTCTTCACTTCTTATCCTTTCCCCTTTCTCTTCCCCAAGAGTAAACAGAGTCAAAATCTTCAGCCGATGTATTAGCTGCAGTTTTAGAGTAAATAAATAATGCTCACCAACAACAATACTAATCAAAAAAATTTCTAAGTGCAATAAAAACATCCTTGCATGATTTTGGCTCCTTTTTTTTTTAAATTTTTTTGTTTTTCCTTACAGGAACCTTTGATAAAACATATGATTTTTGTTTACTAAGAATATATTTATGTCGGATGGTTTAAGATTGTATAAAAGATATTATTCATCATGCTTCCCAAATGGGCAGCAGCCAATAAATTGACTTTCTGGGTTTAGGGTTTAGACGAGAGAGGAAGTAATAGGGGGTTTTGCCATGGATACTTTTGCTTCATCGAGTAAGGAGGCATCCAATGCACCTTTAATTTTGATATTTGACAATATATATTCATTTGATCGGGTATTGACTATAAGGTCGATTTAAAAAAGACCAAAATATTTTTATGTAAATTAAGAAGAAAAATCTAATCAGATCAAGATGATTGATTAGATGACTAACAAATGGAAATTCTAATAGATCGGTATTGAACTAGGCAAGTGAAAATTTGGATAAGTCAATGGGACCGAACTAGACAAGTGAAAATCTTGATAAGTTGATGAAATCGGACTGGATAAGTGAAAATCCTAATAGATTAATAGGATCATACTAGACAAGTAAAAGTCCTAATAGATTGGTGAGACCGAACTAGACAAGTAGACCTAACAAGTTACATGAGAATCGGGTTAGATAAATGGAAGTTCAAATAAGATATTTGACAAAGAGAAGACATATAAGAGTAAACTTTAGATCTTGGAGGAGTGAACTCCAAGTAAAAATCAAATAAGTCTAGTAGGCTAGATAGACTATAGGATAGGCTCTTATGTTTGATTGTATGTTTGTTTATCTTATAGGATTGGAATCAGGGTGATTGAAATAGTTCCAAGCAATCTGATAGGTTTCGAACGACTGTATTAGGATTTAGACGAGATCCAATCTAGGTTCAAGATCATATCCATACAACGGGAAGGGATCCAAGCACCTAAAGCAAGATAAATCATGTCCAAATCGGAAGGATCAGAGTTCACTGGAATAGTGTCACGTTAACTTCCAGGTGCCTAGAAGGGATCCATGCACTTGGAATAGGATAAAGCTTGACTGATACGGATATGATCACGATCGAGCGAAGGTGCTTGGATAAATTCTATAAAAGTGTGCTCGAACAAAAGCCTCAGAATATCAATCATAGCATTCTAACTTCTATATTTAACATCAAAATTCTATTCATGCGACCGGGTAAGCATCAAGAGGAGTGTGAGATGCTCAAGATTTCTAGATCGATCACAGTAGGAGTAGGTGTCTGTATTCATTTATATGCATTTATGTTATATTTATTTGTGTTTTGAAATAGTTTTTTTCTGCCTTTGAAAAAGAGAAGAAATAGTGGATATGATGCATGTGCATAGACTTTGAACTACTGATCTTGGGAGGTTGAAAACCAAATAAAATTAGTATGTCTTCTTTATTATTATTTTATTATTTTCTAATACTTCTAATAGGAAGATAATGACGAATACTATTCACCCTCCGATGCACTTTTCAATCCTACAGAGGAACGTTGGTGCAATAATAAAATTATGATAGCATGATTTAGAAGTCATCAATTCAAATTTTGCAAATAATCCCGTGTAAAATCGAATAAAATTATGTATAATATTTTTTTCTTCGGACTCTACATCGGACGGGAGGTTCGTGTAACCAACAAGAACCATATAGAAGAATCTTTTTGGAACCGGATTTAGTCCCAGAAAATCAGCTGGGCCACTGTTAAGAAACGCTGGTATATTCAGCATCAATTCGAGTGAGCATAGTTCGGTGTTTCAGAAACTGGAGCTGTTCATGGAATAATAGAATTCCTATCGAAACAAATTTTGGCCTGGCAAAAGCCGCTGGTCCAGTTTTATAAAATATGGGTTCAGTTGTGAACTTTATGCGACAAATATAAATGGTTTCTCACCATTTTTTCCGATATGTGTGAGAACTGCTGCTGTTGTCCACAATGCTTGTCCACCGTAATCCAAATAAAAAACAATATATGGACATATATCAGTATTATTCCCCAGAAAATAGGAGAGAAAATTGTTCTATAAATTCAAGTTGTGAATATATTTGTTCATATAACTGGTAGAAAGGACACTCTAAATCAAGTTAAACAAAAAGGTCGTTCAATGATTGATGTCGAGAGAAATATCAAGAGCCTTGGATCGAGTTCAGGGTTTAATCAGATCACGTGCCCAAGATTTAACTAGACTAAATCAAGTTAGGCTTGAGCCTAGTCAGGGGATCTATATGTGGTCTCTTGGCGTCTCCGTATATGTCTCGACAGATACATATTTCGACATCTCCATGTATGTCTCGACAATCATATATCTCGGCGTCTCCATATATATCTCGGTAGATACATATCTCGGCATCTCTATATATGTCCCGACAGACAGATATCTCAGCATCTCCATATATGTCTCGGCAGGTACATATTTCGACGTCTTCATGTATATCTCGATAGACACATATCTCAGCGTCTCCACTCTTCATATATGTCTCGGTAGACACATCTCTCAACGTCTCTTCAATCACATTTCTCAGCATCTCTTCAATCACATCTCGACGGATATGATTATTTCCTTACCACTCCGGAAGGCTCTCTTTTTTAGGGGCTATATATCATTCCAATGTCATTTGGCCAAAGTACCGCATGGCAAACAGACAATCACGTCGGTATATTTCTATTGATTAGACATCTCTATCGCATTTATGGAGTTGTGTCTCCCATTAATCAAACAGACAGTATTAATCAAGCCTCATGCGTCTACCACATTTAATGAGGTAACACCTCTTATCATTCCCTGTCGTGTCAGGCTGTCATGATGGACCTATATCCTTGGTACGGATGCATGGGAGTTGACGCCCGTAACCAAGCTATATAAAGATAATGGGAGAAAGGCCGCGGGGAGTCCGCTGGCTCACTTGTGCTCTAACCCTTTGACCCGCCTCTCTCTTTCTCTTTTCTTCCCTTTACTTCCACTTTTCTTCCGACGGATTATGATTTGAGCATCGGAGCAGTGCAACTGAGGCCCTTTTCGACGCACCCCTCATAGTTCTTTTCCTTTGCGGGTTTTGGCCCCTGACTTCAGGGCAACATAGATCTACTCCTCCTCACCTTGCCGAATCACTAACATATTTGCCATCGGAGTTCACCTCTTCATTTGGACCCAAGCATAGTTGTACCTAGCCTCCTCGTTTCAGCAGGAACAATGTATTAAGAAAACATAACGAATGACAAACTGTCTCCGTCTTATTCAAACAAGCCAAAAGAAAAGAAAAGAAAATTAAGTCACAAATTCATTTATAATTGAATAGTTCGAGTACAAATAGTTTTATATGATATGTTCCATGGAATTTGGCAATTCCAACTCAAGCTGACACGTAAGAACTTTAAGATGCTAACTGCAAAAAGGGTCACAGATTATGCTAGCAGAGCTACGATGATAAACGTAAGAAAAGTCAACGTTGAAGAGGTTTGAGTATGAGTTCTACATAGACCCGGCCAAGGTCAAACCCGGACCCGACCCGGAACCGGACCGTGGTCAACGGTCCGGTTAACCGGGTCAACGGGTTTGATCCGGACCCGTGACCGGACCGCCTATTAGGCGGTTCGGTCCGATTTAAATCGAGCCGGAAGCGGCGACACGGCGTGTCGCCGCGCGATGCAGGCGTGTCCATGTTTTCTGTTACGACGACACGCCCGTGACTGCGTGGCGTGTTGTCTGTCGGCCAGGCGTGTTTCTCTCATCCATCACGACCGCGAGCGTGTCGCGCGATCGTGTGTGTTGAGCCGCGGCGTGTCGACCGTGGTCGCTTAGAAAAGAACCGTGACCCGCGATTCGTGGCGTTGTTCTAACAAGGACCGTGGTCGACCGTTGGAATTTTTTTTTTCCTATAAATACACCTCCATTCCCTTTCATTTTTTCACAAATCACAACTTCTCTTCTCTAATTCTCATTCCGCTTTCAAGTCTCAACTCTCAAGTCATATTTTTATAAATGTCTGGAGCCGGATCAAGTCGTAAGGGTACGGCCGGTGCCAGAAAGGGAAAGAGCATAATGCTACCACCGCCCGAGTTCGAGTTCGAGTTCGAGCAAAGCGGCAATTCACCTCCATTCGATATCGGCGCCGACTACGATCTTGATATTTCCGATGATGAATTTCAAATACGTCATCATCATCAAAGTCAAGAAAGTAGGAGCAATACATCCAGTACGATGGTGGGTTCTACGACTACAAAACCAACTCGAGTGCCTCGCCCCGCATCCGATATCTTCACCAAACATTTCGAAAAAGTAACGCTCCCTTCCGGTGATATGCAAGCAAAATGCAAATATTGTTCGAAATGTTACAAATTTCAACAAGGAGGAGGTTACGGAACCCTTACTCGACACGTGGAGAGAAATCATCCGGTGGAAATTGGTATTGATCGTTCTCAAACTCAAATTCCGACATTCTCTTCTCAATCGGGTTGGGGTAACGAATCTAAACTCTTTAAATTTGACGAAACTAAATTTAGAGAAGAAACTGCTAAATTTTGTGCAATTGAACAACTTTCTTTTAGTTTTAGTGATAAATTATCTTTTGAAAATTGACTTTCTACAAGTGCAAATCCTTCTATTAAACGTATCCCAAGAAATACTCTAAAACGTAAACTTTTAAAATTAGTCCTAGAACAAAAACAAGAATTGATTAAAGAATTTTCTAATTTAAGCGAAAGTTTCTTTGTGTTCGATATTTGGAGTGATCATTGTGCAGTTGTTCATATATGGGTATTACTTGTCATTGGATTGATAATAATTGGGATATTCAAAAAAGATTGCTAGCATATAGATGTTTTAACGAAACACACACGACACAAAATATTTCACAACTTATTTTTATTATTTTAGAAGAATATGGTCTAACTTCTAAAGTTTTTTCAATTTCTTTTGATAATGCTAGTGCAAATACCTCTAGTATTAGTGAACTTATTGATATATGTAAACCATCAATAGGTGGAAGATTTTTCATATTAGGTGTACATGTCACATTTTAAATTTGTGTGTTCAAGATGGACTTAAAAATTTAGGATCATATATTCAACCAATTAAGAGTGCAATTCATTATTTATGGACACATCCTCAAGTAATGAAAGAATGGAGAAAATTTTGTAAAATAAATGGCATGAAGCCTAAACGGTTTGCACGTGACGTTCCAACTCGTTGGAATTCTACTTATAAATTGTTGTTATCTACTTTTGAATATAAAGATTTATTATGTATGTTTTTTCATCAACATGTCAATCACGTGATATTTATTTGTTTTCAAATCAATGGAATATATGCACTAGTATTTGTGAAATTCTAAAAGTTTTTAGTGATGCTAGTGACCAATTATCAGGTGTTTATTATCCAACTTCACATTTAGTTTTAACACATTGTTGTAATATTGCATGTATTTTTAATGAACATATTCAATCAAATGATACTTATTTATTTCAATGTATTTATGTAATGAAAGAAAAATGGGAAAAATATTTCTTAAACATTCATGAAATTTTTTTTTGTGCTTTTTTTTTTGTTCGTAGACTTAAATTAGTTGGTTTGCATGATATGTTAGCATTATATTATGAATCTTTAAGTCCTATTAAAAGCTGCTTCCTAATATTCCTTTGATTTTGTTTAATATTAAAACACATTTACATGATATTTATAATGAATATAACATTAAATATGGTGAACAAATTATTGAATAATAAACACATCAATCCACTACAACTAGTATTATTACTTCTAAACTCACTAAAGCACAATTGTTATTAAGGCAACGGACTAAACGTCCACGAGGATCCTCGAGTTCGATCGAACTTGAGAATTATTGACCACTTCTTTTGATTTTAGTGATGCGGATGAAGAAAGCTTCGACATTCTAAAATGGTAGTCGCAAAGAACTCAATTATTTCCAATCTTATCTATAATGGCAAAAGAAATTTAGCTTGTCCGGTTTAATTTGCGATGAAACAAGCTTTTAGTATCGGAGAAATACATTGGACGAGAGGCGTTCTAGTTTAAAGTAGGAAAATTTGGAAGCACAATGTTTACTCAATGATTGGTCAAAAGCTACAAGTCGAACCCAACATATTAAAAGTGAAGAAGACCAAGAGCAAAGGTATGAACATCCTAACTCGACGACGGGAGGAAATCTAATAATCGTGAAATGTATTTGATTTTTTTATTGTAATAGATTTTTTTATTTAAGTCTAAGATGTAATATTTTTTGTATTGAGATAATGAAATATTTGATAGAGTTTTTATAAGTTTAATTGTGATTTTTTTTTATTTTAATTATTTACATCATTTTTTATTTTTTATTTAACTTGACTTTAACGACCCGGACCGGACGACCGGACCGGATCGACCGGCCGCTTCCACGACCCGGATCAGAACCCACGGCCAGCGGCCGGGTAAGGGTCGGTATTTTGTCAACCCGGACCCTGCGATTTCGACCCGGACCCGGACCGAAACCGGACCGTGGCCAGGTCTAGTTCTACAGTCTTCATGGAGATGATAGGATAGTTAAGATACTATGGAATTTGCGAATAAGATAAGAATTGATTTTGAAGGAGATCTAAAAATCTTTTTTGAATTCAGATAATCTCCACGTGTTTTGGCCACCACATTAAGGTTAATAAGACTCTCCGTAATTTACCTCTTTTACAATGATCATGGAGCAGATCGATGAGGACCATTAGATTGATGATTCCTATCTTTTTAAGGAGTATGAATTCTGCCAAGAATCATGAGAACATACCACATATAGCACTTGACAGCAGGAAGGTTTTAAATCTATTAACTAATTTATTTTGATTCCCAAATTTATAATTCCAGCCATCTTGGGATAAGTGATCTAAATGGAGTGTATATAAACAATGCAATGTAATCTAGTTGATCAGAAGAAATTATCTAACTAGATTAAGTAGTTAGCTTATCCTACCAAGAGTCAACATGATCTCTGGTATCAATTAAGATGTCTTCTTGTAGAAGATCTTCTAAACCAATTTACCCACAAAGATCAAATATAGCCTCATAATTTCGTCGATTCGATCCGGGTGCTTTATCTCAGAGTTGAAATTCAGAACATTAAAAAAGGTTATTTACTTAAGCCATACATATACATTTTGCCCAATGCAAAAAAGATTAATAGGGAAGAGCAAAAAAGGAGGGAATAGAAAAAAATTTCAAGGAATTAATTATACAATGCATCCATTCAAGAAAGAACAAGATGCTTAATTGCTCCAGAAACAGAAAGTAAAATAATTCAATTGCTACTAAGTACTAACTACAACTAAAATACTTGTATTTCATCTATCCAAATCACTTCAGTGTCATGACTTCGAGGGTGCATTTGATTCAAATAATCATAGATAATTTTGATTATGTGATTACTAAAGAATAAAATATAATCTTGGAATAAAATATAATATTTGATAAAAAATTTATTTGTTTGGAGATTTTAATATATAACTTAGTTTAACATTTTACTAAATTATCGATGGCCGACGACGGTGACTAATGGCCCGACCGTGGCGGCAGCGTGACCGGTCGACCGGCGCAACGATCGATCGGTCGACGGTGATGACGGTAGCCGACAGATCGATGGCGACAACGACGATCGATCGACCGACGACGACAACGATGGACAACCGATCAGCGATGGCAGCGACTGGCCAAGCGACGACCGGGAGCGGCCGTTGGTCGGTGACGGGCGACGGCGGAGGGCAACGGGCGGTGGCGAGCGGCGACAACGATGATTGCGACGACGAGCGGTGGCGACTGGTGATGGGCGGTGGCGACGACGACGGCTGGCGACGGGATGCGGCAACGACGGTCGCGACGGCGATGGTCGACGACGACTGGCGACGGACGGCGATAGCGACCGACGACGGGCGACAAACCGATTGAGTTTTGACAAATTAACATTTAATATATTGCTAGGGGTAATATTGGAAAAAAAAAAATCCTTAACTTTGGGAATCAACAAAAACTTTAGTTCTCCAAAGTTTTTCGATTCCCCCTAAAAAATTTTTTATTCATAATCAGATAATTATTTATAATCTAAATCAAATAAGATTTTTATTGATAACCTAAAAGTCCCAACCAAACACATCCCAAGTGTTATCCCATTCATGCAATAACAGAAGAGAACAAATTACTACAAAATGTACACTTGAACGTACCTGTCAGTCGATATAGATCAATTCGATTGGTAAATAAAAATTTGGAAAAGAAAAGGTAGTGATTCTTGCTGATCTTGAACAACTTACCAGACTAAACAAGAGAGGTTGACAAAATGGTCATAACCTACAACATCAAGCACAACAGATGTAAAGGCAAACAAAAAAGAATAACTATGAAGACAAAGAATACATATGTAACGCATGCAACTCACAATTGAGGTTGATAAATATCTTATTGGTAATTTTCGCATCTCTTCGAGTTAATCTAAGCAAATTAAATGATAGAAATAAAATACTGAAGCCGTAATAAACTTACAGTGATCGTCAGTAAACTTCTTTGCTTTTTGGTACTGATCAGATGATGACTTCTGCTCGCGATCTGAGGATCGATCACACTGAAAAGAATCTCCTTCTCCACGAGACAAATTCCAGCCGCCTTTGGTGTTCCCTCTTTTCTTCGACTTCACTTTGGTCGCCTTTCTAGCAGCGCTTCAGCGTTCTCTCCCCACTGCCTTTTGGACGCACACCCCCTTATAAAGGGGGTGTATATTCTGTGCTACACGAAGTGCGCCAACCGCACTTCGTGCAGCGCGTGCACATGTTACAAAGCAACGTGTGTACGTTGCAACCGCAATAAGCGGTTACATCTCCCACTCGTTCAAAGCATGTCACTTAAACAAAATGGTCACATATACCAATAAGATGTATTTAGTCACATAGACTAAATAGAGTCGGAGTCATTAGTCCCAAATGATTAATAGAAGTATCCAGTCACATATACCAGAATCGTGTCGGAGATCATAGTCCCATAAGACTAGTAGAATAGATATTAATAGTCACATAGACCATTAGAACAACCAATTCATACTTAGGAAAATGACTTGTGCGACAGCAAGCACACTGAGCAATCCAATACTAAGAAAGTTGTTAAACCTTACATAGCTGCTCATAGAGCGATCAATGCTAAGAAAAATTGTTACACCTAACTTAGCCGCTCCTCAAATGATATATAACCATTCTCTGAATGACACGTAGTCACTCACCTGATGACCCAATGTCATCCTTCAGGTGGCTCACAACCATTTACCAGGTGGTACTGAACCTTTCTCCTGGTGGTACTTAACCGTTTTCCTGGATATTATGTCTTGCTATTTGTCCAGATTAAATAATCTCCACTTACATCAATATGAACATCTTTAATCTCTCATAATAACCATCAAGTCAAGAGCATGTTCCATATTCTTAATATTCACAAACATTTCCATACATAATAGAAATGAGTCGACCAGTAAATAATTCTCAAAAGATGTAAACATATTTAATCTTCCTTTTTAGTGTGAATCCATTTATTTTAATCAGTCGCTTTCCTAGTCATGTTCCATAGACCGAATCATCTATAGTCAATAGGTTTACATGTTAAAGTAGCGGACCCTGATTAAAACTTCAAGCAGACACCTAAATAGTCACAAAGGACATGTTGAGATTAACATATAATCTTAAAGGGCTCACATAGTAGAGAAGCAGAGATTCATTCTCCTACTACCCTTATTGTCGCCTTAGCACACGTGGTATGAATCATATGCTACGATGTTATTCTCTTCATCAATAAAGAGCGCATGTTTACCTCAACATCGTACATATTTTGATCCAGACATTCCAAATGTCTAATCCTGAATTCAACATATGAATTCTAATCTAGGTCCAAACAGGTATAGTAAATGGTGGAAACATTTACTTCGATCACTTTTCTTAAATGATCTTATCTTGATACACTTATCAAGATGACCCCAACTTATAGGTATGTATCTCATACATATAGCTTCCAAAGCTATCCTATAAGCAATAGTCTTACCTCTATTAAATGCATGTAAGCGAGATGATTGTCCATGTGAGAGGACCAATCACTACCTGTCAACATGCTCACCGAGAGCTTATCATCAGAATGTAACATCACATACACTGAATAAATTATGGCTTACATTTTAAAATAATCAAATTACAATATCGATTGTCATTACAAAATTATTATATTCTGCGAAGTCCCATAGACTTTACATGCTCATTAAATGACTTTCTGGTCATCAGCTTAGTAAAAGGATCTGCAAACATAGCTCGTGCGGGGATATACTTAAGAATCACCTTCTTCTTAGCAACAATATCCCTAATAAAGTTATACTTTATAGCTATATGCTTGGCCTTGCTGTGATATTTGGGATCATTGGAGAAAGCTATAGCAGCTTAGTATCACGATGAGCGATCCTTTGGATTCTTGTCTTGATCTTGGATGCCATGAACCTCCTTAACGGAGCTTCTTATGCAATTTCTTGAACATACCACATATTCAGCTTCCATGGTTGATAAGGCCACACATGCTTGTTTCTTGTTGTTCCAGGAGATGACACCACCATTCAATAAGAACGTATAGCCTGATATGGATTTTCTATCATCCAGATCCCCAGCCCAATATGCATATGAATAGCCCTTTAGGCTCATATTTGATCCTTGATAATAGAGATTGTAACTTATCGTCGCTTTTAAATATCTGAATATCCTTTTCACTGCCTTCCAATATCTCGGTCCTAGGTTTGATTGGAATCGACTGACTAAGCCAACAACATAGCTGATATCGGGACGAGTACATAACATAGTGTACATTAAACTACCAACAACACTGACATATGATTTTTTATTCATCTCGGGTATTTCATTAGGAGTTTTGGGACTCATACTCTTGCTCAGAATAGTACCTTTCATAATAGGTGTCTGTTCACTGTTGCAATTAGACATGCTGAAGTGTTGTAACATCTTATTTATGTAAGACTCTTGAGACAAACCCAAAAGTCTCTTAGATCGATCCCTGATAATCTTTACTCCTAAGATGTATTAAGCTTCTCCCATATCTATTGTGTCAAATTGTGATGAAAGTCACTTTTTGACTTCTATCACAAAACCTATGTCATTTCCTGCAATCAGCATATCATCAACATATAATGATAAAATGACATACTTTCCTTTATCCTTCTTCAGGAAAATGCAATGATCCTCATTGATCATTTCGAAACCATAAGATAAAACCACTTCGTTAAATCTTATGTTCAACTGTCTTGATGTTTGCTTTAGCCCATATATAGATTTCTTCAATCTACATACTTTATCTTCTTGGCTTTCAGCAACGAAACCTTCTGGTCGAACCATATAGATTTCCTCATCAAGCTCACCATTAAGGAAAGCAATTTTTACATCCATTTGATGTAACTCCAAGTCATAATGCGCCATTAAAGCCAAAATAACTCGGATTGACACAAATTTTACTACGGGAGAAAATGTCTCCTCAAAGTCAATACCCTCCATTGGGTAAATCCTTTTGCAACCAAACGAGCTTTGTATCGATTAATCGATCCATCAGCTTTCCTCTTTATTTTGAGAATCCACTTATTTCCGATAGCCCTTTGGCCAAGAGGAAGATCGACTAACTCCCAAATATGATTCTTAATCATTGACTCCATTTTTTCAACCATCGCAACTTTCCACTTTTCTCCAGCTCTAGATCCCAGAGCTTCCTTTACTGACTGAGGTTCCTCATCATCAACAGGGAGTGTCATTATTGCCTCATTCTCAATATCAAACCTCTTCTTAGGTTTGATCTTACGAATACTTTTCTATAAGTTGGGCTGATGAGAAGTCATCTCGTGACTAGGCAAAGTACTCCCACTGGGTTGATTAGTTCTAGGTATCCCATTAGACACCTATTTAGTTGACAACGACTCTTCCTCCTCAAATAGAGGAACTGTCTTATCAACTTCACCTCTAGCTGGGAACTCAGTTTCGAGAAAAGTAGCATCTCTCGAATCTAATTCGGAGATTGTTCCATCTTGTTGCTCACCTATGAAAACATAACCTTTTAAAGTATCAGAATATCTTATAAAGATACACTTTTTACCTCTAAGTCCTAGTTTTCCATACTTATGAGAACTGTCAGATTTGGGAAATCTGAGACCTTGGGGGTCGGCTGCCTATGTTCATGACAGTTCTCACAAGTATGAAAAACTATGACCTAGAGATAAGAAGTGTATCTTTATAAGATATTCTGATACTAGGTATGTTTTCGTAGTGGTAACGACAGATGAAACAATCTCGGGTGAACGAGAGATCTTACTTTCTTGGCGAGTTCTCGACAGAAGGCAAGTTGATAAGATAGTTCCTACATTTGAGAGGAAGAAATGGATTGTCAACAAATAGGTGTCTGGACTACCTGAACTAATCGATCGGTGGGAGTACTTTACTGATCGCAGTGACTCTTATCGATCGACTTCTGAAAAAGTGTTCGTAGATCGAAACCAGAAGGTTTGATATTGAAGAAGAAGGCGATGATGACACTCCTGATGATGAGAACCTCGATCGATAAAAAACTACGGGCTCAAGCGGAGAAAGTGGAAAGATGCGATGGTTGAAGAAAATGAGTCGATGATTAAAATCATGTTTGGGAGTTGTCGATCTTCCTCTTGGCGAAGCTATTGAAATAAGTAGATTCTCGAATGAAGAAAAGGCGATGGATCGTCGATACAAACTTCGTTTGGTTGCAAAAATTTACCCGATTGAAGGTATTGACTTTGAGACATTTTCTCCGTTGTAAGATTATGTCGATCAGGTTATTTGACTTTAGTGATGCGTTATGACTTGGAGTTACATCGAATGGATGTAAACGCTTTCCTTAATGGTGAGCTTGATGAAGAAATCTATGGTTGACGAAAGTTTAGTTGTTGAACGAAGACAAAGTATGTAGATGAAGAAATCTATATATGAGCTAAGCAACATCAGGCGATGGAACGTAAGATTTAGCGAGTGATTTTATCTTATGGTTTGGAAATGATCGATGAGAGATCGTGTGTTTTCTGAAGAAGAGATAAAGAAAGTATGTCATTTTATCATTATATGTTGATGATATGATGATGCGAGGAAGTATCGTAGGTTTTGTGATGAAGGTCGAAAAGTGGCTTTCATCATATTGACGATAATATGGGAGAAAGCTGAATCGCATCTTGGGAGTAAATCGTTGAGATCGATCAGACTTTGAATTTGTCTCGAGTCTTACATAAATAGATGTTACAACGCCGGTATGTCATTGCAACGATGAAACAAACACTATTGTAAAAAAACTATTTTGAGCAAGGTATGAGTCCCAGCTCTAATGAAATAATAGAATAAATAAAAACCCGTATGCCCGATGCTATTATTAGTTTAATGTACACTATATTAATGCTCGTCGATATCGACATATTGTTGACCAATCGACGATTCGATCGAGCCGAGGCGAACAGCTGAAGGCGTGAAAGGATATTCGAGATATCTGGCGACGGCGGTCGATCTGCATTATCGAGATGGATATGGCTTTGAAGAAACTATTGTAGAGGTGAGGACACAGTTGATAGAAAATTCACATCGGCTATGTATTCTTGTTGAATGGTGGCGCCGTCTGGAGCGGCAAGCGAGCATGTGGCCTTATCGACCATGGAAAAGCGAATATGTGTTTATGTTCGGCGGTATGCAAAAAGTCTGTGAAGGTTCTGGCATCGAAGATTCTTGGCGATGAAGTCGATATTTGTCTCTTGTGATAATCAGGCTATAACTTTCTCGAGGATCTAAATATCGCGGCGAACAACGTATAACTATAAAGTAAAACTTTATTAGGGATATTATTGCTAAGAAAAGGTGATTCTTGATATATCCCCACGCAGATATGTGAATCCTTTTGCTAAGTCGATGACAGAGTCATTTTAATGGCATGTAAATATTTATGAGAAATGTAACTAATTTTGTAAGTTTTAAAATGCAAACCATAATTTATTCAAGATATGTGATGTTGCATTATGATGATAAGCTCTCGAGAGTTGATAGGTAGTGATTGGTCCTCTCAGGACAATCATCTATTTGTTACATGCGAATAGAAGACTAACTTATAAGATAACTTTGGAAGCTATATGTATGGGATACATACCTATAGCTGAAGTCAAATCTTGATAAGTGTATCAAGATAAGATCATTTAAGAAAAGTGATCAAAAATGTTCCCACCATTTACTATATCTGTTGGAGCAGAGAATTCGTATGTTGAGTCGAGATTAGACATTTGGAATGTGCGGATCAAATCATGCGATGTTGAGGTAAACATGCGCTCTTTATTGATGAAGAGAATAACATCGTAGCATATAATTCATACCACGTGTGCTAAGGCGACAATAAGGGTAGTAGGAGAATGGATCTCTGCTTCTCTACTATGTGAGCCCTTTGAGATTATATGTTAATCTCAACATTTGCCCTTTGTGACTATTTAGGTGTCTGCTTGAAGTTTTAATCAGGGTCTGCTAGTTTAGCATGTAAACCTATTGACTATAGATGATTCGGTCTATGGAACATGACTAGGAAAGTGACTGATTAAAAAAAATAGATTCACACAAAAAAGGAAGATTAAATATGTTTACATCTTTTGAGAATTATTTACTGGTCGACCCATTTCTATTATGTATGAAAATATTTGTGAATATTAAGAATATGGAACATGTTGTAGGGGATCGTTTGAACGCTAGAGGGGGGGTGAATAGCGTCGAGCTATACATGATGGAAATTGTTCGCGTGCTTGTCTACAATTCGTGTTAGCGCAACGGAAACAAAGATAATAAAGCAATAACAAAAACACAAACACACAAACACAAGGATATAACGTGGTTCGGAACCACACGGTTCCTACTCCACGGATCGAGCTATAAAGAGCTCTAGTGATGCACACGCAATCACTAATCACAATAACTCCTTCTCGACACAAGTAGGAGGTGGAGAAACCTCGTACAAATGATTACACTAAGTAATACGAAAGATACAAGCTAATACAAATAAGAAATACAATGCATGTAAAGAAAAAATGCTTTACAAGAGCACTTTGGTTGCTTGATCTTTGATTGCCTTGGACTAGCCTTGAAGGACTGGAAAGCACCAACTATCCCCTTCAATTCGCCCAAGGAAAAATGCTGCAAAAGCCCTCCTTCCGAGCTGCCTTTATATCCTGCGTCGGGTTGAATTTCCACCGATCAGTCGACTGCCATAAGGCACCAGTCGACTGACGCCACTGTTGTCGTGAGACAACGGGTTGATCTACGCTGGAAAAAACTCCAACGGATCTCTTTGCGATCGCGCCAACATCGCAGACCGATCGCCACCGAGTCAATCGCTTAGTCCACGGAGCATTCTCGCTCGCGATTAAACTAGCAATGATCGCCGTCCCTCGCGCGACATCATTTCCGATCGCTCCAATGAGCAATGATCGAGCAATTTTAGTTTAAACCGCAATGATAACTCTAGTCGACTCACGAAATGATACTCCGCCATAATGGCGTGATCAGAACCTCAAACATGAGGTTTAAACCCAAGTATGGTTCCCCCATACTTGCTAGACTACCCTTAGCCTAGACCTAAGCCTTCTAGACACCTCCATCAGTCTCACGCCTTTCGGATCCCTCCAAGTCATCCATGACTTGTTCATCCATCGCGCTAGCCTTCAGGTGCTTCCATCGGTTATGTCATGCTAACGGTGTCTACACCGCCAAGGCACATTGGACTTATGCTGCCAAGACTCCGCTTGGACTTTATGCCGCCAACCATTGGACTTATGCTGCCAAGACTCCCGCTTGGACTTTACACCGCCAATATCAATCCTCTTGGACTTCTCAAATGCCAAGACTCAAGCTTGGACTTTTCCTTGCCAACCCATGTTAGATTTTCCATGCCAAGACCCATGCTTGGACTTTTCCTTGCCAACCTATGTTGGACTTTCCATTTGCCAAGACCCATGCCAAGTACTCAAGACTTGGATTTTCCCAATAACCACATGGTCAACCCTAGTCAACCATCAAAGTCTCCCTCGAGTCAAACTCGAGTCCGGTCAATCATGACCCGGGTCAATTGCTCCAACAATCTCCCCAACATATTAACCGACATTAATGTCAAACATCAATGTCAACATACTATGTCAAACATACTATGTCAAACATCCTATGTCAAACATCAAAACATCACTCGAGTCAAACTCGAGTCTGGTCAATCGTGACCTGGGCCGATTGCACCAACAATCTCCCCTTTTTTGATGTTTGACAAAACCAACCTTGAGTTAGGCTCTTAACTCAAATTCCCTTACCAATTTCCCAAATTGGTAATCTTAAGTTCTCCCCCTTTTTGACATACCTCAAAAAGGTTCTCTCCAAGGAGGTCAATGTCTCATGTCTCAATGAGATCTTACAATCTCCCCCTTGGTCCAAAAATATCTACGATGTCTACCATCTTCCTAGTGATAAGTCTCATATCACTCAAGAGAGGTAATCCTATTCACTCTCCCAATTTCCAAATTGGGTATCAAAAACCCATCAATTTCTCCAATTGATGACACTCTCCCAATAAGTTCTCCCCCTTCAAGAAGAAAAACACATCCATCATCCCACGATGGATACCTCCCCCTAAAGGCTTGCTTCCCCTTGACCATTGCACCAACAATGTCCTTGGGAGGTCCCTAAGCTAATAGGAACTCTAAACCATTAAAAATAAGGTTCAAAGTTCAAACTTGAACTTTCCACGCCTTAAATTTGATACATCGACCTAACACCTCTCCTAATCCATATCCAATGGATTTTCACCCTTTATAATGCTTCCCAAAGCATATTCTAGGATTAGGAGTGATTAGGAACCTTTACCATAGCTGAACACGGGCTAAACAACAACTTGGCAGTCGACTACTTACAGTTATTAGTTGAACTACCCTACATCAGTCGACTGTCATCAAGTGGCAGTCGACTGATAACTGAAATTCTCGAATTTCAACTATAAGAATCGAATTTTGACAAATCATAAGTAATTCTACGTATTTTGAAAATTCGTGAAAATTCATACGTACATTACTTATAAGCAATACAATGGGTGAAAAATATTTGAAAATTATTTTACCCATAAAATAGTGAGTTTGATACAAAACTCAAATCCATTGAAATTTTCAATGTTTTGACCATATTTTGTATCAACTCTATCAATGGTGATTGATATCAAAAGATAGACTTCACCAAGGTTTTTCAAAATGATTTTAAAATATTTTTAAAACCTTATTTTGGATCATATTCCTTGGGCTCTATGTACATGACTTATACACATGCTCTCCCAATGATCCACAAATCATATAAGATGAGTTTTGGTCCATCTAGATGCAAAAACTATGCATCTTGAACTTAACTCATATCCTAGCATCTCACATGTATCTAGGGTGTATAAATATACATACATGTCAATGTAATATGAGATGTGGGTTTTGTTCTCCCTAATCTAGGGTTTCATGCATTTTCTAAGGCAACTCTACTTGATTCCCTTATAAATGGGACTCCAAGTCATGTTATTGTCCTTACATCAATTTTAATCAATTTAAATGCATGAAATAATCATGACATAATGATAGCAAAATAAAGCATGGTCAATGATCATGATGTCATGACATATGATATAAATCTAAGCATACATGACATTAACCTTAAACCTAAGTATAATCATGACATATAAATGATAGAAATAAGCATGATGTTATGATATGACATATGACAAATCAAAGTATGACAAATAAGATATAAAAGTCTATAATACCTAAATTTTAGTCTTAATTGTCATTTGTTGGGATTAATTATATTTTGTCATATTATCAAAATATCTCCATGTGTGCTAAAAATCCAAAATGACACACTAAGACCTATAAATCTAATTGTGCCAATTTGATTGATTTTTCATAATTCCAAGAATGTATTGGCACATCCTAAAATCTTTTAGGATCAAACATCAAATCTATTTCCAAGGTATCCATAACCTTGAAAATAACCTAGAGTGTCACCTTTACCATGGTTAGGTTAACTACTCTTCCATTTAAAGTTAGCACACCCTAAACCCATTTAGCGTGAATCTATCATGCTCTTAGGAACCCAAAATCTATTTGAGCTCCTAGGGTTAATTAGGTATTCCTTAGGGATAACCTTCCTAGATACCTTCCTAATG
The DNA here is from genome assembly GCA_025175895.1 of Wurfbainia villosa. Classification (NCBI taxonomy): domain Eukaryota; kingdom Viridiplantae; phylum Streptophyta; class Magnoliopsida; order Zingiberales; family Zingiberaceae; genus Wurfbainia; species Wurfbainia villosa. Next base: position 3,684,508 of record JAKLTH010000147.1, read on the forward strand.
ACCCTCCTAGGCTTGGTAGCCTTGGTCATTGTGGTCTTGCCTAGGTTAACCTTAGGGATTGCCTCCCTAGTAACCTTCTTAGTGGTCACCCTAGGTTTCTTCGAAACCCTAGCCACTAGGCACTTACCATGGTTACTCTTAGGGATAACTTCCCTAATAACCTTGGTCTTCCTAGACCTAGTTTGTGTTCCATAATCAAATGGAACACTATTATAAGTCACCTTAGGCTTAGGTTTGTGACTCAAACCTTTCTTGCCCTTGGTTGACTTTTGTCTTTTAGGTCCTAAGTGTTGACTTTGAGATTTGGACCCTTGACTTTGACCACTAGACCCTTGAAATTGATTTTGTATATTCCTAAGGATCTTTTCCAATTTCTCAAGCCTTGACCTCAAGGCTTGATTTTCTAACTCTAATTGCCCAATTGTTTTTTGATTAGGTTCTTGAGTATGGGACTTCCTAGGCATATGCCTAGTCCATTTAGGATTGAGACCTAGATGCTCTTGTACCTTTCTAATGGTCTCCCTAGGTAGAATTTGTCTAGAATTATTTGACCTAGGATTGTCCTTAGGTGAAATATTTCTAGGGACATTAGTCCCAAATTTCTCCTTTTCTTAAGATTGACTTTCTTAGCTCCTAAGTAATATTCTCTATTTCTAGTATGCTCTTTATGATAAATAGCAAGACTATTAAAATTATTCCTAGCATACTTTTGACTAGAATTTAAAGAACAAGCATTGTTTAAATATACCTTAGGGTTAGCTATAGAAGCTCCCCCTACTTGTAATGCTCCTTCTTGCCCCTTCTTCTTCCCCTTTGGGCATTGACTCTGGTAATGTCCCGGTAGTCGACATTTGAAGCAAATCACTTGTTCCTTGCTCTTTTGCATTGAGGGACCGACATCTTTGACCTTTGGCCCCGGTGGAGCTTTTCTTATTTTCTTTGGGCACTTGCTCTTATAGTGCCTAAATTCCCTACACTCAAAACACATAATATTATTTTTATTTTGAATTACGGTATTTGAGTTACCTATGGTGGTGGTAGGTGCTGGAGTTGGAGCTTCTTCATCTTGACCGGATATGGAAGCTTCTTCTTGTTGCTCCGGAGTGAAAATTCTTTTCTCCCCCTCAATCCTAGAGGTGGAGGTTTCTTCTACTTCTTCTACCTCCTCTTCCACTGATCCGGAAGTTGACTCCTCTTCAACTTCCGACTCCTCAAGCTCTTTAGATGATGATGTATTTGCTTGAGCTTGAGAGGGTGAGCACTCCTCTTCTTCTTCTTCTTCTTGGATTGATGATGAATTTTCATGAAGCTTGGTCAAATCCCTCCATAGCTCCTTGGCATCCATGTACTCACCTAGACTACACAAGAAGTCATTAGGAATTAAATCAAAAATGAAATTGATTACCTTCTTGTTTTTCTCAAATCTTTGGAGTTGATCTTCACTCCATTTCTTCTTCTTGAGGAAGCCACCTTTTGGTCCTCGTGGATACTTAAATCCCTCCATTAATAAGGACCATTCCTCAAGGTCTCTCATCATCAAAGAATTTTCAATACTCGCCTTCCAAGAATTGAAGCCTTCTCGTCCATATAAGGCATAAGGAATTGGAGTGTTGATATCTCATCCCAATTGTTCTTGAACTTCCATCTTCACCCTCTAGTGTGCTCCCTTGGTTGTTAAACCTTAAAGAGCGGCCTCGCTCTGATACCACTTGTAGGGGATCGTTTGAACGCTAGAGGGGGTGAATAGCATCGTGTTATACGTGATGGAAATTGTTCACGTGCTTGTCTACAATTCATGTTAGCGCAGCGGAAACAAAGATAATAAAGCAATAACGAAAATACAAACACACAAACATAAGAATATAACGTGGTTCGGAACCACACGGTTCCTACTCCACGGATCGAGCTCTAGTGATGCACATGCAATCACTAATCACAATAACTCCTTCTCGACACAAGTCGGAGGTAGAGAAATCTCGTACAAATGATTACACTAAGTAATACGAAAGATACAAGATAATACAAATAAGAAATACAATGCATGTAAAGAAAAAACACTTTACAAGAGCACTTTGGTTGCTTGATTTTTGATTGCCTTGGACTAGCCTTGAAGGACTGGAAAGCATCAATTATCCTTGATTCGCCTAAGGAAAAGCCGCAAAAGCCCTCTCGAGCCGCCTTTATATCTGCGTCGGCCGATTTCACGACGCCATCGCCATAAGGCACTAGTCGACTGATGCCACTGTTGTCGTGAGACAACGGGTCGATCCACGTTGGAAAAAATTCTAACGGATCTCTTTGCGATCGCCAACATCGATCGCCGCCACCGCGTAGTCGACCGTCCAAGAGCTATGGATCATTACGTGCCGGCTCACGACTAAACTAGCATCATTGAGTCGCCGCCCTCGATCGACGCCGCCATCGACATCAGTCGATTGCTCCAATGAGCAGTCGACTGCCAGAGCAATTTTAGTTCTAAATCGGCAGTCGAACTCTAGTCGACTCACGGCAGTCGAACCGGCCATAATGGCAGTTGACTGTCAACCTCAAACATGAGGTTTAAACCCAATTATGGTTCCCCCATACTTGCTAGACCACCCTTAGCCTAGACCTAAGCCTTCTAGATACCTTCATCAGCTTCACGTCTTTCGGATCCCTCCAAGTCATCCATGACTTGTTCATCCATCGCACTAGCCTTCAGGTGCTTCCATCGGCTATGTCATGCTAACGGTGTCTACACCGCCAAGGCACATTGGACTTACGCCGGCAAGACTCCGCTTAGACTTTACGTCGCCAACCATTGGACTTATGCTGCCAAGACTCCCGCTTGGACTTTACGCCGCCAATATTAATCCCCTTGGACTTCTCAAATGCCAAGACTCAAGCTTGAACTTTCCCTTGCCAATCCATGTTAGACTTTCCATGCCAAGACCCATGCTTGGACTTTTCCTTGCCAATCTATGTTGGACTTTCCATTTGCCAAGACCCATGCTTGGACTTCCCATGCCAAGTACTCAAGACTTGGACTTTCCCAATAACCACATGGTCAACCCTAGTCAACCATCAAAGTCTCCCTCGAGTCAAACTCGAGTCCGGTCAATCATGACCCGGGTTGATTGCTCCAACAATCTCCCCAACATATTAACCGATATTAATGTCAAACATCAATGTCAACTCACTTTGTCAAACATACTATATCAAACATCCTATGTCAAACATCAAAACATCACTCGAGTCAAACTCGAGTCTGGTCAATCGTGACCTGGGCCGATTGCACCAACACATGCTCTTGACTTGATGGTCATTATGAGGGATTAGAGATGTTCATATTGATGTAAGTGGAGATTATTTAATCTGGGCAAATAGCAAGACATGATATCGAGGAAAATGATTAAGTACCACCAGGATAAAGATTTAGTACCACCTGGTAAATGGCTGTGAGCCACCTGGAGGATGACAATGGGTCATCAGGTGAGTGACTACGTGTCATTCAGAGAATGATTATATATCATTTGAGGAGCGACTAAGTTAGGTGTAACAATTTTTCTTAGTATTGATCGCTCTATGAGCAGCTATGTAAGGTATAACAACTTTCTTAGCATTGGATTGCTTAGTGTGCTTGCTATCGCACGAGCCATTTTCTTAAGTATGAATTGGTTGTTCTAATAGTCTATGTGACTATTAATCTCTGTTCTGCTAGTCTTATGGGACTATGATCTCCGATACGATTCTGGTCTATGTGACTGGATACTTCTATTAATCATTTGGGACTAATGACTCCGGCTCTATTTAGTCTATTTGACTAAATACCTCTTATTGGACTATGTGGCCATTTTGTCTATGTGACATGCTTTGGACGAGTGAGAGATGTAACCGCTTATCTGCGGCACACGCTTGCTTTTTACAGCGTGTCGTAGATCTCTACCCCTTTATAAGGGTGTGCATCAAAGCGATGGGAGAAGAAGTCTTGTGTCGAAAGTAGTGAAGTCGGAGAAAAGAGGGAACACCAAAGGCAGCTGGAATTTGTCTTGTGGAGAAGGAGGTTCTTTCCAGTGTGATCGATCCTCAGATCGCGAGCAGAAGCCATCATCCGATCAGTACCGGAAAGTGAAGAAGTTTACTGACGATCACTGTAAGTTTCATTACAACTTCAATATTTCATTTCTATCATTTAATTTGCTTAGATTAACTCTAAGAGATGCGAAAATTACCAACAAATACTGAAGCTCTGATACCATTGTTGGTGATTTTCGCATCTCTTCGAGTTAATCTAAGAAAATTAAATGATAGAAATGAAATACTGAAGTTGTAATGAAATTTATAGTGATCGTCAGTAAACTTCTTTGCTTTCTGGTACTTATCAGATTATGGCTTTTGCTCGCGATCTGAGGATCAATTACACTGGAAAGAATTCCTCCTTCTCCACAAGACAAATTCCAGCCACCTTTGGTGTTCCCTCTTTTCTCCGACTTCACTTCGCTCGCCTTTCAAGCAGCGCCTTCTCTTCCCATCGCTTGACGACACCCTTATAAAGGGTGTAGATTATATGCACGGCGCGCCAACAGATTGCAGAAGCGCGTGCAACGCTTGCAAAAGAACGCAGCACACTGCAGCCGTAATAAGCGGTTACACATCCCGATAAAACAATCTTGCGAGGAGAAAACATCAAGTTTGTTTTCGAGAAAAAAACATATTATCATACCATACTCGGTCATATAAGTGTTGTAACAAATCAAATATTGATTATGTCACATAATTGTGGTAACAAACCAAATATTTATTACTTACTTCAATATTATAATCTGGACATTATGCAGTCTCAATGTTCTCACAGTTTTAAATGTTGGAATCAGTAAGGCATTAACCTGCGTTGGTGAAGTCTGAGAGCTTCCTGTCTTTTTCTAGTTGTTGGTGATAGACTGATAGTTGTAATTCCAAGGGAAGACATTTTGTTTCTCCAAAGACTTCTTGTAGAATCTTGTGGTGATTTAATATGTGCCTTTAAGGCTTTTTGGTGTTACAACCAAATTGACCATTAAATGATTGTTTGTATGCTCCCGTGACAACTTGAAGGCATAACATCCTCATCAGGCAAAGAAGTTTGACAGAGAGTTCCAAAAAAAGGTAGTAAGTGTTCGACGATCTATGCCAGAGATAGGAAAGGTGGTCTAAATTTGAAAGTAAGAAATTAAATCAGACTTATCTGTTGAGAAGCTTGAGTTGATACTCTCAAATTGTCGGCCCTAGAGGTTAGGCCAAGCTCAGCTGTCAAGTTCGAGTGCCCAAATTGGGAGTCTGAATATTGAGCACCTAAGTCATTGAGACTGAGGGCCAAGTGTCCGAGTTGTCGACGTCGAGTGTCGAGCACCCGAGAGTTGAGCCCGAGGGCTAAGTGATCGAGTCGTCAAGGTCGATTGTCGATTGCACTAACAAAATCAGCCTCGATATGCAGCTTATAAAAGAGAGTTTTAGGGATGTTTGAAAGTGTCAATTCTTGGGATTATGGATGAGAGTGTTGCTCATTTTCAGCCCCTAAGTGAATCCAAAAATAATAAAAAATACTCAAAGTAAAGGTCATTGTGTAAATTATTATTTACATTGAATTTTACTCTTCTTTCTTTCTATCTTTGTAATTTTTCTTATTTAATTATAAGAAGTTTATGTACCTTCAAAAGGTATTCGAAAAGGAGATAGATTAGTGGACTATCGCTAGGATATTAGGCCATGGAATAGAAACTAGGTGTTTTAAATCATATAAATCAATTTATCTTTGTGTTTTTATATTTGTTTCTGTTGTTAACATGTTGTAGACAAGATCGCAATCAACGTATGACAAATCAAAAATTACTATTCACCCCCTTTAGTAACGTAATGATCCGAACAAGTGGTATCAGAGCAAGCTCTTCCTGGGGACCAGATTGGTTCTAGGTGATCAGATTGGTTCCAGACTATCAGAATCTAAGTGCAGGTTGAATCCAAATCAAGTCCAGGTGCATGATGACATAACACTCAAAGAGTAGTTGTCTATGGTGTCTATCACGCCAGCACCCAATTGATTGAAAGGAGTCTAGGCAACTAGAAAAGGATGAAAACTGGTAGAGTCAGACTAATAAGGTATTGCAGAAGTTCTGCCACGTTAATATTCATATGACTAGAAGTGGATGAAGATCGAATTAGTCGGACTCGATTGAGGTCGAGCTAGGGACACCCGGATGGACAAGGAGAGATATTGTTAATGTAATCGATCTCGGATCAGACTAACCAAGATGGTTAAGGATTTTGACATTAGTTGATTGAGTGAGAAGTTAAATAGATTAAGGTTGACCGAATACTTGACAAATAAGCAAAATATAAGTAGGTCGTTGTTGACTATGCCCTTAGCATAAGAGAAGTGAAATCCAAGTGGATCGTAGAGAACTAGACATTTGGCACGGGAGAGGTGAAGTTCAAGTAGATCATAGAGGATCAGATAATTGGAATAAAACGAGAAGCAAAGTCCAAGTGGATTATAGAGGATTGAATATTAAAGTCCTAGCAGATCATAAAAGATCGGATGTTAAACATGCGGATGAAAGTCGGAATAGGTTAGGAAGTACCAAATGTTAGGCGTGAGATAAGAAGGCTAAACGGGTCAAGGAGGACTATATGTTTGGAAATGTTAAAGTCTTGGTATATCCAAGTTAACTAGATGTTTGACACAAGAAATAAAGTCTAAATAAATTAAAGAAGACCGATTATTTAGCATGAGTGAAATTTTGACAGGTCAAAAATAACTGGATGTTAGGCATGTGAAGTTTTAGCATATCATAGTTGATCAAATTAATACTAGACAAGTGAAGTCTTAGCAAATTAAGAATGATCAAATACTAGACGAGTGAAGTCTTATTAGATTGCGATCAATCAGATACTAGGCAAAATACAATTTCAACCTTGGTGATGCGGCACGGATTATTTTTCTCCTCGATCTTGTGCCACCGAGGAAGGGGTCCTCTCCGACCGCATCAGTAAATTTGAATGTGTCCTGAAAATGTTAACACGAGTTAAACCGTCGCCGGCCTACCCGGCGACGACACTCCGATGCTTAAGTTAGGTCGAATATTAATGAAAAAAAATATATTAAATACAGTAACAAAAATGTAAAAAAGAAAAAGAAAACGTATCTCATGTGTAGTTAGAAATATACGAGAGCCCATCTGATAAAGCTCCATTCTGACTTTTCTTTGACCGTAGATGTTATTAGATGATGCGGAATGGATGCATGCATAAATGGCACAGCAATAAATCTCCCTTAATGAGATCACAACTCTTGACTTAGATCTTTCCTCAGCGAGTGATAAATAATAAACAAGTGAGGCTTTGTTCTCTGTTATATAGTCCATTTCTTGGAATTCTCCCCTTCTTTCTTGACCACGTTCCATAAGAGACTCAATATATTCCTTTGGAGTAGCATTTCAATCTTAACAAATGGTTCCTCAATGGATTTTCTCTTTCCAGATTCTGGAAGTAAAGCAGGATTCGAGCACTCAATAGTTTCTTCTGTACAATTGACTCTGAACCTGGCAAAGAGCTTCCAACTCATCTTCCAAAGTGAGTGATAGCATCATCAACCTTGGCATCTGCAACTGATCTTATTGAAGCAGAAAAGTATCCCTCGGCATAAAGTTCAACGACTTGTATTTGATTGGGCCAGAGAACACCAATTTCATCAACATAATAATCCTTCCCATGGAATTTCGCAGAAGAAGCTGTCCGTGAATGGAGAAATCTGTCCGGAACTGGAAATTGTTGTTGGAGGCTGAAAGAAATCGTATGAAGACTATAAGATGTTGTAAAAAGAGGTGGAGCGTCGTAGGGGGTTGCCCGAAGATGGTGGATGTTGTCCGGAGGATGAGAATGCTGCATGGAGGTTGGAAATTGCTGCAGGAGGGTTGTGATGGTGCTGCCGGAGGATAAATTGTGATGACAAGCTAAAAAGAAAGGGAATCCTCTTCTCATCTTCAGCCGGAGATAAGGTCGGAGGATGATGGTGGAGGAAATGGTCGATCGAAGGAGAACATCCCTTTTTCCAATGGTTGTCGATGAAGATGTTGAAGTTGGCCGCGCGGCAGCAACAAGAGAAGAGAGAGGCTCACCCAGATGATCGCCTTCTGCCCCCCCCCCTTTTGTGTGCGTCCAGAAGCTCCCCCTCCTTCGGAGAAAAAAGAAAAGATCTCCTCCTTTAAACCCTAGCCATCCCTTTTATATCTCCTCTCATGGGTCGGGCCCTTATTTCCGTATATGGGCTAATATTTATCCCATATCACAGGTAACCCCCCTAAACAGTCAGACGAGTCACTCTGACAAGTCTGACTTCAACCTTATCACTTTATCGTCTCGAATCGGATCATATCTCCTCTCCTTGTTCATATATTCAGGGATATTATACACATCTATAACGTCCGGAGATCTGTCTCGGCTGAATGAAAAATTTACAGGTTCGAGGATTTACGAACTGTCTCAGATGGAGATAATAAGACGATTGATGCGAGGGCTTACGAATAGCCTCGGGTGAATATAATAAAATAATTGATTCGAGGACTTACAAATAGCCTCAGATGAATAAGAAAATAAGTGAATACTCGAAGCGAGGACTTACGAATCACCTCGAATAGATATAAGAGAAGGACTTCCGAATCCTGACTCGGAGGAATAAAATAAGAGCTAGCTGAGAACGCCTCAATCGAATAACATAAGATCCACTTCAGAATACCTCCGAGCCGCCTGAGTTCAGACCACTTCAACCCAAAGAAATAAAATAACCCCCAACCAGATACGTCTCAGTGCTAGATGACATAACAGCAAATTCAAGAATACCTCGGCCTAATAGAATAAGAGCTGACCCGAGATACCTGGGTTGAATAAAATAATATCCGCCTCATAACACTTAGCTACATAGAATAAGAGCTGACACAAAAATGCCTTGACCGAATGATATAATACCCCTTTGAGAACCATCCGGATGAATAAAATAAAAGCTGGCTAAGAATGCCTCGACTAAATGAAATAATACTCACTTCAGAATATCTCGGATGAATAAAAATAATATCTGACTCAGAGTGTCTCGCCGAAATGAAATAAGACCTCCTTCAGTTCAGTTTGATTGAATAAAATAATTGTAAACCTAGAACGACTTGCTCGGAGCAATTTGACTTAAAGAAATAAAATACCAACTGGCCTGATATATCTCAGCTAGACTGAATAAAATAATGTCCGCCTCACAATACTTCCATAAAAGAATTAGCTAGCTTCACCTGGACTATACTGAATAAAATAATATACACCTCCCAACACTTCAATAAAATAAGAATTGATCCGACAATGCATGGGATGTCTCATAACATACTCATAAAATGAAGTAATGACCACATTGAAATGCCTCGGCTGAATAAAAATAAAAACTCCCTTCATATCAACACTTCACAAGTAAACAAATGAATACTCTTCTCCTCGATCGACTAAATATAGAATCATACTCCTCCTGCTTTGCCAGTGCCCGAGGAATGTAAACTTCAGTTAATGTCGAGCTGAATAAGAACGTAGACCGATTGGAGGACTTACGAATTGCCTTTGTACGCCGTGATAATAAACTCCGCCATTCTTCCGAAGTGCATCTTATCATAAACCCAACTCCTCCGATCCGCCATCACACGGGGATAATAATAATACAGATGAGTGAATACTCAACTCTTCTGATTCACCACCACACGGGGATAATAATAATATATAGCCGAAGAAATGTTCAACTCTTTCGATCCACCACTACACGACGATAAAATAAATAATATATAGCTGAAGAAATGTTCAGCTCTTCCGTTTCAACATCGCACAGGGATAAAATAATATATAGCTGAAGAAATATTCAGCTCTTCCATTCCGCCACCAAACGAGGATAAAATAATATATAGCTGAAGAGATGTTCAGCTCTTCCGATCTGCCACCACACGGAGATAAAATAATATATAGCTGAAGACATGTTCTGTTAAATACGGAAAAATTAAGATATAAAATTAAATGGCTAAAATTTCGGGGAAATAATCCTAGGGATTATTTTCGAGATTTTTAGGAATTTTTAGAAATTTTTCTGGATTTAAACGGACTCCGTACGAGATTTTTACGGGGATAAAATAAATAGGCTTTTAAAGGGGTTTGTTTAGACTAGTTAATGGGGTTAATTAACCTAGGTTATAAATCTAGGTTTTTAACTTCCTAATTTCCCTAGTTTTCTTTCCCCTCCGCGCCCGACGCCCTTTGCGGTTTTCCTTCTCTTCGCGACATCTTCTTCCCCGACCTTGTGACACCGACGCCACACCTACTCCTCTCCAAGATTCCGGCCTTCCACGCGCTGCAGGCCTTAGACGCCCGCCACTCGCGATCGGGCATCGCCACTCTTTCTCCGATTCTCGTCCTTCCTCGCGGTCGAGTCTTCTTCTTCCGCGGCCGGCCACGCGAACCCCTTTCGCCGTTGTCGCCCTTGCACGGCGCCTTCTTCTTCCGACGACGGTACCGCAAGCGCCGACGCTCTCCTCCGCTGCCGCCAGCTAACCGCTGACGAGCAGACCTCTGCCCGACGCGAGCGACGCCGCCCGATGCGAGCACGGCGCCCGACGCCACCCGACGTGAGCACCGGCGCCCGACACCACCGCGCCGCACCGAGCACCGCCGCGCGACGCCCCTCTTCTCCTCCGCAAGCGCCACCTTCCCTTCACGTCTGCCGCCAGCAGCCGACGACGAGGCCACGCCGAGCCTCCTCTGCCCTAGATGAGGAGCGCCGGCCTCTACGGCCATAGGACCGCCGAGCCTCCTCTGCCCTTCTCTTCGGTGGTTGCCGGAGTGGGCGATTAGGGCAAATCGGGTGAGGTTGTTGCCGGTGGGGGAGCTGCCCTTCTGGCCGAGCATCACCGGAGCAAGGTAAGGGGTTAACTGGGGTTTTGTCTAATCCCTACGGTATGTTTCGGTGATTTGACAGTGATTGTGTTTGGGCAGTGATTTAGGGCAACAAGGAAATTTCGAATCGAAAGGGCTGGGAGGTTCCAATCGCAGTATATCTCGAGCCATCTCTTATTTGGTTTTGGTTTGGATTGGGGGTGGTGTGGGTGAATAAGGCTCGGCGTGAATTTAGGAAATGGAGTTGGGATCTGATTTGGGGGAAGTGGTTGTCGGTGGAATTCCTAGGGCGGGTGAGCTTGATTGGTCGATTTGGGTTGATTCGGGTGTTATTCGGTTGATCGGTATGGTATTCGGAGGATATGAGATTTGGGTGATATTGTTTGATCTTGAGGATTTTTGGTAGGTGATGAATTAGGTTAATTGATTATGACTTAATTGGGATAATTGGGTTATGAGGGAAATCGATTAATTATTCGATTTGTCATTGAATTGCATATTGTGCTTAACAATAGTCATGCTTTATCGTTTGATCACAGCGGAGTTCGATCGTGACGGTTTCATTCTTACGGATATATATTCAGGCGGGTACTTTGACTTATCTTTTAGATATAGTCAAGTTGATATGTTAGTTAGGATAGCATGCAATACTTTTCATGTTTATATGCCTAGTATGCTTAGTGCCTACTTGCTACATGCATTTGATCGATGATTATATCTTCCTGTTTTATTGGATCATGGTTGCTTGGATCGATTATATGCACTTATTGACTTTGCATATTATTCGGATGGATATTTGTAGTTGGATTTACATGCTTTAGTATCATGCACCATCTTGCATGATTGCATCGGTAGGTTCCATTATTGTTGAGCCCATGACTAGTTACATGCTGCGCACCGCCACTCATGGGTTAGTGGTACATCGAGGGTGTGTCGCGATTGCTCTGTCGAGCTCATTGACCGCTCATGGGTAGCGACGAGGCGCGTGGTAGCGGGCGGGGATCCCTCCTCCGCCTATGACACGGAGATGAGAGAGCTTAGCTCCCCACTATGTTTGGGGGGGAGGATAGGTGTACTCGACAAAGATCCCGTCCACTCGGCACTCAGAGCGATGATGGCAGAGTGCGATTGTCATAGCCCTACCCACTCGGCTTCACCATTGTGTGAGGCGGTGATAGCGTCGGGGTGACCATGTCATTGGCACGGCATGCATTTTGCGGATTGCATTTGTATTGTGTTCTTTGCATTATTGTATTGATGCCTTGGATGTTGCATATGATTGACATGCATCTGATTCATATTCTTATATGGTGATGACTTTATCTCTTATAGTAGGGCACATGCTCCTATATCGAGTAGGAGACTCGGTGAGTACAAATCCTTTTGCATTTATTTCTTGCTTACCATATATATGAGATCTTGGCATGATTAGTATTGTTAGCTATTTCTTGCTATTCATATCTACTATACATGAGTTCTTTGAACTCACCCGTTGATTCATTTTTATTTCGAGGATGAAGGTCGTCGAGAGTCAGATTGCCAATCCCCTCGTCGAAGTGGATAGGTTTTATTGGTCTTATGGTTTTGGATCTTGTATAGAAGAGATGTTTAGGTCCTGATGTTTTGGTTATGTACTCGTGGATTTGTGGTGTCCTTGTAGACCTTTATTCGGATTTTATTCCGGTTGGTTTTGGTTGGGTTATTCCTGCTCAGATGGCAGAAGGGGTAAGTCTAGTTAGTGTAGACTTATATTTACCTTGATTTGTTGGCCTGAGGCCTATTTGATTACCTGCATGTGATGTTTGGATTCCGGTCGTGTTGACCGATGTATAGTGGCCGTGTAGGCTTTGTATAAAAATTGATATTGTCAACCGTACAGGGGAGATGCTGCCGGATTTTTGTCTGGCGGGGACTCCCTCGGGGCGTGACAATTTATTTGGTATCAGAGCGTAGGTTTCCGAGTTCCTTAGGGTCTTTGGGTTTATGGAGTTCGCCAAGTTTGGTAGTTAAGCTGGGTATTTTCGGAGTTATGCAGTTCCGCGATTTTTATGTTTGGAAATTGAGGTATTATTGTGAGTCGATATGGGGATTTAGCGACAGGACATCTCGGACGGCTAACGTAAATAAATTCTAGAAAATTTCCTAGATTTAGTACATATTTATATTGGTTATGCGGTGATATCATGTTTTATCTAGTATTGTTTTAACCTGATATCTATTGGATTGTTAGATTTTTAGGTTGCTGGTTTATAGATAGCATTTGGTTATAAATTGCTATTACTGCTATACGTAGCTTGTTATCATTGTGATATAAATGATAAGATGTATTGGTAGATGTTTACCTCTTAGGATTTGACTAGTATTAGGATTATTAGACTAGTTGAATAATATGACTAAGATGGATAAATTCGTAGAAGGTATGAGGACATGATTACATAGCTTATGTAGTTTAGAGTATATATAAGCATCTGATGCTTTATTTATATATTGCCTCGACTTTGTTCTGGCATTGACTTTGATCTGGCATGGCCCTTTAGTTATACTCTAATTAATTTCAGCCATTGATTCCCATTAGTAGGACTATGCTGTCGTTTATTAGACAGCATGTTATATGTTTATGGTTATGAGTTTTTGCGGTGGATATCATGATTAAGACTAGTAGAAATAGAATAACTTAGATGAAGTTATTCTGTAGGAGCGGATCTCAGAAATGAAACAACATTAGTGGAACCCTAGGTGTTGGAACCCTAGGCGTAATGATCCGGATGTGCATATTGGTATATGTGATTACCCATTTACTGTTTCAGTGATATGGTGATCGGAGGTCGAATGATTAGGATGCGATTAATCCTTACTATATCTCCCATTCTTGGTTGAGAGAGAGAGTCTGCAGTAGAGTCTCTCTATAGGTAGGCGTTTCTTGTTAGTTGAGACGAAACCCTATGATTAATTGTCTCGACGCGATTATTAGTGGACTTATGATTTTGATCGACCTTGATACCGATCATGTTGGAAGGGTTGGAAGGCTAGATTTAATCATCTAGACTTATTTATTTATAAGTTGATGATCTTTACCGACTTTGGTAAACGTTTGGTATTAGAGGTGTTGAAACCCTCGCTTGATCGCCTCAAGGGGCTTAATTGTAGATCGATGATCTTTGTCGACGTTGAAAGTCGATTTATGCGGGATGTATTGGATAAGCCTAGACTTAACAACCTAGAATAATCGACTGCTCACGCGACCTATTGGTGATAGTATGCAAATGTCTGCAGTCGATAATTAGATATTTATATACTGCTTGTTTACCCACGAATCTCATTCATGGTAGCATATAATTGCGCGTAGACCGTGCTATTGATTGTCGGCCCATGGGTTTCGTTCGCGGTAGCTCATAGATAGTTTCCTTTTTGTGCGAGAGCCACGAGACTTTGTCGTGGTATCTGGATGTGCACTGCTTGTTGCAGTGGTTGTGTATGTTGCGAGTATATTTGTATACCGCTGATCAGGATAGTTGTAGACTGATATTAGTACTCTAAGGTTGGGTTACTTTAGCTTGTTCCCTGTGACTTCCATTATGTGCATTATGATTATGCACTATTGTCTATACATCCACAGAGTGGTTGTACTTATCCCCTCCTCATTTATCCTCTAGGTTAACTGATGGAGGACGTGTCATGTTGACCTACCTTCGAGTCGCTCAGAGGGTTCATTGCCGTGCTTGTCCCACTGCATCGTCGAGATGCCGCTTTGTTTACTTTATTGGTATTGCATTCTATTTATGCACTTTGGATTTTTGGTCGCAATTGGATTTGGGGTCATAAAACTATTTTACTTTGATTGATATATGTTTAGTCGTGCATGCATGCAGTTATTGAAATACTTATATTTCTATAATTATTTCGAGGTTTTTACCAGAATTGCTCAATGGATTCTTGATATTGTCACTAAGGTGCTACCTTGTCATTTGGATGACGGATATGCCCCCAGGACGTGACAATTTATTGGTTTGCGGTTTTGGTTTGCGGGTTTTGTGTTTCGAGGATTTGATTTCCCTTGGATTTTTGGGAGTTCTTGGGTTTTGGCACCAGACGAGCTGAAGGATATCTCTGAGCTATAGGAAAAGTATTGTCTTTAGTAGTTACGGTACTTTTGTGGCTAGGAAAACTATTGACTTAGTGAAATTGCCCCTACTCATGTTCGGGGACGAGGTCGATAACGTATTGATCTTGAGGAATCTAATGATGATTTCAGAGGTACGGATTCTTTAGAGGTGCCGACTGATGTCGAATAAGGAGGCTAGGGTTAGACCCGCTAGCCACCCATTAGGAGGACAAGGAGTAAACCCTCGGAGAATATCAGTCCATACTAATAGTGATTTGGTTATGGATTAGGCGATATGCCTACACTTGTCAAGACGATGAAAGATCGCTTTTATCTTATTATAGGAGGTGTTGTATGGGATATTTATCTCCCAATATTTCTTCCAGAGAAGATCCTAACTCTTGGTTAAAAGAGATGAACCTTTGAGGTTATACGATTTTCGATGATGGAATGTGGTAGTGGTAGAAGGAAATGATTATCCTTCATGGTGGATTGAGGATCTATTTAGATCAGCTATAGGACACCTGTGTATACTCTAGGATTGATTTATGATTGGTGTGTTGATATTGTAGTGACAGGGTGTCATACAATTATCAAAGTTATAGGGATGATTGATATATCATCAGCCTAGAGTAAAGAGGATGCAGGTGTATAGTGATGACAATTTCATACTTGGTATGAATTGTACGAGGTTTGATTATCTTGTTTGACTTATGACGACTTAGTCGTCCAGGGATTTAGGAAATCGTGTATTCTGGACACGATTGGATCATTTATGATGGTGGCAGTTGGAGTTGAGCACTCGGCCATCGTAGGTGATGATTTTCTGGTATTGATTTGATTTATTATTACCATAGATATGGATAGGATGCTCTAGTGGTACTACACCGCTGACGGGTAATGGAATTTATTTAGTCTGAAGCTTGTGAAACTAGTTTCAGGGCTCAGACGATGGTTGACTTTTACACCAGAGTTGTTTGATCATTCTCGGGTGGAAGGAAGGGTATTGTATGCGGATGCAATGTTTCAGAGAATGGAGCGCTTCGCTTTAGTTGATTGAGACGTATCCTATGGTTACGTCAAATGAGGAACTACGAGATGGGTTGTCATATATATATATGACGTGGACTAGTAGGAGTTGTTATGTTGTTTTGTAGAGATGAGCAGATATGCTTACGAGGTTTTAGCTAGCTACTGTGTAGTTGCATTTGAATTTCGGAAGAGTTATTATTGATTCGGGAACAACAGATAGATTCCTGTTGTGATGATAGAGAGCATTTACCATAGAGTTGTACTCTTGCTTGCTCTAGGTTCGGAATTAGTGATAGTGGAATTTGTATGTCGTAGGTGGCTAGATAGCTACGACATCTTATTACTGAGTCCCAGTTGTGGTAGCATGTCATTGCCTGTAAGTAGTGCCTTTGACATTACTACGAGAGCCAAGAGGCTTGGTCATGATATTTTGATAAGTATTGCTGAAGATTGCAATAGGTTCTATATATGCGATGTATCGGATTGTATTCGGAAAATAGTAAGTGTTGAAACGTTCTCCATGGTGGAACGACATGCAGGACATAGTTGATTGTGCAGTCTGGTGTACAGTGTGTCAATTAGTAAAGGTGGTATATAAATAATCAGGAAGGTTCTGTACCGAGATGGACGTGAAAGCATAGTATGATGGACAGTGTTGGGAGATTATTTGGAATTCGGAAAGGACTTAGTATGATTAGTTAAGTCCGCTCATTTTCATTCGATCCATACGAGGAGTTTGTTGGATCGCTGGATAGGTTATATTGTGGCGATTTCTAGTTCATGGAGGATCTTTGAGTATCGTATGCGATAGCGATTCAGGATTTACCTTAGGATTATGGTAAAATCTTTAACAGGTCACGGATATAGAGCTCCACTCGGGTACAGTGAGATACTTATGATAGATGGTCGATATGAAGATACTATTCATACTCTGGAAGAGCTACTAGAAGCAAGTGTGATTTGATTTTAAGGGATATCAGTAACCCCACTTAGTCACTTGAGGTGTGACTTGTCTCCAGATGCTTGAGATGGTTATAGGGACATCTCGTACTTATATACGAGTAGGAAATTTGGGGACCAAATTTTTATTAGTGGGGGAGAATGTTAAATACGGAAAAATTAAGATATAAAATTAAATGGCTAAAATTTCGGGGAAATAATCCTAGGGATTATTTTCGAGATTTTTAGGAATTTTTAGGAATTTTTCTGGATTTAAACGGACTCCGTACGAGATTTTTACGGGGATAAAATAAATAGGCTTTTAAAGGGGTTTGTTTAGACTAGTTAATGGGGTTAATTAACCTAGGTTATAAATCTAGGTTTTTAACTTCCTAATTTCCCTAGTTTTCTTTCCCCCTCGCCACGTTTGCGGTTTTCCTTCTCTTGACATCTTCTTCCCGACCTTGCGCCGCAGACACCGACGCGCCGACCACTCCTCTGCGCAAGATCTCCGCCGCCTTCCACGCGCATTGCGTGCCTTAGACATCGCCGCCATCGCGACGGCATCGCCACTCTTCTCCGATTCTCGCCTTCCTCGCGGCCGAAGTCTTCTTCTTCCTGCGTCGCCACGCTAACCCCTTTCCGCCTGTGCGCCTTCGGCGCCTTCTTCGCTGACGACATAGCGCCGACGCTCTCCTCTCTGCCGCTTAATCGCTGACGAGCAGATCTGCCGCCGACGCGAAGCGACGCCACGATCGAGCACCGCCTCGACGCCACCCGACGTGAGCACCGGCGCCCGACACCACCGCGCACAGACCGAGCCGCCGCGACGCCTCTTCTCCTCCAGCGCCACCTTCCTTCACGTCAGCCAGAACGACGAACGCACGCCGAGCCTCCTCTGCCCTAGATGAGGCGCCGCCTCTACGGCCATAGGACCGCCGAGCCTCTCGCCTTCTCTTCGTGGTTGCCGGAGTGGGCGATTAGGGCAAATCGGGTGAGGTTGTTGCGGTGGGGAGCCGCCTTCCGCCGAGCATCACCGAGCAAGGTAAGGGGTTAATCGGGTTTTGTCTAATCCCTACGGTATGTTTCTGATTTGATGATTGTGTTTGGCGATGATTTAGGGCAACAAGGAAATTTCTTCGTGGAATCGAGTAGCTTGGGAGGTTCCAATCGCAGTATATCTCGAGCTATCTCTTATTTGGTTTTGGTTTGGATTGGGGGTGGTCTGGGTGAATAAGGTCAGGCGTGAATTTAGGAAATGGAGTTGGGATCTGATTTGGGGAAGTGGTTGTCGGTGGAATTCCTAGAGGCGTGAGCTTGATTAGTCGATTTAGGTTGATTCGGGTGTTATTGGTTGATCGGTATGGTATTCGGAGGATATGAGATTTGGGTGATATTGTTTGATCTTGAGGATTTTTGGTAGGTGATGAATTAGGTTAATTGATTATGACTTAATTGGGATAATTGGGTTATGAAATCGATTAATTATTCGATTTGTCATTGAATCGCATATTGCTTAACAATAGTCATGCTTTATCACGAGTTTTATCACGAGGCGAGTTCCCGATGCGTGGCGGTTTCATTCTTACGGATATATATTCAGGCGGGTATTTTGACTTATCTTTTAGATATAGTCAAGTTGATATGTTAGTTAGGATAGCATGCAATACTTTTCATGTTTATATGCCTAGTATGCTTAGTGCCTACTTGCTACATGCATTTGATGTATGATTATATCTTCCCGCTTTATTGGATCATGGTTGCTTGGATCGATTATATGCACTTATTGACTTTGCATATTATTCGGATGGATATTTGTAGTTGGATTTACATGCTTTAGTATCATGCACCATCTTGCATGATTGCATCGGGCCGGAGGTTCCATTATTGTTGAGCCGCCCGTAGTTACATGGCTCGCATACACCGCCACTCATGGGTTAGTGGTACATCGAGGAGTGTGTGCTGTTGCTCACGAGCTCCGCTGGACCGCTCATGGGTAGCGACGAGGCAGCGTGGTAGCGGGCAGGGATCCCTCCTCTGGCCTATGACACCAGGAGATGAGAGCTTAGCTCCCCCACTATGTTTGGGGCAGGAGGATAGGTGTACTCCGACAGCATCCTGTCCACTCGGTCACTCAGGAGCAGTGATGGCAGAGTGCACAGTTGTCATAGCCCTACCCACTCGGCTTCACCATTGCGTGTGAGCGGTGGTAGCGTCGAGGTGACCATGTCATTGGCACGGCATGCATTTTAGCGGATTGCATTTGTATTGTGTTTCTTTGCATTATTGTATTGATGCCTTGGATGTTGCATATGATTGACATGCACATCTGAGATTCATATTCTTATATGGTGATGACTTTATCTCTTATAGTAGAGGCACATGCTCCTATATCGTAGTAGGAGACTGTGTGAGTACAAACCTTTTGCATTTATTTCTTGCTTACCATATATATGAGACTGATCGGCATGATTAGTATTGTTAGCTATTTCTTGCTATTCATATCTACTATACAGAGTTCTTTCAACTCACCCGCTGATTCATTTTTATTTTGAGAGATGAAGGCTGGCCGAGAGTGTTTATTGGTCTTATGGTTTTGGATCTTGTATAGAAGAGATGTTTAGGTCCTGATGTTTTGGTTATGTACTCGTGGATTTGTGGTGTCCTTGTAGACCTTTATTCGGATTTTATTCCGGTTGGTTTTGGTTGGGTTATTCCTGCTCAGATGGCAGAAGGGGTAAGTCTAGTTAGTGTAGACTTATATTTACCTTGATTTGTTGGCCTGAGGCCTATTTGATTACCTGCATGTGATGTTTGGATTCCGGTCGTGTTGACCGATGTATAGTGGCCGTGTAGGCTTTGTATAAAAATTGATATTGTCAACCGTACAGGGGAGATGCTGCCGGATTTTTGTCTGGCGGGGACTCCCTCGGGGCGTGACATGTTCAACTCTTCCGTTCCGCCACCGAACGGGGATAAAATAATATATAGCTGAAGAAATATTCAGCTCTTCCGATCCGCCACCACACGGGGATAAAATTATATATATAGCTGAAGAAATGTTCAGCTCTTCCGTTCCGCCACCGCACGGGGATAAAATAATATATAGCTGAAGAAATATTCAGCTCTTCCGATCCGCCACCACACGGGGATAAAATAATATATAGCTGAAGAAATGTTCAGCTCTTCCGTTCCGCCACTGCACGGGGATAAAATAATATATAGCTGAAGAAATATTCAGCTCTTCCGATCTGCCACCACATGGGGATAAAATAATATATAGCTGAAGACATGTTCAGCTCTTCCGTTCCGCCACCGCACGGGGATAAAATAATATATAGCTGAAGAAATATTCAGCTCTTCCGATCCGCCACCACACGGGGATAAAATAATATATAGCTGAAGAAATGTTAAGCTCTTCTGATCCGCCATCACACGGGGATAAAATAATATATAGCTGAAGAAATATTCAGCTCTTCCGATCCGCCACCGCACGGGGATAAAATAATATATAGCTGAAGAAATATTCAACTCTTCCGATCCACCACCACACGGGAATAAAATAATATATAGTTGAAAAAATATTCAGCTCTTCCGATCCGCCACCATACGGGGATAAAATAATATATAGCTGAAGAAATGTTCAGCTCTTCCGATCCGCCACCACACGGGGATAAAATAATATATAGCTGAAGAAATATTCAGCTCTTCCGTTCCGCCACCGCACAGGGATAAAATAATATATAGCTGAAGAAATATTTAGCTCTTCCGATCCGCCACCACACGGGGATAAAATAATATATAGCTGAAGACATGTTCATCTCTTCCGTTCCGCCACCGCACGGGGATAAAATAATATATAGCTGAAGAAATATTCAGCTCTTTCGATCCACCACCACACGGGGATAAAATAATATATATAGCTGAAGAAATGTTCAGCTCTTCCATTCCGTCATCGCACGGGGATAAAATAATATATAGCTGAAGAAATATTCAGCTCTTCCGATCCCCCACCACACGGGGATAAAATAATATATAGCTGAAGAAATATTCAGCTCTTCCGATCCGCCACCACACGGAGATAAAATAATATATAGCTGAAGACATGTTCAACTCTTACGTTTCGCCATCGCACGGGGATAGAATAATATATAGCTGAAGAAATATTCAGCTTTTCCAATCCGCCACCACACGGGGATAAAATAATATATAGCTGAAGAAATGTTCAGCTCTTCTGATCCGCCACCACACGGGGATAAAGTAATATATAGCTGAAGAAATATTCATCTCTTCCGATCCGCCACCACATGGGGATAAAATAATATATAGCTGAAGAAATGTTCAGCTCTTCCGATCCGCCACCACACGGGGATAAAATAATATATAGTTGAAGACATGTTCAGCTCTTCCGTTCCGCCACCGCACGGGGATAAAATAATATATAGCCGAAGAAATATTCAGCTCTTCCGATCCGCCACCCCACAGGGATAAAATAATATATAGCTAAAGAAATATTCAGCTCTTCCGATCCGACACCACACGGGGATAACATAATACATAGTTGAGTGAAAACTCAACTCTTTCGATCCACCACCACACGGGGATAAAAATAATATATAGTTGAATAATGACTTCAACTTCTTCCGCTTCGCGGGGATAAAAATGATATAATATATAACCGAGGAAATCTCGGTTCTTCCGTTCCGCCACCACACGGAGATATCTTTCGCTTCGCGGGGATAAAAATGATATAATATATAATCGAGGAAATCTCGGTTCTTCCGTTCCACCACCACACGGGGATATCTTCCGCTTCGCGGGGATAAAAATAATATAATATATAACCGAGGAATCTCAGTTCTTCCGTTCCACCACCACACGGGGATATCTTCCGTTTCGCGGGGATAAAAATAATATAATATATAACCGAGGAAATTTCGGTTCTTCCGTTCCACCACTACATGGGGATATCTTCCGCTTCGCGGGGATAAAAATAATATAATATATAACCGAGGAAATCTCGGTTCTTCCGTTCCACCACCACACGGGGATATCTTCCGCTTTGCGGGGATAAAAATAATATAATATATAACCGAGGAATCTCGGTTCTTCCGTTCCACCATCACACGGGGATATCTTCCGCTTCGCAGGGATAAAAATGATATAATATATAACCGAGGAAATCTCGGTTCTTCCGTTCCGCCACCACACGGGGATATCTTCTGCTTCGCGGGGATAAAAATAATATATAATATATAACCGAGGAATCTCGGTTCTTCCGTTCCGCCACCACACGGGGATATCTTCCGCTTCGCGGGGATAAAAATAATATAATATATAACCGAAGAATCTCGGTTCTTCCGTTCCACCACCACACGGGGATATCTTTCGCTTCGCGGCAATAAAAATGATATAATATATAACCGAGGAAATCTCGGTTCTTCCGTTCTGCCACCACACGGATATCTTGGCCATGTGGATAAAAATAATATAATATATAAATCAAGAATCTCGTTCTTCCGCTCCACCACCACACGGATATCTTTTGGCATGGATAAAATGATATAATATATAACCGAGGAAATCTCGGTTCTTCAGTTCCGCCACCACACTGGGATATCTTCCGCTTCGCGGGGATAAAAATAATATATAATATATAACCGAGGAATCTCGGTTCTTCCGTTCCACCACCACACGGGGATATCTTCCGCTTCGCAGGGATAAAAATAATATAATATATAACCGAAGAATCTCGGTTCTTTCATTCCACCACCACACGGATATCTTGGCCATGGGATAAAATGATATAATATATAACCGAGGAAATCTCGGTTCTTCCGCTCCGCCACCACACGGGATATCTTCACCATGGGATAAAAATAATATAATATATAAACCAAGAATCTCGGTTCTTCCGCTCCACCACCACACGGATATCTTCCACTTCGGATAAAATAATATAATATATAACCAAGAATCTCGGTTCTTCCGCTCCACCACCACATCGGGGATATCTTTGGCCATGGATAAAAATGATATAATATATAACCGAGGAAATCTCGGTTCTTCCGTTCCACCACCACACGGGGATATCTTCTGTTTCGCGGGGATAAAAATAATATAATATATAACCGAGGAATCTCAGTTCTTCCGTTCCACCACCACACGGGGATATCTTCCGCTTCGTGGGGATAAAAATAATATAATATATAACCGAAGAATCTCGATTCTTCCGTTCCACCACCACACGGGGATATCTTCCGCTTCGCGGGGATAAAAATGATATAATATATAACCGAGGAAATCTCGGTTCTTTCGTTCCACCACCACACGGGGATATCTTCCGCTTCGCGGGGATAAAAATAATATATGATATATAACCGAGGAATCTCGGTTCTTCCGTTCCACCACCACACGGGGATATCTTCCGTTTCGCGGGGATAAAAATGATATAATATATAACCGAGGAAATCTCGGTTCTTCCGTTCCACCACCACACGGGGATAATCTTCCGCTTCGCGGGGATAACGACTCCGGCTGAGTAGTTGAGTGCAAGTAATTACCCTAGTCGAGTGGTCGGATAGGATGAAGTATGTTAACTCAGTCGGATGACCGAGTACAAGTAATGACCTTGACCAAGTAGTCGAAAGGGATGAAATATATTAACCCAGCCAAAGGACTAGGTGTAAGTAATTACCCTGACCAAATGGTCAAAAGGGATGAAGTATGTTAACCCAGCCGAAGGACTAGGTGTAAGTAATTATCCTGACCAAATGGTCAAAAGGGATGAAGTATGTTCTCGGATGAGCTACCGAGTGAAACAACTTACCTCGGCCAAGTGGCCGGAGAGAATGAAGTATGCTCTCGGTCGAATGACTGAGTGCAAATATCTACCCTGACTGAGTGGTCAGCTTGATATGCGGTCGAGTGACCAACTAAGTATGTATGACTAAGAAACACTAGAATGTTGAACTAAATGTAAACTTGCAAGATGAGCATTAAATGCTGAGATAATTAAATTTGAGCTTTTAAGATAGTCTAAGTGCATATATAACCATATTGTTTGTTCTCTACATATGTCTCATGTGATATATCTTCAATGGAGAAAATTTTAAATATAGCTAGAGAAATGACAAGGTATAAGAATGCAGCAAGATGTTAAAGGTAAGTATTTATATACATACTTACTGAATTTAACAACATGAAGGATTGATGTCTTCCTCCCATCGCAGAGTCATATCCAATAAAAAAGCTCTGATGAGAAATTGATCATCCTAATCAGATGATTGTATTATTATCTCAACGTCTTTCCCAGAAGTTTCCACAGACTGCGCCAACTGATGCGGCACGGATTATTTTTCTCCTCGATCTTGTGCCACCGAGGAAGGGGTCCTCTCCGACCGCATCAGTAAATTTGAATGTGTCCTGAAAATGTTAACACGAGTTAAACCGTCGCCGGCCTATCCGGCGATGACACTCCGATGCTTAAGTTAGGCCGGATATTAATGAAAAAAAAAATATTAAATACAGTAAAAATAATGTAAAAAAGAAAAAGAAAACGTATCTCATGTGTAGTTAGAAATATGCGAGAGCCCATATAATAAAGCTCCATTCTGACTTTTCTTTGACCGTAGATGTTATTAGATGATGCGGAATGGATGCATGCATAAATGGCACAGCAATAAATCTCCCTTAATGAGATCACAACTCTTGACTTAGATCTTTCCTCAGCGAGTGATAAATAATAAACAAGTGAGGCTTTGTTCTCTGTTATATAGTCCATTTCTTGGAATTCTCCCCTTCTTTCTTGACCACATTCCATAAGAGACTCAATATATTCCTTTGGAGTAAGCATTTCAATCTTAACAAATGGTTCCTCAATGGATTTTCTCTTTCCAGATTCTGGAAGTAAAGCAGGATTCGAGCACTCAATAGTTTCTTCTGTACAATTGACTCTGAACCTGGCAAAGAGCTTCCAACTCATCTTCCAAAGTGAGTGATAGCATCATCAACCTTGACATCTGCAACTGATCTTATTGAAGCAGAAAAGTATCCCTCGGCATAAAGTTCAACGACTTGTATTTGATTGGGCCAGAGGACACCAATTTCATCAACATAATAATCCTTCCCATGGAATTTCGCAGAAGAAGCTGTCCGTGAATGGAGAAATCTGTCCGGAACTGGAAATTATTGTTGGAGGCTGAAAGAAATCGTATGAAGACAATAAGATGTTGTAAAAAGAGGTGGAGCGTCGTAGGGGGTTGCCCGAAGATGGTGGATGTTGTCCGGAGGATGAGAATGCTGCATGGAGGTTGGAAATTGCTGCAGGAGGGTTGTGATGGTGCTGCCGGAGGATAAATTGTGATGACAAGCTAAAAAGAAAGGGAATCCTCTTCTCATCTTCAGCCGGAGATAAGGTCGGAGGATGATGGTGGAGGAAATGGTCGATCGAAGGAGAACATCCCTTTTTCCAATGGTTGTCGATGAAGATGTTGAAGTTGGTCGCGCGGCAGCAACAAGAGAAGAGAGAGGCTCACCCAGATGATCGCCTTCTGCCCCCCCCCCTTTTGTGTGCGTCCAGAAGCTCCCCTTGAGAAAAAAGAAAAGATCCCCTCTTTTAAACCCCACCCCTTTTATATCTCCTCTCGTGGGTCGGACCCTTATTTTTGTACATGGACTAATATTTATTTCATATCACTTGGAAATGCTAAATTAGGAGTATCAGTCAACTAATATAGATTAACATTCGACTGATAAATCATAAATTCCAAGATCGAAGGTTTGAGGGGATTTATGGAAATTTCAGATGTGATTGGCTACTAAGATGAGCAGTCAATTAATATTACTATTTGGACAAATAAAGAGTTTAAAATTTAGCTATTTAACTCCAAAAGATTGATAAGGTATTGCAGAAGTTCTGCCATATCAACATGTCAAAGATTGGAAGTGGATGAAAACTGGATTAGTCAGACTCGATAAAGGTGAGCTAGGGACATCTAGAAGGGCTTTCACACTTGAAATAAGGCTATAAAAATAACTAAGGGAGAGGATCTCAGTATTTCTAATTTAGAATGAATCTTAAGACTCCAAATTTCTCTTAAATTTTTTTTGGACGCATGACAACGAAGGAGCATTTAATAGTTTAAGTTAGAAATGTTATTCGGTTATCAGAAGTTTAGTTAAAAGACTTAGTTTAATTTAAATATATTGTTTAAAAAAAAAAGAGAAATTGTTATTGCAATCATCTCTAGGGGTTTAGATATTTTGATAATATATTTGTTTAATGTGATTAGTAGAGAGATTATTAGTCAATTAATCCTTAAGGTTTGGTTGGTTGGTCGGTCGTTGACCAAGAGGTAGTCCGATTGAATATTTAAAAGTGAATTGGTAAGGAACGAAGACCTAAAGGGGCCAAGTAGTGAAGTACTAGTGGGACTAAGTAAGTCTAAGTTTAGATGAGACCAAACAGTATAAATCCCAATAAGACTAAACAAATCGGAAGTCATGATAGGACAAGACAAGTTGAAGTCATAGTGGAACCAGACAAGTAGGAAGTCATGGTTGAGACTAGGTAATGCCCGTCTAAGCAAGTTAGAGGACTAAATGGTTGACAAATAAGGAATATTGGAGGAGTAAACTCTAAACAATTGAGAAATTCCGATAAATCAAAATAGATTGAGTACCAAATAAGTTTAGTAGGTCAAAATAACTCTATACTAGATGTATTATATGTATAGATTAATTATTTATATAGGAAGCAAATCAAAATAGACAACTGGAGATGTTAAAATAACTCTATACTAGATGTATTATATGTATAGATTAATTATTTATATAGGAAGCAAATCAAAATAGACAACTGGAGATGTTCCAAGCGAATGGAAAAGTTACAGTCGCTCGAATCTGAATTCGAGTGTTTAAAATCAGACCCAAGTCAAATTTACTTGAAAAGATACATGAATCGTAGTTAATCAAGTTTCGAGCGACAGATGAAATTTGGACGTATGGAATGGTACCGAATCAACTAGATCCGATCGATATATGAATAAAATTGAAACTGAATCAACAATAATCTAGATGTTCAAAAGCAAGAACATTGTCCCATGGAAGGGTCTTATGACTAATACAATAGTAGAATTGTACTAATGGATAACGGTTAATTTTTAGGGATCGTAAGTCTTTCGAAATGTTTGTTCTTCTATTATATAAGTTTTGAGTTTGACAATATATTTTCTATAATTTATCTCTTTCGTATTAATTATAAAATCAATTGACAAACATATTATTGAGAAAGAATGAATCACTTTCCACACTGAGAAAGTAAGAACAATACCAGTACGTCATAATAAGCGCTTAACTTGTAATAAAATTTCTATAATAATAAGCGCTGATGTTGTAATGGTGTTACTACCCTCTGATGTCATCCTTCTCCAAGTCCTCTTCTTCTCTGCTACGCTCCTCCGCCAAGCCTCGTCCCCGCACCTCCTCCTCTTCCGAGCTCTTTCATCACAACCGCCGGATCGCCTCCCTTGGTCGAATCGGGCAGCTCCATGCTGCCCGCCAACTGTTCGACGAAATGCCCACCCGCGATGCCGTATCCTGGAACGCCATCCTCACTGCGCACTGGCAGAACTCCGATCTCGACGGCTCCAAGAGACTCTTCCAAACTATGCCTCACCGCAACACCGTCTCCTGGAACTCCCTCATCACAGGCTGTTTCCACAACGGCAGACCTCAAGAGGCCCTCCACTACTTCCTCAGCATGCCCGCTAGCTGTAGGAACGTGGCTTCCTGGAATGCCATCATCTCCGGGCTCATAAGGTACGAGCAGTGGGACATCGCTGAGAGGCTCTTTATGGAAATGCCTGTGAAAAACGTTATCTCATACACCGCCATGATCGATGGGCTCTCTCGCAGAAGGGAAGTTGATAGAGCTCGAAACTTGTTCGACCGAATGCCCAACAGGAATGCTGTATCGTGGGGTGCCATTATAAGTGGGTACGTCGAAAATGGCCTGTTTGAGGAAGCCATAAACTTGTTCGATAGAATGCCAGAGAAGAACCTGGTCGCAATCACGGCGGTCATCACCGGATACTGCAAGAAGGGCAGAGTGGATAAAGCAAGGGACATTTTTGATGGGATCCAACACAAGGATTTAATCTGTTGGAATGCAATGCTGTCAGGTTATGTTCACAATGATCATCCCGGGGAAGCACTGAAGCTATTCGTCCAACTATTAGAAATAGGCATGAAACCTGACTATTTTACGTTAATTGCAGTCATGAAAACATGTTCTTCTGTTGGTTTGCTGCAACAAGGGAGGCTTGTTCATGCTTACTCTATTAAAACCACCGAGTGGCATTCGAACGTCTCCTTGAGCAACGCATTGGTGACCATGTACAGCAAGGGCGGGTGCATTAGTGATTCAGAGTTGCTTTTCTTGAACACCCCCAACAGAGACGTTGTCTCCTGGAATGCAATTATCGCAGCATTCTCGGAGCATGGCTACCATGAGAAAGTTGTTTCTCTGTTCAATGAGATGGAAGAAGATGGCATCTCACCCGATGACATCACTTTCCTAAGCATCTTGTCTGCACTGGGACGTGCTGCGAAGATAGAAGATAGCTTAAATTGGTTTAGCCTGATGATTTCCAAATATGGGATACAACCGAGGGCTGAACACTATGCTTCCCTCGTCGATATGTTGTGCCGTGCAGGGGATTTAGAGAAGGCATGCAAGTGGATGGGAGGAATGCCACTTAAAGCATGGAATGCTGCTGGGAGCGCTTTACTGGCGGCCTGTCAAACGAACTCCCATGTTGAGTTAGGGGAGTTGGTGGCTAAGAAACTACTCGTGTTGGATTCTGAAAACTCGGGGGCGTATGTGGCGTTGTCAAATATTTATGCTGCAGCTGGTATGTGGGGGGAAGTGACCAAAGTGAGGGCCATGATGAGGCAAAATAGAGTGAAGAAGCAACCGGGGTACAGTTGGACTGAGATATCTGGCAATATTCATTTGTTTCTGGTGGGGGATGCTTCACATTCGGAGATCGACAAGATTCTATGTGAGCTTGAGAGGATAGGTTTCCATATGAAGATGTCATTACAAGATTCTATGAGAGCTTGAGAGGATAAGTTTATAGCTTCCAGGGTTACTGTGTACCGGTAGGGCGTCCAATTCAGCTCTTAAGTATTCATAGTTTGATCCCCAACTATTGTAAATTTATAGGATTTTTCTTCAAATGGGATGGTAAATTAAAAAAGTTAAGATTGTCCGTACTAATACTTTCTGGTTCCACATCAAGAGGATAAGTTTACATGTGAATAAGTTGAACCAAATGTATCCTTAAAGCAGATGCATGTCTTATGTTACTAGATTTGTCCATAGTCGAGTTTTTAGTATCTGCATTATACTAACACATGTATATTTGTTGAATATAAATTCATTTATTTTAGTGGGAAAAAGTATTTAAACAGGGGAATAATTAATGATTGAGTTGCATGTTTGATGCGGTTATATTTTAATTATCTTTCATCGAGGATGGATTTGATCTAACTGTAGTAGTAATTCTTGTTAAAATCAACAAGCATCAAAGAGTGTCGTCGATACTCCGACGATAATCCTCCGATGCTTAAGTCAGATAGGACATAGAAAAAAAAGTATTAGGTGCAGTAAAATTGATGGAGAAGAAGCACTACAAAAAATATAATTTTTGACGATAAATTTTACAACGAATTTTTAATAAAAAATAGTTGCAAAATTTTTTTGCAACGATTTTTTTTTCGTTGGAATTAATTCGCCGCTAAATTTGGCAACGAAAACAAAAAATTCATCGTAAAAATTACAACAAATAAAATTTTTGTTGCAAAATTTATCGTCAAATTTGGCGACGAAAATAATTATTCGTCGCCAAATCTACGACGAAAAAATAGTTCGTCGCCAAATCTGCGACAAAAAATAGTTCGTCGTATTTTTGTAATTAAATACGGCATTGTTTAGCCACTCATTTTAGTTTACTTTCGATCTAGATTATTTGTACACTCCTTCGTGGAGTATAGGATCGATAGATGTAAATTAAAATAGTTTATCTCGGCTCGGATCTCTTTGGTGACTTGTGCACGGGAAAAGATGGAGCGGACGAGGTGGCGACACGACGGGATGCGTATTGGAGAACAATGTCATAATAGTTGGAAATTTTTTTTTTCATATTTATTGCTGATTTGTTTTATATGCATGTTGTGTGTGCTTGAAAATTCCTCATTGTCAATTTACTAAGTGGGAGAGGGACATTTTAAATAATTCTCGCGGCCTCCATTACAATTTGACGTGTGATGCAACAAACTTGTGCGTTGGCTCTGAGTGCCTTCCTCCCTATCGGATGAGTTTGTTTGCGGATCACTAGGTCAAATAATGGTTATAGAAAATTATTTAGGAGTGTGTGTACTTCCCCATCGGTAAGGCACATAATCCAAAATAATTCCCTTAGTATCGTGTAATGGTGCACACTTAGATGCAAATAAAAAGTATCCTCCCCATCGGAGTCACTTCTTTTATTTGTAGGGTCAAAGAGGAACCAACTATTAATTTTATTTATCAAAAAGTAAGGTTGACAAGATAATAAAATTAATGGGTAAAACCTCCTCTTACAAATGTAGAATTCATATACGTCCACACTATCGTGGCATGCGATATTCTCGGTGTTTTGAGGTGTTGGTTGATTTCGGAATTTTATTGTTTTGAGGAATCAATAATATTTGAAATCTAATATTTTGATCATTGTGATTCTTAGGTTTTTCAAATGGCTTTCAACCCACTTGTTGTGATATTAAAAGAAAATAAACTTACTGGAACAAACTATATTGATTGAAAAAGAAACTTGGATATTGTCTTAACTGCAGAGGAGTACAAATTTGTACTCTTCGAGGTCTGTCCTCCTAAGCCTACCGATGACTCTAATGAAAAGGAGAAAGAAAGTTATAAGAAATGGATCAAGGCAGATGAGATGGCGCGGTGTTACATTTTGGCATCTATGTCAAATGTGCTGCAACATCGACGATCATAGCCATGGCTTATGACATGATGTTCAATCTCAAGGAGCTTTTCGGACATCAGAGTAGGGCGGCTAGACAGGAGGCTATGAGAAACTTGATGACGACCACCATGATCGAGGGAACACCCGTCAGGGATCATGTTCTCAAGATGATGGCTCATCTTAATGAGATGGAAGTCCTCGGAGCTGAGATCGATGGGGAAACCCAGGTCGATATCATTCTCTAGTCTTTGCCTAGGAGTTTTGAGCAGTTCCGCCTCAACTACAACATGAACAAGAGGTTGTATTCACATGGAGCTTCCACAAAACTCCAGAGCGAGAGGGCTTTTTCGTCAAAGCGCTCAAGCCATGGTTGCTCAGAAGGTTTCTTCTTCTAAACCGAAAGGTAAGAAGAAGAAGAAGCAAGGTGGAGCAAAGAAAGTGGCAGTGGGACCTCAGGCAGGAGTGAAGAAGCCGAAAGGCAAGTGCTTCACTTGCAAGCAGACTGGACATTGGAAGGCGGACTGTCCTCGCCGAAAGAACAAAGGTATATCTTCTTGTTTAATTGTTGAAACATGTTTAGCGGTGTTATCTACCAGTGTCTGGTGTGTAGATACAGGAGCCACTGATTATGTCTGCAATACTTTGCAGGGGTTCCAGGAAACCCGACGACTAGCTGAGGGAGAGATTATTGTCTTCATGGGCAATACTTCAAAGGTGGCGGCTATTGCAGTGGGAGACGTTTATTTATCTTTTGATAGGAATAAAGTTTTGGTTTTGAGAAATTGTCTTTATGTACCTACTTTTAGAAAGAATTTAATTTCAGTTTCTAAATTATTTTTGGATGGATATTCTGTTTCTTTTAATGACAAAGTGGTTATAAAAAGGAATAGGGAGATTATCTGTTCTGGTACATTGGTTGACAATTTGTATACTCTTGAACCGAAAACTCCCACGATGCAAATAGAAGTAAATAACTCATCTTCTAAGTTTAATAAGAGAAAAGAATCTTCGAAAATGAACTAGACATATCTTTGGCATCTAAGGCTTGGTCATATTAATCTGAGTAGAATTCAAAGGTTGATAGCTGATGGACCTTTGGATTCATTAGTGGTGGAGGATCTCCCAACCTGCGAATCTTGCTTGGAAGGTAAAATGACCAAGAGGTCTTTCAAGGCCAAGGGGTATAGAGCCAAAGATGTGTTAGAATTGGTTCATTCTGATTTGTGCGGTCCTATGTCTATCCAGGCAAGAGGTGGTTTTGAATATTTCGTCTCTTTTATAGACGATTATTCAAGATATGGATACATTTACTTGATGCGCCACAAGTCTGAATGCTTTGACAGGTTCAAAGAATTCAAGGCTGATGTGGAGAACCGTCAAGGTAAAAGTATCAAGATACTACGATCTGATCGTGGTGGCGAGTACCTCTTGGGAGAGTTTAGGAGTTACTTATCAGAGGCTGGGATTCAATCCCAATTGTCCGCACCCAGCAGAATGGTGTGGCGGAGCGAAGGAATAGGACTCTTATGGAGATGGTCAGATCGATGATAAGTTATTCTGAGTTACCTGATTCGTTCTGGGGGTTTGCTCTGGAAACAACAACACACATTCTGAACTTGGTTTCATCTAAGTCGCACTCTACTCCACAGAGTTGTGGATCAGGGCAAAGCCTAGTCTAAGACATATTCGGATTTGGGGTAGTCCAAAGACATGTCAAGGGAGATCTGTAAGTTGGAATCTCGCATGTATATGCTTGTTTGTTGGCTACCCTAAGGGAACGAAGGGTGGTTTATTCTATAGTCCTAGAGATCAGAAGGTGATCGTGAGTACGAATGCCAGATTTCTAGAGGAGGACTATGTGATGAACCACAAGCCCACAAGTAGGATTGTTCTTGAGGAGTTGACAGGGGAAGTCCCGACTTCAGTACCACCGGTACAAGAGGAGATACCACAAGTCACTGCACCGCGTGTCACAGAGCATACACAGGAGACACCTCGTCGTAGTGGGAGGGTTGTTAGACAACCCGAGAGATTCATGTTTTTGGGAGAGTCTTCGGACTTAGTCCCTGGTGAACATGAACCTGATCCCTGGACATATGACGAGGTACTCCAAGATAGAGATGCGGTATCTTGGCAAAGAGCGATGAATTCAGAGATAGAATCTATGGATTCTAATCAGGTCTGGGAGCTAGTAGAACCACCCGATGGTGTAAAAGCCATTGGATGCAAGTGGATCTACAAGAGAAAGAGAGGAGTAGACGGGAAGGTTGAGACCTTCAAAGCTAGACTTGTTGCGAAAGGGTATACTCAGAAAGAGGGTATCGATTATGAGGAGACCTTTTCGCCGGTAGCTATGCTTAAGTCTATCCGGATTCTCTTATCTATAGCTACTCATATGGATTATGAGATTTGGCAGATGGATGTCAAGACAGCTTTCCTTAACGGAAGTCTTGAGGAGAACATATATATGCAGCAACCAGAGGGATTCATTGCTAAAGGCAAAGAGCATCTTGTATGTAAGCTTAATCGGTCTATTTATGGATTGAAGTAAGCTTCTAGATCTTGGAACATCTGCTTTGATGAGGTAATCCAGTCATATGGATTTATTCAAAGTCCGGATGAGCCTTGTGTATACAAGAGATGTGATGGAAACGTAGTGGTATTTCTTGTACTATACGTAGATAACATTTTGTTAGTTGGCAACAATATCAGAGTGTTATCAGACGTAAGGGTATGGTTATCCAAACAGTTTGACATGAAGGACTTGGGAGAAGTGGGACACATCCTTGGGATCAAAGTAATAAGGGATCGCAAGAAAAGGATGTTGTGCTTATCTCAAGCTTCATACATTGACACTATCCTTGCTCGTTTTAGCATGCAGAACTCCAATAAAGGTTTTCTACCTTTTAGGCATGGAGTTCCTTTATCTAAAGAGATGTGTCCCAAAACATCAAAGGAGATAGAGGAGATGAAGGCGGTTCCTTATGCTTCAGTAGTAGGAAGCCTCATGTATGTTATGCTATGTACGAGACCAGATATCTGCTTTACCGTGGGCATGGTTAGCAGATATCAGAATAATCCTGGACAGAGACATTGGACTGTGGTAAAGCATATATTGAAGTACCTGAGAAGGACTAGGGATTATATGCTGGTTTACCGAGCAGATCAATTAGTCCCTGTGGGTTACACGGATTCAGATTTCCAATCAGATAGAGACAACAGTAAGTATACCTCGGGGTTTGTGTTTACTTTTGGAGGTGGAGCTATAGTATGGAGGAGTGTCAAGCAGAAATGCGTGGCGAACTCTACCATGGAAGCTGAGTATATGGCAGCCTCTGAGGCAGCCAAGGAAGTTGTATGGCTCAGGAACTTCTTGATGGACTTGGATGTGATTCCTGGTTTGCCCAGATCTATCACAATTTATTGTGATAACAGTGGTGCAGTTGCAAACTCGAAGGAACCACGAGCCCATAAGGCGAGTAAACACATTGAGCGCAAGTACCACCTGATACGAGAGATCGTAAAGCGAAGAGAAGTAGTTGTCGCTAAGATTGCAGGATAACCTGGCAGATCCATTCACAAAGGCCCTTTCAGCGAAAGCGTTTGATAGGCATGTGGAGGACATGGGGATCAGATGTATGGCAGTGTCATGACAGCATAGTCTTTTAGTATAAGTGGGAGATTGTTGGAATGTATACTGAAAGCCTAGCTCTTTTTGTATGAACATTTTGTTTTGAAATAAGAATCACATGATCATTGTTTGCACTTTATATATGTGTACATATTGTCTAATATTTTACATTGTAGATAACATGGTGCTTGGTGTGGCACAGAAGATCATGTTATCAGTCCCTTGTAGAATATAAGTAGAGGCTCACAACCAAGATGGTTTTGGACAAACCATTGGCATGGTTGTAGTGTAGCTTGGTATTGTTTTGTCTTGAGCATAGAGTTACACTAGTACACTTAGGTGTATTGAGCAGGACCGACATAGAGGTGATTCAATTTATTGCTGACTATATAATTGAATCGGACCTCGGATATTATGTTGTACATGCTCTTAATCCCGATATAATAACGGGCACATGTACTTAGTATTTATTTCTTTGATTTACCATAGGGTGAGATTTAGATGGATTAAATCAATATGCCCGGTAAGTTGGGAAATGATATTATTTACATGGTGTGCCGTTGATTATAGGAGGAAACCGTGTCCTATATATTAGGTTGATGATGTCCCCTTGAGGAGCTCATAAGGTTCGTCATGTAAACTCAGCTGGTTGACTTAGTCAACATGATGATAAGGTTGAGTGGTACTACTCGAGGAGTTAGATGTTAATTGATTGATGGTCAGTAAATCAATTAATTAATGGACATTCGATATCTTAAACACGGAGAGATGGATGTACAAATAATATATGGAGCCCATATTGATTTATGGGGGTTGGTGAGGTAGTTCAATGATGATCCTCTAGTGGAATGGAACATCATTGATGGATCAAGTTTGTGTGGTTCCGATCTATCGGGTGGCCAAGATCCAACTCCTCCTCATGATCCTTATCGTAGCCTAATACAATCCTCATGAAATCTAGATCTAAGGATGTAAAACAAAACTCTAGAACCAACGGTTGAGATTAAATCTCTAGATTCGACAGTTGGGATTAAATCCCTAGAACCGACGGTTGAGATTAAATCTCTAGAACCAACGGTTGAGATTAAATCTCTAAGATCCGACGGTTGGGATTAAATCCCTAGAACCGACGATTGAGATTAAATCCCTAGATCCGACGGTTGGGATGAAACCCTAGATCCGACGATGGAGATTAAAGGAGGCTTAAACCCAATTCTATAAATAGAGGGCTAAGGCTTGGGCGGCAAGGATGTGGTTTTTGGATTAGGGTTTTGCCTCTCAAGAGTTTGGGCGATTAGGGTTTGTCCCTTAGGCGGCTAGGGTTTGGTTGGTGGCTTGGGCGGCAACAAGGTGGGAGATTAGGGTTTGCTCCTTTTCTCCTTGGTGGTCGGCGCCCACTCCATCCTCCTCCTTGCTTTGGCCGGCCCTCTTCCTCTTCCTTTTCTCCTTGGTGGTCGGCGCTTCTCCAATTCCTTGGTGGCCGGCGGTAACATTGTTACAAAGGTTGGCCAGCGCTCAACCATCTACTCCTTGGCTGGCGGTTATATCAAGCTCCTTGGCTTGGTGGCCGGTTCTAGAAAGGAGAAGGAGTTTTGTTTGGTTCTTCTCTTTGTTCGGAGCGAGCAAGGAAGAGAAGAACGTGATCTAGGAGGCTTCTACTCGTGGAGGATCTTCGCCCACACGACGTCCACGAGGAGGATAGGACATACGGTAGAAGATCGAGAGGTATAAAAGTTTTACAACTTTCTTTTTCTGATCTTAGCATTTTCTTTATGTATTGATTATACTAGTTTACATTTTTATGTATTTTGTATAATCATGGACCCCGAAGACAAACACAAAAACCAGCAACGATGAATTGGTTGTGCTAAGGAAACTCATCCCATCCGGATTAGTTTTTCCATTAGTGAAAATTTTAATCCGGGGACATGGGAGCCAATGAGCCTCCGAAGCAATTTACCAACATAGATATTGTTATACCATTGTGTTATACTTACCATGCTTTGTGTGTCACGATACTATGCAAACATGATTATGCATTTATCTTGCCATGATATTTGATTGATACATGTCATACCATACATTCATTATTTAAGCATGATAGATTTCTTTTGAAAGTTATACAATTGATGTATGTCATGATCATTGATTTAACTTCTTATAGTTAAAAACAAATAACATTATTTGTCATCCTGGTTAGAATGATCAATGCCGCGGTAAAAATGCATGATCTCTTAGTTTAGGAAGAATAAATTTACATTTTACAAAAATTATAGAATGTCTTGTGTATGTACTGAGACACATTAGACACAAATGAGATGTTAAGATGATGAACTAAGTAAGGTGTTAACATGGTGCATCTACATGAGATTTTACATGAACCAATGATTGAAAAACTAATGTATGAGTCATGCACACTTGGTCCATAGAGCATGATTAGAAATTAATTTGGAAAATATTTTTAAAATCATATTTGAAAACTTTAGTGAAATATATTTGTTAATAGAAATCATCATTGATAGTATTGATACAGAGTTAGAGTGAAACATTAAATTTTTAAATGATTTTTAACTTTGTATTATTTTTCAAAAATAGTGATTGTTTTCATAGAAAACTATTTTTCACTAGTAGTATTTGATATGAGTAATGTTTATATAAAATTTCAAGATTTTCAAAAAATTATAGAATTATTTATCATTTCTAAAATTTAATCTGAAAGTTATCAAACAATAGTCGACTATTTTAGAAAAACAACTGACTGATGACATTATCAGTCGACTAATAGACCATATTAGTCGACTATTACCTAGAAAATTAATTGAAATAGGACTATTTCAGTCGTTTGACTTACCTTAAGTGTTTTAACCTTTTCTAACCCTAAAATATGCTTGAATAAGCATTCAAAGAATGAATTTTTCTTAGTACAACCTAAAAGGAGAGAAATGTAACTTGGAGAAGAGTGTATCAAGGTTGATACATCAAAAGGAAGGCTAAGGTTCATGGTTGGACTTTTAACCTTACAAATTGGAATTTGGAACTTCCTAAAGGTCCAAGAACTCTAAATCATTGTTGGTGCAATAATTGGAGTAGAGCATGCTTTAATAGGGAGGTTCTCCTTAAAAGCTTGTTCACAAATGCTTGGTTTATTTAAAACTTTAGACTTCATTGATCTTTCAAGTCAGGGGATTGAGATGATCTTCTATATCATCTTCTCCCAAGCTTTGCTAGTCTTCCAAGCCAAGGGATCTAGACAATCTTTTCTATTATCCTCTCCTTGGCTTCATAGATCTTCCAACCCAAGGGATTGAGGCAATCTTCCATATCATCCTCTCCCTCACTTTTTTAGTCTTTCGAGTCGAAAAATGGATACAATATTCTTTATTATCCACTCTCTGATTTCACTAGTCTTCCTAGCTAAGGAATCAAGGTCATCTTTTCTATTATATTCTCTCTTGCTTCACTAATTTTTCGAGTTGAGGGATTGACGTGGTCTTCTACTATTGTCTCTCCATGTCCTTAGCTAGATCGAGCTTCTCTCCTAGATCAACATGAGATTGAGTTTTCTATTTTCTCCTTGACTCCTTGGTTATTCGAGAGTTATGAGATTGTGGTATTTCCCTCCTTGGCGACCCCTATCCCCGTTCGAAGGTTGACTTAGCTATGTTTCCCTCGCCCTCGTAGGTTTATTTGAGGTAAAGAATCGAGTTGTAAATACTTCTATCTCTTTCTCCCTGGCTTACTCGAAGTTGATGTTGGTGTAATCGGCCCAAGTCACGATTGACCAGACTCGAATAGTGTTTTAATGTTTGATAATGTTTTGGAGAGATTGTTAGTGCAATTGACCCGGGTCGTGATTGCCTGGACTCGAGTTTGACTCGAGTGGTATTTTGATATTTGACGATGGTTTGACCATTGTTTGACTATATGGTTGACATGAGATTGACCATATAATTGAAAGTCCAAGCTTGAGTCTTAGAAATTGGAAAGTCCAACATGAGTTAGCAAGGAAAGTCCAAGTGGGATACTTGGCAAGGAAAGTCCAAGCATGGGTCTTGGCAAGGAAAAGTCTAAGCTTGAGTCTTGGCAAATGGAAAGTCCAACATGGGTTGGCAAAGGAAGTCCAAGGGGTGATATTGGTGGCGTAAAGTCCAAGCGGGAGTCTTGGCAGTATAAGTCCAATGGTTGACAACGTAAAGTCCAAGCGGGAGTCTTAGCAGCGTAAGTCCAATGTGTCTTGGTAGTATAGACCAGCTTAGCATGACAATAGCCGATGGAAGCACTTGAAGGCTAGCGTATGGATGAACAAGTCATGGATGACTTGGAGGGATCTGATAGACATGAGGCTGACGGAGGTGGCTAGAAGGCTTAGTTCTAGGCTAAGAGTGGTCTAGCAAATATGAGGGCATTATACTTGGGGTTAAACCTCATGGTTGAGGTTATCAGTTGATTGGGGCATTGGACCAGTTGATTGGTCAAGTGTTTTGACACTTGGCAGCCGAGTCGACTTACAACGATCGGATCGAGATTATGGCTACCGAATCGCTTCGGACTTCGAATCGCTCGACTGATTGGTATTTGACTACGAAATGGCTCGCAGCTTGGGATCGTGGAGGGAAATCGACTGATGGTCGGGTTGCGAGAGCAGAACGCTCGATAGTCGATTGATCAGTCGGCTACGAGGCTGGCAGTCGACTGCCAGTGTAACCGTTGGCATGAATGTCGACGTGGATTAAGATATTGTCTCACAACAATACTGTTGGCAGTCAACTGGGGCCTTACGACAGTCGATTGCCAAACGCGAAATCAGCTTGACAAAGGTTATAAAAGCAGCTCAAATGGGAGGATTTGGCAGCGATTTCTTGGACATTTTTGAGGTGATTTGCTAGTGCAAAGCAGGGTCTTCAAGCACAGTTCAAGCGATTAACAAGCAAGCATTCAGAAGAGCATTTGTAAAGTTTTCTTTACATAGATTGTTTTATTCATTTTGTATTTGCTTATTTTACCTTGTATTACTTTTGTAATCTCTTGTACGAGATTTCTCCGCCTCCAACGTGTTGTCGAGAAGGAGTTATTAGTGGTGTTGGCATCGTTAGGGCTCGTTCGAGCCTAACTCATGGAGTAGGAATCTTAAGATTCCGAACCACGTTATATTTGCGTGTTGTGATTGTGTTTGTCGTCTTTCATTATTGTTATTATTATTTCCGCTTTGTTAACAAGTATTGTAGGGATGAATGCGATCAAAATCCATCGACGTACGACACACTATTCACCCCCTCTAGCGACGTCCAATTCTCAAAAAGTGGTATCATAGCAAGGCTGCTCTTCATTTGGACTAACCACCAAGAGAGCACCGCTAGAGGGTGAAGAAGAAAATGGAGTTTGAAGAAAGACTAGGATGGGACATCAACACTCCGGTCCCGTATGCACTTTATGGACGAAAAGGCTTCAATTCATGGAAGGGAAGGATTGAAGACTTCATCATGATGAGGGATTTTGAAGAATGATCCACTTTGATGGAAGGATTCGAGTATCCGAGAGGGCCAAAGGAAGGTTTCCTCAAAATGAAGAAGTGGACCGGGAAACAAATCTAAGAATTCGAGAAAAATAAGAAGGTAATAAAATTCTTGGTTAATTTGATTCCTAATTATATCTTGTGTAGCTTAGGTGAATACAAGGATGTCAAGGAGCTTTGGAGCGAGTTGACAAAATATCATGAAGATCCATCACCGGTTCAAGAAGACGAGGCTGAAGAAGTAAGTTCATCATCCTCACAAAAAAGTGAAGAGTAGGAAGTTGAGAAGGAGTCAACTTCCGAATCGATGGAAAAGGAAGAAGCAAAGTAAGCCTCCACCTCTAGAATTGAGGGGGAGGAGATTAGATCATCTACGTCAGAGCAAGGGCAAGAGCAAGAGGAAGCTTCTACGTCCGAGAGAAACAATGAACAAGCTCAAGAAGCTTATACCACCACTCTAGATAACTCAAACACATGTATAAATAATAAAAATCATATTATGTATTTTGAGTATAGGGAATATGAACACTATAAAAGCAAGTGCCCTA
This sequence comes from Wurfbainia villosa, assembly GCA_025175895.1. Lineage (NCBI taxonomy): Eukaryota > Viridiplantae > Streptophyta > Magnoliopsida > Zingiberales > Zingiberaceae > Wurfbainia > Wurfbainia villosa. The sequence continues at coordinate 3,725,228 of JAKLTH010000147.1, forward strand.
AGAAGTTTAAGAAGGCTCCACCGATGCCAAAAGTCGAGGATGTCGATGCCCCAATGATTAAGAGCAAGAAGCACGCGGTGTGCTTCAAATGCAACCAAAAAGGGAATTATAGGAGTCAATGCCCTAGGGGGAGGAAGCCTAGCAAGGTTCAAGAGGGAGCATCACATGTAGGGGGAGCCTCTAAGATAAACTCTAAGGTAAAATTCAATAATGCACCTTCTTCAAGTAATAGGCAAAAACATGTTTTTAATTCACTTGCAATTCATCATTAAGAGCATGCAAGAAATAGGTTTTATTGTTTAGGAGCTAAACATGTTGATTTTAGGTCTAAGGATAAGTCTAGAAATAATGACTCTAGACCTATTTCAACTAAGGAGAAATTTGGGACTAATGTCCCTAGAAAAATGCTACCTAAGCAAGTATTAAGATAATAGAAGACCATCTAGGTTTTAACCACAAGAATTCTAGATATGTGCCTAGGAGGAATCCTTCCCAAAGGATAAATGAAAAATCAAAATTGGAAAGATTGGAACTAGAGAACCAAGCATTGAGGTCAAGGCTTGAGAAATTAGAAAAAACCCCTTGAAAAGATGCAAAATCAAATTAAAGGATCAAATTGCCAAAATTTAGGGTCTAAGAGTCAAAACCTAAGTTCTAGGAGGTAAGGCTCATCTATGGGCAAGAGAGGCTTGAGCCACAAGCCTAGGTCCAAGGTAGATAAGCCTATCTATCACAATGTTTCATTTGATTATAGAACTAGTACTAGGTCTAGGAAAGTCAAGGTTACTAGGGAAGTTATCCCTAAGATTAACAATGGCAAATGTGTAGTGGCTAAGGTTTTGAAGAAACCTAGGGAAGTCACTAAGAAGGTTACAAGAGGAGTTACTCCTAAAGTTAACCTAAGCAAGACCACAATGACCAAGGTTATTAAGCCTAGGAGGGTCATTAGGGGGTATCTAGGGAGGTCATCCCTAGGAATACTTAGTAAACCCAAGGAGCTCCAATAGGTATTGGATTCCTAGGAGTGTGATCGATTCACGCTAAATGGGATAGGGTGTGCCAACTTTAAATGGATAGGTAGTTAACTTAACCATGGTAAAGGTGACACTTTAGGTCATTTTCCAGGATATGGGTACCTTAGAAATGTAGTTTGAATTTATATCCTAAAGGATTTTAGGATGTGCCAATATTATTTAAGAAGTTTGAAAAATCAATCAAATTGACACAATTTAGGTCTTAGAGGTCATAGTGTGTCATTTTGGATTTTTGACACACTTGGGGGATTAGTAGTATTATGGCAAAATTGGATTTAATTATAGAAATGACAATTTGGGTTTAACACTTAAGTATTATTATACTTTTATATTTTATTTGTCATGCTTTGATTATCATATACCATGTCACGACATCATATTTATTTTCATCTTATAAATATCATGATTATGTCTAGGTTATTTATTAATGTCATGTATACTTAGGTTATATTTTATGTCATGACATCATGATTATTAGTATTTTCTTTATTTATGCTATCGTTTATGCCATGATCATATTTCATGCATTAATAAAATTGAGTTAAGGACTATGGCATGACTTGAAGTCTCATGTATGAGTCAAGTAGTGTTGTCTTAGAAAAATACATGAAACCCTAAATTAGAATGACCAAAACCCATATCTCACATCAAATTGACTTGTATGTGTTTTCATACACCTTAGACATATGTGAGATGCTAAGAAATGAGTTAAGTTCAAGGTGTATAGTTCTTGCATCTAGATGAACTCAAACTCATCTTATATCAATGTGCAAGTCATGTGCATTGAGCCCATTGATCATGATTCAATATAGATTTTCAAAAATATTTTAGAAAATCTTGGTGAAGTATGTCTTTTGATAGCAATCACCATTGATGGAGTTGATACAAAGTAGGGTCAAAACATTGAACTTTTCAATGGTTTTAAACTTTGTATCAATCTAATTATTTAATGGGTATTTTATTTTTCAAATATTTTTCACCCATTATGATTGTTATAAGTATTATACGTATGAAGTTTCACTATTTTTCAAACTACGTATAATTACTAGTGTATTTTGAAAAAAAATCATTTCTGAAAACTAAATTTTTGCATTTGCAGAAATCAATCGATTGCCGCTTATGGCAGTCGACTGACCTCAAGGGTAGTTGACTGGTGACTATAAGAGTTGACTATCAGAGGTGATTTCGGATAAACAAGAATGTTTAACCCATGTTTCAGCTATGTTAGGCTACCCTAACTGCTCCTAACCTTAGGATATGCTTTGGAAAGCATTGAAAAGGGTGAAAATCTATTGGATATGGATTAGGAGAGTTGTTTAGAGTGTGTATCAATTTTAAGGTGTGTGAAAGTTCAAGGTTGAAACTTTAACCTTAATTTTGATGGTTTAGTATTCCTATAGGCTTAGGAACTCTCCAAGGACATCGTTGGTGCAATAGTCAAGAGAGAGCAAGCTTTTAGGGGGAGGTATCCATCATGGGATGATGAGTGTGTTCTTCCTCATGAGGGAGAGAATTGGGAGAGTTTATATGAAGTCTCTCTTTAGTAATATGAGACTTATCACTAGGAAGAGTGAAGACATCCTAAATATTTTTGTACCAAGAGGGGAATTGTAAGATCTCATTGGGATATAAGATATTGACACCCTTGGAGAGAATCTTTTTAATGTATGTCAAAAAGAGAGAGAATTAACGGGGTTACCAATTTGAGAGAATTGGTAAAGAGATTTGAATTAGGTAGCCTAACTCAATGGTTTTATGATTTTTTGCCAAACATCAAAAAGGGAGAGATTGTTGGTGCAATCGGTCCAGATCATGATTGACCAGACTCGAGTTGGACTCAAGTAGTATTTTAATGTTTGACAATGTTTTGAGGAGATTGTTGGTGCAATCGTCCCGGGTCGTGATTGATTGGACTCGAGTTTGACTCGAGTGGTATTTTGATATTTGATAATAGTTTGACCATTGTTTGACTATATGGTTGACATGGGATTGACCATATGATTGAAAGTCCAAGCTTGAGTCTTGGCAATTGGAAAGTCCAACATGGGTTAGCAAGGAAAGTCCAAGTGCGTGGGACACTTGGCAAGGAAAGTCCAAGCATGAGTCTTGGCAAGGGAAAGTCCAAACTTGAGTCTTGGCAACTGGAAAGTCCAACATGGGTTGGCAAATAGAAGTCCAAGGGGTGATATTGGTGGTGTAAAGTTCAAGCGGGAGTCTTGGCAGCATAAGTCCAATGGTTGGCGACGTAAAGTCCAAATGAGAATCTTGGCAGCGTAAGTCCAATGTGCCTTGGAGGTATAGACGAGCTTAGAATGACAATAATCGATAAAAGCACCTGAAGGCTAGCGTATGGATGAACAAGTCATGGATGACTTGGAGGGATCCAATAGGCGTGAGACTGACGGAGGTGGCTAGAAGGCTTAGGTCTAGGATAAGGATGGTCTAGCAAGAATGAGGGCATCATACTTAGGGTTAAACCTCATGGTTAAGATTATCAGTCGACAACTGGTCAAGTGTTTTGACACTTGGTAGCCGAGTCGACTGGGATTATGACCAGTCGAAATGCTCGGACTCGACTGGTGTTCGACTGTAGAAAATAGTCTGGTAGTCGACTATCAGTATTGGGTAGTCGACTGATGGCGCCGATGGAGGGGGGATCGATTCTCGATCGAGTTGCGGGAGCGAGAATGCTCGATGGCCGATCGATCAATCGATTCTGGTGACAATCGATCGATGGTAATTAGCGATCATTGCGGTGTAACCGTTGGTATGAATGCCGACGTGGATTAAGATGTTATCTCACAATAGTACTATTGGCAGTCGACTGGGGTCTTACGACAGTCTACTGTCAGGCGCAAAATCAGTCCGACGAAGGTTATAAAAGCAGCTCAGATGGGAGGATTTGGCAGTGATTTCTTGGGCATTTTTGAGGCAATTTACTGGTGCAAATCAGCGTCTTCAAGAACGGTTCAAGCGATCAACAAGCAAGCATTCAAAAGAGCATTTATAAAATTTTCTTTACATAGATTGTTGTATTCATTTTGCATTTGCTTATTTTATCTTGTATTACTTTTGTAATCTCTTATACGAGATTTCTCTGCCTCCGACGTATTGTCGAGAAAGAGTTATTAGTGGTGTTGGCATCACTAGGGCTCATTCTAGCTCAACCCATAGAGTAGGAACCTTGAGGTTTCAAACCATGTTATATTTACGTATTGTGATTGTGTTTGTCGTCTTTCATTATTGACATTATTATTTTCGCTACGTTAACAAGTGTTGTAGAGACGAACACAATCAAAATCCATCGACGTACAACACACTATTCATCCCCTCTAGCGACATCCAATTCCCAACAGTTGAGAAGGAGTTCTTCATTACATTCTCTCTGACCTTAGTGAGAACAGGTCAATTTTCTTGTATTTTCTCTTAGATTTCAAAGTTTTACTTAGTCTTTGGATTGAACTATTTCTCCTTAGCCCATGGCTCTAGGATTCTCTCCTTTGTATTGGTCATCCCTCAAGAAAGATAACCTTTGAAACCCCTGCCACTATTGTGACGTGGCCTCTTGAGTCACTCTCACAATGTGAAATCGCAAACCACTCCTAAGTACTTAGCAGATTTAGTGTATCATTCAGCTCAGCAACTTGGCTCCTCAACTCGGCCTTCTGAGTCACTCTTATAGCTCAACACCCAAAAACCCTATACTTCCTAAGTTGGACTTCATTTGATTATGCTCATCTATTAAACTTGGAGAGGGGAGGGGGATTCATGATATCTAAGGATAATGGCCCCCCTACAAAGCTAGCTAGGTCAACCTATGTGGCACTAGTCCATGCTTGTACATCTGGTTTGCATGGTTCTATCTAGCTAATGACCTAGCTTAAACTCTCAAGTCGCTCCTTAATACTTAGTACCTTACCTTGAGTACCGCATTCAGCTTAGTGACTTCGCTCCTTGACTCAGCCTATTGAGTCACTCTTATAGCTCAATAGTTTGAGCATCCCACATTCCTTGAGTTCAACTTCATTTGACTTACCTCCTCAATTTGACTTGGAGGGGGCACATGTGATATACAAGCAACTACATCCCTCAGCCAACTCAAACAACTCAGCCACACCGCCCTATGGGAAAATCCTGGCACTGTTAGTGTACCATAGGAACATCCTCACTTGACCATCATTCACTATGCGAGTATCTCCAACTAAGAACATCCCTATTCTACTAGCACGTGCTATGAGAAAAATCTCAACCGAGAGCATCTCCACTCAACTAGCACGTATTATGGACTCTACTAGCATTCACTGTGAGAACATTCTCAATCGAAAACATTCTTGCTCTTCCAACACATGCAATGGGAACATCCCCGCTTAGCCAACATTCACTATGGTAATATCCTTGATTGAAAGCATCCTTGCTTTACCAACATGCACTACAATCACACTATAAGAGGTCCGGAGGGATAAGGATGAAGGTTCAAGCTGCTGGAGGCCAAGCTTCTAAGTACTTAGCTAATTGATATGAATGAGACTCCAAACACAAACTGTTATGATTTCAATTTGTTTTGAGTTCAATTGCAATCAACCTTTACCGACTAAGAGAAGAAAGTAAAATATGAACTTTTTCACTTAATCCCTTTCCAATACCAAACCAAAGGAAGGTGAACTCGGATGAACTTGTAAGGACAAGGGTTGCTTTTGATGGGGATAGACACCTATTTCTAATAAGGAGTTAGTAGTCCCAACACTATAGTCTTAATAAGGGAATGACTTCTAGGCGTAGGCCTTCAATTCATTCCTATAGTGATAAGTACTCATTAGCTAGCATCTCTATAAGATTCATTCACACCGAAAAAAGACAGGAAAGGAGAGAGAAGAAAGGGGAGACAAATCAGTTCAATGATGGTGAAAAGCAAGTAGCTAGCTAATTATATGTGTATTTTATATAGAATTTTAGTCATTATTGTAGTGCACATCTTATCTTGTTTTTATGATATTCATTGCATATTATCTTTGTTACTTCATTTTGCTATTATCTTTGTTCGAATATCTATTTTTATTTATTTGTCTTGATAGGACGAAGATTGAAAGCAAAATGAAGTATTATGCGGAGCACAGACTGTAGGGGACATGCTCTGGCCATGTCCCATGACACGGGCATGTTCCCGGACTAAAGAAGCAAGGTTCGAAGATGTTCCAAAGAAGAATATGGCAAGTCGTGTGTGTTACACACGACCATGCTCCAGTCTATAGCAAGGACTGTGTGGCATTGGAACGATGAACTTACAACATGACACATGGTCAGTCGTGTATTTTACACATGACCGTGCTTTCTTCCAGATGAGTTTCCAGAGTTACACACGGCTCGACCGTGTGAAATTTAAACGATCGTATGGCGACACCGCAATTTTGAGGAATTAGATATTTTGTGCATTTATGAAAAGTTGGAGTCACCTCTATATAATGGAAACTCATCTAAGATGTTAGGGATCGCTAAGGGAGCCACCCTAGGGCTCCCAAGCCTCGGAATGGGGTCATTCAAGGGCCCCCAAACCATCGGAGGGCGTCGTCTGAGTTCCTCTCCACCGTCAATAAGAAAATTTCAACACCACAACTCCAGTTGTGAACACGAGTCACATCCAAAGATCTTCCAAAATTAAGACTAATTAAGTCCTCTTTTTCCTTTATTGTAATTCCTTTCAATTTAATCTTGTTTTGTCAATGTATTGTAGTTGCGACTCCCTCTTTATGGAGTGGATTCTGAGACTCTAGAATTAGAGAGTAATCTATGCATGTTGAACTTTATTTTGCAATAAATTCTGAGTTTCTCTGATTTTATTTGCAACTTATATTTCCTAGTTTGATGAAGATGTTTGATTTTGATCTTAGTCTAACATGCTTAGTCGTTGTGGGTGTCAAAAGAATTCATATTAAAATCTAGGGGAATCAAGATGACCCAAAAGGTGAGCTTTACCCCGGTAATTGTAGATCATAAGATGTGAAAGAGTATGACATGAAAGAAGGTCCACATATTCGTAGGGAGAACACAGGACATCCTAGAGCTCCATGAACCTATTCCATATAGAGGCCACGAAGTAGGAAAAAACAACTTGGAGGGGTTGTGGGACCCGTGGTAGGGGCTACCCATTGATAGCAACCCCTGAGCTATGTCGATCCGAAAGGGAATCTCTATGTTGGGGTAGGTAATTTCAGTGTAGTACCAAAAGTTTATCAGGATTAAACGAGATGATTCACCTACAAAATCGATCATAGAAAACTTAGGAATATAAGTAGGTGACGTATTCAATATAACATAGGTGAAATTGAAATCTCAGAATCATTCCCTACCATCATAACAGGACCCAGTGACAGTGGTGTCCTTGTGAAAGTGATTGATCAATACCATTTTATTACATTATTTTGGTCCTTAATATCATGGTTTTTATCCTCTCTAGTGATTATTATTGGTTATTTGCATGATTTATGAGTTGGATCATCTTTTGGACCTTATTGTAAATTCTCCTTAATTTTGGACTTATATGTAAAATTTGTCTTTATTTGTAGGAGATCGAGATGAGCCACTGGACTAGACTCAAGTTAGATCAAATATGGCTTTATCTAAGGCCTAATGTGCATTTCAAGTTGATTTAATCTGAGCCCTTTATCATGATCGAAGGCAATTCAATCAAGATATCAGATCTGAGTAATGTGGACCGTCTGATGAAAGCGGTTTGATTCTGAGTCATCTATCCAGATCTGGAGAGATCCGGTCCGTACATTTAGATCTGGGCATCTTATCCCTTCTTCCAGATTCGACCGATCGTGATTATCCATTCAGATTCAATCAGTTCCATTCATTAGAGATCGGAGCAATCTTGACCGTCCAATGTGATGGCTCGATCTGAGCCATTGATTTGAATCTGGAGCGATCCAGCCCATACATTGTGATCTACACATCTTGGTTGTTCATTCGGACCGTTGGATCTCGATCGTCCCTTCAGATTTATCAGATCCGGCCATCCAGAGTTGAATCGATCACCACCGTTGGATGGAGCAGCCAAATTAAGCCAACTTAATTGATTAATCAAGCCCTAGCTTCAATTGGACGACTGAGATCAGATGAGGCTTTGATCGGACGGTTAAGGAAATTAGTTTTTAAAAATCCAACATCTTCCCCAAATCGCAGAATAATGCACAGAATCATCACCGAGCGAGCGCCGGCGCCGCCGCCTGCTCCTCTAGGCGAGCGGCGGCAGATGCTTCTTCCTCACGGGTGAGCGATGGCGGCGAGCAGTTCTTCCTCCTCGTGAGCGACGACGGCAGATGCTTCTTCCTCGCGGATGAGCGATGGCGGCGAGCAGCGCCTCCTCCACGAGGCGGTGGCAGCTTCGGGCAGCATCTCCGGCGGCCCTTCCTTCCATCCATTCCAGCGGCAACCTCCATCCAAGTGGCTGTCGATGAGATGCTGGGATTCCGGCCAGCTCATCGGCAACATGTAGAAGAGGAGATTTCGGTCCAACTTCACCGACGAACTGTCCATCGCCAGCAACCGGAGCTGAGACGCCTCGGCTGGACGTGGTTCGAAAGGCCGAGAGCAACTTTCTACTGTCATGGTCGTGACAGAATTATTTTCCAGCATCCGGTAGCGAGTTTGACATCCAATTTCCGACGACAGCACTTCATTCCATCGTCGGGGAAGAGTTTCAGCTTGTAATCCGGTTCCATCCCTTCCCGCAGTTCCAGAGTTCCGTTGTAGTATAATGGTGAGTATACTCGATTAAAACCGAGAGACTCGGGTTCGGTCCCCGGCGATGGAACTACGGGCTGCTCCACCTTCACAGAGTCATCCATAGATTGTCAGGTTCCGGTGTCGTTGTAGTATAGTGGTGAGTATACTCGGCTACAACCGAGAGACCCGGGTTCGGATCCCGACAACTACACCAGGCTTCGGCAGTTCCGCGCCATCCACCGGAGAAAAGGACTCGCTTCATCCATCAATTCAGCACTTGTCGAAGGATTTCCGATAATGATCCAACCATATCATCCACCGGAGGAGTTGTTCGGATTGTCGTCATCGTTGTGGAGATCGGTGGTTATATTTGGACTTTTATCCATTGATTTGGATGTTATCTTTTTTACCTGCATTGTTTAATTTCTATTAATTCACATTATCATTGCATTGTTTATTTACTTTCCATTGTGTTTGAATTCAAGTAGAGCTGTCAAGTTGGGTTAGGCCCGCCGGGTTGGCCCGCCCCGCCAAACAATTTAAGCGGGTTGGGTTGAACTTTTATCAACCCGCCATTTTAGCGGGCCTAAACGGAGCGACCCGCGCGGGTTGCGGGTCTAGACGGGTTGGCCCGCCGTGGGACGGGTTGGCCCGCGGGTTGAGAAATGTCAAAAGACAAATTTTTCACCATTACAATCTTCTTCTATCACACATACACCTCAACAAAGTATAAAAGAAGTTAAGAGTAAAGAACAAAAGAATATTTTTTATACTCTAATTGCTTTTTATTATCTTGTCACTACTATTCTAATCAATATAGGAAATAATAACATATCAAAATCAAATAATTACCCAAGTTAAAAAATCTCAATTGAATCTCTATTTGAAAGAGTAAAAATTTACATTTACATATTATCAAGATTTAAATATTTTAGAACATTGGAAAGGAATCAAAAATATCGGTACTTAATTTTGTAAGTCGATAATTGAATCACAATTATAAGATTTTAGTTACTTCAAATATTTATTTTTTTAATCATGGTACTCTATCTGTCTTACAAATCATTACCTCAAGCCCTCAACACCTTAGTAATTTTAAATATATTTTTAAAATTTGTGTGGCCCGCGGGTTGGCCCGCCTAACCCGCAACCCGCCTTGGGTTGGGTTGGAAATTTCTCAACCCGCCGAGATGGCGGGTCGGCCCGCCCCTCTCCGCTAAATATTGAGTTTACGACGGGTTGGCCCGCCCCGCCATGGGTCGGCCCGTTTGACAACTCTAAATTCAAGCCCCCCAACATTGTGAATTGTAGCTTATCTTGTAGTTTAATTGTAGTTAATTCGTAGTTTGTATTAGAGTTAATTAGTAGTTTCAATTGGTAATTTAGTTGTAGTTTAATTAGGATGCTTAGTTTAGAGTTTAATTTGTGGTTAGTTGCACTTTGCGTAGTTGTCCATTAGTTTAGCTGTTCTTTAGTTTAATTGTTTCGTACTTAGCACTGTCTTTTTATTTTTGAATGCTTTCCTTTGCATGCCTAGTTTAGATTTTCTTTAATTTCATTGTCATCTTAGTTAGTTAGATTAATGCTTTAATTATCTGCATTGTCTTTCATTCAGTAGGATTAGTCTTGTAAATCTTAATCCCCATTTTCAATAATTAGAAATCCTAAGTTAATTATTCTATTGATTACACTCGTTGAGAAACGATCCGAGTCATCCACTATGCTATATTAGTGTAGAGGGGGTTCGGTAATTAATTTGAAACGGTACCACGACAATTCGCCGTTATCAGTGATCTCTCAACCTTCTTGCTCCCCGTTCTCTCACTTTTAATTCTATGTTTTATCATCCAATTGATTCGGTCTGGACAATTTATATTCACTTAGTAAATCAGTACTCAATTATCAGTCCCTGTGGGATCTATATTTTATTACTTGATGATAACCATCCACTTGCGGGAGTTGAGCACAGCCCGATCTTTGACCTCGCAGTTGAAGACTCGATCCGTGCACATCAAATTGTTGGCACCGTTGCCAAGGACTAGTTTAAATTGATATTGGTTGAAAAGCGAATTGGTTGGATAGACCACTTTATTTTTAGTTTTTCATTGCTTTCCTTTTTCTAGTATTATCTTTTCTATTTTTGGTTGTTTCAATTATTATTGCAATTTCCTTTCCTATTTTACTCCTTTCTTTTATTCCTTTTTCAAGTAACTAATGGCATACGTGAATACATAGATTCTTTAACTGTCTTATTTTTCTCCACGACCTCCTCAATTGCTTCACCTACAGAAGTATGTTTCAATGTAAGTATGGGGAAAGAAGTATCATTTTGATTTAATTGAACATGTGCTCATTTAGTCTTTTTGACCTAAGTAGCTTAGTTGTTTGCTTTTATGCTTTTTAGCATTAGTTTTATTATTTCTTCAGTATGCATTATGTTTACTTGTTTTCTTATTATATTCATGCATTGTCATTTTTGTTTTTAGTTCACATATCTACTTATCCTTTTAGTAGGTTTCAATGTGTACTATTTTGATGGTATCATGTTGATATGTTTCATTGTTTTTAATAATTCATATTCTTCTATCTTGTGGTGCAATTTTATAAAATCTATATGAGTGTTTATCAAGTTCTACTAGTTAGTTTTTATTTTTCACTACTTGGACTGGATTCTGAAGAGTTGATTTAGTACATAGTCATGATTTATCTCGTTGGACTAGTACTTTGGAATTCATAGGTAATTTTCAAATTAATATTTTAGCTACTGGAGATGCTCGGATTATGCATATCCATTTGGAAAAATCAAGATGTTAATGAGGATGAGAGGAAAAGAAACTTTCTGATTATAGAAAGAAATAAAAAGAGAGTTAAAAACAGTTGTCATGGGTGGAAATGATGAAGTGCCCCTTTGAGACTGAGTTAAGTTATTGGAGAAACACCCATTAATTTCTCTCAATACCGAACACGCCTTTGAAACTTTGTGTTAATTTGAGAGGATGACTCTCGCTTGGGGCAGGTATGTGCCTAGAGTTGGAAACCTTAGGAACACAATGAAATGACGACTTGTCTTAACATGAAATTTGAAAACTCTACAATAAATTTTACACTTGCACAAGAAAATTTCTAAGTAGACTGGGTAAACTTATTTATTTGATTTGATAGTAGCACCACTTGATAAGATTAGATGAACATACTAGATAATGAAGTTATTCATTTATATGTATTGAGCTGAATATGGAATTTTGCTTGAAGACAAACAAAGTTTAAGTCTGGGAAATTTTGATATGTGTGTTTTATGTAGGGTTTTAGTCATTATTTTCCATACATGTTACCTCATTTTTATGATATTCATTGTGTATTATCTTTGTTTACTTCATTTTGCTATTAGCTTTGTTTGGATATCTACTTTTGTCTATTTGTTTTGATAGGGTGAAGATTTGAAGTGAAATGAAGCATTATGCGGAGCACGGATTGTAGAGAACATGCTCTGGTCGTGTCTCATGACACGGGCATGTTCTTGGACGAAAGAAGCAAGATTTGAAGATGTTCCAAAGAATAGCATGGTAGTGTTGGGAGTATGGGGAATACAATCAAAGTCCCACATTGGTAAGACATGGAAAAGATCATGTGCTTATAAGAAAAAAGATATCTCCATTGGTATGAGGCCTTTTGGGTAAAGCCCAAAAATAAAACCATGAGGGCTTAGACCCAAAGTGGACAATATCATGCCATTGTGGAGATATGTGGAGCTTATAAGCACTAACAATTGGTATCAGAGCCATGGTCCATGTCAAGCCATGAACCTCGAACGAAGGAAGTTGAGCTCCCACGTCCAGATCAAGAGAACCAGACATCAGGAAGGAAGTCTAGTTGGGTCGGGGGGACCGAACAACTGGCATGAAGTCCTGGTGGGTTGAAGATCGGACATCAAGCAGAGAAAATCCTTCGAGGAGGGATAGGCTTGAGGGGGGGCCCAATGTGGTCCTTCGTTTGAGGGGGGGCTTGTTGGGAGTATGGGGAATACAATCAAAGTCCCACATTGGTAAGACATGGAAAAGATCATGTGCTTATAAGAAAAAAGATATCTCCATTGGTATGAGGCCTTTTGGGTAAAGCCCAAAAATAAAACCATGAGGGCTTAGACCCAAAGTGGACAATATCATGCCATTGTGGAGATATGTGGAGCTTATAAGCACTAACAGGTAGGCCATGTGTGTTACACGTGACCGTGCCCCAGTCTGAAGCAAGGACCATGTGGCATTGGCATGACGAACTTACAGCGTGACACACGGCCGACCATGTGTTTTACACATGGTTGTGCCTTCTTCCAGACGAGTTTCTAGAGTTACACATGATTTGACTATGTGAAATTCACATGGTCGTGTGGCGGCGCCGCGATTTCGAGGAGTTAGGTATTTATGCATTTATGGAAAGTTGGAGCCGCCTCTATATAAAGGGAACTCATCTAAAAGATTAGGGATCATGAAGGGAGCCACCCTAGGGCTCCCAAGCCCTAAAAGGGGGTCGCCCAAGGGCCCCCAAACCACCGGAGGACGTCGTCCGAGTTCCTCTCCACCGCCAACAAGAAGATTTCGACGTCACAACTCCAGTTCTGAATAGGAGACGCATCCAAAGATCTTCCAAAATCAAGACTAATCCCTCTTTTTCCTTTATTGCAATTCCTTTCTGTTTAATCTTGTTTTGTCAATGTCTTGTGGTTGCAACTCCCTCTTTATAGAGTGGATTCTGAGACTCTATGATTAGGGAGTAACCCATGCATATTGAACTTTGTTTTGCAATGAATTCTGAATTTCTCTGATTTTTATTTGCAACTTATACTTCCTAGTGCGATGAAGATGTTTGATTTTGATCTTAGTCTACCATACTTAGTCGTTGTGGGTGTCAAAAGCATTCATATCGAAATCTAGGGGAATCAAGAAGACCCGAAAGGTGAGCTTTACCCTGGTGACCATAGATCCTAAATGCGAAAGAGTAGAACATGAAAGAAAGTCCACTTATTTGTGGAGAGAACACAGGACATCCTAGAGCTCCATGAAACAATTCTATCTAGAGGTCGCGAAGTAGGAGAAAACAACTTGGAGGAGTTATGGGACCCGTGACAGGGGCTACCCATTGATAGTAACCCCTAAGCTCTGTCAATCCAAAAGGAAATCTCTAGGTTGGGATAGGTAATTTCCGCATAGTACCAAAAGTTCATCGGGATTAAACGAGATGATTGTAGGAACCTCGGTGAGCACTAGAGGAGGGTGAATGATGCGTTCTCGTCGTTTGATAGAATTCGTTCGTGTTTGTCTACGATTGTTAGTACGCAGCAGAATATAGAATAATAAAGTGAAAACAAATACAAATACACAAGCACAATCCACAAGACCAAATATAACGTGGTTCAAAACCTTAGGGCTCCTACTCTACGGGTTGAGCTCAAATGAGCTCTAGCAATGCCAAACACTACTAATAATCAAACACTCCTTCTCGGTGACATACCGGAGGTGGAGAAAACCTCTTACAAGCGATTACACAAGTAATACAATGAAATACAAGCAATTACAAATGAAATACACAAAACAACGTAAAGAAAACTTTACAATAATTGTTTTGGATACTTGCTTATTTGATTGCTTGAGCCACACTTGAAGACCCTGACTTGCACCAGCAAATTGCTTTAAATCGCCCAAAGAATCGCTACCAAAATCCCTCTCCTCGAGCCCCTTTTAAAGCTGCAACTTGGGTTGGATTCCGCCTAGCAGTCGACTACCATAAAGCCCCAGTCGACTGCTCCTGTAGCCGTTGTCTCACAATGACTTAATCCACATCATCATCCAAGCCAATGGATACACTGGCAGTCGACTGCCAACACCCGTAGTCGATTGCTCAGTCGGCTACCGAGCATTCTGCCCTCACGACCAATACCAATAGTCGATTGCCCTCCATGGCGATCGGCCCAATCTTGCGATAACGTCAAGGTCATTTGCCATCGAACATCGATCAACTCTCATGATCGTCATAATCGATCAAGCGCCAGAGTCAACTCGACTATCAAGTGTCAAAACACTTGATCAGTCGACTCGTCCAAAGCCCTAGTTGACTGATAACCTCAACCATGAGGTTTAACCCCAAGTATGATACCCTCATATTTGCTAGACCACCCTTAGCCTAGACTTAAGCCTTCTAGCCACCTCCATTAGTCTCACGCCTATCGGATCCCTCCAAGTCATCCATGACTTGTTCATCCATACGCTAGCCTATAGGTGTTTCTATCGGCTATTGTCATGCTAAGCAAGTCTACACCGCCAAGGCACATTTGGACTTACGTTACCAAGACTACTGCTTGGACTTTATGCCGCCAACCATTAGACTTATGCTGTCAAGACTCCACCCTTAGACTTTACGCCATTAATATCAATCCTTGGACTTCCCTTGCCAACCCATGTTGGACATTCCATTTGCCAAGACTCAAGCTTGGACTTTCCTTTGTCAAGACTCATGCTTGGACTTTCCATACCAAGTACTCAAGACTTGGATTTTCCAAATGTCAAGACTCAAGCTTAGACTTTTCCTTGACAAGACTCATACTTGGACTTTCCATGTCAACCCATGTTGGACTTCTCTATTATGGTCAACCCCTAGTCAACCCATTGTCAAATAATAGTCAACTCCTTTGTCAAACATCAATGTCGAATATCAAAGTCCAACTTGAGTCTGGTCAATCGTGACCTCGGTCGATTGCACCAACAATCTTCCTCTTTTTGATGTTTGACAAAAATCAATACCTTTGAGTTAGAACACTAACTCAACCAATCCTACCAATTGTCTAAATTGTAAATCTCAAATTCTTTTCCTTTTTGACATACATCAAAAAGGCTCTCTCCAAAGGTGTCAATGTCTCAAATCCCAATGAGATCTTACAATCTCTCCCTTAGTCCAAATATATCTATGATGTCTTCACTCTTCCTAGTGATAAGTCTCATATCACTAAAGAGAGGCAATCTTCACTTCTCCAAATTCTCCCCCTCATGAGGAAGAACACATCCATCATCCCATAATGGATAACCTCCCCCTAAAGGCTTGCTCTCCCTTGACCATTGCACTAATAATGTCCTTGGAGAGTCTCTAAGCCTATAGGAACACTAAACCATTAAAATTAAGATCAAAAGTTCAAACTTGAACTTTCACACACTTAAAATTGATACGTCACCCTAAACAACTCTCCTAATCTATATCTAATGGATTTTCACTCTTTTCAATATTTTTCAAAGTATATCCTAGGGTTAGAAGCAGTTAGGGTAGCCTAACACAGCTGAAACATAGGCTAAACATTCTTATTTACCCAAAATCAGCATTGGCAATCGACTCTATTAGTCAGCAGGGCAGTCGACTGTCATAAGCGGCAATCGACTGATTTCTGTAAATGTAGAAATTCAATTTCAAAAAATAAAATTCAAAAAATCATAAATAATTATACATAAATCGAAAAATCATGAAAATTCATATGTATAATATTTATGACAAACATTATGGATGAAAAATATTTTAAGAATAAAATACCCATAAAATAGTGAGATTGATACAAAATTAAAAACCATTGATAACTACAATATTTTTGAGTTATTTTGTATCAACTTCTACAATGATGATTGCTATCAAAAGATAGATTTCACCAAGGTTTTTCAAAATGATTTCAAAATATTTTTGAAAACCTATATTAGATCATGATCAATGAGCTCAATGCACATGACTTGTACATTAGCTTTCCACATGATCTACCCATGGTATAAGATGAGTTTGAGTTCATCTAGATGCAAAAACTATGCACCTTGAACTTAACTCATTTCCTAACATCTCACATATGTCTAGGGTATTTGAAAACACACACATGTCAATTTAATGTGAGATGTGAGTTTTATTCATCCTAATCTAAGGTCTCATGCATTTTCTAAGACAATACTATTTGATTCCCTTATACATGAGACTTCAAATCATGTCATAGTACTTAAATCAATTTTAATTAACTTAAATGCATGAAATATGATTATGGCATATAATGATAGCATAAATGAAATATGTGTCAATAATCATGGTGTCATGACATGTGATTAAACCTAAACATAAACATGACACTATTAAATAATCTAAGCATCATCATGACATTTATATGATAAAAATAAATATGATGTCATGACATGCCAATGATAATCAAGGTATGACAAATAAAATATAAGGCATAAGAATACATAAATTTTAATATTAGTTGTCATTAGTTAGGATTAATTCCATTTTGCCATAATACTACATATCTCCCAAATGTGCCAAAAACCCAAAATGACACACTATGACCTCTAAACCTAGTTTGTGTCAATTTGATTAATTTTTCAAGCTTCCATTATTATTTTGGTACATCCTAAAATCCTTTAGGATTAAATTCAAACCACATTTCCAAAGTATTCCATTACCTTGGAAATGACCTAAAGTGTCAACTTTGCTATGGTTGGGTTAACTACCCATCCAATCAAGGTTGACACATCCTAACCCATTTAGCATGAATCGATCATGCTCCTACGAACCCAATACCTATTTGAGCTCCTTGGATTTAATAGGTATTCCTTAAGGATAACTTCCCTACATATCCTCTTAATGACCCTTCTAGGCTTAGAAACTTTGGTCATTGTGGTCTTGTCTAGGTTAACTCTAGGGATGACTCCCCTTGTAACCTTCTTAGTGGCTTCCCTAGGTTTCATGGAAACCTTGGCCACTAGGCACCTACCTTGGTTACCCTTTGGGATAACTTCCCTATTAACCTTGGTCTTCCTAGACTTAGGTTGTATTCCATAATCGAATGGAACACTATGGTAGGTCTCGTTGGGCTTAGATTTGTGACCCAAACCTCTCTTGCTCTTAGGTGGACCTTGCCTCCTAGATCCTAGGTTTTGACTCCTGGACCTTTGAATTTGATTTTGCATATTTCTAAGGGTCTTCTCCAATTTCTCAAGCATTATTCTCAAGATTTGATTTTCTAGCTCTAATTTCTCAAATTTTATGGGCTCATTATTTCTTTGAGTATTTTTCCCTTTCCTAGGTATATGTCTATGATTTTTGGGATTAATGCCTAGATGGTCCTCTATCTTCTTAATAGTTTCCCTAGGTAAGATTTTTCTAGGATTATTAGTCCCAAATTTCTTCTTAGTTCTAAAATCGACATGTTTAGTCCCTAAGCAATAAAGTTTATTTTTAGCATGCTTTTTATGAACAATAGCAAAATTACTCCTAGCATGCTTATCATTATAAAATAAGAAATGTGCATTATTAAATTTTACCTTAGGGTTTGCTTTAGAAGCTCCTCTATATATGATGCTCCTTCTTGGACTTTCTTCCTCCTCCTAGGGCATTGACTCCTATAATGCCCCGGTTGTTAGCACTTGAAGCAAATTACATGCTCCTTGTTTTTCCTAATTGGGGCACCGATATCCTTTGAATTTTTGTTGACTTTTGGTGTCGGAGGAGCCTTCTTGAATCTTTTTGGACACTTGCTCTTGTAGTGTCCTTGTTTCCTACACTCAAAGTAAATTATATGATCTTTATTTTTAACTAAATTGTTTGGGTTACCTAGGGTGATAGTAGGAAGAATTTGGTCCAATTCTTCATGGCTCCCGGAGGTAGATGCTTCTTCTTATTACTCCAGTATTGGAGATGACCTAATCTCCTCCCCCTCAATTCTAGAGGTGGAGGCCTCCTCCAATTCTTCTACTTCTTCTTCCTCCTCAGATGTCAAACACTCTTAACCTTCGACTCCTAACTTTCTTGTGAGGATGATGATGTGCTCTCTTCTTCTTGAGCTTGAGAGGATGAGCATGCCTCCTTGGACTCCTCTTCTACTTCATGAGTCGGTGATGGGTTTTCATGATATTTCGCCAATTTGCTCCAAAGGTCCTTGGCGTCTTTACAATCTCCTATCTTGATCATAATATCATTAGGGATTACACTAAGTAACACACCCATTACCTTATTGTTTATATTGAAGTATCGGAGTTGCTTCTCGCTCCACTTCTTCTTCTTGAGTATTTTTCCATTCTCATCCTTGGGAGCATCGAACCCTACTAAAGCACTAATCCAATTGTCATAATCACACATAAGAAAATACATCATTATTCCTTTCCAATATGCAAAATTTTTACAGTCAAATGAAGGCGGAATGTTGATGTTGTCACCCAATTTCTCTTGAAAATCCATCTTGTCCTCTAGCGCATTTGCTCCTGTGGATGTGAAGCCGGTGAGGATTGTAGGTATCGGAGCGTCTTCTTCTTCTTAGAGCCACCAGACTCTAATACCAATTGTAGGAACCTCGGTGAGCGCTAGAGGGGGTGAATGGCATGTTCTCGTCGTTTGACGAAATTCGTTCATGCTTATCTATGCTTGTTAGTACGCAGCGAAATATAGAATATTAAAGTGAAAACAAATACAAATACAAAAGCACAATCCACAAGATCAAATATAACGTGGTTCGGAACCTTAAGGCTCCTACTCTATGGGTTGAGCTCCAATGAGCTCTAGCGATGCCAAACACCACTAATAATCAAATACTCCTTCTCGGTGACACACTGGAGATGGAGAAAATCTCTTACAAGCGATTACACAAGTAATATAATGAAATACAAGCGATTGCAAATGAAATACATAAAATAACGTAAAGAAAACTTTACAATAATTGCTTTGAATGCTTGCTTATTTGATTGCTTGAGCTGCACTTGAAGACCCTTACTTGCACCAGCAAATCGCTCCAAATCGCCCTAAGAATCGCTACCAAAATCCCTCTCCTCGAGCTCCTTTTAAAGCTGCAAATCAGGTTGTATTCCACCTAGCAATCAACTGTCATAAGACCCCAGTCAACTGCTCCTGTAACCGTTATCTCATAACGATTTAATCCACGTCGGCATCCAAGCCAACGAATACACTGGCAGTCGACTGCCAACACCTGTAGTCGACTGCCCAGTCGGCTACCGAGCATTCTGCCCTTGTGACCAATACCAGCAATCGACTATCCTCTATGGCAATCGACTACTCAAGCCATCAATCGACTGTCCAATGCTGGCAGTCGACTTCCAAGGCTATTTGCTGCAGTTGAATGTCAGTCGACTCCCAGCAGTCGACTGGTCATAATCCTAGTCGACTGCCCAAAGTCAACTCGGCTGTCAAGTGTTAAAACACTTGACCAGTCGACTCGTCCAAAGCCCTAGTCGACTGATAACCTCAACCATGAGGTTTAACCCCAAGTATGATGCCCTCATACTTTCTAGACCACCATTAGCCTAGACCTAAGCCTTCTAGTCACCTCCATCAGTCTCACGTCTATCGGATCCCTCCAAGTCATCCATGACTTGTTCATCCATATGCTAGCCTTCAGGTGCTTCCATCAACTATTGTCATGCTAAGAAGGTCTAGACCGCCAAAGTATATTTGGGTTTATGTTGCCAAGACTACCGTTGGACTTTACGTCGCCAACCATTGGACTTATGTTGCCAAGACTCCACCCTTGGACTTTACTCCGTCAATATCAATCCTTGGACTTCTCTTGTTGACCCATGTTGGACTTTCCATTTGCCAAGACTCAAGCTTAGACTTTCCCTTACCAAAGCCCATACTTGGACTTTCCATGTCAAATACTCAAGACTTGGACTTTCCAAATGTCAAGACTCAAGCTTGGACTTTCCCTTGTCAAGACCTATGCTTGTACTTTCCATGTCAACCCAAGTTGGACTTCTCCATTATGGTCAACCCCTAATCAACCATCTAGTCAACTCATTGTCAAACAATAGTCAACTCTTTTATCAAACATCAATGTCAAATATCAAAATACTACTTGAGTCCAACTCGAGTCAGTTAATCGTGACCTGGGTCAATTGCACCAACAATGATCCACCTACAAAATTGATCATATAAAACTTAGGAATATAAGTAGGCGACATATAATCAATATAACATAATTAAAATCAAAATCCTAGAATCATTCTCCACAATCATAATAGGACCTAGTGACAGTGTCCTTATGAAAGTGATCTCTTAACCTTCTTACTTCTCGTTCTCTCACTTTTAATTCTCTGTTTTATCATCCAAATGATTCGGTGTTGGAATTATTGCATATAATTGATTTGTATGAATTTAAAATGCTATAAATAAAATTGTAAATACAGAACTTACAGCGATTCGTCAGAACCTTCATGCTTCCGAAGATGAATAACTTCTGGGAGAGATCTTTCAATCTGAAGCTTATCATCTGAAGAACGATCACGTACTAGAACCGTTCTTACTCTTCCACAAATCAAGATCCAACATATTGGATGTTCTCCAACCTCGACATAGAGTCTCGATAGCACTTCCGCAGTGCTTTTGATCTCTCACTCGCACTTTACCTCTAGCCTCCACACTCTAGCCTCCCCCCTTGCACACAACTTTTTTTTTTTTTGCTGCTTGGACGCATCCTTTTATAGGGATCACTCCAACACATGAAATGCAGTAAGGGAATTTCATGCCCTACAATCACATGCTGCCTTCATGGCAACGTGTGAGCAATTTTTTTTTAAAAAAACTGACTACATCTCCTACTCGTCCAAGTTATGTCACATAGACCAATAAGAGGTATTTATCCACATAGACTAAATATAGTCAGAGTCCATAGTCACATAGACTAATAGAACAGAGATCAATAATCACAAGAGACCAATAGAACAACCAATTCATACTTTGAAAAATGGTTCGTGCGACAGCAAACACACTGAGCAATCCAATGCTAAGAAAGTTATTATACCTTACATAGTTGCTCATAGAGCGATCAATGCTAAGAAAAGTTGTTACACCTAACTTAGTCGCTCCTCAAATGATACATAACCATTATCTGAATGACCCATATCCATTCTTCCAGGTGACACATAGTCATTCTCCAAGTGGTACAAAACCATTTTCTTGGTAGTACACAATCGTTCTCCTGGATACATTTATGTCTTGCTTTTTATCCAGATTAAATAATCTCATCTACATCAATATGAATATCTCTAATCCCTCATAATGACCATCATGTCAAAAGTATGTTCCATATTTTCAATATTCACAATCATTTTTATACACAACAAAAATAGGTCGACCAGTGAATAATTTTCAAAAGATGTAAATCTATTTAATTTTCCTTTTGAGCTTGAATCTATTCATTTTAATCAGTCGCTTTCCTAGTCATGTTTCATAGATCGAATCATCCATAGTCAATAGGTTTACATGCTAAGGTAACAAACCCTGATTAAAACTTTAAGTAGACAGCTAAATAGTCACTAAGGGCAAATGTTGAGATTAACATATAATCTCAAAGGGCTCACATAATAGAGATGCAGGGATCCATTCTTCTACTACCCTTATTGTCATCTTAGCACATGTGATATAAATCACATGTTACGATGTTATTCTCTTCACTAATAAAGAGCGCATGTTTCAAATTAACATTGTACATATTTCGATCTAGACATTCCAAATGTCTAATCTTAAATTCAACACATGAAGTCAAATCTGGCTCTAAATAGGTATAGTAAATAACGGAAGCATTTACTTCAATCACTATTCTCAAATGATCTTATCTTGATACAAATATTAAGACGATCACAACTTATAGGTATGTATCTCTATAGATATAGCTTCCAAAGCTATCATATAAGCAATGGTCTTACCCCTATTCGTACTTAACAAATAGAGATGATTGTGTATGTGAGAGGATCAATCACTACTTGCCAACATGCTCATCAAGATCTTATCAGAATGTAACATCACATACACTAAATAAATTATGGCTGATATTTTAAGCAATCAAATTACAATATCCGATTGTCATTATAAAATTGTTACATTCTACGAAGTCCCATAGACTTCACATGCTCATTAAATGACTCTCTAGTCATCGGCTTAGTAAAAGGATATGCAAGCATAGCACGTGTAGGGATATATTCAAGAATCATCTTCTTCTTAGCAATAATATCCCTTATAAAGTTATACTTTATTGATATATGCTTACCCTTGTTGTGATATTTGGAATCCTTGAAAAAAGCTATAGCAGCTTGACTATTATAGTAGAAAGTCACTAGACTCCCACTGTCCTCAACAATCTTCAGAAGCTTCAGAAACTTCCTTAACCAGACTGCTTCTTACACAGTTGCTGAATATGCCACATATTCAGTTTCCATAGTTGACAAAGTCACATAAGCATATTTCTTGCTATTCCAGGAGATGGTGCCACCATTCAATAAGAACACATAGCTTGATGTGGATTTTCTATCATCTAGATCCCCAACCCAATTTGCATTTGAATATCCCTTCAGGCTCATATCTGATCTTTGATAATAGAGATTATAATCTGTTGTCACTTTCAGATACTGAATATCCTTTTCACTATTTTCCAGTGTCTTGGTCCTAGGTTTGCATGGAATCAGCTGACTAAGCCAACAACATAGTTGATATCGAGATGAGTATACAATATAATATATATCAAACTACCTATATCACTAGCATATGGTTTTTTATTCATCTCAGCTATTTCTTCAAGAGTTTTGGGACTCATACTCTTGCTTAGAACAGTACCTTTCACAATGAGTGTTTGTTCACTGTTGCAATCAGACATGCTAAAATGTTGTAACATCTTATTTATATAAGACTCTTGAAACAAACCCAAAAATCCCTTAGATCGATACCTGATGATCTTAACTCCCAAGATGTATTCAGTTTCTCTCATATTTGTTGTGGTAAACTGTGATGAGAGCCACTTTTTGACTTCTATCATAAAACCTATGTCATTTTCTGCTATCAGTATATCATCAACATATAATGATAAAATGACATATTTTTCTTTTTTTTTTAGGAAAATGCAATGATCCTCATTGATCATTTCGAAACCATAAGATAAAACGACTTCGTTAAATCTTATGTTCCACTGTCTTTATACTTGCTTTAGCTCATATATAGATTTCTTCAATCTACATACTTTTTCTTCTTGGCCTTTAGCAATGAAACCTTCTGGTTGAACCATATAGATTTCTTCATCAAGCTTACCGTTAAGGAAAATGATTTTTACATCCATCTGATGCAACTTCAAGTCATAATGCGGTACAAAAGCCAAAATGAATCGGATTGACACAAACTTAACTATAAGAGAGAATGTCTCTTCAAAGTCTATACCCTCCAATTGAATAAATCCTTTTGCAACTAAATGATCTTTGTATCGTTAATCGATCCATCTGATTTTCTTTTTATTTTGAGAATCCATTTATTCCCAATAGCCCTTCGACCAGGAGAAAGATCGACTAACTCCTAAATATGATTCTGAATCATTGACTCCATCTATTCAACCATTGTATTTTTTCACTTTTCTCTAACTCTATATCCCAGAGCTTCCTTAACTGATTGAGGTTCATCATCGTCAACTAGGAGTGTCATTATTGCCTCATTCTCAATATCAAACCTCTTCTTAGGTTTGATCTTACGAACACTTCTTCGTAAGTTGGGCTCCTGAGAAGTCACCCAGTGACCAGACAAATTACTCCCACTAGATTGACTAGGTCCAGGTATCCCACTTGATACATGTCTTGTTGATAATGACTTATCTTCCTCAAATAGAGAAACTATCTTAGCAACCTTACCTCTAGCTGGGAATTCAGTTTCGAGAAAAGTAGCATCTCTCGAATCAAATTCAGAGATGATTCCATCTTGTTGCCCACCTATGAAAACATAACCTTTGAAAGTTTTAGAATATCTTATAAAAATATATTTCTTACCTCTAGGTCATAGTTTTCCATACTTGTAAGAATTATCATGAACATAGGCAGCTGACCCCCAGGGTCTCAGATTGCTTAAATCTGATTTTTTGCCTGTCCAATGTTCATATGGGGTAGATGGAACTAACTTTGAAGGTACTTTGCTAAGTATATAGGTCACAATTAACAATGCATCTCCCCAATAAGAGATCGACAAATTAATCTGCGCCATCATAGACCTAACCATTTCTAGAAGAGTCATATTTCTTCTTTCAGTAATCCCATTTTGTTGTGGTGTTCCAGGGATTGTCAATTGTCTAATAATCCCCTTATCATTACATATTGTCTTAAATAGATCAGACAAATATTTCCCTCCACAGTCAGTACGTAAAGTCTTAACCTTATATTCCGTTTGATTCTCAACTTCATTCATATAACGAATGAAGCAATCTAATGCTTCAGATTTCTAAGAAATCAAATGCACATGATCGAAACGAGAGAAATCATCAATAAATGTAATGAAATAGGAAACTCCATGTCTAACCTTCACATTCATTAGACCGTAAATATCTGAATGAATTAATTGCAATGGAAACTCAACCCTAATAGTCTTATCGAATGATTTCCAAGTTGCTTTTCCAATAAGACAATACTCACATATAGACAAGCTAATCTTAGCACAAGAGCCCAAGAAGCCCTCTTTAGCTAACCGATTCATGCGATTTTGTCCTATATGTCCTAATTTAGCATGTCAAACCTCATCAGTTATATCTGCATCACTAGTAAGAGCAATATTTGAAAAATAACTATTAATCGCACAATTAACATTTAGTCCCACATCAAGAACCATAAAACTATTTGTTAAAAAATCATATCCGATTGACACAAAATCAATCTTAAGGTCTACACACCAACTGTAAAAATTAATACAGTACCCTAAATCAAGAAGCCACGTGATAGAAAAAAAATTCCGTCTAATTTCAGGAGCGTACAGGACATCATGTAGAAACAAAGTACTACCACCACGAATGTTGAGTTTGCAAGTGTCGACTCCTTTGACTTCAACTCTTGCATTATTTCCTACATAGATCCATTTATTATCAGCTGGTACCCTGCAGTACTCCATATATGTAATTTGCTCCCGAATCTATAATCCACAAAGATAAGAATCAGCCAACAATACAGAACTAGCAACAAAATGCTCAAAAGACAGACTTAAAGTTATCTTTCTCGACTCGGTACATTCTTGAGCGCAGTGGTCATTTTTGCCACAGTTAAAGCAAGATACCTTGTTTTTAGATTTCTTCCCTATCTTCTTGCCCTTCTTCTTGATTGAGCATTCCCCAACAGTAGCTGCTTCCTTCTTCTTTCCCTTTCTTTTCTTGAACCATTTCTTTTTCTTGGATCCAGATGATCCAGCATAACTGACAGCCAAATAGGCTTAGCCAGAAATCCTTGCGGATTCTACTCCCTTCACCTCTAGTTTAACATGGCGTGAGACGTTAGTAAAAGTCTTAATACTCTCATTGTGAGTTAAGGTCTGCTTCATGGTTTCCCAAGAATTCGGAAGGGAATGAATAACTGCCTAAACCTATTGTTCATCTGTCAACTCATAACCAGCAATTTTAAGCTTCTGAATCATATTAGACATCTCCCTGAGATGTTGAACCATCGAAACATTCAACCGCTTCTTGTAATTGTCGAACCTTATCATCAGCTGTCGAAGCTTGCTCAGACTCATTCCACTGTATCTATCCCTAAGGGCTATCCATATTGCATGTGTCGTAGGATATGCTTCGTACTCAAAAACTAGGTCATCTACCATTGAATTTATCAATATACACTTAGTAGTGGAATCCTTCTTTTTCCATGTCTTGTAGACATCAATATCACGTCTGTGCTGTGTTATGGGACCCTCAACAGGTTTTTCCATAACCTGATGTACAACATCTATAACTTCTTGTTCCTCAAGAACATACTGAAACTTGAGGTGTTAGATTTTGTAGTTTTCACCATTAAGTTTTTCACCCTTATTCAATTTAGCTATAATGTTCTTCGTTGCCATAATATATCATAAATAAATAAATTATTTAGATATTTAGTGTGTGTATTCATGTATGTAATTTCTAAATTGACTCAATGTAAATTTGATTTGGTTTACAAAATTAAATGATAATTACGTTCCCACTCATCATTTGTATATGTCAATCTAACTTACATTGACCTATTCTATTACATACATCCCATCTAATGAACTTAATCATTATATAATCATGATATTTAACATTAAATAAATTAATCATTTATAATTATACTCATAATGAACTAATCAAGGAGTATATTACAATGAATAAATATCATGCATCATGTAGAGTAAATAACATAAAATGAACAAATCATTAACATAAAAATGTTGTACGTTGTTAATAGATAACAAAACTCTACTAAGAATGTTACACATAATATTCTTCCTACTCATAACCTAAACAACACCTAATAAACTAGATAAGCAATTACTACTCCCACTAGGACAAACCCTAGCACAACAGTAATCCAAAAAGGTCCTATCTTTCTAGGTTGAACTAGGACATCTTCTGCTAGGACGTTGTCAAGATGATGCCAGAATACAGAATTCTGTAAAGAACTCACACGAAGAGATCCCACAAAAAATTCCTCTACAACATCTTCTTCTGGATCCACTTCACAATCTGCATAGTTAAGTAACTATGTGCACAACTAGGTATAGAAAATGCACCCCTCATAGTACCCCCATATCTGATGTGCTACATCACTCAAGTTTTCAGGCAATGAACGAACCAAAGTCCAAATCATGTAGTTGTCCAAAATAAAAAAAAACCTGCATCTCTAAGCGCCAAAATAGTCTGTCCAATCTCCCCATGTGTCCACCGACTCCGCAAGCTGGGTCATACTCTATCCCCTGGATAGCTTCCCTCAGTTGATTTCGCATCACATCGTGACGAGTCATGGTAGTAATCATCTGTGTCATCTGAAAAATTAAAATTAATTAAATCAATACAAAATCGACAAACTAGCATATATACTGGCTTAATTCAATTTATATAGGGATAGAACCAACACAATAAATCAAGAAAAAAAAATTTCCTTGATTTGCTAGAGAATGTTAGGAATGTTATACCCGCTAGAGGAGGGGGTGAATAGCGTCGTCGATGGAACTCGATCGCGTGCTTGCTACAAAACTTATTATACATAGTGGAATATATGATAATAAAATAAATACAACAAGAACACAAGCACAACATAAAAATAACGTGGTTCGGAACCGAATGATTCCTATTCCACGGGTTGGGCTCGTAAGAGCTCTAGCAATACAAGTAAAGAAAAATACTTTACAATTGCTCTTTTAGATGCTTTCTTTGTGGTTGCTTGAAATGTACTTGGAGACCCTGATTTATAGCAGCAAATCACCTCAAAACTCCTCAAGAACTGGTGTCAAATCCCTCCTCCACGAGCTCCATTTAAAGCTATTTCTTAGGCTGGATTTCACCTATCAGTCGACTGCTCGGGACCATCAATCAACTGATGCCACTGTTGTCGTGAGACAACGGCTAGATCCACGCTAAAAAAATCAACGGATACACCATCAGTCGACTGATGCCTCAATCAGTCGAGTGATCGAGTCGATCACTCGACTGGAGAACATTCGTGCGGCCCGAGATCACGGCCATGATCGGTGATCACCTTGATCGATCGGTCGTCCTATAAGTCGATCGCCGCGGTCGACAATCGACTGCTAGGACACTTCCCACAGTCAAACCCTAGTTGACTCACACCAGTCGACTGTCCCATGATCTCAGTCGACTGATACACCTCAAACATAGGGTTTTAACCTCAAACATGAGGCTTTAACCCAAGTATGGTTCACCCATACTTGCTAGATCACCCGTAGCCTAAACCTAAGCCTTCTAGCCACCTCCGTCAGCCTCGCATCTATCGGATCCCTCCAAGTCATCCATGACTTGTTCATCCATACACTAGCCTTCAGGTGCTTCTATCGGCTATTGTCATGTTAACGGTGTCTACACTGCCAAAGCACATTAGACTTACGCTGCCAAGACTCCCGCTTGGACTTTACGCCACCAACCATTGGACTTATGCTGCTAAGACTTCACCCTTGGACTTTACGCCGCCAATATCAAACCCCTTGGACTTTTCAAATGCCAAGACTCAAGCTTGGACTTTCCCTTGCTAACCCATGTTGGACTTTCCATGTCAAGACCCATGCTTGGACTTTCCATATCAAGACTCATGCTTGGACTTTCCTTTGCCAACCCATGTTGGACTTTCCCTTGCCAAGACTCATGCTTGGACTTTACATGCCAAGTACTCAAGACTTGGACTTTCCTAATGCCAAGTGTCCCACTTGGACTTTCCATGCTAAGTACCCATGACTTAGACTTTACCATGACAATCACATTGTCATATGTTTTGTCGAACATCAAAACATCGCTCGAGTCAAAGTTGAGTTCGGTTAATCGTGACTTGGGTCAATTGCACCAATAATCTCCCCCTTTTTGATGTTTGACAAAATCACATACCTTTGAATTAGAACACTAACTCAAATCTCCTTACCAATTGTCCCAAATTGGTAATCTCATAAATTCTCCTCATAAATTCTCCCCCTTTTTGACTAACATCAAAAAGGTTCTCTCTAAGGAGATCAATGTCTCATATCCCAATGAGATCTTGTAATCTCCCCCTTTGTCCAAAAATATGTAGGATGTCTACAATCTTTCTAGTGATAAGTCTCATATTACTCAAGAGAGGCAATCCTACAAACTCTCCCAATTTCCAAATTGGGTATCTCAAAATCTCATTTTTTTCCTCCTCATGAGGAAAAATAACATTCATCATCCCATAATGGATACCTCCCCCTAAAGGCTTACTCCCCTTTGACCATTGCACCAACAATGTCCTTGGGAAATCCCTAAGCCAATAGGAACTCTAAACCATCAAAATTAAGGTCTAAAGTTCAACATTGAACTTTTCCACACTTTAAATTTGATACAACACCCTAACAACTCTCTTAATCCATATCCAATAGATTTTCACCCTTTATAATGTTTTCCAAAGCATATCCTAGGATTATGAGTAGTTAGGGAACCCAAACATAGCTGAACACGGGGCTAAACATACCTTGTTTACCCGAAATCAGCCTTTCAGTCGACTCTCTCAAAAATCAGTCGACTGCCAACAAGGGCAGTCGACTGATAACTAAAAATTTCGATTTTCAATTATCAAAAATAAATTTCGAAAAAACATAAGTAATTCTATGTATATTGAAAAATCATGAAAATTCATGTGTATATTACTTATAAGCAATATAATGTGTGAAAAATATTTGAAAAATATTTTACCCATAAAATAATGAAATTAACACAAAGTTCAAAAGTGAAGAAAAACTTCAATGTTTTAGCTCACTTTGTATCAACTTCATCAATGGTGATTACTATCAAAAGATAGACTTCACCAAGGTTTTCTAAAATGATTTTAAAATATTTTTGAAACCTTATATTGGATCATATTCTTTGGGCTTAATATACATGACTTGAACATAAGTTTTCCCAATGATCCACTAACATGATCTTAGATGAGTTTGAGTTCATCTAGATGCAAAAACTATGCACCTTGAACTTAACTCATATCCTATCATCTCACATGTATCTAAGGTGTATAAATACACATACATGTCAATTTAGATGTGAGATATGGGTTTTGGTTTATCTTAAACTAAAGCCTCATGCATTTTCTAAGACAACACAACTTGATTCTCTTATAAATGGGACTTCAAGTCATGTCATTGTCCTTAACTCAATTTTAATCAAATTAAATGCATGAATGATCATGGCATAAATGATAACATAATTAAGCATGACCAATGATCATGATATCATGACATATGATATAAAACTAAAAACACATGACATTTAACCTTAATCCTAAGCATGATTATGACATATTAAATGATTAAAAATAGATATGATATCATGACATGTTATATGCCAAACAAAGCATGGAAAATAAAATATAAGATATATAATACCTAAATTTTAATATTAATTTTCATTTAATATTATTTTGTCCATTTTGCCATATTATTACTTATCTCCCAAAGTGTGTCAAAAATTCAAAATGACACACTAAGACCTCTAAACCTAAATTGTGCCAATTTGATTGATTTTTTATAATCCTAAAAATATATTGGCACATCCTAAAAACTTTTAGGATTAAAAATCAAACATATTTCCAAGGTATCCATAACCTTGAAAATAATCTAAAGTGTCAACTTTGCTATGGTTGGGTTAACTACCCTTCCAATCAAGGTTGACACACCTAAATCCATATAGCGTGAATCGATCACGCTTCTAGGAACCCTAAACCTATTTGAGCTCCTTGGATTTACTAGGTATTCCTTAGGAATAACCTCCTTAGATACCCTCCTAATGACCCTTCTAGGCTTGGTAGCCTTGGTCATTGTGGTCTTGCCTAGGTTAACTCTAGGGGTGACTCCCCTTGTAACCTTCTTAGTGGCTTCCCTAGGTTCCTTCGAAACCCTAGTCACTAGGCACACACCTTAGTTACCCTTAGGGATGACTTCCCTAGTAACCTTGGTCTTCCTAGACCTAGTTTGAATTCCATAATCAAATGGAACATTGTGGTAGGTCTTTTTGGGCTTAAGCTTGCCCTTGGATGGTTCTTGATTTCTAGGTCTTTGACTTTGACTCCTAGACCCTAGGCTTTGACTATTTGACCCTTTAATTGACTTTTACATTTTTGCAAGGGTCTTCTCTAATTTTTCAAGCCTTGCCCTCAAGGCTTGATTTTCTAGCTTTAATCTTCCCAAATTAGATTTTTCATATGTCTTTTGGGAATTGTTCTTCCTAGGTATGTGTCTAGTCCACTAGGATTAAAACCTAGGTGGTCTTCAATTTTTCTAATAGATTCCCTAGGTAAGGTTTTTCTAGGGACATTAATCTCATATTTCTTCTTATGTGTAAAATTTACACTCTTAGCACCTAAGCAATAGTGTCTACTATTTCTAACATGATCTTTATGATAAATAGCAAGATTGCTAACATTATTTCTAGCATGCTTTTGCCTATAACTTAAAGAGGGTGCATTAATAAATTTTACCTTAGGGTTAGCTTTCAAGGCTCCCCCTACTTGTGTTGATCTCTCTTAAGTCTTCTTCTTCCCCCTAGGGCATTGACTCCCATAGTGCCCCAGTTGTCGGCATTTGAAGCACACTGACATCCTTGACTTTTTCGTTGACTTTTGGTGCCGGAGGAGCTTTCTTTACTCTTTTTGGACACTTACTCTTATAGTGCCTAGATTCCCTACACTCAAAGCAAACTATATGGTTTTTATTTAAAACCAACATGCTTGAGTTACCTGGGGTGGTGGTAGGTGCCAGAGTTTGAGCTTCTTCATCTTGACCGGATGTGGAAGGCTCTTCTTGATGCTATGGAGTGGAAGGTCTAATCTCCTCCCCCTCAATCCTAGAGGTGGAGGCTTCTCCTACTTCTTCTTCTTCCTCTTCCACCGATCCGGAAGTTGACTCCTCTTCAACTTCCGAATCCTCACTTTCTTGTGAGGAAGAGTTCTCTTCCTCCTCTTCCTTATCTTCTTGGATTGGTTCGGGATTGTTGTAGAACTTGACCAACTTGTTTTACAACTCCTTAGCATCCCTATAACTTCCTAATCTAGACAAAATATCGTTAGGTATTAAATTTACTAACATTTTTGTTACCTTAACGGTTGTCTTGAATTTTTGCCATTGCTCCTCGATCCACCTCTTCATCTTAAGGATTTTTTCGTTCTCTCCTCTCGGAACATCCAATCCTATAATCATGGCAAACCAATTTTCTATATTTGACATTAGAAAATATCCCATCCTACCTTTCCAATACGCGAAATCTTCACGATCGAAGGCGGGTGGAATTGCTATGTCATCGCCCCATCTCTCTTGAAGATCCATCTTCTTCCCTCTAGCGTGCTCCCTCGGATGTGAAGTCGGTGAAGAGCTCCTAGCTCTGATACAAATTGTTAGGAATGTTATGCCCGCTAGAGGGGGGTGAATAGCATCATCGATGGAACTTGATCGCGTGCTTGCTACAAAACTTGTTATAAGCAGCGGAATATACGATAATAAAACAAATACAACAAGAACACAAACACAACACAAAATATAATGTGGTTCGGAACCGAATGGTTCCTACTCCACGGGTTCGGCTCGTAAGAGCCCTAGCGATGCAAATCACACACCACTATAACAATAACTCCTTCTCGACACAAGTCGGAGGTGGAGAAACCATGTACAAATGATTACACTAAGTAATACAACAAATACAAGCAATTACAATAATGAAATGCAATACAAGTAAAGAAAAATACTTTACAGTTGCTCTTTTGGATGTTTGCTTTGTGGTTGCTTGAAATGTACTTGGAGATCCTGATTTGCAGCAGCAAATCGCCCCAAAACTCCTCAAGAACCGGTGTCAAATCCCTCCTCCATGAGCTCCATTTAAAGTTACTGCCTAGGCTAGATTTCGCCTATCAGTCGATTGCTCGGGACCATCAGTCGACTGATGTCACTGTTGTCATGAGACAACAACTAGATCCACGCTGGAAAAATCCAACGGATACACCATCAGTCGACTGATGCCTCAATCAGTCGAGTGGTCGGGCTAATCACTCGACTGGAGAATAACATTCGTGCGAGATCCGGCCATCGATCGGTGATCACCTTGATCGATCGTGAGCCATCGATTATTGCCCTAATTCGACGATCATTGCTAGGACATTTCCGCAGTCAAACCCTAATTGACTCACACCAGCTGACTGCCCCATAGTCTCAGTCGACTGATACACCTCAAACATAAGGTTTTAACCTCAAACATGAGGTTTAACCCAAGTATGGTGCCCCCATACTTGCTAGACCACCCGTAGCCTAGACCTAAGCCTTCTAGCCACCTCCGTCAGCCTCGCGTCTATCGGATCCCTCTAAGTCATCCATGACTTGTTCATCCATACGCTAGCCTTCAAGTATTTCTATCAGCTATTGTCATGCTAACGGTGTCTACACCGCCAAGGCACATTGGACTTACGCTGCCAAGACTCCTGCTTGGACTTTACGCCGCTAACCATTAGATTTATGCTACCAAGACTTCACCCTTGGAATTTACGCCGCCAATATCAAACCTCTTGGACTTTCCAAATGTCAAGACTCAAGCTTGGACTTTCCCGTGCTAACCCATGTTGGACTTTCCATGCCAAGACTCATACTTGGACTTTCCATGCCAAGACCCATGCTTGGACTTTCCTTTGTCAATCCATATTGGACTTTCCCTTGCCAAGACCCATGCTTGGACTTTACATGTTAAGTACTCAAGACTTGGACTTTCCCAATGCCAAGTGTCCTACTTGGACTTTTCATGCCAAGTACCCATGACTTGGACTTTACCATGACAATCACATTGTCATACGTTTTGTCGAACATCAAAACATCACTCGAGTCAAACTCGAGTCCGGTCAATCGTGATCTGGGCTGATTGCACCAACAGAGAATAGTCAACTGTTCCACTTAGATCAGTCGACTGACACTTTTACCAGTTGACTATCATCTAAGTCCAATTGACTAGAACTATGAAGACTCGACTTGGGCATGAATTCATGATAATCTGAACACCATCTTATTTGCTCCAAGCACCTCAGACACCCGAGCACCTATGTATGGTATTCTGTCTTATCATCGTCCCTAGCCACCAACCCTAGTTGACTAAGTCTATTATTAAGTTGTTTATATTGAGTCCTAATTGTCCTAAATAACTACTCGACAATCAAGTTATAAGTTAAGTTGACCATAGTCAACTATGGTAGGTCAACTAATGTCGACCACCATATGGTGTGGTAGAGCACCTTATGTCCTAGCCGACCACCATTACGTCTAGACGAGCACCAAGTGTGCAAGCCAACCGCTATTAAGTCTGGCCAAGCACTAAGCGTACAAGCCGACCACTGTTAGGTCCGGCCGAGCACCATGTGCTCTTCACTGACGAGCCGAGTGTCAAGCACTTTTGTCCAGCGGCTGAGTACTCCCGAGCACACAATCCGGGAGATTCATCGCTCGACTTACGATGCTGAGAATCGCTTGCTCGGGTGCTTTGTGCCTACCGTAGTGTCGAGCACCACACGCCCAAGCACCCTTGGGTTAAGGAGTTGCACTTTGTCGCGATGTCAAGAAGCCAATGCTTAACCACCGCACGCCTGAGCACAACTTGCTTAGGTGTTGC
The DNA here is from genome assembly GCA_025175895.1 of Wurfbainia villosa. Classification (NCBI taxonomy): domain Eukaryota; kingdom Viridiplantae; phylum Streptophyta; class Magnoliopsida; order Zingiberales; family Zingiberaceae; genus Wurfbainia; species Wurfbainia villosa. The sequence continues at coordinate 3,760,112 of JAKLTH010000147.1, forward strand.
ACACCTGACACGATGCCGAGCACCTAGTGATCGAGTACCGCATACTCGATTTCTTCTTGTCGAGTGACTCAAGCGGTGGTTGTTTCCCACTCGAAAATTATCGCTCGACTATTGGGAAATCGTCGAGCGTTTCGTGCTCTTTGTCCCGAGCACAGAAAATGCTCGTGTAATCGCATTTCTCAATCGGGCTCAACTCGATAATTTTCACCGTTCATCGTATTCATGATGAACGGTGAAATTTACTGTATAAATAATTTATACAAATAAGATGTAAACTAACATTTGCTTTGATACTATTGTTGGAATTATTGCATCTAATTGATTTGTATGAATTTAAAATGTTGTAAATAAAACTAAAAATACGAAACTTAGAATGATTCATCAAAATCTTCACGCTTCCGAAGATGAATAACTTCTGAGAGAGATCTTTCGATCCGAAGTTTGTTGTCTGAGAACGACCACATACTCGAACCATTCTTACTCTTCCACAAACCAAGATCTGACGTCTTGGATGTTCTCCGACCTCGACACGGAGTCTCGGGAGTACTTTTGATCTCTCACTCGCACTCTACCTCTAACCTCCACACTCTAGCCTCCACCCTTGCACACAACTTTTTTTTTTTTTTTTTTTTTTTTTCTGATTGGATGCATCCTTTAATAGGGATCATTGCAACACACGAAATGCATTTCATGCGCTGCAATCACATATTGCAGCAGTCTTTTAAAAAAATTGATTATATTCAATCTAGACAATCTATATTTACTTAGTAAATTAGTACTCGATTATTAATCATTGTGGAATCAATATTTTATTACTTAATGATAACCGTACGTTTACAAGAGTTGAGTGAGATCCCTTTATGAAGGCGTACGTGAAAGTCATCTTTTGGAAGAATGATCTTTAATTTGCCACAAAAGAGTGATCCTCTTTCCTTACCTAGACCATATATACTTGGAACAAAAATCCTCCTAAATGGACATATATAGTTAGTCATGGAGCCCGCCTGGGTAGGAGCAGTTGGAGCTCTTGTCTAGAATTCAAAGAAAAATTTTTAAAATATATAAGAGGAAAATTTTTCAAAATATATAAGAGGAAGAACTCAATTTTTATTATTTCATTCAAGATTATAAAATAAGAAGGACCAGCTTTAGTCATATAGCCTCGATCTCTTCCTACATGGCCTAATCAAAAGTTCAGTTGACAAAGAGACAATTGCCTACGACGACCACTAAATTCTGTCGGAACCACAGCTGACAATACAGTGGACAAAGGTAGAAGGTGCATGTATGGAGCCGACGACAATATTATGAGTGCGTTTGGTTCAAGTAATTATATATAATCTTGGTTATGTGATTATCAGAGAATAAAACATAACCTTGGAATAAAGTATAATCTTAGATAAAAACCTTGTTTGATTGGAGGTTTTAATATATAACTTAGTTTAACATTTTACTAAATTATCCTTTGTCTTTGCTCAATCAATTCAATGACGACGACAGAAATATTAATGACGACGGCAGTGATTTGTCATCAGCAGTGTCCGGCCGACTGGCGGTGGCGGTGACCGACCAACGACCGACCTACGACAATGGTGACCGATCGCCGACGACGACGGTCGACCGACCGGGGGCGACGATGGTGGTCAACCGATCGGCGGTGGCAACGACGATCGATCGATCGGCGGCGACACCGATGGGCGACCGATTGGCGACGACGACGATGGCGACTGGCCGGGCGATGGCTGCCGGTGGCGGCGATCGGCCGACGACGAGCGATGGCGGCGGCGATCGGTCGGCCGGTGACATGCGGCGACGATGGCGACCTCTGGCACGGCGGCGGCGACGGATGGCGGCGGTGGCGGTGGCGGGTGGCGGCCCGGCTGCGATGCGGCGATGGTTGGCGACGGCGGCGGTATGACGGCCGGCGGCGCGGCGGCCGACGGCATGACGGCGGCTGCGGCACGGCGGCTGCGGCGATGACGGCGCGACGCGGCGGCGCGGCGGCGGCGGCGACGGCGGCGGCGTTAGGCGGCGGCAACGAAAGCGGCGGCGCAACGGCAAGCGGATGGCGGCGCAACGGCGGGCGCGGCGGGCAACGACGGCGTAGCGGCGGCGGCGAAGCGGGCGCGGATGCGAAGCCGAAGCGGCGGCGGAATGGCGGCGGCCGGCGACGGCGGCAAGCGGCGGCGGCGGCGGCGGCGGCCGGCGACCGACGACGGACGACAAATCGATTGAGTTTTGACAAATTGAGATTTAATATATTGCTAGGGGTAATATTGGAAAAAAGTTTCCTTAACCCCAGGAATCAACAAAAACCTCCAGGGTGCGTTTGGTTGGGGTTTTTTGTTGAAAACCTTGTTAGGTTATCAACAAAAACCTTGTTTGGTTTAGGTTATAAACAATTACCTGGTAATTGATCATTACCAAGTTATGAACAAAAACCTTTTTAGGGGGAATCGGAAAACCTTAGAGAACCAAGGTTTTTGTTGATTCCCCGGGTTAAGGAAACTTTTTTTCAATATTACCCCAAGAAATATATTAAATGTTAATTTGTCAAAACTCAATTGATTTATCATCCGTCGTCATGCCGCCGCGCTTCGCCGCATGCCGCCGTTGTGCCGTCGTCGATCACCGCCGCCGCTTCCGATCGCTGCTGAATCGTCCGCCGATCGTCGGCCGCCGTCGCCGCCGCCGCCGCTGCTGCCGGCCGCCGTCGTCGCCGTCATCGCTATCGCCGCCGCTGCATTCTTGCCGTCCGCTCGCCGCTTCGCTGGCCGTCGCCGCTCCCTCGCCGACCAAATCCGCCGTCGCCGCATGGCCGGACGCGCGCCGTCGCTCGCCGCCGCCGTCGCGCCGTCGCCACCGTCGTCGGCCGTCATTGCCGTCGATCGGTGATCATTGCCGTCTTATTAATATTTCTGTCGTTGTTGTCGAATTGATTGAGCAAAGACAAAGGATAATTTAGTAAAATGTTAAACTAAATTATATATTAAAACCTCCAACCAAACAAGGTTTTTATCTAAGGTTATACTTTATTCCAAGGTTATGTTTTATTCTCTGGTAATCACATAACTAAGGTTATGTATGATTACTTGAACCAAACGCACCCCCAAGGTTTTTCGATTCCCCTAAAAAAGTTTTTGTTCATAATCAAGTAATGAACAATTACCAGGTAATTGTTTATAACCTAAACCAAACAAAATTTTTATTGATAACCTAACAAAGTTATCAACAAAAACTCTCAACCAAATACACCATATATATATATATATATATATATATCGATCGTCCCATAGTCATCGTATCCTGATCTAAATTGACGTGATCTAAATTGACGTATGCATACGTGCATGCACTTCAACTTTCTACTCGCGATTCTCTCTGTTGGCTTGGTGAAGTTAACTTGAGCGGAGGGCCGGAGATTTAAGAGACGCAAAAGGTCTAAATCATATTTTAAAAGACTCGAAAATTAATTTATTAATAATATTTTTAAAATTTAATTCAGACAGTCAAAAATTTAGATACGTCACTACTTGAGCGTCGATCGGAAGGATTTCATCGATTATTATTGGTGCTTTTTAATCCGTGTTAATGTGCAAGTGTCAAAACAATCAAGGCACAATTAAGTCTATTGGTCATGACCCATAAATAGGACGACATCAATATCACAACGTCAAAATAATGTGGTAAAAAATTACCGTCATATTAATTAGATGTCAAGGTGGATGTCCCAATCGGAGATGGAGGTTGTCTTGTAGATATATAAGAAAATATGCATTAGAGAGTATCTAGAGTCGTCCCTATAATGCTCATTTGATGCTTAAGTTATTATGACAACATGAATATAAAATGAAAAAGTTGTATAAATGGAAACGAAGCGAGAGTTTATCTCTTCACGTATCTTTGATTCTTAGTCTCAGAAGACCGCGTGATTCTCTCCTTTCTACGATGGCAGGGACGGATTGATTGAGTTCATTAGATTGTGATTCCAATCTTTTTTTGCACAAATGAATATAAAATGAAAAGAGAATGAGTACTAAAGAGAATTTACTTTTATGAAGCATGTTTTTTACTATTTATATGGATAAGTGGAGAATTTATGTGCCCAAGAGAAGAGAAATTGAGATTATGCTAAGTGGGGATAATTTTTCATTAATCTCCTACTAGTATTAATTGTGATAGCCCAAAAATCATGTGTGGATTATGATCCATGTCTGCTTATGGTCAATTGAGCTTGGGATGAAAACTCAACCAAACTAAAGGATTCAACTAGAAGGATTTAGCCGGGTGAGTCGCCAAGAGTGACTCATTTTGGTGTGACTCATCAACTTGAATTGACTCGACCTAGTGACTCAATTAAAGTGATTCGACTAAGATCAAGTTGGAGAACTTAGCTAATCATGCTAAATTGGAAAACTTAGTAGACCAGAGCATTCAACTAAATTGAAGGACATGACCACACCAAGCAATCAACTAAATTGAAGATCTCAGTAAGACTAAGCATTCTACCAAATTAGAAAGACTCAACAACACTTATGTTTAATTTAGTACTAACCAAAATAACAGATTCCACTCTTGATCTGAAGGATCAACCCTATCAATCAAGGTTTTTCATCCTAAATTGATTTACATAACTTGTGATATTTTTTTTCAATTTTTTTTAAAAAAAAATCCTCTATGGTATTATTCACAACTTAAAAATGGCTAAACTTTTTATTTTTTTAATATTAATTCACCTATTGAATAAATCACAGATTATATACGCTTAATGGGATAAAAAAATTTAAATTTTTTAAACATTAACTGATTTGAGTATATTTTGGCTGCCCATTGCAACGGCGGAGGGTGGCGATTTGGTAAATGTTAAAAAATATGGGAGGTCAAATGATAAATTCAAAGAGTACGGGGGCATTCCAAAAAGTTGGTAACCCTTGGGATGCGGAACTAAATTTTCGCGACTTCGGACGAATAGGAGATCCGTGGAGCTTCCAACAAGAGGGGCGAGATGAGGCGTCAAGGCGAGGCGATCCCGGTGCTCGCCGAGGCGCCGCTTCTCCTTCTGTGCTCGTTGCTTCTGATTGCGCCGCGCGCGTCCGGGGTCTGGCTGAACCTGCCAGCGTCGGGCACTAAGTGCGTGTCGGAGGAGATACAGCCAAACGTGGTGGTGCTAGCTGACTACGGTATCGTCCACGAGGGCCATACCGACAACTTGACCACCATCTCCGTCAAGGTACGATCGCTCCTCGCCTTCAAAACCATAGATCTATTAGTTTTGATCGGCGATCAGCGTGGTATTTATGATTTAGACTTGTGTGTGGGTAAAGATTCGAAATTTATTAGAAAGGCATAATATTTCATCTTATATCTCTATTAACATTTGTACCGCGGGAAGAACATTGAAGTGCATAGTGGACTACTAAAACCAGTATGTTTTTTGTTCATTTGTTTGTTTCACATCACAGGAGCTAAGATGTAGCTTGAAGAGGCATAGATATCTTTAAAAAAGATCGGAAAGCTTGGATCTTTTCTTGTTTGGATTTTGAGTTGTTTATTGTTGAACAAATTATAGAGATGAACTTGAATAAGACTTCTTGTGGGTTTTAGCCCTGAAAGAAAGAATTATATAGTGGAAAGAGTGAGACCAGATTGTTATTTATTTATTGATTTATATTTTCTCGAATGAGTTTAGATATCTGAAAATAGATGAGCTTTCAGTTGTTCACTATCGAATCATTTAAAGCATACAGATGAGCTTGAGGCATATTTGGTACTCCAACTTCGCATATATAGATTCATTAAATGCTAGTTTAATCCAGAAATACTGGCATGTAATTGCATATCTCTGCTGCAAGTGACAAGGTAGTTTTAGTGTTGGTTTCATGATATGTTAACTAGATAAAACAACTATCATCTACATTAGTAAAAAAAATGGCTAATACATTTTTCCGGTGGTATCTCTTCTCCATTATAGGAGCTTACATGTTGGTTTGCTTGGAGATACTATGTAAGTGAGTATGCAGGTTTGTGGAAGTTGTATGAATAGGAAGCACCTAAGGATACATGCAGCTCTTGTAGATCTAAGAGAAAGAATCCTAAAAATTATGATTTGTTTGGTGTTGATATATATTCCATCGCATCATTTGCACAAACCTTTTTCTATGCCCACTGCAAAGAATGTTTCAGCCCTTATACCACAAATAAATTTTTTACTTGATATAGACATATCACGTGCTACTTCTGGTGTCAATAAACATCAACATTGATCATATCAAATTTTTGGTTCTATCACCTACTAAACTGAATTGTAGATATAAAGTCTACATGGGCTTTGTTTTAGAAAGTAATTGGCATGGTTTTCAAAAAGTGAATATTTGGGTGTACATAATCTCTTAGGAGGATTTGGAAGGGGACTATGTAGGCATTGACACATGTTGTCCAGTATGCTATTTCTTTCTCTTTTTTATTTTATTTTTTAAAAAGGTTTCTATTTGGTTCATTCGAACTTGGTTAGACAAAGCTAAATTTATTTAAAAATTATGAGCTTCCCTATGTGGCCCTTTGTAACTTGTAATTGATAACTTATACACTTAGTTTTTGCAAGTGACAAACACTTTATATATTAACTATATATCATTTATTTTACATTGTTTGCTAGTATTGATTATTATATTTCTTGTATTTTGTGTTGTATGATTGGGATAATTTTCTTCTACGTAAAAGTATGGTGTTGATTAATATTCATAATTATATGTGTTAGTAATTTTTATTGCCATAAATAGTTTTAAATTTTTGAATGCTAATCACATACACCCTTCCATACTGCATATAGTGGGTTCGCATATACTACTTGCATGCACTTTGAGACCTTAGTGATTAGAACTTCTAATGCAATTATTTTCATGGTATAAATAACCAGACTCGAATTTTGATTGACTATGGTTTACTCCATAGTTATTCAATTTTTGGTTGATTATGATTTACTTCACAATTATAGAGGTATTAAGATAATGAAGCATATCATGAAACTTTGGAGAAGAGTAATAAAAAAAGGACTAAAGAAGGAGGCCACGGTGATCGAAAATCAATTTGGATTTATATCTACATGGTTGTCAATAAAAGTTATACATATTCTTAAACAACTAATTAAAAAATATCAAAAACAAAAGCAAAACTTGCACGTAGTATTTGTAGACGAAGAAAAAGCTTATGATAGAATTTCAAAGGCAATTATGTGGAGAATTATAGAAAAGAAAGGTGTTAATGTAGTGTATATTAAAATAATTATGGATATGTACGACAATGTAACGACAATAATGAAGACGAGGCTGATTAATCGAAGCTTTCCTATAAAGATAGGATTACATAAAGGATAATCTCTAAGTCCTTATCTTTTTACACTAGTCACTTATGAACTCACTGAACGCATCCAAAACATAGTACTATGGTACATATTATTTGTAGATGATATTGTTTTGGTAGATAAGACACATGAGTGAGTAAATGCTAAATTCAAATCTTGGTGGGAAACGCTAGAAGTGAAATGGTTTAGGCTTAGTAGAGTAAAGAGAGAATATATGAAATTTAAGTTTAGTAATATTAGACGTAATAAGATAATTGTTAAAATAGGAGATGAGTTGTTTGTAATTGAGAGCTTCAAGTATTTAAGGTCTTTTTTGCAAAAGGATGGAAGGATTGAGAGAGATGTCTTATATAAAATACAAGCAGGATGATTGAAATAGAGGAGAGTGTTAGGGGAACTACAAAACGATGATTAGACTTGTTATATTGTATGAAGTTGAATGTTAGATTATAACTCAAGCACGTGAGTAGAATATGAGAGTAGTAGATGAGGATGTTAAGGTGGACATATGAATATACGAGGGTGAATTGGATAAGAAATGAGAATATTAGAGAGAAAGTTCTGGTTGCATCTATTGAGGAAAAACTCTAGAAGACATGTTTAAGACGATATATACATAAACTTAGACGATTAATAAATGCTCCAGTTAGACGATGGTGAAACTATGATAAATATACACATTAAACAAGGAAGAGGAAGATAAAAAAAGACTTGGCTAGCAACGATGAAAAAAAATAAAATTTATTTAAATATAAATAATGATCTAGTAGGAGATAAAGTCTAATAGCATAGAAGGATCCATATAGATGACCCCACCCAGTAGGATAAAGTTTGGTTGTTGTCATATGATTTACTCCACAATTGAAGGGGAGCCTCGACACAGCGATAACGTTGCTGCCATGCGATCTTGTGGTCATGGGCTCAAGTTGTGGAAGTCTCTTGCAATACTGAATAAGATTGTATACAATAGACTCGATGTGATTCAACTCTTCCTTGGGACCTGTATTGGTTGGTACTTTGTACACTGGACTATTTTTTTTATGGTTTACTCCACAATTATTAGAACTTCTACCCGGTGCTCTATCACTATAGCTCATATACGCTTCTGATAAATATCGGATCTACTTCATGCAAGCAACCCCTTTCCTGGATGTTTAAATCTTAACTCACGGGTGTTAAATCCTATTATGCCTTAGATGCATCGTCTAGAATCAGGATATCTGTTTATTAACTAACCGTTGTGTCTGAATTTCTTCACATGCTGTGCAATATTGAGACTCATGTCCCTTAGAACTGGCTATGAATTTTCTTTATTGATCTCCGGACACCTTTCTCTGCATTCTATGTTCAGTATCATTAGGCTAGGGAATGCTCAGACCTGGAGACTTGGGAGTTCTATGAGTGAGTAGCTTACTCACTTTAACATTTTAATCTAGTTTGAGAAGAATCTCCAGAAAATTTGAGTGGATTGTTGTTCTCCTCCTGATAGCCTATTGGTGAGATGTCTTGCTCTTCATGATCATCAACTACTAATTTTAATTGTAGTTGAATTGCCAATATTAAAACCTTATTACTGTCAATTGTTGTATTTTGATTCCAGTCTGGGTTTGGTTTAACTGGTAATTTATTCCAATTGAAAATGAGGGCTTCCAGATTAATGTGACAATGACCTATTTATTATGAAATTGTGTACAAAATGATATATGTTAGTCATGCACCATCCTAATCTACTATTTCAAAATCATTCTTCTGATTGTGAGTTTCACAAGCACTGATGCTACAGCTTGTACACATATTTGGAAACTTTGGAAGTAAATTGAATAGCTGGTATAACTAAATCTTGGTGAATTTCATATTCAAACTTGAAAGTAAGAGATGGTAATGAATCATAAAACAGAAATATCTTTCTTTTTAGCAGACAAAAGTAACTTATCAATTGATGTTTTGGTCAATAACGTCAGAAGAAAGCAATCATAGCTTGTGACTTAGGTGGTAAAATATTCTAATAAGATATTCATCCAAAGAAGTAATCATTTCAGATTATTTCAGAACTTCTTGTCGTGGAAATCTAGGAGTCAAATGTGGGATACTAAAAAACAAACCATGGGGCTCAACTATTTGGTTGCGACATGAATTGGTTCTCAGTAGTGAACTATGCAAGGCTATATCTCTGATTATATTTTAGACCTTCTGAATCATTTTTAATTATGTTAACTACTTAGTTCAACTTGTCCAACCAATTCACCTCGAATGAATTATTTTAAGAACATTTGGAACCTGAAGCAAAATGTCTGTTTTAGTTAAAATCACTGATGCAGAGCAACATATGAAACTTACGTGGTTTGTGTAGTTCAATGAATGCACAATAATGCGCAAAATGGTATATGCATCTCGCAACATATAAGAAAAGCAATCACAAGAATTGTCAAATAATATCCTGTAAATCTGTAATTGCCCGATGTTTAGTTTCATAAATAAAAGTTAGATGTTGTTGGAAAGAATCTGCATTATCAAGGATCACATTCAACACATACAAAGCAGAGATGACAAGCAATTGAAATGCCCATGCCTGGATAGTTGACTCCCTTTGGATGAATTAATGGCAATTTGAGATAAGCTCACTTTCTGGTCTAAAGCATCCAACCCTAAGTTGAAATCACTGGATGTAGATATGTGGTGCTAAACTTTGTTATGTTTTTTGTATATTGTGATGGGGGGAGATGGACCTACAGATATTCATCAGCAGGTAGGATTCTTTCTTTGATGTGTAGAAATGTGTAACCTTGAAATGAATGAAAATGGGTGCACATCTTAACATTCTTTTGACTGAGGAACTGATATTTTTATTGTGATTCCACCTTTTGTTTATGTTAAGAAATTTCAAAATCATTTTGCTTTGCAAAGGCCAATTAGCCCTCAATTTATGCGCTTCATTTTTTATATTAAAGGGGTTGACTGAATGGAGATTGCATGAAATCCTATGCCATTTTCCCATTGACTTTAAGGATTCTGTGAAATATATGGTTTTGTTGATAGGGTTGACCTTATGCAGGTTACGTCACCTTATGGAAATACACTTCACGAGAAAGACCATGTTACAACTGGCCAGTTTGCATTCACCACTACTGAGGCTGGCAACTACTTGGCATGTTTCTGGATAGATAGGAACCAAGGTGTAGAGACAAGCATTAGCATTGACTGGAAGATTGGAATTGCAGCTAAGGATTGGGATTCTGTTGCTAAAAAGGAAAAACTTGAGGTGAGTACCTCAAATGTTAGATCGTCAACCACAGCAATTTTAGATGCACTCTTCCTGTGACAAGTGTGGCATGGTTCCTTAAATCCAGGGTGTTGAACTAGAGCTTGCAAAACTGGAAGCAGCTGTGCGGGCAATCCATGATAACTTGCTGTATCTTAAATCCAAGTAATTCTGAAACTTGATGTTTCTTGCTAGTACTTGTGCACTGGTTGTGCAAATTGTGAAGTGCTAAGACTATTTTTTGTTTTTATTAAAATTTTCATTGCTTCCCATAATTTGCTCAATTTGTCTGAAAAACTTCCAACATGTTAGTTTGCTACCTAAATAAATTGACTTCCCTTTCTTAACCCGAAGTAACTTTCATGTACTAGTTGCATACATCGAGTCTCCTGTTTTTGGTACTCACTGAGTCATTTTGAATCTATTATATGGATAAGTTACAATCTGAAATTTTTCTATCAGACTTCTAAAGATGTTTGTTTTCCTTCAAAAGTTACATTGTATAATCATTTCTCGCCACGATCTTAGTATACAAAAACATGGAAACATTGTATATCCAAAAGCCCATGGAATGTTGACCAGGAAAGTTTTTCTTATCCTAAAATTTTATATATCTAACACTCTAATGATCTTTTACTTTTCTCTTCTTTTTTTTTTTTCTCATTTTCCAGGGAAGCTGACATGAGAGAGGTGAGCGAAAGAACCAATGCACGAGTTGCATGGTATAGCATTTTCTCACTTGGAGTTTGCATCTCAGTTTCCATCTTACAGTTGTGGCACTTGAAGAGATACTTTCAAAAGAAGAAACTTATCTAAAGCACGTTTGTATACAGAAGGATGTTGTTGTGTATTAATTTTTGGTGTTGAAAAATATTTTCGCTGATCCACCAACGCCTTTCAGCTGCTTATTCCAATAGTTTGCATCACGACTGAATTCATATTGTAAGGATCAAACCTTGGCAATTGGTTGCTGAAATGTCACTGCTTATTTTGTTGTGTTTTTTAGGGGTTATTTTACTGTCATTTGCTCATTTAAGTCTATAGCCTTGATTCTTTTTATTTGTTGCTTATTTTTAGATGTTGCTATTGTTTTTTTTAGTACTTTCCAATTTTATTCGATATTTGTTTATGATAGTGCAATCGATAACTTGGATGGAGGAGGTTAAAAGCCTAAAGGAATGAGTATGAAAGATTACGAGACTCATTGTAATATTGGAACTTTTGTCTTTAAACGATGTAATTGTACATGATGTACTATTATAGCTAATTAGGGTAGAATGTCTAGTGTTTTAAACATGGAATATTCAATTAGAGGATTGTCTATTGTAAATTGTAGTTTATTGATTAGCTTTTTCTTAAGTGTTTACATAGGCTCACAATGGTTGTGATCCGAGTGAACATAGATCAACTATAAAGTTGATTGAATATCTTAAATGAACAAAATATTTATATTTAAAAAATAACTCAAAGATAAATTTTAATCATTTGAAGATTTTTTTTTTACATTAGTTATTTAATTTTTCGAATTGAGTAATTTTGAAGGATAATCACTTTTTTTGTTATTGACATCAGAATATTTGAATCTTCGATCTGATTAATTTTTAGGAGTGGTCGGTTTTGTTCTACGGACTTTCGAGATATTTCGTCAACAGTTGAGTCGGGTAAGGTCGGAGTCTAAGTGATCTCCACTGGTTATCAAGGATAAATTAAGGAAGCATTTATAATTTTTTCACAGTTCAATTCAGATTTCATAGTCGTATTATTTTTGAACGACGGTTTAATGTCAAAGTCGTATTCTATCCACCGGGTAAATTCCTGGGTCCCAGAGTCGTCCAAATAGATTTTTTCTAAATTCGTCATCGAACGCCGTCGCAGCAGAGGATTGAACGGTTTAATGTCGTTGATTCTTATTTTTATTTTTCTTATTGCTTCTCGATAGCGGCTGATGACGACCACCGGCGACGATTGCCACTGTCAAGGGTCGAGGGTAAGGGGTGGCGACCGGTTAATGGTTGATCGACGACCGACGATCGGCAATCGACGATCGATCGGCGATCGACGGTGGATCGGCAACTGACCACTGTCGATCGACGATCGGGCGATGGTCGGTCGGTGATCGACGGCCCGGCGGCCGAACGATCAGCGATTCGATCGATGATCAGCGGCCGGTCGGTCGGCCGTCGATCGATGATCGATGATCGATCACGATCGACGGCCGATCGCCGATCGACGATCTACTATCGGATCCCGCTCGATCGCCGGCCGCTGATCGCTTAATCGGCCGACCGTCGATCGTCGACCGACGACGCTCAACCGTCGATCGACGACTCGATCGCCGACCGGCCGACGCCGATCGCTAATCTAAGAACGCCGACTCGCAATAAAAATAAAGATATATTTATCATGAAAAAATTTGAGTCTGTAATGTAATCAAATTGCATAGCATTTCTTTTATAATGAAATTTTCCTCATCTTTTATAATTCGGCTATATTATATTATATCTTTAAAATGGTGTTAAATAAATTAATATATCTTATAACTTGATTATATTATAAAATTAATTACTCCCACCAAACGTACTATAAAGATTTTCATATTTTTCATTCCGCTGCAAAAATAACCGGGAGATGTGTCTTGACCCGAGAGAGCTCGCATGGCTGGGGAGTTTTTTTTTCCCCTTTTTGGCTATTTTTATTTTTATTTTTATTTTTATTTTTAATTTCCTTCCCTCGTTTTCCTGGAACCAAAAGGGCCAAATGGGCCGCTCTTGGACCAACAATAAACCGAAGTGAAGCCCATGGCCGCTCTACGTCAATTCTGGAGTCGAGTCCACGAAGGCGTGTTCTGCCAGGCACCCGACGTCCGCCGCCTTCTCTCGCCTCCGATCTCCAATTCGCTTCGGCTCTATCTCCCCGCCACCGAATCTGCCTCATCCATCTCTCCTCCACTCGCACTGCACTTTCCTTCACTAACTAGGATTAATCAGAGCGTGATGGCGGAGCTGGGGCTTTCTGGAAGCTCCCAGTTCCATTTTTTCACCTTCTGAGTTCTCACATCCTGTTCTGATTGTCCGTGGTGATAGAGATTGGGTTCAGCAAGCCACAGATGAATAGACTAAAACTGCTGGGTTTACCTAAAAACTCGATCCTTTTCCTCTCTAGAAGGGTCAGGTTCAATAAATTGCTCATATTCTGGATCAACGAGTTCCTTTCCTTTTCGAAATGGTTATTTTCTTTTCATTTTTGTAGGTTTCTGGTCACTCTTGGACTTCTCCGGTAGTAGGTTCGCAGTTTGATATTGTCAGGGGAAGGGAAGCTATCTCGCCATTTGTTAGAGCAATCTCTCATCTTTCAACTCGTAATCATTTCACTAAACCTGTCTCTTGATCATTTTGTTCAATTCAGTGCATTTTTTGACTTTGTTTAGCTCTTGGGTCCCCCACGAGCGCGTACGAATGAATTGCTAAACTGAGCAAATAAAATAATTAGTATAACATGGAATGTAGTTTTGTAATATTGGTGTATAAATTATAGATTGTTGCGGAAATTATTACCAAAAAAACTATTTCTTGGTTCTTCTATGGAAAAAAGAACTTCTCTATGTTCAATCAAATGATCCAAAGTCTGAAATATGTGGGCAAGTGCAAATCTTTGTGAGTTTCTTAATGAAAATGCATTGTGTTTACAGAGACTGTAATGTAAATACTACTAAGGTGAGTTTGTCTCTAGATGAAATCAATAGACCATGGCTATTATGATATAAATATAGGCAAGCAAGTTTTCCTATGATAAAGGTTTTTATTTGAAGGGCCTTAATTTTTTATGAGCTCCTATAGCAAGATTTGGTGGAATTTTTTTATCAGCATGGCGATGTAATCTATATTATCAATGCTGATTATGTTTCTTTGATGGTTGTTCTTCTTCTTCTGACATTTATATGGGCTGCCATTATCTTCATTTGTTCTGTCACCTTGTGATACCGTGATAAACTTCATTGATTGATATCGCGTGGATGAAACAAAATTTTTCGAACTGTTTTTCCCTTTGACATGGCATGACAGATCTTGGTGCCATTATATTTTCACAATTTATGCATGTTCAATTCATGGATGTGCCTTGGGAATTAGGCAATCCTCCTTATATCAGTACCAATTCAATTGTTTTCACTTGGCCCATTAACCTATGCCACAACTGTTGACTGTGTCAAAGAGTGGTTCATTTACAGCTATGGTATCTGTTCCTTTGTAAAAAACTTCTATTAGCCATATAGTAGTTCTAATAATGATTGTCAGTTTGACCCTGAAAATTTCCTAAGCTCATTTTCTTTTGAGCTATTTGAATATTAATATGATTTTTAGGTTGTGTTTGAAATGGATTAATTTAATATTTATGTGTGGATCTACAATTCCTTATTTTAGGTTATGAAGCTAATCTTGGCATTGCTAGAAGAGCTCATGGCTTATTGAGATTGAAGAGAGTTTTGTTAAGCCAGTCATTTCATGCCACAGGTGATTGATTATTAAAAAAAATGGTTTTCTATCATAATATGATTTGGTATTTGTTGATGAAGTTTTCTTGTGAATTGTTGTTTTGTAAGGACCTTGTCATGCCATTGAGAAGGACTACTATGAAACACTTGGTATCCCAAAAGATGCTTCAATAGATGACATCAAGAAGGCTTTTCATGCGGTTGGTATCTTATCATCAGTTCGTCTAGGTCAACTGTTAATTACTTGTTTTCACTTGATTCTACTAGAAGTTATGCTATAGAAAAAATGTTAACTGTCGGAATTTTGCTCTTTTTTTTTCATGTTGTAACTGAAGTTTGGTGATCAATGAAATTTTGAGAGGAAATTTGTTTGAACTATGGGAACTGGCATTGCAATCTGTTGGTGGTGCATGAATAACATGTACCTTGTTTGATTACAATGCAAGCATCTGTATTGTTCACCGATGAATAAACAGAAATCAATGTCAGAAGATTCAGGGTTACCTGAGAAAAAACTTCTTTTCTTAGATCTTATAGGAGAGAGTTGTAATGCTTTGGCATCTCATTGTGAAAGTGATGAATTCATGGCTAATGAAAACGATTAGAGTAATTTTGTTGTGAACAAATTCATCCTATTGCTCGTTAACTTCACTTTCTTGGTTGGAAGAAGCAAAATTCAGTAGTGCTTCCATGGTGATTTAGTCCTTCTGGGTTTCAGCTCCATCTATAGCTTGAATTGGTCTTCTTGTTCTATTACTAAGGATACTTTTTTTTCCCTTTTTCTCTTCTTGTCCAATTTTTAAGCTTGCCAAGAAGTACCATCCAGATGCAAACAAGAACAATCCTGCATCAAAGAGAAAATTTCAAGAGATAAGAGATGCATATGAGGTCAAGTTTTCAAAACGCATTATGAACCCTGATTGTATTCTAACAGAACATTCAGTTTGTTTACTTGGATTCCTTACCGCAGATATTGAGGGATCCCAAGAAGAGGGCGCATTATGACAAGGTAACTGTTATTGTTTGACTGTTTTTGTTATTCCTTAATGTTCTTGTTCAGGTACCTTATTTTGAGTATATTTTATTTGATTCATCTGAAATAATATCACAAGCAAGGATAGCCATTGTGCCTATCTTAGTTCATATGGCCTACAATTCCTCATGCTGAATGCAACCAGAAAAAAAAAAATCATATTGCCATGTGTGCCTGTGTATGCTTGAGCACTCACACTCCTGAGGCAATACAAGATCCATTAACAGAGCTCAGATGAGCACAAATTGTATCTTGGTATGTCTCAACATGATTGGAAGGTCAATCCTTGATCAGCGATACTTGTTTGAAAGTTTTTTTTTATTATCTTTTTGCACGTTTTATATACTAGAGGGCATTGTTTAAATTATATTTCTGCCTTTTGCTGCATATATTGTCTCTGATTCATCATACAAAGACTTTGAACTTTTGTGCCTTGCATTTCCTTCACATTATTGCGCTGAACCTATTTTGCCTTTCTACATGGTGAGGTTATCCTGTATGCACAGGCTTGATCATGCTAACTTTCCATATGGTGGATCAGGCCTTGATATGGCTTGTAAAGAATCTCAAACTGTTTACATGAATCCTATGATTAAGTTTTGAACCCATATTAGGCTGATTATGCTCAGGTAGCAGAGCAGATGATGCTTTTATTTACCAAGATAGATTGTGTGCTCTCACTGGTTTTCATTTTTCAGTAACTGATGTGAGAGAAAAGTGAATCTCCAAAATTGAAATTTTTTTGTATTGTGTTAGAAATTAGGCTAGGTTTTCAGGAAGTAAGAAATTAAATATTAAATTGTACATTAAAACCAAAATAGTATAAAACAAAATTAAAGTTTGACATTTTTAGACAAAATATTAAATTGCCTTTTGGTTGTGGCAATGGAAATGCCAGAAGAAGACTAGTCCTCTGCAGGGGGATATTATTATGCTTCAGGAGCCATCTAGGTAGCTTTCCAGTGCTCTTATATGACTTGAATGGCTATGATGAAGAAACAAATGATCCACTGTATTCAAGCCCATTCGAGAATGCCTGGTTAACAGGTTTGGAACCCTGAACTGAGTGTTACACCTGAGTTTGATGCATTTTAGTGACTTGTTAAGAGCTACTTCAACAATGCATACAATCTTTGGCATATGCTTTTAATGGTACAGTGATATCGAGATTGGGTATTCTTTAGCTGTCATTATTTCATGCTTACACAATATGAAACTGCATAATGCATGTGATATCTTACCCTAGCTTTTTTTGCTGTTGCTTGTATTGTTGGACTAATTTTGTAAGTCATGTACTTAATTATCCTCATAATGGTGATTGAAGAAATTCTCCAGAGGACCAGAGAGGGTAAGGTACACTGCAGATAACACAGATGAATTCCATGAAGGCTATCGTGATCCTTTCTCAGAATTCCAGCAATCCAACCATGGTCCTTTCTCAAGTTCATTCTACAGAATATTCTCGGAGGTACATTGTTCTCAGTAGTTTATATATATATAAATAATATTATAGTAAGAGTTTACAGGCAAATTCTATAATTATTGTTCTTGATTCAGGTCTTTGAAAATGAGAGAAAAACATATGCAGCTGATGTAGAGGTTACTTTTCTTGGAATGAGATTTTTTTCTGCGATCATGTTTGTCTCTATGAATTTAAACCTTGTGGTGTATAGGTGGAACTAAATCTTTCATTTGCTGAAGCTGCTAAAGGTTGTACTAAGCAGGTTTCTTTTGGTGCACAAGTTCTCTGTAACTCATGCTGTAAGTAGCAACACTCTTTGTATGGACTTCTAGTTGTAAGTCACTCCTATACTTTTAACTCAGAATAGGTGTTTCAAATATATTGATGCATCTGTTCACTTTCTAGCCAAATATCCTATTGTTTGATTTTGCATGCATTGCCTAGCTTCTTATCTGGAATTTTCCATTATAGTTCTTATAGCTTCTTTTGTAAATTTTTTGTGAAACATATTAAATGGTGGCGGTTCTATTTATCCTTGTTTTTTTTTAATCATGGTTAGATTTTTGCATTTGAATTCTGGAGTTTTGGAGTAGATTTCCAAGTTGAATTAAGAATGCTGAAAGGAATTTCATAAGAAAATAATGAACCAAATGCTCACTGTGTGATGAACTACGAAGCCATGAATATTCTCCCTTTCCTTGGTAAAGTTCCTTATTCATATTTTTTGTGTGTGATTTGACGTTTTTGTGGCTTGCAATGAGATACAGATGGAAGAGGCCATCCAGCTAATGCAGAGCCAGTGAGATGCCCTACCTGCAATGGCGTTGGAAGGGTGAGCTCATGGCTATATGTACTAGAGTAATCTTCCATATCTTCAATTGCGGAAAGAAAATAAACGCAACTCATTTTCTTCTTTTGCAATTGTTATATCTTAATCTAGGTCTCACTGTTTCCTTTTACATCCACATGCCGATCATGTAAAGGGTCAGGGAAGATCATCAAGGTGGGTTGTTATTTTAAAAGCATGGTTCAAAATAATAAAATATTATGTTCTAGTTAAGTTAAAGGCCAAGCATATTCCTGCAGGATTATTGCACAACCTGCAGGGGGTCAGGGTTTATTGATGGTGTGAAGAATGTTGTTGTAACTATTCCAGCAGGTTATGTATTTTTTGTCTCTCTAAAGTTGGTCTAAAAATATCTCTCTTTAAATTCTAATTTGCAATTGTGGCATGCATTCTTCCACAAGGGTTTTTGTTTCTGCTTTCTGGTTATGGAAGATCTAAATACATCAATGTTTATTTATTCTACCCATGGGTGTATGTAGATTATTAATTTAATCCTTCTTATTTTTGACATGATAGTTATATACAACTACTCCAAGATCCCAATGCATATATGGATTGCTTAATTGTTCATAGTATGATTATAAACAACATTTAAAAAAAAATTGTTGGAATAATTGTGTCAGGCTGCTGAGAATGTCAGAAATATTTATTGTGCAAGAAATTGCATCCTCATGCAAAGTTTATCATGACGAGTGAACTTGATTCTTCTTATTTGTATTAACACTCATTCATTCATCTGAATACATGGTGGATTTTGCAAACAATTGGTAGATTTGGGTGAGAGAAATGAAAGCTTTCTTAGAAACATGTGCTAAGCCTATCCATGGTTGCAACAATGTTTCGAATTTTGAGTCGTGACAGCCAATATGTGTGAAAATTTTCATTCCTCTGGCTGATCAACACGTGAAAAGCTTCCGATACCTTGGTACACTTGAGATGAGTTCTTCCAAACCTTTTGTCTTTGTTTTGATCCTTCCGCCTTCATCCTGAGCTTTGATTGAGCTTCTTTGTCATGAGCCTTTTGCTTGCTTCACAAGGTCCACCGAGCTTCCACATTCATCATGATCTTGGCTTGAGCTTCCTCTTTCATTGCAAACTATGACAAGCCTTTGTCATGAGTTTTTTGCAAGAATGAAACCTGTGACCTTCGTCCAAGCCTTTGTTAGAAGCTGTACCCAAGCCGCCTACTTGCAAGCACGTTCCATAATCATCTTCTTTTGTCATGAGTTCCAATGCATCTGGAGCTCCTTCCACTCTTTTTCTGAAACTGTATCATTTCAGTCTATGCCCAAAAATTCAGAATGAGTTAACCATAGGCTGTAGTATCTGCAACTTATCAACTCTCATTTGTGGACCATTTTGGTGAATAAAAATAAAGCTGAATTATGATGATCTTTATAATTAAAATACATAGTTCCACTTAATACAATTAATCACAGGTCAATGTTGCCATCATCAACCATGTTTATCCTAACTATTTGAGGGCAGCTACATTATCCTATCCTTTCACTTAGCTCTTTATAACAAATAGGCTTCATGTTCACAGATTTAGACAATTTTAACATTGATGTCTCCTACGTAAGCAAAACTTCCTGAGCAGCTTATCAGGTTGCTGATAACATAAGCTATTCAATTACCTGGATCTGTGGACCTTACTTATTATAAGAGAGATTACGATGGTGGATTGTTTGACCTATTTCTTATCAGTTCATATCTTATACGAACTCTTCACTCCATATTTACACTTTTTTGTTGACTCTTCATTTTTTTTATAAAGGGGTTGATTCTGGGGATACTATTCGTGTGCCAAATGCTGGAAATCAAGGAGGATGGGGCGCTCATCCCGGAGATCTAAACATTAAATTGAAGGTTTTTTCTCCTTTTGCTTTTTCATCTTTTCTTGGCATCTGTTTATAATCATGATTCTGATAACCTAAAATAATTTATATTCCTTGCTTGTAATTCATTGCCACTTGAGCATTATAACATTAAAGTCTTATTCAATGCATGCATTTGATGGAGGCCTTAATTTTCATATATCATAGTTTTGTTATCACCATTGAAAACAGATTTAAAGAATATTTTTAAAACAAGCCAATAACACTAATCAAGTACATTTGCTATTGTTTCTTATGTCAAAATGTATCATGTTTTTAATGTGCAGAAAGCATACTAATTTTCTGCATTAGTATCGATATTTTTTAGTGTAAGTAATATATACTGTGTGAGTATTTTTCTACTGTTGAATTTGTGGATACAATTGATACTTCCTTGGATGTGAGGCTCTTTGAGAGTGTTATATGTGGCATCCATTGTTTAAGGAGGGACTAACTATTGACTTGAAGATCTTAGTGTTTAGTTATTTGTAGGAGTTGTTGGATTAGTTAGTAGAAGTATGATAATATAGCTGCTTTACTCCCTACATAAAATTACTGGAAAGATGGAAAGAAAAGCAGATTACGATATCAACATTGTTTATCTTCTTCTTTGTTTTTCCCTCTCTTCAAGATCTGTTGGGTTCTACCACCTTCAGGCTTCAACGAGCCCACAATTTCAATGTATATGGAAATTTATAATATCTATTTTTTGTTTTACATAGGATAGAAATTATGATGTGTAATTTTTTTCTAACTATGAGCTCTTTTTGAGAAGGATGCCCTCAATGCTGTTACTGCTGTGTCTCCTTTTCCCATTGTTTTCTGATTCTGTTATTTTATTTCTTAAACATCTTAGGGTTGTGCCAATGAAGCAAATGGTAAATTATGCACATTATTTTCAATTTTTTCCAATCATTATTCTGAACTTTTTTTAATGCTAATCCATATCTACTGTGATGATTCAGGTAGGAAAGGACTCTGTTTTCACACGAGATGGTGCTGATGTATATGTTGACACCCATATAAGTTTCACTCAGGTAATGATTCTTTATTCTTTCACTAAAAGTTTCTGTAAAATAATAAAATTGATTTTTTTACAATTTATTGTTGGTGATCTTCCATTGTTTTGTATTTTCTTACTATATGATTCTGGTGGGGCTTTTCATGTCATAAACTTTGACATGATGAGATTCATACATGTATAATATATTTTGTTTGAACAGGCTATTCTTGGTGGTAAGGTTGAAGTTCCCACTTTGGCTGGCAAAATGGAATTGAAGGTGTGTATTCTTACTTTGTTTATAATGTATGGATGACTCATCTTGCCTTTTTATATGTATGTGAAACTTTCTGTGAAGTTGTCTCTATAAATTTGAGCTGTCTCTTCATGATATGTTTCTAGAGCCTATGAAAGATTAGAATTTTATTCATAAATGAGTTATTTGACACTCAGATTATTTGACACTTTCCCATATGAGATACCTAATATGAATAAACTTAGCAAAATAACACTGAGGGTGATGTGTGGAGTTGTGGGGAATTGTAGAATTGAGATTTTTTGTATCTGTGGATGATTGGGTGTAATCTTGATAGAAGGAAACGTTGTTCTCAGTGATATAGATTCTGGTATATAGATATATATTGATATTAGTTAAATGATAGGAGTTCATCATCATTGAGGGGCAACTGCAAGTATAGGTGGAGTACCAGCATTGTGTTGACTAA
Source organism: Wurfbainia villosa (assembly GCA_025175895.1). NCBI lineage: Eukaryota > Viridiplantae > Streptophyta > Magnoliopsida > Zingiberales > Zingiberaceae > Wurfbainia > Wurfbainia villosa. The sequence goes on from JAKLTH010000147.1 coordinate 3,782,164, forward strand.
TTTAGAAAAAATATGAAGATATAACAAAGGAAATCCATTTAAGATAGTGATCAATATAGAGAAAACGTAAACGTTCTAGATTTTCTGCTTGATCAAGTTTATTCCCTTCAAGTCACATGATCAACTATAATAGTTCGGCACAATTTCATGTATCAGCTTAATCACAAACTAATGTCCATGAGGAGAAATATCAAATGTTACTCAAGTTATGACCATATTACCCTAATTTTTGTGGTCGCATGCCACCATTAGTACTATTATAATGTTAATACATATCTCTACATCTTCATCAACAAACTATATAGTATATACAACATACACAAACAAACCAGTCTATTATTGAGTTGTTTTCATCTTGAACATGCTTACAGTTACTTGATTGAGAGCATCACCTATGATGCATTGTGGTTTTACTCCAATCATTTGCAACTAAAAGCCTAGTGTATTGATCCGGCAAAGGTGACTTGCTCCATGGTGAGTGACAAATCCAGATTTCATACTATACCATAATCCCTAACGGAGTGCCTTAGAGACTTTCTCTATCATGTCAAGATGCCTTTTAGTCTTAGTGGTTTTCTTAGATGACAGTACGTCACCAGCAAATATTGCATATAAGAGCATTGGCATGTGTGCATATCATGCCACGCTTTTATTTGCACTTCACTCTTTCGGCATACTGCTTCAACTGCTTTCCACTTGGAAATCTTTTCCAAGTAAATATGCTTATTGGAAATTTCAGTTAACTTGATTTCGTTTAAATTTTGTTCAGATACCAAAAGGAGTGCAGCCAGGACAATTGTTAGTTCTAAGGGGTAGAGGTACAAAAGAGAATAGTTTTTTTTTAATACAGATTTGTGTTTTTAATACTGAACAAGTGATAAAATGTCAGGTTTGCCAAAGCAAGTTGGCCTAGTCGATCATGGCGACCAATATGTGCGATTCCGTGTGCACTTTCCTTCGTAAGCTCTTCTTTGCAGAAGAATCAGCACAGGATCTTTCAAATTCTTCTTTTTACTGATGGATTGCAATTGAATTTTACTTATCTGAGAAGATCTAGTTCTATCTGCTTTCTCAGAACTTAGCAGCCTTGTTTATTAGCTATCTTCCCTGGCTTTGAGGAATTTGGATGAAACAGATAGCTCCACGTGTGCGTGTCTATCAACACCTCTGCTGGACTGAATCTGCTGTGACATGATTGTACGATCTAGTGAAAAAATGATTGATACACAGCTTTATGGGATAATTAAAAAGAAAATTTTTTATCATCATATTGCAACACATAGCTTCCTAGGCATCCCTTTCTTATCTGTGTGGATCAACTTGAGTATTTTAAAGGATTGTGTGCACCACAACAAATTGAAGTTCCTGTCTGTAGTTGTCATTTTAATGATACATTACAACTCGGCAATTTGGGAAAGGAAATAAAAGACATTTGATGGAAACATTTTCTTCTAGGTCTCCATTTGGCCCCTTATATTTGATACTCTTGTCATTAGCTCTAGAATTATGATTATGCATGCATGAAGGAAATATTTTTTCCAAACTTAAGTTACAATATTTCTGTTATTTGATTTTGAGAAAACTGCTCCTTGATTAATGTTTTATTAAACATTTGAACGGATGCCCAATTTAAAATTGCATTAGGTGTGCAATTCATAACTGCTCTATCTTTTGGACGTTTACCAGATCTGTAACAGTGCGCCAACGAGAATTGTTGGAAGAATTTGCTAAAGAGGAGGTGAAACAGGAAAGCTATGTGTTTGCTAATGGAAACTGGTATGTCTATACCCTCCTTCACAGGGTAGAATCGAAAGCTATGAGAATAGGGCATTATTAATTATCTTGTTAAAATGGCTTTCAGTTTTTTCAGTCATACAACACAAAATGACAATGCTAAGAACTTGATTTTTAATCTTAGTGTATTTGAATAACGAGTTAGTAAAAATTTAATCTTCATTTAGAGTTTATCCCGTGCTTTTTTTGCATTCGAAAAGCAAACTTTTTCTCAGAAACAAACTCATTTTATGGAAGATATACTTGAAAGCAATTAGGTATAGCTTCAAGCCTTGAATAGATGATAAAATAAGAAAAATTAGGTTGAGATGATATAGACTCGTTTTTAGATAATTAATAGATTTTTATAGTTGGAAGAGTTGAATTTATTAGACTGGAAGATATAAGGGGTAGAGGAATTTGAATATTACTAATGATATTGCCTTGCAGAGCTCAATTGAGTGATAAGATCGATGTAGGGGTAAACACAACTTGATGACAACGATGATTTTATGGAAGGTGTGGTTGATCTTGTCAATAATAACTGCTGTTTTGTTTCTATGGCCTAGTTGAAGCTCTATGAAGTCTATATCAATAGTAAGATCGGTAAATTATCTTATGTTATGTTAATATTTCTTTGATCTCCGCTTATCCTCTTTCTATTCTAATATACAAATATTCTCTAGATATAAAATCTATTAGTCACCTGCAAACTTTTTAAAACCTATCTCAATTTATATCCTCTCATTTGTACCATTTATTGAAACTCCACGAATTTTATTATTTTACATTTTATCCTTTCTAATAACTTCTCGTGTCTACCTAGCCATTTTCACTAAGGCTGCATTAACCTTTTGATGTGTTGCTTTTTGACACTCCTACACTTCCATTTATGATGTACGATGGTTTGATTAAAACTTTATAGAATTTTTCGTACGCTATATTAAAATATTTTAATTTACTTTTAATTGTGCTAAATAGAGCTTTCTTTTGCCTCCTCTACCTTTTGCGCCTTTGGCTACAGTTTACTCAATCTGTAGTTTATTCAATTTATGTTCACCTCCTGTTCTTCTTTTAATCATTCTTTCCCAAAATTTTACTTTTCAATTTATTCCGTTTACAATTTTAATAATATTGATAGCGCTTTGCTTTTGATTCTTTTTGCTTTATATATTGATATAACATCATATTTTTAAAAAAAACTTTATGCAAGCTTCTACAGGTATGCCATCGTGACCTGAAGTTTTGCACACCTTCATTTTTCTTAAAAAATTTCATATACGATGTTAGCTAATGATTTTTTTTATTCCTAATCTTATTAATTAATTTAGAGAAACATTTTTAATCTTCATTTTTTTATCAACAACAATATTTGGTTCTCCATCTCTTATGCATATTGTTGTTACCTAATTCTCGTTTTAAATTTTAGTAATCCAATTAAAATCCTTCTCTGTCGTAGCTATAGAATTTGCCATATATTGTAAACTTTCTTATACCCTTAACAGATTTTCCCATCAGTTTAACTACTTTATATATATTCAAATCATTCTCATTTTAAAAATTTTGTCAATCCGTAAACCATATCTACTTTAAATTAGTAACCTTCGATAGTTCCATACACCAGCATCTTTAGGACTCTGCAATATATATGACCTTGCCATGGTCTTAATCTTATTTGTCACCAAACTACATCTGACGTCAACGCAGTTAATCTCCTCTCTCAACTTTTCCCTCCGTGATATTTTTTCTCAAGTCATTACTATCTTTAAAATTTCACCATCTAGGTTTAATTGTTCCTTCCTACAATTTCTAAAACATTATATCTAGCACCATTGCAATATTAGTTAAGCATTCATCATGTATGACTTTCAAATTTTAATGCTTGATTCCATTGATTTTGGGATCTCAAAATATGGTTGGATACTCAATAGTGATTATGAAGTGAACTTCTATAATCCCATAATCAATACTACATTCTGCTAGCAGTATGCGTCGCCCCTATGAAAACCTAGGCGAATTTTCTTGGAAGAGTAATTGCGGCGTGCGTACACATGCCTGCCTTTTACGCGCAGCGGCCACTCGCGATTAGAACTCACTTTGTTTTGGTCCATTTTGTGTTGATACTGCAAGAATACTGAGACTAGCTGCTCATGGAGCTTGCAAATTTTTCTGTCATTTGGAAGCATCTTATTTCTGAGTCTTTCACATTAAAAAGTACACGGTTTTAACCGGAACATAATGAAGATTTCCGATATGACCAACAGGACTGGTTGAAATTACAGGTGGCGGCAAGTCGCGAATTGGGCGAGCGATCCCAGGTTCATGCTCGGCATTGCCTTTCTACTGTTGCTTAACTTACTGGTGAGCAAAAGCTTGAGCTAAAGGAGCCGATGCATGGGGCAAACTATCAGGTGCCATTAAGCATTTGGAGGAAGTCCTGATCGAGCACTTCAGCTAAGCAAATGCCTGGATTTGCATTGTAGATGAGCCAAGGCATAGAATCAACATCTGGACCAATTTTTTTTCTTAATAGGATTCAGATGCCTAATTGGCGAGAAGACATTTTTTTTTTTTGTTCCCCTTTAATAGAATAAGGCAATTTACTTTTTGATACCTTAAGCCATGGAATTATTGGGGAAAAGGAAATGTTTTTTGTTCTAATTTGTCCACCTCACAATGATAAAAGGAATTATTATTTGTCATGTATTATCGGATTGGGATTCACTTGTCCCCAGGGGATGACGTGATAGCTAAGATACGACGGAGCTTGTGGATAAGATAAAAATCGATTTCGGAGGAGATCTAAAGTTCTTTTTTCGATTCAGATGACTTCTACGTGTTTTGGTCACCACGTCAAGCTCATATGGTGCATTTGGTTCAAATTATAATATATAATTTTGGTAATGTAATTACTTACTAAGGTGATGGGAAATAAAATATTATCAAATATTATTTGGTTCAATCCGAAGTAATACAATCAAAATGTATTTGTTTGGAGGTTTTAAAGTATCATTTAATTTAACATTTTACTATATTATTCATTCGATGATTTGACGACGGTCTATCGGTCATTGGTCGATCGTTGATCGGTCGATCATCGATCAGCCACCGGTCGGTCATCGGTTGATCGTTGACGACGGGCGATCGATGACCAATGGCGACCGTCGATCGACGATCGGTGATCGACGACGGTCGATCGACGGTTGGAGATCGACAATCGGTGACCAACAATCGATAATCGGCGATGGCGGCGGTCGATCGACGGCGGCGATGACGGTCGCCGTCGTCGATCGACCGACGACAACGATCAACAGCCGTGGTCGACCAGTGATCGACGGTGATCGACCGACAATCAACTATATTGTTATTTGATAAATTGATAAGGATAATTTTTTCCTAAATGATAAAAATCATAGGGTACTTTTGGAAAAAAAATCATAATCAAGGGAATCAAGAAAAATCAAGCTTCTTAGAGGTTTTTCAATTCTCCTATGCATAATTCTTTTGCTGACGTGACATGATGTATCGGGCATCCATCATGATTTGGTAATCATTCAAATCTTAAACCAAACAAGGTTTTTATTGATAATCTTAGATGGATAATGGATGAATAATCAAGATTATGGAGAATAACTCTGAATCGAATGGATCCATAGTCTTTTGTGATTTACTTCTTTTATAATGGTCGTGAGACAGATTGATGGAGACTGTTAGATTGACAGATTATAGCCTTCTGTGAATTGGGATTCGCTTTTGGAATTTGTGAGGCGATTCCAATTTTAAGGAGATTTGCAAATGAAATGTATTGGTTGGGATTAATGTATTAAATATATTAAATGAAGAAGACTAAAGAATGAATTACTTCGAAATAAAAATTATGAAAAAACATCACTGTAGAGATTTTTTTTCTTATTTATTCCGAAAAAAGGAATGATTTTTTTTTCTTCTGTTTATATAATAGCCCGACGAGTTTAAGAATTCATATTCGGATTATTTTTTGATAATTTTTTTGTCTATCCAAATCGAATGGAAAATAATTTTAGAATTATTTTTTGTTTGTCCAAATCCAATGGAAAATAATTTTTACCATCTCATGATATAGTTGAATTTCTTTACGTGGAATTAGAGCATCTCCAATGGTGAAACTCATCTAGAGCTCCTTTGTGGACTCTATCATGCTATGTCAATACCACGTCAAAAGAAAAAAATCTCATTCATCTCTTCACTATAAAAAAATCTCTCAACAACTCCTTTATGGGACCCATTCTTTTTTTTTATCAAATATTTATTTAATATAATATAAAATAAATAAATACAACACAATTAATAATTTTTTTTACTCATTCCAACCATAACATGTCCAAATATACTCAACTAAATCGGTTCGAAGTTGATGATGCAATTGACTATCACGCATCTTGCAATTTCTCCGAATATGTTCTTGAAATTCTTGAGTGGAGTCCTGAAAAATTTGTGATGGAGAATCTCCTTCATCATCTGACCAATTTACTGTTGCATCTCCCTCATTCTCAATAATCATATTGTGCAAAATAATACATGTATACATGATGTCCTTTAAATTATTCTTATACCAAAATCGTCCTGGACCTCTGATCATTACCCATCGAGATTGAAGTACCTCAAAAGCCCGCTCGACATCTTTTCTTGCAGCCTCCTGTCGTTCCTTAAACAACTTTCTCTTAGGATCTTGGGGACATGGAAAACTCTTGACGAAAGTAGCTCATTCTCGATAAATTCCATCTGTTAAATAATATCATTTTGTATATTGTGTATTGTTGACTATAAAATTAACTTCCGGTGCATTTCCTTATAAAACGTCATTGAATAATAGTGATTTATTAAGCACGTTGATATCATTACATGACCCTGCAATCCCAAAAAAGGCATGCTAAATCCACAAGTTCGCAGATGCAACAGCTTCAAGCACAATTGTTGGAACACCATGATCTCCTCGAGTAAATTGCCTTTTCCAAGCGACAGGACAATTTTTTCATTGTCAATGCATACAATCAAGACTACCCAACATATTTGGAAAGTCATGTATTTGCTCATGCATTGATAGCAAGCGTTGGATGTCAGTGACATTAGGTCTTTTTAAGTATTGAGCCTTAAATATTTGAATCACACATCGACAAAAGTTAAATAAGCATTCAATGACAATTGTTTCAGCAATCCGTAGGTACTCATCGTAGTGGTCGGCAAGAACTCCATACGCCAATTGACGGATAGCTGTCGTGCATTTATGAAGCGACGATAAATCTTTTTTTCTCGTGACATTGACTCTCCATTGAAAATATTCAAAATGATTTTTTAAAGCATCAACTATGTAAAGGAATAACCCCCTTTGCATTTGAAATCGACGTCGAAATACATCATTGAAATATACTGACTGGTCGGAGAAGTAATCGTTGAAAAGACGAGCATGTCCAGCTTTACGATCTCGATTCAAATACCGCCTTCTTTGTGTTCTTCCAGAAGAATTTTGAGTTTTTTGGTGTCTCAGTTGTCGTTGATCATATAACCGAAGCATTATTTGCTCATCTATATCCTCTGCATCTTCCATCAATTCATTTCTCCAAAATTCACGGATCATAGATCTGTTAGATCGATTTGGATTTTCAGACATTTGAAATAAATGAAGATCTCTAGAATGAAGGAGAAAATGACAAGATCATAGGAATGAAGAAGAAAAAATTTGTAGGAGAGTTGTAAAAAAAATGAGTGAATAAAGGTGTATTTATATAAAAAAATTATTTTAAAAAAATTAAAAAATAATCGTTGAATAATAGCTAAAAAATCAACTGTTGTTCAACGAATAAATCCGCAACCGTTGTTGATTTTTTTCCATTAGAATTTTTTTTTCCATAAAAAACAAAAAAAAATAATAAAAAGAAGAAAGAGCGGCTCTCTGAGAGCTGGGAACTGCTCCATGAGGGAGCGGCCCCTCCCATTCCACGTCACCAGTGGATTTGAGCTTCCACTGGGATGCTTTTAAAGGTCCACTATAATTATCTCATATTTTAGGAGAAATAAATTGCTAATAATTTTAACATTTATAATTTATCATTCTAGTTTTTTAAAAAAATCATATAAATTCATTGTTGGGAGATTGAATTGTAAATATTTAAAAATCAAATTGAATATTTTATCGCTATACCACAGCTCTCTAAAGATCAATTGAATTTCTTTATGATCATCATCATTGTATATTTTTTTTTTCTTTTCCTTATCATTTTCTTTGTAGATTTTTTTAAATTTTCTCTTTTATTTCTCGATTTTTTTTCTCTCATCTTTTTCTATGAATTTTTTCACTTTAATTTTTTTCCTTTCGCATTTTAATTAAGTGATATGGAATTATAATACATCATATAGATAAATATTATTCTATATTGATATATAAGCATTTTTATTATTCATTGTTCGATCACTTATGTATTATAGTTCAATCGAATGAAAAATAATAGAGATGCTCACGGATAAATTATATAGGATAATATTTTTATATACACATATTAAACAAAAAAGAAGGACAAATAAAACTAGTTATCAATAATAAAATAAAAATATAATTTATTTAAATATAAATAAGAATGAGAAAGGAAAGATTTTATAGATGGTCGAACTTTCATCGGTAATTTACCAAACACAACTCTTAAAGTTCGGAATTGCCCAAAAAGTGTACCATAGTTTCAGATTTACCAAATCGCGTACCTAATTCCTCTTTTATCCCTCCTGCCAAATAGACCTGCGGCAATTTAATGATGAGAAAGAATTTTCATGTATCCGAGCCACTATTGAAAATTCCGAACCATTTAAACGTGATGCTGGGAATTCAAATCTCAGCACCACATTATTCCTGGGAATATAATTCCCAACACCACCTTTTTTTTATCTGATTTCTAATTTATATCGGTCTGATTTCTGAAATATTGCTGTGAATACCTAATAAAACCTCGAATATCAGAAATTTTGGCCACGGATACACAGAGGGACACTACTAAAACTCAATGGATTTGGATTGGATCGAAAAAGAGGTGAATAGAATCATCAATGGGTTTTGACCGAAACCCATTGATGGACCTAGAGGAGTCCAAATTTCGAAATCTTGACACAGACTGAAAGATCTTACAACATAAATTTTTGATATGTCGAGGAAACTTAGTTTTAATCCTCTTATCTCCCAATTTTAACTTGTGTCGAAAAAAAGATTGTACTGAAAGTTGAGAAACTGGTGGTAGTGTCGAATTCGCTTCATTTGAAGACCACCGCGGCGCCGGGATTGAATTCCCAAAGACCTACTGGTGTTGCAATCTTCGCATCACCACCGCTGCGCCGAATCGCGAGTCTTGAAGATTCACCGCGTGCCGAATCGAATTTCCAAAGACTACATGGTGTTAGATCCAAAGATACCACCGCCACGAAAAACTATTTGTGATTTTACCTAATGTAAATTTATTACCGCTTTTAAATTTATTGGAAAAGTCATTACTGTCTTCAAATGAGTATTTATTTATTTTCCTTATATTTTCAATAGATGTGTTTTTCTATTTAAAAAAATCGTTGTCGAAAATTAGTACGAGCCTCTAACATGAGAAAAATCGCATAAAAGCATTTAATTTTGAGTTGGCCTTTCTGTAACTTGGATGATAAAATCTTTCTTCATCTCGTTTCTGATACTGCTACTAAGTTGTTCCAATTCCAACATCACTGTGGTGTTGGAATTGGAATTTCCAGCACCACTACCATCAGTTTCTCAACTTTCAGACCATCGGAGATAAGAGGATTAAAACTAAGTTTTCGACATATCAAAAATTTATGTTGTAAGATCTTTCGCTTTAAGTCAAGATTTCAAATTTGACTTTCTAAGTCCATCAATGGGTTTCACAAACCTATGGTCATATTCACCTCTTTTTCGATCCAATCCAAGTCCATTGAATTTGAGTAGTGTCCCTCTGTGTATCCGTGGCCAAAATTTCTGATATTCGAGGTTTTATTAGGTATTCACAGCAATATTTCAGAAATCAGACCGATATATAGATAAAAAAGGTGGTCTTTAATTATATTCGTAAATAATGCTGTCATGATTTAAATTCCCAAAGACTACGTTAGATGGTTGCTCAAATTTTCAATAGTGGCTCGGATGCATGAAAATTCTCTCTCATCATTAAATTGTCGCAGGTCTGTTTGGCAGGAGGGGTAAAAGGGGAATTAGGTATGCGATTTGGTAAATCTGAAACTATGGTATATTTTTTGGACAATTCTGAACTTTAAGAGCTGCGTTTGATAAATTGTCGAACTTTAATTTTTTCGTTGGCTTTGAAAACTTAAATCAGTTTAAATTAATTTATAATTAATCTTCGCATGCAGAAATCATAAGCATAAAATTTAAGTAAATCTCGAACGGTTAATTTTCTTCACACACCCCATGCCGCATCTCACTCACCACCAAGTGTTCGACGAAATGCTCGCCTATATATATATATATATATATAAACACAGACTCATGCACTCATCTCCATCCTCATACTGATTATTAGCAGATATAAACAAATATGGGTGGAACCGGCAAGCAGGTGGCGTTGGCCGTATGGTTGTTGTTGGTGACGGTGGCGGCGCCGGCGGTGGACTCCTCGTCGTCGGAGGACCCGTGGCTGTGTTTCTGCCCCTGCATGAAGGATCAGTGCATGGTTATCCACGGGGTGACGAGGGAGGTCTGCGCCGGCGCGTGCGACAGGGGCTGCCGGAATTCCGATCTCCCTGGCCAACCCAACCCCAACGAGTTCTGCGGCTTCTGATCTCGTTCAGTCATTTTTGCGAGCACCTTGTGTGCCTATCTGGACTGGCTTCAAATCAATTCAAATCTCTATCAATTTTTGTTTTTTTTTCTTTTATATTTATTTATTATTATTTTTTAAATCGGTATGGTTCCTTGATTACCTCTAGCTACTTTAGCCATGAAAAACCCATTGGTAAAATAAATAAATCTACTGAGATTATATATTCGATTAAGAGGAATAGACTTATAATATTATAATTGCTCACGATTGATTTTTTTTTTTAATATATTAGTTTCAACAATTCTCCTTCTTCAAAATTTTATTCAAGGCAATAATTTTATAAATTAATTAATGAAGCCCTTATATTATATAAGTTATGGTTAATTAAAAGAGATACAACAACATTTAGATATATAATTATTAATTAAAATGTTTAATTAAATAATTTAATTGTTCATCGGGTACAATTGTTATTAAATAAGTAAAATATTTGTATTCCTTGGAATACCTAATTATCCAAAGCAACTAATTTTCTATGGATTACTTAACAAAAAAAAATTACAAGATAAATTATATATATATTTCTTCATATTTAAATTTTATTTTCTTGCTTTTAATTATATTATATGATTGCAATTTACTTGACTAATAATCATGCATGTTCCTAATCAATTAATTTAAAATTGATTAGCAATTTGAGACATTATATTCTCAATATACTCTTCTTTTTTTAAATTATTTGAACACAAGGAGAGATTTTTTTTTGTGATCCCTACAATATGCCACGTTAAAAGTAAATTAAAAATCTCATTCTATTTCTCTATTATCATGATAATATGTTCAGATATATTCAACTATATAATGCAGTTGATTAATTTTTAGTCATTGAATAATGATTTTTTTATTGATTTTATTTTTATTTTTAAATAAAAATTATAAAAATCATTTTCATGAATACGAGTTCCCAATGCTCGAAGTTTGCATTCACATTAAAATAAAATGCATCAATGGAAGGTGCGTCTTTCAAATGAAAATACAAACAAAACGTCACATTCATTAATAAATAGATTTTAAATTAAAATATTTGATTCTTTTATATAATTTGACAAATCTCTTAAATTTGACTGAATTGGCATTCACTTTGATCATAAGTTTTTGTAAAAAATGATGTGAACTTAATTAATTAACTTGAACTATGAACCACAAGTTTGGGCCGGTAAGGTGGCGGCTTCATCTTTTGCTGTAATTAATGAATTGAACCACAAGTTTCATTGATATTTCGCATTTAATTTGATTGGAGCTTGAGACTCAATTTTCTTGTATCTGCATTCAATCCAAAGAAATTTGGTCTTCAATTCTAGTGCTTTATTCATGCCTTTTGCATTAATAACTTAGATTTTTTTTAAAAAAAAAAATTATTGTGCTTTTGTTCGATGAACTCTTTTAATGTGACAATAAAATAGGAAGTAACGTTGGAAATTTGAATAAAAAGCTCTCGTATGTACTAGATTTTAATTTTACATTGAGAGTTTTCACGATTTTGAAGTTGATTGATATTGAATCACAAGATTTGAAACTGTGAATAAGATATTCTCTTTTACATGTGTCCTCATAGGGAAATATAAATTTAAGATTTAAATTGTACTGAATACAGATGACTCGTATACTAGTGTGATCTGTGCATATCGAATGTCGGACCGACAAAGATAAAATTGATCCAAACGGATCATCTTTCAATTTCGTAATATTACTCGAACAAAAAGAATTACCATTGACGGTTGTTAATGAATGACCTTTATTCGGTCATTAATTAATGTATTGTATTTCAGAGCCTATATAAGGAGGATCCTTCTTTGATAGAAGATAGAATAGTAATTAAGAGAGACAAGAGAACTTCATTCACCTTTATTCCCCGTTCTTCTCCTCTCTGCCAAGCGATTCGATGGTGACTCTTTCATAATAATATTTGAATATATGCTTAATTCATCGTGAACAACATGTATTTGACTGTGTGCATGATCTCATCATTCATTAATTCTAGAAAATAGATGTCCTTCATAATTTTAATATATTTCAAAGAAACTATATATATTCATTTTATGAATTTAAATTTATATTATTCCGATACAATTAGAAATAAATTAGTTTAATTTGATTGGTAACAAAAATATTATAGTATGATATGTATGCAAGCATAAAAAAAATACGCTCAAAGCTTTATTTATATTTTATAATCTAAGTGAAATAGTGTATTAAAAAAATGAAATAAACGTGGTATTACCATCTTGATAATTTGCAAAAAAAAAAAAAAAAAAAAAAAAAGACATTGGAAGACAAATTAATTTATGATTTAATTGTTAGCAAAATGTTATTTTGCCTCCGATCCTTTTCCTGTGCGATCCGAATATCCGATGCATGGACAACCCAAAGTTTGTCATTTACATATAAAACAAAATTGAAGGAAAGAAACAAGAAGTTTGAATTAGGCTTCTATTGTAATAATTAATTTAACTTTGAATATTATATTTAAAGTAGGCTCCTTTTATATATATATTTTAACAAAATTTAATTGATCATTGGAGAAATGTTAATTTGACGCAAGAAGAAAATTTAATTATTATTTTAAAAAATGCAACTAGTTAAATTTGGTAAAAAAAAATTGATTGGATTAAATTAGCCAAATTGGATCATTTTTATCCTTTAAAAATAATTACTCAATATTTGGTAAATGATTTAATATTATAAAAATATATAAATTAATTTATATTTTAAGCTATTTGAATATAAAAAAAATAAGAAATAATTTTATCATTAAGTTTTATATAATTTAATAAATAATTTTATTAATAAATTGTTTATAAATTTTATTCATCCACGAACATTAATGAATCTAGTTTATTGGTGTTCAAATTTTGTTAATTTTATATATTCTTTTACTAACGAACATGCATGTTAAATGCCATTAGAGTCTTGATCTATTACATTTTATATATTCATCACTTAATTATTACATAATTAATTACCCATCACTCTTCTTGTGCATGCACATGTTACACGTACACCAAATTAAATGAGAATCTTGACCTATCAAATTCGTCTAATTTTCTTTAAATAATAAGATTTCCACCATTTTATTCACTGTAAATTATAAATAGAATAAAATACTATTTATCGATTACTCTCATAAATTTTAAATGAAAAAGGGGCGGGGTATGATATGATTAAGAGACGCAAATTACTATTTATTTTAAAAAAAGCATGTGTTTATATATATCACATATCCTTAATTAAACATTCTTGTGATAATTATAAAACAAGGACACGTTTTTCACGTGAATATATATTAAAATATCATATTTCTTAATTTATTGTTCTGACGCTTTTTTTCTTCTTCTTAATTTATTTATTCCAATTTTTGTGATGTCCAATTTGTTCGGTTGCCTTTGCATGATACACGCTCTACACGCGCGTCCATTTTCTTTCTTGTGAGAGAGACTAATACTCACCGAAATTAATTCATGATTATATCATTCATACTACTAATAAATCTATCATTATCTTAATATTTTAGTATTAAAATTAATTAGTTTTTAATTGATCAATGGGTACATTAATTTTATCAAGATTTTAGGGATGATATATATATATATATATACCGTGTGCGATTTTTTCACTATTAATAAAAAAAATATGAAATAAAAACCAAATTAAATTAATAAAAAATAATCTCGAATTAAAAAAATAATAATGTCATTATATTATTTATCATCTTCTCAACGTAAATATGATGATCATTAATAACTACAATAATATTAAGCCCTATATCCCTTAAAGTAATTATACGAAGAGAGTATAATGTCATTATATATATCTCCAACAATTTAAAGTAAAATTTAATCATATTCACTCAATAATTAATAGTAAAAATCGAATCTCGTCTTTACAAAACATATAATAATAATAATAATAGAAAAAAAAAAATTTAAATATTGACCCATATATGATTGCAAGGTACTAACCTCATTCAGCACCTGATAAAGATTGAGAGCATCAAATAATAATTAGTAAGAAAGCAAATTAATTATATTTTAAAGTTAATTTCTTTTGCAAGTAATTATTATTGTTATTATTTGTATATATAGTCTTCTCGACATGCAATAAAGTCAATGGATGACAACTTACAACGATGGCCAATTTTGTTTCTTATTTTCCACCAATTTTCGTAGTCCACATTAAATAATTAAATTGGAGTTGTAATTCAAATAATACTGCTAATTTTTTATTTAAAAAAAAAAAAATTTGGTTGTAATTTTTCTTCCTTCACTTGCCTATAAAGCTAGGGGAGGAGGAACCAAATGCAACTGCCATCTTGGTCAGGCTCCATGGAGGTAGAGATAGCTCAGGAGGAGACGGTGCTCGATGCCTCGGTCGAACTAGCGAATCGATCGCCTAGTCATGCAATTCCGATCGAGTTAAATCAGAGCGGGATCTTTTTAACATGGGAGGATTTATGGGTGACGGCATCCACCAAGACAGGTGCAATGCGTGCGATATTGTGTGGGTTGACCGGGTTCGTGCAACCCGGCGAGGTGTTGGCGATCATGGGTCCATCCGGATGCGGCAAGTCGACCCTTCTCGATTCATTGGCGGGTAGGGAAGATCACACTCTATTGTTTTTTTACTTTCTTTCTTAATTTGATAATATGAATTATGAGTTAATTAGTGGAAATTATGATAATTGATAGGGAGACTTGGATCGAGTGTGAGGCAATCAGGACGTATCTTGGTGAATGGAAGAAAGCAGCGGTTATCTTTCGGCACTTCAGTGAGTTTTTTTTTTCCTTTTTGTTGGAAAAAATCAAATGAATTCATCTAATTATTAGCTATAATTAAAAAATATGCTTTATTTTTTAAAAGATTAAATACCTTCTCACCATATATATATTTTTTATTTCGAAAATATGGATTTTTGTACTATTAGTAATAGTAATTAATTATATGGTAGCCGTTAGAGTGTGTTAAAATAAATCGATTTAATTTAGTTACAGTAGTCACTAAATATTTGATACAACAATTTTACAATATTTTTGAACTTTTTAAAATATTTTTTATATAAAAATCCTTTCTATATAATAAAGATAATTTTGATAGAAAAAATGATAGCCAGCTGAATTTAGTAAAAGTAAGGGGGAAAAAAGACGGTTCTAATAATTAGAGAGGAACTTTCAATTTGTTTTCTATTTAAAATTTAAGGCTCAAACATAAAATATTTTTACCTGCATAATTTATTTTCATATATATATATATATATATATATATTTTTTTTTTTTTTTGAAAGTTTCTTGGAGTTGCAGAAGAAAAGGAGTAAATTATGTGGGTGAAAAGGACCTGCGTAATTTTGGAAAAACAGTAGGGAGCGATTGGGTTAAGAAAAATGGAAGGGAGAGCGTTGATTTGGTCCGGTTCAATCGGTGCAGGCGTACGTGACCCAAGACGATATCCTGATTACGACGCTGACGGTCCGCGAGGCGGTTTATTACTCGGCCCAATTGCAACTGCCGAAATCGATGAGCCTGGCCCAGAAGCGGGAGCGGGCTGAGGACTCGATCCGCGAGATGGGGCTCCAGGAGGCCATCGACACCCGCATCGGCGGTTACGCCTCCAAGGGCATCAGCGGCGGCCAGCGGCGACGGGTCAGCATCTGCATCGAGATCCTCACCCGCCCCAAACTTCTCTTCCTCGACGAGCCCACCAGCGGCCTCGACAGCGCCGCCTCCTTCCATGTCATGGAGCGGATCGTCAAGCTCGCCCGTCAGGACGGCCGTACCATCCTCGCCTCCATACACCAGCCCAGCAGCGAGGTTTTCGAGCTCTTCGATCAGCTATGTCTCCTCTCCGCCGGGAAGACTGTCTACTTCGGTCCTACTGCCAGGACCAATGAGGTATTTGGGAATCCAATGATTCAGTTTTCCCTTTGGTTTTTTTGTTTCTCTCTTCTAATTTGCTTAAAATTTGGTGAATTTAGTACGTTCCTAAAACAAAGTATGGTTTTTTATTGGATAATTCAGCAATTTTATTACCTAGTACAAAAAGAAAAACACGATGTTGTATCGAGAATACAAACTATAGATTCAGTTTTGTTTTCCCCCCGTACTTTCTTAAAATTTGGTGAATTTAGTATGATCTTAAAGCAAAGTATGATTTTTTATTGGATAATTCAGCAATTTTATTGTCTAGTTCAAAAAGAAAATCACAATGTTGTATCAAGAATACAAAGTACAGATTCAGTTTGGTTGTTTTTCCCCCCCTTATTTGCTTAAAATTTGGTAAGTTTAGCATAATCTTACTACAAAGTAGAAATTTTTGTGGTTCAATTAAGCAATCTCAGTGAATTAAGAAGAGAGAATTTTATTTTGCCTCTCATGGTTCAGAATATTACCTTTTGTCACTCATTGTTTGTAAACTAGGAACAATGTCCCCTCCATCAGCCCTTTATAGAAGGGATGTTTTTCATTCATTTGTATCAAAAGGTGATTACGTTCGCCCCCTGCCCCTCACCGTTGGTCCTTCAGTAATGGTGAAGGGAGATAAATCACAGGGGTTATGCCCCTTAACCCGTCGACCAGAAACAACGGAGAACTTTTGAGTCTGGATGAGAGTTTTAGACCCCACACCGAGATTCGATCCTTGTCCACTTATAACAGTATCTATGCTGCTTTAGCCAACGGACCGTCCCGAGGGTACAGGATATTTTCATTCATGTTCAATATGCATGTGACATGGTTGACAGGGAAAAATCATGATTTCTGCCACAAAAAATTATCAAATTACTCAGCCGTATTAGTAAAATGTCAAACGCAAAATGAAATTTTCTTGATAAAAAGAATGGTAAGTGTAGATTGAATCTGTCCCTAATTGTTTATGAAACTGATAGCCTCCCTCAGCCACTCAGGTCATATTGTTCTTTCTCACTCAACATGCACTTTGATTTGTGAGCTTACTCTATCAAAGCCTATAATCTTTGAATTGCACTCTCTTTTATTAGACAGCTTATGTGAATTCCTATGAAAGGATATCAAGCAATAAATCGATTTGATAATTTTGATTGTTTTTCCCTACTAAGATTTTTGATGGAGTGTTAGCAATCTGTCTACATGTTAGTTACAGAGTCATGTGGAATTTTTCATGACAACGGCTGTTGAAGTTACAAGAAATGGTTCATACAGAAGATCAGTATCGATTCTATAAACATGCATGATGGCTAGAGTGTAAAGGTTTAACTCAGAATTGTTTGCATGGATAAAATCAAGAAAAGTTTAAAAAAATTTTAAATGATGCTCCAGTCAAAAATTTAGTAAAGCATATGATTAACCTTTGAATACTTTAACTGATCATAGTATTTGCTGTCGATGCTATTTTGCAGTTCTTCGCTCTCAATGGATTTCCATGCCCAACCTTCAGAAATCCATCGGACCACTACCTAAGAACAATAAACAAGGACTTTGACTCGGTGAGATAAATTGTTCTTATACACACAAAGCTTTTGAAATCGACTGTACTTATAACCTCTTCTTTGAATCTGAAACTTCATAATGAGCAGGAGTCTGAAGATACCAGTGTAGAGGTCACCCAAGCAAGTGCAGCCATTGATATACTAACAAATTCTTACAAACAGTCCCAAGCATGCCAAGACACAGTAAGAAGAGTAGCTGAGATATGTGCAATGGTGAGTTATTCATTGGTCACCATCAATTTTGATTCAGTTACTGATATTAATTTCTCGTGTAGGATGGGGCTCTGGTGAAGAACAAGAGACAGGCAAGTTTTGTTGACCAGTGCATTGTTCTCACAAAGAGATCCTTTGTTAACATGTACAGGGATCTTGGTTATTACTGGTTGAGACTTGCAATTTATATCATGCTTGGTCTCTGCATTGGCACTGTCTTCTATGATGTCGGACACAGTTATGGATCAATTCAGGTAAAGATGAAGGCTCTATGTAAAGATTAGTGAAATAAAACTCCTTTAAAGGATAAAAGTTTGGCGAGCAATTTAGCAAACACAGAAACCACAGATTAACTGCAACAAAAGGTCTTAGGTGAATCAGATCATATGCTAACACAGCAAATTCGTCTCTTTTTTTTTTCTTTTTCTTTTGCAATGTGATCTTTATTTTTGACTTGAATGATACAAATAAAACAATAAAGCTTATACTCTGGGCAAATTTAGCCTTTTTTTGAGATCTTCCATGGTACGAGAAGCTGAAATGGAGTTGTTAATCTTCAGGCCAGGGGTTCAATGCTAATGTTTATAGCTGGATTTCTCACTTTCATGGCAATTGGAGGATTCCCGTCATTTGTTGAAGATATGAAGGTAAAACACATTGATTTTGTTTCCCTTTGTACGTATTATTCTTTGGCAATATTTCAAGAACCAAGATTCTTTGAAAAAAATATTTAAGATTTTGTTTCCCTTATATATATGTATATTTATGTTTGCATTGGAAATATTTCAAGAACAAAGAAACCCTGAAAAGAATATTTATGCTTACTAAAACACAGTATTTGGTTTAAATTGTGTTTGTCTGGTCAGGGGTAACCTATTTATTTGTGGACTAAATGAATTTGTAGTAGTGAAATCTTTTGAATTAACTCTGCTGCATTTCAATATATTCTTCAAATTCTGCTAGAATAATGTCTGAATTTTCAGTCTTTTTTTCCCTCAACTTTGCTAGAATCATAACTAACAACTCATTCTTTTTGTTTCGTCCGACTAAAAGATTTTTAGGCGCGAGCGACTAAATGGGCACTATGGCGTTGCCGCTTTCGCAATCAGCAACACTCTTTCCTCAGCTCCTTTCCTCGCCCTCATTTCTTTAATTCCTGGTGCCATTGCCTACTACCTCACTGGCCTCCAAAAAGGCTTCGACCACTTCATCTTCTTCTGCTTGGTTCTCTACATGTGCATGCTCCTAGTGGAGGGCCTTATGATGATCGTCGCCAGCCTAGTCCCCAACTTCCTGATGGGCATCATCACCGGCGCCGGAATCCAAGCTATTATGATCATCTCCAGTGGCTTCTTTAGGTTGCCTGATGACTTACCAAAGCCAGTGTGGAAGTATCCAGTATACCACATTGCCTTCCACAAGTATGCTAACCAGGGCTATTACAAGAATGAGTTCATGGGGCTGGTGTTTCCGAATAACACCGGCCACGGGGTCATTACCGGGGACTGGGTGGTGAGGAGTTATTGGCAGATGGAGGCAGGGTACTCCAAGTGGGTAGATCTTGCCATTTTATTAGCTATGATGATCTCCTACAGAGTCTTGTTCTTTCTCAGCGTAAAGACAGGCGAGAGGCTGAAGCCGATGGTGGCGGAGTTGAAGAACAAGCGACGCAAGAATATCATCCAGGTTGTAGAACAGCCTCTTGAAGAGGAAGAAGAGGAGGATATGGAGCCTTCTCCTTGAAATATATATTGTTTCATCATGCTAGTAGAATACTGGTTGTAGAAAGACAATAAGAACTGCCATAACTTGCACTTAGTTGGATATAATTGAGTAAACAAATAGTGTAATAGTTTGTAACAAATATGTTAGAGATGGGAAAAAAAATCTTACTTCCTAGGAAAATCCTGAAACTCCTATTCTGCATTTCATTTTTGTTTGCCTATCTGTCTCTTTGTATGCAAATTTTCTTCCCATTACCTGGAATTAGGTAGCATCTAATGTACACGCTGTTACCTGCAAGCTCAAGAGCAGAGGGAAGTCCATTGATTTTGACATCAAATCTTAAATGTGAGCCATCATTGCACTGAGACATTGCCATGGAGTAATAGGAAAGGAAGCAAATAGACGAAAATAAATAAGATTTAGTGGGTTCGAGAGCTTTGACTATGGCTTCTTATATAGCTGGTGAGTGGCCTTAGTGCTCTTAATGCATGTTCCTTTTGGCCTTAATTAACCTATGGGCACTAAAAGGAACAGGGAGCCAAAGGTTAATCATGCTGCAAGAGACTAGTTGGAAGTGCTTTTTGAGAGATATGCTTCAAAATGGTGGATCTCTGACTTGCATTATTTCATCAAGTGGCTTTAGAACTCTATAGTGGCTTATAAAACCACAATCATAAGTGCAACATGGCGATACTTGATATTTATAAGACACGAGAATTGACTTTGCTAGGCGCAGCTAGCTTACTTTAGATACTGCATATTTTATGTGAATGATTGCCGAAACTGTGTCCGGTATCTGCAAAAGTTGGAAATCTATTCAACTAGCAATCTTCTGTCATCCGTCTCAGGGCATTGATGAGAGGGAGATAAATTACGGAGGGATAAAGTCCCTTGACACGGTGACAAGACAGGGAGAGGTCCATCTGAAATCAGAGGGGATTTTAGACTCCTCATTTGGAATCGAATTCTGTTCATTCTGCAAGTAACACCCTGTTTTACCATTGCGTCGTCCCCGTAGAGACATATGTGTCCGGTATCTCAAATTAGTGTCATCATTCATCGGTCCAAATGATATGCAGTTCAAAGCAGGAAATCATATACATAAAGAATTAAAATAAAATCTAGAGTACTTAGTACTCCAACAAATTAAAACCTCAGAAAATCCAATTAAAATAAAATCTAGAGTACTTAGTACTCCAACAAATTAAAACCTCAGAAAATCCAATTAAAATAAAATCTAGAGTACTTAGTACTCCAACAAATTAAAACCTCAGAAAATCCAATTAAAATAAAATCTAGAGTACTTAGTACTCCAACAAATTAACACCTCAGAAAATCCCACAGGAAATCTCTAAATGTCCATTACAGAAACTTATGCAATAAGAAATCAAAGTCTGATAGGTATGTGAATAATCAGGTCGGTGAAGTAAATAAATCTAAAAAGTCCTTCAACATAATGAGAATCAGGTCCAACTGACTCGTGAAGACTGAATATGTGAATAGTAAATCTATGCAATTCTGAAAAATAATTGGCAAGTGAAATACTAGACAAACAAAAACTCATAATATATAATAAATTTGTGCAATAAAAAATGAAAGAGAGTTTACCGACCTATAAATTGTAATATATATCTCATGCACGGTTCATACTACTGAATCTGAGATATATGGACCATATTCGACATTGATAGCAACAACATAATTGAGAATTATATATGGAAATGGTAGAATCCTGATCAAAATGACAGATCGGAATTTGTGAAGTCAATCATCTTCACCAACAAATCTTACAAAAGTTGCTTTATCAGGCTATTTCTCTATCTCTGCAATAATAATGATTACATGAGCATCTTAACTATTAGAGTGCAATCAACTTGAAACAGAATAAGTCTCTATCTCTGCAATAATAATGATTGCATGAACATCTTAACTATTATGTGCAATCGACTTGAAACAGAATAAGCAAAGACTAACGTGTATTTTGCAATGAAAGAATGAATCGGCAATTAAAGGCATGAGATGCCAATGCTCATCCCGGTCAAAATTAACAGAAATCCATAACCATAACGAAAAGGGCATACTCACTATCCACAGAGAGGGTGATGAAGGCAACAATTGAGTTGGAAATACTGCAATTTAGTCTTTAGCATAAAAAATAAAAGAAATACAAGTTGAATCATTTGAGATCTAAACTTTACTTCTTATAACTATACAATTCATATAAAATAAGTCATTGCATTCTTACATTGCGATTACTTTGAGGAAGAGGAAAAGATAGAAATAATTTCCATTCATCTTGCTTAGACCAGGAGAAGAAAATAGGGTAGAACTTGCGCAACTGCGGGCTCGAGCGGCTACGAGCCCGCACGACGGCGAGCTCGCCCCGTCGCGGGCTCGTGCAACCGCGGTACCAACTGCCTCGTGCAACCGCGGTACCAATTGCCTCATGGCACTGCGGTCGTAGTGGCCTCATGTCGCCGCGATCGTGGCGGCCTCGGCAGCCTCGTGGCACCGCGCCTCGGCTGCCTCGCGTCACCGCGGTCTCGACGGCCTCGCAGCATCGCGGTCACGGTGGCCTCGCGCCACCGCGGTCGCAACGTCCTCGCGCCACCGAGGTCGCGCCGGCCTCGCGCCACTGCGGTCGCGGCAGCTTCGCACCACCGCGTTGGCAGCGCCGACCTCATGTGACCGCGTGCAGTAGAAAAGAGAGAAGGAGAACGGCGAAAAATAGAGAGAAAAAAGATCAGAGGGTGAGAAAATTATTAGATTAAAGATTTAAAATAAAAAAATAGATATTGAATTCTTAATTCGGTCTCTAAAAAGAATTAATCAAACGATTTGAACTGGAATTCAGTCTCTGAAGAGATCAAACGATTTTGACTTCTCGGCAGTTCTGTATTAAAAATTGGATCAGAATTTTAGTTTATTTAGATATCGAATTTTAAAATCATATCTAATTTAAAGGTCAATCAGAGATCGATTTCTAAATTAATATTTATAAAGACTGAATCTAATTTATTTATTTTTAATTATTCGAACGAGTAGAAAAAAGAATAAAAAAAAATATAATTATCAGAGCGAATTCGAATTCGATCTCTGAATTAAAAATTAATTTAAAATTCGATCTATAATTCTAACTCGATCTGTAATTAATTAGAATCGATCTATTAAAAATCAATTTTGAATCGGTCTCTTATTCGAAATTTTTATATAGCTAGGATCGATAGTTTTTTTTTATGTCGCAGAGGCCTCGTGCCACCGCAGTCGCAACGTCCTCGCACCACCGAGGTCGCGCTGACCTCGCGCCACTGCAGTCGCAGCGGCCTTGCACCACCGAGGTCGCGCCGACCTCGCGCCACTGCAGTCGCAGCGGCTTCGCACCACCGCGCTGGCAACGCCGGCCTCGTGCCACTGTAGCCGTGGGCTCATGCGGGAGAGGAGAGAGAGGGAGAGCGGTGAAAAAAACCTAGATGGATATTGACGCCAGAGAAAAAGATCGGAGAAAATTATTAAATTAAAGATTTAAAATAAAAAAATAGAGATTGAATTCTTAATTCGGTCTCTGAAAAGAATTAATTTAAAGATTAATTTTAATTTGACATTTAATTTAAAGATCGATTTCTAAATAGGTGTTTTTAAAGATCGAATTTTAATTCGGTCTAATTCAAAAATTATTTTTTTCTAATTATCCGAGCGAGTAGAAAAATAATCCGAGAAAAACATAATTATTACAAGGAATTCGAATTTGATCTTTAAATGAGAGATTGACTATATATAAATCGATCTCTAATTAGAGATCAATCTTAAGAAATCGGTTCCGATATTGAGTCGGTCTATAATTCGAGGTTTTTATGTAGGATCGGCCTTTAAATCAGTGTCTATTTTAGAGTTTTTTTTGTCGGTTGCGGCCTTGACCTTGTGCGACCTAAGTCATATTGTGGACTAGACCTCGACCTTGCGACGACCTAGGTCGTGGTCGTAGGCACAAGCGCAAGCACGACCTCTTGCAACCTAGTCCCAGCTACGATTATGCGTGACATTGGTCGGCGATGCGATTGTAGCCACACGCGATAGAGGTCGTGAGCACAGTCGCGGCCCTGTGCAACCGAGGTTGCCGCTCGAGGTGGGGGCGAGAGGAAGAGAGAGCTGAGAGATTGGGGAGAAGAGAGGAGCAAATGAAAATCGAGGAGAAAAATGACAAAAAAAAATAATTAAAAAATGATTTATAATTTAGAGATCGATTTTAAAATCGGTCTCTAATTAGAGACCGATTTAAAAGTCAATCTCTATTTAAAAATTGACTTTTAAGTCGGTCTCTAATTAGAGACTGACTTTCGTTCTTTAATTTAAAGACTGTTATTTTAAAGCCTGACTTTTAAGTCCGTTAGAAATCGATTTTTAAATCGATCTCTAATTAGACATCGATTATAAAATCGATCTCTAAATAAAAATCAATTTTGATTGATGTTTAATTAAAAATCGATCAGAAAAAATTAATTTTTAAATAGAAATTGATTTTGATTCACTCTGTAATTGGAGTTTTACCTATAATAATAATAGAAAAAAAATTAAATATTGATCCATGATTGCAAGGTACTTAAACTCATTCAGCACTGATACAGATTGAGAGCATCAAATAATAATTAGTAAGAAAGCAAATTAATTATAATTTAAAGTTAATTTCTTTTGCAAGTAATTATTATTATTATTATTTGTATATATAGTCTTCTCGACATGCAATAAAGTCAATGGATGGCAACTTACAACGATGGCCAATTTTGTTCCTTATCTTCCATCAATTTTCGTAGTCCACATTAAATAATTAAATTGGAGTTGTAATTAAAATAATACTGCTATTTTTTTTTTAAAAAAAAAAATTGGCTGTAACTTTTCTTCCTTCACTTGGCTATAAAAGCTAGGGGAAGAAGAACCAAATGCAACTGCCATCTTGGTCAGGCCCCATGGAGGTAGAGATAGCTCAGGAGACGAAGCTTGATGCCTCGATCGGTCGAACTAGTGAATCGATCGCCTAGTCATGCAATTGCGATCGAGTTAAATCGGAGCGGGATCTTTTTGACGTGGGAGGATTTATGGGTGACGACGTCCACCAAGACAACCGCAATACGTGCGATATTGTGTGGGTTGACCGGGTCCGTACAACCCGGCGAGGTGTTGGCGATCATGGGCCCATCCGGATGCGGCAAGCCGACCCTTCTTGATTCATTAGCGGGTAGGGAAGATCACACTCTATTGTTTTTTCTTTCTTTCTTTGACAATATGAATTGTGAGTTAATCAGTGGAAATTATGATAATTAATTGTTTTTAGGGAGACTTGGATCGAGTGTGAGCCAATCAGGACGTATCTTGATAAATGGTAGAAATCATCGGTTGTCTTTCGGCACTTCAGTGAGTTTGGAAAAAAATCAAATAATTAAAAAGTATTCTTTATTTTTTTAAAAGATTAAATACCTTCTCAGCATATATATTTTTTTATTTCGAAAATATGGATTTCTGTACTATTAGTAATAGTAATTACATGGTAGCCGTCAGTGTGTGTTAAAATAAATTGATTTATATATATATATATATATATATAGCATTTCGATCTACTGCGCCACTTCCATCTGCAACTGTGCACGCTTATGAGTGCATGTAAACAGTGAATTCACTGTTCACAGCACAGTGATTTTCACTGTGCTATGAGGGGCACACAAAATTGTAAAATTAAACGGTACATAGAAGATAAATACTTTCTCTATATAGATATCTCTTGTGCGCGTTGAATTACTATGTGCTCATGCACGAAAGAGGGAATGCAACATCGAAGCTCTTCTCGGGTGCGAGCATTGCATCATGGAATTGTCAGCAGACGACTGGATCGTGGCTGGGAACGGCCGCGACACTGGCGACCTCGATCGCGACCATTTTCAACCGCGAATCAGTCGGATTCTGATCGTCGTCCTATCGGAATCCAATATCCGATTGTTCGTCATCGATTTCAAACTTTCAGCTCGGCGCGACGGGGAAGAACAGACACTGTGTATTTCTCAATCGCATGTTGATTTGACAACTGATAATACATAGCGCACGGACTCACACGGATGAAGCGAACAGAAGATCTCTCTCACTCACACACACACACACACACACATATATATATATATATATATATATATATATATATATATATATATATATATATATATATATATATATATATATATATATATATATATATATCACCTAGGAGTCAGATCGATGTGCGCCTATGCGCAGAAAACTATGATGAACAATCATTTCACTGTTCACCATAGCGTAATGAACAATGAAATTACTGTTCATTGTAATTTTCCGTGCATAGACACGCATGACTTCGTCGCGCAGATGAAACAATATATATATATATATATATATATATATATATATATATATATATATATATATATATATATAATCAAAAATATTTTTGAACTTTTAAAAATATTTTTTATATAAAAATCCTCTCTATATAATAAAGATACTTTTGATTAAAAAAAATGATAGTGCGCTGAATTTTGTAGAAGGGAAAAAAAGACGGTTCTAATAATTAGGGAGGAACTTTCGATTTGTTTTCTATTTAAAATTTAAGGCGTCAAATAAAGAATATTTTTACCTGAATAATTTATTTTCATTTTTTTTTTAAGTTTCTTGGAGTTGGAGAAGAAAAAGAGTAAATTATGTGGGTGTAAAAGGACAATAATTTAATTTAGAGAAATGTAGCATATGATTTCGTAATTTTGGGAGAAGTAGGGTGCGATTTGGTTAAGAAAAATGGAAGGGAGAGGGTTGATTTGGTCCGGTTCAATCGGTGCAGGCGTACGTGACCCAAAACGATATCCTGATGACGACGCTGACGGTCCGCGAGGCGGTTTATTACTCGGCCCAATTGCAACTGCTGAAATCGATGAGCCTGGCCCAGAAGAGGGAGCGGGCTGAGGACTCGATCCGCGAGATGGGTCTCCAGGAGGCCGTCGACACCCGCATCGGCGGTTACGCCTCCAAGGGCATCAGCGGCGGCCAGCGGCGGCGGGTCAGCATCTGCATCGAGATCCTCACCCGCCCCAAACTTCTCTTCCTCGACGAGCCCACCAGCGGCCTCTACAGCGCCGCCTCCTTCCATGTCATGGACCGGATCGTCAGGCTCGCCCGTCAGGACGGCCGCACCATCCTCGCTTCCATACACCAGCTCCGCAGCGAGGTTTTCGAGCTCTTCGATCAGCTATGTCTCCTCTCCGCCGGGAAGACTGTCTACTTCGGTCCTACTGCCAGGACCAATGAAGTATTTGGGAATCCAATGATTCAGTTTTGCCTTTGGTTTTTTTTTTCCTCTCTTCTAATTTGCTTAAAATTTGGTGAATTTAGTACGTTCCTAAAACAAAGTATGGTTTTTTATTGGATAATTCAGCAATTTTATTGCCTAGTTCAAAAAGAAAAACACAATGTTGTATCAAGAATACAAACTCTAGATTCAGTTTTGTTTTTTCCCCGTATTTGCTTAAAATTTGGTGAATTTAGTATGATCCTAAAGCAAAGTATGATTTTTTTTTATAGGATAATTCAGCAATTTTATTGTCTAGTTCAAAAAGAAAAACACAATGTTGTATCGAGAACACAAAGTATAGATTCAGTTTTGTTTTTTCCCCTTATTTGCTTAAAATTTGGTGAATTTAGTATGATCCTAAAGCAAAGTATGATTTTTTATTGGATAATTCAGCAATTTTATTGTCTAGTTCAAAAAGAAAATCACAATGTCGTATCAAGAATACAAAGTACAGATTCAGTTTGGTTGTTTTTTTCCCCCTTATTTGCTTAAATTTTGGTAAGTTTAGCATAATCTTACTACAAAGTAGAAATTTTTGTGGTTCAATTAAGCAACCTCAGTGAATTAAGAAGAGAGAATTTTGTTTTGCCTCTCATAGTTCAGAATATTACCTTTTGTCACTCATTGTTCCTAAACTAGGAACAATGTCCCCTCCATCAGCCCTTTATGGAAGGGATGTTTTTCATTCATTTATAGCAAAAGGTGATTATGTTCCCCCCCCCCCCCCTCACCGTCGATCCATCGGTGATGGTGAAGGAAGGTAAATCATAGGAGATTATGCCCTTTGACATGTTGGTCAGAAACAACGGAGGACTTCTGAGTCTGGATGAGAGTTTTAGATCCCACCCTGAGATTCGATCCTTGCCCATTTGTAACAATATCTATGTTGCTCTAGCCAACGGACCATCCCGAGGGGACGGGATGTTTTCATTCATGTTCAATATGCATGTGACATGGTTGACAGGGAAAAATCATGATTTCGGCCACAAAAAATTATCAAATTACTCAGCCGTATTAGTAAAATGTCAGACGCAAAATGAAATTTTCTTGATAAAAAGAATGGTAAGTGTAGATTGAATCTGTCCCTAATTGTTTATGAAATTGATAGCCTCCCTCAGCCACTCAGGTCATATTGTTCTTTCTCACTCAACATGCACTTTGATTTGTGAGCTTACTCCATCAAAGCCTATAATCTTTGAATTGCACTCTCTTTTATTAGACAGCTTATGTGAATTCCTATGAAAGGATATCAAGCAATAAATCGATTTGATAATTTTGATTGTTTTACCCTACTAAGGGTGCGTTTGGTTGGGGGACATCTATGATTACCTTGGTTATCCATATTAAGTTATCAATCAAAACCTTGTTTGGTTTAGGTAATCGGCGATTCCTAAGTAATGTCTCATGTCCGACATGTCAGCATACGTCAGCAAAAGGGGGTATTCAACCCGGAATTGAAAAACCAAGGAAACCTTAGGTTTTTCTTGATTCCGGGATTAAGATAATTTTCTTTCCAAAATTATCCTTCAAAAGTTAATTAAATTACACGCTAATAACAAGCTTCGACAGATTATTTCCTCCCATCGCACGATAACAGGCCAACGAAACCCTAGCGAAAGCGATTGCGCGGCGATTCTGGCGTTTGCGCGGCGATCTTACCGCTGTGGAAGCCTCCGCTTCCCTGTTTCCTCCTCCAGCCAGTAGAGGCTCCTCCCTCTCCCTGAGTACCCTCTCCACCCCTTCTATAGTTTGCCGTGCAGTATTTCTCTCTCGGTACGCAAGATTTTCGCCATTTTATTCTTGTCTTCTTCAATTTATTTTCTTCCAGCGAGTGGTAATCCTGCATGGAATCGTCAATGATTCGTTGTGGCTTTATTTGCATCTTTTTCACGATTGTTTCATGACTGCAAACTCAAATTTTTTTGTGATTTTCTGCTTACTTGAACTTCGTCTCATGCGTATAGCCTTAGTTCAGCGAACCTAAATTTCGCTTCTTCGCAACATTTGCGTATGTCGCTTGTAGGTCTATACCTTTACTGTTAGTCATTTTACAGTTTGTGGTTCTTTACTTCTTTAGTTGGCTTACAAGGATCTCATTTGATTGAATCATGGGTTTTAACTTCCTTTGCGAAGTTGTCTTCTAGTAAAAGAAGCATTGCATGAGGCAGAGAGCATCGACAAAATTAGGTTAGCATTGTCTTGTGCATCAATTTTTTTTTCTGCTTTATAAACTTCTATGGATTGTCAATGCGATTGAAGTCATTTCCATTTTCCCCCTCAGATCTTGTCGAGTTGGTCGTTATTTAGATTTCAACTTTGTGTTTCAAACTGCTGGTATTGTTTTTTTTTTCGTTTTAGGAAGCAAAGCATTGAATTCAGGGCATTCCTCATAACAGAAATTCACCATAATATTTAGGAATTTTCCAGTTGCTATTTGTACGATGAATCAAAATTTCTAACCTAGCAATTCTGGATAGATATGAAGAATGTTCTTTTTCTATTGAATCTAATATGCACAACTATCTAGTCAATATTTACATACCTAAATGTGATTTTCATCTATCCATTTAGTTTCTGAATGTACAACCAAATGGAAGCAATTCTTTATTGATTTACTTTTTCTATGTGGAATCTTTTTCTATCGCAGTAAATTTTATTTGTGGAGTCTTTTCCTATTTCAGTAAACATAAGTTTAATGATTTTTCTCTTATCCACCATTTCACTTCCATAATGAGACATCCGTCACATTTGCCCAAAAACATGATACTTCATGGCAATTTTTATTTTTCCTGGAAGCTACCTAAAATGCATTTGACATTGAAACCAGACCACTTTATGTATGATGAATGCTCGAAACACATTAAATTTAAATGCTAATGACATCAGGGATACAAAAACTACACTCACACTCGACGAGAACCGAGTTACCAAATGATTCGGTGATAGACTAAACCACACAAGGTCGTGGAAAGTAAAATCAATTTATGCACAAATTCTTGTATCTGATTCATTTAAATTTTCCATTTTGCTCATTTATTTCAGATCAGTATATAAATTTATGGTATATCATTTAATCATTAAAACTATCTTACCAAATGAGTAGATTTGATGAGATCAAATTGCTAGATTTCCTTATCCATCTAAAATGTTTCCCTCGTTTTCCATTTCATAGATAATCTATTTTGAAGATTTGACTCATATGGTAGTAGATTTTGTTGCGAGATTTACTTCTCATTGCCTTAATTTCATGATAGGTTGATATGGATCAATTAGCAGTAAGGCAAGAGATGAAGATAATTTCTCTACTTATTATACGCAAGAAGCAGATGCAAAGGAAGTTTTTGATGCTTTTATTGTTGGCGGTTGTCTTAGCTAACAAGAGGAGGGCTAGGTTTAGGAGGACCATATCATATACTAATCAAGCATTGTCTAGATATAATATTAGGTCTATAAACTTAATTACTTAAATGAGATGGTTTTTCATAGTGATTGACAATGTGTTGATAACTGTAGGATGGATAGAAGGTCTTTAGACAAACTTTGTTCTTTGCTAATGACTCATGGAAAACTGAAAAGAAATAAAAATATGTTAATTAGTGAACTTGTAATATCTTTTCTTCACATTATTGCACATAATGTGAAGAATAGAGTCCTAAAACGACAAACAGCTAGATCCGGTGAGACAGTTAGTAGGCAATTTCATTCAGTTTTGAATTCTGTTCTACGGTTACATAACATTTTGCTTAGGAAGCCTGAACCAATCCCAGAAAATTGCACGGATGAGAGGTGGAAATGGTTTAAGGTATAAGTATATAATTTCTACATATTTATTTTTCAATCATTTTAATGTACACAATAAATTAATTTGATTTGTGAGACTTCTTTGATTGTAGGGTTGTTTGGGAGCATTAGATGGGACGTATATTAATGTCAATGTCCTAGCAGTTGATAAACCTAGGTACCGAACCAGAAAAGGTGAAATTGCAACCAATGTCTTAGGTGTGCACATCAGACATGCAATTTAGCTATGTCTTACCAGGTTGGGAAGGATCTGCAGCAGATGGTAGAGTCTTAAGGGATGCTATTAGTAGGAGGAATGACTTGAAGATTCCTCGAGGTAATTAAGTTATAATTATCATAAAATGGGTTGCTATTATATATATTAACACATGTTCACTTGTAATATAGGTTGTTATTATTTGTGTGATGCTAGATACACAAATGAGGATGGATTTTTGGCACCATATAGAGGTCAAAGGTACCACTTGACTGAATGGAGGCAAGGTTACCAACCAACAACAGCCAAAGAGTACTTTAATATGAAACACTCTCAAGCCAGAAATTGCATTGAGAGGTGTTTTGGTATTTTAAAAGTCAGATGGACTATATTGAGAGATAAGTCATTTTATGATGTTAAGACTCAATGTAGGATTATTTCTGCTTGTTGTATCCTGCATAATTTCATAAGGTATGAAATGACAATTGATCCGATAGAGAGTGAGCTTGATGTCCTCGAGTCAACTGAAAGTGATGATGATGATGTCGATGATGGTGGTGATTTGATCAGACATTGTGAGACCAACCCTGCTTGGACTGAATGGAGAGACAAGCTTACGGATGATATGTTCATGAGCTGGCAGTCATCGGTTAATTAAATTTAATGTTCTTTCTTGAAATTTGAGTTTTCATGTATTTGAACTCTTTGCTTATGTTGTATTTGGGTTTACTATTCAGTTGAATGGTTTAAACAATTTGGTTGTATTTGAATTTGATTAAGTTTGGACAATCTGATTGTATCTGGGTTTGATTAAGTTTGAACAATTTGGTTGTATCTTGGATTTATTACGTTTGAATAATTTGATTATATCTGGGTTTGTATATTATTTATTTAAACAATATGGTTTATGCAAGAATAATGTGTTATTTGAATGGTTTAATTTCAGTTTTCAATGGAACGACATAGCCAGAAGAGGATAAAAGGAGTAGAAACAACCAAGGATGCATTAAGTGAACAAGTAGAAAGTTCAATGCTAACGAAGTTCAAAAGAAAAACTACGAGCACTAAACACTTGTGGACCAAACAAGAGGATGCTGTTTTAGTTGACTGTCTTGTTGAGTTAAGCAAAGATTCAGCTTGGAAGAGCGAGAATGGTTTTCGAATTGGATACTTGATGCATTTGGAGAAAGTCATGGCTGCTAAATTGCCATCCAGCAATCTAAGGGCTACCCCTCATATCGAGTCGAGGTACAAGCTACCGAAGAGATAATTTCATGCTATCAATGAGATGTTGAATCATAGTAGTGGATTTGGATGGAATGATGTTGATAAGTGTATCATTACAACAAAGGATGTCTTCGATGATTGGGTAAAGGTAACTTTTTTTAAACTGCTCCAGTTTTTCTGCACAAGTATTTCTACTCCAGTTTAGGTTGATTGCTTGTTAAGTACACTATATATACATATATTTTCAAGTGTTGATTAACCAGATAGCACTAAATAGAATCCGTATCTAATATTGTTGCAACTCATACCTGGCAATTTGAGGCAAACATAGCTGGTACATCAATATTGTTGCTAAGATATCAATAGTTCCAATCCCAAGAGAACTAGTCCCTGGTTTATTTGCCATTTTTGTCAGTCGGTATGGATATAAATTCAGAATAGTCGTCTATCCTCGATTTAGAATAATTATCTTTATTGGCTGTAGGGAGATTCTGAAAACTAACTATACCCATGGGTAGCCCTTGGATGGATAACTGCATAGTGCACTCTATGATCACCGTCTTTAGAAGCTCTTAAGTGACCTGAACGAGTTCGACTGCACTCTCCCTCTGCAGTTCGAACAAGTGATGCAATATATGACCACCTACATGCATACACAAACAAGTACAAGTATAATGGTAGCAAAGCAAAATCCAAGTGTCAGATATATCAGTTTCTTATCACTGTTTGCCATAATATAAGAAATGCAATTATGGAAGAATAACCAATGTTTGGTGTTGCTTGTGTATTGAAGACTAAACTAAGATGAGGGAAGAGCATACTGGGTTTTCATAAACAATCAATGTTGAATCCTTGCCGATTGCTATCACCGTCTACCTAATCAAGCCTTTTGTGAAACTAATCTTTACTTCTTTTTTTTTTGTTTTTTTCATCCAGCAACAGTATCTCATTCTGCTAGAATTTTACACAAAGAGTTCTTTCATTCATATCTATCTTCAAGAAATTCTTGATATTTTTAACTGTACGTTTATTTATGTCTACAAAGAGACTGCTCTAGTTACCTGTTTCTATAGACACTGTATATTTATGTTTATTTGTGCTATTAATTGGGCTCTTCAGTATCCACTCTCTCATCATTTGAGTATCTTTCATGTGTTCATTTTGCCGTTGACTTTTTACTAATGATATATTTTTAATTTAGAGTCATCCTACTGCTATTGGTTTAAGGAATAAAGAGTTCTCCCACCTTGATGACTTGATGTCTGTGTGGGGGAAAGATCGTGCCACAGGAGCTAATGCAGAAACCCCGCTGATGCAGTAGAAGAGATAAATGTATGTGATGAAAAGATTGACATATTTGAGCTTGAAAAGGATGAATATATTGAAGATCACAAAGATGAAAAATCTGATGATGACAACCAAATAATAAAAACATTTGGGACTCCAAGTTCATCAGTTTGTCCAACAAACAAGACATCAACCAGAAAGAAAAAAAGGAAGTCTGATGATGCTCTAGGTGACTTGGTGGGAGAGATTCAAAAATATATTACTTCTGTTTCTAAATCTGATGAGGAGATCTCCAACTACTTCAAGCAACAAACAGAGAATAATCATAGGAAAAAGAAGATATACGAAGAGTTAATAGAACTTTCTGAATTCTCTGAGCACGAAATTATGGATGTTGGAGAGTATATTCTCAAGGATGAATACAAGCTTGACAACTTCTTTGCATTGCCACATATATTTAGGAAAAGTTATGTGTTGAAGCTGCTTTTTGAGCTCCATTCCAAATGAAGTAGCTATTTGAATTAGATTGTCATTCTGATATACATTGTTGGTACTTATATTTTGGATATATTTTTGGATAGTCATCGTATCATTTTGAACAAAACTTTTTGGATGAATGTCATTTTGAATTGAACTTGGATGGCTCTTTTTGGATGAATATATTTTTGGATTATTTCTGTGTCTATTAATTGTTGTATTTATAATAAGAATCTGTGATGATCTGCTCACGGAAAATAAGAA
Source organism: Wurfbainia villosa (assembly GCA_025175895.1). Lineage (NCBI taxonomy): Eukaryota > Viridiplantae > Streptophyta > Magnoliopsida > Zingiberales > Zingiberaceae > Wurfbainia > Wurfbainia villosa. Next base: position 3,816,798 of record JAKLTH010000147.1, read on the forward strand.
TCTGTTTTCTTATTCATTTCATTCAATTGATTTATGCTTTTACTACCGGGAGAACAAAAGCATTAATGATGCTATTGGTTGTATGTTATTCGGTTGACATTTAGCTTGTATTAACTAGATACAATGTGTATTTTTACAATTCATTATGAACAACGTCACTTTCTAAATTACTTTCGGGAAGGACAACTTTACTGGTAAATTAGTTTACTATTCCAGTGCTGCATATAATTTCTTCAGTGTCCTTGACCCATTAAATTTGTCCATTAAATTTGTTCGCTGTACTTTTTTTTTTTTTTTTTTTTTTTGTTTTTTTTTTTGTTTTTGACAAATAGGGCAGTTTGGTTAATTAGCAGTCTAAATTTGCTTCCTACTTGAAACTTCCAGGCCTTGGGTTCTTGACGTCTTTGCTATTCATAATCTTGATTGGAATTTTTGTCTCATCATGGCTGGGAGCAACTGTCGTCTGGTTGGGAGAGTGAAAAGAATGTCCTTTGTACATCACATTTATTCAACATCAAAGCAAATTAGCACTGCGATTTCTCTAGGTATTGAATTTGTTTGAACAGAAAAGTTGGAAGTCCGAAATCTCACGATAATTTAAAATTTTAAAATTTATAATATATATTATATTAACTCTGCCCATGATAAGTTAACCTTGTCGTGACCGGTCCCAAGCCCGGATAAAGGAGGAGGGTTGCGTTAGGTTGCCAGCCAGCGTTAAATTAAGGCAAATGTTCAATGAATAGATCAATCAAACTATTGTGCTAATGCTAGGTTGTTCCCCGGAAGGAACGCGTTACAGGGTCCAACTGTAATGTCTCGGCAAGGACCGCTATATTTTCAGAACTCGGGTGTAGTGAAAAATATGCTAGAGTTCACGTTGCAGGGTCCGACTGCAACGTATCGGCAAAGACCGCTACATCTCCATGAGAACTTGGATGTAGTGTTAAATAAGCAAGAGTTCTCATACCATAGGTTGGGTAAGAACAAATATTATAGAAAAACTAGTAGTCTAAGATTTGGTACATGGAACATAGGAACCCTCACTGGTAAAACAATGGAGATAGTAGATACGATGATTAGAAGAAAAATTAATATTGTATGTGTACAAGAGACAAAATGGGTTGGTGAGAAGGCAAAGATGATAGAGAACTCGGGTTTTAAGTTATGGTATACAGGGAAGAGTAAAATAAGAAATGAAGTGGGTATTATTGTTGATAGTTCGTTAAAGGATGAAGTTGTAGGAGTAATTAGAAAGGAGGATAGAATTATAGCTCTCAAAATAGTATTGGAGAAAGAAACTATAAACGTAATTAGTGTATATGCACCTCAAATAGGATTAGATGAAAATACCAAATTAAGATTTTGGGAGGACTTGGATGAAGTATTACAAAATATTCTGTCAAATGAGATTATTTTAATAGGAGGTGATTTAAATGGGCATGTCGGAGTGAAAAATGACGAATATGAGAGGGTGCATGGGGGTTATGGGTTTGGAACAAGAAATGAAGAAGGTAAAACTATATTGGATTTTGCAATAGCATGTGATCTTATACTAGCTAATACATTTTTTAAGAAAAGAGAAGAACACTTAGTCACGTTCAAAAGTGGAAATAATAAATCACAAATTGACTTTCTTATGGTTAGGAAGAGAGATAGAAAGATTTGTAAAGATTGTAAGGTTATTCCTGGAGAAAGTTTAACTACTCAACATAGGTTAGTAGTATTGGATATACGCCTCAAATATAGTATTAATAGAAGGAAAATATACACGACCCCTAGAATTAAGTGGTGGAAGTTAAAGGATGAGAAACTAAATATATTCAAAGAGAAGGTAGGAGTACAAATATTAGATGACATATAGGCTACGTTTGGTACGGGGTAATCAAGCTTGTAATGTAATCGGATTACATTACAAGATAATTTACTTTGTTTGTTAACATTTCAAAGATGTAATGTAATGTAATCGCATTACAAAATAAGAGTCAAGATCCGTAATCTCGATTACGAAGGAAAAGCGATGTAATCCGATTACATTACGGACTCAATATTTGTCTTTATAAATATGCCCTTCTTTTATTTTTTCTAATTGCTTCTCGAGGTCAATTTGGCGATCGTGGTGGCAGCCGGCGACGACGGCCGTCGATCGGCCGACAACCGGACCGTGATCGTGGCCGGCCGGCAACCGGCGACCGAACCGGCGGCCGACCATCGTGGCCCAGACCACTATAAGACTATTTTTGTCATTTTATAATAATATGAATTACATTCCTTATAACAAATATGGATACCAAACAAACGAATGTAATCACTTTTGTAATCAAAGATTACACACCAATCGCTAACCAAACACAGTAATGTAATACACATTACATTACATTACAACCTTGATTACATTACAAGGTTGATTACATTACCCCGTACCAAACGTAGCCATACAGTGACCCTAATACGATGTGGGATAAAATGATATCAAAATTGAAAATAGTAGCTAAGAGTGTACTCGGTGAGTCAAAGGGACATGCACCACCAAGTAAAGAATCTTGGTGGTGGAATGAAAAAGTGCAAGAGAAAGTCAAAGAAAAACGAATAGCATATAAGAAATTAAATACTTGTAAAAATGAGGAAAATTTGAAAAAATATACAATATCCAAGAAAGAAGCTAAGAAAGCAGTGAATGAAGCTAAGACTGAAACTTTTGAACGGTTATATCGAAAATTAGATATAAAAGAAGGGGAAAGAGACATTTATAGAATAGCTAAAGTGAGAGAGAGGAAGACAAAAGATCTTAATCAAATAAGATGTATTAAAGATGAATGCAATAGGGTACTAGTAAATGATGAAGAAATAAAAGAGCGGTGGAAGAGATATTTTTATCAACTTTTTAATGAAGGTTTAGGAGACCAACTTAATTTGGGTAATTTAAGTAGGTCAAATGAGTATAGAAATTTAAATTTTTATCGTAGAATTCAAATTTCAGAAGTAGAGCAAGCTTTAAATGGAATGCAAAATGGAAAAGCCGTTGGACCAGATGATATTCCGATAGAGGTATGGAAGTGTCTAGGGAAACAAGGTATTGAATGACTTACAAAATTATTTAACATGATATTGAAAACAAAAAGGATGTCTGATCAATGGAGGGTAAGTATCCTAATTCCCTTATATAAGAATAAGGGAGACATACAAACTTATGAAAACTATAGGGGTATTAAACTAATGAGTCATACCATGAAACTTTGGGAAAAAATAATAGAAAAAAGATTAAGGAAGGAGACTATGGTTCTCGAAAATCAATTTGGATTCATGCCAGGAAGGTCGACAATAGAAGCTATACTTATTCTCATACAACTAATTGAAAAGTATAGAGAACAAAAGCAGGATCTACACATGGTATTCATTGATTTAGAAAAAACATGATAGAGTTCCAAGAGAAATAATATGGAGAATTTTAGAAAAAGAGGTGTTAGTGTAACATATATTGAACTAATTAAGGATATGTATAAGGAAATGTGACGAGTGAAGACTTCAGGTGGATTAACTGAAGCATTTCCAATAAAGATAGGGTTACATCAAGGATAAGCTTTAAGTCCCTATCTTTTTACACTAATCATGGACGAACTCACTGGATACATTCAAGACACAGTACCGCGTGGTGCATGTTGTTTGAGATGATATTGTTTTAGTAGATGAGACACGTGAAGGAGTAAATGTTAAACTAGAATCTTGGCGGAAACACTAGAAGTGAGGTTTTAAGCTTAGTAGAGGAAAGGCAGAATATATGGAATTTAAATTTAGCAATATTAGGCGTAATGAGACAAGTGTTAAGATAGGAGATGATGAGTTATCCTGGAATTGAGAGCTTTAAATATTTAGGATCATTTTTGCAAGATGATGGAGGATTAGAGAGATGTCTTACATAGAATATAAGCGGGATGGTTGAAATGGAGGAAAGCATCGGTATTTTATGTGATCGTAAAGTGCCTCTAAAACTTAAAGGAAGTTCTACAAAACTACGATTAGACTGCTATATGTTATATGGAGCTGAATGTTGGGCTACGACTCGAGCATATGAGCAAAAGATGAGAGTTGCAGAGATGAGGATGTTAAGGTGGATGTGCGGACATACGAGGATGGACAGAATAAGAAATGAGAGCATTAGAGAAAAAGTTGGTGTTGCATCTATTGAAGGAAAGCTCCGAGAGACACGTTTAAGGTGGTACGGACATATACTTAGACGACCAATAAATGCTCCAGTTAGGCGATGTGAAACGATACCAAATATACACATCAAACGAGGAAGAAGAAGACCAAAAAAGACTTGGTTAGCAACAATAAAACAAGATAAAATTTATTTAAATATAGATGATGATATAGTAGGGGATAGAGTCCAATGGCGTAGAAGGATCCATATAGCCGATCCCACCTAGTGGGATAAGACTTTGTTGTTGTTGTTGTTGTATAATATATATTATATTATTAATATTATAATTAATGATTTAATTTAATTTTAAACGATATTTAAATATCAAATTAATTTAATTGTAAAAAATATTATAATTGAATTAGGGGTAATATTATAAATGTCAAAATAAGTAATACATTAAAACCTTCAAACAAACAAAGTTTTGTTTCATTATCTAGTAATCACATGACCAAGATAATCACAGATGATCCTCAACCAAACGCACCCTGAGAATTTTGATGGAGTGTTAGCAATCTGGCTACATCTTAGTTACAAAGTCATGTGGAATTTTTCATGACAACGGCTGTTGAAGTTACAAGAAATGGTTCATACAGCAGATCAGTATCGATTCTATAAACATGCATGATGGCTAGAGTGTAAAGGTTTAACTCAGAATTGTTTGCATGGATAAAATCAAGAAAAGTTTAAAGTTTTTTTAATGATGCTCCAGTCAAAAATTTAGTAGAGCATATGATTAACCTTTGAATACTTTTAACTGATCATAGTATTTGCTGTCGATGCTATTTTGCAGTTCTTCGCTCTCAATGGCTTTCCATGCCCAACCTTCAGAAATCCATCGGACCACTACCCAAGAACAATAAACAAGGACTTTGACACGGTGAGATAAATTGTTCTTACACACACGAAGCTTTTGAAATCGACTGTACTTATAACCTCTTCTTTGAATCTGAAACTTCATAATGAGCAGGAGTCTGAAGATACCAGTGTAGAAGTCACCCAAGCAAGTGCAGCTATTGATATACTAACAAATTCTTACAAACAGTCCCAAGCATGCCAAGACACAGTAAGAAGAGTAGCTGAGATATGTGCAATGGTGAGTTATTCATTGGTCACCATCAATTTTGATTCAGTTACTGATTTTAATTTCTCGTGTAGGACGGGGCTCTGGTGAAGAACAAGAGACAGGCAAGTTTTGTTGACCAGTGCATTGTTCTCACAAAGAGATCCTTTGTTAACATGTACAGGGATCTTGGTTATTACTGGTCGAGACTTGCAATTTATATCATGCTTGGTCTCTGCATTGGCACTGTCTTCTATGATGTCGGACACAGTTATGGATCAATTCAGGTAAAGATGAAGGCTCTATGTAAAGATTAGTGAAATAAAACTCCTTTAAAGGATAAAAGTTTGGCGAGCAATTTAGCAAACACAAAAACCACAGATTAACTGCAACAAAAGGTCTTAAGTTGAATCAGATCATATGCTAGCACTGCAAATTCTTCTCTCTTTTTTTTTTTTCTTTTTGTTTTGCAATGTGATCTTTATTTTTGACTTGAATGATACAAATAAAACAATAAAGCTTATACTCTGGGCAAATTTAGCCTTTTTTTGAGATCTTCCATGGTACGAGAAGCTGAAATGGAGTTGTTAATCTTCAGGGCAGGGGTTCAATGCTAATGTTTATAGCTGGATTTCTCACTTTCATGGCAATTGGAGGATTCCCGTCATTTGTTGAAGATATGAAGGTAAAACACATTGATTTTGTTTCCCTTTGTATATATTCTGCATTGGCAATATTTCAAGAACCAAGATTCTTTGAAAAAAAATATTTATGATTTTGTTTCCCTTATATATATGTATATTTATGTTTGCATTGGAAATATTTCAAGAACGAAGAAACCCTGAAAAGAATATTTATGCTTTACTGAAACACTGTATTTGTTTTAAATTGTGTTTGTCTGGTCAGGGGTAACCTATATATTTGTGGACTAAATGAATTTGTAGTAGTGAAATCTTTTGAATTAACTCTGCTGCATTTCAATATATTCTTCAAATTCTGCTAGAATAATGTCTGAATTTTCAGTCTTTTTTTTCCTCAACTTTGCTAGAATCATAACTAACAACTCATTCTTTTTGTTTCGTCCGCTAAAAGATTTTTAGGCGCGAGCGACTAAATGGGCACTATGGCATTGCCGCTTTCGCAATCAGCGACACTCTTTCTTCTGCTCCTTTCCTCACCCTCATCTCCTTAATTCCAGGTGCCATTGCCTACTACCTCACTGGCCTCCAAAAAGGCTTTGACCACTTCATCTTCTTCTGTTTGGTTCTCTACATGTGCATGCTCCTTGTGGAGGGCCTTATGATGATCGTCGCCAGCCTAGTCCCCAACTTCTTGATGGGCATCATCATCGGTGCCGGAATCCAAGCTATCATGATCATCTCCAGTGGCTTCTTTAGGTTGCCTGATGACTTACCAAAGCCAGTGTGGAAGTATCCACTATACCACATTGCCTTCCACAAGTATGCTAACCAGGGATATTACAAGAATGAGTTCATGGGGCTGGTGTTTCCGAACAACACCGGCAACGGAGTCATTACCGGTGACTGGGTGGCGAGGAGTTATTGGCAGATGGAGGCAGGGTACTCCAAGTGGGTAGATCTTGCCATTTTATTAGCTATGATGATCTCCTACAGAGTCTTGTTCTTTCTCAGTGTAAAGACAGGCGAGAGGCTGAAGCCGATGGTGGCGGAGTTGAAGAACAAGCGACGCAAGAATATCATCCAGGTTTGTAGAACAGCCTCTTGAAGAGGAAGAAGAGGAGGATATGGAGCCTACTCCTTGAAATATATATTGTTTTATCATGCTAGTAGAATACAGGTTGTAGAAAGACAATAAGAACTGCCATAACTTGCACTTAGTTGGATATAATTGAGTAAACAAATAGTGTAGTAGTTTGTAACAAATATGTTAGAGATGGAAAAAAAAAATCTTACTTTCTAGGAAAATCCTGAAACTCCTATTCTGCATTTCATCTTTGTTTGCCTATCTGTCTCTCTTTGCTAACAGGAAACTATTTTGTAGGCTGGCAACTCATTTAGTCACATTATGGTGTTAAATATTCTTAACATTTTGAGCTAGCATTCATGGCAAAAAAATAAAGCTCAAGTTGAATTATTTTCCTAAAAAATTCTATAACTACATAAACACAAACTTGAAGTATATTAATTTACAGTCCAGGGTAAGGGTTCGAGAAAATCACCAAATTTGGAAAATATGAAAACTTTAGTTATCGAAGGAAACATTGTGTAAAATCTCAACATTACATCATTAGTCACACAGTCAAAACAAAACTCTCAGATTAGAAATGCTGAAAGCAAAACACTCTTTAATACTTTTCAGCTAATCGAGCACTAACTGTTCTAAGTTTCGAGTATACCTTTCCTGCTGGTGATCCTAATATAAGACTGCAAAGAGAATCTCGAGCAATCTTAATGTTCAAGAAAGACCCCAGGATGTGAATCTTACTGTCTGCAATCACAATGCGAGTTCTTGTAGAATTTTCAATAGCAAATTTTGTCTTGCCTCCCTTTCCCGATAACCGACCGATGGCTCGAGAAAGGTGTTCCCCTCGTAGGGTCTTCACGTCCTTGATCTCAAAAGTATCAACATAAAGATCGTCCAGACGCAACAGAGCAACAGCGTCTGCAACATCAAATCCAAGCATGAAAGCATGAACGAAGTCTGCACTCTTCTGTAAATTAGAAATGTCTGGAGTATCTGCTCTATTTTTAAGCTCCACCTTCTTTGTCTACATGACGTAATAGCCTCAATTAAAGCTAAAATGTATATAACAAAAATATTCAAAAGGAATCTCATAAACGGATTTCATAGTGCTAAAAAGAAAAAGAAATTTAGAAATAGAACAGAAACTAACCTTGCTTGATACAATTAACTCAACTCAAAATGAATGGCTTTTAATTCGTTAGTGATGGATCCTAAATCTAAACAGAAATAATCGACCAAAATATTTACATTTCAAGATACTTGCCAAGACCCTCACAGGTTTGTGTTTATTCAGCAGATTTACAGCTAAAAGGTTTTAACCAATCAAAAGATGCATTTTCATTATTCTATCAATTCTAGAAAAATAATAGATTTCTCCACTTAAAGTGCCAATATGTGACCAACATAGAAGAAATGAGCACATGCAGAAGCCAAACAATAAAAAAGTACATATAAGCATAAGATAAAATCATGAAGTCCTAATATTATAAGCAGAGAACACATCTTTTAGCAAGTCTCATCGACAACTGATAACTCTTAAACTCTCCTCCAATCTAAATCACGAGAAAACGCATAAATCCTAATTCTAAGAACTAGAAGCCTAGTAGTTTCTCAAGTATAGTATGCAAATAAAGGTAATGTTATCAGTGATTGTAGCTTCACTAATAGTAATTTCCTTGTCTAAATTATGTTATTCCATCTTTTTTACTAACAAATCTGAAATGTCCTACTCTAGAGCAGAGATGGATAATAATTCTCACAAATCAATCATGCAAATGACACTAGTTCTGGATTCTACAAACTACATGGCAATTGGTTTCACAAATACACCATGTACGAATGCACTATTACCAACTCCTAAACTTGTAAGAGTTGTAGAAATATAAGAAGTGGATGGCTTACATCACAGACTCTCAGGTTCCAGCAATGAATATGAATAGCAGAACATGCTGGCAAGGATAGTTTACAAAAGGAATATAAATACGATGGATAAAACAGAGAAATTGGAAAAAAAAGAAAGGGCACATCTCCCCTCTAAATTCAAACTAAAAGAACAGTACTCAATTCTTGTAAAAGAAACACCCAATATATGATAGGAACCAAATTTAAAAATTTAAATAAAAATGTAAAATCCCATCCAAATATCTTGCCCATTAACATACGAGTTAAGCACAGATTAATACAATAACTCATTTAAGTAATGTAATCAATTCTCAGTAAAAAGAAAAAAGTGTAGTCGACTAGTTCTCCTATAATTAAATTCCATAAAGAATTGATTAAAATAGTACCTTGAATTGCACAATAACATTCAGTGAAATTTTTACACCGCAGGGATTTAAGTTAAAAAACAAAATTATTTTGGTCCAACAAGTCTGCTCCCCAGTTTCTTCAGTAGGGCACGGCCCGCAATGGGTAAATTTAAAAGTTCACAAATTTGAAAAATCTAAAAGCCTAACGATAATAAAAAACATAATTGTGGATGCCAACATTCTCATATCATAGGTCAAACTCTAATTCCAACGAAATATAATGATGAGTCGCAAGTAAAGGAAGAGAAGAGATGAAAAAGAAGACATCGATCAAACCTTGAGGTTCATCCTTATATCTATCTTCATGTGCTCATAGACAGGAGTGTAGATCTCCATCCAGCATCGTTTGAGCGGCGCAAAGCGGTGCTGCGGCACCGATACCTTCCGGAACTCAATTTTCCTGTCCGACATCTCATGCGGCTTCAACGCCTTAAATTGGGGGCGAGGCGCTACCGCGGAAGAGGACACTTTCTCTACCTCCATGGCCGACGCAACCGCTGTCTTCGCTTCCACTTTCTCCACCTCCATGCCTTGGTCGCCGACGAACTGCCGCAGCTGAATAGTCGGCGGCAAAACAATCGAAAAGCAGCAGCAGGAAAGAGTTGCAAAAGAATGACCTAGGGCAATAGTTATATATGGGCTGTAGTGGGCCTAATACTCCGGCCTAATATTAGAGAAACAACGAGAAAATACTGGGTTTGAAATACGACAGCTCAATCGTGAAAAAAAAAAAAAAAAAAATAGAATAGTCAAGTTATTCGTTCTGATTTTTTTTTAAAATTCTAAAGAGAGTAAATTATGAGAGAAATATATCCGTTGATATGATTGATAAGATAATGAATGATCGTTCGATATAGAATTTTAAATCGTCTTTAAAATCGATCCTTGTCCATTATATAAATTTCTCTATTGATTTATCAAACTGTCGCACCGTGGAAACAAGATAGAGAGCTCAATGCTATTAGTTAACGTGGTGAAGAGTTGTAGCTAGTAGCGTAGAAAATTAGATTAAATCGATTAAAATTAAAAGTTCAATTCATTTATTTAAAATTTGATATTTTTAAATTTTATTTAATTTGATTGGTTTTGAATTTCAAACTAAAAAAATCAATAATATAATATGATACTGTAATATCAATTTATAAAATTATAATTATATATTTAATCGATTGGTATTTAGCATCATCAATAATACACTAATATTAGTCGATTAATTTTAAAAAATTATTTTTTTTTTTAATTTTTAATAAATTTATCAAATTTTTATATATTATTCGATTTTTATTTAAAAATTTAATAAAAAAAATCGATTTATTCTGTTCCAATTTAATCAAGTCGAAGAGTTTAAGTTAATAATGGTCACCCTCGAATACTAAATACTGGATGAGATAAAATTTTATTTTGTTGCTCATATTTTATCAATATTTTTGTTATTCACCTTATAAGTTAAACGCAATAATTTAAATTATAGGGATAAATACAAAAACAGATAGACTGTGGGGGTGCAAAATTGAGGTTCCGATCCAGTCGCTGGGTTTCTTCCCCAAGCGCTTCCGGCGATGATCGAGAGAAATGGTAAGCCATGCCCTTTTCTTCTGCTTCCCTTTAGTTTACGCTACTTCTCTTCACTAATATTTTCCTATATCCGTGCTGCGGACGCCCAAGAAGGGCAATACACCGCCGACCATCCTCGAAACCGCTCCAAATCTGCGGCAGCAAGCAGAAGGAGTTGTAGCACCCTTTCTAGGGTTAAATCCAGGACCAAAAGGTAATGGTTGGATTGTTTTCTGATCGATCCTAAGATATCGGAATCAGTTTTTCATCCTTCTTCTCAATGTTAATTTGACGTAGCCTCTAGAATTTAAACATTTGCGCAAATCTAAATTTGTCTATGATTTGATGTATTTTACATTGGTTTTTATCGGAAAAATCAACTTCCTTGCTAGTAAATGATCCCTTTTTTTAGTCCTTCTCAGAGATGTATACTTGAGTGCCCAGTTCATCCTCCCAGGATCTTTTGGATATCAATGCGTATTTTATTATGCTTTCTTATGCTCATTTTTTTTCAGATATTATGGATTTCTCATGCTTTTTGTTGAGAACTTGTTTGAATTTTCAAGTAAAACTTCATGCTTCACTGAGAAGCAATTTACTAAAAGATATAACTTCCATACTTCATTTGTTTCTAAATTTACCTTTGAGATTTTTAAAGTGTCAATCTGCCTCTCAATTATGTCACTTGGTACATCCAGATCAACTATAGAGATAGAATAAACTTCCAAATTTTATATTTGATATTTTTTTAAATTGCAAAACTATTTATTCTTTGTTTGTTACATTCAGAAGGAGACTATGTTCTTCCTTGAAAGTTCTTTAAACTTTAATCCAAAGGGTAGTCCTAGTTAATGTTTATTAATCTCCTTAGTCATGTTTGCCATATCCTAAGTCAAGGACAATCTTATATACTCAATATTGTAGTTTCTTCTATTTTTGACTGGAAAATCAGATGCTAAAATAAGAATATGATGTAAAATTCCCTGCACAATAAGAAAGAAAATGACCTACATTAAGGCCCCATTTGGTTATTGTAGAGCATCTCTTCATCCTGTCATGTTTAAGTTGAGATGATATTAACGCATCGAAATTCACCCAATAATTAGAGTGAAAGAGGTAAGGATTAGGAATTAAAGGGAAAAAATAGTCAATATGATAAAGAATAATTTAATTAGTTTGATCATCAAAACTGATTAGTCTTACTTAGTGATCAATGAAGGAATAAGCCATGTAATTGATATCATGATATATTCACCCAACTGATGGACTGAATAAGCCATCCAACTTGATTATCAACATGATAAAATCCAAACCATTAAATATATGTGCAAGAAAAAATTTGAAAAATGAATTCTTTGAAATAAAACTTTAGTCATAATTTGCCATTGTGTTTATGCTATGCTAAAAGACTGAATACATATTTTTGGATTCATAATTAACTACCATGCATTGAGTGCTGATGCAGCAAGAAACATGTCCTCGTCACTCCCAACCCACTCACAGCTACTGCAACCACATCCCTCCATGGCCATCCTCCTGCAACTCCGGTTCTCATTCAAAGCTTTCGCGACATTAACCTTCGTCTCTACAAACAAGCATCTATTCGGCTTCAACATGTAATCCTTCCATGCAACTTCAACTCTCGCTAAGATCTTGGAGCATCTGAACCTTCGGAGGATCGTACTCTTCCACCCCAGCTCCAACATGAGTTTTCGTGGTTCAAGCGCTTCGTTTAGGACTCCTGAGGCCACCAGGCACTCAATTGTGCCGATCCCGTTGCTACATGGATTGCATGTGGAAGGGACATCCTGTGTGCCTAAGCAAATTTTCTTCCCATTACCTGGAATTAGGTAGCATCTAATGTACACGCTGTTACCTGCAAGGTCAAGAGCAGAGGGAAGTCCATTGATTTTGACATCAAATCTTAAATGAGAGCGATCATTGCACTGAGACATTGCCATGGAGTAATAGGAAAGGAAGCAAATAGACGAAAAGGAATAAGATTTAGTGGGTTTGAGAGCTTTGACTATGGCTTCTTATATAGCCGGTGAGTGGCCTTAGTGCTCTTAATGCATGCTTCTTTTGGCCTTAACCTATGGGCACTAAAAGGAACAGGGAGCCAAAGGTTATGCTGCAAGGGACTAGTTGGAAATGCTTTTTGAGAGATAGGCTTCAAAATGGTGGATCTCTGACTTGCATTATTTCATCAAGTGGCATTAGAACTCTATAATGGCTTATAAAACCACAATCATAAGTGCAGCATGGCCACACTAGATATTTATAAGACACCAGAATTGACTTGTTAAAGTAGTTTACTAGGCGCAACTAGCTTACTTTAGATACTGCATATTTTATGTGAATGATTGCCGAAACTGTGCCCGGCATCTCGAATTAATACCATCATTCATCGGCCCAAATGATATGGTTTCAGTATTCACTGCAAAAAGTGAGAATCCGCCCACTTAGCGGTCCCCTGCCACCCGCCCTAGAGCTATTGACGAGAGGGAGGGTAAATCGCGGGTGAGACACAACTCCTCGACTCGGTGGCGAGGGTAGGAAATGACCCATTTGAAACCAAAGGGGATTTTAAACTCCTCATCCAGCATCAAACCCGTGCATTCTCGACAAGCGTCACTCTGTCCCCACCATCGAGTCATCTCCGTGGGGATAATGGTTTCAGTATTCAGAACTTTACTAGAGTACAGGATTCACCAAGAAGATAACATGAACTGATCAAACTTTACTAGAGTCTAATGGCAGGATACGATTCACAAACAGTTGAGACTCTTGTCTAGGTGTTGTTTGTTAGATTATCATGTAGTGTTTTTTTTTTCTTAGTGGGGAAATGAATTTTATTTCGTCTCCTTGTACTAAAAAATTGCTATTATACTGCCAATGCCATCTATCCATTCTTGCTACTTTCCACTCTCCAGTTCGTTGGAAAAGAAATGGTTTTGCTGGCCCTTGGGTGGATTCAACCCTTGACAAAAGGAATGGTGACTGTTTTCAGATTGTTGCTTGGCCAACAATATAAAAAAGACGCACAGAGTTTCCATGATGGACATGGTCGTAGTCCCATTTGGATAACAATTGGTAGAGGATAAAGCTTCCACAACCTACAACGCTTAAAAATTAATAACAGAGGGAATCGAAAGGAGAAAAAAAGGAAGAAGAAAAGGATAAAATGGTTCGAACTGACATTTTATAGCTCAGATAAAATCGTTCGAGCTTTGAAAATTGATAGAATGACAAAAAAATGCTACTCTGTGGACTGTTACTGCTTAAAGATGATCAGAATCCAGCACGTTCCAGTATTTCACAAGATATAGAGCAAATAATTACCTATGGTGCAATAGTAAACTATTTTATGACTCTCGTATATGATTCGATTTTCAATAATTTATAAAATTTTCTTTTAAATTAATACTTTCTGATTTACTTTTCTTCTATATGTATAGAATAGTCATGATTGTTAATGTGATATTTTCATATTTTTTTAAGAGTATTTCGTATTTCGTGCGATGAAAAAACACCACGAATTAAAACTCTTCCTTTAAAAAAAATATGGAATTTATTTTTTGCGCGTTATAACCCAATGATTTTATCTACTTTTACTAATATTTAAATCGTGCACTACTTTTATATTTAGCAAATCATATATCTCTTTTCTAAAATATCTCTTCCTCTCTACGAGATCCACCAGAGCTATCGAAACGCATTTAAAATCATAAAAAATTGGCAAACACATTTAAAATTTTAAAAAATGGGCCGCATTTTGAAACTCATGTTTCTCTTTTGAAAAAGGGTAAACGAATTTTAAAACCTTATGCAAGTTAAATATGAGGTGGAATTAAGATTGAAGGGTTTAGTTATACTCATGCATTCTCGAGAATACAATAATTTTAATTTAGATCGAATTCGATAAATTGAAAGTTATTAGTGAGTTTTGATTAAAATTCATTAATAATTTTAGACTTATCAAATCGATTCAAATCAAGATTATTGTATTCTCGAGACACTTATTTTGTTAAAATTCACTCATAATTTTGGATACATTTGAATTAACTCAAATTAGAATCAATGCACTCCTACAAATCTCGAGAGTGGTTTCACACATTAGATTAGATAGGCCTTAGACTTATTTTTTGATCCAAATCAAGATCAATATATTTTTAGTACTTTATTGAGTGATTATTTTCTTCAATCTTGATTCCACTCTATATTTAGCTCACTTTGAACTTTAAACATTTTTATTTTTATTTTAAATAAAGGGAAATAATACTTTCAAAATCTTATAAAACGCAGAGGAAGGTGTATTTTAAGAAAAAGGTGTATGATTTAGTAAATATGAAAATGTGATTTGTGATTTGAGAATTAGTAAAAGTCAATTGTAAGCAGTTTAGTAAATTATCGATGTTCTCTCCTTCTGCTAATGACAATTAGCCCCAGAGCTGAGCAATCCGATCAAACTGATTAAATAAAAAAAATAAATCTATTTTTTTGGACAATTGAACCGTTCGAACTTTTCCTAATAAAATATTGATTAATTAGATCGGGAATTGAATTAATTAAATTTTTCTTATCAATCAATTGATGTGAAATATCAACGGTTAGATATGTTATTTTCAAATCTCAATTTTATAAGTTGAGTCGTTGACTGATTAACTTTTTATTTAATTTTTTAGATGAACAATCGAGTTGAGCAATCAATTGATCAACTTTTATTTTGTTTTCCAAATGAGTAATCGAGCTCAACAATCAACTGATCAACTTTCTATTTGATTTTTTCAATTGAATTTAATAGTTGATTGATAAACTTTCTATTCGGATAGTCTAATTGAGTAACTGACAGATAAACTTTATGTTCAATTTTTCAATCATGCAATTGAGTTAAATAATCAACTGATCAACTTTTTATTTGATTTATCAGTCGAGTTGAACAATTGACTACTCAACTTTCTATTTAGTTTCCATCTAGTTGCATAGTCGATTGTTAAGATTTCTATTCAATTTCTCAGTTGATTTGTCGAGTTAGTGAGTGTATTATGACAAATCTGAGTCCTCTAATGAGTAATGACTAATGACCTCGTGATAAAATATTTGTAAGGGTGTGTCAATTTCAAAACTATAATTCTCTATTTAGATTGTAAAATTAATATCTAAAGGCATGATTACACTCATGAGTCATGACTCATGAGGATGCACGGAAGCAAGGAGGAAGGCACTAGAAGTGGAATAATTCAATGAAATTGTTGAAAGTTGTCTTGAGGAATAGGATTGTATGTAACCCTATTATACTCCAGATAATTAAATCATTTGACTACGTATTTTATGTCGGTGCAATCAACCTCTAATCAAGGTTGACCAAGTTCAATTTATTGAAGAGATTGTTGGAGAGGGAGATCATTAGTTCAATGGTCGAGCGATAAGTCCAAGTGGATCAAGGAGGATCAAACAATATTTGACACGAGATGAGAAGAGAAGCCCAAGTGGGTAATGGACAACCAGACACTTGTCACGAAATGAGACATGAAGTCCAAGTGAGTTATGGAGGATCAGACACTTGACACAAGATGAGTGAAATTCAAATGGATCATAAATGATCAGACACTTGGCATATGACAAAAATCTTAACAAGTCATGGAGAACCATATGTTTGACACGTAGATGAAAGCTCTACTAAGTTAGGAAAGACCAGACGTTAGGTGTGAAATGAAAGTTCAAACAGGTCAATAAGGATTGGATGTTTAACAATGGTGAAGTCCTAGTAAACCAAAGTTGACTGAATGCTTGGCATGAGAAAAAAAGTTCAAACATGCTAAGGAGAATCAAATGTTTGATAATGGTGAAGTCCTAGTAAGTCAAGTTTGGCTGGATGTTAATCAAAGGAAGTCTTAATAAGTCAGGATGACTGATGTTAAATGGGAGGAGTCTTGGTAAATTATAATCAACTAGATACCAGCTAAAGTGAGTTTTCAACCTTGAAAAGCTAAAATAGAAGGTAAACCCCGAGATTGATGATTTATGGGGCTTTTGAGTGTGAGCAATTGACTACTAGTATTAGCAGTTAATTCTTTATCAGGTAAGTAGTGCATTCAACTGATGTTACTGTTCGAGTGAATACAAAATTTGCAACTCAATTGATCATCGGCAGTCGATTGCTAGAGAGGATCAGTTGATTGATGTTACTGTTCGAAAAAATATATGGTTTAAAAATTGATTGTGGGAGTTGACCATTTGGGCAGTAGTTGATTAATGATAATAAACAATTGACTAATGTATCAAATCTAAGTTAGAAAGAGTCATTCTATATAGTGGAACAATCTACTGTTGGTATTGATCAGTCAACTGTTAGACGAAAATCAACCACGATTTAAAGCCTATAAAAGAAGATTTCATGGAAGATCTTGAAGTCGTTTCTTAGGGGTTTTGGAGGATCATATTATTGTATTTTTAGACCTTAAGAAACAATCTAATAAAAAAGTTCAAAGTAAAAAAATTATTATTGTAATGTATTTCATTTGCATTATTTTATTCTCTATTATATCTTTGTATTTATTTGTGTTAATTGTAAAAGAATATATTGTAAGAAGTGTTAGGACCCTTGGAATGGCTAGAGGGGGGGTGAATAGCGTAGATGAAATTCGATCGCGTTTGTGTCTACAATTTCGTTAGTGCGCAGCGGAAATAGAAATAATAAAAGCAATAACGAAATAGACAACAAGCTAACACAATGATATAACTTGGTTCGGAACCGCACGGTTCCTACTCCACGGATCGAGCTCTAAAGAGCCCTAGTGATGCACACGCACTCACTAATGATAAACACTCCTTCTCGACACAAGTCGGAGGCGGAGAAACCCCTTACAATAGATCTTACAATAGTAAGAACGAAATACAAGCAATATACAATGTAAATATGAAATACAAGTAAAGAAAAGACTTTACAACACTTGTTTTGATTGCTTGGTTGCTTGCTTGCACTTGGAGACCTGATTTGCACCAACAAATCGCCCCAATAGCCCTCAAGAACCGATTTCTTTTTCCTCCACCACGAGCTCCATATATAGCTTCAACCTGTGCTGGAAAAAGTCTATCAGTCGACTGATCGGGACCATCAGTCGACTGATGCCACTGTTGTCGTGAGACAACGGCTAGTTCCACGTTGGGTAAGTCCAACGGAACTACCATCAGTCGACTGATGGAGTCCTCACTCGACCAGTCGAGTCTCGACTCCATTCTGTGGCCGAATTCTTGAGCACCAGTCGACTGATCACACGATTAGTCGACTGCTCGAGCCATCACCGATCGCCCAACCTATGGCAATGATCGCTAGGCCATAACCCGCAAATAAACCCTAGTTGATTTAACTCAAATATGGTTCCCCCATACTTGCTAGACCATCCTTAGCCTAGACCTAAGCCTTCTAGCCACCTCCATCAGCTTCACGCCTCTCGGATCCCTCCAAGTCATCCATGACTTGTTCATCCATCGCGCTAGCCTTCAGGTGCTTCCGTCGGCTATGTCATACTAACGGTGTCTACACCGCCAAGGCACATTGGACTTACGCCGCCAAGACTCCGCTTGGACTTTACGCCGCCAACCATTGGACTTGTGCTGCCAAGACTACCGCTTGGACTTTACGCCGCCAATATTAAACCCCTTGGACTTCAAATGTTAACCCATGTTAGACTTTCCATGCCAAGACCATGCTTGGACTTTCCTTGCCAACTCATGTTGGACTTTTCATTTGCCAAGACTCATGCTTGGACTTTCCTTGCCAACACATGTTGGACTTTCCATTTGCCAAGACCCATGCTTGGACTTTCCTTGACAATTATATTGTCACATGTTTTTGTCGAAACATCAAAACACATCAAAACTTCACTCGAGCCAAACTCGAGTCCTGGTCAATCGTGACCTGGGCCGATTGCACCAACAATCTCCCCCTTTTTGATGTTTGACAAAAACCAAACAAATAATTTGAGTTAGAATACTAACTCAAAACCTTTACCAATTATCCCAAATTGGTAAATACTCTCCAAATGTTTTTCCCAAACATTCTCCCCCTTTTTGACTAACATCAAAAAGGTCTTCTCTCCAAGGAGGTCAAAGTCTCATGTTCCAATGAGATCTTACAATCTCCCCCTTGATCCAACAATACTTAGGATGCCTACCATCTTCCTAATGATAAGTCCCATATCACTCAAGAGAGGCAATCCTATACTCTCTCCCAATTTCCAAATTGGGTCTATCAAAAACCCATCAATTTTCCAATTAATGATATATTCTCCCAATAACTTCTCCTATTCGAGGAGAAAAACACATCCATCATCCCAAGATGGATACCTCCCCCTAAAGGCTTGCTCCCCCTTGACCATTGCACGAACAATGTCCTTGGGAAGTCCCTAAGCCAATAGGAACTCTAAACCATCAAAATTAAGGTTAGAAATTCAACATTGAACTTTCCAACACCTTAGAATTGATACAAACCCTAAACAACTCTCCTAATCCATATCCAATGGATTTTCACCCTTTATAATGCTTCCCAAAGCATATCCTAGGGTTAGGAGTGGTTAGGGACCTTTACCATGGCTGAACATGGACTAACCAAACTTAGTTTTCCCGAAATCAGCCTTGGCAGTCGACTCACACTACTACGATCACACATCATCATGATCGCACTGCAGGCGATCGATAATCAAATTTCCGAATTTCAGTTATCAGAATCGAGTTTTGGAAATTCATAACTAATTATACGTATATCGAAAAATCATGAAATTGGATACGTATAATACTTATGACTAATACAATGGGTAAAAAATATTTGAAAATTATTTTACCCATAAAATAATGAAATTGGCACAAAGTTCAAAACCATTAAAATTTTCAATGTTTTGGTCCTACTTTGTATCAACTTCATCAATGGTGATTGCTATCAAAAGATAGGCTTCACTAAGGTTTTCTAAAATGATTTTAAAATGTTTTCAAAACCTTATCTTGGATCATATTCCTTGAGCTCTATGTATGTGACTTGTACACGAGCTGTCCTAATGATCCACAATGGAATTGGATGAGTTTTAGTTCATCTAGATACAAAAGCTATGCACCTTGAACTTAACTCATATCCTAGCATCTCACATGCATCTATGGTGTATAAATACACATACATGTCAATTAGATGTGAGATGTGGGTTTTATTCTCTCTAAACTAGGGTTTCATGTATTTTTCGAAGGCAACCCTACTTGATTCCCTTATAAATGGGACTCCAAGTCATGCCATAGTTCTTAAATCAATTTTAATTAAATGCATGAATGATTATGACATTTGAGATGATATAAATAAGCACATGCTCATAATCATGATGTCATGGCATAATATGAAATCTAAGAACACATGACATCTAAAATAACCCTAAACAATGTCATGACATGGTATATGATAGCAATACAATTATATAAATATTCATTCATGCACACAAGATTTTTCAGAAATAAGGATTTCATTTAACTTAAAATTTGTCTTTTACATTCAAAATGGAGATTGGCTATGTTCAATCTCACTACAAAAATGACAACCACAAAAAAAATCTAATATCCTCTAATCGTCCGCAGGAGGTGGCGGCGGAGGAGGCTGCTGACTCAGAGTCCAGGCCCGCATCATCTCTAGCATATCGAGCTGATGTCGCTTATGCGCTCTCGACTCCTCCATCCTATCGAGACGTCTGGGAAGGATGCCTGACTGCCAAGATCTCTCGATAACCTAGAGTCCACCGATCGGGCCGATAGTCTGAAATCGGACTCGGACTACGCCTGACGACGAATGGACTACCGGCCGATGTGTCTCGCATCGTCATCCTCATCGTGGTCTCTGCATCCTCGTGGTCCTCTGCCGCCTCTCGGGTGGCGGAGGAGGCCGTCTCAGGCGCTGGTGGTGGTCGTGGCGCCAACTCCATCTCGGCCGCCCATCCGTAAGCTTCGCTAATGAGAAGTTACGAATCGATATCGTACACCTCGATAGGCCGCAGAGAGCCCCTATGGATGTTGGCGCCTACGGTCGAGCCATCTTTGTGATGATATGACCAAATGGCATATGCGCTTTCAGCAGGGAAGTGAAGTGCACAATGCAGTGGAAAATGTTCAATGCAAAGTTTATGTCTAACTGATGACGCATGACATATAGAAGAAAGAGATGGGGAGGCCGAATCTTGGCGGACCACAGTGACAATGGCGAAAACACCCAATGACCTTGTAGAGGACATTGTCGGTCTGAATAACTTCGGTGATAGGAAATAGATTCTGGGCCAGTGGACGAGGATAACCAAAAATATGCTCATGCATGGACTCCATAGAGATATGGGTAAAAGGCTCAGGTAGAGGAAAGTCCATGGTAGGGTAAAAGATAAAGGTGTCATCTGAAGGCTTACACTCGAGAAACTCCTGCAGTATCGCAGGAGTGAACTCTAACTCGCGTTTTGCAACGCGAGTGGTGTATGTAGGGCCGTCATCCACCTTTTTAAGGTTTTGATAGAATTCCTTAATAAGGTCATCATTAATTGGATGCGTCCACAAGACGATTTTCATCAGATTGTAGTATGCAATTAATTCTATAACGTCACTACAATGCCTATCGAAAAAGTTCCTATCAATGTACCTAACCAACATAGGTTGGTACAATCGAGATTCACTCTCGGGTGGATCATTCCTACGGGCTCTCTTATTATGAATGCAATGTGATGATATGACATGCAATGTCAACAATACACGATTAGATAAACCTTAATTGTAATGGAAATGAAAATTAGGGCTCGGAAAGAAAAATCGTTACTTAGGCGCCATTTGAATGTGTGTGCCGGAGGGAAGACTCAAATGTTGCTGAGGATCGCCGAAAAAGTCATCGGAAAGCTTCAGACGCCGGAACCCTAAACGGAACAAGAGAGATAAACCCTAAATTGCGCGAACTAGGGCTCCAAGATAGGTCAAAGATGGAAGAGGAGAGGCTTGTTTATCAAACCTAGGACTTTGGAAGGTTGGCACGGTCGGAAGAGTTGGTCGGAGAGGGAGACGGCGATCGGAGACCGAAGGAAGAAGAAAGAGTTCGTTCTTGAGCGCGAACCCTAGCGATTCGCGTTTTAAAACGCGATTGATCGGTGATGTGGAGCATCGGGTCGGTGATGTGATTTATTACCGGGTTCTTGGCCGATCGGTGATCGGCTCGGCAATTGGTGCCGAACCTTCTAACGCGTGCTACGATGCATCGGTCGTGATGTTGCCCATTAGTCGATCGATGTGCATATCACTCATCGCTCGTCGAGCACTCATTGATGGCCTTCGGCCTCGGTGAAAACGATACCATCGGATCGATGGACCTCATCAGTCGACTGATGTTCGATCAGTCGAGTCATGGAGCTAGCACTCGACTGATGGCCGTATCGTATCGTTCTACAGTGTTATCAGTCGACTGATAACTGTATCAGTCGACTGATGTCTGATTTCCAGTTCTGAAAATCAAAAAATCTCGATTTCGTCATCTTTAATTATTCCATTTTATCACGTTAGATCTTGTATATCGAATGTATTGATATTATACTTTTATTCATGTATTTGTTAATGTATTTTAATGTTTTATTTCATTTTTGCAAACATTAACATTCAATGATTTCCAAAACCTAACATCTCACCCTTTCTAAGTGTTGAAATACACAATCAATGTAAAAGACTTGTTTTGTGAGATGTAATCTATCCTAGACATTCCTTCCATGCAAACATATGGTAAAACATATGAAGCATGGTGAGTACAAGACATCAAGTTGTGTGGCACTTGAGTATCACTCTAGGTGTTACTTTTATATCTTAACCACACATTTCTTGATACATGACCTTCCAAAGTGTGCCAATAATCAAAGGTACACACTATGACCTCTAAATCTAGATCGTGTCAATTTTATTGATTTTCATGTTTTCAAGATATATATTGACACGACCTAAACTTCTTTAAAATTAAGGCTCAAGGATATTTCCAAGGTAACCATAATCTTGAAAGTAACCTAAAGTGCCACCTTTATCATGGTTGAGTTAACTACCCATCCAATCAAGGTTGGCATACCCTAAACCCATCTTAGCGTGAATCAATCACGCTCTTAGGAACCCAAAATCGATTTGAGCTCCTAGGGTTAATTAGATATTCCTTAGGGATAACCTCCCTAGATACCTTCCTAATGACCCTCCTAGGCTTATTAACCTTGGTCATTTTGGTCTTGCCTAGGTTAACCTTAGGGATTGCCTCCCTAACAACCTTCTTAGTGGCCATCCTAGGTTTCTTCGAAACCATGGCCAATAGGCACAAACCTTGGTCAACTCTAGGAATGATTTCCCCATTGACCTTGGTCTTCCTAGACCTAGTTAGTGTCCCATAGTCGAATGGAACACTATGGTAAGTCACCTTGGACTTAGGTTTGTGACCCAAACCATTCTTGCCCTTGGTTGACTTTTGACTCTTAGATCCTAGAGTTTGACAATTTGACCCTTGAAATTGATTTTGTATCTTGTTTAGGGTCTTTTCCAATTTTTCAAGCCTTGACCTCAAGGCTTGGTTCTCTAATTCTAATTGCCCAATTTTAGAATTTTTATTTAAATCTTGGGCATTGGACTTTCTTGGCGAATACCTAGTCCA
The DNA here is from genome assembly GCA_025175895.1 of Wurfbainia villosa. Lineage (NCBI taxonomy): Eukaryota > Viridiplantae > Streptophyta > Magnoliopsida > Zingiberales > Zingiberaceae > Wurfbainia > Wurfbainia villosa. The sequence goes on from JAKLTH010000147.1 coordinate 3,840,323, forward strand.
TTTTGGATTAAAACCTAGATGTTCTTGGATTTTCTTAATAGATTTCTTAGGTATTATTTTTCTAAGGACATTAGTCCCAAATTTCTCCTTATTCTTAAGGTGAACATTCTTAGCTCCTAAACACATATGTTTGTTATTTCTAGCATGCTCTTTATGATACATACCACAATTGCTAAAATTAGTTCTAGCATGCTTTAAATTAGTCGGAGCATTATTTAAATATACCTTAGGGTTTGCCTTAGTGGCTCCCCTACTTGTGATGCTCCCCTTTGCCCCTTCTTCTTCTTCTTTGGGCATTGACTCCGGTAATGACCCGGTAGTCGGCATTTGAAGCAAATGACATGCTCCTTGCTCTTTTGTCTTGGAGAACCGGCGTCCGTTGACTTTTGTTGACTTTTAGGCGCCGGAGGAGCTTTCTTGATCCTCTTTGGGCATTTGCTCTTGTAATGCCCATACTCCCTACACTCAAAGCACATAATATGATTTTTATTTGAAAGTAAAGTGTTTGAGTTACCTAAGGTGGTGGTAGGTGCTGGAGTTGAATTTTGAGCTTCCTCATCTTGATCGGATGTTGAGAGCTCTTCTTGAGGTTGCTCCGGTGTAGAGAATGGTCTCTCCTCCTCAATCCTAGAAGTAGATGCTTCTTCCACCTCCTCTACTTCTTCTTTCTCCGATTCGGAAGTTGACTCTATCTCAACTTCCGATTCCTCACTTTCACTTGAGGATGAACTCTCCTCATGGTATCTTGTCAATTTTCTCCATAGCTCCTTGGCATACATGTAATCCCCTAACTTGCACAAAACATCATTAGGGATTAAATCTTCCAAAAGTTTCGTTACCTTAACTTCGGTCTTGAGCTTTTGGCGTTGCTCTTGGGTCCACTTTTTCAATTTTAGGACATTCCCCTTCTTATCCCTAGGGGGTTCAAGACCTTCAATGAGGATGAACCAATCCTCTATGTTCATCATCAAGAATGTTTCCATTCTTGCTCTCCATGCCGGAAAATCTTCTGGATCATATGGAGGTGGAGTGTTGATTTCCCATCCAAGCTTGTCTTGGAATTCCATCTTCACCCTCTAGCCTTTTGCCTTAGCTCCCGGTTGTTAATCCGTAGAAGAGCCTCGGGCTCTGATACCACTTGTTAGGACCCTTGGAATGGCTAGAGGGGGGGGGTGAATAGCGTAGATGAAATTCGATCGCGTTTGTGTCTACAATTTCGTTAGTGCGCAGCGGAAATAGAAATAATAAAAGCAATAATGAAATAGACAACAAGCTAACACAATGATATAACTTGGTTCGGAACCGCACGGTTCCTACTCCACGGATCGAGCTCTAAAGAGCCCTAGTGATGCACACGCACTCACTAATGATAAACACTCCTTCTCGACACAAGTCGGAGGCGGAGAAACCCCTTACAATAGATCTTACAATAGTAAGAACGAAATACAAGCAATATACAATGTAAATATGAAATACAAGTAAAGAAAAGACTTTACAACACTTGTTTTGATTGCTTGGTTGCTTGCACTTTGGAACTGATTTGCACCAACAAATCATAGCCCTCAAGAACCGATTTCTTTTCCTCCACCACGAGCTCCATATATAGCTTCAACTCATTTGGAAAAAGTCTATCACCGATCGACGGACCATCGATCGATGCCATATTGTCGTGAGACAACGGCTAGTTCCACATTGGATAAGTCCAACGGAACTACCATCAGTCGACTGATTGTGACCATCAGTCGACTGATGGAGTCCTCACTCGACCAGTCGAGTCTCGACTCCATTCTGTGGCCGAATTCTCGAGCACCAGTCGACTGATCACACGATCGGATCGCTGAGCCATCGATCGGCCGATCGCCAACCTATGGCGATCGCTAGGCTATAACCCGCAATAAACCCTAGTTGACTCGGTCGGTCGGCCGATCGTCACATGGCACCAGTCGACTGGCACACCTCAAACATGAGGTTTTAACTCAAATATGGTTCCCCCATACTTGCTAGACCACCCTTAGCCTAGACCTAAGCCTTCTAGCCACCTCCATCAGCTTCACGCCTCTCGGATCCCTCCAAGTCATCCATGACTTGTTCATCCATCGCGCTAGCCTTCAGGTGCTTCCGTCGGCTATGTCATACTAACAGTGTCTACACCGTCAAGGCACATTGGACTTACGCCGCCAAGACTCCGCTTGGACTTTACGCCGCCAACCATTGGACTTGTGTTGCCAAGACTACCGCTTGGACTTTACGCCGTCAATATTAAACCCCTTGGACTTCAAATGCTAACCCATGTTAGACTTTCCATGCCAATACCATGCTTGGACTTTCCTTGCCAACTCATGTTGGACTTTCCATTTGCCAAGACCCATGCTTGGACTTTCCTTGCCAACACATGTTGGACTTTCCATTTGCCAAGACCCATGCTTGGACTTTCCTTGACAATTATATTGTCACATGTTTTTGTCGAAACATCAAAACACATCAAAACTTCACTCGAGCCAAACTCGAGTCCTGGTCAATCGTGACCTGTGCCGATTGCACCAACAAGAAGTTTATCTACTTTCATAGAGTGTCTGATAAAGAAAAAGATTAATGGTACTACTACCAAAATGCTATACCATATAGTAGAAAATGAGGATTTTGGATCATGTAAAAGTTCCTATTTATTGTACTTATGTTTCTCTTGGTAGTTTTTTTTGTTTCTATTCCGAGTTAATTCTTTGTAGACAAGTATAATAATAAAAAAATTGATAATTCCTATTCACCTCCTCTAGCAACCTCAACGATCCTAACATTTTAGTAATTGATAAATATGAAAAATGAGTATGTAGTTTGGGTCGGGTATTTCATATTCAGGAAATTTTGGCTATAGGCTTATACAATTCAGTAAATTGTTAAAAAAAATCAAAATATCTCTCATACATTCATAGAATTAATCTCTCGTTGCGGCGTACATTTACAAAATTAACTAAGTAAAATATCTCAAAATAAATATAATTATTTGCATTCTTTCGTATCACAGAATTAATCAAATTAATTACTTCAAATTAAATCAAATTCTTATATTCTACCATAAATATGATTTATGATTCAATGTTAATCGAATTAAATAAGTTGTATATTACAAAATTAAATACATATTAAATTTTTGTTTATCAATCAGTTAAACGACTAGTTAACCATAAATGACATTTTCAAGTTTCAACAACTTAGGAAGTACTGCAAGTTCAAAATTAAGAATTACAAGTTAATGTCAATCAAGAGATGTTAAACAAAATTTCACTTATAAATAGATCACATTAAAGATCACATTGCATAACGTGGTCACGTGGGAGTTTTGTTTTATCCTTGACTTTTGTGCATGTCCCTAATGACCAAGAAGTAAAAAATTTATTGTTTATCACCGGAATAATATAATCAACAAATAAATGCACTTTTAAATAAAATAAAATATTTAAAACATACTATTAATTATTATACAATTCATCTAAAGATCAATATATGTCATCGAAGAAGACAAGTTTGTTACAATTTTTGAAAATTTTGACAAAAAAATGATAATATGCACATCGAACAAATTACTATTTAATAAGTTTATAATTATAAATAAAAAACTAACAATATTTTCCTTAAAAAGAAAAAACTTATCACTTTCAATATTCTCTACTCCTCTAAAATTTCTTTAATATTGATTAATTTTAAACTTAATCGAAGTTAATTTTGAGTAAAATAAAGTTTTTCATCGCTCTAGAATTCAATGAACTCTTAAAACAATCAAGTACTCAATCATTTGTTGGGTTTTGGTGAAGGTGATGCAATCTGAGGGCAAGCAGAATGATAATATAACACTGTTTAAGCGAAGTTGAGACTAGAGTTGAACTATATCTTCTTAAGATGAATTTGTCTAACACACGATGCTCACGGAATATGACAATCATCTCCCAAGATATAATGATTTTATCTTTTCGAAAGCAGCACTGTAAGTCGCAAGACTTCCAAACTGAAAAAACTTCTCGAATTCTCTAGAATGCAAGTATGGATTGCAATGCTTGCTTTGCTTTGAATTGAATGATTCAAATGAGAGAGTAAGAGGTCTTATTTATACTTTGTAAAGGGAGGGATAAAGAGTAACTTCTTGGTTTAATCAAATCTCATCCATCCAATTTAATTGGACGATCCCGATCACATCCCTTCCCAAGGAACACAAAATTCCTTCATTTGTGTTCATCTAGTTCATCCATTTTGAAACTAATGGCTCAGATCATGTCTCAATCGAAAGACCATTTTGTCTCTTTATTTGGATGCATCTAAGTTTTTTATTTTGAATTCAATGGCTAAGATTGAGCCATCCAAAGAGGCACTTATGCCTTCTCATTTGGGTGAACCTGATTTATTCATCTTAATTCAACGATTCAAATTAAGTCATAATTAATTTCTCATTCAATCAAAATTGATTTTGAGAAAAATTATCTACTTAATTGTAGATTTATTAGATGAAACACAGTTAATTTATTGGCTCAAAATCAATTTCCAACACCATTAATACTGAAAGAGAATTCTAAAGCAACTATTGATATTGGAATGGTTAACATATCACATGTAATTTAAATAAGTATAGAAAATCTATGATAATTTTTTTCCCACCATCCTAAAATATCGAAAACATCACAATACTTCTAACTATTTTATTAAGATACTTATCTAAATTTGACATATTGTCATCAGGAAAAAAAAATTCTTTTGCTTTCTATACTTAATTGATTATATTTTCAAATCCATTTAACTGGTATTTTTCTTTGTCTTAATGTCATTGTCATCTAATTGTAGAATAGATAAAACTCTTGAGATACTATCTTGAGGTTCCATTTTATCCTTATAATTCTTGTACAAAGCAAACAAAGTATCCTTTATTATCTTTCTTGCTCTTGAACACTTTTCATCTCTATATAATTCACCTAATATAAATTCTACAAAATCCAATTTATGTTTTGGTCAAGCATCACTGCAATATAAAGTAAGACATTTATATTTTTAAGATCTCCCCAATGTTGGTGGAATCTGCCTTCATGGATTTTGATATTTGAACAATATATTTGTTCATAGTGGTTAGTGGAGAGATTGTTGGTGCAATCGATTCTCATAGTTTTGTTATCTAGTCATAGTTGACCAAAGAACAGTCCAAGTAAGTCAACAAGATTGATTGGAAACTTGAAGTTAAATTGGTAAGTGAAGAAGTCCTAGTGAAATTATAGGAAAGTCCAAGCAAATTAGGGATCAGATACTTGGCCATAAGGGAGTGAATCTTAGGTAAAGAAAAGCCCAAGTAGATCGAGGATCGGATGTTTGGCCTTAAGGGAGTGAATCTTAGAAAAGAGAAAGTCTAAGCAAGTCAGAGACTGAATGTTTGGCCACAGGAGAGTTAAATGCTTGGCAAGTGAGGAGTTTTAGAGGAGTAGACTCTAAGAAAAGGAGAAGTTTTAATAAATCAGGTTAGACTAAGTATCAAACAAACTTAATAAGTCAAAAATACTCTATTGTGAAAAAGGTTAGAACTGTCAATCTAGTGTCCCTCCACTTCGACCCCATAGGATTCGGAAAGAAGTAAATCATGGGAGGGCACCGCCCGTGGATGCGATTGGTAAGGCACAGGGTGCCCATCTGAGTTCGGGGTAGGGCTTTTAGACCTGCCTCCGAAATCAATTCTTGTCTAGTGTGCAAGTTTGACCCTGTGACTCATCAACACGTCACACCTATAGAGGCAAAAAGACTCTATATTAGGTGATTATATGTGTGGACTAACTATTAGTGCATAAAGTAGGTCAAAACAGTTAACTAGAAGTGTTTTAGGTAAGGTGAACAATTTTGAGTGTCCGAATTTGGATCAGGGCACCCAAAACTAGGCCCAAATAGATCCACATCAAATAAATTTTTCTTCTATAGTATTTGACATAAGTGTTGGGGATATTGGAACGGCTAGAGGGGGGTGAATAGCGTTGACCGTACGTCGATGGAATTCGTTCGTGATTGTGTCTACAATTTCGTTAGCGCAGCGGAATATAGAAATGAAAGCAATAACGAAATACAACAATCACGAACACAAAGATATAACGTGGTTCGGAACCACATGGTTCATACTCCACGGATCGAGCTCTAAAGAGCTCTAGTGATGCACACGCAATCACTAATCAATAATAACTCCTTCTCGGAACAATCCGGAGGCGGAGAAACCTCGTACAAGGATTACACTAAGTAATACACAAGATACAAGCAAAATACAAGGAAATGTAAAGAACACTTTACAAACTAGGGTTTGAGCGCTTTGCTTGTTGGTTGCTTGGATGAGGTTGAAGGGCCCTGAAATGTACCTGCAAATCGCCTTCAAATCGCCTCAAGTAAGCTCCCAAAGAACTGATGCCGCAATCTCCATGAACAGCTCCCTTTTATCCTGCATCGGGCTGGATTTCCGCCTATCAGTCGACTGCCATAAGTCTCCAGTTGACTGATGCCACTGTTATCGTGAGACAACGGCTCAATCCACGTTGGACAGGTTCCAACGGGACTCTTGGCGATGATCGCCAACATTGGCGATCGGCCGGTAGCGTAATCGGCCCGCGATGGCTCACGGAGCATCTGTGCTCGCGGTGAACTAACGATCGGCTCGTAGACATCGATTGCTCGATAAGCGATCGCTGCGGCGATTCAGCTCTTAAGCGACGGTCGAACTCAAAGTCGACTCACACCATAATGGTTTTAACCCAAAGTATGGTGCCCCCATACTTGCTAGACCACCCTTAGCCTAGACCTAAGCCTTCTAGCCACCTCCATCAGTCTCACGCCTCTCGGATCCCTCCAAGTCATCCATGACTTGTTCATCCATCGCGCTAGCCTCCAGGTGCTTCCCTCAGCTATGTCATGCTAATGGTGTCTACACCGCCAAGGCACATTGGACTTACGCCGCCAAGACTCCGCTTGGACTTTACGGTGCCAACCATTGGTCTTATGCCGCCAAGACTCCCGCTTGGACTTTACGCTGCCAATATCAAACCCTTGGACTTCTCAAATGCCAAGACTCAAGCTTGGACTTTCCCTTGCCAACCCATGTTGGACTTTCCATGCCAAGACCATGCTTGGACTTTCCTTGCCAACCCATGTTGGACTTTTCATGCCAAGACCCATGCTTGGACTTTTACATTGCCAAGACCCATGCTTGGACTTTTCATGTGCCAAGTGTCCCACTTGGACTTTTCATGCCAAGTACTCAAGACTTGGACTTTACCAAATGCCAAGTGTTCCACTTGGACTTTCCCATGACAATTACATTGTCATATATTTTTGTCGAAACATCAAAACATCACTCGAGTCAAACTCGAATCCTGGTCAATCGTGACCTGGGCCGATTGCACCAACAATCTCCTCCTTTTTGATGTTTGATAAAAACCAAACAAATCATTTGAGTTAGACCACTAACTCAAATCCCTTACCAATTATCCCAAATTGGTAAACACTCTCCAAATGTTCTCCCCCAAACATTCTCCCCCTTTTTGACTAACATCAAAAAGGTTTTCTCTCCAAGGAGGTCAATGTCTCATATCCCAATGAGATCTTACAGTCTCCCCCTTGATCCAAAAATAAATACCTAGGATGCCTACAATCTTCCTAGTGATAAGTCACATATCACTCAAGAGAGGCAATCCTATAATCTCTCCCAATTTCCAAATTGGGTATCAAAAACCCATCAATTTTCCCAATTGATGATACTCTCCCAATAACTTCTCCTCTTCAAGGAGAAAAATGCATCCATCATCCCAAGATGGATACCTCCCCCTAAAGGCTTGCTCCCCCTTGATCATTGCACCAACAATGTCCTTGGGAACCCCCTAAGCCAATAGGAACTCTAAACCATCAAAATTAAGGTTCTAAGTTCAACATAGAACTTTCCATACCCTAAATTTGATACTTTGACCTAACACTTCTCCTGATCCATATCCAATGGATTTTCACCCTTTATAATGCTTCCCAAAGCATATCCTAGGGTTAGAAGTGGTTAGAGACCTTTACCATGGCTGAAAATGGGCTAAACAAACCTTGTTAACCCAAAATCAGACCTGGCAGTCGACTCCTGACAGTAATCAATCGACTGTCACTCACATCACGATCAGATCGTTCAACTATCAGAAATGAATTTTGGAAATTCATAAATAATTATACGTAATTCGAAAAATCATGAAAATTCATACGTATAATACTTATGACACACACAATGGGTGAAAAATATTTGAAAATTATTTTACCCATAAAATAGTGAGTTTGATACAAAACTCAAAACCATTGAAATTTTTAATGTTTTGGCCCTATTTTGTATCAACTCTATCAATGGTGATTGTTATCAAAAGATAGACTTCACCAAGGTTTTTCAAAATGATTTTAAAATATTTTTAAAACCTTATTTTGGATCATATTCCTTGGGCTCTATGCACATGACTTGTACACAACCTTTCCCAATGATCCACATTTGAAATTAGATGAGTTTTAGTTCATCTAGATGCAAAAACTATGCACCTTGAACTTAACTCATATCCTAGTATCTCACATGTATCTATGGTGTATAAATACACATACATGTCAATTGGATGTGAGATGTGGGTTTTGGTTCATTTAATCTAGGGTTTCATGTATTTTTCTAAGGCAACCCTACTTGATTCTCTTATAAATGGGACTCCAAGTCATGCCATTGTCCTTAATTCAATTTCAATCAAATTATCTTAAATGCATGAGTGATTATGGCATTTGAGATGATATAGATAAACACATGCTCATAATCATGATGTCATGGCATAAGATGAAATCTAAAAACACATGACATTTAAACCTTAATCCTAAACATGTACATGATATATAGAATGATTAAAAATAAGCATGATGTCATGACATGTTATATGGCAAACAAAGCATGACATATAAAATATATAGGTATAGTAATACCTAAATTTTAATATTAATTGTCATTTTATATAATTAATTATATTTTGCCATATTTTTATTTTTCTCCCAAGTGTGTCAAAAACTCAAAATGGCACACTAACCTCTAAACCTAAATTGTGCCAATTTTGATCATTTTATCAAACTTCTCAAGTAATATTGGCACATCCTAAAAATTTTAGGATTAAGACTCAAATGTATTTCCAAGGTAACCATAACCTTGAAAATAACCTAAAGTGTCACCTTTGCCATGGTTGAGTTAACTACCCATCCATTTAAGGTTGGCACACCCTAACCCATCTAGCGTGAATCAATCACGCTCTTAGGAACCCAAAACTGATTTGAGCTCCTAGGGTTAATTAGGTATTCCTTAGGGATAGCCTCCCTAGATACCTTCCTAATGACCCTCCTAGGCTTATTAGCCTTGGTCATTTGGGTCTTACCTAGGTTGACTCTAGGGGTAACTCCCCTTGCAACCTTCTTAGTGGCCACCCTAGGTTTCCTAGAAACCTTAGCCACTAGGCATAACCCTTGGTCAACTCTAGGGATGACTTCTCCATTGACCTTAGTCTTCCTAGACCTAGTTTGTGTTCCATAATCAAATAGAACACTATGGTAAGCCACCTTAGGCTTAGGTTTGTGACCCAAACCTTGCTTGCCCTTGGTTGACTTTTGACTCTTAGGTCCTAGGTGTTGACTTTGACTTATGGACCTTTGACTTTGACCATTATACCCTTTAAATTGATTTTGTATATTCCTAAGGGTCTTTTCTAGTTTTTCAAGCCTTGACCTCAAGGCTTGATTTTCAACCTCTAATTGCCTAATTGATTTTTGATTAAGTTTTTGGGCATTACCATTTTCTCTAGGCATATGCCTACCCTTCTTAGGGTTAATGCCTAAGTGGTTTTCTATTTTCCCAATGCTTTCCTTAGGAAGAGTTTTTCTAGGAACATTAGTCCCAAATTTCTCCTTTCTTGAAAAATTTACCCTCTTGGCTCCTAAGCAAAAATATCTATCTCTAGCATGCTTTTCGTGGTGAATTGCAAGAGAATTAAAATTTCTAGCATGCTTTTGACTTTTAAATTTGGAAGATGCATTATTAAAATATACCTTAGGGTTAGCTATAGAAGCTCCCTCTACTTGTGATGCTCCTCCTTGCCCCTTCTTCTTCCCCCTAGGGCATTGACTCCGATAATGCCCCTTTGAATTACACTTGAAGCATATGATGTGCTCCTTGCCTTTAGGTGTTGGGGAACCGACATCCTTGACTTTTGGTGCCGGTGGAGCTTTCCTAATCTTCTTTGGGCACTTGCTCTTATAGTGCCCAAATTCCCTACACTCAAAACACATAATATGATTTTTATTGGAAGATAAAGTGTTTGAGTTACCTAGGGTGGTGGTAGGTGCCGGAGTTGAATTTTGAGCTTCCTCATCTTGACCGGATGTGGAAACTTCTTCTTGTCGCTCCGGAGTGGAGATCCTTTCCTCCCCCTCAATCCTAGAAGTAGATGCTTCTTCCACCTCTTCTACTTCTTCTTTCTCCGATTCGAAAGTTGACTCCATCTCAACTTCCGATTCCTCACTCTCACTTGAAGATGAGCTCTCCTCTTCATCCTCCTTGTCTTCTTGGATTGAATGAGGCTCTTCATGGAATTTTGCCAATACATTCCATACCTCTTTGGCGTCTTTACACTCCCCATAGTCACCTAGGCTACACAAGATGTTATTAGGAATTAAATTAAATATAAATTTGATTACCTTCTTATTTTTCTTGAATTGTCGTAGTTGTTCTTCACTCCATTTCTTCTTCTTGAGACATTCTCCCTTTGGTCCCTTAGGATATTCAAATCCTTCCATCAAGGCGGACCATTCCTCAAGGTCTCTCATCATCAAAAACTCTTCAATTCTCGCCTTCCAAGAATTGAAACCTTCTCGTCCATAGAATGAATAAGGGACCGGTGTGTTGATGTCCCATCCTAATTGCCCTTCCATCTTCACCCTCTAGCTTTTTGTCTAAGCTCCCGGCGGTTAGTCCGTAGAAGAGCCTCGGGCTCTGATACCACTTGTTGGGGATATTGGAACGGCTAGAGGGGGGGTGAATAGCGTTGACCGTACGTCGATGGAATTCGTTCGTGATCGTGTCTACAATTTCGTTAGCGCAGCGGAATATAGAAATGAAAGCAATAACGAAATACAACAATCACGAACACAAAAATATAACGTGGTTCGGAATCACACGGTTCCTACTCCACGGATCGAGCTCTAAAGAGCTCTAGTGATGCACACGCAATCACTAATCAATAATAACTCCTTCTCGGAACAATCCGGAGGCGGAGAAACCTCGTACAAGGATTACACTAAGTAATACACAAGATACAAGCAAAATACAAGGAAATGTAAAGAACACTTTACAAACTAGGGTTTTAGCGCTTTGCTTGTTGGTTGCTTGGATGAGGTTGAAGGGCCCTGAAATGTACCTGCAAATCGCCTTCAAATTGCCTCAAGTAAGCTCCCAAAGAACTGATGCCGCAATCTCCATGAACAGCTCCCTTTTATCCTGCGTCGGGCTGGATTTCCGCCTATCAGTCGACTGCCATAAGTCCCCAGTCGACTGATGCCACTGTTGTCGTGAGACAACGGCTCAATCCACGTTGGACAGGTTCCAACGGGACTCTTAGCGATCGATCGCCAACATTTCGCCGATCACCAGTGCAGAGTCATTGATCGCCTACGGCCATTTAACATTCTCGGCTCGCGCAATAACTAGCAATGATCGGCCGACCTGGTAGTCGATCGTCAGACATCACCGATCGCTTCCAATGAGATGAGGTTTTAACCCAAAGTATGGTGCCCCCATACTTGCTAGACCACCCTTAGCCTAGACCTAAGCCTTCTAGCCACCTCCATCAGTCTCACGCCTCTCGGATCCCTCCAAGTCATCCATGACTTGTTCATCCATCGCGCTAGCCTCCAGGTGCTTCCCTCGGCTATGTCATGCTAACGGTGTCTACACCGCCAAGGCACATTGGACTTACGCCGCCAAGACTCCGCTTGGACTTTACGGTGCCAACCATTGGTCTTATGCTGCCAAGACTCCCGCTTGGACTTTACGCTGCCAATATCAAACTCTTGGACTTCTCAAATGCCAAGACTCAAGCTTGGACTTTCCCTTGCCAACCCATGTTGGACTTTCCATGCCAAGACCATGTTGGACTTTCCATGCCAAGACCATGCTTGGACTTTCCTTGCCAACCCATGTTGGACTTTTCATGCCAAGACCATGCTTGGACTTTCCTTGCCAACCCATGTTGGACTTTACATTGCCAAGACCCATGCTTGGACTTTTACATTGTCAAGACCCATGCTTGGACTTTTCATGTGCCAAGTGTCCCACTTGGACTTTTCATACCAAGTACTCAAGACTTGGACTTTACCAAATGCCAAGTGTTCCACTTGGACTTTCCCATGATAATTACATTGTCATATGTTTTTGTCGAAACATCAAAACATCACTCGAGTCAAACTCGAGTCCTGGTCAATCGTGACCTGGGCCGATTGCACCAACAATAAGTAATGTTTATATACAATTTTAAGATTTTTTTTTTAAATATAGAATTTTTTATGCATTTTCAAAGTTGATCCGAAAAATAATTTTTAAGTTTATCAAAGGTCAGTCGACTAGGACTAATATCAATCGACTAGTGACTTATATCAGTTGACTAATTAAGTTATTTTTGTCTGAATGTGACTGTTTTAGCCATTTAAGCTTAATCCTAGGTATGTTAATTACTCTTAATCATTTGATATGTTTAGATAAATATTAAAAGGGAATATTTTTTGGTGAAAATGAATAAGAGAGTTAAAGAATGAGAGAATCAAAAGTTTATAAGAGGTTAAGGTTCTAAGTTAAACTTTTGACCTCATGTTTAGAATTTGAAACTTTATAAAATTTTAGGAATCTTTAATAATATTGTTGGTGTAATAATTAAGGGATAATATATTTTTAGAGGGGATCTTTTTTCAAGATATAAAGAATAATCTATCAAAGGAAGAGAAAGAAGGATAATCATATTTTAATCATACAAATGATCGAAAGGAAGAGATCGAAGAATTTTAGACATTGATAAATGAAGAGTGAAATTGATGTTTGTGGAAAACTTTTTGATGTATGTAAAAGGGGAAGAATGAAAGATTTACTATTTTGGCATAAGAAGCGATAAGTCGGGCAAATAGGTTAACTTAACTTAAGGATATTGTTAAACATAAAAAAGAAGAAGATTGTTAGTACAATCAATCTCTGATCAAAATTGACTAAGTTTAAATTGAACTTTGATTTTGAACCATATGTTTCAATGTTAGTTATATGAATAAAAAATCAAGTAGGTTAAGATTAACTAGATTCTTATATGAAGAAAAATCCAAGTGGGTCACGGTTAACCAAATACTTAGCATTAGATAAAGAAAATTCAAGTGAATCATAGAAGATCGAACACTTGGTGGTTGAAATTTCAACAAGACATCGACAAGTGAAAAGTCTAAGTGGGTCATAAAGGATTGAACATAGGCGATCGGAAGTTCAATATGACATTAACAAGTGAGAAGTCAAAGTGGATCATGATTGATTGGACACTTGACATGAGATGAAAAATCTTAATAAGTCATGAGTGATTGAATGTTAGGCAAGTATGAAAAGTCCTAATAGATCGTGAGAGATCAGATGTTAGGTAAGTGTGAAAGCTCAAACAAGTCAAGAAAAATCATATGTTTGGCATTAGAGAAATTTAAGCAGGTCAAGATTAATTGGATATTATACACAATAGAAAAAGTCTAAATAGATTAGGGAGGATCGAATGTTTGATGTTAGTGAAGTTCTGGCAAGTCAAAGGTGATCCGATGGTAGGCAAGTGAAATTTTGATAAGTTAAGAATGATTGGATGTTGGATGAGAATAATTCTGATAAGTTAAGGTTAACTGAATATTAAGTGAAGCGAGAATTAACTTTGGTTAGGAGTGAAACTGAGATATTAATACATGGATAGGGTATAACAGTCAACTGATAAACTCTAAATAGTACGTTCAAGAGTTTAAGCAAGTTTGTGAGTTTTAGGCATGATCAGTCAACTGCTCAGATTGATCAGTTGACTGATGGCATGTTAAGTTGATTGATGGATATGATCAATCGACTAATATCATTGTAACATAGCATAGAAGGTTTTGAACTCGATTGATAGATTTTATTAGTCGACTAATGACATCACTAGTTGATTGATGGATCTGTGCAGTCGATCAATCTTGAGTTTGAGTCGTTAAGTTGATAGGTCAAATTAACATTCAAATCTATAGTGGAGTAGTCGACTGATAACAGATAACAGTTAATTAATCGATGGAAATTAACTTGACAATAACTTTATAAAAGAGGATTTCATGGAGAGTTAAAGACGTCAATTCTTAGAGACTTTGAATAGGAAGTGTTATTGAATTCTTAACCTTCGAGAGATAACTCTAAAGTAATAAAAAAGTGAACAAAAGAAAGATTTATTTGCAAAGTTATTTTTTTTATTTTTTTTATTCCATTTGTATATTTGTATTCTTAATTGTATTTGTTCGTTAAAAAAAAATTATAAAAGGGTTCTCCACTTCTAAAAGGTGTCCGAGAAAGAGAAAGAACAGTGGTGCATGATCTTACTATGACTCTAGATCATTGAATAGGAATCGATAGTTCTGAACCATATAAATCAATTTGTATTTGTGATATTTTGTATGTGTTTTATGTTTTATTTTTGTTGTATTTATTAACTTATTATAGATAAGTAAGTAATCGATGATCAAATTACAAATACTATTTATCTCATCTAGCGATGTTAAGATCCCAACAATTTTAATAGTCGAGTCAACAATCGCAATTATGATATTAATATTATAAGGATACAAATTTAGAGATATTAGCTAACTGTTCATAACGTATCAATCGACTGGTGTCTCCAATTTGATTTAATTAATTTAACTAATTTCTAAATTTCAAAATCAAAATTGAACTAAATAAATTGAAATAAGCGATTTTTTTTTGAAAATTTAAATTAATCGAATCAAAATTTCAATTTTGATTGATTAATTCAATTTAATTGAATATTTTATTCGCCCCTAGTCATAATACGAAGAATGTATTTTAGAGCTCCGGGACTATGGTACAGCGACAGGACATCAACGTTATAAAACCAAAGTACCAAAGGTCGATCTCTAGCTTCGACGTATTTATGAGAATTTTCTTCCAAATAGGATGATAATCTGTGGATGCTGGACCGTTGGATTGTTCACTACGAGTACTTTTCGATTTATCCAAATGACCGATGGAGATTTTTCGTAAGATCGAATCATCTATTCTAGAATTAATCGGATCAAAAGTCTAAATATCAGTGCCAACTGAAAAAAAGTATTTTAGATCCCAATTACGTTTTGAATAATTTAGGTACGGTCAGTGGCATTAAAAAAAAAAAACCATCAAGCTAATGACACTTTGTCTTGGAAATCAAGCCAGCTGAAAAACCGGTCCATAAGACCAAAACAGGTATTGGTTTGGTGTACGAGAACCATATTCTATTGGGTCGGATTTCAATCATTGCGATAGATCCGAAACTCGTATAATTGTTTTCATTGAACCCGTTAATTAAGCTGACCAGATCCTCCATTCCACGGCATCGGCTCGGTTCGGCTCGTCCACCGGACCAATGCAACACTGCCTGACTTGTTTGGGAGGAGGTGAGGAGAGTGTAAATAATGGAAGGGGGAATGAAAGGGAGGAGAAAGGAGATTTACATCCCAAATTGAGAGGTAAGAAAAGTTCAATTTTTGTGAGAAGGAGAGGTATAGTTCATCTCATTCCCCTCTTTTTTCCCTTCCCTCACTTCTTCCCAAACAAAATAGTTTTTTTTTCTTATTTATCTTTACCCTTCCATTATTTACGACTCCCTCACCTCCTCCCAAACAAGCCCTTAGTATAAAAGGGATGAGCGAAGTGAAGTAGAAGCGAGAGCACAAGCTCTTCGTCCCCGCAGGAAGGACTTAGTGATTAGCGCATGCAGACGTTGCATCATAGGACAACGGGTCAATCCCTCATAAATGCGAGGGTGTCGTCCCTCCATGCGTTGGTTACTAGTCTCAAGGGTCAAAGACCTACCGTGATTTACCTCCCTTACGATGGTCCGAGGACGAACTAGTAGGGGTCGCTAGCTTGTACTCTGATACCACTAAAACTGTCACGCCCCGAGGGTGTCAGTTTGGTACCCTACTCGGTGACAGTATATGAATAAGGAGACCTAAGGACCATATAATACAAGTAACTCAAAAGTTTCCATAAAATGTCTATATTCATGAAAAAAAATAGATTTTTCTACATAAGCTGCAAATGCATCTAGACATAAAATCAATGAAATAACCAAAATACATCGAAGCTAGAAACCAAACCGGGAAGATAGTAGATCGATATCTCTGAGCGACTTTATGTACAGCAAAATCAGTGAAATATCAAAAGAGTGCTCGAGCCTGTAAAACTGGAGGCCAAAGAAAGCAGACATTAGCACAAATTGCTAAACGGGTAATAAGAAAAGATGTGCATGAATTTAATCTTGTTTAAGAGGCCAAAGGAGCTTGTAAATTTTCAATTTATTCTTTCTTTTCTATTTCAAGTCTTTTAATTTGTTCCAAATTCTTATACATACATATATATGTATATATCATCTTTACAAACATTATTAATAATGTGAATATGATAAATCAACTACAATCTGATAGATCAACAATAATCTGATAAATCAACTAAATAGTGAATAACTGGAGCCAATATCATCAGAGTGTATATAACGTCATCTGACGTATGGGCTAAAAGCCCTATCACCAGTGGAATGCAACAAGAAATAACAATAAGACACCGAAGCGCAAGCAAAATCTGACCGCACACAACTCATGCTACCACTACTCAAGTGGGGGTCAGATACTCTGGTATAAAGCTAGACTCAGATTTTTCACTTTTAGTATTTCTCTTTCATTTCTTTAATTATTCAACTTTAATTCAGTTATCATACCTGTTCAACTATATGTGTCCATCTTAGGATAAATCTGAATGATTAACTTAATTCAAGTTATTTAATCACCAACATAAGATTTATATTTACATGTGTATCATTAAAAGGTA
Source organism: Wurfbainia villosa (assembly GCA_025175895.1). Classification (NCBI taxonomy): domain Eukaryota; kingdom Viridiplantae; phylum Streptophyta; class Magnoliopsida; order Zingiberales; family Zingiberaceae; genus Wurfbainia; species Wurfbainia villosa. The sequence goes on from JAKLTH010000147.1 coordinate 3,857,490, forward strand.
CAAATATCAACAGATGAAATAATCATGAGTAAAGAAGGTCAAGCAATATAAACAGACCAGTATCAACGGAAGAGTAGGTCAGAGTATCTATTTAAATTTTTAAAACAACCAATCACATGTTCACCCCATATAAAATTCGCATATGAACAGGAAGTAATATCAATTATTTACCTTTTATCATTTTAATTATTTATTACCCATTTCGCTATTTTTAAATATCATTTTTATTCCTAATTTTGAAAACAATTATACAAATATAAATAAATTAATTATCTCATTTATTCATGCACAAGGAACATAAAGAGTCCAAGGATCGAATGTACCCGCCTTTATATACAACAAAAGCTACGAATCTCAGTCGATCACCGAGCTCCACTCGAACTAGTATCTACAAAATAATATACACAACTTAGAAACTCAAAATAATATCGTAAAATGATAACAACACAAGATTATAATAATTGACAAACATCCTTACTCGACTAATCGAATCATATTATATCGATATTTTTCCATTTTCGCTACGAGACTTACTACAATCGACTAATAACTCCTATTTAACTAATCTAGTCATACTTAATAAATCAAAACACAGAATGCTTGAGTATTGCTAAGGAAAGAAGGCTTATCATCACCAACGAACTGTGATGGCTAGGGCTACTGTTGTTGTTGTTGCAAGGAGAAGAAAGGAAGAGAGAACTCTTACCCTCTTTATAGGTGGTCTCAGCGTGCTTCGATAAGCCTCTACTAGCTTCGATGAGCTCATTGACTGCTGTAGCAATGCAAGGAGAGCAATGAACAGGGGAAACAAGGCTGCTGTTGGTGGAATGAAGAAGAAGACAGCAGCTGGGAAAACATGGAAAAGAAGAGGAAGAAGAAAACCTCATCCTCGACATCGCTTCGTCACGATAAAATCCAGCGTCAGCGATAGGGAAAAGCTGTTACGTTTGGGAAGTAAAATCCTAGAAGAAGGATTGTTACTCCTCGCTACACTTGAGAAGAGGAGCTGGGCAGCTGGAAAATAGCGAGAGAAGAGAAGAAGAAAAGACAAGGGGCTGTAGGTTGAAGGTGGGTTGTGCTTGCACGAAGAGGAGAGATGAAGAAAAGGAGAGGAAGAAGCGCATGCAAGGGATGAGAGGGGAATGGCTGCCTCGTGGGAAATTAAAGGAAGAGAGAGAAAATGTTTTGTTTTATTTTATTTTCAAATTTAACATCTTTTCCCCCTAAAAGAAATTTGGTCCCCAAATTTAAAAATTAAGGGATATTCATACCTGAGAAAAACATGTGATGATATCTACTACGCATTTCATCCTCACGTTCCCAGGTCGCTTCTTGGTCAGAATGGTGCTGCCATCCAATTTTCACAAGATTGATGCTTTTGTTCCGTAATCGATGTTCCTTGCGATCCAGAATACGAACAGGAAATTCTTCGTATGACATGTCAGGTTGCAAAGGAATAGAAATATCCTTCAGAACATGAGTCGGATCTGGAACATACTTCCGCAACATAAATACATGGAAGACGTTATGCACTCCGGCTAAGGCTGGGGGTAGAGCAAGTCGATATGCAACTGCACCAATCCGCTCTAGGATCTCAAAAGGTCCGATGTATCTAGGAGCTAACTTTCCTTTCAAGCCAAATCTTTTAACTCCTTTAATAGGTGAAACACGAAGAAATACGTGATCACCTACTGTGAATTTCAGCAATCTCCGCCTACGATCTGCATAACTTTTCTGTTGACTCTGAGCAGTCAGCAGTCTCTGTCTAATAATGTGTACTAGCTCAGCATCTTGCTAAATACTCTGTGGGCCTAAGAGTTGTCGTTCACCAACTTCATCCCATAAGATAGGAGATCTACATGCTCTGTCATAAAGTGCCTCAAAAGGTGTCATCTGAATAGCAGAGTGGTAACTGTTATTGTAAACAAATTCTACTAAATGTAGATGATCTTCCCAGCTACCGCCAAAATCTAAAACACAAGCACGCAAAAGATCCTCCAGAGTCTGGATAGTACGCTCTGACTGTCCATTAGTCTGAGGATGAAAAGTAGTGCTAAAATATAATTCGGTACCCAACGCTTTCTGAAAACTCTGCCAGAATCTCGAAGTAAAGCGTGAGTCTCGATCAGAAATAATACTGAGAGGAATACCATAGAGTTTAGTGATCTCTTTGCAATATAACTCAGCTAAGCGATCCAAAGAATCCTTTTTTCGGATCGGAAGAAAATGAGCGGATTTGGTCAATCAATCAACGACAACCCAAATCGAATCATGTCCCTTCTGAGTCCTTGGTAATCTTGTGATGAAATCCATAGTAATATGCTCCCATTTCCATTCTGGCATTGCGATCTTCTGTAGTAACCCGGTTGGTCTCTGATGTTCTGCCTTAATTTACTGGCAAACCAAACATCGAGCTACAAAATCTGCAATATCTCTTTTCATTCCTTTCCACCGATAAGATCATTTCAAATCTTGATACATTCGAGTGCCACCAGAATGTACTACAAATTTTGATCGATGTGCTTCTTGAAGGAGATCTTCCTTAACAGGATGTACCTCAGGGACGCACAACCTGCCTCAGAATCGAACTGATCCATTCACATCTTGAGAAAATTCTGGCTTCGGACCTACTTCTAATTCACTGGCTATACTTTTGAGATACTGATCCGTCATTTGACTTTCTTTGATTCGCTCAACTAATGGAGATTGTGCAATCAAGGAGACCAATATACCAAGTTGTGTCTGCCCTATTTCAGATAAATCCAATTTTGAAAATTGTCTAACTATCTCAGTAACTGCCACCCAAAAACATGTCAATACACCTCTGGACTTTCTACTTAAGGCATCTGCTACAACATTAGCTTTCCCAGGGTGATAGTTGATAGTACAGTCATAGTCCTTCAGAAATTCCATCCATCTTCTCTGTCTAATATTTAACTCCTTTTGTGTGAAGAGATACTTCAAACTCTTATAATCAGTGAATATCTCAAAAGTAACACTGTACAAATAATGTATCCAGATCTTCAGAACGAAAATAATGGCTGCTCACTCCAGATCATGAACGGGATAATTCTTCTCGTGATCTTTCAATTGTCGAGAAGCATAAGCTACCACTCGATCATACTGCATCAAAACTGCTCCTAATCCTTGAAGAGATGCATCCGTATACAATACAAATCCATCATCTCCGGAGGAAATAATTAAAATCGGAGCACTCACCAATCTTTGCTTAAGTTCCTGAAAGCTTGCTTCACAAGCATCAGACCAAATAAACTTGACTCCTTTTCTAGTCAACTGAGTTAAGGGTGCAGCAATGCTAGAAAATCTTTCTACAAATCTCCGATAATAGCTGGCCAGTCCAAGGAAACTACGGATTTCTTGTACGGATTTTGGTGGTTCCCATCTGACCACCGCTTCAATCTTTTGAGGATCTATTGAAATCTCATTATTAGAGACTGTATGCCCTAGAAATCCCACAGAAGTAAGTCAGAAAGAACATTTACTGAACTTTGCATATAGGCATTCCTTCCGCAACACTTCCGAAACCATTCGGAGATGATGTTCATGCTCTTCTTCTGATCGAGAATACACCAAAATATCATCAATAAAAATAATTACAAATCGGTCCAAATATTCCAAAAATATCCTTAAAAGTTGCAGGAGCATTGGTGAGTCCAAATGTCATTACCAAAAACTCATAATGTCCATATCTAGTACGAAAGACAGTCTTCTGAATATCTGTATCTCGAACCCGTAGTTGGTGATAGTCTGATCTCAGATCAATCTTCGAGTATACACAAGTGCCTCTAAGTTGATCAAATAAATCATCTATTCTGAGAAGAGGATACTTGTTCTTGATAGTCATAGAATTTAACTGCTTATAATCCATGCAAAGCCTTAATAATTCATCCTTCTTCTTTATGAATAAAACTGGAGCGCCCCAAGGAGAAACACTAGGATGGATTAAACTCTTGTCTAGTAATTCTTGGAGTTGAACTTTTAATTCCTCCAGCTCCTTAGGTGTCATACGATATGGTGTTTTTGATATTGGGCCCGTGTCAGGGAGTAACTCGATAGCAAACTCAACTTGTCGTTGAGGTGGTAAACCAGGGAGTTCTTCAAGAAATACATCCAGATACTCTCGAATTATGTGGACATCAGAAGGGCGTGCTAGACTATCCACATCAGAACTTATCAAAGATAGGAGATATCCCTCACATCCTCGCACTAACAACTGTTGAACTTGGAGAGCTGAAATGATAGATATTCCTCGTTCGCTTATCCCTACAAATTTCCATGATGGCTGCTCTGAGAGTTTGAAAGTTACCATCTTAGCTCGATAATCGACGGTGGCATGATGCTCTGACAATCAATCAATTCAGAGAATAATATCAAATTCAAGCATCTATAATACATGCAGATCTACTGTAAGGACATGACTATCAAAATTCAAGGGATAATTTTTAACCTCTTGACTTGACATCAACATTCTACCTGATGGTGTCATTATTGTTAACCCATATGAGCGAAGAGTTGAACACCTACCAATTTTCACTACGAATTCAGGAGAAATAAAAAAATATGAATTACCAGTATCTATTAATATTTCAGCAGAAATATTATAAACTAAAATGATACCTCGAATAATTAATCTTCCAACTCGCTATGTCTCCTTACGAGTCAAAGCATACACGTATTCTGTCTCAAAACTTAAATATTGACCCTCTTCGATAGAAGATGACTTTAATCATGTGACTGTGCTGAGGACTGAGACAGGATCCATCAACAGAGAGCACAAGCTCTTCCACGTCGAAAACCTTGCCGCTTCGTCTTCTGCTTCCTCTGGATTAATTTGCTTCTCCAGCTGTCATCGAAGCAGGAACTCATCCTCCGTTAGCTTCCTTCTTCGCTGCGGTTTCCTTCCGACGGCATGCTTCGGTCCGTGCTTCGCAGGTTCACCATTCGCCCAGCGGTAGCCGTCTCGGATCCGATTCCTTTACGCGATCGGTGAGGGTCGATTATGGATCTATGGTAACTGTAGCTGATTCCATTTGCCTGTCATGCTTATTTTGTATCGTGTGATTTCTACATCATTGAATGGTCTTTTTTGCTGCTAATTTTCTCTTGTTTTCATTTCTCTCTTTTATATTGCTCGTAGTATCCGTCTTTTTTTTGCAGTCTGAATATTCGGTTTACTAACCCATGTTTGCGCATGATTTACGGAAGTTTTTTATTGTAAATTTTGGGATTTCAACTCTTAGTGAATCAACTGCTGATTTGGATGTTATTGACGGTTATTCTATTTTTTATTAAATAAAAGGAGGATATGAAATTTCTCCAATTCTTAAATTTTTGGTGTATTATATCGAAAGGTTTAGGAATGTATTGGTAAGGGTGTATGAAGTTCGGAGTAGTTGGCATGGTATTGGGTTCAAATCCCACCTTCGTCATTCACGTGGGTTCATTCCTTTCTGTTCTAAAAAAATGAAATTTCTGAAAGCATTTGGCCTTTGTCTAATTCATAACTAGCAAATATTCTTACTATTTCATGCTCTGGTTGAATGCATGTTCCTAATATATTCTCTCCCACTTTCTCTTTATATATATGGGCTTAGTAATGCTTTGGAGTTGATGAATAGTGATTGTCAAATTAATTTTGTGAAGGAAAATGATGATTCTCAGATTATTTATTTATTGCAAAGAAATCAAGATTAGAAGTATACATGAATATGGTTTTGTTTGAAAAAGATCTGAAAAGAGAATTCTTCTAGCTGGATTGTGGAGAACTAGGAAAATGGATGACTGCAATAATGGTGAGATGGTTCCAGAGATGTGCACTTCTGTTGTACATGACTGAACCATGACTGTCATTCTATGCACTCTTGATTCTCATGTGTGTGGGATACATAGCTTGAAAGTTTATTGATAGTTAACATAGCCATCACGACATAGTGCAAACAAAGTTACTGGATTTGCACAGACCATGGTGCTTCATGCAACTAAGAATATAGCCATAGGAATTAAGAGACTGCAAATTTTCAGAGGTTCAAAATCAAAAAGTGGGAAGTGAGAAGGATAAATCGGTGCTGACTTGTGCAACTTTTGAAAGTCTAGTATCAGTTATTTTTATGCTGTATAAGCATGTCAGACTACCATTTAATAGCTTCTGTATAGATGTTCCTATCAGAGAAAAAGCTGTGCTAGAACTAGCATTGCATCTTATCTACAAGCTTGTAATGCATTGCATGTCAAATGTTTAAGACCAGGAGAAAAATATGTTTTTCTTTGCATCATTATTTACTGTTATAGACAATTTTCTTGTACTAATTAATATCTCTAGCTAGGAATTTATTTGTGTTTAATTTCCTTAGGAACATCATGTGCATTTATATTTGTATGTTTCATTACAACTTTGAAAATTCTAATTTTACATTTTTGCTGTAGGATTTGTCATTCTTGTAGCTTTCAATCTCGCTGTTACAGTACTAGATCAAAGCACAGTGACCAGAATATAGAATAACGGGTAGAAGATAATGAGCACTTGGCTTCTCAGTCACGAAGCACTTATATTATTGTGTGGGGACAGAAAATATCAATTTGTTCATTATGATTGTGATCGAATATATCTATTGCCCAAACCTTTCTTTTGAAATTTCTTTAATGGATTAATTACTCATGACTGAATTTCTTGTATTGGTTTTTCACAGACTGCTGCTGTTTTATTTATTGTTGGTACAGGCCTATATGTTCATCATAATGATGAAAAGTGAGCAATTTTAAAAGGTATTGTCTAGAATATTCTCTGAAAAATATTTATTGCTTGTAACAGTTAATTGTGCCTACTTTCTTTTTTTGAATTGGTGAACCAATTGATATGAAGTTGATTCATTTAAATACGTATTGACCCTGAGACTCTTCTTGAACAATCTGTCAAGAATTCATCACTCAGAGACCTCAACACAAATATATATCAGAAAGTGCAGAACCAGCAGCATTTCTATTCTAATTCTTGTCATTAGCAAAACAGACAGGATGTTTCGTACTAGTAAATAGTCATATAAGCTGGACATGAACTGTATCAAGTTGGATGATTATTTTAACCAATCAAAAATGTTTGAAAATATGCCTTGAAAACTTCTATTGTAGCAAGTACTAACTTGTGTTACATGAAGTTGTACGGGAGATGAAGAGTGAGGACTTGAATACTAAAAGGTATTAGTTATGATAGAGGGATAGTTAGAACCCCCTCACTGATCCAAGTGTAGGATCGAAGATTCCGAGAGAGAGGATGAATCTCAGATATAATTTTTTTTAATTAATTTAAAAAAAAATCTTTATATTTTAAAAACAAAGTTAAATGCGACTGAAATAGATAAGACAAAACACACAAGCTTTTTACTTAGTTTGCAATCCGAGCTGGATTACTACTCCAAGGTCCATAACCCTTCCTAGGGCTACCTCGTCGAGCAATTACTAAGATCCCTCCGATTCGAGAACTCTCAACTTCGAAGGATTTCGTTTTTATAAAATGTGAAGGTAAGGTAACACACTACATTCCCTCTAAATTATAAGTACAATAAAGCGAAATACAATGAAATAAATTTATACCGACACTTGATTTGAAGACAAGGCTCGTAGTGTCGGAGTGTCAAAGTATCGGTGCGATGGAGTTCTTTTGGACAACAAATCTCGGCGAAGCACACAAGAAGCGAGTGAATGAGTAGTAGTTAATCTCTTTTCGGAGTTGTATCACCATTTCTTTTATATGCCTTTTCTAGGTGCCTAACCACATCCTAGTCACCTCTACATTGGCCTCTTGAAACGACAACTCAGCCTTCCCAAGCGCTTGGACCTGGTCAAGGAGCCTCCAAGTCATCCTTATCCACGCTGATGCAATTCTGAAATTTTCCTATTCCAGTCGACTGGACATGGTCCAGTCGCTTGGAGTACTTGTCATTTCGGACATACGATCTCCAACGATCGCCAGCTCGCTGCCAACTTGGCATCCTAGTCGCTTGGACATGGTCCAGTCGAATGGACCTTGAGGCGGTTGGATCCTGTCTAGTCGCTTGGAGATTTACAACACAAAGTTAACATAAGCATAATATAACATGTATTGGCAGTAGTAATGCCGTCTGATCTCGACTTTAGAGTCCAACTTTGACTCTCCATCGAATCAATGCCTTCCTTTGTCCTCAATTGAGGACTCGGTCTCATCTCTCCACTTGAGAGCTTACCTGTCAAACTTCTGGTCTTCCCGACCTGTTTAGACTTACACTGCTTGATGTCTGATCTTGACCCACCAGGACTTCCTGTTAGTTATCGGTTATGCTGACCCAGTTGATCTTTCTATCAGTGTCCGGTCCACTCGATCCATTTGGACTTCCTATCTAATGTTTGGTCCTCCTAATCTGTTAAGCCTTTTGCCTAGTATCCGATTAGTCTGATCTACTAAGACTTCCCTATTAAGCCTGCACACTTAACACATATATCAAATCACAAGCATATTCTAACTTTAAACTTTGATTCATACATCAAAATACAAGAGTGATGTTCCCTGTACCAACGCTGAGAATAATTATAATTTATAGTGAGGAAAGATAGCAAATGACTAAAACATTTTACCTACAAAGAAAAGAAAACTTTTTACCATTGCTTTGACCAGTGAGATTGTCCTGAACAGAACAAAAATGGCTGGAGATACGCTCACAGTCAATCCCAAAGAATGGAGCATTACATCTTGCTTAAAAATGCTTGCTAGGAACTCATTGAAATACATAAAGCTAGGACTTTTAGAGAATAAGGAGCCTGCATATTATTTTGTTATGTTAATTTTTTTTCCCATTGTCTCGTATACTCTATTAAAATTTACTGTTTGCATATCTTTTCCTTCGTAGCAAAAGGCGATTCGTTCGCCTCCAACATCCTCGTCAATCGATCTCACAGTCAACACAGATTAAGTAAATCATGGAGGGACTATGTCTCTTGAGTCGTTGACCAAAGCAGCGGAGGATTTCTGAATTCGAGTGAGGATTTTAAATCTCATGTCGAGATTCGACTCTTACCTATTGCAGTAGCTTCTTTACTGCTCTAATCAACAGTCCGTCCTGTGGGGACTAAAGTATCCTTTCCTAGTTCAGAACAAAGTATTAGTTACGAGATAAATAATAACCACAGACCAGCTACGGAGGACCGTTCAAGCTGTTTGATACTGAAAATAACACTGTAACTGAGTCAACCTTCTGTGGGAATTGGATACTCATGTACTTTGGTTACACTTCATCACCTGATGCTGATCCAAGAGAAGTTAAAAAGATGGCCGACGTTACGAAAATACTAGGTGATATTTTCTAGCAGATCTTTTGGGTTAACTTTCAAAACAATTTAAAACTAATATCTGCGATTGCAATTCATGATTGGTTTTAGCTTTAAGATAACTTCATTATAGGTTTAACTTTGGCAGAATGTTGTATGTCGCCATGCAGGTTTGCTTATTTGTCACTGTGTTGGTCTTCTTTACGCTGCAAATAAACACAATGCTATATCTAAATGGTTGTTTGTTTCCTTTTTTTTCTTGGACTATATAGACACATAAGTGGTATCTTTACAGTATATGGTAGAAGAATACATGACAATTGAAGGGAACTAAACGATAGCACATGATAATTGGTAATGCAATTGGACTTCAGCAAGCATTTGATTTTTATTATCTAAAATAGCATCGTTTTCTTAAGATGCTATTCCTCTCAAAAGAAAGGCTAACAAGTTTATCTATGTTTGTTTGACTTACCATATGGCTCAGTTCCTTTTCTCACTGATAGTTTAGCCGTTTTGTTTCTGTGCTTAGCTCTCACTTCTTTTTGTGCTCCCCAGAATTTGATCCCAGGATCAGAGGACTAACAGGTCCTGTATCTGCTGTAAGGCAGACTGCGCAAGACTCCTTTATATAGTACAAGAAGGTCGAGAAGTCTCCACGGGGATGGTATGGTGGCTAAGACACGACGGAATTTACGGATAAGACAAGGATAAATTCTAGAGAAGGTCTAAAGCTTTTTCTTGGAATCAGATGACCTCCACGTGTCTTAATCATCACGTAAAGGCTCATAAAATCTTCTGTGATATATCTCTTTCACAATGACCTGTTGGAAATTTGACGCCGCTAGAGGGGGGGGGGTGAATAGTGTTTGACCGTACGTAGATAGAATTCGTTCGCGTTGCTTGTCTACAATCTTGTTAGTACACAGCGGAATAAACAATAACAAATACAAACACAAGATACGATCACAACACGCACGATATAACGTGGTTCGGAACCGTAACGGTTCTTACTCCACGGATTGGGTTCGTACGAACCCTAGCGATGTCACAAACACCACTAAGCAATAAAACTCCTTCTTGACAACAAGTCAGAGGTGGAGAAACCTCGTACAATGAATTACAACAAGTAATACAAAGTAAACAAGCAAATACAAGTGAAAAATGCAAAGAACACTTTACAAACTAGGGTTTTGAGCGCTTGCTTGTCGGTTGTTTGGATGAGCTTGAAGGACCCTGAAATGCACTTGCAAATCGCCTTCAAATCGCCTCACCAAAGCCCCCAAAGAATTGATGCTTGAGCCTTCCACGAACAGCTGCTTTTATCCTCCATCGGGCTGGATTTCCGCCTAGCAGTCGACTGCCATAAGTCCCCAGTCGGCTGCCAGCACTGTAGCTGTGAGACAACGGCTCAATCCACGTTGGACAAGTTCCAACGGGACTCTTGGCTGACGCCAACATTAGCCGATCGCCAACGCTTAGTCGATTAGCGGTCGGCTATATGGCCGCTCTGCGCTCGACACGAACTTAGCTGATCGTCGACCCTTAGCGATCGTCAGACATCACGATCGCCCAATGAGCAGTCGACTGCCAGAGCAATTCCAGCTCTAAATTGGCAGTCGAACTCAAGTCGACTCACGGCAGTCGAACCGGCCATATTGCCAGTCGACTGCCAACCTCAAACATGAGGTTTTAACCCAAGTATGGTGCCCCCATACTTGCTAGACCACCCTTAGCCTAGACCTAAGCCTTCTAGCCACCTACATCAGCCTCACGCCTCTCGGATCCCTCCAAGTCATCCATGACTTGTTCATCCATCGCGCTAGCCTTCAGGTGCTTCCATCGGCTATGTCATGCTAACGGTGTCTACACCGCCAAGGCACAGTGGACTTACGCCGCCAAGACTCCGCTTGGACTTTACGCCGCCAACCATTGGACTTATGCTGCCAAGACTCCCGCTTGGACTTTACGCAGCCAATATCAAACCCCTTGGACTTCTCATGCCAAGACTCAAGCTTGGACTTTCCCCTGCCAACCCATGTTGGACTTTTACATTGCCAAGACCCATGCTTGGACTTTTCCCTTGCCAACCCATGTTGGACTTCTCAAATGCCAAGACCATGCTTGGACTTTCTTAGACCGACCATGTTGGACTTTTATGTAAGTGTCCCACTTGGACTTTTCATCTCAAGTACTCAAGACTTGGACTTTACCAAATGCCAAGTGTTCCACTTGGACTTTCCGACTTGGACTTTCCCACAATTACATTGTCATATGTTTTTAATCGAAACATCAAAACATCACTCGAGTCAAACTCGAGTCACGGTGTCGTGACACAGGTATTGCACCAACAATCTCCCCCTTTTGATGTTTGACAAAACCAAACAAATCATTTGAGTTAGACCACTAACTCGAATCCCTTATCAATTATCCCAAATTGGTAAACACTCTCGAATGTTCTCCCCCAGACATTCTCCCCTTTTTGACTAACATCAAAGGTTTTCTCTCAAGGAGGTCGATGTCTCATGTCCCGATGAGATCTTACAATCTCCCCTTGATCCAAAATAAATACCTAGGATGCCTACCATCTTCCTAGTGATAATTCACATATCACTCAAGAGAGGCAATCCTATACTCTCTCCCAATTTCCAAATTGGGTATCAAAACCATCAATTTTCCCAATTGATGATACTCTCCCAAATAACTTCTCCTCTTGAGGAGAAAAACACATCCATCATCCCAAGATGGATACCTCCCCCTAAAGGCTTGCTCCCCCTTGACCATTGCACCAACAATGTCCTTGGGAAGCCCCTAAGCCAATAAGAACTCTAAACCATCAAAATTAAGGTTCTAAGTTCAACATAGAACTTTCACTCACCCTAAATTTGATACTTTGACCTAACACGGCTCTAATCCATATCCGATGGATTTTCACCCTTTATAATGCTTCCTAAAGCATATCCTAGGGATTAGGAGTGATTAGGAACCTTTTCCATAGCTGAACACGGGCTAAACAAACCTTGTTAACGAAATCGACTGACAAGTCGACTCAACGATGTCGATCATTGCCACTCCATCATCGATCATTACGAGGCGATCGATAATCTTAAATCTCGATTTTTTATCGAAAATGAATTTTGAAATTCATAAATAATTATCGTAATTGAAAAATCGTGAAAATTCATACGTATAATACTTATGTCACACAATGGGTGAAAAATATTTGAAAATTATTTTACCCATAAAATAGTGAGTTTGATACAAAACTCAAAACCATTGAAATTTTCAATGTTTTGGCCCTATTTTGTATCAACTCTATCAATGGTGATTGCTATCAAAAGATAGACTTCACCAAGGTTTTTCAAAATGATTTTAAAATGTTTTCAAAACCTTATTTTGGATCATATTCCTTGGGCTCTATGTACATGACTTGTACACATGCTCTCCCAATGATCCACAAATGAAACAGGATGAGTTTTAGTTCATCTAGATGCAAAAACTATGCACCTTGAACTCAACTCATATCCTAGCATCTCACATGTATCTAAGGTGTATAAATACACATACATGTCAATTGAATGTGAGATGTGAGTTTTGTTCATCCTAATCTAGGGTTTCATGCATTCTTTAAGGCAACCCTACTTGATTCCCTTATAAATGAGACTTCAAGTCATGCCATAGTTCTTAATTCAATTTCAACCAAATTGTCTTAAATGCATGAATGATTATGACATTAGAAATGATATAAATAAGCATATGCTCATAATCATGATGTCATGACATATGATATAAAACTAAGCATACATGACATTAACCTAAAACCTAAGCATACTCATGACATATAAAATCATAAAAATAGGCATGATGTCATGACATGACATATGACAATTAAGGCATGACAAATAAAATATATAGGTATAGTAATACCTAAATTTTAATATTAATTGTCATTTGATATAATTAGATATATTTGTCATATTATCATAATCTCCCTAGTGTGCCAAAAATCAAAAAATGACACACTAACTTCTAAACCTAAATTGTGCCAATTTAATTGATTTTTCTTAATTTCAAAAGTGCATTGACACATCCTAAAATCTTTTAGGATATTGATTCAAATCTATTTCCAAGGTAACCATAACCTTGAAAATATCCTAAAGTGCCACCTTTACCATGGTTGAGTTAACTACCCATCCAATCAAGGTTGACATACCCTAAACCCATCTTAGCATGAATCAATCACGCTCTTAGGAACCCAAAACCGATTTGAGCTCCTAGGGTTAATTAGGTATTCCTTAGGGATAACCTCCCTAGATACCTTCCTAATGACCCTCCTAGGCTTGTTGGCCTTGGTCATTTGGGTCTTACCTAGGTTGACTCTAGGGGTAACTCCCCTTGCAACCTTCTTAGTGGCCACCCTAGGTTTCTTTGAAACCCTAGCCACTAGGCACACCCTTTGGTCAATTCTAGGGATGACTTCCCTATTGACCTTGGTCTTCCTAGACCTAGTTTGTGTTCCATAGTCAAATGGAACACTATGATAAGCCACTTTAGGCTTAGGTTTGTGACCCAAACCTTGCTTGCCCTTGGTTGGCTTTTGACTCTTAGGTCCTAGGTGTTGACTTTGACTTTTGGACCCTTGATTTTGACCACTAGACCCTTTAAATTGATTTTGTATGTTCCTAAGGGTCTTCTCAAGTTTTTCAAGCCTTGACCTCAAGGCTTGGTTTTCAACCTCTAATTGCCCAATTGATTTTTGATTAAGTTTTTGGGCATTATCATTTTCTCTAGGCATATGCCTACCCTTCTTAGGGTTAATGCCTAAGTGGTTTTCTATTTTCCTAATGCTTTTCTTAGGAAGAGTTTTTATAGGGACATTAGTCCCAAATTTCTCCTTTCTTGAAAAATTTACCCTCTTGGCTCATAAGCAAAATTCCTTACTTCTAGCATGCTCTTTATGATAAATAGCAAGACTATTAAAATTATTCCTAGCATGATTTTGACTATAAGAATTAGAAAGAACATTATTAAAATATACCTTAGAGTTAGCCTTAGCTCCCCCTACTTGTAATGCTCCTCCTTGCCCCTTCTTCTTCCCCCTAGGGCATTGACTCCGATAATGCCCCTTTGAATTGCACTTGAAGCATATGATGTGCTCCTTGCTCTTTTGACTTGGGGCATCGGCATCCTTGACTTTTGGTGCCGGTGGAGCTTTCCTAACCTTCTTTGGGCACTTGCTCTTATAGTGCCCGGTTTCCCTACACTCAAAACATATTATATGCATTTTATTATTAACATATATGTTTGAGTTACCTAGTTCGGTGGTGAGGATCTCTTGAGCTCGTTCTTTCTCTTGACCGGATGTAGATATTACTTCTTGTTGCTCCGGTGTTGAGGATGTCTAATCTCCTCAATCCTAGAAGTGGATACTTCTTCCACTTCTTCTTTCTCTGATCCGGAGATTGACTCCTCACTTCCTTGTGAGAATGATGAATTAGCCTCTTCGGTCTCTTCCTTTTGGACCGATTGTGAGCCTTCATGATATTTTGCCACTTGACTCCAAAACTCTTTGGCATCCTTGTACTCACCTAGCTCACACATAATTTTATTAGGAATCAAATCAACCAAGAATTTAATTACCTTTGTATTCTTTTCGAACTCTTGGATTTGTTCCTCGGTCCACTTCTTCATCTTGAGAATTCCTCCCTTGGGCCCTTTTGGATATTGAAATCCCTCCATCAAAATGCCCCACTCTTCAAAGTCCTTCATCATCAAGAATTCTTCAATCCTCACCTTCCATTGATTGAATCCTTCTTGTTCATAGAAGGTATAAGGGATAGGTGTATTGATACCCCATCCAAGCTTGTCTTGGAATTCCATCTTCACTCTCTAGCGTCTTGCTCCCGGTTGTTAATCCGTTGAAGATCCACCAGACTCTGATACCACTTGTTGGAAATTTGACGCCGCTAGAGGGGGGTGAATAGCGTTTGACCGTACGTAGATGGAATTCGTTCGCGTTGCTTGTCTACAATCTTGTTAGTACGCAGCGGAATAAACAATAACAAATACAAACACAAGATACGATCACAACACACACGATATAACGTGGTTCGGAACCGTAACGGTTCCTACTCTACGGATTGGGTTCGTACGAACCCTAGCGATGCCACAAACACCACTAAGCAATAAAGCTCCTTCTCGACAACAAGTCGGAGGTGGAGAAACCTCGTACAATGAATTACAACAAGTAATACAAAGTAAACAAGCAAATACAAGTGAAAAATGTAAAGAACACTTTACAAACTAGGGTTTTGAGTGCTTGCTTGTCGGTTGCTTGGATGAGCTTGAAGGACCCTGAAATGCACCTGCAAATCGCCTTCAAATCGCCTCACCAAAGCCCCCAAAGAACTGATGCTTGAGCCTTCCACGAACAGCTGCTTTTATCCTCCATCGCCGATTTCCGCTAGCAATCGTCATAAGTCCTCATCGATCGCAAGATCGTATGTGAGACAACGGCTCAATCCACGTTGGACAAGTTCCAGCCGGACTCTTGCAGCGCCGATCGCTAACATTGCGCCGATCGCCAACGCATCCGTAGTCGATTGGCGATCGGCATCGATAGCCGCCGTGCTATCGACATTATAACTTAGCGCCGATCGACTCTTGGCGGTCGATCGTCAGAGACATCAGAGGTTTTAACCCAAGTATGGTGCCCCCATACTTGCTAGACCACCCGTAGCCTAGACCTAAGCCTTTTAGCCACCTACATCAGCCTCACGCCTCTCGGATCCCTCCAAGTCATCCATGACTTGTTCATCCATCGCGCTAGCCTCTAGGTGCTTCCGTCGGCTGTGTCATGCTAACGGTGTCTACACCGCCAAGACACATTGGACTTACGCCGCCAAGACTCCGCTTGGACTTTACGCCGCCAACCATTGGACTTATGCTGCCAAGACTCTCGCTTGGACTTTACGCAGCCAATATCAAACCCCTTGGACTTCTCATGCCAAGACTCAAACTTGGACTTTCCCTTGCCAACCCATGTTGGAGTTTTACATTGCCAAGATCAATACTTGGACTTTTCCCTTGCCAACCCATGTTGGACTTCTCAAATGCCAAGACCATGATTGGACTTTCCCTTGCCAACCCATGTTGGACTTTTATGTGCCAAGTGTCTCACTTGGACTTTTCATGTCAAGTACTCAAGACTTGGACTTTACCAAATGCCAAGTGTTCCACTTGGACTTTCCATGCCAAGTACACAAGACTTGGACTTTCCCATGACAATTACATTGTCATATGTTTTTGTCGAAACATCAAAACATCACTCGAGTCAAACTCGAGTCCTAGTCAATCGTGACCTGGGCCAATTGCACCAACATGACTATGAAACAGATTGATGAGGACCACTAAATTGATGAATTTCAACCTTTGCGGAAGAAGGTCGACGGAGAAGGCCAAGAGTATCTTGTTGAATCATCCGACAATATGTAATGTTATAAAGCTGATTTTGCTTAAAGCTAAACTTGCAGTGATGACATGACTTTGCAATTCAGGTACGTACCTACCTACTAAGATTCAAATATGGAGATGGTTAGATTCTTTGGAGCAGAATATGATCCACAACAATTAGCTGAGGCCAAAATGATGGAGGTAAACATGTGTTCAATATGAACAAACAGCTATTTTTTCTAAGTACCTTTGAGCTCCATTCAGTGTGTTTATCCCAGAAAGTATGATTAAATTTAAATTGCATTGATAGGGAGGCCAAATCAGATTAGGACCAAGTCTGGTTAGAGTGTTCATCAGATTCATGTTGGAATTATATGTTTCTTTTATTTGGGAGAGAGGAAAAGTTTAGTTATTTTATTTGGAAGAAAAGGGATGAAAAATGAAAATTAAATATATAAAGTTATAAAAATATCTTTACCTTTTAAATCAAATATTAATGTTATTTTTTTATATTAATATTTATTTTACAGTGAAACTAATAAATAGTTAGATTACATACTATATGATCATTCTTTGTGAGACAATGGTCTATCTCGTATGTAGCTGTTTGTACGATGACTTCACATGCAATCGTCTGAGAGTTAGTCGCATGCAAAACGATTGTTCATTGAGTCAGTAGTCATCTCGCATGCGATTGTTCCTCGTTATCTTATCAATCGACTCTAATTGTTTTCTTATCGACATTGAACAAAGAAAAAAAAATTGATGAGACTAGAAAAGAAACGGAAAGTTAGATGTGTTTACGGAGAAATTGAAAAAATTTAGGTTAAAAAATGAAATTATTTAATATATTTGAAAATTAATATATTAAAATATGAATAAAATTAAAATAAAAAAAAATAATTTTTTTTATCTTTCTTATTTTTTAAAATTAGAGTGTGAGAAAATTTATCACTCTGCTTTTCAAGCCAGATTCAAAATTTTTTTTCTTTTATTTATCCTTATCCTACTAGAGAGTTTTTGACCCCCACCGCTCCCCATAATAACCATTAACGTTAAATTATGGAGTCAAATTAAGTGAATTTAGAAAATTTTAATTTTATCATAATTTTAACGTTAACAATGTCGTTTAATCATTAACATTGTTAAATTACTCGAGGGAATTAGATGTGCTAATTTTTAATTTCTGGATTATAAATCGTATTGTGATAATCTTAAGTTTCTGAGGTAGTTTGAAAATTAAGATAAAGATAGGGGGGTAAATGATAGTTCCCCATGTTAATTTAATTAGCCACTCTCCCACTCTCAATCTTCGCGGTGACCTCACCGCCCTTGCTCAGGTCCCGTTTCGCTTTCCCTGTTCAGCTGTTCTATATTATAGGCCTCCCTCGCTACTCGAGCGAAAGGACGACCGAGGGAGGACGCTCGGAGGAGGACGATGCTGGTAAGGAAGCGCCCGCGTTCGTCCATGCGGCGTACCACCAGCATGACGGAGTTCGCCGCCGAGGGCGAGGCCCCGCGTCCGGCGGGCGGTGACAGCCAGAGCCGCCGTGCCCACCTCCTCCAGGAGCACTACACCCAGCGCCGAGCCGTGGACGTGGAACCTGCGGCGGTAGCTCCGTGGAAGGTCCTCGTCGGAGGAGAGCTTGTGAGTGCCGACTGGATCGAGGCCGGATACCACTCTGGCGGAATGGCTCCTACGGACAGCGGCGTCGGAGAACGAGAGCGGCGGAGGAGCTCTGGCGATTTCGTGGTGACGGAGACCGCGCCCTTTTTGATGGCTTGCGGCCTCTGCAAGCGCCGCCTCGGCCCCGGACGCGACACCTTCATGTATAGGTATTTCTCAGCGTAACCAAAGGGGAAAAAAAAAGGATTTTTAGGGTTCGCTTTATTATTATTATTATTATTTTGGATGTCTCATCATCTCTCGTTCTTATTTTTCTGCATTTTTTGGTTTTTGTCTAATATTTCCTTTTAAAAAAAATGATTTTATTCCTTCCTTGCCATCGTTCGATTCTGCTTTATAGTAAATCACGGAGATGATTTTTCTTACTGATCTTACACAAACCTGCTCGTCTCGTCTTCTCCCTTTTCTAATGAGCGAAAGCATGTAGATATTCAAGTTCTTGAATTGTTCAAGCAAATTGTTGAACTGCTTGTCAAGGCCATCTCATATCGCATCATCGTTCAGCTATCTTTGTCAATTTATAGCAGCTAGATCTTGCCACAAATCAGTAATTGGTAAACTGTAAATCTTTGCGCAGGCTCAGAAAAATACTGTGAACTATAAGAGATATTGTCTTAATCATTTGATGTTGATATTTTCTTTATGTGCCTAAATTGTTTAGACAGAATTGTTTGTTGAAAAGGAAAAAAAAAAAACTATAGTTGATACTGCAAATTTGAAGTCATTCTACATACATATATACGTACATTTATACATACACACATACGATTAGCATGTATATATATATATATATATATATATATAATCTATATTGGAAGACCTTCTAAATTACCTTGTTATATCTTTCTTGGATCCTAATCTTTTCTTTTTTATTCTTTTGTATTTGATTCATTGCTTCAATGAAACAGTTGAATGTGGAAAGAATTCATCGATATCTGTTTGGCAACTTGTGCTTCACTTCAGCTTACATAAATTCTGTCACTAATGCTATTTTTTTTTTTATGCTTCGAGCTTAACTGGAAAAATGTTTGACAATTAATTACTGCTAAATATCATTGTTCACAGGGGTGATACTGCCTTCTGTAGCCTCGAGTGCAGGCAACAACACATAAACCAAGTTGAGATCAAGGAGAAATGCTCTTTAGTCTCCATGAAGGATGCTGTTCGAGCATCCAGCACGACTGGGAAGTCTGACAATGGTGAATCTGTGGCTGCTGCCTAGCTAGCTTCCAATGGCAGCCGATGTGTTGTGAATCCTATACAATACGAGGTAAATGTAGACGTAGCTGGATTATTCTATGGCCTTTCCAGCATTATTTTCAGTCGATAGAACATATTATGTGAACCTTATGCTAATTATTGTGCTCCAGAACCATCTTTTCCTTTTGTTATGGGAGAGTCAGAAAAAAAAAAAGAAAGAAAGAAAGAAGAAGTGATTCATCTTTCCAGAAGAAGAATATGTTCTGTGATCATAGATGCAAAGTAATGGCAAACTTTTCTCTGTTTTTTAATTCTTGTGCGAAGAGTTGCTGCACCATAATTTGTCAGCCTCCTTTATGCTCTCTCTTGCTTTGCCCACAACTTCTGAATCAAACTTTGTTCTTGTGATTCTTGCAGCCAAAAAGTTCTTGGCTGAGGTTTGATCTTAGTTCCAAACTTTTTTCTAAACATCGAATTGTGTCTGTTTTAGGAATTGTAGCTACTGATCACAGTTGAGCTGATGGTTCAAATTCTCGACTGATGTGTAAGATTTTGCACAAGTTTTAGGTATTATCTGATTAGATAAATTTCCCAATTTGCAGGACTTGTTTCTTCAAAGAATATTTAGGAAAACGAGTCATAATATGAGCCTGCTTTTCGTTCTCATGATGGTATACAATCGTCAGTTGGTAATTTAATATGTTTAAGTGTATTTAAATCATTTAGATTAAAATTAACACGGGTTCGCTATAAAATCAATATCAATCTCACAGTTTTTTTTTGGCTTGGATGAGGGAGGCAAGCTATTTGGCCTAATTAATTATTCGGTGAATAATTGCTGTGCGATTTTTCCATTTAATTTTTGCTAATTGGACTGCATCAAATGGACAATTAATTGCGTTTCTCCAAAATGACATATAATAGACAAGAGAGATATAAATTTGTTGACCATTTTTTATAAGAAAAAAGAAGAAGCTTTTTTAATGGAAGATTCCTTTTATGGCGAGCAAGTTTTATGTGAAAGATTCCTTTGATGTTTTTTTTCTCAAAAAAAAAAAGAGAGATGTCGTCTTGCTCCATGGGTACGGTACAGTGGTAAAAATGAAAAAATATTTTATAGGAGAATGCAGTTCGATCTTCTGCTATAATATTATTTGGTGGTAAATTTAAGAAAAATTTATTTAAGTGACTATGAGACTCAGGAGTTTATCTAGTGGAGGGAGTATGATTTTGACGTTGGACTATCGTTTAAGGATGTTGCGACCATAGAGTTCGAACTGAATGATGAAAAAGTTGCGAGTGCTTTTCTGATTTACTCTTGATCGTCGGTGGAGATTATTTGAGTTTCGATTTTATTCGACTCAATTATTGACGAGATATTTCGAAGATCCGTGGACATGATTAATCACTCTCAGAGATTAGTTGAATCGAATATTTAAATATTCTGATGCCAATAAAAAAAAATAAAGAGGCTTCTTTATTTATTTATTTTCGGGGGAAAAAAAATTTAGTTTGATTCTATTGGAAATTTTATTCCACAATCAAGTCGGAATTACAGGGAATAATCCGAATTGAAAATTACAAGAATACAATTCGGACTTTATCTGTTGAGATGATTTCCGTCACCCGTGTAGGAATGAAGACGTCGAGTCTTACAAAGACGCGATCTCTTTAAGACAGATTCGTCCCTTCCGGTGGTGCTACGAGGTGACGTAGGACGTCTGTCTCTCAGGATAAAATGTCGAAACCACTAGCACAACCTAGCACAGGTTGTAGTGACGACTTGATCAATGTATCTGAATACTATCACAGGGTTTGCCGAGCAAAGGATAAGTCGACAGAATGAAGGAATACTGGTAGGGATTCACTCTCTTTCTTTACAGATAAAGAAAGTTCTTACGTTAATTTCTTTTCCTTTTTCCTCTCTCTCTCTTCTTTCTCACTCACTTCTTTTTCTTCCACATTGAAGAAAACTTATGCTTTCTTTTCTCAAGCTCTTCCCCTTATAAAGAGCAACCAATCCTTGGTGAGCTTGCCACCTCCACCTCCACATGGCTTGTGATGGCAAGTGCTTAATGCATGCAAGCCATGTGGGGCTTAGGTGACTTTGTTATGCCACATGCTTAAGGCATGTGGAGTATGATATGACACCATTCATGAACCATTTCTATGTTGGGCTTTCATAATGGATTGGGCTTTATTTTAAACCTAATGATGCATAAATCATGAAACCCATTTGGCCTATGAAACCCACTTAGTCTTGATGATATATAAAACACATTTAGCTTTAATCAAGGTTTTAATCAATATGTGCTTAATCAAGACTTAGGCCTTAATCACATTATGTAATCTAATTTTTTGCACATATATATGAGGAGTGAGCAAGCAAGATATATTGTGGTAAACTCTAACTTGTCTTTATGACCATATCATCCTTTGATTGGTCCAATACGTGCAATAGTGTTTTCATAAGAACCACTTTGAGTTCGCGTAATCTGAGCCTTGGATTAACACCCTCTTTTGCACTATTTACCACTATTATGTCATTTGAATGTAGAACTAATTTTATCCACTATGCAATTGTCCATTCATATTATTTAACAATCCCTCACATGTTGGGTTTCCGGCACCGCGGCGTGTGTGTGTTCGATCATGTTTCGTAAACATGAGCACAGCGGAAGCAATAAAAATAATAAATACTCCTATTTATTACAACACACACAACACACGCATGCTATTACAACAAGTGTAGACATAACCGTAAATTAAAATTGCAATAAAAAGAAATTAAACTACGTTATACCTTCCGTATGACGTGTAGCGGGAACGGCATCAACCGGAACGATCCTCGTAAGAATCGTCTCTATCCGTATCCACGCCGAGCTCCTCGGGATGACTTCGCTAAGTCACGAGCTTCGTCTTCGTACGGGTTACTAGCCTTGTGTTGAAGACGACGTGATCGAGAGATGATCACGATCCGAATCCAAATTCGGATCCAAAACGAGTTCTCAAAACTCGCTTCTCCGGAGAGGTATTCGTCAACCGTTTGACGAATCCTTCGTCCTCCACCTCAGAGGATTACCGGAGATCAAATCCCCGGTATGTTAGCCGTGCCGAGCACTAGCGTCGTCCAAACGACGCTCCGACGAGAGGAGAAGAAGCTGTCCAGAAAAACTGGACAGCTTGGTGGAGGAGATAGGCGCCGGCCAACAAAGGAAGTCAAGTGCTCACCTTGATGCCAAACCTAAGGAGGATCGCCGGAACTCTTCCGGCAGCAGCTCGACGCTGGCGAGGAGGAAGGAAGCCGCCTTCGGGCGCGGTTGGAGGAGCTATGGTCAAGGCACCACAAGCGGCAACAATGTGTTGCTAGGGTTTGGATGATTGGATTAGTTAGGGTTTAACAATCCCTTAAGCCCACTTTTATAGAGAACTAATTCTCTTAATGGTTAACGGATCATATCCATAAAGCCCGTTAACCCGCTCCATTAAGATAAGTTAAAATAAACCAAACCATGATGGTTTATTTTAAGTTAAAACGAACCGAACCAACTTTTTGGTTCATTCGTTTAAAATAAACCAAACCCTTTGGTTTATTCTTATCCATTGGATTAGAACCAAACCATTTTGGTCCATCCATTATGTCTTCATAAGACACGGCCCATCCACGCTTCCATTGCGACTGAAACAATTTCATGCTCGCTTTATGTTTGGTCCAACCAAACATAGTTTCTCTCGGTCTGAGAATCTCATTCTCAAGCTCGTTTTAAATCCTTTGGATTACACTCGTTGTGCGTGTGACCAAATAGGTTCTCGGTTTATGTTGGCCGTCTATAATTAACCATTAATTATAGAACGATCATGAGTGACACCTAGTAGTACATCATGATCCCCAATTAACCGAAAAGATCAACGGTTGATCCAGAACTATTTCTGAAACCCTTCAGCAGCTCTAATGAATCGTGTCCCATTCCCTTCACTCATCTTATACCCACTTGGTTCAGGACATGGTCTATTGTGTCAGTCCCCACTAGGCTGACTACGTCACACCTAGCCCAAGTATCATTTCCTCGTCCTACGGATTCTAGTTACTCCACATGTATCGAAGAGTACCTTACTCTAAACATGTATTGCTTTGGCCAAAGACTTTAGTAACAATCCGACGAGAGGCCATGGGTATACATCTCCTCGCAAGGAGTGGTGAATCCTTTATAGGCTATTCAAACACCTTCGATCACTTCGACTTATACCCAATCATCCCGGGTCCACATCTCCTTAGAGATGTTTGCTTAAGATGTCAAAGCATAAGTCTCTATGATCAAGATGACTTGAATACCGCAAGTCAAAGGAACATCGCACTTAAGCTACAGTAAGAACTTCATTGACATATCTATATATGCAGAGAACCATATGAAGTCTTACGGCTGGTCACTCCAATGAACTAGTTACCATAACTAGCATCCACGATCAACTCCGGACATCACTATGTCTCCAGCCAGTGAGAATCAGCTGCTTGGATACACCAAAGAGTATACCTCGTGCTAGTCTCGACAGAATTGATGGTGTCCAAATCCATCAATTCATCGACTAGGGATAATTCCGATACATCACAATTACACATGTAGAGATACTCACTAGTTGTGATCCAATCACAAATTCTTTCATGTTGTGAATCGTATCGTGGACATTCAGTAAATGAGTTTAAGATCCAATCAAATACATTAAACATGTATACTCAAATAGTGAATCTTCATTTATCATATAAATGGTTCATACATAAGGCGATTGCCTTAGGACATCTCTCATATATTACTAACAGACTCCCACTTGGCCTAATGCCAATCGCTACGGTATCCAATACCATAAGCACCAACATGACCCTCAAACTTACTTTGAGGTAATGCTTTAGTCAAAGGATCCGCTAAGTTCCTTTCGATTAGAATTTTCTCGATTTGTATTTCATTCCCTCGATGATCTCTCCGATAAGATGATAGCGTGAAGCACATGTTTGGATCGTTGATGAGACCTTGGCTCTTCGCTTTGTCACAATTGCTCCATTGTTGTCGCGATGAGGTATTGCTTCAACAATGGCGGAATCACACCAAGTTCATGAGCGAACTTCTTGATCCAAACCGCTTCCTTTCTTCAAGCGCAATATATTCCGCCTCGATGGTAGAATCCGCTACTGATCTCTTGTTTGGAACTTTTCCAACTCACTGCGCCCCATTCAAGGTGAGCACGATCGGTGATCGAGACTGAATCATCCTTATGCTCGCATCTCGTATACCCGCGTATCACCATGTCCCTTCTCCATATATTAGGAACACATCCTTAGTTCTTCTCAAGTACTTAAGGATCGTCTTACAATACCCAATGATCCATTCTGGATCGGTGAGTATCTGCTCGTGACACTCGAGCATACGATACATCGGGCCTCGTACATAACATAGCATACATGATAGATCCTATTGCGGATGCATAGGGAATCTTACTCATGCAAATCCTCTCGCTAAATCTTACGTGTGCGGACACATAGACTTGAAAGGTGTACCCCATGCCGATGGGCGGATAACCTTTCTTGGATTCCGACATGCTAAACCTCTTTGCTTTTCGGTCTATATATCAGACTGCGAAAGACCAAGCAACCGTTTGATCTATCTCTATAGATCTTAATCCCAAGGATGTAGGTTGCTTCTCCCAGTCTTTCATGGAGAATGTCTTGGATAACCAAACCTTAATCGATCAGAAGATGGACACATCGCTTCCTATAAGTAATATGTCATCGACATACAATACTAGGAACACGATCGCACTCCCACTAACCTTCTTGTACACACAAGGTTTATGCGGATTTTGTGAGAAATCAAACTTTTGATCGATCTCATCAAAAGCGGATATTCCAGCTCTGGATGCTTGCTTCAATCCATAAATGGATCGTGCAATTTGCATACCTTGGTTTTATCAACCGATGTGAAACCCTCGGTGTATCATATACACGTCCTCGGCGGGTTTCCATTAAGGAAAAGCTGTTTTCACATCCATCCGCCATATCTCATAATCATAATGAGCCGCTATGGCCGGAGCATCCGAATGGATTTAAGCATAGCTCTACAGCGAATAGGTTTCGTCATAATCAACACCTTGTTTTTGGCGATATCCTTTCGCCACCAATCTAGCCTTATAGGTAATCACATTACCATCCATGTCGGTTTTCTTCTTGAAAACCCACTTGCACCCTATAGGCTTTATGCCTTCAGGTGGGTCAACCAAGTTCCAAACTTGGTTTTCGTACATGGAATTCATTTCCGACTTCATGGCACCAAGCCACTTATCCCTTCTGAACTTGTCGGCTTCTTCATAACTGGTAGGCTCCTCATCATCAATGAGTAACACGTCGTTCGATTCACTTACGAGAAATCCATATCTCTCAGGAATATTGCGTGTTCTACCAGATCTACGAAGATGTGGTGTTACAATAGGTCCAGCCGATTGCTCATCACTATGAGTTGTCGGCTGTTGTGCTTCACCAGGTATCTCATTAATGTCTATTTGAGTCTCTCGAGCCTCCTCAAGCTCGACGACACTCCCACTGTTTTCTTGCAAGAGAAACTCTTTCTCTAGAAACACGGATGCCTTGAAACAAACACCTTTTGTTCCACAGATGATAGAATTGGTAACCCCTTGTTTCCTTAGAAATAGACATTTATCGGACTTAGCATCCAGCTTTGTCCGTCTGATCAGCTTCACATAAGCGGACAACCCCATATCTTCAAGTAAGATACATGAGGTTTCTTACCATTCCATATCTCATATGGAGTAGTTGAGACTACCTTGGTAGGCATTACATTTAACAAGTAAGCAGTATGCAGTGCATAACCCCAAAAGGACTTGGGAAGAGTTGCATGATTCATCATTGACCGACCATGTCCAACAAGGTCCGGATTTCGCCTCTCGGATACACCATTATCTTTGTGGTGTATAGGCGAGTCCATTGAGACAATATGCCATTGTCTCTTAGATAATCAAGAAACTCTTGACTTAAGTATTCACCACCTCGATCCGATCAAGTTTTAATACTCTTGTCATGTTGTTTCTCTACTTCATTTCTGAATTCTTTGAACCTTTCAAAGGCTTGGACTTGTGTTTCATCAAGAACACATACCCAAACCGTGAGTGATCATCGGTGAAGGTAATGAAGTAGCTATAGCCTCCTAATGCTTGAGTTGACATAGGTCCACATACATCGGTATGTACTAAACCTAGTAACTCTCGATGCGTTCACCTTTTCCAAAGAAAGGTAACTTAGTCATCTTGCCTTTTAAGCATGATTCACATGTATCGTATGAATCCAATTCAAACGATTCCAGAATTCCACATCGGTGTAATTAGGACATGCGTTTCTTGCTTATATGGCCAAGACGACAATGCCACATATAGGAGTCTATTTGATTATCCTTTCGAGCACGCTTGTTGCTCGCTTCGATATTGAAAATGTCCTTTGAATCGTCCAACGTATAAATGCCATTACTCAAAGTTCCAGTTCCATAAAGTACGCCATTCAAAGTTATATAACAACAATTGTTACTAAGCGTTAAATGGAAACCATTTCTATTTAAGCGGAAATAGAAACAATGTTCTTTATTAGAGAAGGAACATAATAGCAATTGTCCAGTTCCAAGACTAGTCCACTAGGGAGCTTCAGCAAATAAGTTCCGATGGCGACCGCAGCAACCTTTGCTCCATTGCCAACTCGCAAATTTGACTCCCCTCTGACAAGTCTTCTTCTATTCCTTAGATGTCATTACATATATGTGAGCTACACCCGATATCCAATACCCAAGTGTCTAAGGAAATAGAATGACAATCAATAACGAAGATACAAGAGGATGGGGCATCGGATGCCTTCTTCTTCATGGACTCAAGATAAATCTTGCGATTTCTTCGCGGTGGCCTTCCTTGCCCTGATGATGGCAAGTGCCCTTTTCTTGGTTCGCCTTCTTTGCCTTTTTCTTTCCTTTCTTCTGTTCTTTTGCCTTCCTCTTAGAACCTTTCTTTGAGGAATCAACCAACAGAACCGCCTTCTCCTCATGCTTTACAGAAGGCTCCACAGTCTTCGTATTGAGGAGCTCGGGAATGGTGGATTCCAATTTGTTCATCCGATAGTTCATCACAAATTGCAGAAACTCTTGGGCAAACAATGCGAAATTAAGTTAATACTTAACTCATGATCCATCACAAAACCGGGTAGCTAGCCGCTGATGTACCGCTCATCTTTAGCACAAAGCGTATTTACTGACGAACCTTCTTGCATCTTCGTGGTGAAGAGGAGCCTAGAGACCTCGAACCTTTCGGATCTCGCTTGCTCATCGAACAACTCATGAAGATGGAAGACCATAGTGTTAGCATCCATATGCTCATGCCGCCTGCTCGGTACCATCGCCGCTAGCATGATGCAACTCGCCCGGCTCGAGAATCGCCACATGCTTCGATAGACCAACATTTGATGCAGGTTGCATCGTCCTTAGGGATCGGAAGAGGCTCTTGAGGACATATGCAAGCTTTTCCGCCTTGAGAACAATTCTCGTGTTTCTAAGCGATCCGAAGTTAGGCCCGGTCGGTTTGTTCGAATCCAAAATAGTGCGCAAATTCAAAGCGTCGTGATCAATTTATTGACCTAGAAATACAAAACGAGCATATATGAAAATGATTTTAAAATGCATCAATATACATTTATAAATCCCATTCATTTTTCGAATTTCAAAACCCCAAAATCACTTCGAGATTGTAGGTCCATCTCCGAATGGTGATATCCATCGTAGTTATGAACAACCTTGGAGAGAGTCCAACAAGCCATTCATAACTACGACGGTAGGTATCATCTATACCGATTGCATATCACGTATATGCAACTATCACAATGTGCTATCAACTAATTGAATGTTCACACATACATCGGGTTGTTAACACATTAACAAGTATGCATCATATGCATAGCACCCAACTTCACCTCCCTTTACATCGACCTTGGAGAGAGTCCAACAAGCCGATGCTCCAGGTTAAAGCCAACCCATTAATCGGGACATAGTTTTAATATGGTTAGAGCGCATTCAACCAATTAGCCCAGCTTGGAGAGAGTCCAACAACCAAAGCTAACGATTGACCTCTGACTCTTACCATATTAGTATTAAACTATTCCATGGTTTGAACATATTCGTTCGTTAGTAGGGCTTGAGAGAGTCCAACAACCCAAACAAGAAAAACTGTTCTAACCATATTAATGGAAGGTGTAGGCTTTAATATTGATTAAGGGTTTTTATGTCTCATCCTCTTTGCATGCAAATAACTATTATCTACATGGCATGACATACATGGCATACATCTACATGTCACGACACGCATGACATAATGTTATGCATCTAATGCAATTACATGTCATACAATTATGTCATGTATATATTTCCTTATATGTCATAACTATTTATGGAAATAAAATATGTTTTAAGATTTGATTCTCCAAATCAAATCATAATTAAATTAGGAAACAAATTTCCAAATCTAATCACATATTTTATTCATGGAATTATTTGATTAAGGAAAATCTATTTAGGAAACCAATTTCCTAAATCATTAAAACTACTTATGGAAATCAAATATTTTAAGATTTGATTTCCCAAATCAAATCATGATTAAATTAGGAAACAAATTTCCAGAATCTAATCAAATATTTTATTTATGGAAAATATCAATTTCCATAAATACTTCCAACTTTCCAAAAGTGGAAGATTTCCATAAATACTTCTAGACTTTCCAAAATTGAAAAATTTCCATAAATACTTCTAAATTTCCAAAATTAGAAAATTTCCAGAAATACATTATGACTATCGCAAAACCATTTTACGATTATGTCGAAACACAACGCTCGATACATTTGGGTTTAAGATAGGCGTGTGTGTTCGATCATGTTTCGTAAACATGAGCACACGTGAGCAATAAAAATAATAAATACTCCTATTTATTACAACACACACAACACACGCATGCTATTACAACAAGTGTAGACATAACCGTAAATTAAAATTGCAATAAAAGAAATTAAACTACGTTATACCTTAGTATGGCGTGTAGCGGAAACGACATCAACCGAACGATCCTCGTAAGAATCGTCTCTATCCGTATCCACGCCGAGCTCCTCGGGATGACTTCGCTAAGTCACGAGCCGTCTTTGCGGGTTACTAGCCTCGTGTTGAAGACGACGTGATCGAGAGATGATCACGATCCGAATCCAAATTCGGATCCAAAATGAGTTCTCAAAACTCGCTTCTCCGGAGAGGTATTCGTCAACCGTTTGACGAATCCTTCGTCCTCCACCTCAGAGGATTACCGGAGATCAAATCCCCGGTATGTTAGCCGCTGTCGGAGCACTAACCGTCGTCCAAACGACGCTCCGACGAGAGGAGAAGAAGCTGTCCAGAAAAACTGGACAGCTTGGTGGAGGAGATAGGCGCCGGCCAACAAAGGAAGACAAGTGCTCACCTTGATGCCAAACCTAAGGAGGATCGCCGGAACTCTTCCGGCAGCAGCTCGACGCCGGCGAGGAGGAAGGAAGCCGCCGACGGGCGCCGGTTGGAGGAGCTATGGTGGCGGCACCACAATGGCGGCAACAATGTGTTGGGCGGCTAGGGTTTGGATGATTGGATTAGTTAGGGTTTAACAATCCCTTAAGCCCACTTTTATAGAGAATTAATTCTCTTAATGGTTAATGGATCATATCCATAAAGCCCGTTAACCCGCTCCATTAAGATAAGTTAAAATAAACCAAACCATGATGGTTTATTTTAAGTTAAAACGAACCGAACCAACTTTTTGGTTCATTCGTTTAAAATAAACCAAACCCTTTGGTTTATTCTTATCCATTGGATTAGAACCAAACCATTTTGGTCCATCCATTATGTCTTCATAAGACACGGCCCATCCACGCTTCCATTGCGACTGAAACAATTTCATGCTCGCTTTATGTTTGGTCCAACCAAACATAGTTTCTCTCGGTCTGAGAATCTCATTCTCAAGCTCGTTTTAAATCCTTTGGATTACACTCGTTGTGCGTGTGACCAAATAGGTTCTCGGTTTATGTTGGCCGTATATAATTAACCATTAATTATAGAACGATCATGAGTGGCACCTAGTAGTACATCATGATCCCCAATTAACCGAAAAGATCAACGGTTGATCCAGGACTATTTCTGAAACCCTTCAGTAGCTCGAATGAATCGTGCCCCATTCCCTTCACTCATCTTATACCCACTTGGTTCAGGACATGGTCTATTGTGTCTCCCACTAGTCGACTTCGTCACACACCTAGCCCAGTATCATTTCCTCGTCCTCACGGATTCTAGTTACTCACATGTATCGAAGAGTACCTTACTCTAAACATGTATTGCTTTGGCCAAAGACTTTAGTAACAATCCGACGAGAGGCCATGGGTATACATCTCCTCGCAAGGAGTGGTGAATCCTTTATAGGCTATTCAAACACCTTCGATCACTCCGACTTATACCCAATCATCCCGGGTCCACATCTCCTTAGAGATGTTTGCTTAAGATGTCAAAGCATAAGTCTCCATGATCAAGATGACTTGAATACCGCAAGTCAAAGGAACATCGCACTTAAGCTACAAGAACTTCATTGACATATCTATATATGCAGAGAACCATATGAAGTCTTACTACCGGTCACCCAATGAACTAGTTACCATAACTAGCATCCACGATCAACTCGGACATCACTATGTCTCGGCCCGGAGAATCAGCTGCTTGGATACACCAAGGAGTATACCTCGTGCTAGTCTCGACAGAATTGATGGTGTCCAAATCCATCAATTCATCGACTAGGGATAATTTCGATACATCACAATTACACATGTAGAGATACTCACTAGTTGTGATCCAATCACAAATTCTCTCATGCTGTGAATCGTATCGTGGACATTCAGTAAATGAGTTTAAGATCCAATCAAATACATTAAACATGTATACTCAAATAGTGAATCTTCATTTATCATATAAATGGTTCATACATAAGGCGATTGCCTTAGGACATCTCTCATATATTACTAACACCACATAAATGGAAATAAGGTATGTGATAACCTTCGACAGTTGAGTCATGTATAGGATAGATAGGTGTTACCCTTTGAATCTTCCCTTGTGAAATTCTGTTTACTTATTGGTTGATCAGTAGATGAGATGTCTTTGAATTGTTCTGTCGTTTGCGTAAGCATTGACATCTCTTCACCCAAGACTCTCCTTGATACAGTTCAAGTCTCATGAGTGTATTCGTTCTTGGTCATGAATACGCCTGGTTATGTGAGAAAGTCTAAGAATTGTGCCTTTAATTCTCTTTGAAGCGGCCACACTTCTTTCTCACATATATGATCTCTCGAAAGTAAGAATTACTTTACTGGGATCATTAAAAGTCATAGCTTATCCTTCATTTATTCACTGTTTCATCGGGATCGTGCCCACAGTGATTTCGTAAATTGGTGCAATTAGGTTGTCCCTTTGAACCTAATTCATGGGATCTCTAATCAGCATAGGTTGGGTTTCCTTTGCACATATTTTGTTTCTCAACATTCTTATCAAGCCCATTCTTCGTAATGAGCTAGCAACTAACTCTCTATTTAACCCTTTGGTTAATGGATCCGCTAAATTATCCTTTGACTTCACATAGTCAATAGTGATAACTCCTGTTGAGAGTAGTTGTCCAATGGTATTATGTCTACGACGTATATGTCTAGACTTACCATTATAAATATGGTTTTGTGCCCGACCAATTGCCGATTGACTATCGCAATGTATGACAATTGCCGGCACTGGTTTTGACCATCTAGGAACATTTTCTAAGAATTGTCGTAGCCATTCAGCTTCTTCTCCACTTTTGTCAAGGGCGACAAACTCAGATTTCATTGTGGATCTGGTAATTACAGTTTTCTTAGAAGATTTCCATGAAATAGATGCACCTCCTAAAGTGAATAAATATCCACTTGTAGATTTTGAATCTTTTATATCAGATATTCAATTCGCATCGCTGTATCCTTCGATCACAGCTGGATATCTTGTATAGTGCAATCCATAATCACGAGTATATCTTAAATACCTTAGTATTCTTATTATTGCTTTCCAGTGTTCAACACCGGGATTACTCGTGTATCGAATTAACTTGCTTACTGCATAGGCTAAGTCTGGTCTTGTACAAGTCATCAAGTACATCAGACTTCCAATCACCCTAGAGTACTCTATTTGAGAGATACTCTCTCCTCGATTTTTCGATAGGTGTAGACTCGTATCTAATGGAGTCCATGCCACTGCAGTATCGCATTTGTTAAATTTCTCAAGAATTTTATTCACATAATGGGATTGACTAAGAATAAGTCCTTCTGCTATTCTAAGCAATTTAATTCCTAGAATTACATCAGCGAGACCCATGTCTTTCATGTCAAATCTTGAGTTTAACATATTTTTAGTGGATTTAATTATCTTATCATTACTCCCAATGATAAGTATGTCATCTACGTAGAGACGTAAAATAACATAAGCATTTTCTGTGTCTTTTACATAGACACATTTATATCATGCATTAATTATAAATCCACTTTCCTTCATGACATCATCGAATTTTTTATGCCACTGCTTTGGAGCTTGCTTCAAGCCATATAAAAACTTTACCAATCTACAAACCTTATTTTCTTGCCCTGGTGCAGAAAACCCCTCAAGTTGCTCCATGTAGATTTCTTCTTCTAAATCTCCATTTAGAAAAGCCGTCTTTACATCCATTTGATGTACTTTCAAATTCGATAAAGCGGCAATAACCAACAATATTCTGATGGAAGTTATTCTCGATACTGGAGAATATGTATCAAAGTAATCAAGGCATTCACGTTGTCGGTAACCTTTAATTATCAATCGTGCCTTGTATTTATCGATCGTGCCATCTGCTTTCATCTTCTTCTTAAACTTCCACTTGCAATCTAGTGGTTGACTTCCTGAAGGAAGATTCACAAGTTCTCAAGTGTGATTTTATAAGATTGAATCAATTTCAGATGCAATTGCTTCTTTCCAGTGTGATCCCTCGGAGTAACTTACTGCCTCTGAGTAACTTTGGGGCTCACTTTCTAACATGAAAGTGATAAAATCTTTTCCGAAGGATTTTGTCACCCGAGCTCTTTTACTTCGTCTAAGCTCTACCTTAACTGGTTTATCAATTTTTTCTTCTATTTGTGGTTCTAATGTCCGTTTTGAAGAACTTGCTTCATTTGGGTCTTATATGGAAACACATGTTCAAAGAACGAGGCATTCCTTGATTCAAGAATCGAGTTATTGTGTATCTCTAATATATGCGATTGATACACAAGAAATCGATATACATTGTTATTATTTGCATATCCAATAAATATGCAATCAACAATCTTTGGTCCTATCTTAATTCTTTTTGGATTCGGTACCAAAACTTTGGCAAGACACCCCACACTCACAAGTATTTGTAAGAAGGTTGTCTTCCAGTCCATAACTCATAAGGGCTCTTCTCTATTTTCTTTTGGGGTACTTTATTTAAAAGGTAATTTGCTGTTAATACAACTTCCCCCCACATGAACTCTGATAGTCCAGAGCTTAATAGAAGAGCATTTGTCATCTCCTTTAGAGTGCGATTCTTCCGCTCAGTAACACCATTTTACTGAGGAGAATAAGGAGCGGTTGTTTCATGTCTGATCTCATGATCAACACATAACTCAGTAAATGGTGATACATATTCACCACCTCTGTCACTCTGAACCACCTTAATTTTCTTATTAAGTTGGTTTTCTACCTCATTCTTATAGAGAATAAATTTCTCTATTGCTTCATCTTTACTTTGAAGAAGATACACATAACAATACTTTGTGTGATTATCAACAAAGGTGATGAAGTATTTATTCCCACCACATGTCGAAGTGTTTTTCAGGTCACACACGTCGGTGTGGATTAGGCTAAGTGTTTCGTTGCTTCTTTTAATATGTTGAAAGGATGACCTTGTCAATTTTGCTTCAACACATGTCTCGCATTTATGTTTTAGATCAAGTTGGAATGTAGGTATACTTTGCATGTTAATTAATCTACGCAGTATATCATAATTAACATGTCCTAGTCTACCATGTCATAAAGTGGAAGACTCAAGCATATACACGGAAGAGCTTTCATTCTTATTTATTTTAGGCCGAATGACCATTACACTGAGTTTAAACAACCCATCATTTACATAGCCCTTTCCTACAAACATTCCACGTTTAGATAGTACAACTCTGTCTGCTTCAAAAACAGTGCGAAAACCATGCTTACAGAGCAGTGATCTAGATACTAAATTCTTTCGAATTTCTGGAACATATAACACTTTGTTCAAGGTGAGCTCTTTGTCGGAGGTCATCTTTAGCACCACTTGTCTTTGGCCTTTAATCTCTGCAGTTGCTGAGTTTTCCATGAACAGCTTGTCTCCATTTTTGATTTCTTCAAAATTGTGGAGAAGCTCCTAATTACAGCATACATCCCTAGTGGAGCCAGTATCAATCCACCATTGTCGCGGATTGAAACCCATCAAGTTTACCTCAGAAATTACTGCGCAGAGATCTATATCTGATCCCTCGTTCAAGTTGGTTTCTTGCTTCTTCTTTGACTTCTTACAATCCGAAGATTTGTGACTGACTTTGTTACAGTTGTAACATTTCCCAAAGAACTTCTTCTTGAAGCTACCTCCTTTGGGTTGCATCTTGGAAGCTTTGGAATTCTTCCGTTTCGAGCTTTGATCGTGCTCGACTATGTTGACTTTTACAATAGCCTGAGGGAATAACTTTCTTTCTGAACTTTTGTTGTCTTCTTCAATTCGAAGGCGAACAACTATTTCCTCCACAGTTATTTCCTTTCGCTTATGTTTCAAATAATTCTTGAAGTCCTTCCAGCCAGGAGACAGTTTTTCAATGATTGCTACTACTTCAAAGATTTCACTCAGAATCATGTCTTCTGAGTGTATCTCGTCTAAAATTACAAGTTCACGAACTTCGATCCCTTTTGGAATCAACTTTATAATCCGGGAATGCGCGGAACAATAGATTTTTTGGCTCCAGCATCCTCTGACTTATATTTCTTGTCCAGAGATTCCCATAAGTCTTTTGCCGTATCCTTTGTAGCATATACAATGTACAATGAATCGACAAGACAATTGAGGATATAGTTACGACACATAAAATCAGAATGATTCCATGTGTCTACAACAGTGATGGTTTGATTATCACTTATACCCTCAGAATATTTGGGAGGTTCCTCTGTCAAGACACGAGTCAGATTCAATGTGGTCAGATAGAAGAACATCTTCTGCTGCCATCTTTTGAAGTTCAACCTGGTGAACTTGTCCGGATTTTCCTCATAATTGATTGGTATATTTCCAATCGGAGCAGAAGGGGTCATTATGTGTTGAGCCTATTGCATCTCAACATCATTTGTGTTCATCTCAACAGAACGAATCTGTCTTAAGATTGTTGGAAATTTTATTCCACAATCAAGCCGGAATTACAGGGAATAATCCGAATTAAAAATTACAAGAACACAACTCGGACTTATCTATTGAGATGGTTTCCGTCACCCGTGTAGGAATGAAGACGCCGAGTCCTGCAAAGACGCAGTCTCCTTAAGACAGATTCGTCCCCTCTGGTGGTGCTACGAGATGACGTAGGACGTCTGTCTCCCAGGATAAAACATCGAAACCACTAACACAACCTAGCACAGGTTATAGTGGCGACTTGATCAGTGTATCTGAATACTATCATAGGATTTGCCGAGCGAAGGATAACTCGACAGAATGAAGGAATACTGGTAGGGATTCACTCTCTTTCTTCACAGATGAAGAAAGTTCTTACGGGAAAAGAAATCTTTTAATTTCTTTTCCTTTTTCCTCTCTCTCTCTTCTTTCTCACTCACTTCTTTTTCTTCCACGTTGAAGAAAACTTATGCTTTTTTTTTCTCACGCTCTTCCCCTTATAAAGAGCAACCAATCCATGGTGAGCTTGCCACCTCCACCTCCACATGACTTGTGGTGGTAAGTGCTCAATGCATGCAAGCCATGTGAAACTTAGGTGACTTTGTCATGCCACATGCTCAAGGCATGCAAAGACATGTGGAGCATGATGTGACACCATTCATGAACCATTTCTATGTTGGACTTTCATAATGGATTGGACTTTATTTTAGACCTAATGATGTATAAATCATGAAGCTCATTTGGCCTATGAAACCCACTTAGCCTTGATGATATATAAAGCATATTTAGCTTTAATCAATATGTGCTTAATCAAGACTTAGGCCTTAATCACATTATGTAATCTACATATTATGGTAAACTCTAACTTGTCTTTATGACCATATCATCCTTTGATTGGTCCAATACGTACAATAATATTTTCATAAGAACTATTTTGAGTAGCCTTGATGATATATAAAGCATATTTAGCTTTAATCAAGGCTTTAATAATATGTGCTTAATCAAGACTTAGGCCTTAATCATATTATGTAATCTAATTTTTTGTATATATATATATATGAGGAGTGAGCAAGCAAGACATATTATGGTAAACTCTAACTTGTCTTTATGACCATATCATCTTTTGATTAGTCCAATACGTACAATAATATTTTCATAAGAACTATTTTGAGTTCGCGTAATCCGGGCCCTGGATTAGCACCCTCTTTTGTATTATTTATCAATATTATGTCATTTGAATGTGGAATTAATTTTATCCACTATACAATTGTCTATTCATATTATCTAACAGATTCGCATAATTGAGATTTGACTAAAATGAAATGAGGCTGCCCTGTTCTAAAATGGTTTAATTCAAGGTAACTCTATAAAAATTAGATATTTGAAGTTAATAAAAAAAAATAACAATAATAAAGTCAAGTTTGAACTTGATCTTACTTCGCCCTCGTTGACGTATTCAAGTTAATATTTGGACAAATGATTGCTATATTAAAGTAGTGATCGATCTTTAGGAGCCTTTGTTGGAAATACAATTTGTCCGCTTAAGATATTGCTCAATCATTATAATTTTTTTTTTTTATGATGATTATAGAATCGATTGATAAGGATGCTTGGAATGAACGAATTACACTGTGCCACATTGAACTTGATCTTACTTTGGACGGCTAGGTACAATGCGACTCTAATTTTGCACTTGTTTTAGTTAAAATTTTAAGTTTCAAACGTTTAGACGGTCAGTTAATTTAGACAAAAGAAAATAATAATTGTACTGACCAGCAGTATGGCACGAAAGGCTTAATTTCAAAGTTGGTCTCGCCATTCTAGTTTCTCACTCGTTTTGGTTAAAAATTTAAAATATCCCTGCGGATCACCCGATGGAGAATCTGCCAAATCCAACCAAAAACGAAAATGAAAGAGGCTCACTCACCGTTGGCTTTCCCAGCGATGGGACCATTTACTTAATCAAAATAATTATTGAACCCGACGTGAATCGAACACGCAACCTTCTGATCTGGAGTCAGACGCGCTACCATTGCGCCACGGATCCAGTTGTTGGACTTCTTAGCTAATAACTAAAAGTAAATAATCTATAATTCCATTCTCTCATTGAAAACGCACATTTCTTTTTTAAGAAAAACCAAAACTTATCAGACAAGGCGGGATGAGTTAATTGATTGCACCAGATTGAACAGAGTTAGGTAAATTAGAAAAAAAAATTATTGAACGAGTTTTGTTTTAGTTACAAAATTAACATCAATTAACTTCCCAACTGAGAGCTCTAACTCCTACACTCTCTGGGGCTATAGACAACGGCAGAATATCAACAGTGTAAAATTCAACGTCAAAAATCTATCCCTAACTCTGATATATTTACAAGATTTATTTCTCAGATGAGATGACAATCTGCGAATAATGAATCGTTAGATTGTCCTTTTTAAACGTTCCTCGATTTATCCAAATGGTTAATGAAAAATTTCTATGGAATCAGACCGTCGACTCAAAGATTAATCGAGTCAAAGACCCTACCAACTAAAAAAAATAAAAATAAAAATAAAATAAATAAAACTCCTACACCTTGCCAACCATCAAACATTCCAAGACCAATACCCACGAATAATAATCGACAAAGAGGAATCACTCACTGTATGGCAACCAAAAAGATAAAAGAAAAGCCTCCTCC
This sequence comes from Wurfbainia villosa, assembly GCA_025175895.1. Taxonomy (NCBI): domain Eukaryota; kingdom Viridiplantae; phylum Streptophyta; class Magnoliopsida; order Zingiberales; family Zingiberaceae; genus Wurfbainia; species Wurfbainia villosa. Next base: position 3,896,378 of record JAKLTH010000147.1, read on the forward strand.
GTGATTAAGTTATAGTTATACAATTTAAATCGAATAAAAATCATCTCTAGATGTAAACAAGGAGGAAAACCAACCGTTTCAAGAATTTAGAATTATAAACTCACAAAGTATGCAATGAATCACACGCATAACAAAGATATCCTCGTTGATATTTAATCAATTACCCTTAAAAACAATGATATCCGACGACTCGATATCACTGGCTCTTAGGCGCTTTATTGCCCCCAAATTGCCTGCCGACACTGTGCATTAATTTGATTACTAGTCTCTCCTAATTTTGTAACTTGCCATCAGGCAGGAAACAATGTGCTCAAAGGCATCACCATAAAAGGTGTGGAACATCTTATGTGACTCGAGGAATCTTTGAAGGTCATCTTATGGGAGAAGAGAAGGAACTTGCTTTGCTTTCTGTTTGCTTCCACTTCTCGCCTTTTCCGTACCAAGAGAGAGGAGGTCGAAGCTGCGTAAAAAGGATTCGTTACGAGTACCTCTAACAGCAGCTGATCTGGAGATGGATGATGACCTAGAATCGACTGCAGGCTGCTGAACTCTTTGATGACTACTAGATGGTCGGCTGCTGCTCGAAAATATCCCACTCGTGTTGCCGTTATGTGCGTTGCTAGGCTCGATGGAACTGGGTCTGCTGCTCGATACAGCAGCCCTCCTTGAACTGCTTCCATTGCGCGATGATAGACGTGTTTTCTCAGGATCGACCTGAAATTAGAAGCAAAAATATGGGCAATAATATCTCATCCCGACAAAATATTCCACCTCCACTGAAAACAAATAGAACTTACAGCTTGCTTTGACGATAAGAGTACATGATTAGGAGATGATTTACGCTTGGAATTTTCACCTCGATGACCAGAGCCTGAGGCATTCATCCAAGCAAATGCTTCAATGGCACCTGAGAATCTATCACGAATCACAGGTCCTGCTAATAAGCAGAAACGACTTAGCAGGACAAACTTTGTCGACGATTATGATGAAGATTTGGGAAAAAAAAAATAAAAAATCGAACCTGTAGTTCCTTCAGGCCTTTCAGGGAAGTGGGCAATAACTCCGCTCCTATCATTCACTTGCTGAAATAAAAAAATATTCCATAAAAATGTCATTACAGAAGGTAAAACTAGGAACATAGCAAAAGAATCTTGAGATGCATACGCGCGGTCGAGGATTAGCGCCCATCTGGGGATATTTCAATATGGTCCAGTCAAAAACGTGATCAAATTGATACCCTGTGACAAAATGGATCGAGAGACAAATTTGTATGCCACATTAAAACACGGACAGAGTATACAGTGGTGAGTGGACTGCAAATTCAACAAAAAAGAATAAGGAGAACAATGGACAAACGATTGTAATTTTGCAGACCTTCTCGAATAAATAGGTCACCGAATAGCCTCCTCAAGTATGAATAATCTGGCTTGTCCTCAAAACGCAAGGATCGACAGTAGTGGAAATAAGAAGTAAATTCTGTGGGAAATGACTTGCAAAGTGCCTGGTTTACATCATAGAAAATCCAAAATCTCTCACGATCATTAGGCCCAGTGATATAAAAATAAAAGTGGTTGATTAAAGAAGGATTCTGAATTACCTCCACAGGGGTAAGCATTTTCTTCTCGCTAATTTTGTCATATTTTTGCTTTTTATTGCCAGCTTTAAGCCCTTGCCAAGGAAGGCTGACGCAAAGTAAAACCACCAGAGATATCGTGTTAAGTATCCTACTGAAACAGAAATGAAAAAAAAAAAATACAGTAGATAGACAGATGTTAACCTTCCTCTTAAAAAATACATAAGCACGTAACCAAGAGATTCCAAATCATCTCTTCGGCTTTGCTCTGCATGTAAACAATCATGGATTAATAAATACAAAAGAACAGCGTGAAGTACAGAATACCTGCATTAATATTTAAGGACCAAGAAACTCACCAATCCCTATATGTGTATTAACACTTGCATATCTTGCAGTTCCTGTAAGGTTCTTTTTCTCCCTGTAAATGGATACACCATAAGAGACCAAAAAACACACAATCTATAAAGCAATCCAACAAAAGGCCCATGATCAGAAGATGTAAAATATAACAAAACTCTTTAAGCTGGATGGATTAACCAAATACAACATAAAGATTCCAAAGAAAAGTCAATTTACAGTCATAAAACAAAACTTGCTTATAAAAAGACAGAATTCTCTGCTCAGTTTAGTTTGTAAATTTCTTGTAAGTCACCAAAGATCATTAAGTGTTATGCCTAATTTTTTGTTTACCATAACTCAACCTCAAAAAAAAAAAAGAAAAAAAAGAAGCATTTCCTTTCAAAACTGATAGCAAACCCTGAAACCGATCAAATAATCTCGATTCAGATAAAACTGCGCAATCATCTCAAATTTTACTTTTCCCCTCTAATTCACTCATTACCCTTTTTTGTCAAGTTGCTCATAAAAAAGGGATGTATAGTACAGATGCATTTTTAGGGATTGAAAATTCTCGCTAACAGTGGCTAGTGTCGACATGAAGAAACATAAAAAAAAAAAAACTATAAACAAAGAGAAACAGGTTCAAATCCTGGAAACAACCTCTTGCAAAAAAAAGCAAGGTAAGACTGCGTACAATGGATTCCTTCTCCGGTACCCCGCGTGGCGGGAGCTTCGTGCACCGGGTTGATTTTTTATAAACAAAGAGAAACAAGACAAAATCATCTAAGTTTCTGCGTACTTACTATTGAGACATTAATCTAAAAAAAGAATCTGCCAAACGTGGTATGCAGTCAAAAAAATAAATCAGAATTATTATATCAAGATAAAGTTTTGATTACCTGTAAGGTATGTGCTTATGAGTTTGAAAATCCCTGTACTTCTTTGCGAGACCATAATCAATAATATAAACCTGAGAGTCAAAAGGCAATACTAATCAACAAATCAGAAAGTGAACATGTCATGCTAGTCACTCAGTTGCTCCATTTCTAACACTCACAAGATCTCACAACAAATGCGGAAGATAGCTATCAAATCTTGCCTTGAATAAACAAATACACCTCACAAAAATAGGAAAGAGGATGGAACACCATGAAACCTATTACCAAACATAGTTAAGACTTGAGAGATCAAATAGTCTATTCTATCCATTCGCAATGGCTGGTTAAACTGATAGGCATGGCTTTGTAGTTGGCAAAGTGCAGAAATGGTGAGTTATGTCAGGTCACTTTCATTCAGACTAGAACCTAGAATTAATGAGTACTATTCATAATCCACAAATCAAACATAGGATTCAAGAGCTAAAAAGAATCACAGACACGTGTATATATACATACATATAATATATTTATATGTATATATATACTTGCATCCAGACTAGAATGTAGAATTAATAGAAGTGCTTCATAATCCACAAATCTAACAAAGGATTATATATACAGATACATATATGCAATCTATCAATTGAGTCAATTAACATCAGTAAGAATTAAAATGAAAATAGACTTAGATACATAGAGAAGATGAAGAGACACTTCAACGACACAAACAAACCAATTAGAGGGCCCATCTGAAAACCAAGTTATTGAATCTTGAAGTTACTAACAATAATCCAAAGCATGTGTACTCACATGACTTGAAACTGAAGAATTTCAAGAAGAAAACGACTGACTGCACTGTTCAAAGAAAAATAAAATGGCACGTCCATTGAATGTCGAAATGGCAATCCAAAAGTTAAATTAACCTTGACAAATTTACTGATTTTAATAGTATCATAAATATAATTATCAATTAGAGGAAAATGTGCTGACATGACTATACTATAATGATAATGGTATTGAAGTTCTCTCAGTCAGAACAAAAACATTCAAGAAATATGTGTGTAAATCCCAGCCATATAGATATGCTTAGGAGAGAATGAACTAGCTAACCAAATGACTAATTAGGCCATTCATAGAATGGTTGTTCAAAGTAAACCCCTTACAAATGACAAGCTGAACACAAAAATAGCATACAAACAATTTTGTTTTATCTGTATGCATTATAATGAGCATTGTATTCCATAGGTCATTCAATTGCAAATATCTTAAGCTTAGAACATATCATTCTAACTTCTAGAAGCAGAATAGAGATGTACTATGAGCACACCTGATTTGCTTTATGCCCAAGCCCCATAAGAAAATTATCTGGTTTTATGTCACGATGAAGAAAAGCCTTTGAGTGCATATACTCGACCCGGTTTATCTTTCAAAAAAAAGGAAATATTATGACAATGCTTCAAGAGAGCATAATTTCAGAACTATAAAAAATGCAACCTTGAAATAGCAAACTACAATCCAGGGGAAATTATAAACTTACTAACTGATCTGCAAGCATTAATACTGTTTTCAATGAGAACTTTCGGTTACAGTAGTTGAACAAATCTTCAAGACTAGGGCCAAGAATATCAATGGCCATAATGTTGTACTCTCCTTCTACTCCAAACCATTTCAGATGGGGGATTCCAGCTGCATTGGAAATACAAAGCTAAAACATCATTGTGCATTGACCGCAAAGACAAATGAACCATAGTTACTTACTTCCTCCTTGGAGAAGTGTATACACCTTTGACTCATAATGAAGCTGAGGATGTTTGGTCTTCACAGATTCCTGATAATAAGTAGTAAATGCCAAGATCAGATGGGTGTAACTGAGAATTAAAAGCATATCAATAGATCAAATTAAGTACAAGACTAGAAGCAAGACCATACACGAAAATAAACTTAATGCGAATGAATTCAAGTAATTTTAGTCGACACATCTTATGAAAGGCCACAAGGAGAGATTTTGAAAATGTAAATGCTTCAACTTTGGCCATTGTAGCACCACGTACCAGCTTAACTGCCACTTCTTCTCCACTTTGTATGTTAACGCCTGAATCAAAACAACAAAGGAGAAATGAGGAAAACCAAAGAAAATCGATAGAAGTCAATAAATCTCAAATTATAAAACTACAAGATTGATCCGAAAGATTGGAGGAATACAAAATACCAAAATAGAGCTCGCCAAAAGAACCGCTACCGATCTTTTTTCCCAGCTTAAATTTTCCACCGATCACGTGATCCATGATTTAGTATCGAGTCCTCGGTACACCCAGATCTCTAGATTATCGATCCAATTTTTTTTCCTTTTTCCTGGCGCAAATCACCAGAATTTAGCATGACAAATCTCATCCGCCCCAAAATAAAAAACAAACAGAGACGAGCAACGAATCCAATCCAAGAAGATCGGCACGATCAAAGCACGCAGTCCTTGAATCTCAGATCTAGAAGCCCTAAAAAATCAAATCATAGCGATTCGGAGCGCTGCTCCTCCACCCAGACACCACACAACCTCAGCAAAGCGACAGCCCCCCTGCAAAAACCGATTGAACGAATGCTTCTGTCCGCCCACCGATTTTGATCGAACAAGTCGTCATCGAAAAATCCTAGAAGACTAAATCCGCCGAGTCGAGTGACCGAAAACCCTTCCAGCGGGAGCCAAAGATTGCCGATTGTCCACAAAAAAAAAAAAAAAAAAAAAAAAAAAGGAAAGGATCCGGCGGTTGCCAAGATCTGGATTGAGAAAACAAGGCGAAGAAAAAAATTCAACAAAAGTCACCGCGATAAAGAAACATGTAAATCGCTTAGCTTAATAGATACCCCTCCAACCGCAGAATATTAATTTATTTATCTTGAAGATATATCTATATATATTAATTCCAAATTTTTACTTATTTTTGTAAAATACCCTCTGTAATTTTGTTTATGACAATCCATTTTATCTTTTGGGAAGGCAAAATAAAGGTACGTTGACAAATTCAATGTAGAATTTATACACGGAGCAAGATTCGATCTTATATGTCAACAAAAATATTTAATGTACACGTTGAATTATATCCTCTATCGTATTTACCATCGTATCAAGATCACTATCATATTTGTTAAGTCAAAATGAGAGAACTGTTAATCTAACCGTTTTCATCTTTTATATTGGAGAAGATAAAAATAATTTTCTCTTTTTAAAAAAAATAAATAAAAGTTAATATATTAAAAGAGTTTGGAAAAATATATAAATGAATCACTGAATTTACTACATGTTTACAAGAAGAAGGAGACAAAATTGTAAGGAGCTTTCCTTTTGTTTAGTCCGGTAAAAGTTCAGTGTGATGAATTCAAATACCACTCCATCAGTTTTTTTAAACAAATATTTATCTATGAAAAATTGAGGAAACGAGAAATTGTACTAGTAGTTTTAGTTTGACAATTATATTTAGTTTTTTTTAGACGTTATCAAATTCTTAATTTGAGGTTGTTTAATTATTTAAAAATTTTATATTTTTAAAACTTATTTAATTAATTAGTGAGCTTAATATTACAAATTTATTTATTTTAAGAGTTCCTTTATTTATCTATAAATTCATAAGAATTGTTATTAATAAATACAGCTCACCAATTTTATTTGTTGAGGCTGAATCACTGAGACGAGAGACTTGACTGAGACGGGGATGACTTGGAGGAAAAGTTCCTTTGAGTCAGCTGAGGATGATTTAGTGCGGATGGTGACTCGGTGAGTGAACAAAGCCACCTCCTGTATTCAGCGGATTGGATCGGAGGAGAAACGAGTACACTTAGAGGCTAGGAATTTGAACAACGATCGGGACGGAGGGACGGGCTCCGGGAGTGTTGGTGGATGGTGCTTTAGGAGCAGCTGGGACAACAACCTGTAGGAGAGCAAGAGTGAAAGAGGGTGCTAGGAAGTATCCTGGCGACACCCCTTCGATGCTTAAGTCAGGACCCGTCGAGGGAAGAAGAAAATAGAGAAAAATGGAGAGACATCGAAGAAAAGAAAAAAAAATGAAGAAAAGAGAGGCCCCTCCTCTCTTCTGCTTACCTTTATGTAAGCAGAGATAGCGTATAAACCCCATAGTCTGCATGCGTGGGTATGGATTCTCAGATGGGGACTGACATGGCGAGAATTATTGATCTGCAATCGACCGGATCATGATTGACAGTATTTTGATGTTTGACTATTGTTTAACAATGGATTGATCATATGATTGACATGAGTTTTACCATATGAGTAGATAGCTTTATAGAGAGATTGTCAAAGCAATCGGTCTCAGGTCAAGGTTGACCTAGTTCGAGTAGGATTCGAGAGAAGTCTAAGTCATGGATACTTGACAAGGAAAGTCTAAAGGTATAATCTTGACGGTACAAGTCTAAGTATGTAATCTTGGCAACGTAAAGTCTAAGTTAACTTTGGTAGTGAAAGTCTAAGTATTGATGCTTGGCAATTGGAAAATCTAAGGGTATAATATTTACGACGTAAAATCTAAACATGTAGTCTTGACAGCATAAGTCCAATGTTTGACAGCGTAAAGTTCAAACATGGAGTCTTGGTAGTATAAGTCCAAGTGTACTTTGGCAAGGAACCCGATTAGCATGATATAGGTGATGGAGACACTTGAAGGCTAGCGCAAGGATGAAGAGTCACAGACTCGAAGGATCCGAGAGGCGTGAGACTGATGAAAGTGGGCTGAAGGCTTAAGTCTAGGCTAAGAGTATTTATCATGTATGAGGAGATCATACTTAGTGTTAAACCTCAGTATTGAGGTATTACAATCGATTTCCAGTTCGTTCCAATCGATTGAGCTTCGTTTGCAGGAAAACAGAAGAAAGGTGACCTCGACCAGCACCTCAACTAGGAGAGTAGTCGAGGCGACACCTCGACTGGAAGTGGGTAGATGAGTGGAGCTCGGGTGTGTAGTTCTCTGGAAGCACTCGACCAACACCTCGACTAGAATCTAGTCGAGGTGGTGCCTTGACTAGAGGCACTCGATCAACACCTCGATTGACCTTGGGTAGTCGACTAGTGTTTGCGGAGATGAGCATAGAAGCTCTGGTAGTTGACTGACTAGTCAACTGCTGGTGTATCCGTTGACTGGAATGTCAACCTGGATTAAGTCCGTTGTGAGACAATGACAATGTAGGTAGTCGACTATCAGACGAAGATTTAGGTCGCACAGAGGCATAAAAGGAGCTCGACGGGGAGGATTTCAATGATGATTTTTGGGGCAATTTTGAAGGGAAAGTGTTGTTGCATTCTAGACCTTCAAGAGCAATCCAAATCCATCACTAAGCAAGCAATCAAAATCACTCTTATAAAGTTGTCTTTGCATTTCATTTATATTCTTGTACTTACTTGTTGTATTACTGTTGTAATTTATTTGTAAGAGGTTTCTCCGCCTCCCGTGTCATATCGAGAAGGAGAAGTTTCTTAGTGGTGGTGTGCATCACTAGAGCTCGACTAGAGCTGGACCCGTGGAGTAGGAACCCTAGTTCCGAACCACATTAAATCGCTTTGTCTTTTGCCTTATGTGTGTGTTGTCTCTACTGTGCATTTTATTTGTATATTCCACTGCGCACTAACAATTGTAAATGAACAAGCACGAATCTAAGCGAAGAAATCGATGAATCGCTATTCACCCCCTTTAGCGATGCCATATCGGTCCCTACATGAATGATAGGAGACACTACCTCATTAAATATGACAGACACATGAAGCCTAATTAATATTGCTCGCATGGTTGATGAGGGACATGACTCCATTAATGTTGGTAGAGGCGCCTATAATCATTGAAGATGTGCAGATATGCCTGTGGGGTCTCACGATGTGTTGACCACGTGGTACTCCTACCCACCCGATCTTATACAGAGTAGTCATGAAAGGAAAATATATCGAGATACACGTGCCTGTCACAATAGGCATATCTGTCGGAATATAAATGGAGACTCCTGTCGAGATATAAATGAAGACTGTTGGTGCAATCGACCCAGGTCACGATTGAACAGGACTCGAGTTTGACTCGAGTGATGTTTTGATGTTCGACAAAAATATATGACAATGTAGTTGTCATGGAAAAGTCAAAGTCTTGAGTACTTGGCATGGGAAGTCCAAGTGAGACACTTGGAATTTGGTAAAGTCCAAGCATGAGTCTTGGCAATGGAAAGTCCAACATGAGTTGGCAAGGGAAGTCCAAGTGGGACACTTGGCATTTGGGAAAGTCCAAGCATGGGTCTTGGCAATGGAAAGTCCAAGTATGAGTCTTGGCATGAAAAGTCCAACATGGGTTGGCAAGGGAAAGTCCAAGCTTGAGTCTTGACATTTGAGAAGTCCAAGGGGTTTGATATTGGCGGCGTAAAGTCCAAGCGGGAGTCTTGGCAGCATAAGTCCAATGGTTGACGGCGTAAAGTCCAAGCGGAGTCTTGGCGGCGTAAGTCCAATGTGCCTTGGCGATGTAGACACCGTTAGCATGACATAGCCGATGGAAGCACCTGAAGGCTAGCGCGATAGATGAACAAGTCATGGATGACTTGGAGGGATCCGAGAGGCGTGAGGCTGATGGAGGTGGCTAGAAGGCTTAGGTCTAGGCTAAGGGTGGTCTAGCAAGTATGGGGGAACCATACTTGGGTTAAAACCTCATTTTTGAGGTTGGCAGTCGACTGACATTATGGCTGGTTCGACTGCTGTGAGTCGACTTGAGTTCGACTGCTGTTTAAGAGCTGGAATTGCTCTAGCAGTCGACTGCTCATTGGAGTAGTCGACTGATGTCGATGGTAGTCGACTGCTAGTTAAGGTTCGAGCACAGAACGCTCCGTAGCCGACTGGGCACTGTCAGTCGACTGCCAATGTTGGCAGTCGACTGCCAAGAGATCCGTTGGAGTTTTTCCAGCGTGGATCGAGCCATTGTCTCACGACAACAGTGGCATCAGTCGACTGGTGACTTATGGCAGTCGACTGGTAGGCGGAAATCCAGCCCGATGCAGGTTAAAAAGAGGAGCTCGTGGAGGATTTTGGCATAAATTCTTGGGGAGATTTCTTGAGGCGATTTGAAGGCGATTTGCAGGTGCATTTCAGGGCCCTTCAACCTCATCCAAGCAACCAATAAGCAAAGCGCTCAAACCCTAGTTTTGTAAAGTGTTCTTTACATTTCCTTTGTATTTGCTTGTATTTCTTTCGTTTATTGTTGTAAACATTTTACGAGGTTTCTCCGCCTCCGACTTATTGTCGAGAAGGAGTTTATTGATTAGTGATTGCATTGGCGTCGCTAGAGCTCGTTAGAGCTCGATCCGTGGAGTAGGAACCATTCGGTTTCGAACCACGTTATATCCTTGTGTTTGTATGCTTGTTCTTGTGATTGTTGTGTCATTTCTATATTCCGCTGCGTACTAACAATCATAGGCAAGCGAACGTGATCAAATTCCATCATCGAACAAACACAACGCTATTCGCCCCCCCTCTAGCGGGCGCACAGGTCCTAACAAGTGGTATCAGAGCGAGGCCGCTCTTTTGAGTTTAACAACAAAGGGAGCACGCTAGAGGAAGAAGATGGACTTCCAAGAAAGATTGGGTGACGACGTCAATATTCCACCGTCCTTCGACCGCGAAGATTTCGCGTATTGGAAAGGTAGAATGATGCACTTTTTAATGTGTGATTTTGACAATTGGATTAGTGTCTTAGTAGGTTTTGACACTCCAAAAGATGACGAGGGAAGAAAAATCAAGAAGAAGAATTGGAGCCAAGACCAACTACGATATTACAATATCAATAATAAGGTAATGGGTATTTTGCTTAATGTAATCCCTAATGATATTTTGATCAAGATAGGGGATTGTAAAGACGCCAAGGAGATATGGAGAAAATTGGCGAAACATTATGAAAACCCATCACCGGTCCAAGAAGAAGAGTGATCATCGGCTCAAGAGGAGGAGACCGAAGATGAAGAGAGCTCATCCTCAAGTGAAAGTGAGGAATCGGAAGTTGAGATGGAGTCAACTTTCGGATCGGAGGAAGAAGAAGTAGAAGAGGTGGAAGAAGCATCCACCTCTATGATTGAGGGGGAGAGACCATCCACACCGGATCCGGAACCAATTCAAGAAGAAGTCTCAACCTCCGGGAGGGATGAAGAACCCACTCCGATCACCATGGACCTAGGTAACTCAAGCAATGTAGTTTTAAATAAAAATCACATAGTTTGCTTTGAGTGTAGGGAATCCGGACACTACAAGAGTAAGTGTCCAAAAAGGGTCAAGAAGGCTCAACCGACTCCAAAAGTCAACGATGTCAGTGTCCCAAGTCAAAAGAGCAAGGAGCATATTATATGCTTCAAGTGCAACTCAAAGGGGCATTAACGGAGTCAATGTCCTAGGGGGAAGAAGAAGGGACAAGATGGAGCATCACAAGTAGGGGGAGCCTCTAGGGCAAACCCTAAGGTATATTTAAACAATGCTCGTTCCTTAAATTATAGTAAAAAGCATGCTAGAAATAATTTTAGCAATCTTGCTATTTATCACAAAGAGCATGTTAGACATAAGGAATTTTGTCTAGGAGCCAAAAATATCTACCTTTCTAAGAAGGAGAAATTTGGGACTAATGTCCCTAAAAATATCTCATCTAAGGACAACCCTAAGTCAAACAAGTCTAGAAAAATTTTACCTAAAGAATCAATTAGGAAAATAGGAGAACACCTAGGTCTTAATCCTAAATGGACTAGGCATATGCCTAGGAAGTCCAATGCCCAAGATTTAAATCAAAATTCTAAAATTGAGCAATTAGAATTAGAGAACCAAGCCTTGAGGTTAAGGCTTGAAAAATTAGAAAAGACCCTCAATAAGATCCAAAATCAATTTCAAGGGTCTAATGGTCAAAGTCAAAGGTCTAGGACTCAAAGTCAACACCTAGAACCTCAAAGTCAAAGTCAACCAAGGGCAAGCAAGGTTTGGGTTACAAACCTAAGCCTAAGGTGGCTTATCATAGTGTTCCATTTGACCATGGAACACAAACTAGGTCTAGGAAGACCAAGGTCAATAGGGAAGTCATCCCTAGAGTTGACCAAAGGTTGTGCCTAGTGGCTAGGGTTTCTAGGAAACCTAGGGTGGCCATTAAGAAGGTTGCAAGGGAAGTTACCCCTAGAGTCAACCTAGGTAAGACCCAAATGACCAAGGCTAACAAGCCTAGGAGGGTCATTAAGAGGGTATCTAGAGAATTTATCCCCAAGGAATACCTAATTAACCCTAGGAGCTCAAATTGGTTTTGGGTTCCTAAGAGCGTGATTGATTCACGCTAGATGGGGTTAGGATGTGCCAACCTTGATTGGATAGGTAGTTAACTCAACCATGACAAAGGTGACACTTTAGGTTATTTTCAAGGTTATGGTTACCTTGGAAATGAATTTGAATCAATATCCTAAAAGATTTTAGGATGTGCCAATATTATTTGAGAAGTTTGATAAAATGATCAAATTGACACAAGTTAGATTTAGAGGTTAGTGTGCCATTTTGGATTTTGACACACTTGGGAGAAAAGTAGAAATATGGCAAAATATAATTAATTATATCAAATGGCAATTAATATTAAAATTTAGGTATTATTATACCTATATATTTTATATGCCATGCTTTGTTTGCCATATAACATGCCATGATATCATGCTTACTTTTAATCATTTTATATGTCATGTTCATGTTTTAGGATTAAAGTTTTTAAATGTCATGTGTTTTTAGATTTTATCATATGCCATGACATCATGATCATTGACCATGCTTAATTATTGCTATCTTTATGCCATGATCATTTCATGCATTTAATTGATTAAAATTAAACTAAGGACAATGACATGACTTGGAGTCTCATTCATAAGGAAATCAAGTAGGGTTGCCTAAAAAAAATGCATGAAACCTTAGATTAAGGTAACCAAAACCCACATCTCACATCCAATTGACATGTATGTGTATTTATACACCCTAGATACATGTGAGATGCTAGGATATGAGTTGAGTTCAAGGTACATAGTTTTTGCATCTAGATGAACTATAACTCATCTTATTTTAATGATGGATCATTGGGAAAGCTTGTGTACAAGTTATGTACTTAGAGCCCAAGGAATATGATCCAAAATAAGGTTTTGAAAATATTTTAAAATCATTTTGAAAAACCTTGGTGAAGTCTATCTTTTGATAGCAATCACCATTGATGAGATTGATACAAAGTGAGCTTAAACTTTAAAGTTTTTAGTCACTTTTGGATTTTGTATCAATTTCACTATTTTATGGGTAAAATAATTTTCAAATATTTTTCACCCATTGTATTGGTCATAAGGATTATACGTACAAAATTTCGTGATTTTTCGATATACGTATAATTATTTATGATTTTTTGAAATTCGATTCTGATAATTAAAATTTGGAAATTTCAGTTATCACCGACCGCCTTGGTGGCGATCGGATGATAGTGTGGCAATGTGATCGTGAGCTAACAGAGTCGACTGCCAAGGCTGATTTCGGGAAAACTAGGTTTGGTTAGCCCATGTTCAGCTGCGGTTAAGGTCCCTAACCACTCCTAACCCTAGGATATGCTTTGGGAAGTATTATAAAGGGTGAAAATCTATTGGATATAGATTAGGAGAGTTATTTAGGGTCTGTATCAATTTTAAGGTGTTGAAAAGTTCAATGTTAAATTTCTAACCTTAATTTTGATGGTTTAGAGTTCCTATTGGCTTAGGGACTTTCCAAGGACATTGTTGGTGCAATGGTCAAGGGGGAGCAAGCCTTTAGGAGGAGGTATCCATCTTGGGATGATGGATGTGTTTTTCTCCTTGAAGAGGAGAAGTTATTGGGAGAGTATCATCAATTGGGAAATTGATGGGATTTTGAGAGACCAAATTTGGAAATTGGGAGAGTGAATAGGATTGCCTCTCATGAGTGATATGAGACTTATCACTAGGAAGATGGTAGGCATCCTAGGTATTTTTGGACCAAAGGGGGAGATTGTAAGATCTCATTGGGACATGAGACATTGACCTCCTTGGAGAGATAACCTTTTTGATGTTAGTCAAAAAGGGGGAGAATGTTTGGGGGAGAATATTTGGAGAGTGTTTACCAATTTGGGATAATTAGTAATTTGGGATAATTGGTAAGATTTTTGAGTTAGTGTTCTAACTCAATGATTTGTTTGATTTTTGTCAAACATCAAAAAGAGGGAGATTGTTGGTGCAATCAGCCCAGGTCATGATTGACCAGGACTCGAGTTTGACTCGAGTGATGTTTTGATGTTCGACAAAAACATATGACAATGTAGTTGTCATGGAAAAGTCCAAGTCTTGAGTACTTGGCATGGAAAGTCCAAGTGAGACACTTGGCATTTGGTAAAGTTCAAGCATGGGTCTTGGCAATGGAAAGTCCAACATGAGTTGACAAGGGAAGTCCAAGTGGGACACTTGGCATTTGGGAAAGTCCAAGCATGGGTCTTGGCAATGGAAAGTCCAAGTATGGGTCTTGGCATGAAAAGTCCAACATGGGTTGGCAAGGGAAAGTCCAAGCTTGAGTCTTGGCATTTGAGAAGTCCAAGGGGTTTGATATTGGCGGCGTAAAGTCCAAGCGTGAGTCTTGACAGCATAAGTCCAATGGTTGGCGGCATAAAGTTCAAGCGGAGTCTTGGCGGCGTAAGTCCAATGTGCCTTGGCGGTGTAGACACCGTTAGCATGACATAGCCGATGGAAGCACCTGAAGGCTAGCGCGATAGATGAACAAGTCATGGATGACTTGGAGGGATCCGAGAGGCGTGAGGCTGATGGAGGTGACTAGAAGGCTTAGGTCTAGGCTAAGGGTGGTCTAGCAAGTATGGGGGAACCATACTTGAGTTAAAACCTCATTTTTGAGGTTGGCAGTCGACTGACATTATGGCCGGTTCAACTGCTGTGAGTCGACTTGAGTTCGACTGCTGTTTAAGAGCTGGAATTGCTCTGGCAGTTGACTGCTCATTGGAGCAGTCGACTGATGTCGATGGTAGTTGACTGATGTCGATGGTAGTCAACTGCCAAGGGTCGACAGTCGATTGCCAGTTAAGGTTCGAGCATAGAACGCTCCGTAGCCGACTGGGCAGTCGGCTACGGGCGATGTCAGTCGACTGCCAAGAGATCCGTTGGAGTTTTTCTAGCGTGGATCGAGCCGCTATCTCACGACAACAGTGGCATCAGTCGACTAGTGACTTATGGCAGTCGACTGGTAGGCGAAAATCCAGCCCGATGCAGGTTAAAAAGAGGAGATCGTGGAGGATTTCGGCATCAGTTCTTGGGGAGCTTTCTTGAGGCGATTTGAAGGTGCATTTCAGGGCCCTTCAACCTCATCCAAGCAACCAACAAGCAAAACGCTCACACCCTAGTTTTGTAAAGTGTTCTTTACATTTCCTTTGTATTTGCTTGTATTTCTTTCGTTTATTGTTGTAAACGTTTGTACGAGGTTTCTCTGCCTCCGACTTGTTATCGAGAAGGAGTTTATTGATTAGTGATTGCATTGACGTCGCTAGAGCTCGATCCGTGGAGTAGGAACCATTCGGTTTCGAACCACGTTATATCCTTGTGTTTGTATGCTTGTTCTTATGATTGTTGTGTCATTTCTATATTTCGCTGCGTACTAACAATCATAGGCAAGCGAACGCGATCAAATTCCATCATCAAACAAACACAACGCTATTCACCCCCCCTCTAGCGGGCGCACAGGTCCTAACAAAGACTCCTGTCGATATATAAATGAAGACTTTTGCTAAGATATAAATGACTCTTGCTGAGACGTGCTTGCCG
The DNA here is from genome assembly GCA_025175895.1 of Wurfbainia villosa. Lineage (NCBI taxonomy): Eukaryota > Viridiplantae > Streptophyta > Magnoliopsida > Zingiberales > Zingiberaceae > Wurfbainia > Wurfbainia villosa. The sequence continues at coordinate 3,912,008 of JAKLTH010000147.1, forward strand.
AGATAGCTCTACTAGGCTCTTATGTTCGATCCCGGTTGGCTGATGTCACTTTAGCCGAGTCTAACCTAATTTCTTCTGACCCAGATGTTGACTTGACCCCGCCACATGGTGAGGAGTATTCTGCCCACACCATAGGGCATCCCCCCTAGTCTAGTCGAAGGACATGACTGACTAGACAATTCATAATTCCTCAACATGGTGTGTACTTCTTTTGAGGCATCTCGGGAATATGCGAGATACATTAATGCATGGATCCGGAATATTTCCTTGACATTCGAGACCCATGCCTTTCTTGCCAACCCCTTATCTAACCCGTGGCTTCGTAAACTCGGGATTGGACGATCGAGATTCGGACCGCCAATGATGGTTGGGAGTCCGAGGCAACAATTGAGATTCTACAACATACCATAAATTATTTGACGATCGCGGTTAGCTCACGGTCACGATCTCCCTTGATACGATGACCACCTTTTTGAGCTAGCCCTTATAAGCTCCTCCGCAACTTAGGGTGCTCATCTTTTGTCGCGGCGCTTCCTCCTTCTCCCACCTTCTTTAACGATTTTGGCACTGGTGATTTGTAAGTTCCCTTCCTTTGCTTTCCTTATGGCAAATAGTTCCTCCCTATGGTTTCTTAGGACACCTATGGTCCTAGACCAAGAGGATCGAAAGGAGCTTAGGTCAACCTTCTATATTCCCCATTCCTATAGGATTAGAGTACCCAAACCAGACCAATGCCCTCATGAACCACCCAAGGGCTTCACCACCTTCTTCCATGATCAACTTGCAGCCGACCTCCGCTTCCCCCTTCACCCCTTCTTTGGGGAGCTCTCGACGCATTTCGGCATTCCATTACAGCAAATGTCACCTAACTCCTTTAGCTTAATTTATGGATTTATAATTATCATTCTTTTGTACTACCTTCCCTTAAGCGCCGAGGCATTCTGCTACTTTTTGTTAGTGCAAATCGGCCCAAGTTACGATTGACCAGACTCGAGTGGGACTCGAGTAGTGTTTTGATATTTGACAATGGTTTGACCATTGTTTGATAATGGGTTGATCACATGGTTGACATGGGTTTGACCATATGAGGAGATAGTTTTATGGGAAGATTGTTGAAGCGATCAACCTCAGGTCAAGATTGACATAGCTCGAGTAGGACTCGAGAGAAGTCCAAGTTTGGATACTTGGTATGGAAAGTCCAAGTCTTGGGTACTTGACATGAAAAGTCCAAGCATGAGTCTTGGTAATGGTAAAGTCCAAGTCATGGGCACTTGACACACGAAAAGTTCAAGCATGGGTTTTGGCAATGGTAAAGTCCAAGTCGTGGGTATTTGGGAATTGGAAAGTCCAAGCATGGGTCTTGGCAATGGAAAGTTCAAGTCATTGGTATTTGACAATAAAAGTCCAAAGGTATAATCTTGGCGGTATAAGTTCAAGTGTATAGTCTTGGTGGCGTAAAGTCCAAGTGAACTTTGGCGGTGAAAGTCCAAGTATGGAAATTTAGAAGTCCAAGGGTGTGATATTGGTGACATAAAGTCCAAGCATATAATCTTGGTAGCATAAGTCCAATGTTTGGCGGCGTAAAGTCTAAGCATTTATCTTGGCGGCATAAGTTTAAATGTACTTTGACAAGGTAGACCCGGTTAGCATGACAATAGCCAATGGAAGTACCTGAAGACTAGTGTATGGATGAACAAGTCATGAAGGATTCGAAGGGATCTGATAAACATGAGGCTGATGGAAGTGGCTATAAGGCTTAGGTCTAGGCTATGGGTGGTAATCAAGTATGAGGGAATCATACTTGAGTTAAACCTCATAGTATTAAACATGTTGATTTACCTAAGGATAAATCTAGAACCAATAACTCTAGAACTATTCTACCTAAGGAAACTATTAGGAAGATAGAGCATAACCTAGGCATCAACTCTAAATGGACTAGACATATGCCTAGGAAGAGGAATATCTCAAGAGTTCATGAAAAATCAAAACTTGAGGTATTAGAAAAGAAAAATTAAGTCTTGAAGTCAAGACTTGAGAAATTAGATAAGACTCTTGCAAAAATGATAAATTCAATTCAAGGATCAAATAGGCAAAATCTAGGGTTTAGGAGGCAAGAACCTTCCAAGGATAGGAAAGGTTTGGGTCACAAACCTAAGTCCAAGGAAGTCATGCCAACCTACCACAATGTTCCATTTGACTATGGAACTATGTCTAGGTCTAGGAAAGTCAAGGTCACAAGGGAGGTCATCCCTAGAGTTGATTGTTGGTGCAATCGGCTCAGGTCATGATTGACCAAACTCGAGTTGGACTCGAGTAGTGTTTTGATGTTTGATAATGTTTGAGGAGATTGTTGGTGCAATCGACCCAAATCATGATTGACCAAACTCGAGTTTGACTCGAGGGGTATTTTGATGTTTGACGATGCTCTGACCATTATTTGACTATATGGTTGACATGAGGTTGACCATATGATGGAAAAGTCCAAGCTTGAGTCTTGACATTTGGAAAGTCCAACATGGGTTGGTAAGGGAAAGTCCAAGCTTGAGTCTTGGCAAATGGAAAGTCCAATATGGGTTGGCAAGGAAAGTCCAAGGGGTGATATTGGCGGTGTAAAGTCCAAGGGTGGAGTCTTGGCAGCATAAGTCCAATGGTTGGTGGCGTAAAGTCCAAGCAATAGTCTTGGCAGCATAAGCCTAATGTGCCTTGGTGGTATAGACCAACTTAGCATGACAATAGCCAATGGAAGCACCTGAAAGCTAGCGTATGGATGAACAAGTCATGGATGACTTGGAGGGATCCGATAGGCGTGAGGCTGATGGTGGAAGCTAGAAGGCTTAAGTCTAGGCTAAGGGTGGTCTAGCAAGTATGAGGGCATCATACTTGGGGTTAAATCTCATGTTTGAGGTTAATAGTCGACTGGGGTTAAGGACTAGTCGATTGGTCAAGTATTTTGACACTTGGCAGTCGAGTCGACTTGTATCAGTCGATTAGGACTATGACCATTCGACTGATGGGAGTCGACTGGAGTTCGACTGTAGAAAATTTCCTGACAGTCGACTGATGGTCTGATCAGTCGACTGCTATGGCTGGCAGTCGACTGATAATCGATGTCACGGATACAGAAGATTCCAGAGTAGATTGTTAGGATTTGATAGTCGAGTGATAACTCTATCACTCGACTGATAGACATGATCAATTGACTGATGGTCTATCCATTGGAACTTATCCAACGTGGCTCGGGCCGTTGTGAGACAACGACTACAGGAGCAGTCGACTGATGGTCTTAATCAGTCGGCTGCTAGGTGAAATTCAGCCCGAATGCAGGTTATAAAAGTAGCTCGTAGAGATGAATTTTGGCATCGATTTCTAGAGCAATTTGGGGCGATTTGCTGGTGCAATTCAGGGTCTCTAAGTGCAGCTCAAGCAACAAAACAAGCAAGCATCCAAAAGTGTATTTGTAAAGTTTTCTTTACGTGTTTTTGTGTATTGTATTTGTATTTGCTTGTTTTTCTTTTGTTTATTGTTATAAATACTTGTACGAGGTTTCTCCGCCTCTGACTTGTTGTCGAGAAGGAGTATTATTGAATAGTAGTGATAGTTGCATCACTAGGGCTCGTTCGAGCCCAACCCGTGGAGTAGGAACCTTGAGGTTTCGAACAACGTTATATTGATTGTGTAATTGTGTGCTTGTGTCTTTGTTTATATTTTTCTATTATTTCTGCTGTATACTAATCAAATTGTAGCAAGCACGCGAACGATATACATCAACGTCGAAATTGCTATTCACGCCCCCTCTAGCTACGATCAATTCCCCAACAAGTGATATCAGAGCTAGGCTGCTCTTCATTTGGACTAACCGCCAAGGGAGCATGCTAGAGGGTGAAGAAGAAGATGGATCATCAAGAGAAATTAGGATGGGTTATCAACACACCTCCACCATACGACCAAGAAGATTTTTCGGCATGGAGGGCGAGAATGGAGACATTCTTGATGATGGACATAAAAGATTGGTTCATCATCATGGAAGGTTTTGAACCCCCTAGGGATAAAAAGGGAGATGTCCTAAATTTGAAGAAGTGGACCCAAGAGCAACGTCTAAAGTTCAAGACCGAAGTTAAGATAACAAAACTTTTAGAAGATTTGATACCTAATGATATTTTGTCTAGACTAGGTGAATATCAAGATGTCAAGGAGCTTTGGAGAAAATTATCAAAGTTCCATCAAGGACCATCACAGACTTCAAGTGAAGAACAATCACAAGAAGCCGAAGAATGTTCATCAACTCAAGAAGAGGAGGAGGCCGTAGAAACAAGCTATTCCTCACAAGAAAGTGAGGATTCGAAAGTTGATAGAGAATTAACATCCAGATCGGGATCGATGGAAGAAGAAGTAGAAGAAGTCTCCACCTCTAGGATTGAGGGAGAGGATATTATATCATCAGAGCAAGGGCAAGAGCAAGAAGAGTCATCTACCTCCGGGAGAGATTAGGAACTCACTCTGGCCACCACCATTGACCTAGGTAACTCAAACACTTTAATTAATAATAAAAATCATATTATGTATTTTGAGTGTAGGGAATATGGGTACTATAAGAGCAAGTGCCTTAAGAAGGTCAAGAAGACTCTGTCAGCACCAAAAGTCAATAAAAATTCAAAGGATGTCGGAGTTCCCACTAGCAAGAGCAAGGAGCACGTGGTGTGCTTCAAGTGCCAACAAAGAGGGCACTATTGAAGCCAATGCCCTAAGGGGAAGAAGGGACAAGAAGGAGCATCACATATAGGGAGAGCTTCTAAAGTAAACCCTAAGGTAAATTTAAATAATATTCATTCTTTAAGTAATTGGAAAAAGTATGCTAGAAGTAATCCTTCTATATTTCATAAAGAGCATGCTAAAAATAATAAATTTTATTATTTATGTGCTAAGAGTTACAATTTTAGAAATAAAGAGAAATTTGGGACTAATGTCTTTAGAAAAATCCTACCTAGTGAAACCATTAAGAAGGTAGAGGACCATCTAGGCATTAACCCTAAGAAGGGTAGGCATGTGTCTAAGAAATGGAACAATGCCTAAAGATTAAATGACAATTCAAAGTTTGGAAATTAGAATTGGAAAATAAAGTTTTGAGGTCAAAACTTGAGAAAATGGAGAAGACCCTTAAAAAGATGCAAAATCAAATTAAAGGGTCAAATTGTCAACATCTAGGATCTAGGAGTCAAAACCTAGGGTCTAGGAAGCAAGGTCCACCCAAGGGCAAGAAAGGTTTGGGTCACAAACCTAAGCCTAAGAAGACCTACCATAGGATTCCATTTGATTATGGAACTCAACCTAGGTCTAGGAAAACCAGGTCACAAGGGAAGTCATCCCTAGAATTGACCATGGTGAGTGTCTAGTGGCCAAGGTTTCCATGAAACCTAGAAAGACCACTAAGAAGGTTACTAGGGAGACAATCCTTAAGGTTAACCATGATAAGAACCAAATGACCAAGGCTTCTAAGCCTAGGAGGGTCATTAGGAGGGTATCTAGGGAAGTTATCCCTAGTAAATATCTAATTAACTCGAGGAGCTTCAATAGATATGAGATTCCTAAGAGCGTGATTCCATCACACTAAGTGGGTTAGGGTGTGTTAACTTGAATTGGTGGATAGTTAACCTAACCATAGTAAAGTTGACACTTTATAGCATTTTCAAGGTTGTGTGATACCTTGGAAATAAGCTTGAAACTTAATCCTAAGAGATTTTAGGATGTGCCAATAAACCTTGAGAATTATGGAAAATTAATTAAACATGGCACATTTAGGCTTAGAGGTATTGGTGTGCCATTTGGGTTTTTGTCACATTTGAGGGATCAATGTATCAAGAAAATTGTCTTAAGGTTTAGAAATGACATTAGAGATTAACACTCAAGCACTACATACCTTGATGTCATATACTTGTCATGCTTCATGTGTCTTACCATATGTTTGCATGGAAGGTATGTTTATGGTGTATTGCATTTCACAAAATATATGATTCACCTTGATTGTGTATTTCAACACTTAGAAAGGGTGAGATGCTAGGAATTAAAACTTTTGGATGTTAATGCTTGTGAAAATGGAATAAAATACAAAAATACATTAATAAATATGCAAACACAGGCATAACACTAATATATTCGATATACATGCATAAACACATTAAAATGGAACAAAATTAAGTAAAGAAATCAAAATTCACTTAATTTCTAAATTGAAAATCAGATATCAGTCGACTGATAATACTGTAGTACAATACAGTGAGTTCAGTAGTTGAGTGCTGCACCCAGTACTCGACTGATTGTCCATCAGTCGATTGAATACTCAAATTAGTCGACTGAGTACACTATAGTTCGACACATAAGCTATAACAGTCGAGTGCCGAGCCCAACAATGAGTGTCGTCAAATCGTCGGCCCGACGACGACCCATAACAAGATCGTGATGCTCACGTAGCTCGGCACGGTTCGGCCGATCAAATGTCAAGCCCGATGAGACTACTTGCGTCGTGAATCACTTTTTGGACCGCGATCAGTCGATTTATCCGGCACATCAGTCGACTAATCGTCACGATTTTATAAGGTCGAACTCCTAGGGTTCGACTTCTTCACGCACGACACTTCGTTCTCCAATCGCTCCCAAACGTCCAACTGTCGTCTCGTGTCCACACCAACGACTCCAAAGCTCTAGGTTAAAACCTAAACTTCCTTCTCCTATCTTACTTCTTCTATCACGCTAATGGCACCTCTCACGGCTTCCATTCTCCTCTTCCACGAGTTAGGGTTCTGACGAGCCATTTTTCGATGCTTCTCCGACATTTTTCCCTAGCATTTTGGCTGCTCATATCATTCCACTCAAGCCTCGACTCAAAATGTCACCAAAGTATATTTCCCGAACTCAAACCCTATTTTTTTACCTATACGATATTTTGATTTAACCATGTTTGGGTGTCTTGTATTGCATTTATATAGAAAAATAACATAGAAATGAGCCTAGTGAAGTGTCCTCATTATCATACCAAACCATGCAGTTCGGTACTTAGACGAGCCATTCTTTAGGTCATATTGTGGGGATGTCAATCAGGTTCTATGGCATTATCAATTGATGAAACTAGTTTTTTGCACACATGCCATAAACATTGATCTCCTTAAGGAGTTTTACTCCAATTTAAGAAAGGTTGACGATGACCCGACTTACTCCACTCGTATTGCAAAATGCGATTTGGAGTTCACTCTTGCGATTTTGTAAGAGTTCCTGGAATGTCGATCATCCGAGGACTCTTTTGTTTTCTATCCCGATTTTGATGTGCCTTTGCCTACTCCATTTGATCATATATCACTCGAGTCCATGCATGAGCACTTCTTTCTTAGACCTCATCCAATAGGTCAAAATCTATTCCCAATAAATGATTTATCTGCACCTGACAATGTACTTTATAAAGTCATTGTTGGGTGTATCCTTTCTATTGTGACTCAGGGTCAAGCCAATATCCGACCTCCCCATCTTTTCCTCATGTATGCCATGCGCTATCTTTTGGACATAAACATTGCATTGAATATATTCCATTGCATTGTCCACTTTGTGACTCCTATACAAGGGAAAGTACATATTCCTTTTGGACATATTATCACTACATGGTTAGAGTCCATAGGCATAAACATTTCCAGGGGATCCTTGAAGCCATTATCAGACGCATACGACCGCATCACGGTGCAAAACTTTACACTAGCTGGGATGTAGACCGGACTTGGATGGATGGAGTGGGTTGCTCAGCCTCAGCCTGGAGAGCCATTTAGGGAGCCTGCAGAGCCCGTTGTCGAGCATGAGGGGCCAACTGCTGAGGAGGATGATCCTATGATACTAGCAGCAGGTCTCTCAGAGCATTTTGCACATCTGAAGGGCAGATTTGAGGACTACCAGGAAGCGATTGACTCGCGACTGGAGGAGCTCATACTGGAGCAGTCCTCCATAGCCTTTCATGTATGTGAGCAACTCAGCAAGATGGAGCAGCGTCAAATCGACATGTTCGAGGTGATGCAGAGTTGGACGCTGAGCCAGCAACCTCCACCTACTCCACCATCTGCGGGAGATGATCCTAGCTTGGCACACATTATATATTTTGGTTTTATTTTCGTAGTGAGGTCGAGAGCATTTTGGACATCCATCTTGATTGTAGAACTGAATTTATGTTAAATGAAATATTTTGTTTGTGCAAAACTATGTGTCTTTGCTTGGTTGTGTGATAGTCGCATTTTTATCGTGTTATTTTTACTTACAGATCGGATATTTCAGGCTCTTTGATGGGGTAATTATTATTATTCAGTATGTTTTTACATATTGAGTTTATTTGTGATTAATTGCGATAATTCCTATAATTTCAATATTTTTCACGAATTGCATGTGATTTTGTAGGAAACATGTAAAGAGGGCCTAATTGGAGCATTTACAGCCATTCATCCAGATCAGATCGATCTCAACCGTCGGATTTGATTGATCAGATTACCTAAGGCGAGATTAATTGGATTCATTAAACCCTAGATCTAATGGACAGCTAAGATCAGATGAGGCTTCAATCGGACGACGTAGGAATTTCACCCTAAAATTCCACATCTTCTCAGATCGCGACACAGTAGCTCAGCGGCGTGCGTCTTGTTCCTCCGTTCATTTGCGAGCGGGCGATCGGCGACTCCATGAGAGGCGGTAACAGCTTGGCAACCTCCTTTCGGCGACCTCCCTTTCGACAGCCGGCAGCAATCCCATTTTATCCTCACCAGTAGAACGAGATGCCGGGTTTAATCAACTCATCAGCAGCGAGGAGCAGTAGAGATTCCAATGAGTTCATCTTCTTCACCAGCATTCCACTCCATTCTGACGATCGAGATTAGGCCGCTCCGTCTCTAGAATCATCCATCATCTGTCGGGATTAGGCAGTTCTGTCAACCATCCATCGGTGAAGAGACTCTCCACCACTGTTCCGGGATTCCACTCCATTCTGGTGACCGGGATTAGGCCGCTCCGCTTCCGCAGATCCATCCCTTAGCTGCAGTGGTTCGATAGCTTCGCCCTCCATCCATCAGAGCAGTGTTCGCATCCCTCCATATTCATCTCCTTTCTGCGGTGCCGAAATTAGGACCACATCTGTAATCCACTGCAGGAAGGGGTTGTTCGGGTTGTTGTCACCGTCGTGGGGTTATCGATTGCTTCTATTTGGATTTATCGATTTAATTGGATAGTTTGCTTTGTTATGTTTATGGTTATTTTGTTATGTTATGTTTGTCATGTTTAGTTTTGTTTGTTATGTTTGATTATATTTCATTTAGTTTTCAGTTATGTTTGACCATTGTGCCGTATAGTGACAGTGCGGTGCTCGGTTGAATTGCTTTAGTTGTTAGTTTAGTTTTCATTTACATTCGATCATTGTGCTATATAGTGACAGTGCGGTGCTTGGTTGAATTGCTTACATTTATTGCATTTAGTTTTCAGTTAATCTTTAACCACTGTGCCGTATAGTGATAGTGCGGTGCTTGGTTGAATTGCTTATGTTTGTTAGTTTAGTTTTTAGTTACTTTTTGACCATTGTGCCGTATAGTAACAGTGCAGTGCTTGGTTGAATTATTCACGTTTGTTTAATTAATCTTTGATCATTGTACCGTATAGTGACAGTGCGGTGTGTGATTTACTTACTTTTGCATATTATGTTAGTTTCCCAGGAATTGTTAATTGGTAGTTAGATTTACTTCTTGTAGGTTTAGAAACCCCCAGTGTGAATAATGTTTAGAAACAAATGTCCAACCATTAGGTCCGATGGGAGATTATTCGAGTCATTCTTATACTGCATTAGTGTAGTTAGGGGGTTTGGTAAATAATTTGGGGAACGATACTACGACATAATTACACCGTCAACATCATTATGTGTGTGTTGATTTATTTCTATATTCTATTTCGCTGTCATGACATCATATATTTTTTTTATCATATAAAATGTCATGATAGTGCTTAGGGTTATTTTCTATGTCATGTTCATGTTTAAAGTATAATCATATGCCATGAGATCATGATCATTGGCCATGCTTATTTATGCTATCATTTATGCCATGCTCATTCATGCATTAATTAAAATTGATCTAAGAACTATGACATGATTTGAAGTCCTATGTATAAGGGAATCAAATAGAGTTGCCTAGAAAATGCATGAATCCCTAATAACCCTCATCCCACATCTCACATTTACATTGGCTTGTGTGTGTTTTATACACCTTAGATACATGTGAGATGTTAGGAAAATAAGTTAAGTTCAAGGTGCATAGATGTTGCATCTAGATGAACTTTAACTTGTTTCAATCATAAATATGAATCATGAGGAAAGCTAATGTACAAGTCATGTATATCTAGCCCATTGTCCATGGTTCAAAATAGGTTTTCAAAAATATTTTAAAATCCTTTTAGAAAACCTTGGTGAAGTCTATCTTTTGATAGCAATCACCATTTAAGAAGTTGATACAAAGTAAGTCAAAAACTTTGAAGTTTCAATAGTTTTTGAACTTTGTATCAATATTTTATTTTAATGGGTATTTTTTTTCAAACTATTTTTCACCCATTATATTCTATGTAAGTAATGTGCATATGAAGTTTCAAAAATTTTCGAAATCCGTATATTTACTTATGCATTTTCAAAACTCATTTCTAAAAACCTGATCAGTCGACTCTTATAGTATGTCAGTTGGCTGATGATGATGTCAGTCGATTGATCGATGGTGTAGTTGATTGATGGATTGATGTCAGGTAAACAAGGTTTGTTTAGCCCATGTTCAGCCATTTCTAGGTTCCCTAACTACTCATAACCCTAAGATATGCTTTGGAACACATTGAAAAGGGTGAAAATCCATTGGATATGGACTAGGAGAGTTGTTGGAGTGTATATCGAATTTTAAGGGAGGTGAAAGTTCAATGTTGAATCTTTGCCCTTATTTTCGATTGGTTAGTGTTCCTATAGGCTTAGGGACTCTCTAAGGACATTGTTGGTGCAATGGTCAAGGGGGAGCAAGCCTTTAGGGGGAGATATCCATCATGGGATGATGGATGTGTTCTTCCTCATGAGGGGGAGAAATGGGAATGTGAGATGTCCAATTTGGAAATTGGGAGAGTTTATAGGAAGCCTTTCTTAAGTGATATGTGACTTATCACTAGGAAGAGTGAAGACATCCTAGATATTTTTGGACCAAGGGAGAGATTGTAAGATCTCATCAGAATATGAGACATTGACATCATTGAGGAGTATCTTTTTGATGTATGTCAAAAAGGAGGAGAATTTATGGGATTACCAATTTGGGATAATTGGTAAGGAGATTTGAGTTAGGTGACCTAACTCAAAGGTGTTTGGTTTTTTGTCAAACATCAAAAAGGGGGAGATTATTGGTGCAATCGACCCAGGTCATGATTGACCAGACTCGAGTTGGACTCGAGTAGTATTTTAATGTTTGACAATATTTTGGGGAGATTATTGGTGCAATCGACCCAGGTCATGATTGACCGGACTCGAGTTTGACTCAAGGGGTATTTTGATGTTTGACGATGGTTTGACCATTGTTTGACTATATGGTTGACATGGGATTGACCATATGATGGAAAAGTCCATGCTTGAGTCTTGACAATTAGAAAGTCCAACATGGGCTGACAAGGGAAAGTCCAAGCTTGAGTCTTGGCAAATGGAAAGTCCAACATAGGTTGGCAAGGAAAGTCCAAGGGGTGATATTGGCGGCGTAAAGTCTAAGGGTGGAGTCTTGGCAGCATAAGTCTAATGGTTGGCAGCATAAAGTGCAAGCGATAGTCTTGGCAGCATAAGCCCAATGTGATTTGGCGGTATAGACCAACTTAGCATGACAATAGACGATGGAAGCACCTGAAGGCTAGCGTATGGATGAACAAGTCATGGATGACTTGGAGGGATCCGATAGGCGTGAGGTTGATGGTGGAAGCTAGAAGGCTTAGGTCTAGGCTAAGGGTGGTCTAGCAAGTATGAGGGCATTATACTTGGGGTTAAATCTCATGTTTGAGGTTAATAGTCGACTGGGGTTATCGACCAGTCGACTGGTCAAGTATTTTGATACTTGGCAGCCGAGTCGACTTGTATCAGTCGACTGAGACTATGACTAGTCGACTGATGGGAGTCGATTGGAGTTCGACTGTAGAAAATTGTCTGGCAGTCGACTGCCAACATTGGGCAGTCGACTGATGGTATGATCAGTCGATTGCTATGGTTGGCGGCGTAAAGCCCAAGCGGTAGTCTTGGCAGTGTAAGTCCAATGTGCCTTGGTGGTATAGACCAACTTAGTATGACAATAGCCAATGGAAGCACCTAAAGGCTAGCGTATGGATGAACAAGTCATGGATGACTTAAAGGGATCTGATAGGCGTAAGGTTGATGAAGGTGGCTAGAAGGCTTAGGTCTAGGCTAAGGGTGGTCTAGTAAGTATGAGGGCATCATACTTGGGGTTAAACCTCATGTTTAAGGTTAATAGTCGACTGGGGTTATGGACCAGTCGATTGGTCAAATATTTTGACACTTGGTAGCCGAGTCAACTTGTATCAGTCGATTGGGACTATGACCAATCGATTGATGAAGTCGATCGAGTTCAAGCTAGAAAATGACAGCAATGATCGGTGATGGTCCGATCAATCGATCGCTATGGTCGGCAATGATCGATGGTCGATGTCACGGATACACAAGGTTCCAGAGTCGACTATTAGGGTTTGACAGTCGAGTGATGACTCTATTAGTCGATTGATGGACATTATCAGTTGACTGATGGTCTATCCGTTGGAACTTATCCAACATGGCTCGGGCTATTGTGAGACAACGATTACTGGAGTAGTCAAATGATGGTCTCAATCAGTCGACTGCTAGGCAAAATCAAACCCGAATCCAGGTTATAAAAGTAGCTCGTGGAGATGGATTTTGGCATCAATTTCTAGAGCGATTTGGGGAGATTTACTGGTGCAATTCAGGGTCTCCAAGTGCAGCCCAAGCAACCAAACAAGCAAGCATTCAAAAGCACATTTGTAAAGTTTTCTTTACGTGTTTTTGTGTATTGTATTTCTATTTGCTTGTTGTTCTTTCATTTATTGTTGTAAACACTTGTACGAGGTTTCTTCACCTCCGACTTGTTGTCCAGAAGAAATATTATTGATTAGTGGTGATAGTTGAATCGCTAGGGCTTGTTCGAGTCCAACCCGTGGAGTAGGAATCTTGAGGTTCCGAACCACGTTATATCGATTGTGTAATTGTGTGCTTGTGTCTTTGTTTATCTTTTTCTATTATTTCTGCTGCATACTAATCAAATTGTTACAAGCACACGAATGATATCCATCAACATCGAAATCGCTATTCACCCCCCTCCAGCGACGATCAATTCCCAACAAGTGGTATCAGAATGAGGCCGCTCTTCATTTGGACTAACCGCCAAGGGAGCATGCTAGAGGGTGAAGAAGAAGATGGATCATCAAGAGAAATTAGGATAGGATATCAACAAACCTCCACCATACAACCAAGAAGATTTTTCGCATGGAGGGCGAGAATGGAAACATTCTTGATGATGGACATAGAAGATTGGTTCATCATCATAGAAGGTTTTGAACCCCCTGGGGATAAGAAGGGAGATGCCCTAAAGTTGTAGAAGTGGACCCAAGAGCAACGTCTAAAGTTCAAGACTGAAGTTAGGGTAACAAAACTTTTAGAAGATTTGATAACTAATGATATTTTACCTAGACTAGGTGAATATCAAGATGCCAAGGTGCTTTGGAGCAAATTATCAAAGTTCCATGAAGGACCATCACCGACATCAAGTGAAGAACAATCACAAGAAGCCGAAGAATGTTCATCGACTCAAGAAGAGGAGGAGGCAGAAGAAACAAGCTCTTCCTCACAAGAAAGTGAGGATTCAGAAGTTGATAGAGAATCAACATCCGGATTGGGATTGGTGGAAGAAGTAGAAGAAGTCTCCACCTCTAGGATTGAGGGAGAGGATATTAGATCATCGGAGCAAGGGCAAGAGCAAGAAGAGCCATTTACCTCCGGAAGAGATGAGGAACTCACTCCGACCACCACCATTGACCTAGGTAACTCAAACACTTCAATTAATAATAAAAATCATATTATGTGTTTTGAGTGTAGGGAATATAAGCACTATAAGAGAAAGTTCCCTAAGAAGGTCAAGAAGACTCTGCCGGCACCAAAAGTCAACAAAAATTCAAAGGATGTCGGAGTTCCTACTAGCAAGAGCAAGGAGCACGTGATGTGCTTCAAGTGCCAACAAAGAGGGCACTATAGAAGCCAATGCCCTAAGGGGAAGAAGAAGAGACAAAAAGGAGCATCACATATAGGGGGAGCTTCTAAAGCAAACCCTAAGGTAAATTTAAATAATGTTCATTCTTTAAGTAATAGGAAAAAACATGCTAGAAGTAATCATTCTATATTTTATAAAGGGCATGCTAAAAATAATACATTTTATTGTTTATGGGCTAAGATTTACAATTTTAGAAATAAGGAAAAATTTGGGACTAATGGCCCTAGAAAAATCCTACCTAGTGAAACCATTAAGAAGGTAGAGGACCATCTAGGCATTAACCCTAAGAAGGGTAGACATGTGCCTATGAAATGAAACAATGCCCAAAGATTAAATGAGAATTCAAAGTTTGGAAATTAGAATTGGAAAATAAAGTTTTGAGGTCAAAACTTGAGAAAATGGAGAAGACCCTTAAAAAGATGCAAAATCAAATTAAAGGGTCAAATTGTCAACATCTAGGATCTAGGAGTCAAAACCTAGGGTCTAGGAAGCAAGATCCACCCAAGGGCAAGAAAGGTTTGGGTCACAACCCTAAGCCCAAGGAGACCTACCATAGGATTCCATTTGATTATGGAACTCAACCTAGGTCTAGAAAAACCAAGGTCACAAGGGAAGTCATTCCTATAATTGACCATGGTGAGTGTCTAGTGGCCAAGGTTTCCATGAAACCTAGAAAGACCACTAAGAAGGTTACTAGGGAGACAATCCTTAAGGTTAACCATGATAATAACCAAATGACCAAGGCTTCTAGGCTTAGGAGGGTCATTAGGAGGGTATCTAGGGAAGTTATCCCTAGTGAATATCTAATTAATTCGAGGAGCTCCAATAGATATTGGGTTCCTAAGAGCGTGATTTCATCACGCTAAGTGAGTTAGGGGGTGTTAACTTGAATTGGTGGGTAGTTTATCTAACCATAGTAAAGTTGGTACTTTATAACATTTTCAAGGTTGTGCGATACCTTGGACATAAGCTTGAAACTTAATCCTAAGATATTTTAGATGTGCCAATAAACCTTGAGAATTATGGAAAATTGATTAAACATGGCACATTTAGGCTTAGAGGTATTGGTGTGTCATTTGGGGTTTTGGCACATTTGGGGGATCAATGTATCAAGAAAATTGTCTTAAGGTTTAGAAATGACATTAGAGATTAACACTCAAGCACTATATACCTTGATGTCACATACTTGCCATGCTTCATGTGTCTTACCATATGTTTGCATGGAAGGTATGTTTATGGTGTATTGCATCTCACAAAATATATGATTCACCTTGATTGTGTATTTCAACACTTAGAAAGGGTGAGATGCTAGGAATTAAAACTTTTGGATGTTAATGCTTGTGAAAATGGAATAAAATACCAAAATACATTAATAAATATGCAAACACAGGCATAAGACTAATATATTCGATATACATGCATAAACACGTTAAAATGGAACAAAATTAAGTAAAGAAATCAAAATTCACTTAATTTCTAAACTGAAAATCAGATATCAGTCGACTGATAACACTGTAGCACAACACAACGAAGTTCGATGATCGAGTGTTGCACCCGATCTCGATCGATTGTCCATCACCAATCAATACTCAAATCGTCGATCGAGTACCATCGTAGCTCGACACAGAAGCTACAACAGTCGAGTGCCAAGCCCAGCAGTCGAGTGCTAGTCAAATCAGTCGACTGATGCTATTGTAGCTCGACACAGAAGGTTCAACAGTTGAGTGTCAAGCCCAGTAGTCGACTGCTTGCATCATGAACCGCTTTTTGGACTGCGATCAGTCGACTGATCTGGCACATCAGTCGACTGATCGTTGCAATTTTATAAGGTCGAACCCCTAGGGTTCGGCTTCTTCACGCGCGACGCTTCCTTCTCCAATTGCTCCCAAACCTTTGACTGTCGTCTTGTGTCCACACCGACGACTCCAAAGCTCTATGTTAAAACCTAAACTTCCTTCTCCTATCTTACTTCTTCTATCACGCTAATGGCACCTCTCACGGCTTCCATTCTCCTCTTCCACGAGTTAGGGTTCCGAAAAAAACCATTTTCCGATGCTTCTCCGACATTTTCATTTAGCATTTCAGCTGCTCAGATCATTCCTCTCAAGCCTTGACTCAAAATGACACCAAAGTATATTTCCCGAACTCAAACCCTATTTTTTTACCTATACCATATTATGATTTAACCATGTTTGGGTGTCTTGCATTGCATTCATTACTTTCATATAGAAAACAACATAGAAATGAGCCTAGTGAAGTGTCCTCATTATCATACCAAACCATGCCGGTTCGGTACTTAGACGAGCCATTCTTTAGGTCATATTGTGGGGATGTCATTTGGGTTCTATGGCATTATCAATTGATGAAACTAGTTTTTTGCACACATGCCATAAACATTGATCTCCTTAAGGAGTTTTACTCTAATTTAAGAAAGATTGACGATGTCCCGACTTACTCCACTCGCGTTGCAAAATGCAATTTGTGTTAGTAATATATGAGAGATGTCCTAAGGCAATCGCCTTATGTATGAACTATTTATATGATAAATGAAGATTCACTATTTGAGTATACATGTTTTATGTATTTGATTGGATCTTAAACTCATTTACTGAATGTCCACGATACGATTCACAGCATGAGAGAATTTGTGATTGGATCACAACTAGTGAGTATCTCTACATGTGTAATTGTGATGTATCGGAATTATCCCTAGTCGATGAATTGATGGATTTGGACATCATCAATTCTGTCGAGACTAGCACGAGGTATACTCCTTGGTGTATCCAAGCAGCTGATTCTCACTGGCTGGAGACATAGTGATGTCCGGAGTTAATCGTGGATGCTAGTTATGGTAACTAGTTCATTGGAGTGATCAGCCGTAAGACTTCATATGGTTCTCTGCATATATAGATATGTCAATGAAGTTCTTACTGTGGCTTAAGTGCGATGTTCCTTTGACTTGCGGTATTCAAGTCATCTTGATCATAGAGACTTATGCTTTGACATCTTAAGCAAGCATCTCTAAGGAGATGTGGACCCGGGATGATTGGGTATAAGTCGAAGTGATCGAAGGTGTTTGAATAGCCTATAAAGGATTCACCACTCCTTGCGAGGAGATGTATACCCATGGCCTCTCGTCGGATTGTTACTAAAGTCTTTGGCCAAAGCATTACATGTTTAGAGTAAGGTACTCTTGATACATGTGGAGTAACTAGAATCGTAGGGCGAGGAAATGATACTTGGGCTAGGTGTGGCGTGAGTCGACCTAGTGGGAGACACAATAGACCATGTCACTGAACCAAGTGGGTATAAGATGAGTGAAGGGAATGGGGCACGAATCATTCGAGCCTTGAAGGGTTTCAGAAATAGTTCTGGATCAACCGTTGATCTTTTCGGTTAATTGGGGATCATGATGTACTACTAGGTGCCACTCATGATCGTTCTATAATTAATGGTTAATTATAGACGACCAACATAAACCGAGAACCTATTTGGTCACACGCACAACGAGCGTAATCCGAAGGATTTAAAACGAGCTTGAGAATGGGATTCTCAGACCGAGAGAAACTAGGTTTGGTTGGACCAAACATAAAGCGAGCATGAAATCGTTTCAGTCGCAATAGAAGCGTGGATGGGCCGAGTCTTATGAAGACGTAATGGATGAACCAAAATGGTTTGGTTCTAATCCAATGGAGGAGAATAAACCAAAGGTTTGGTTTATTTTAAACGAATGAACCAAAAGTTGGTTCGGTTCGTTTTAACTTAAAATAAACCATCATGGTTTGGTTTATTTTAACTTATCTTAATGGAGCGGGTTAACGGGACTAATGGTTATGATCCAATAACCATTAAGAGAATTAGTTCTCTATAAAAGAGGGCTTAAGACATGGTTTAAGCCCTAATCCACAACCTTAAGTTGCCGCCCACCTCTCCTTGGAGAAATTCGGAGCTAACTCTCCTCCTCCTTGCCGCCGCCCACCTTGAGGCTCCAACCGGCGTCCAGAAGGCTGCTTCCTTCCCCCTCGCCGGCGTCGAGCTGCTGCCGGTTAGTGCTCCGGTGATCTCCTTCAAGTTTGGCATCAAGGTGAGCTCTATCTCCCTTGGTTGGCCGGCGCCTATCACCTCCACCAAAGCTGTCCAGTTTTCTGGACAGCTTGTTCTCCTCTCGTCGGAGCGTCGTTTGGACGACGGTTAGAGCTCCGACAGCGGCTAACTTACCGGGGATTTGATCTCCGGTAATCCTCTGAGGTGGAGGACGAAGGATTCGTCAATTGGTTGACGAATACCTCTCCGGAGAAGCGAGTTTTGAGAACTCGTATTAGGATCCGAATTTGGATTCGGATCGTGATCATCTCTCGATCACGTCGTCTTCAACACGAGGCTAGTAACCCGTACGAAGATGAAGCTCGTGGATTAGCGAAGTCATTCCGAGGAACTCGGCGTGGATACGGATAGAGGCGATTCTAGCGAGGATCGTTCCGGTTGATGCCGTTCCCGCTACACGTCATACGAAAGGTATAACGTAGATAAATTTCCTTTTATTGCAAATTTAAATTTACGGTTATGTCTACACTTGTTGTAATATGCATGCATGTGTTGTGTGTGTTGTAATAAATGTAGATTTATTATTTTTATTGCTTCCGCTGTGTTCATGTTTACGAAACGTGATCGAACACACACACGCCGCGGTGCCGGAAACCCAACAATTTGGAGTTCACTCCTGCGATTTTGCAGGAGTTCCTAGAATGTCGGTCATCCGAGGACTCTTTTGTTTTCTATCCCGATTTTGATGTGCCTTTGCCTACTCCATTTGATTATATATCATTCGAGTCCATGCATGAGCACTTCTTTCTTAGACCTCATCCAATAGGTCAGAATCTATTCCCAATAAATGATTTATTTGCACCTAACAATGTACTTTATAAAGTTATTGTTGGGTGTATCCTTCCTATTGTGACTCTGGGTTAGGCCAAGATCCGACCTCTCCATCTTTTCCTCATGTATGCCATGCGCCACCTTTTGGACATAAATATTGTATTGAACATATTTCATTGCATTGTCCACTTTGTGACTCCTATACAAGGGAAAGTACATATGCCTTTTGAACATATTATCACTGCATGGTTAGAGTCCATAGGCATAAACATTTCCAGAGGATCTCTGAACCCATTGTCAAACACATACGACTGCATCACAGTGCAAAACTTTACACTAGTTGGGATGCGGACCAGACCTGGATGGATGGAGTGGGTTGCTCGGCCTCAGCCTAGAGAGCAAGCTAGGGAGCCTACAGAGCCCACTGTCGAGCATGAGGGATCAGCTGTTGAGGAGGATGATCCTATGATACCAGCAGCATGTCTCTTGGAGCATTTTGCACATATGGAGGGTATATTTGAGGACTACTAGGAGGCGATTGACTCACGATTGGAGGAGCTAAGATTGGAGCTATCCTCAATGGCCTTTCACGTACGTGAGCAGCTCAACAGGATGGAGCAGCGTCAGATCGACATGTTCGAGATGATGTGGAGTTGTACGCTGAGCCAGCAACCTCCACCTACTCCACCATCTGCGGGAGATGATCCTAGCTTGGCGCACATTATATATTTTGGTTTTATTTTCGTAGTGAGGTCAAGAGCATTTTGGACATCTATCTTGATTGTAGAACCGAATTTATGTTGAATGAAATATTTTGTTTGTGCAAAATTATGTGTCTTTGCTTGGTTGTGTGTGTGTTGATTTATTTGTATATTCTATTTCGCTATGTCATGACATCATATATTTTTTTATCATATAAAATGTCATGATAGTGCTTTGGGTTATTTTCTATGTCATGTTCATGTTTAAAGTATAATCATATGCCATGACATCATGATCATTGGCCATGCTTATTTATGTTATCATTTATGCCATCATCATTCATGCATTAATTAAAATTGATCTAAGGACTATGGTATGATTTGAAGTCCCATGTATAAGGGAATCAAATAGAGTCGCCTAGAAAATGCATGAAGCCCTAATAACCCTCATCCCACATCTCACATTTACATTGGCTTGTGTGTGTTTTATACACCTTAGATACATGTGAGATGTTAAGAAAATAAGTTAAGTTCAAGGTGCATAGATGTTGCATCTAGATGAACTTTAACTTGTTTCAATCATAAATATGAATCATGAGGAAAGCTAATGTACAAGTTACGTGCATCTAGCCCATTATCCATGGTTCAAAATAGGTTTTCAAAACCATTTTAAAATTTTTTTAGAAAACTTTGGTGAAGTCTATCTTTTGATAGAAATCATCATTGAAGTAGTTGATACAAAGTAGGTAAAAAACTTTAAAGTTTCAATAGTTTTTGAACTTTGTATCAATCTCTTATTTTAATGGGTATTTTTTTTCCAAACTATTTTTCACCTATTATATTCTATGTAAGTAATGTGCGTATGAAGTTTCAAATTTTTTTGAAATAGGTATATTTACTTATGCATTTTCAAAACTCGTTTATGAAAACCTGATCAGTCGACTCTTACAGTATATCAATCGACTATGATGATGTCAGTCGACTGATCGATGGTGGAGTCAATTGATGGACTGATTTCAGGTAAACAAGGTTTGTTTAACCCATGTTCAGCCATTTCTAGGTTCCCTAACTGCTCCTAACCCTATGTTATGCTTGGAACACATTGAAAAGGGTGAAAATCCATTGGATATGGATTAGGAGAGTTGTCGGAGTGCATATCGAATTTTAAGGGAGGTAAAAGTTCAATGTTGAATCTTTGCCCTTAATTTTGATTGATTAGTGTTCCTATAGGCTTAGGGACTCTCTAAAGACATTGTTGGTGCAATGGTCAAGGGGGAGCAAGCCTTTAGGGGGATATATCCATCATGGGATGATGAATGTGTTCTTCCTCATGACAGGGAGACATGGGAATGTGAGATGCCCAATTTGGAAATTAGGAGTGTTTATAGGAATCCTCTCTTAAGTGATATGAGACTTATCACTACGAAGAGTGAAGGCATCCTAGATGTTTCTGGACTAAGGGAGAGATTGTAAGATCTCATTAGAATATGAGACATTAACCTCCTTGAGGAGAATGTTTTTGATGTATGTTAAAAAGGGGGAGAATTTATGGGATTACCAATTTGGGACAATTGGTAAGGAGATATGAGTTAGGTGACCTAACTCAAAGGTGTTTGGTTTTTTATCAAACATCAAAAAGGAGAAGATTGTTGGTGCAATCGACCCAGGTCATGATTGACCAGACTCGAGTAGTATTTTGTTGTTTGATAATATTTTGGGAAGATTATTGATGCAATCAACCTAGGCCATGATTGACCAGACTTGAGTTTGACTCGAGGGGTATTTTGATGTTTGACGATGGTTTGACCATTGTTTGACTATATGGTTGATATGGGGTTGACCATATGATGGAAAAGTCCAAGCTTGAGTCTTGGCAATTGGAAAGTCCAACATGGGTTGGCGAGGTAAAGTCCAAGCTTGAGCCTTGGCAAATGGAAAGTCCGACGTGGGTTGGCAAGGAAATTCCAAGGGGTGATATTGGCGACGTAAAGTCTAAGGGTGGAGTCTTGGCAGCATAAATATAATGGTTAGTGGTGTAAAGTCCAAGTGATAGTCTTGGTAGTGTAAACCCAATGTGCCTTAGCGGTATAGACCAACTTAGCATGACAATAGCCGATGGAAGCACCTAAAGGCTAGCGTATGGATGAACAAGTCATGGATGACTTAGAGGCATCCGATAGGCGTGAGGCTGACGAAGGTGGCTAGAAGGCTTTGGTCTAGCCTAAGGGTGGTCTAGCAAGTATGAGGGCATCATACTTGGGGCTAAACCTCATGTTTGATGTTAACAGTCGACTGGGATTATGGACCAGTTGACTCGTCAAGTGTTTTGACACTTGGCAGTCGAGTCAACTTATATCAGTCGACTGGGAGTATGACCAGTCAACTGATGGGAGTCGACTGGAGTTCGATTGTAGAAAATGGCCTGGCAGTCGACTGATGGTCTGATCAATCGACTTCTATGGCTGGCAGTTGACTGATGGTAGATGTCGCAGATACAGAAGGTTCCAAAGTCGACTGTTAGGGTTTGACAGTCGAGTGATGACTCTATCAGTCGACTGATAGTCTATCCGTTGAAACTTATCCAATGTGGCTCGGGCCGTTGTGAGACAACGACTATAGGAGGAGTCGACTGATGGTCTCAATCAGTCGACTGCTAGGTGAAATCTAGCCCGAATACACGTTATTAAAGTAGCTCGTGGAGATGGATTTTGGCATCGATTTCTAGAGCGATTTGGGGCAATTTGTTGGTGCAATTCAGAGTCTCCAAGTGCAGCTCAAGCAACCAAACAAGCAAGCATCCAAAAGTGCATTTCTAAAGTTTTCTTTACGTGTTTTTCTGTATTATATTTGTATTTTCTTGTTGTTCTTTTGTTTATTATTATAAACACTTGTACGAGGTTTCTCCGCCTCCGACTTGTTGTCGAGAAGAAGTATTATTGATTAGTGGTGATAGTTGCATCGCTAGGGCTTGTTCGAGCCCAACCCGTGGAGTAGGAACCTTGAGGTTCCGAACCACGTTATATCAATTGTGTAATTGTGTGCTTGTGTCTTTGTTTATGTTTTTCTATTATTTCTGTTGCATACTAATCAAATTGTAACAAGCATGCGAATGATATCCATCAATGTCGAAATCGCTATTGACCCCCCTCTAGCAATGATCAATTCCCCATCATTGACCATGATGTGTGTCTAGTGACTAAGGTTTCAAAGAAATCTAAGAAAGTCACTAATAAGGTTACAAGGGGAGTTACCCCTAGAGTTAACCTTGAGAAGACCAAAATGACCAAGGCTTTAAAGCCTAGGAGGGTCATTAGGAGGGTATCTAGGGAATTCATCCGTAGTGAGTACCTAGTTAATCCAAGGAGATCAAATAGATTTTGGGTTCCTAGGAGTGTGATTCCCTCATGCTAGATGGGTAAGGAAGTGTCAACCCTAAATAGATGGGTAGTTAACTTAACCATAGTGGAGTTGACACTTTAGGACATTTTCAAGGTTATGGGATTCCTTGGAAATGAGATTGAATTTATATCCTAAAAGATTTTAGGATGTACCAATAGAATTTAAGAAGGTTGAAAATTTTATCACAATTGACACAATTTGATTTTAGAGTCATAGTGTGTATTTTGGGTTTTTTGTACACTTGGGAATTTGAGTTATTATGGCAAAATGGACATAATTCTAAAAAATGATTAATTTGCTTTTAAAACTTAGGTATTCTATACCTTTGTATTTTATATATTTTGCATGATTTGTTTGCCTTGCCATATCATCACATTATATTTCATTTTATCATATAAAATGTCATGATTAAAACTTAGATTATTTTATCATATTTGTATTTAGGCTTATTTTATGCCATGACATCATGATTATTGGCAATTACTTTAAGTTATGTGCATTCTTATGTCATGATCATCATTCATGCATTTTGGTTAATTAAAATTGAATTAAGGACAATGACATGATTTGAAGTCTCATTATAAGGTAATCAAATCAAGTTGCCTAGACAAATGCATGAGACCCTAGATTAGGGAAGAACAAAAACCTATATCTCACAAAAATATTAAATTGACGTGTGTGTATTGATACACCCTAGACACATGTGAGATGTTAGGAAAATGAGTTAAGTTCAAGGTGCATAGATATTGCATCTAGATGAACACAAACTCATAACATGACATTGATGAATCATGAGAAAAGCTAATGTACAAGTCATGTACATCTAGCCTATAGACCATAGTTCAAAAAAAGATTTTAGAATCATTTCAAAATCATTTTGAAAACCTTGGTGAAGTCTATATTTTGATAGCAATCACCATTGATGAAGTTGATACAAAGTAGGCTTAAAACATTGAAGTTATCAATGATTTTGAACTTTTTATCAATCTCACAATTTAATAGGTATTTTCATACAAAAATATTTTTCACCCATTGTATTTGACATAAGTATTATACATATGAATTTTCATGATTTTTCAAATTATATATATTTGCTTATGATTTATAGAAAATCATTTTCGAAATCTATTTTTCTGAATTTGCAAAAATCAGTCGACTGTCACTTCAGGGCAGTCGACTAGTGTTGATGGTAGTTGACTTGTTTTTGATCGAGACGATTGCTGAAGATGATTTCGACTGAACAAGATATGTTCAACTATTTATCAACAAGTTTAGGCTACCCTAACTACTCCTAACTCTAGGATATGCTTTGGAAAATTTTGAAAAAGTGAAAATTCATTGGAAATGAATTAGAAGAGGTTTTTAGGGTGAAAATCGGATGTTAAGGGAGGTGAAAGTTCAATGTTGAATCTTTACCCTTAATTTCAATTGTTTAGTGCTCCTATAAGCTTAGGAACTCTCCAAGGACATTGTTAGTGCAATGGTCAAGAGGGAGTAAGCCTTTAGGGAGAGGTTATCCATTAAGGGATGATGGATGAGTATTCCTCAAAGGAAGAGACATGAAGACTTTGGAAACCCTCATTGTCCTCACCAAGGGAGAAAAATTGGAGAAGTAAGGATTGCCTCTCATTTAGTGATATGAGACTTATCACTATATAGAGTGAAGGCATCCTAGATGTTTTAGGACCAAGGGAGAGAATGTTAGATCTCATTGGGATATGACACATGGATACCCTTAGTAGTCTTTTTGATGTATGCCAAAGGGAGAGAAGTGAGATTTAAGTTAGGTAAACCTTCACTATGCTTTAGCATTGGAAGAGTTAAGTTTGAGCTTATTGGTTAGCTTAATTTAAAGGTTTTATCAAACATCAAAAATGGAGAGTTTGTTGGTGCAATCGACCTAGGTCATGATTGACCAGACTCGAGGACTTGAGTAGTGTTTTGATGTTTGAAAATTGTTTAACCATTGTTTGACAATGGATTGATTATATGGTTAATATGAGTTTGACCATATGAGGAGATAGCTTTATGGGGAGATTGTTGAATAATCGACCTCAGGTCAAGGTTGACCTAGCTCGAGTAGGACTCTAGAGAAGTCCAAGTTTGGATACTTGGCAATGAAAGTCCAAGTCTTGGGTACTTGACATGAAAAGTCCAAGAATGGGTCTTGGCAATGGTAAAGTCCAAGTCATGGGCACTTAACACATGAAAAGTCCAAGCATGGATCTTAATAATGGTAAAGTCCAAGTCGTATGTACTTGGTAATTGGAAAGTCCAAGCATGGGTCTTGGCAATGGAAAGTTCAAGTCATGGTTACTTAGCAAGGAAAGTCCAAAGGTATAGTCTTGGCGGCATAAGTCCAAGTGTGTGGTATTGGCGGCGTAAAGTTCAAGCATGTAGCAGCATAAATCCAATGTTAGATGGTATAAAGCCCAAGCGTTTGTTTTGGTGGCATAAGTCCAAATGTACCTTAGCAAGGTAGACCTGGTTAGTATAACAATAACCGATGGAAGCACCGGATGGCTAGCATATGGATGAATGAGTCATGAAGTACTCAGAGAGATCCGATAGGCGTGAGGCTGATGGAGGTGAATCAAAGGCTTAGGTCTAGGCTATGGATGGTTATCAAGTATGAGGGGATCATACTTGGGTTAAACCTCAAGTTTGAGGTTTATCAGTCGACTAAGGATATGGACCAGTTGACTGACCAAGTGTTTGACACTCGAAAGCATAGTTGTCTCTGAGTAGTCAACTGGTCAAGTAGTCGACTGAAGCTCGACTGCTGTCTGCTGGTATGTGGCTCTAGAAGTTGACTGCAGTAGTCAATTGGTCCACAACAATCAACTGTTAGGGTATAGAAGTTGACTAAAATTAAGTGGACAGGGCATAGATTGTTGGGCATTCGACTGCTAGCCCATGCCAGTCAACTGGTGGTTATAAGCAATCGATTGTTGTAGGACCTTTGGCAATGCACTAGAGGGCGGTGAATAGCGATTTCGATTCGACGCTTGGAATTCGATCATGTTCATCTCTACAATTCATTAATATAAACAATGGAAATAATAAAGCATAAACTCAAAACAAAGATAAACACTCACATGCAATACACAAGCATATAACGTAGTTCGAAACCTAGGGTTCCTACTCCACGAGTTGTGCTCAAATGAGCTCTAGTGATGCATACCGCCACTAATACACTCCTTCTCAGAACAATCTGAAGGCGAAGAAACCTCTTACAAGTGATTACAAAAGTAATACAATAATAATAACAAGATACAAGCAATTGCACTAATCAAATGAATACAAGTAAAGAAAAATACTTTATAAATGTGAGCTTTGAATGCTTGATCTTTGGTTGCTTTTGGAATGCCTTGAAGTTCTAGAATGCAGTAGCAATTCCCCTTTAAATTCCTCAAGAAACGCTAGCAAAAATTCTCCTCTTTGTGCTCCTTATAAAGATGCAACTCGGGCTGATTTTCCCCTAGCAGTCGACTGTCATAAGGCACTAGTCGACCGCCTCTGCAGTCGTTGTCTTACAACGGCTCAATCCACATTGAAAAAACTTCAATGGATACACTAGCAGTTCACTGCAAAATCCTAGTAGTCGACTGTTGGCCTAACAATCGACTGATCAGTCGACTACCAAAGTTTTTGTGCTTCTGTCCACTTATAACAGTTGACTGCCCTTCACGACAATTGACTGCTATTGACCAATCAACTGCTAAACCCTAGCAGTTGTTGGTGCAATTGGCCCAGGTCACAATTGATCAGACTCGAGTTTAACTCGAGCGATGTTTTGATGCTTGACATGGAGATTTGACATTGATGTTTGATATTGATGTTTGACATTGATGTCTGAAAATATTTTGGGGAGATTATTGATGCAATCGACCCGGGTCATAATTGACCGAACTCGTTTGACTTGAGGGGAATTTTGATGGTTGACTGGAGTTGACCATGTCAAGGGAAAGTCCAAGTCTTGAGTACTTGGCACGTAAAGTCCAAGCATGAGTCTTGGCAAGGAAAAGTCCAAGCATGGATCTTGGCATGGAAAGTCCAACATGGGTTGGCAAGTAAAGTCCAAAGGTATAGTCTTGGCCACGTAAGTCCAAGGGTGTAGTCTTGGCGGTGAAAGTCCAAGTCATGAGTACCTGGCATTTAGAAAGTCCAAGGGGTTTAATATTGGCGGCGTAAAGTCCAAGGGTGAAGTCTTGGCAGCATAAGTCCAATGGTTGGCGGCGTAAAGTCCAAGCGGAGTCTTGGTAGCATAAGTCCAATGTGCTTGGCGGTGTAGACACCGTTAGCATGACATAGCCGATGGAAGCACCTGAAGGCTAGCGTATGGATGAACAAGTCATGGGTGACTTGGAGGGATCCGATAGGCGCGAGGCTGACGGAGGTGGTTAGAAGACTTAGGTCTAAGCTAAGGGTGGTCTAGCAAGTATGGGGGAACCATACTTGGGTTTAAACCTCATGTTTGAGGTTGGCAGTCGACTGACAATATGGCCGGTTCGACTGCTGTGAGTCGACTAGAGTTCGACTACAGTTTAAGGGCTGAAAAGGCTCTGGCAGTCAACTGCTCATTGGAGCAGTCGACTGATGGGCTGATCAGTCGACTGCCATGGATGGCAGTCGACTGATGGTTCGACTATGAGCACAGAACGCTCCGTAGACGATTGGGCAGTCGGCTATGGGCGTTGGCATTCGACTTCCAATGTTGGTAGTCGACTGATGGGAGTACTGTTGGAGTCTTTCCAGCGTGGATCGAGTCGTTGTCTCACAACAACAGTGTTGGCAGTCGACTGGAGCCTTATGGCAGTCAACTGCCAAGCGAAAATCCAGCCCGATGCAGGTTAAAAGGAAGTTGTTCGTGGAGATTTCGATATTGGTCTTTTGGGAGCTTTCTTTAGGCAATTTGAAGGCGAATTGCAATTGTATTTCAGAGTCCTTCAAGCTCATCCAAGCAACCAACAAGCAAAGCGCTCAAACTTTAGTTTGTAAAGTGTTCTTTATGTTTCCTTAGTATTTTGCTTGTATTTTTTTGTATTGCTTTTGTAATCACTTGTAAGAGGTTTCTTCACCTCCGGATTGTTCCGAGAAGGAATTATTTGTGATTAGTAGTTGCGTGTGCATCACTAGAGCTCTTTAGAGCTTGATCCATGGAGTAGGAACCATTCGGTTCTGAACCACATTACATACTTGTGTATTGGTATATTTGTATTTGCCTTCGCTTTCGTTATTGTTATTATTTCTATTTCTGCTGTGCTAACGAGATTTGTAGATGAACACGAAATGAATTCCATCGAGCATCAAAATGAGCTATTCACCCCCCTCTAGCGGTCACCGAATCCTCTACAATTGGTATCAGAGCCAGGGGCTCTTCTATGGACTAACCGCCGGGAGCAAAAGACGCTAGAGGGTAAGAAGATGGATTATCAAGAAAAATTAGGATGGGACATCAACACACCGCCACCATATGACCAAGAAGATTTTCTGGCATGGAGGGCAAGAATGGAGAACTTCTTGATGATGGACATAGAGGATTAGTTCATCATCATGGAAGGCTTTGAATCTCCGAGGGATAAGAAGGGAGAGGTTCTAAAATTGAAGAAGTGGACCCAAGAGCAACGCCAAAAGTTCAAGACCGAAGTTAAGGTAACAAAACTTTTGGAAGATTTAATCCCTAATGATGTTTTGTGCAAGCTAGGGGATTACATGGATGCCAAGGAGCTATGGAGCAAATTGGCAAGATTCCATGAGGAGCCTCACTCAACACAAGAAGAAGATGAAGAGACCAAAGAAGAAGCTTCATCGTCCTCACAAGAAAGTGAGGAGTCGGAAGTTGAAAAAGAGTCAACTTCTAGATCGGAGGAAGAAGAAGTAGAAAAGGTGGAAGAAGCCTCCACCTCTAGGATTGAGGGGGAGGAGATTAGGGCATCCTCAATACCGGAGCAACAAGAAGAGCCATCTACCTCCGGGAGAGATGAAGAATCCACTCCGACCACCACAAATACCCTAAGTGACTCAAGCAATTTATTTCAAAATAAAATTCATATAATTTGCTTTAAGTGTAGGGAAATCGGGCACTATAAGAGCAAGTGCCCAAAGAGGGTCAAGAAGACTCCACCGGCACCTAAAAGTCAAGAGAAGTCAAAGGAAGCTGGAGCCCCAACAATTAAAAGCAAGGAGCACGTGGTGTGCTTCAAGTGTCACCAAAAAGGAAATTATAGGAGTCAATGCCCTATGGGAAAGAAGAAGGGGCAAGAAGGAGCAACACATGTAGGGGGAGTCTCTAAGACAAACCCTAAGGTATATCTAAATAATACTCTTTCTTTAAATTATAGGCAAAAGCATGCTAGAAATAATTTTAGCAATCTTGCAATTTATCATAAAGAGAATGCTAGAAATAGGGAATATTGTCTAGGAGCTAAGAAGGTCAACCTTAGGAATAAGGAGAAATTTCAGACTAATGTCCCTAAAAATATTTTACCTAAGACATCTATTAGAAAAATTGAGGACCATCTAGGTTTTAATCCTAAATGGACTAGACATATGCTTAGAAAGGACAATACTCAAAGATTAAATCAAAATTCAAAAATTGGGCAATTAGAAAAGGAAAATCAAGCCTTGAGGTCAAGGCTTAAAAAACTTAAGAAGACCCTTAAAATTATGCAAAATCAAATAAAAGGGTCAAATGGTCAAAGTCAAGGGTCTAGGTCCAAGAGTCAAGGCCTAGGGCATAGGAGACAAGAGTCAACCAAGGGCAAGAAAGGTTTGAGTTACAAACCTAAGCCTAAGGTGACTTATCATAGTGTTCCATTTGTTTATGGAACACAAACTAGGTCTAGAAAGACCAAGGTCAATAGGGAAGTCATCCCTAAGGTTGACCAAGGTATGTGCCTAATGGCTAGGGTTTCAAGGAAACCTAGGGTGGCCACTAAGAAGGTTACAAAGAGAGTTACCCCTAGAGTTAACCTAGGCAAGACCACCATGACCAAGGCTTCAAAGCCTAGAAGGGTCATTAGGAAGGTATCTAGGGAGGTCATCCCTAAGGAATACCTAGTAAACCCTAGGAGCTCAAATAGGTTTTTGGTTCCTAAGAGCGTCATCGATTCACGCTAGATGAGTTTAGGTGTGCCAACTTTAGATGGATGGGTAGCTAACCTAACCATAGTAAAGGTGGTACCTTAGGTCATTTTCAAGGTTATGAATACCTTAGAAATAGATTTGAATAATAATCCTAAAGGATTTTGGGATGTGCCAATACATTGTTGGGATTATGAAAAATCAATCAAATTGGCACAATTTAGGTTTAGAGGTCTTAGTATGCCAGTTTGGATTTTTGGCACACTTGGGAGAAAAGTCATAATATGGCAAAATATACTTAATTATATCAAATGATAATTAATACTAAGTTTTAGGTATTATTATACCTATACATATTATTTGCCATGCCTTGTTTGCCATATAACATGCCATGACATCATATTTATTTTTAATCATCTAATATGCCATGATCATGTTTAGGATTAAGGTTTAATGTCATGTGTTTTTAGATTACATCATATGCCATGACATCATGATCATTGGCCATGCTTAATTATGTTATCATTTATGCCATGATCATTCATGCATTTAATTTGATTAAAATTGATTTAAGGACAATGGCATGACTTGGAGTCCCATTTGTAAGGGAATCAAGTAGTGTTGCCTTAGAAAATGCATGAGGCCTTAGTTTAAGATAAACTAAAATTCACATCTCACATCTAAATTGACATGTATATGTATTTATACACCCTAGATACATGTGAGATGACAGGATATGAATTAAGTTCAAGGTGCATAATTTTTGCATCTAGATGAACTCAAACTCATCTAAAATCATGTTGTGGATTATTGGGAAAGCTTGTGCACAAGTCATGTACATTAAGCCCAAGGAACATGATCCAATATAAGTTTTCAAAAATATTTTAAAATCATTTTAGAAAATCTTGGTGAAGTCTATCTTTTGATAGCAATCACCATTGATGAAATTGATACAAAGTGAGCTAAAACATTGAAGTTTTTCTTCACTTTTGAATTTGTATCAATTTCAATATTTTGTTGGTAAAATA